>JAPVLO010000097.1:9193732-10407465 GCA_027257055.1 Cephalopachus bancanus | reverse complement strand
ATCAAAACTCCAGATGTCCGTGCCATAAGAGATAAGATATACAAGTGGGACCTCATTAAACTGAAAAGCTTCTGCAAAGCAAAAGATACCATGAAGAGAGCAGGAAGACAGCCCACAGAATGGGAAAAAATATTTACCAACTGTATATCTGACAAAGGCCTAAAATCCAGGATCTACAAGGAACTCAAACATGCTGAAAGGAAGAAAACAAACAGTCCCATTAAAAAGTGGGCAAAAGACATGAATAGACACTTCTCAAAAGAAGATATATGGGCAGCCAACAGACACATGAAAAAGTGCTCAGCCCCACTAATCATCAGATAAATGTAAATCAAAACCACATTGAGATACCACCTAATCCCAGTAAGAATGGACATCATTAATAAAACAAACAACAGATGCTGGCGAGGATGAAGAGAAAAGGGAATGCTTCTACACTGCTGGTAGGAATGCAAACTAGTTCAACCTCTATGGAAAGCAGTGTGACAATTTCTGAAAGAACTAGAAATTGACCTTCCATACGACCCAGCAAACCCCCTACTGGGAATATACCCAAAGGAACTCAAATCATTCTATAAAAAAGATGCCTGCACACACATGTTTATTATAGCACTATTCACAATAGCAAAAACATGGAACCAACCATGCTTCCCATCAAAGCTGGACTGGATTTTAAAAATGTGGCACATATACACATTGGAATATTATGCCATCATAAAGGACAAACATAGGAAATTTGCAGCAACATGGGTGGATTTAGAGTCTATCACACTGAGTGATCTATCATAGAAACAACAGAATACCGCATGTTCTCACTCATAAGTGGACCCTGAACGTTTACCATAATACTATAAGAAAGGGATTGGCAGTAGCAGGATACTGTCAGGTAGTGGGGGTGACATATCAATAAGGGTATCTGATCTCAAACTAGGCTAAGTGGGGACCAAAGGGAGGCCCAAACTTTCCTTGTATGATGACCACTTGTATACCTAATCCTGAATTGTACTACACATCTTTAAAATAAAATTTAAATTTAAAATTAAATGTGTGTTATTTTAAGACAATACATTTTTAGTAATTTGCTACAAAGCAATAGAAAAGTAATTCAGCAGAAATTATAAAATAGTACTATATAAGAATTCAATTGACCGAGCTTGGTGGCTCAGCCTGTAATCCCGTGCCTTTGGGAGGCCGAGGTGAGTGGATTGCCTGAGCCTGCGGGCTCGAGACCCGCCTGGGCAAGCGAACCTCATCTCTACAATAAATAAAAAAATTAGCCGGGTGTGGTAGCGCGCGCCTGTAGTTCCAGCTATTTGGAAGGCTGAGGCGGAAGGATTGCTGATGCCCAGCAGGTCGAGGCTGCAGTGGCCAGGAGCGCCCACTGCACTCTAGTCTGGGCGACAGAGTGAGACTCCAACTCAAAAAAAAAAAGAATTCAATTGAATCCTACAATAATATTATGCCTTGTTTGTTTGTCTGCTTGCTTAAAAAGCAAAATCAGAAGATTCTGCCTGGCTAAAGTCAGAATGTTTTTTAAAACGACTTCTATTCCACCCTAGGAAGAATGATTGTGTTTGTTTCAGATTTAGTCAGATTCTTTTTTTTTGAGTTGGAGTCTCACTCTGTCGCCCAGGCTGAGTGCAGTGGCATGCTCAGAGTCACCCCAACATTGACCTACAGGGCTCAGGTGATCCTCCCACCTCAGCCTTCCAAGTAGCCAGAACCACAGGCATGTGCTATCACGCCCGACTAATTTTTTAATTTATTGTAGAAATGAGGTCTGGCCAAGTTGCCCAGGCTGGGCTCAAAACCGTGGGCTCAGGCAATCCTCTCACCTTGACCTCCCAAAGGGCTGGGATTAGAGGCTTGAGTCACCGTGCCCGGCCCAGTCAGATTCTTAGGAGGACACAGACATTGCAGAAGAAATAACCTAGAAAATTGACAATGTGCTATATCTGAGCAGATGGAAAAATGGACAGTGCATTCACCTGTTTTGCGTTGCCTTAAAGGAATACCCTCAAGAAAAGAGGTTTATTTTGGCTCACGGTTCCACACGGCGCCAGCATCTGCTTGGCTTGGGGGTGAGGCCTCAGGAAACTTTCACTTGTGGCAGAAGACAAGGGGAGTGGCATGTCATGTGGCTAGAGAGCAGGAGTGAGCGGGGGGGATGTGCCAGGCTCCTTTAAACAGACAGCTCTGGCCATGAACTGATAGAGTGGGAACTTATTCATAACCCCTAGAACAGCAGCAAGCCATTCATAAGGGAGCAGCTGTCATAACCAAACCATCTCCCACCAGGCCCCTCCTCCAACACTTTCAACATGAGATCTGAAGGGGTCAAACATTTAAACTGTATCAAACAGTATCTCCACTAATCTTCAACTTTTAAACTTATCTTGCCCTCTTGTGATGATTAGTCACTAGTTATTATTCATTTTTAAATCTTTTTCTTTAATTAGCTAAAACTCTTAAGAATTTTTGAATCTATACATATGATGGATATTGGTCTGTAGCTTTCTTGTAATGTCTTTGTGTGGTTTTGTTATCGGGATAATACTGTCGTCATAGAACGAATTGAAAATAATTTCTCTGCTTCAATTTTCTGAAAGATTTTTTGTGTGTAATTAGCATTATTTCTCCCTTAAGTGTTTCATAAAATTCATCAGGGGAGCCATCGGGGCCTAGAGTTTTGTTTCCGGAAAGGTGTTTTTGTTTTGTTTTGGTTTTTAAGAGGTAAGGTCTCGCTCTGTCACTCAGACCATAAGGCAGTGGCATGATCATAGCTCACTGCAGCCTTGAACTCCTGGGTTCCAATGATCCTCCTGCTTCAGTTACCCAAGTAGCTAATGCTACTAGCAATGCCACCATACCCAGCTAATAAATCTTATAGTGTAAAGATGGGGTCTTGCTATGTTGACCAAACTTGTGGCGAACTCCTGGTCTCAAGCAAACCTCTCACCTCAGCCTTCCAAAGTGCGAGATAACAGGTGTGAACCACCATGCCCAGTCTAGTCTTACTATCTATAAAATCTGTAGTTGTCACCTCTTTTCATCAATTTTATTTATTTTCTCTAAGAATTTGGTTTTTGTTTCATTGATTTTTCTTTTTGTTTGTTTTCTATTTCATTGATTCTGTTCTTATCATTGTTGTTTTCCTTTTCTGATTATTCTAGGTTTAATTCGTTCTTTTTTCTAGGTTTTAAAAATAGAAGCCAATGTCATTTATTTAAAGTCGTTCTTCTTTGCTAATATAGGCATTTTAGTGCTATAAATTCACCTCTAAGCCTTGATTTAGCCGCACCCCACAAACTGTGATATGTTGTGTATTTTTCATTCAGTTCAAATACTTTATTTCCTTTTTGTTGCTTTTTGGCCCATGGGTTATTTTGAAGTTTGTTATTTAATTTCCAAATACTTGTAATTTTCCAGATAGCTCTGTTACTGAATTTAATTTAATTCCATTGTTGTCTGAAAGCATACTCTTTTTATTTATATTGGAATATTTTTAAATTTATTGAGACTTGTTTGACAGCCCAGAATATGGTCAATGTAGGCAAGTGTTCTGTGTGTACTTGAAGAGAATGTATATCCTGCTGTTGTTGAGTGAAATATTATATAAATATCATCATTATTAGATTGTGTTGCTCAAGTCTCCTATCCTTACCAGTTTTTCTCTATTTATTCTATCAGTATGGAGAGAGGGTTGAAATTTCTGATTAAAATTCTGTACTCGTCCAGGTTCAGTGGCTCACACCTGTAATCCCAGTACTTTGAGAGGTCATGACAGGAGGATTGCTTGAGGCCAGGAGTTCAAGACCAGCCTGAACAATATAGTAATACGTCATTTCTACAACAAATTAAAAAATGAGCTGGGCATAGTGGTGCACACCTGTAGTCCCAGCTACTCAGAAGGCCTAGGCAGGAGGATCACCTGTAACCCAGGAGTTTTAGGCTGCAGTGAGCTATGATCACACCACTGTACTCCAGTCTGAATAACAGCGAACCCCTGTCTCTAAAAAAAGATAAAATGAATAAAATTGTGGGCTTGACTTATTTTTTCCTTTTAGTTCCTTTGTTTTGTGTATTTTTGAAATTTGTTATTAGGCATATAAACATTTAGAATACTATGTCCCCTTGATAAACTGACCCCTTTATCAACATAAAATGACACTTTTTAACTGTAGTAACATTTTTTGCTCTGAGATCTCCCGTGTTTGAAATTGTTATAACCACTATAACTTACTTTTGATTAGTGTTAGCATGGTATATATTTTTTTTTTCATTCTTTTATTTATTTATTTATTTTTGAGTTGGCATCTCACTCTGTCACCCAGACTGGAGTGCAGTGGCCGTTCCCGGCCACCGCAGCCTCAACCTGCTGGGCTCCGGCGATCCTTCCGCCTCAGCCTTCCGAGTAGCTGGAACTACAGGCGCACGCTACCATGCCTGGCTAATTTTTTTTTTATTTATTGTAGAGATGAGGTCTTGCCAAGTTGCCCAGGTGGGTCTCGAACCCGCAGACTCAGGCAATCCACTCACCTCAGCCTCCCAAAGCACGGGATTACAGGCTGAGCCACCGAGCCCAGCTTTATTCTTTTATTTTTAACCTTATTTGTGTCTTTATATCTAAGGTAGGCTTCTTATAGAAGAATGGCAATGTGACTATTGATATTATTGGACTTAACTTTACCATCTTACTATTTTACTTCTATTTGGGCCACTCGTTCTGTGAACTCTTTTTTTTTTCTTTTCTGCCGTGTGTGTGTGTGTGTGTGTGTGTGTGTGTGTGTGTGTGTGTGTGTGTGTGTGTGTTGTTTGTCTGTTTTTTATTGTTTCTTTTTTTTTTTTTTTTTTAGTTGGAATCTCAGACTGGAGTGCAGTGGCATGCTTCTGGCCATTACAGCCTCGCCCTGCTGGACTCCAGTGATCCTTTCGCCTCAGCCTTCCAAGTAGCTGGAGTTACAGGCACGCACTACCATGTCCAGTTAATTTTTGATTTATTGTAGAGATGAGGTCTTGCCAAGTTGTCCAGGCGGGTTTTAAACTCCCGGGCTCAGGCAATCCACTCACCTTGGCCTCCCAAAGTGCTGGGATTATAGACTGAGGCACTGAGTCCAGCCTTGATTGTTTCTTATGGTTTTATTTTCTCTCCCTGCTGTCATATTTTTGTTCCAGTTTCTGTGTATGTGAAGGTAGTTATTTTTAGGGTTTACTTGTTACAGTCTACCATCAGGTAATATTTCACCACTTCACAAATACTACTTGATTGTTATAAGAGTCCACTTGCAGCCAGGCATGGTGGTGCACATCTGTCGCTCCAGCTACTCGGGAGGCTGAATTAGGAGACACTTGAGCCCAGGAGTTTGAGACCAGCTTGGGCAACTCGGTAAGCCCTTGTCTAAAGAAAAAAAAAAGCATATCATATTCTCCCCTCCTGGCCTGTGTGCTATTGTTTATACACATTTTATTTCTACGTATGTAATAAATACCACAACATGTTGTTATTATGTTTGTTTTAAACATTTATTTTTAAAGAGATTTTAATCTCTTTTACCAAGGACCCACCAACATAGGCCGTGTTCGAACCAAAACCAGGAAGAAGCCAGTTCAGTCATCATTGAGAAGTAGTACAGGGCAACGACTTCCATATGAACAAGCGCGTGTGCAAGGAGAACACCATTATTCCCAGCAAGGCTTTCTACAGCAAGATAGCCAGCTATGTCACGCATCTGATGAAGCGGATCCAGAGGGGACCGGTGAGAGGCATCTCCATCAAGTTGCAGGAGGAGGAGAGAGAAAGGAGGGACAATTACGTTCCGGAGGTCTCAGCCCTGGATCAGGAGATTATCGAAGTCGATCCTGACTCTCAGGAAATGCTTTAGCTTTTGGACTTTGCAATCTGTCCAACCCCCAGATCACTCAGCCTACAGTTGGGATGAACTTCAAAAAGCCACGTGAAGCTGTTTGAATCTTTCTATGATGCTCTAATATTTTCAATAAACCTGGGATAAAAATGACCAAAGAGATTTTAACAATCAGAAAAAAAGGCCTTCTGTATTTATTCACCATACTTATCATTTCCAGTTTCTTCATTCCTTTGTGTAGATCCAGATTTCCATCTGGTAACATTTTTCCTCTGCCTGTAGGACATCCTTTAACATGTCTTATAATGTCGATCTGTTGGTGATGCATTATTTCAGGTTTCGTATGTCTTAATTGTATTTTGCCTTCATTTCTGGAAAAAAACTCTTACTTGGTATAGAATTATAAGCTGACAGCTTTTTTTCTGCAGATGTTGCTCTACTGTGTCCTGGCTTGCATTGTTTCCATTAAGAAGACTGTCATCAGCTGGGCTCGGTGGCTCAGCCTGTAATCCCATGCTTTGGGAGGCTGAGGTGAGTGGATTGCCTGAGCCCTCAGGTTCGAGACCCCCCCAGGCAACTTGGAGAGACCTCATCTGTACAATAAATCAAAAAATTAGCCAGGCGTGGTAGCGCGCACCTGTAGTTCCAGCTACTTGAAAGGCTGAGGCAGAAGGATTGCCGGAGCCCAGCAGGTTGAGGCTGCGGTGGCCGGGAGCGGCCACTGCACTCCAGTCTGGGCGACAGAGTAAGACTGCAACTAAAAAAAGAAAAAAGAAGACTGTCATAGTTCTTATCTTTAGCTTTCTGGCCATGTATCTTTTTTTTTCCCTACTTGCTTGTAGGATACTTGTGATATTCACTGGTTTAGTAATTTCTCAACATTTTTCTCTTTATCACCGTTTTATTCTGGTATGATTGGCATGGTATTCTTCATCATTCTTTTTGGGATTTTTGAATCTCTAGGTTTATTGCTTTCGGCTATTATTTCTTCAAATAATTGTTCTACAACATTATAAGAAAGGAATTGGCAGTAGTGGGAACTTGCCAGGGAAGGGCAAGGGTGGGGTTGGCAGTAGTGGGAAACTGCCAGGATCGGGGGGCACACCTCATCAACAAGGGTACCTGCATAATGAACATTTGTATACCTAACCCTGAATTGTACCCCACATCTTTAAAATAAACTTTTTTAAAAAAAATTGTTCTATTACTTCCCACTCCTCTCCTTTAGGGATTTCAAATACATATCTATTAGGCTGCTTGAAATTCTCCTACAGTTCACTAAGACACTTGGTTTTTTTCCCATCTTTTTTCTATCCATGTGTATTAGTTTCCAAGGGCTGCTGTAATAAATTATAATGAACTGGGATTATAACAACAAAAATTTATTCTCTCGCAATTTAGGAAGCCGGAGTACAACATCGAGGTATTGGCAGGCTTGGTTTCTCTGGACATTCTAGGATAAAGCTCTCCTGTGCCTCTTTCCTAACTTACTGTGGTTGCCCACAATTCTTGGCATTCCTTGGCTCGTCAACACAGCACTCTGATCTCTGCCTTCATCTGCCCATGGACTCCTTTCCTCTGTGTCTAAGTGTCTCTGTGTCTTCACATGACCTTCTTATAATGGCACCAGTCATAGACTCAGGGTCCACCCTTAATTTCATAAGACCTTATCTTAACTAGTTACACCTGAAAGCAACTTTTTTCCAAATAAGGTCACGTATTGAGGTTCCAGGTGGACATAAATTGGGGGAGACACTCTTTGATCCAGTATAGAGTGTATTTTGGAATTTCTTTTGCTATGTATATTGCTCACTTTTTCTACTGCAGTGTCTAATCTGTTATTAATCTCACCCAGTGAATTTTTTTATCTGAGAAATTGTTTTAATCTTTTCCTATAGCAGTAGAATCTGGGTCCTTTTAACATCTTCAATGTCTCTACTTAAGATCCTCAATCTGTCCTCCACTTTCTTGACATAATAATTGTTATAAGGTCCCTGTTTATAAATATTCTTTTCTCTTTTTTTGAGTTGGAGTGCAGTGGCACAATCACAACTCACCACAGCCTCAACCTCTAGGGCTCAGGTAATCCCTCTGCCTCAGCCTTCCAAGTCGCTGGGACTACAGGCATGCACTATCACACTTTGCTAATTTTTTTTCCCAAAGACGAGGTCTCGCTATGTTACCCAGGCCAGTCTCAAACTCCTGGGCTCAAACAATCCTCTCACCTTGGCCTCCCAAAGTAGTAGGATTACAGGCATGAGCCACTGTGCCCAGCCTCTGTCTAGTAATTCTATCATTTGTATAATTTCTGAGTCTTTCTGTTAATTTACTTTCTCCTTATTATGGGTCATATTTGTTTGCTTCTTTGCATGGCTGGTAATCTTTGCTGTCTAATGCCAATGACATACATTGTGACTTGTCTTTGCTGAGTGCTAGATGTGTTTGTATTCCTAATATTTCTAATATTGTATTCTAATATTATCCTGCATTTTGTTCTAGGATGCAATGAATTAAAAATAATTTGATCCTTTCAAGGCTCACTTTTAAGCTTCGTTAGGTGGGACCAGAGTTGTTTTCAGTCTAGGCTTACATTTATTTGCCCACTACTGGGGCAATATTTTTCTGGGTACTTTATCTGATGCCCCATAAATTATAAAATTATAATCTTATAATTTTAAGGTTTTTCTACTCTGGTTTCTGGAAAATCAGCTATTCCTCACCCTATATGAGCTGTGAGAAAGGGCTGTTAATTGGCACATGTAACCTTTTCTAAGATGTGTGCATTAGATGCCAAAAATGGAAATTGTGACATTCTGAGTCACCCTTATGTCATATATTAGATATTTATTCCCCCAGGAAATATATTTTTAACCAGAAATTATTTCCATTTTCATAGCCAAGTTCCAACCCTACAGAAAAATTTTATCCTCAAACCCAAGGTATTTCTATTTCCATCAATAATTTAGGTTATTCAGGAAAGATAGTCTCTGGCTTTTTGTTATTGTTTAGATGATGGTTACCTATTGCTAAGCTACAACAAATATCTTATTTTGTTTTATTTTATTTTTTTGAGTTGGAGTCTCACTCTGTCGCCCAGACTGTAGTGCAATGGCTGCTCCCAGCCACCGCAGCCTCGACCTGCTGGGCTCCGGCGATCCTTCCACCTCAGCCTTCCGAGTAGCTGGAACTACAAGCACACGCTACCACACCCAGCTAATTTTTTGATTTATTGTAGAGATGAGGTCTCACCAAGTTGCCCAGGCGGGTCTCGAACCCACAGGCTCAGGCAATCCACTCACCTCAGCCTCCCAAGGCGCGGAATTACAGGCTGAGTCACCGAGCCCAGCTTACAATGGATATCTACGGTTCCTTATTTTACTCTCAAAGAAAAACTTCCCAAAGAAAAACATTTTTCATTCATGTCTGTAAGTGTGAGTCAGAGTCTTTATGGCTTGGTTGCCCAAAGAAATAGAACAGCAATTCCTGTTAGAGCCTGAAGTTCTCCTCTCAGTATTTTCAACCTAAACCTGAAGATTTCATGCATGTGCTGAATCTTATCTGTTACATTTGATTAGAAATACTGATACAGGTGGTAGTATTTTTCAATTTTGGAGAGAAACTTTTTTTAATATTTTGAGAGTTGGAGTTTAGAAACTTTCATCTAGAGAACAATAAGAATAAAGCAATTATTAATAGGTATGATAATAATAACATCTTGCTTTGGATAGTCATCTATTTGGTCATCTTGAATAAATATGAATATGGAAGAGCAAGACCCAACCACGTAATTTACAGAGTCCAATGCAAAGTGAAAATGTGGGACGTCTCATTCAAAAATTGGTAAAAATTTCAAAACAAATCCGTAAACTGAACCTGAGTCCTTTTGAATGCAGGGCTCTGTATGACTACACAGGCCACACACACTAGAAGCCAGCCCTTCACAGAGCAGCTACATATCAAGACAAAAGTCACAGTTAAAACCCACTCAGACTCATACCCTTCTGTTGAATTTTTTGCCTATTTGCATCATCACACGCATCATTTCATGATGTCTTCTTACCAGTGAAGAGAAGTTCACGGTAGTGCCAGCAAACGTAGAGTCCACTAAGGAAGAGCAATACTGGCTGTTTATAAGGAAATGAAAACCTTCCTACATGTTTTATAAACGAGATAAGGATCATCACTTAATTATTGAGTTTAATGGTTCTTTGAGTCAGACAACTTAAAGAGGTTTTAACGTTTAATTCCCAAACTATTGTACTCTGTTACGGCTCTAATAATTCCTCCATCTGAAATCAGTTAATCAATATGGATGTCAACTTTAATACTGGAAGGCCAAGGGACAGAGGTGGAACAGTTGAGAGGAGGCAGCAGAGCTGAGGACACTTTGATATCTCACGGCTGCATACAGCAAAGACAATTGTGACACCGCTACAAATAACTACCAGATACTGAACATCCATGAGCCAGGCGCTGTGATAAGCATATGAATTCATTTAGTCCTTCTGACAACCCTACGAAGTCAGTAAGGGAAAATAGGGTATTCACGAAAGTAGGGTCACTGAAGAGGACATCACAGAAAAGTTGGCATTAAGATCTACATTAGTCGTGGTCCAGGCACACTCAAACAGGGTAATCAAGAAGAATTCATTAAAAAGACGATTTACAAGCCGGGCTTGGTGGCTCAGCCTATAATCCCAGCGCTTTGGGAGGCTGAGATGAGTGGATTGCCTGAGCTCGCGGGTTCGAGACCCGCCTGGACAACTTGGCGAGACCTCTTCTCTACAAAAATTAGCTAGGCATGGTAGCACGTGCCTGTAGTTCCAGCTACTTGGAAGGCTGAGGCGGAAGGATCGCTAGAGCCCAGCAGGTCGAGGCTGCAGTGGCCGGGAGCATGCCACTGCACTCCAGTCTGGGCGACAGAGTGAGATTCCAACTCAAAAAAAAAAGACGATTTCCAAAAGTGTGGGCAGCTTTTGGAGAAGTTAATAAGGGATAATGTAGTGCCCTGTGAGGCAAGCAACAGCAATAACCCCAAGAGGAAGAGGATTTCTCTGACCTGCAAACAGTAACAGTGGAGAGAAGGCCTCTGGGCAGGAGATGTGGCCTCCACTAGGGGAGCCAACGGCGACCTCACAGGGAGAGAGCTGGGAAAATAAATGCCCAGACAGTTTCCTCTCTCCTTCAGATTTTCTGCCAGTCTCAACACTGAGTAAACCCAATCAGAGGCCATAAGGAAGCTTAGCTATGTAGCCCAGTGATTCTCGAAGGTTTGCATGCATCAGAATCAGCAGAAGGGCTTGTGAAAACACAGATTGCTGGGCCCTGAGCCCAGAGTTTATGATTCAGTAAGTCTGGGGTGAGGCCTGAAAATTTGCATCTACAGTAAGTCCCCAGGTGATGCTGAAGCTGCTGTTCCAAAGGCCACACTTGGAGAACCATTGATGTAACTTAAACAGGTCGGACTCTAGGCAGAAGGCAGGGCAGAAGGGTCAAGTATGCAATTGAAGAGTTCCCCACAGAAGCAACAGGAGTTGGTATGAAGAGAACAGACTTGTTTATCATCCAAGCAGCTGCCTTTGATGGTCTTCCTTTGGTTTTGTTCCTTTTTGTAAGGCTCAGTGAGTTCTAAATGGGTTATTTTGTTGCCTTGGTACGAGCCGAGAGAAGCTTAAGATATTTTCAACGTACCTCCCAGATAGTCCCATTACAAATTCCAATGTCTAGTCTAGTCTTCCTCTCACCTACCAGAATTGGTACCTGCAAATAGGGTGTTGACAGACATCATAGAAAAGAGCCTTGACTTTTCTTTATACCACCATGCTTAAGTGTCTAGAATGCTTCTGAAAGAAAAATCTAGAAAATCGACAGCTACAATGCTAATGCTATGATAGGTGCTTATGAATGTCCTAACTAGAAAACATTAAGTTTTGGATGAGCAGGGTCATCAATCAAGATTTGTAGTAACTGGTCGGGCTCAGTGGTTCATGCTTTTTTTTTTGAATTGGATTCTCAATCTATCACCCAGACTGGAGTGCAGTGGCCGCTCCCGGCCACCACAGCCTCGACCTGCTTGGCTCCAGTGATCCTTCCACCCCAGCCTTTCAAGTAACTGGAACTACAAGCACGCGCTACCACGCCCGGCTAATTTTTTGATTTTTTGTAGAGATGAGGTCTCGCCAAGTTGCCCAAGACCTGCGGGCTTGGGCAATTCACTCACCTCGGCCTCCCAAAGCGTGAGATTACAGGCTGAGCTACCGAGCCTGGCCCATGCTTTTAATCTTAGCACTTTGAGAGGCCAAGGTGGGAGGACTGCTTGAACCCAGGAATTTGAGACCAGCCTGAGCAACAGAGCTAGACTTCGTCTCTACAAAAATAAAAAAAATTAGCCAGACGTCAAAGCTGCAGTGAGCCATGATCATGCCACTGCAGTCTAGCTTAGGTGACAAAGTGAGACTCAGACTTAAAAAAAAAAAAAGGCTTGTAGTAACTGAACCACAAGGCTGAATTGGATGGTCTATCAGTTTTAATGCAGAGTTTGCGATGACTGGTCCTTGCTGTTTTCATTGAAGACCAACAATGAGATTATGCTAAAGATAACTGAATCCTTCCTAGCAAAGCAGAAATAGAATATAAAACGAAAAACTAAAATTTTACCCTGCTCCTTGTGAACAAAGTAGAACACGACAGATTAATAAGTGACCAACCTGGGAAAACTTTTAGACAAGGGTTTAATCTGGGTTTGATGGTGGAAAGGTTGAATTTATTTGCTGACAGATATCTTGGAATACCTAATGTATAAAAAAAGGAAAAATTCTCAAGAAACACGCCAAGGCTGTTATTACCTCAGGTGCTTAACATTAGCTCTTAGTTGTCTACTCATTATACATAGTATTTTAGATTGCTTTGTGGAATTTTGTTAATTTAAACTTTGAAAGATGTGCACATTTTTTTCACTGCTTTACTTTATCTAGAAGAAAAACTGATGAGACGTCAGAAATAGATTAGGTTTAAATCCGTTTTTAAAATCAGAATCCTGGCCAGGCGTGGTGGCTCATACCTGTAATCCCAGCACTTTGGGAGGCTGAAGACTGCTTGAGGGAGGCTGAGGATTTGGGAGGAGGGTTGCTTGAGTCCTGAAGTTCGAGACTAGTCTGGGTAACTTAGCAAGACCTCGTCTCTACAAAAAAAAAAAGTAAAAAATTAGCTGGGCATGGTGGCATTCACCTATAATCCCAGCTACTCAGGAGGCTGAGGCAGAAGGATTGCCTGAGTTCGGGAGATCAAGGCTGCAGTGAACCATGATCTTGCCAATGCACTCCAGCCTGAGCAACAGAATGAAACTCCTCCCAACCACCTCCCCCAAGTCAGAATTATAGCTGTCACATTACTGAGAAGAAAGGAGGTGGTAGATGTTAAACTGCATATTCTCATTTATTTACTTATAAGCAAATTTCTAAGGTTATAATCACCTCAGTATTTTATTTTATTTATTTATTTATTTATTTATTTTGAGTTGGAGTCTCACTCTGTCGCCCAGACTGGAGTGCAGTGGCCACTCCCAGCCACCGCAGCCTCGACCTGCTGGGCTTCGGCAATCCTTCCGCCTAGCCTTCCAAGTAGCCGGAATTACAGGCATGCGCTACCACGCCCAGCTGATTTTTTGATTTATTGTAGAGATGAGGTCTCGCTGCCCAGGCGGGTCTCGAACCCGCGGGCTCAGGCAATCCACTCACCTCAGCCTCCCAAAGGCGCGGGATTACAGGCTGAGCCACCAAGCCCGGCTATCTTACTTATTTTTATTAATCTTTCTTAAGTGTATAGCTCACCTTTCTTTCTTTTTCTTTCTTTTCTTTTTTTTTTTCCCTGAAGTCAAGGTCTCCAGCCCCGGCTGGAGTGCAATGGCACAATCACAGCTTACCTCAGCCTCGACCTCTTGGGCTCAGGTGATCCTTCCACCTCAGCCTCCTGAGTACCTGGGACTACAGGTGTATACCACCATGCCTGTTTAATTTTTTTGATTTTTTTTTTTTTGTAGAGACAGGGTCTTGCTATGTTGCCTAGGCTAGTCTTGAACTCCTGGACTCAAATGATCCTCTTGCCTTGGCCTCCCAAAGTGCCAGGATTACAGGCATGAGCCACAGTGGACAACTATATTTCAGTGTTTAATATTAGAAGTGTTTTGGCCTTTATTTAGAAATTTGATGCTGTTTTTGTGACCAAAAACATGTCATAGAAACTTAACTCTTCTTTATATCAATTAGCGTATTGTAAAATTGGTTTTCTTATACTTTGTTTCCCTCAAAGTTGCAGTTTTCAAGAAGCTGTTGACAATATTGAGAACTTACTAGACATATAGCTCTTCCTCACAGAATGTTTTATATACTTAGACTGTAGTTAGCTATAATTTTTTTTTTTTTGAGATGGAGTGTGTTGGAGTCTCACTCTTGTCACTGAGGCTGGAGTGTAGTGGCATGCTCACGGCCACCCCAGCCTCAACCTGCTGGGCTTAGGTGATTCTTCTGCCTCGGTCTTCCAAGTAGCTGGAACTACAGACACACACTACCATGCCCGGGTAGTTTTTGTGTTTTATTGCAGAGACAAGTTCTCACCAAGTTGCCCAGGCTGGTTTCGAACCCCCGGGCTCAGGCAATCCTCTCACCTCGGCCTCCAAAAGTGCTGGGATTACAGGCTGAGCCACTGTGCCAGACTAGTTACTATAATTTAATTGACCAGTCCCCTGTTGGTGGGCATTCAGTTTGTTTCTAGGTTTCTCGTGTTTAAAAACAACTTGTGCTGGGCTCGGTGGCTCAGCCTCTAATCCTGTGCCTTTGGGAGGCTGAGGTGAGTGGATTGCCTGAGCCCGCGGATTTGAGACCCGCCTGGGCAGCAAGACCTCATCTCTACAATAAATCAAAAAATCAGCCAGGTGTGGTAGCACATACCTGTAATTCCGGCTACTTGGAAGGCTGAGGCGGAAGGATTGCCGGAGCCCAGCAGGTCGAGGCTGCGGTGGGGGAGCGGCCACTGCACTCCAGTCTGGGCAACAGAGTGAGACTCCAACTCAAAAAAAAAAAAAAAAAATCTTGCAATAAAAACATACCATTCTTCGCCTTTCAGACTGGTAATCTAAAAGTCTTAAAGAGTACTCTACTTGCAAGAGTGTGGAGAAACAAGCAGTATTGAACATTGCTGGTGGGAATGCAAAATAATATACTCCCTATGGAGAAGAATCTGGCAATATCTAACAAAATCACTTATTCCCACAATTTATTTTTAAAATATTACAAAAAATACTTGTGTGAAACACTATAGTGGCTGCTGTGGTCAGTTACCCAGATTCCTTCTTTATGACATAGGCTATGGGTGACCCTACTCTTATGAGTTTGGCAGTGGCGGGTTCTCAGCCAAGATCCTCTCTATGAATTACCTTTGACTAAAGCGGGGGGGCACATCGCATCAGTAAGATACCTGATCTCAAACCAGGTGAAGTGGGGACCAAAGGGAGGCTCAAAATTTACCTGTACAATTACCACTTGTATCTCTAAATCTGAATTATACCCCTCATCTTTTTGTTGTACCCCACATCTTTAAAATTAAAAACTTTATTTAAAAAAAAAAGAGCACTGTTTCCCAATCCATATCCAGTACTGTACTGCTGGGGTTGTAAGAACCCTGCCCCTCTTGCCTTGAGAGAGAACAACTTTTTTTTTTTTTTTTTTTTTTGAGTTGGAGTCTCACTCTGTCACCCAGACTGGAGTGCAGTGGCCGCTCCTGGCCACCACAGCCTCGACCGGCTGGGCTCCGGCAATCCTTCCGCCTCAGCCTTCCAAGCAGCTGGAACTACAGGCGTGCGCTACCACGCCTGGCTCATTTTTGATTTATTGTAGAGATGAGGTCTCGCCAAGTTGCCCAGGCGGTCTCGAACCCACGGGCTCAGGCAATCCACTCACCTCGGCCTCCCAAAGCGTGGGATTACAGGCTGAGCCACCGAGCCTGGCTGAGAACAACTTTAAAGAGTCATCTAACTCCAGAGCCTCCCATGGGATTGGCTAAGACCTTTGGTGCAACCTCATTGCAGTTCATCTCTTCCCATGCCTGACCTCCTTCACTTCAACTTCCTTCACTCCTTCAGAGATGCTGATCCTGAAAATCCTCACCAATAACTTCCTACATGTGTTCAAAATCCATTGCCCAGGTGACCCAATCAGTTGGCGCCAGCGTGGTCCCAGGAAGCAGTCACTAAAATGGGATTTCTAAGCTGGACTATAAGCCCACTGGTTCAACAAAGACCACATCACTGCTGGTAGGTGGATCATGGACAGTGCTTGGCAGACTCCAGCAGTGCGATTGTTAAAACTCTTAGATGTAGTGAACTGGAATGGAACACCAATAAAAAGGAAAGGTACTGGTAATTGTAACACCTCAGACTTAATCCTAAGGACAGAGGAATCAAATATCGGTTGCTCAGTGTCACCAATGAACTGGAAAAAGACAATCAGAGGCTGAGAATAATGATCAGTATAAAGGGGAATGAAAAACTCAAACATCAGAGATGTTCCTTGACAGCATGTGTCAAGGATGAAGAGACTCATCTTCTGGAGCCAAAGGACAGAAAAATCTGAGGATCAAGCTCAGTATGCATGTAATTATCAGGGTAACACACTTCCAGGGAAAGGTGAATTCTCAGTCCTGCAAAGTCTTATATGTCAAAGTCCGGACCCTTGTAGGAAAGGATGTCATGGTCAGAGCCCTGTTTGTTTATCGGGCTGTCTGGGTTAATTCATTCAAAAAACCTTGAAACCTCTGACCCCCTCCTATTCCACTCTTTTTAAGGTTATATTTCCATGCCACCACCCTTGCTTGGAGATAAGACACACAATACACACACACACACACACACACACACACACACACACACACACACACACAAACACACGATGACCTCATCTCCAAAATTTAAATTTAACCCCTCCCTGCCTCAAGACTCTCACCAATAACTAGGGCCAAGTCTTTATATAACCCAAAGAGGAAGTCCTGGGCCAGCTAAGGAAGGAAAAGTATGTGCTGAAGGAACTGTAGGAGCCAGCATGTTCCAAGAGGAGCTAGGAAAGTATGGATGGTTCTGGATTGTGAGGGAGCTGGACCAATAAAAATGGAACAGAGAAGCTGGGCTTGGTGGCTCAGCCTGTAATCCCATGCCTTTGGGAGGCTGAGGTGATTGGATTGCCTGAGCCCGCAGGTTCGAGACTCGCCTGGGCAGCGAGACCTCATCTCTACAATAAATTAAAAAAATCAGCTGGGTGTGGTAGCACAAGCCTGTAATTCCGGCTACTCAGGAGGCTGAGGCGGAAGGATCGCCGGAGCCCAGCAGGTCAAGCCTGCGGTGGCCGGGAGCAGCCACTGCACTCCAGTCTGGGCAACAAAATGAGACTCCAACTCAAAAAAAAAGGAACAGAGAAACTTAAAGGAAATCTTATCACAATACACCTAGCTTTCTAAAGAAGCTGAGAAAAGAAAGGAGAGCAATATATATCTACAATTTTTGTGATATTAACCTTCTTATTCCTCATTCTGGTTATCTTCATTTGTTCAAGTGTATTTGAGCTATTATCAGGAGATTTTTATCTATTCAAAAAGAGCTTTCTTCTCATTCACCTTCTTTGTTTTGTTATTGGAGAATATATTAGACTTACATTTTTTTTTTTTTTTTGAGTTGAAGTCTACCGTACCCGGCTGATTTTTTGATTTATTGTAGAGATGAGGTCTCGCTGCCCAGGTGGATCTCGAACCCACGGGCTCAGGCAATCCACTCATCTCAGCCTCTCAAAGGCGCGGGATTACAGGTTGAGCCACCGAGTCCGGCTTAGACTTACATTTTTAATAGGCCTATCCAGACAAATACATGTATATTTCTATAAAATTATGACTTTTAGGTGAGTTAAGAAGGAAAAAATACACATTAATACTGTCTTTTATGATGACCTGATTATCACTGCTTTTGCACTGTGTCATTTTATGTGGATTCATACTATCTGTGACTCCTTAACTTGAACCTAAAAAAGCTTCCTTCAAGTGTTTTTTCACCCAGCCCAAAATATCAATGCTTCCTTAAATATTTGCTTTCTGATATGTCTGCTAGGAATAAATTTTCTGTTTTTGTTCATCAGGAAAAAAAAATAATTAATAAAGAATAAAAAATGGAACAGAAATTGGACGAGAGAGTTTATCAATATGGGAGAACTTGACTAGGAAATAAGATTAAGTAGCCTGGCAAGGACCCCAGGAGACATCGCTACCATGCTAACAAGATGGTTCAGAACAACAACAAAAGCAATGGGTTATGCTAAGTGAAGTGGAAATGCCAGAACTACCTTAAAAGATGGTGTAAGAAGTTATCAAAAGACAGAGGAATAGCAGGCCAGAATGAATATACTGTCTAAAACCATAAAGTTAGAGCCTGGAGGAGAACTTGTTTTCCAAAGTGACAGGGAATGAGCTAGTGAGAGGAACATCCTAATCATTAAGAAGTTGCATGCAGCCAGGCTTGGTGGCTCAGCCTGTAATCCTGCACTTTGGGAGGCTGAGGTGAGTGGATTGCCTGAGCCCACGGGTTTGAGACCCGCCTGGGCAACTTGGCAAGACCTCATCTCTACAATAAATCAAAAAATTAGCCAGGCGTGGTAGCACACGCCTGTAGTTCCAGCTACTAGGAAGGCTGAAGTGGAAGGATCGCCAGAGCCCAGCAGGTCGAGGCTGTGGTGGCCGGGAGCATGCCACTGCACTCCAGTCTGGGCGACAGAGTGGGACTCTGCCTAAAAAAAAAAAAGAAGTAGCATGCTGAGTCTACTTTAGAGACCAAAGCTGCTAGCCGTAGGAGACACAGTGTTATAGAACCAGCCTTGCTAATGCAATGAGGGTGACAGGCTCCCAAAATGACAGAAACCAGACGACAAAGCCAAGCCATCAGAAGTAACGTGGGCACAATTATCCCAAAGAACAGCAAAACACTGTGGAAGCTTGGCAGGGAGGGGTGTGGCAGTGTGAACCACAGAAAGATACAGATGTTTAAAACAGGGCACAGGACCCTGTTTAGATAGATGGGCAGCCAACAAAGGCATTGTTCAATCTAATGATCAAAAGGAATCAAAGATGAATGAAACAAGAGGTTGATGGTAACTACCCCAATTTTTAAAAATATGCAATCCCTTATTTGGTTTCAAGACTTGAGCTAATTTCCAGGCCCAAAATTCACTGACTAAATCAGAAGCTAAGGAGGTACCCTATCACACCCCAGCAAGTACATAACAGAAATGCAACTGCTCTTTCCCAGACACTATAAATAACCTAAATATTCATCAATATGGAGCTGATTGGCTAAGTACATCCAAACACAGAATATTGTGCAGCTGTAAAAAGGAATGAGGCGTCTCTGTGTATATTATACTTACAGGTAGGATCTCCAGACTACCTCACCAAATTAAAAAAACAAGATGCAGATCAGGGTACATAGTGTGCCAACTTGTGTGTAGAAGGAACATATATAAAATTTAGTATCAAAAGAACACCAAGTCACCTTGAAGAGCATTAAAAATAATACTTACTCCAGTTGATTAAAACACAAACACATCAATCCACGAATTCATAACTACACTAATTTTTTTAAAAACTTCATTTGTCACCGTTAGAGTTTTCCTAGGACTCAAAAACTTACTAGTCTAACAAGTTCATGAATGAATGGAATCAAGCATGTGCCCTGCTTTCATATACAAACTATATTTCAGAGTAAATAGATACTCTGATAAGAGAAAGTTATTCTTCACAGAATCCCTACTAATACACCACTGTTTTGGGACCCTAACTGAAATAGTGGGTATAAACCACAGTCATCAAGAGGCACAAAATCTCTAGGTAAGAGACTGATGGAGTTTTCTAGTGCCTGGATCAGGCTGGCAACAGTAACAGTGGCACAACTGTTCATTGTCTCCCAATGTGATGTAACAGGAAGTACAAGGCACCATCTATGAAATATACTCCCATCCCCCACTCTAATTGAACCATATTATAAATAATCCCTTACAACTTAATATGAATTTTTAGAAAACACAGAATATAGGACAAGTTAAATGACACCATGAGGTAAAAATTAGCCCATTGAGAATGCAGAACAGTCTACAGATGAAATTCCCCGTTTCTTCAGCAAATCAGAAAATACAAAGAGATAGAACGCTAACAGGTTAAAAGAAATGTAAGAGCTGTAACAACTCAAGCCAACATGCAGACTTTGGATCCTGTATTGTCCTGTTGCTGCTGTGACAAATTACCACAAACACAGTTGCTTAAAACAATGCAAATTTCTCTCTTCTGGAGATCAGCAGTCTAAAAATGGGCCTCACAGACTAAAATGCGGTCAGACAGCATTCCTTCTGGAGGTTCCTGGGGTAAAGCCATTCCTTGCCTTTGTCCAGCTTCTGGAGGCTGTCCACATTCCTTGGCTTGCGGGGTCCACTTTCAGCAAGGGTATCACTCTGCCATCTGCTTCCGTCCTCATCTCTTTCTCTGACTCTGACCCTACTCCCTCTCATTTAAGACACTTACTTTGTACACTGGGCACAAGCAGATAATCCAGGATAACCTTTCAGTCTCAAGGTCCTTAACAAATACATCTGCAAAATCACTGTTGCCACAGGGGTAACATGATAACATAGGATCCAGGGCATAAAATGCGGACATCTCGGTAGGGGTTGGGATATGTGGGGGCATTATTCTATTTCAGATTTGATTCAAATAAATCAACTGTACGAAGACTTTTTCACACAGTTGGGGAAAGTTCACCATACACTGGGTACATACATAAAGGAATTTCTATTAATTATTTTGGGTATGATAATGACATTGCGACTTTGCTATTTAAAAAAAAAAAGTCCTTATCTTTTGGAGATGCTTACTTAAGTATTTATGACATGATCTCTGAGATTTGCTGTAAAATGCTAAAAGCAAATATGGAAAACAGATTAAACATGATAGGCAAAATAATAAAAGTTGTTAGACTATGATTTCATAGGGTTCACAATAGTTTTCTCTCTGCTATATATGCTTGAAAATCCCACAATACAGTTTTTTTTAAAATTAAAGATAATATAATATGGTCTGAAAGGAAAGAAGAAAATCCACTGCCTCATTGAACAGTTCTTGTCCAAACATTGTTACATACCAGCATGAATGGATGGTAAGAGAAATTCTTGGAGACAGAATTGCCTTTAACATGTTTATAGTAATTGCTTTACCTGTTTAGGCTGAACAATTCCATAAACAAATGGAGTGTTGTGGGAGTCAGATTTCTTACTGAAAGAGATGAAAGTTGCAGATAAACCAGAAGGGAAGGATAAAATAAGCCCTGTGGTGCTGGATTAGAGTTAGAGACATCAGGATAAATTCATGGCTAGTTTAAAAGGCAGACAGATGCTGTGTATAGATGTGTGTATACTCAGATTAGCATCAATAATAGATTGCCTAGCCCTGTCCACTGAGAGGGCCAAGAAGCAATCACACCCCAGCAGCAAAAAGCAAACCTAGTACTCGCATCTTGGTTCCTAAATGCCATTTCCTAGTAAAAGGAACCAGAGAGTCTTGGGGAAATGGTTGATTCTAGGACTGGAACAGAGAAAATAAAA
Source organism: Cephalopachus bancanus (assembly GCA_027257055.1). NCBI lineage: Eukaryota > Metazoa > Chordata > Mammalia > Primates > Tarsiidae > Cephalopachus > Cephalopachus bancanus. Next base: position 10,385,927 of record JAPVLO010000097.1, on the reverse strand, counting down.
GATAAGCCTGAAACATCTTATAGTTCTGGAAAGTAGAAAACTGCTTCAAAAACAAAATGACAGAAACATGTCAATGGATCACAGGAGCCAACCTGAAAGAGCTCCTAATAGCAAAAATTAAAAATAAAGCATTGATTAAAATCCCAAATTATAAAATAAATATATGAGTCCATACATATATGTGTGTGTGTGTGTGTGTGTGTGTGTGTGTGTGTGTGTGTGTGTGTATTATATATATGTATGTATATGATCAAATAAATAAATGAGAAGTACTAGCATTGGGTTAATGCTGGAGTCCACTCTTGGTGATGCTAATACACATTCGGGAAGCCAAGGCAAAAGATGGTCAGTGTTAACAAGAAAGGTTACAGTCCATGGAGACATGTAGGTACACTAGGTACATGCTGTCAGATTTTGCTTACAAAGATGGAGTCAGGAGCAATGGCTTATGCCTATATTCCCAGCACTTTGTTCGGCCAAGGCAGGAGAATCACTTGAGCCCAGGATTTCGAGACCAGCCTAGGCAACACAGTGAGATCTCGTCTCTACAAAAAAAAAGAAAAAGAAAAAAAATTAGCCAGGTGTGGTGGTACATCTGTAGTCCCAGCTACTTGGGAGGCTGAGGTAGAAGGATCACTTGAACCCAGGAGGTCAAGGCTGTGGTGAACTGGCATTGCACCACTACACTCTAGCCTGGGTGACAGAGTGAGACCCTTTGTCTAAAAAAAAAAAAAAAAAAAAGAAGGGATTGGCCATGTTGAAAGTCTTTCAATACCTACAGTATTGGGCAGAGTTAGGCAGAGGTGGGACAGATATAAAGTTTCTTTTTTTTTTTTCTTACTAGAGGTAGCTCTTAAGAATCTCTTAGCCGGGCTCGGTGGCTCAGCCTGTAATCCTGCGCCATAGGAGGCTGAGGTGAGTGGATTGCCTGAGCCCGCGGGTTCGAGACCCGCCTGGGCAACTTGGCGAGACCTCATCTCTACAATAAATCAAAAAAATTAGCTGAGGCAGAAGGATCGCTGGAGCCCAGCAGGTCGAGGCTGCAATGGCCGGGAGTGGCCACTGCACTCCAGTCTGGGCGACAGAGTGAGGCTCCAACTCAAAAAAAAGAAAAGAAAATAGAAATCAGCCCCAATACAGGACTTCCTTTTACTCTTGTCCTGCTTTAGTTTTCTCATCAGGCATATTTTGTATTTGTTTATATGATATTCCCTGTCTCCCCCAGTAAGCTCCATGTGGGCCAGAATTTTGAATAAAATACTCACCATGGTCTCCCTTTTTTGATTAGAACATTTGCCTGGACAGTAAAAGGTGCTCAATAAGTATATGTTGAATAAGCCTCAAACTGGAAACAACCCAAATAGCCATTAACAGGTGAGTGGATCAACAAAATATAACATATCTATGCTATGAAATATTACTCATCAATATCAACAAAGGCGCTATTGATATATGCAACAATATATGGAATGTGTCTTAAAATCATTACATGGAATCAAGCCAGACACAAAATAGTAATAGTAAATATGATATGGCTCCACTTGTATAAAACACAAATAAAAAATAGATCAAGTCAGAATAGGAGGATCACTTGAGGCCAGCAGTTTGAGACCAGCCTGGGCAACATAGCAAGACCCTATCTCTATTTTTAAAAAAACAAACTTTTTTTTTTAAATTAGCCAGGCACAGTGGTATGTGACTGCAGTCCCAGCTATTCCAGAGGCTGAAGAAGAACAACTGCTTGAGTCCAGGAGTTCCAGGTTACAGTGAGCTATGATTGCACCACTGCACTCCAGCCTGAGCGACAGAGAAAGACCCTGTCTCTAGAAAAGGGAATAAAACAAAATTTTAAAAAGCAGATCAGTGGAAGCAGAGGATAGAGGATAGAAGGAGGGAGGAACTGCACAGGGGCACAAGCAATCGCTGGGGGGCTATGGAATGTTCTGTATTATGATTGTGGTGCTGGTCCACAAGCACATACAAGTTGTCAGAACTCGTCGAGCTGCACAATTTTAATGAATGAAATTTATTATGCATAAATTATCCCTCACTAAAGTTGAAAAGGAAAAAAATTTACCATCGTGTTTACAACTGAACTTAAACTTTAGAAATTTTAGATAAGTTGTGTTTACAAATTTGACTTCCAAAATGGTAGGAAAATAAAGGTGGATTTGGGTTTTGTTTTGTTTTTTTTGAGTTGGTGTCTTACTCTGTCGTCCAGGCTGGAGTACAGTGGCACGCTCATGACTACTGCAGTCTCCACCTGCTAGGTTCAGGTGATCCTTCTGCCTCAGCTTTCCAAGTAGCTAGAACTACAGGTGCAGTAGCTCATGCCTGACGAATATTTTGATTTATTGTAGACACAAGGTCTTGCAAGTTGCCCGGGCTGATCTGGAACTCCTGGGCTCAGGGAATCCTCTCACCTCAGCTTCCCAAAGTGCTAGGATTACAGGAATGAGCCATCCCGCCCGGCCCCTTTCTCCATTTTTACAGTGTGTTTCAGAGCGCTGTTTCCCATCTATGTAGCAGACAGGCCTTTCTTTAGCTGTCTGTCTCAGGGGGATGTGAAATAGGAATTTTGAGATCAATTGGCTCAAGCATAAATAAGTAGCCTATGCTCAACATAGCTATAGAAAAGAGAGATTATGCTTGGGAATCGGTTCCATATTATGATTACATTTTACAAATTCACTTCAGCTATTGATATCAAAATCTCTAAACACTGAAATATCTTGTTTAACCTTCTCCTTAAGGTCAGGGTCATATACCTCCTTATAAGTAAAATCTCCTTAGTATCTTCACATCATGCTGCCTTCCACTGTACAGTCCACACAAACTGTAAAACATAGGGTTACAGAGAATCACCAATGTGTAAAATGAATACTAAACTCTGGTTTAAAATTTTCTGTAGAATTAATAGCAAAAACATGGAACCAACCATACTGCCCATCGAAACTAGACTGGATTTTTAAAAATGATGCAATATTACACAGTCATAACGAAGAACAAAATCATGGACTTCACAGAAACTTGGATGTATTTAGAGTCTATCATACCCAGTGATCTATCACAAAAAGAACTGAGTACCACGCAGTCTCACTCATAAGCAGACCCTGAACATTTACCATAATACAAAAGGGATTGGCAGTAGAGGGACACTGCTGGGGGTGGAGGGGAGTGGTGGGGTGGAAGACACAACATTAATAAAGGTACCTGACCTCAAGCCAGGCCAAGTGGGGACCAAAGGGAGGCCCAAACTTGACCAGTAACAATGACCACTTGTATTCCTAATTCTGAAATGTACCCCACGTCTTTCAAATAAAATGTAAAAAATAAAAATTTCTGTAGAGTCATCATCTCTAACATACGAAGTAAAATCAATCTGGGCAATGATTTCTAATTTCTACAAAATGTTTCTTTTTTAAACAATTGAAGAAATGTGCATTTGTTTTAAGAATGAAGCTGCAGCATTGCATAGGAATTCTACTGCCATTCAGAATGGAACAGTTGCTTCAAAATTAACTTCATATTAGTTACATTTGGCAAATTGGACAAAGAAGCAATAATACACATTATGAACGTGTTACATTCTACTTTTTTTTTTTTTGAGTTGGAGTCTCACTCTGTCGCCCAGACTGGAGTGCAGTGGCACGCTCCCGGCCACCGCAGCCTTGACCTGCTGGGCTCCGGCGATCCTTCCGCCTCGGCCTCCCAAGTAACTGGAACTACAGGCGCGCGCTACCACACCCAGCTAATTTTTTTATTTATTGTAAAGACGAGGTCTCACCAAGTTGCCCAGGCGGATCTCAAACCCGCGGGCTCAGGCAATCCACTCACCTCAGCCTCCCAAGCGCGAGATTACAGGCTGAGCCACCGAGCCCGGCTATATTCAACTTTTAATCAGAAAAGCATTGAGGACATTGTTGTGTTAAGCAGCAATTAGAAACAGTAAAGCTAGTTGCTTTACCAATTATTCACTATTTCCTTATAACCATCTAACATTTATTATGGAAGATGAAAATTGTAAAACCCTTAGCCACGAAAGTAATATGAATAATAAAAACCTAAAATATGTACTATATTTTACTAAGGTATATTTTAGTAAGGTAAATGACAGAAGAGGGAGATTAGGGGAAAAAAAACCTAGAGACATGAATGACAATAATAGATTGTTTGAAACTTCATGGTACACAGCTAGAAAAGAGGTACTTTGATAAGTAATATCAATTCCTATCTTTTGCACTGAATAGATGGAGCCTTTAAGTAATTCTGCCCCCTTTTTCTCTTCCTCAGCTACAGCTTGCCCAGTGACCTGAGATCAGACCCTCTTCATTCTCTAGGGAATAACATGAAAGTGATTGTTTGAAAATAAAATGAGAGGTTGAAACTCTACACTTCAGAAGACAGAATCAGTTACCTGACACCCAACACCAATCCTTGCTGTGTTAAGAATGTCAGTGTTTCACATGCCCCACTCAGGAAGAGTTGTTTCAATACACGCTTCTGTGGCTTTATTCAGTTTGGTTACACCTCATGGAGTCTAATTTCATGAAAAGCTTTTAGATAGTGCTTTCCAGTGACAGGAGCAAATCTGGGTACCTTAAGGCAGCAGTTGGAGTTCAAGAAAAATGAAAGCCACCTGGACTACCAATGCGTGATCTGAACTTTGCCCTTGTCTCAGAATTGGTCTTCGAGAGCTGAGAAAAATACAGAATGCCGGCAACTCTTGAGATATTAACTAAAAATGTAAACATCTTTTAAGATACTGTTGTGAAAGAAAAAATATGTAAACATAATGAAATGAAAGGTGATCTTGTGGAATTTGGAGCTTATAGTATGGCCATAAAGGGAATTGGCAATAAAAAGTGGACATCAGAGATTTAACTAAACTGAAGTGATTTCATGAAAGGCTTAGGAATCAGCCCGACTGGGGAAAGAGAAGTAAAACACCTGCGCTACTAGTCTACACATGAACAATGCATTTATTTTCAAACAAAGAGCAGATAATGCTCAAGCTTTGGAAGGGGAGATCTATTTTTCAGGGAAAGTATGGACACCTGAAAGAAACACAGGGAGCATTGTGTTTAGGAATGAAACATGTGATCTAAGGAAATGCCAGTTTATCCAAGTTTTGGCTGGCTTACTGCTTTGTTAAGAGAAGGGACATATTTTTGAAACAACTGTGATTAACTGAAGTTTAATGTGCCTTTTTGTAATCACCTATAATTTTAAAAGATTATATTGTAGCTTGTAAGCCTAGTTAAGGAACAAATCAGGTGATCTTTTTAAAATAACAAAATATCACGTGTTTTATTGTTTAGAATGTATCCCCAAACACAGAGGAACTCTACGTTTTGCTATTTACTAAGACTATTTTGTTGATTCAGTTTGGCTTCTCTTTTGGTCTTTGGTTTCTCAACACGGTCATATCAGTTATTTACTATTTCTCAAAGTTTACATAATCATGATAGTGACTGAAAAACCCACTCTGCACAACTGGGGTTTCAAATAGGATAAATGATCACAATTGAGAGTATCATCTTGCTCCGTGTTCTCGTTAATTCAATAAATAGTATCTGTGTGAATTTTTTCTTATGCATTCCAGGGGTCATAGACACTAAAACTCTGTAGGTCACAAATGAGCTCCAAGAATGAACACAGAACTTGCTTTTTGAGTCTCATGCCATTTCTGAACAAGAGAACATTTCTTAACTGTGGTCTTAGCTGTGTGACCTAATGCAAGTTTGTTCCTTAGCCTCTCAACCTTTCTTTTCTCCATCTCTAAAAATGGGAAACCAACTATCCCACAGGGTTATTCTTAGCAGTACTCTTTATAGCTCATGTTTATAAAAGTTTACCAGTATATTTACCATTCTCTTTGATCAGCATTGTGTCTTCCATTCTCTTCTTCTGCATTGTTTTCTTGTGAGTAAATACATCATCTAATGTTCTTTTGGGAAGGATTTGTGAATTTCACCCTCGAATGATATTTTAGTTGGTTCCTGACTTTTAAGCAGACAGTTAATCGATGTGAGCTCTTAAAAAATATTATTTTAAGCCGGGCTTGGTGGCTCAGCCTGTAATCCCGCGCTTTGGGAGGCTGAGGTAAGTGGATTGCCTGAGCCCGCAGGTTCGAGACCCGCCCGGGCAACTTGGCGAGACCTCATCTCTACAATAAACCAAAAACTAGCCGGGCGTGGTAGCACACGCCTGTAGTTCCAGCCACTTGGAAGGCTGAGGTGGAAGGACCGCTGGAGCCCAACAGGTCGAGGCTGTGGTGGCCGGGAGCAGCCATTGCACTCCAGTCTGGGCCATGGAGTGAGACTCCAACTCAAAAAAAAAAAAAAATACTATTTTATTGATGTATTCTGTTGATGCTGATGAGAAATCTGTCATTAGACTGTCATTCGTGTATAAGCAATCTATCTTTTCTCTAAGATTAGAGTGAGATAACTGAAATTAAATTATTTTTGACATTCCTGTCTTATTTATCTTTAGGACAGAGATATTGATTCATTTTAGATCTGTTAATAAAATTGTCAATTTTAAGAAAACCACTGAAATTATAGAATATATAGCTAGCAAACTGGTAGAGGAGGAAAGAAGAAATAAAGTTTATCACATCAATTAAAAGAAAGTGAGGAGTGATAAATACAAAGAAAAATAGCAATAAATGGAAGCACAAAATAAGATTATTAAAATAATTATAAATATGTCAGTAACTAAGTAGGGTAAACACAACAGATATAAGACAGAGACTCCAAAATTGCTAACTTCAGGCCAGCACAGTGGCTCCTATCTGTAATCCCAGGACTTTGGGAGGCTGAGACAAGAGGATAGCTTGAGCTCGTGAGTTGAGATCAGCCTGGGCAACATAGTAAGACTTCGTCTCTACAAAAAAATCAAAAAATTAGTTGGGCATGGTGGCATGCACCTATAATCCCAGCTACTCGAGAGGCTGAGGTGGAAGGATCACCTGAGCTCAGGTCAAGGCTGCAGAGAACTGTGATTGTGCCACAGCACTCCAGCCTGAATGACAGAGTAAGACCCTGACTCAAAAAAAAAAAGTGTTACTTTCTTACATCCAGCTGTTAATTCACTGTTAACAAAAGACATATAAAGCCCGAGAGCACAAACAGGTTGGAAGAAATATTATAGAAAAAAATGCATTAAGCAATCGATAACTAAATTGAAAGTCGGTGTAGCTATACTAATTGTGGTGAGCAAAATTTGAAGATGCCCTTAAGATTCCCAGTCCTAGTGTGCATACACCTTTGTCCAGTTATTCAGTCAAACCCAAATCTAGGTGCTACCGAAAAGGAATTTTATAGATATCCTATATGTTGATCTTAGATAAGGAGATTATCCAGGCGGACCTTAAGAAGCTGGCGGTTCAAAGCAAGAGGATGACTTCAAGGCAAAAAAAGTTCTCCATTGCTGGCTTTAAAATAAAGACGACTACATGGGAAGAAATGCAGGTGGCCTCCAGGAGCTGAGAGTAGCCCCTGGTTGACAGCCAACAAGGAAATGAGGATCCCAGGCACACGACCAACAACGAGGAACTAAATTCTGCCACAACCACATGAATTTGGAAGAGGACCTGAACTCTAGATGACAACACAGCCCAGTCAATACCTGGCTTTTAAACTTTATAAGATCCTAAGTAAAGAGACAAATAAGAAAATGTGTCCTATAGTCAAGGAAAAACAAAATAATCAATAGAAATCAAATGGCCAGTATCTACATGTAAAGACACTCCACATCATTAGCCATCTGTGAAACGCAAATCAAAACCAAACTGAGATATTAACTCATACCTACTAGTATGGTTAAATGAAAAAGTCCGCGTGCCTGTGGTTCCAGCTACTTGGAAGGCTGAGGCAGAAGGATCGCCAGAGCCCAACAGGTGGAGGCTGTGGTGGCCGGGAGTGTACCACTGCACTCCAGTCTGGGTGACAGAGTGAGACTCCAAACTCAAAAAAAAAAAAAAAAGAAAAAATCAGATTATAACAAGTGTTGTCAAAGCTGTGGAAATATCAGAACCATCATACACTACTAGTGGAAATGTGAAATGGCATAGCCACTTTGGAAAACAGTCTGGCAGTTCCTTAATCAGTTTAACATAGAGTTAACATATAATCTAGTAATTTCACTTCTAGGAGAAATGAAAATTTCGGTTCACACAAAAACTTGAACACAAATGTTTATAGAAGCATTATTCGTTACAGTTAAAGATGGAAACAACACAAATATGGTATATCTATATAATGAAATATTGTCAGTATAAAAGAATGACGTTCTGATAAATGCTACATTGATGAACCTTGAAGACATTTTGTTGAGTAAAAAAAAGCCAGACACAAAAGACCACATATTGTATAATTTCATTTTCACAAAATGTCCAGAATGGGTAAATTCATAGAGATGGAAAGTAGATTCATGTTTGCCTGGAGCTTGGAGAAAAGATTTAGGGGTGAAAGCTAAAAGGTTTATTTTTGAGGTGATGAAAATGTTCTAAAACTGAGTGTGGTGGTACATAGTTGTACAAGTCTGTAAATATACTAAAGTCCACTGAATTGAATTTTTTTTTTGAGTTGGAGTCTCACTCCGTTGTCCAGGCTGGAGTGCACTGGCATGCTCATGGCCACTGCAACCTTGACCTGATGGGTTCAGGCAATCCTTCTACCTCAGCTTTCCAAGTAACTGGAACTACAGGCGTGTACCACCACGCCTGGCTAATTTTTTTATTTTTGGTAGAGGTGAGGTCTCACCAAGTTGCCCAGGCTGGTCTTGAACCCCTGGGCTCAGGCCATCCTCTCGCCTCAGCCTACCAAAGCACTGGGATTATAGGCGTGAGCCACCATACCTGGCCTGAATTGTACATTTCAAATGAGTAAAATGTATTATTCAAATTATTTCCTGTAAAGTTATTACTTTTTAAGTGAATTTAATGGAGATTTTTTTTTTTTTGAGTTGGAGTCTTACTCTGTCACCCAGACTGAAGTGCAGTGGCATACGCCCAGCCACCACAGCCTCAACCTGCTGGCTCCGGCGATCCTTCCTCCTCAGCCTTCCAAGTAGCTAGAACTACAGGTGTGCGCTACCACACTCAGCTAATTTTTGATTTATTGTAGAGATGATATTTCGCCAAGTTGCCTGGGCGGGTCTCGAACCCACGGGCTCAGGCAATCCTCTCACCTCGGCCTCCCAAAGCACTGGGATTACAGGCTGAGCCACCGAGCCCGGCCTAAATGGAGATCTTAAACTGAAAACTAAACAATAACTAAAATGAAAAATTCAGTAGATGAGCATAACAACACATTGGAGATGGTAACTGAGTCAGTGAACGTGAAGACAGATTAATAGAAAGTATACACTGTAAAGAATAGAGAGAAAAAATATTATGATGCAAAGTGGCTGAAAGTAAAAGACTGTAAATAATATACATCATGAAAATAAAAAGTACGAGTATGGCTATATCAGCACCAGGCCACAAGTCAAGAATAGGACTCCAAGCTCTTGCAATGAGTACATGGACGAACAGGGATTTTAACTCAGGCCTTCCTCTTTTTTTTTTTCTTTTAATTAGAGTCTCACTGTGTCCCCAGGCTGGAGTGCAGTGGCACGCTCAAGGCTACCCCAGTGTCAACCTGCTAGGCTCCGATCATCCTTCCTCCTCAGCCTTCCAAGTAGCCGGAACTACAGGTGTGAGCTACCACACCCAGCTAACTTTTTAGTTATTGCAGAGACGAGGTCTCACCAAGTTGCCCAGGCTGAAACCCAAACTCTTAACTAAACTGAGAACGCTGATGGAGAAAGAACTGGAGGGAGAGGGAGAGATATGGATAAGCTTGCCACTGCCTTCAAAGCCAGAAGTAAAGGCATGCTGCTGCTTAGAAAATGTGACCTCCAGCGATGTTTCCAGCCAATTACAACTTTTCTGGCAATACAAATACTAATCAAGACGCTCTCAGATGTAGAAAATTTCTAAAATGTGTCACAGAAAAAAAAAGTTACAGTGACAAGTATAAAGTGAGAGAAAAACATAAAATACTGACTTTTGTAAAGGTGACTGAGGTTACTTTTTCTTGGTGAGTCTAGTTATTGTTGCTGGCACATAAAATGGAGCTGTTTGCAAATTCATATCTCTTAATTTGGCACAAGGTAGCAATTTAAAGAAGAAAAAAAAACTATGGGTGGGGGAAAAGAAATCACCGCTGACAGCAGCACACAGAACCAACTTGCATGATGCAATTTTCACTGCGTGTCTCCTCAAGTTGGAAGACTTCATTAGCACCTATGGAGTACTGGGGTAATTTCAGACAAAGCAAGTTGCAATATTTAACCAGAAGTTCATCTTGCTTTGTAGTTCTATGACTCCATATTAGAAGTTTAAGTACACCAACTACTTCAACATTAAGTACAGATATAAAACAACCATCTCAAATTCTGCTTCTTTTAAGTTTTGATCAATCATAAATTTTAAGTAATAAATTCTTTTATTTGAGTTGGAGTCTCACTCTGTCACCCAGACTGGAGTGCAGTGGCCACTCCCGGCCACCGTAGCCTCGACCTGCTGGGATCCGGTGATCCTTCCACCTCAGCCGTCCAAGTAGCTGGAACTACAGGCACGCACTACCACACCTGGCTCATTTTTTATTTTTTGTAGAGATGAGGTCTCGCCAAGTTGCCCAGGCAGGTCTCGAACCTGCGGGCTCAGGCAATCCACACACCAGCCTCCCAAAGGCGCGGGATTACAGGCTGAGCCACCAAGCCCAGCTTAAGTAATAAATTCTTAAGCGTATATTCTACTATTGAAGTTAGTTTTAGCCATTAAAATTGGAAAATATCCCATCGTGCTCTTTCACTTCTAAATAAATTTTAATTTATGCTAATTTTATTTAAATGAAAGGTAAAATATTTACATGGACTAACCAACTCCTATCTGTTCTCATTTCACTGGAAATTGTTTATAGTCAATAAGGATGAACCCTTATTTTACTACTTATTATAGTAAAAACTGATGATCGCTGGCTAAAAGCAAGTGTTCGAGAGTGAACATATAATCTTACCTTCTGGAGATTTAGAAGAGAAACCCAATTCTAATCAGCTAAGGTTTTAAAAAGTTGCCACAGGGAGGACTTTTCCCCCTCATAAACATTGTGAAGCAAAAGCAACAAAAGTAAAAATTACGTTATCTTCAAAAATACCAGCACTATAGACTGAATTGTGTCCCTGCCCCCAAGATCTGGAGATGGGATCTCCCCCGCCCCCATCAGGTGGGTAATACACCACTGACTGGTAACAAGGTTGGAAGGAGGCACAACTCACACAATCGCATAAGAACCCAATCATCACCCTATGAACCACAGAAGGATCTAGGGTCTTTAAGGAGGTAATTAAATTAAACTGAAGTCATTAGATGGGCCCTGATCCAATACAACCGGTGTCCTTATTAAGATGAGGAAAATTGAACACAGACACGTACAGATGAAAGACGGTGCGAAGATGCAGGGAGAAGACAGCCATTCACAAACCAAGGAGAGAAACCCAGAACAGATTAATCCTTTCTTCATGGCCTTTAGAAGACCACCCTGCCCACACCTTGATCTCAGACTTTCAGCCTCCAGAACTGTGAGAAAATGAATTTCTGTTGTTTAAGCCATCCAGTCTGTGGTACGTTGTTATGGCAGCCCTAGCGAACTAACACAACCATAAAGGAGGAACGCATTCTTGCTTGAGTTGCCTGGAATAAAATATAAGACCCTGAGGGCGTAGCTATCAGAAGCCACAGAAACAAAGGGGATGGCAAAACTGCTTTGCAGGGCACCGGAAAGAAAAAAAAAATAGTTTCCGTCATGAGAAGAAAATGCGGAAGAAGGAAGAAGTCAGAAAGGAAGTTTGAAGTGGAAAGACTTTTTGGAGGAAGGACCAAAGGAAGTTTCTCAAGAGTATCTGAAAGTATCCCCAGCAAGCAATGCTGATTACATTGCTAAAATATAACTCCCAAGCCCTCAACGAAATCTACTACATATGCGAACAGGAACCCAGAGCCAAAGGTGACCATGAGAACATCAGCCCATCATCCTCTCACCCCTTATCTCACTGCACCTTTGTTCAGAAATGAAGTCACCAGAATCCCACTAGATATGGAACATGGTTCGTGCCAATATTATCAAAATCTCAAAGTACTGGGATAGTTCATCTGACATTGGATCTGCAAATAAAGAGGAAGTAGACTTGCAATAGGTGCAGAAACAAGAGAACAGGTGCCCCAGAGAGAGAGAGAATGAGAGTGCTGAAAATATTTCCTGGTTCTGATTCCTCATTTGGTCAGACTGACTCCCTACTTTTGAAATACCTCCATCCATATATTCCTTTCAGAATACATGTATAGCCTCAGAATGAATCCCTGCTTTTTAAAATTTAAAGTAGCTCAAGTTTATCATTTGTGACAAAAATACTTTCAACTAAGATTTATATAATATGCATGTAAAGTGTCATAATAAATAAACAGCACAACCAGGTAGCTATTGGAAGTTTCATCACACTGGCTGCTATTCCAGGGAGGACATTTGATCCTACAACAATATGGTACTTTCTCGATTTTCCAAACTAGTGTCCTGTAGAACACTTCACACAACATTAGGTAGTGGTTAATGAGTATGCTATAAAAAAGAGTGTCTTGAGGTCAAATACATTTGGGAAATACACAGAATAAATGACTTTTGAGCAGTAAAAGAGACTTTTTTTTTTTTGCAGGGGAGGTGACTATGAAATCTTTCTAGGCTGGGTGCGGGTGGCTCATACCTGTAATCCCAGTACTTTGGGAGGATTGCCTGCGCCCGGGAGTTTAAGACCAAACTGGGAAATATAGCGAGACCTCATTTCTACAAAAAAATGAAAAAAGTAAACTGGACATGGTGGTACTCACCTTTAGTCCCAGCTACTACAGAGGCTGAGGTGGGAGGATCACCTGAACCCAGGAAGTCAAGGCTGTGGTAAGCCATGATCATGCCACTGCACTCCATCTTGGGCAACAGTGGGAACCCGACTCAAAAAAATAAAAAATTAATAAAACCATTTCTTCCAACATCTCTAAGGCAATAAATGTTATAATGAAATTCATGAGTTCTAGAACTAGGATGCCAATCTCTGTGTAACTTTTCCTCATCACTAAATAATATCTACCTCACAAACACTGTGTGAAAATTAAATGATCGGTGGCTTAGCCTGTAATCCCATGCCTTTGGGAGGCTGAGGTGAGTGGATTGCCTGAGCCCGCGGGTTCGAGACCTGCCTGGGCCGCGAGACGATAAATCAAAAAATTATCTGGGCGTGGTAGCGCGTGCCTGTAATTCCAGCTACTCGGAAGGCTGAGGCGGAAGGATCGCCGGAGCCCAGCAGTTCGAGGCTGCGGTGGCCGGGAGCGGCCACTGCACTCCAGTCTGGGAGACAGAATGAGACTCCAACTCAAATAAATAAATAAATAAATAAATAAATAAAATTATACCCAAATATTTTGTTATAGTGAAGGAATATTTGTCACCACTATACTTGAATTCTATTTCAAGCCAGGCTCTGTGGCTCAGTCTGTAATCCCATGCCTTTGGGAGGCTGAGGTGAGTGGATTGCCTGAGCCCATGGGTTCGAGACCCGCCTGGGCAGCGAGACCTCATCTCTACAATAAATCAAAAAAATCAGCCGGGCGTGGTAGCGCACACTTGTTATTTCCAGCTACTTGGAAGGCTGAGGCGGAAGGATCGCCGGAGCCTAGCAGGTCGAGGCTGCGGGGGCCGGGAGCGTCCACTGCACTCCAGTCTGGGTGACAGAGTGAGACTCCAACTCCAAAAAAAAAAAAGAAAATGAAATTAGTTACTATATAAAAAGGTGGAAACAACCAAAAATGCTAGTTGTTATTATGAAGAAGCTACCATAAAAATCTATAATTTTATCAACATTCAAGACAGACTGAGAACTTTCTAGATTTTATATATTAGATCAGATGAAAGAAAGTGACCAGTCCAAAATGAACCGACTTGGGACATAGAAGACAGGCCAGTGACACCAGAGAAGGCTAAAAGAAGCAGACTCTGATCAGAACCAGCACAAAGTGTTTTAAAACACCCTATTGAAGGATTTGGTACTTACCTAGAGACACAATTTAGTTATAGTTTTATGGTAATTTTTTTTTGTATAACACGTTTTTATTATATTCTGACTCATATGCCACTTACATGGTATTAAGGAAAGGTACCTGGGGGCGATCACTTATATTTGCATGGCTGTCATACTTTCAAGGACATGTCAACAAGGCTTACATAATTTCTCTAAGTTAATATTAACTTACTTTAATCATGTATAGATGATCCTTTTCTTAACCAAAGTAATTATTTATGCCATAGTTTCAGGCATTGTTTGACCACTATCATGTGATTTCTTACACTGATAATTAATGTTTCCCAGAATTATCCTAAATAGATCTTACCCTTGGAAGTATTGTGAACTAGTATTAACCAAAATAAATCCTCTCAAATCTCAAAAACATGTCAGGTTTTATAATCAGAAAAATAACCAGTGGGTTTTTGTCTTTGTCACTTTTATACAGCCGAAGTAAAAATTCAAAATAATTGATAGAATATTATAGATATTTCAAAAAATATGAAACAAAATTACTGTGATCAGAAATTCTTCTTCAACATAATTATTTTGTAAAAATTAAGTTGTTTATCTAAAACCATGAAAGTTATAATTATTATTACATTTGCTTGCTATTTTACTCGAGAATAAGAATTTTATTACTTCTCCCAAAAGTTATTTAATCACATTCCTGAGATATATAATAGCGTTCATCAATTATTTTGATTTTATGAAAATTATTATTATTTTTTGAGTTGGAGTCTGTCACCCAGACTGGAGTGCAGTGGCCGCTCCTGGCCACTACAGCCTTGACCTGCTGGGCTCCGGCGATCCTTCCGCCTTAGCCTTCCGAGTAGTTGGAACTATAGGTGCGCGCTACCACGACCGGCTAATTTTTTGATTTATTGTAGAGATGAGGTCTCGCCAAGTTACCCAGGCGGGTCTCGAACCTGCGGGCTCAGTCAATCCACTCACCTCGGCCTCCCAAAGCATGGGATTACAGGCTGAGCCACCGAGCCCGGCCATATTTATTTATTTTTGAACATGAAGCTTAGGGTAGAGCTCCTTATATTTTACACCGAATTTTTTAGCTAGCTATGACCTTATAAACCAAACTCCCTCATTTTGAGCCAACTGAAAATCACAGTAACAATCCCCAAAGTGACAGAGTATAACCATAAAACAGATCTACAAGGTCTAGAGTTCTCTAGATGTCTCTTCTGCAGTGTTTTATGGTTTTAACCTGGGTGCGATGATTTTGGGAGAGAAATTGCTTATATCAATCAGAAAGCAAACATATGTTTTTGTGTCTCTTGGGTCAATACCTAGGGTAGAAAGGCTGGTTCATATGGCCAGACAGTCTAAGAAACTGCCACACTTTTCTCCAAAGTGGCTATATCATTGTACATTCCCACCAGCAGTGTCAGAATGCTGGTTGCTTCACCTCCTCACCAATGCTTAGTATGGTCAAGCTTTTCAGTCGTATACATTCTAATGGGCATGGAGTAGTATCTCTTTGTGGTTTTGATTTGTATTTCCCTCATGATTAATGATCTCATGCATCTTTGCATGTGTTTACTTGCCATTCATTTATCTTCTTTTCTGATAGGTCTGCTCAAATATTTTTGCCTACCTTTAATTGGGTTGTTTGTTTTCTTCTTATTAAGTTTTAAGGGTTCTTTATACTTATTTATTTATTTATTTATTTATTTTCAAGAGATGAGGTCTCACCGTATTGTACAGGCTGAACTTGCTGTTGGGCTCAACTGATCCTCCCACCTCAGCCTTCTGAGAAGTTGAGACTATAGGCACACACCACTGCTCCCAGCTTCTTTACATATTCTTGATACAAGTTCCTTATCTGATATATGATTTGTAAATATGTTATTCCAGTTCATCGCAGCCTCGACCTGCTGGGCTCTGGCGATCCTTCCGCTTCAGCCTTCCGAGTAGCCTGAATTACAGGCACGCGCCACCACGCCCAGCTAATTTTTGATTTATCGTAGAGATGAGGTCTCGCCAAGTTACCCAGGCGGGTCTGGAACCCACAGGCTCAGGTAATCCACTCACCTCAGCCTCCCAAGGCGCAGGATTACAGACTGAGCCACCGAACCCGGCTTCTTTTTATTTCTTAACTATGTCTTTTGAAGTTCTTAATGTTGATAAAATCAAATCTATAAATTTTTTCACTTCTTTTTCCTCTTTTGAATTATACGTTTGGTGTCATATCTATGAAGTGTTTGTATAATTCAAAGTTACAAAGATTTTCTCCTATGTTTTCACCTAAAAATTTTAAAGTTTTATATTTTATATTTAGATCCATGATCTATTTAATGTTTGTACGAGGCATGAATAGAAGCTCCTTTATAAAAAAATATAAAATATGCAAAATATATATATGCAAATTTTTTCCAGCACAGTTGTTGAAAAAACTCTCCCCTTTCTCCACTGAATGATCTTTGCACACTTGTCAAAAATGAATTGGTCACATATTTATGGATCTACTTCTGGAGTCTTTATTCATTCTTGTTGAATTTTATTTTCTAACCTTATGCCAATACCACACCATTTTGATTACTGTAGCTTTATGATAAATTTTAAAATCATGTAGTACAATAAGAGGTATGCTAAGAGCCCTTATTATACATTTACAAGAGCTGATCATGTGCCTCTCTTCCCTACTCCATGTCACATTAGTAGCTTGAAATCAGCCATGATATATTAATATCACAAAAATATTTCCAGAGAGTTAGGTTATTAAATATTTATCAGCACATCACTAAATATAATTTGTCTGACTTCTTACTCAAAGTTGTTTTACTTATTCTAGGTCCTTGGCATTTCAATTACAAATTTTAGAATCAATCTGTCAATTCAAAAATTCTGAGATGTTCATGGGTAGTACATTAAATCTACAGAGATCAACTTGGGGAGAAATAATATCTTAAGAATACTGAGCCGGGCTCGGTGGCTCAGCCTGTAATCCCGCACCTTGGGAGGCTGAGGTGAGTGGATTGCCTGAGCCCGCGGTTCAAGACCTGCCTTGGCATTTCTACAATAAACCAAAAATCTAGCCGGGTGTGGTAGCGCCTGCCTGTAGTTCCAGCTCCTTGGAAGGCTGAGGCAGAAGGATCACCAGAGCCCAGCAGGTTGAAGCTGCGGTGGCCGCGAGTAGACCCCCGCACTCCAGTCCGGGTGACAGAGTGAGACTCCAACTTTAAAAAAAAAAAAAAATTAGCCGGGCTTGGTATCATGCACCTGTAGTTCCAGCTACTTGGAAGGCTGAGGCGGAAGGATCGACGGAGTCCAGCAGGTCGAGGCTGCGATGACCGGGAGTGGCCATTGCACTCTAGTCTGGGCGACAGAGTGAGACCCCAACTCAAAAAAAAAAAAGAATACTGAGACTTCTAATCCATGAACTCTGTATATCTCTCTATCTAATTGAGTATTCTTTAATTCCCATCAGCAATATTTTATAACCTTTTTAGATATAATTCTCACACATCTTTTGTGAAAATTGTACCAAAATATGTCTTATTTTTTATACTGTTAGATATATTATGAGACTATTGAAAATAGTACAGTTTTTATAATTTGATTTTAGAGTATTAATTGCTATTATTTGTTGATTATGTTTTTTATATATTGTTCTTACATATACAAACTTGCTAAACTCAGTTATTAGTTATAGAATATTTTTTGTAGATTCCACAGATTTTCTACATAGACACTCATGTTGTCTGCAAATAAAGACAGTTTTACTTCTTCCTATCCAATGTGTATGGGCTTTATTATTTTTTCTTGCCTTATTACACTGGCTGGAACCTCTAGTATAACAATGAATACAAGTGATTGTAGTGGGCATATTTGCCTTGTTTCTGAACTTAGGAGAAAATCTTTCAGTCTTTCACTGTCACCATTAACTATAATATTAGCTCTAGGTTTTTCATAGATGCCATTTATGAAAATGAGGGAGTTATTTTTCATTCCTGGTTTACAATTACTTGTTATAAGGAATGGGTGTGATGTTGTCCAAAAATGTTTTGCATCTATTGAGATAATCATATTGTTTTTCTTTTATGGTTTGTCAAATACAATAAATTACACTGATTGACTTTTTAAAAACAAATCTACATTCCAAGACTAAAACCCCACTTATGATATAATATCCCTTTTATATGTTGTCTTCGATTTGCTAAAATCTTGCACATACTTCATAAGGAATACAAATCTGTTGGGGTTTTTCCTTGTACTGTCTTTGGTTTTGGTAACAGAGTAATGCTGGCCTCATAAAATGAGTTGAAAAGCATTTCCTCCTCTTTGATTTTCTGGAAAAGTTTGCATGAAACGGGTGTTATCTCTTTGAATGTTTATAAGACAGGACAACCATTCACCAATGAATCTTGGCCTGAAGTTCTTTATGGTTCAGTTTTTAACTATAAATTAAATTTATTTAATAATAAAGGGCTAGTTCTTCTTGAGTGAGCTTTGATAGTTTGTCTTTCAAGTAATTGTGTCCACTTTATTTAAGAGGTCGATTATATTGGCATAAAGTTTGTCATGCATATACCCTTTTTATGCTTTTAACATCTGTTATGTCTGTAGTGATACCACTCCTCTCATTTCTAATATTAATAGTTTGTGTTTTCTTCCCCTATCTTGTCCTTTTTTTTTTTTTTTCCTTTTTTTCTCTGATCATTGTGGCTACAGGTTTATCAGTTGTATTGATTTAGTCAAAGAAGCAGTTTTTTTGTTTTTTGGGTTTTTTTTTTTTAGTTGGAGTCTCACTCTGTTGCCCAGACTGGAGTGCAGTGGCCTCTTCCGGCCACTGCAGCCTCGACCTGCTGGGCTCCGGCGATCCTTCCACCTCAGCCTTCCAAGTAGCTGGAACTACAGGCGTGCGCTACCATGCCCAGCTAATTTTTTGATTTATTGTAGAGATGAGGTCTTGCCAAGTTGCCCAGGCGGGTCTCGAACCCACGGGTTCAGGCAATTCACTCACCTCAGCCTCCCAAGGCACAGGATTACAGACTGAGCCACCAAGCCTGGCTAGAACCAGTTTTTGGTTGCATTGATTTTCTGTATCATTTTTCTGTCTTTAAGTGCATAAATTTCTACTCTGATGTTTAATAATGATCACATGTTTATATAATCTAAGAGTAATTGAAACAACCTCAAAATCAGTTTTCTCGATTTTGGCTTATTCAGGCAAAACATGCTCTTAATTTTGTAGTGATCAAGTTTTACTAGCTATTAGGTAGTATGTCGCAAACATTTACTTATGAAAATTGGCAGATATAAATGTTTGTGCATACTTTTTCTGTAGGTACAAGTTTTCACTTGTACCAGTTTGATTGCCTTCCTTATTATATGACCTATGATATTAACCCCATTTTTTATTAACCTTGCATCAATTAGAAAATATTTTCAAATCTCTGGGTAGCTCAGCTTAAAAATATTGTGGAAAATAACTGAGCTGATGTTCTTTGATTTGGCTTATAAAATAGAAATGTAATCCTGGTTCAGTGTAGGCTACATTTGCTTCTTGTCATAACGGTAAGTTTAATATTGCTATATGAAACTGTCAAAATGAAAACAGAAAAAGGTAGTATTCTGGAGATATATAGGTTTAAAAAAAAGAATGTGAAAACTTGAATTTTAAAAATCCTTTAGAGTCGGGCTGGATGGCTCAACCTGTAATCCTGCACTTTTTGAGAGCCTGAGGTGAGTGGATTGCCTGAGCCCGCGGGTTCGAGACCAGCCTGGGCAACTTGGTGAGACCTCATCTCTACAATAAATCAAAAAATTAGCTGGACGTGGTAGCACATGCCTGTAGTTCCAGCTACTTGGAAGGCTGAGGCAGAAAGATCGCCTAAGCCCAGCAGGTCAAGGCTGCAGTGGCCATGAGCGTGCCACTGCATTTTAGCCTGGGCGATGGAGTGAGACTCCAACTCTAAATAAATAAATAAATAACAGATCCTTTGTGATGAGCCATAAGCATGTCACTGCACTGTAGCCTGGGAGACAGAGTACGAACCTGACTAAAACAAAATTAATTAATGAAAATACAAAATTAAATTTTAAAAAAAAGCAAAACCAGAGCCTTAATGTATGTATATGGGATGTATATGGGAGATAGGAACAAAAATTGGATAACCATATGTTTATAAAAATGCCATTTTCAGGTGAGAAACAGGGAAGTAAACACAACAAAAGACTATTTGTATGTCCCAGACAAACTCTATCTATTAAGATACATTTCAAGCCGGGCTCAGTGGCTCAGCCTGTAATCCAGTGCCTTGGGAGGCTGAGGTGAGTGGATTGCCTGAGCCCACAGGTTCGAGACCCGCCTGGGCAACTTGGTGAGACCTCATCTCTACAATAAATCAAAAATTAGCCAGGTGTGGTAGCGCATCTGTAGTTCCAGCTACTTGGAAGGCTGAGGCAGAAGGACTGCCAGAGCCCAGCAGGTCGAGGATGCTGTGACCAGGAGCGGCCACTGCACTCCAGTCTGGGCAATGGAGTGAGACTCCAACTCAAAAACAAAAACAACAACGACAAGATACATTTGAATAATTAGCTACTTTTTTGAAATTCAAATACCCTCACAGATGGTAAATCTATGGTCAATCACACAATTACTTTAATGAAAATAACACCGAAATGAAATCAACCTCAAACAATGGAAAGCGTTCGTTTGGGAAAAGAGAGACTAAAAATAGATCATGGTCTGTAATTACCAATGTAGAAAAAAATTCATCTCTTTCCCATGATAGGTCTACAGCTTCAAGATAAAGATTAGGCTGGGCGTGTGTACTCAAGCCCGTAATCCCAGCACTTTGGGAGGCCGAGGCAAGAAGATTGCCCAAGACCAGGGGTTCAAGACCAACCTAGGCAACTTGGTGAGACCGCATTTCTACAGTAAATCAAAAAATAAGCAAGGCGTGGTAGTGCGTGCCTGTGGTTCTAGCTACTTGGTGGCTGAGGTAGAAAGATCGCCTGAGCCCTGCAGGTGGAGGCTGTGGTGCCTGTGAGCATGCCTCTGCACTCCAGCCTCGGTGACAGAGAGATCCCAACTCAAAAAAAAAAAAAAAAAATTAATACCCTGGGCTTAGATGTCAGAGTGCCTGCATTTGTAAAAATAGTTCTACCACTAAACAGCTATTTTGCCTTCAGTAAATTACTTTATTCCTATGTGTCCCATTATCCTCATCTGTAAGGTAGGAAATATAATGATAACTGTATCTCTACTAGGAACATAATAAGAATTAAATGGAATGATATGTGAAAAGTGCTTAGGATAATGTCTTGCATTGTCAAACAAATAATAGCTATTATTATTACCATTAATAGATGCTATAGAAAAGTACTTACAGCCGGGCTCGATGGCTCAGCCTGTAATCCTAGTGCTTTGGGAGACCGAGGCGAGTGGATTGCCTGAGCCTGAGGGTTCGAGACCCTCCTGGGCAACTTGGTGAGACCTCGTCTCTACAATAAATCAGAAAGTAGCGGGCGTGGTAGCACGTGCCTATAGTTCTGGCTACTTGGAAGGCTGAGGCGGAAGGATCGCCGGAGCTGAGCAGTTGGAGGCTGCAGTGGCCGGGAGCAGCCACTGCACTCCAGTCTGAGCGACAGAGGAAGATTCCAACTAAAAATAATAAATAAATAAATAGCCTTCCTGTTCTTGTTTTACATAATCAGTAACTTAGCTTATTTGGGGGGAGTATTAACATAGTGGGATTTAAAATATTATTTTGTTCCCTCACATTAACTGCTTTCTCTCAGTTCTTTTTGGTTGTAGTTTCTTTTCATTTCTGTCTTTCATGTTAGATGGTCTCTAATCAGTCATTGTTAGGGTGATGTTGACTGGTAGTCTTAATGTTAGGGTAGACTTTCTCAACCTTGGCTCTGTTGACATTTTGGACTGGACTATTATTTGCTAGGTCAGGAAGATGAACTGTCCTGTGTGTTGTAAGATGTTTGTAACATTCATGACCCTACCCACTAGATGCCAATAGCACACCTCCGCCCACCTCCCTAGTTGTTACAATCAAAAATTTCTCCAAATATTGCCAAATGTTTCCTGGGGGGTAAAATCAGTCCTAGTTTATAATCAATGCATTAGGGTCTTGAGAGTTTCTCAGAGAAATTTTCCAGTTTCCTACACTGTGAATGAATAATATGAACCTTGTTACTAGCTTTCAGAAGCCAAGTAAACAGACCAGGGTATCACACCAATATAACCAACTAATATATAGACTGACTTAATCTCTTTGGCAGGCAGGATAATGGTCTCTCAAAGATATCCATACATCCTAACCCCAGGAACTTGTGAGTATGTTATGTGGCAAAAGAGGATTTGGGTAGCAGATGGAATTAAGGTTGCTAATCAGTTGATCTTAAAATAGGGAGACTAACTTGGATGACCCAATTGGATTTAAATGCAGCAGGAGGGGCAGGAGAGTCAGGATCAGAATGATGCAATGTAAGAAGGATTGCTGGCCCTGAAGATAGAAGGAAGCCATGGGCCAAGTAATATGGACAGCAGCTAGAAGCTGGAAAAGGCAAGAAAGCAGGTTTTCTCCCCTAGAACCTTCAAAAACGAATGCAACTCTGCTAACACCCTGATTTTAGCTCCTTGAGACCCATTTGGGGCATCTGACCTTATATTTATAAGATGATAAATTTGTGTTTTTTAACCACTGAGTTTAAATTAATTTTTTACAGACACCATTGGAAAATAATACAAGCTCTTTGGTTTCAGTTTGGTACTTTACCATTCACCCTTAGCTTTGCCTGATATTCCCAAATCTAGAACCAGTCTGGGACAATTTCTTCTACCTTGAATCAACAAGTCCTACTTATCTTCTGTCAAGATTGAAGAATCCAGGCTTTTGGGTTGGGGAAGGGGCCTATGGAGCAAGCAGTGTTAAGCAGATTTTCAACTTATTTTCCCATTCCAAGCCCACTACACTCCCCAAGACTATCCAGAGGTACCTTGTGTCCCCAGTTCCTGAAGTTTGCCAACATAATGCAGCAGAGAGAGACTTGCTTTGATTATGGCAGGTAGACATCTCTTTTTCCATTCTAAGTCAGTCACTGCTCATCCTCATTCCTTTCTCCAAAAATATACAGATATCTCTTATCTGCTACTTCTCTCATTCTTTCTGATCTTTAAGAGTTCATGTTGGGCTGGGCTCGGTAACTCAGCCTGTAATCCCGCATTTTGGGATGCTGAGGTGAGTGGATTGCCTGAGTCCATGGGTTCGAGACCCACCTGGGCAACTTGGAGAGACCTCATCTCTACAATAAATCAAAAATTAGCCGGGCGTGGTAGCGCGTGCCTGTAATTCTAGTTACTTGGAAGGCTGAGGCGGAAGGATCACTGGAGCCCAGCAGGTCAAAGCTGTAGTGGCCGAGAGCGGCCACTGCACTCCAGTCTGGGTGACAGAGTGAGACTCCAACTCAAAAAAAAAAAAAAAAAGAGTTCATGCTGGGCACATGCAGTGGCTTATGCCTGTAATCCCAGCACTTAGGGAGGTCAAGGCAGGAGGACTGCTTGACCTCAGGAGTTCGAGACCAGCCTGGGTGACACAGCAAAACCCTCTCCCTACAAAAAAAATTTTTAATTAGCCTGGTGTGGTGGTGTGCTCCTGTAGTCACAGCTACTCTGGAGGCTGAAATGGAAGGACCACTTGAGCCCAGGAGTTCCAGGGTGTGGTGGGCTATGATAGTGCCACTGTATTCCAGCTTTGGCAATACAGTGAGACTCTGGAAAAAAGAGAAAAAGAAATGCAGTTTTGGTTCTTTATTGCCATTTTAGTGGGATTTCAAGAATAATAGAAATAAGCGTCTATGTTCAACTACCATGTTAAACTAGTTTCATTTTTAGCTGTCATTTTACCAAGCCCTTACTGTGTACCAGATTTTTAGATATACCTTCACATAAATTACATTATTTGAATCTTGTAATAACTCTAAGAGATAGGTACTATTATCTGTATCCCCATTTTATAAATAAAACTGATGCTTGATTCAGGTGACAAAGCTAGTGTGAAACAACTGGGATGGAACCTGAGAATTTCTGACTCGAAAGCACATTTTTCCTGGCCAATTATGCAGTCCTGATAACTTGAAAGGGGTTTCACTCTAGAACAGAAGCCCGCAAATTATGGCCCACTAGCCAAATCTGGCCTGCCACCTGTTTGTAAAATTTTATTAGAACACAGTCACACCCATTGTGTAGTGAAAAACACACACACACATTCAAATTCCAAAGTGTTTTCCATTCTCTCACTCAACAACAATCAACATAGAAGACTTCTGGAAGTGAATGTGCAGGAATTTCTCCCAACCCATAAGCAAGCAATCAGTTCTCAGCAGATACCAGCTGGGAACCCTCCAAGTCGGTTCTGACACCATTTCTGTGGAGATAGCATCCGATCCCAAAGGTTGAGTTCTCAGTACCAAATGACTGCCCCCCACTTCAGATGTCAGTAGTAAGTCCAAGGTTGTTCTACCTGTGCTTCTGACCAACTGGCTATGAATCAGGGATCCCATGACCACTCCTAGGGTACAATGACTTTGCTAGAGAGCCTTGCAAAACTCAGGAAAACACTTCCATATGCCTGTTTATCATAAAGGATATTACAAAAGATATAAATGAAGAGGTGCATAGGGCAAGGCATGTGAGTAGAAGGGCAGAGCTTCTATGCCTTCCCAGCATACCACCCTTCAGGAACCTCATGTGTTCAGCCATCTGGAAGCTCTCAGAACCCTGTCCTTTGGGTTTTTATGGAGCTGTCTTACATAAACATGACTGATTAAACCACTGGCCACTCATGATCAACTTAACCTTCAGCCCTTTTTCCCCAACCCCCATGGAGATGGGGGTGGGCTGAAAGTTACAACTCTCTTATCCTGCCTTGTTTTTTCCGGTGACCAGTCCCCTTCCTAAAGCTACCTAGGGGCTGCCAAACACCAGCCAACTCTTAGCATACAAAAAGACATCGTTTTGGAGAGTTTAAGGATTTAGGAATCGCACACCAGGAAACAGGATAGAAGAGCAAATGTCTATTTCACAATATCCCACCCATTCATTGACTATCTATGTCTGCTTTCGTGCTATAATTTTACATTGAATAGTTGAGACAGAGGCAACCTGGCCCACAAATTCTTAAGTATTTAGCCTCTGATTCCTTATGGAAAAAAATCTGCTAACTCCTGCTCTAGAAAATAACCTTATTACCAAGTTTTGAGTTCATGGTTTCCTCAAATACTTTACACTTTTATTATCAAATCAAAGGCATCATCTTTATTGTTTCTCCAACCTTTTGTTATTCTGCAGATAGAAATCTTTGTTCACGGTTTGAAAAAGAAAAGTTTCTAAACCATTCTCCCTTGTGAAGTTTTCCCTATACTTATAGTTATACTTGCTCCCTTTTCTGTGCTCCCATTTCTGTTTTTATTAGTATAATATTGAATGTAGTTTGCTTCACATACTCATTACTAGTTGTAATTCCCCAGGGATCTAGTAGGTGCTGAGTCTGAGTAGATATTTACTTAATAAGCATTTTTAAAGTACTTTCTAAGTGTCAGTTGGTGTTATAGATACAAATAGAATATGACAACTTTGGGGTCATACGTATTCTATTTAATAGGGCATAGAAAAAAACAGAAAAGAACCTGCACATGAAGTCTGGGCTTATGGTCCCTGGAACAACTGCCTCAGAATCACTGGAAGTGCTTAGGCCACATCTCAGACTTGCTGAATCTCTGGAAGTGAGGCTCAGAAATCTGTGTTCTTTTTTATTTATTTTATTGATTTTTTTTTTGAGTTGGAGTCTCACTCTGTCGCCCAGACTGGAGTGCAGTGGCCACTCCCGGCCACCGCAGCCTCGACCTGCTGGGCTCCGGTGATCCTTCCGCCTCAGCCTTCCGAGTAGCTGGAATTACAAGCGCACGCTACCACGCTCGGCTGATTTTTTGATTTATTGTAGAGATGAGGTCTCGCTGCCCAGGCGGGTCTCGAACCCGCGGGCTCAGGCAATCCACTCATCTCAGCCTCCCAAAGGCGCAGGATTACAGGCTGAGCCACCGAGCCCGGCTCTGAAATCTGTGTTCTTAACACTTCAGATGGCTCTTAAGCAGAAAAGTTTCGGAATCACTGCATCAGTAGATAGAAAAGATTGTTTCTGAATTCCCAAGTATTATGAAAGAGTAAGAACAAATCTCACATCATCTGTCAGTACGGACCAATTTGTACCAAAATGTAATCCTGTGTAGCTCATTTCTTTTGTTCAAAGCTTACTGGACATGCTTCATTGGGAGCTGTGACATTGCTCTCATCTCTTACCAAATGTACTTATATTGTGAACCCAGTACCTGGCACAGTTCCTGAAACATAGTTGATATCAGTACTTTGTATTGATCTGCTCACTGTCCAAGGTAAAACCTCTCTAAGTGTCCCTTGTGTGCACACATAGGAGTTTTTCCATTTGTACACTGGAATGATATGAGGATCATTTGAGAACAAGGAAGATCACACACCCAAGCAAATGTCTGGTCAACACTTTGTTTCTCTCCCTCCCTCTACCTCTCAGATACATTTTTCAAAAAATTACCTATCTCTGAGGATAACAGACCACTTGCTTATATGTATCTACCAGACAGACTTATAACAATGGACTCTTGCTAGACCTGATGCAGATCTACTCCTCCCACTAGAACTCTGAATTATTTTGCTGGAGGCTACAACATTCTGAGTCGTTTGTTGGGAGTTGACGGGAGGTGGGGATAACTCACCCAGTACAAGCTGAGCCGCTGTAGCTTGTTAGGCTAGCCTTTGATACAGACTGGTTGGACGAGTTCTGGATCTACAGAAGAACCGGTTTGACTGGCCTGTTATGCCAACACATTCTGGTTTGATTCCATGTTCCACAGACGGCAGAAACCTGCCCAGCCAGTTAAATGAAAGGCATATTAGGTTATCCATTGCACACAGTATAGAGCTTAGATGCAGCAGAACTCTTCCACATAGCAGAAGTGTCTAGCAACTCTAGTGTGGTCCAGAGAGGTGGCGTCCACCGATTTAATGTTTAAGTTCATAGCTTCAGGGAAAGTGAGCAGTGAAACACCTGCTGCTTTTGACCAAGAGCAGAGGTTTTTCTAAATATATTGAAGGGTAAGTTAATATATTTTTTATATTTCTCCATTCTCTTTGCATTTGTGAAAAGTTAAATTGAAAAATGATGTTTAGGAAGATACCTATTTTTAACATGGTAATACCTGTATTATTCCTTTTCTGTAAAGCGGATTAGATATTGTTTTATAGCACTTGCATATATGTTCATTGATTTGTTTGGATAAAAGGTTATTTGGTATACAATACTCTGTTGCTATACTTTTTTGTAAGTTGGGCATGACTATGGTAATTTAAAAAGTTGGGTTGGATAATTTTGCTAAGTAAATTTCACATAATAATGATTCATCTTAAAACATCTATTTCTTTGATAACATACTATTATGTTTTACGGGTTCTTGCTATATAGTAACAATTGTATATGGTAGATCTAATAGTTGATAAATAATAATTGCCTTTTTAAGGCAAAAAAAGAAAAAGAAAAAGTATTGGTCTGTTTAGTAATCCTAAATACATTAGAGGAACAACTCACAGCAAGAATTGAGGAGTGTGAAAAACAAAGATTGTGGAATCTGGTAACTGATTAACTATTGGAGCTCAAAAGCACTTGCTGAGCTGAATAGAAAGGAATGAAGACAGGTTTTGTCATGCCTATTAGGTCTGAAAAACGTTTTAGGTTAAAGAATACTTGGATCTTCCTTTCATTATATTATATTTTTAAAATCTTTACCTCTCTCTTTCGTTGATCTAATTAATTTATTTTAGTAATTTGTGTCATTTAAGATGAAAGTTACCAATCCCTTTAGATTTTATTTTGGCATACCAAACTACCACCTTAGTTATTAATATTGGTTATATTATATTAGATTGAATTGAATGTATTTAATTTAACATAACAGCTAACATCTAAATTTATCTGGGAATTTAAAAATGTTTAAACAGACTCATACTGAATACTGTCCTGTCAAGAGCTATCTGTGGGTCATCGCAATAGGACTTTGCCTTTAGCTGAGCAAGACTGATGCATCCATTGTATTGTCCCTTGTGTCTCTCCACTTTGTCATAATATTATTTTTAACTCAAAGGATATAATATTTGTTTCTTTGCGATGTTAATAAAGGATAGATTTAAAAGTGTAAATAAATGCTCAGATGGGATTTCGTTTTTTGAAGGGGAAAACCTTTGGATGATTCTTAGTCCTACTTCTAGGCAGCTCTGCATACAACTTCTGGTAATTCAGTTAAATGTATCGAAAGTTACATAATGTATCTGCAAAAGGAATGTGCTGATTCAGCAAACCAAAATTAATTTTATTCAGCATAAATTATATATTGACAAATATTTCATAATATGGGTCAAACCTTTCAATTGGTGAAAGTTTTCTCTTTTCAATCAGTTTTCAGGTAAGGTACAGATATATATCAATAGAGCATGTTGCTAGCATTTCTGGTAATTATACTGTATACAGTAATTTTAAAATGTTAAACCATACTGTGTTTAAAATACAGGACTTACTTTTAAACATAAACTTAATTTGAGATTCTAATTTACTTATTGAGCATTTTTTATGTTTATGGTTTTGAAGAAAGCAATTTAGGAACTGGATATACATTTCATATAAAATTTATGAGTAAAATTTCGAGCTTAACACTAAATTTTGGAAAAAGATTCTAGTTTCATTTAATGAGATTTTCATTTTCAAATATATATAGGTCCTATTAAATATAACTTTTATATAATTTTCCTCTAATGAATTTCTTTAAAGTACTGATACATGGTGATGTTTTGATTAAAACTAAGGATATATAAATGTATCCGTCAAATTAAGAGTTTATAAGTGTATGCATATTTTATATAGAGCAACATCATCTCAGCACCCAGTCAAAAAGCATTCTACTCATTTAAAATTTTTTTGCTCCTAAAGTCTGGTCAAGGATGCATTCCTTTGTCTTTATTCCTAGCCACATAATTTCACACAACTCATTTTGTCAACAAAGCTAGTTTTCTTAACTGTAACCTCGTTCCTTCTTGAATATCTTCATATGTTCCCTACCAAAAGTCCTTAGAATTATGATGTTATTTACCGAGAAGAATCTTAAAGAATAGCAGATGAATCCAATTCCTCATTTCAGAGTTAAGGAATGAAAAGTCCCAAAATATAGCTAAGTTACTACTGAATAACTTAAGGGTAGAGCTAGGACTAGAACATCCAGTTTTCCTGAATACCACCCAGACACGCAGTTTTTTCACTCACCTACATTGACTCTTCTGAATACTACATGAAATCTAATCTATGTTTACCAAAGCATTTGCAAAAAGGTAGAATTGTGTTGTATGGTTATGCTAATGAATTTTTGACAAACTAAGAAATTGTTTACTTTTATATTTAAATCTATACCCTTATTGGCCCCAAACATTTTTGGTACAATGGCTAAATGCATGGGGTTGCTATTGGTAATGAAGGTAACTAGCCCTTCAAACACTAATCTGTTAATGCCATCACACAATTTTGTCTCAGACTGATGAGGGCCTCACATTCCTTCCTGTTTGCCCAGACTGTAGATCCTGCTGTCATTTTTCTGACTTAATATTGCTTTAAACTATCTCAACTGTCTGTTTTCTTGGTATGTATGTATTTTTGTATTGCTTTAGTCATTCTTATATGGTTATTATTCAGGATTTGCCTAAATGGTAAGTACAGTACTCCTAAAATTTGGTTAGAATTGATAGGAGAATTTCAATAAGGTAATGAAGACCAGAATTGCAGGATTCAAACCCCATTTTAGAGGTAATAGAAGCTGGTTTTTAAGGCACAAGCTTTGGACACAAGAAGTCCTCTAAATGTTTTTAACTTGAGGAATTCTTAGGAAATGGAGCTATAGAAAGTTTGGGAACCAAAGGCTCAAAAATTTCCAATTTGATTTCTGATACTTAATGTTAATTCTAATCCCCTTATTTTTTCACAGGTAAAATCCTACCTGAGAGATGATTCTAAATTTGGCATTTTAGTTTGGTCCAAGCGGACTCTGAAAAAATAATCACATTTATTTGTTTCTTACTTTATAAGAGAAAGGGGAGTATGTTGGAAAGCATGTGGGCTCTAGAGTCAAACTGACATGGGCGATTGACTCTGCTACAAACTGGTTGACGCTTGGGAATTATTTAACTCTGAGTTCTCTTTTTTCAATCTGTAAATTAAGGAAGCTAATACCATTCTTTTTTTTTTTTTTTTTTTTGAGTTGGAGTCTCACTCTGTCACCCAGACTGGAGTGCAGTGGCTGCCCCCGGCCACCGCAGCCTCAACCTGCTGGGCCCCGGCGACCCTTCCACCTCAGCCTTCCAAGTAGCTGGAACTACAGGCGCGCTACCACGCCCGGCTCATTTTGATTTATTATAGAGATGAGGTCTCACCAAGTTGCCCAGGTGGGTTGCGAACCCGTGGGCTCAGGCAATCCACTCACCTCAGTCTCCCAAAGGTGCGGGATTACAGGCTGAGCCACCAAGCCGGCTTTTTTTTTTTTTGAGTTGGAGTCTCACTCTGTCGCCCAGACTGGAGTGCAGTGGCCGCTCGACCTGCTGGGCTCCAGCGATCCTTCCGCTCAGCCTTTCACGTAGCTGGAACTACAGGCGCGCACCACCACGCCTGGCTAATTTTTTGAATTATTGTAGAGATGAGGTCTCGTCAAGTTGCCCAGGCGGGTCTCGAACCCACAGGCTCAGGCAATCCACTCACCTCAGCCTCCCAAAGGCGCGGGATTACAGACTGAGCCACCGAGCCCAGCTACCATTCTTTAAGAGTTGTTGGAAGGATTGAAGGAGATACCATGTGAAAACACTCAACACATTTCCTAGATCATAGTAGGTATTCATTCAGCAAATAGCAGTACCCTTCCCACCCCTTTGATAGACTATATAATACATCTCAACAAATAGCTTTAGTAAGAGAATCCAAAGTTTAACTTAGAATATGCATTTTATTTTTGTCAGAGAGAGAAAAATCAAATCAGCAGCTTTGGAAGGTACTAAGATTTAATACCAGAAAACTTTTTTTTTTTTAGTTGGAGTCTCACTCTGTCACCCAGACTGGAGTGCAGTGGCCACTCCCGGTCATCGCAGCCTCAACCCGCTGGGCTCTGGCGATCCTTCCACCTCAGCCTTCCGAGTAGCCGGAATTACAGGTGCGCGCTACCACACCCGGCTCATTTTGATTTATTGTAGAGATGAGGTCTCACCAAGTTGCCCAGGTGGGTCTTGAACCTGCGGGCCCAGGCAATCCACTCACCTCAGCCTCCCAAAGGCGCGGGAATACAGGCTGAGCCACCGAGCCCGGCTAAATAATTTTTTAAAATGCAAATTTCAGTAAGCTATACTAATGGAAGACAGTGTGACATGGATAACTCTTTATAATACGGTCTGATGTCACTTAACGATGGGGCTACACACACTCTGACAAATGCATCAATAGGCGATTTCTTGATTGTGCAACATTATAGAGTAATACTTATACATCATAGATGGCCTAACCTACTAGCATCTAGGCTATATGGTATAGCCACTTGCTCCAAGGCTATAAAACTGTACAGTACACTACTGTACTGCGAACTGTAGATAATTGTAACATGATAGTGAATATTATTTCCATATCTAAACATGG
Source organism: Cephalopachus bancanus (assembly GCA_027257055.1). Lineage (NCBI taxonomy): Eukaryota > Metazoa > Chordata > Mammalia > Primates > Tarsiidae > Cephalopachus > Cephalopachus bancanus. Next base: position 10,353,993 of record JAPVLO010000097.1, on the reverse strand, counting down.
AAAAAACAGTAAAAATACAGAATTATAGGCTAGGCTCGGTGGCTCAGCCTGTAATCCCAGCACTTTGGGAGGCCAGGGTGAATGGATTGCCTGAGCCCACTGGTTCGAGACCCGCCTGGGCAACTTGGCGAGACCTCATCTCTACAATAAATAAAAAACTAGCCGGGCATGGTAGTGCACGCCTGTAGTTCCAGCTATTTGGAAGGCTGAGGCGGAAGGATCGCCGGAGCCCAGTAGGTTGAGGCTGCAGTGGCCGGAAGCGGCCACTGCACTCCAGTCTGGGTGACAGAGTGAGACTCCAACTCAAAAAAAAAAAAAAAATACAGCATTATAATCTTATGGGACCACTGTCATATATGTGGTCTATCACTGACTGAAATGTCGCTATGTGGTGCATAACTGTATCTTACTTGTACCTACTACCTGAGTTTTCCTGAGGCTAGTTATATCTGTTATCTCATACTCATTTGTTGACCCAGCATTTCTATATGCTCCAAGAATGGTGCTCTTTCTACTACCAATTGAATTATATCATCAGGGCTCTAAAATGTGTTTTTCTTCCTCTGAAAGGTTCTCTTCTGAATTAAATTTATTATAGGTTAATATTAAATTATGTTGCATTCTCCTGATAGTAAATAATGATGAGGAGAGTGAGCCCCAAATGCAGTGGGCAAAAAAGTTAGAATAGGATTTAACATTTCCTAAAGATAATAGTAAATTAGCCTCAGACTGATCAATTGATTCATTGATTAGGGGGTAGAATCAAAGAGCAAAGATCATACAAGTGCATGCTGTTAATCCCAGCTACTTGAGAGGTTGAGGCAGAAGGAGCACCTGAGCCCAGGAGGTCGAGGCTGCGGTGAGCAGTGAACAAGCCACCACTAATTGTGAAAAGTATTGGTCAGAAGGGAGTTCAGAATACTGTGAAAAACATTCAAAGAGTATACCTAACTAAAACTGGGCTTCCAACGACTGAATAAAGAACAAAGAGTTAATATAGAACAACTAATAGCTCCATTTATAACACAAACTGGTTTTTGTTTTTCATTTTTCTTTAGGCTGATTCTCCCCTGAGTAACACAAACTGATCTTTTTTTTGAATTGGAGTCTCACTCTGTCGCCCAGACTGGAGTGCAGTGGCCGCTCCCGGCCACCGCAGCCTTGACCGGCTGGGCTCTGGCAATCCTTCCACCTCAGCCTTCCAAGTAGCCGGAATTACAGGCGCACGCTACCACGCCCGGCTAATTTTTTTGATTTTATTGTAGAGATGAGGTCTCGCTGCCCAGGCGGGTCTCGAACCCGTGGTCTCAGGCAATCCACTCACCTCAGCCTCCCAAAGGCGCGGGATTACAGGCTGAGCCACCGAACCCGGCTCCACAAACTGATCTTATTGAACTCTTATAATCAACCTTAATTTCCTGAAAAATGTTTAATTGCCATACAAATAAGCTTTCTGATGATGCTATAATTTCCACTTTTATTCATGGTACATAAGTTTTGTTTTTCACTTAAATTGTAGAGATTGTATGTAGATGGTATACTGAAAGACAAAAGTGCCACTTCCTCAGTTTAGCCCACTAATTATATATTCTTATTAAAACTATTATATTAGCCAGGCTCGGTGGCTCAGCCTGTAATCCCACGCCTTTGGGAGTCTGAGGTGAGTGGATTGCCTGAGCCCGCGGGTTCAAGACCCACCTGGGCAACTTGGCAAGACCTCGTCTCCACAATAAATAAAAAATTAGCCGGGCGTGGTAGCGCGCACCTGTAGTTCCAGCTACTTTGGAAGGCTGAGGCAGAAGGATCGCCGGAGCCCAGCAGGTCGACAGAGTGAGACTCCAGCTCAAAAAAAAAAAAAAACAACTAAAGTTAAAGCCAAGTCAGTAATACAAAGAGGCCGGGCACAGTGGCTCATGCCTGTAATCCCAGCACTTTGGGAGGCCACGGCGGGAGGACAGCTTGAGCTCAGGAGTTCAAGACCAGCCTGGGCAACATAGCAAGACCTCGTCTCTACAAAAAATTAAAAATTAGCTGGGCATGGTGGTACATGTATGTAGTCCCAGCTACTCAGGAGGCTGAGGTAGAAGGATTGCCTGAGTCCTGGAGGCCAAGGATGCAGTGAACCGTGGTTGTGCCACTGCATTCCAGCCTGGGTGACAGAATGAGACTCTGACTCAAAAAAAAAGAAAAAACAAATTTCCACAAAGAAAGAGCACAGTGTCTCTGAAATAAAAATTGGATTATCTTTTAAATCTGATTTCCCAGAGTGCTGTTAGTTCAGTTTATCAAAACATTTGGTTAATTGGTGCCTGTGGAGCCAATTAGCTTTTCATAGTCACAGATTATACCAGCAGCATTACTACCTTAATAACCAAGCAATGTTTCTCAAAGTGTGGTCTCTGGACCATGTGGCTTAACTGGAGGATGCCTGTTAAACTTGCAGAGTGGTAAACTCGTTCCAGACATTTCACATTAGAATTTCTAGTTGGAGGCTGGGTGCAGTAGCTCATGCCTGTAATCCCAGCACTTTGGGAGTCTGAGGCAAGAGGATTGCTTGAGCCCAGGAGTTCGAGACCCACCTAGGTAACATAGTGAGAACTTATCTCCACAAAAATAAATAAATAAATAGATAAATAAAATAAAAAATTAAATAGGCATGGTGGCATGCACCTGTAGTTCCAGCTTCTTGGGAGGCTGAGGTAGAAGGACTGCCTGAGTTCAGGAGATTGAGGCTGAGGTGGGCCATGATGATACACCACTGCACACCAGCCTGGGCGACAGAGTGAGTTTCCAGCTAAAATAAATAAATAAATAAAAAGAGACCAGCACGGTGGCTCAGCCTGTAATCCCAGCACTCTGAGAGGCCAAGGCGAGAAGATTGCCTGAGCCCGGGGGTTCAAGACCAGCCTGGGTAACTAGGTGAGACCTTGTGTCTATGATAAACCACACACAAAAAAAACTAGCCAGGTATGGTGGTGTGCATCTGTGGTTCCAGCTACTTGGAAGGCTGAGGTGGAAGGATTGCCTAAGCCCAGCAGGTCAAGGCTGTGGTGACTGTAAGCATGCCACTGCACCCCAGCCTAGGCGACAAGAGTGAGACTCGAACTCAAAAAAAAAAAAAAAGATTCTCCTGCATATGAGAGGTTGAGCAAGTGGTTGAGTCACTTCAAATCCAACCCACTAACACTATCAGAAAAGTAACTTCAAATGCACATGTTCAACCAATCTTGGGTCAGCATTAACATCCCTACAAATGACAGATACAATTAATCTAACTGTCTCATCCATGCAGGCAGACTTTCAAAAGTTAAATTTTACATAATTAATTCAAAAATAGTAAAATGGAAATCTCATATTTCCCTTTTACCTTTTAGTCTACGTTCTCTACAGAAAATAGAACCCCAGTTCTCTGGCTTATGTACAAGTCCATAGTTTGGGAAGAATCCCAGAAACAGCAGCAGGGGCTGGAGAAGGAAACAGGACAGGAGGGAAAGTCACTACAAGAGGGCATTCTTGAATTTATCTCCCATTTTGAGCAAAGAGGGCTCAAGCCCACTGTATTCTTTGGAGTCATGGAACCACCTCAGAATAGCCTGCAGGAAGACACAAGAGAAATTATCCGCCAGTTCTGACTTCTGTTGTACCCTTGTTTACATGGGCTTCAGAGAAGCCCATGGGATAGAAAGTCAGGGGGCAGGATTGTCAGACTTCCCCTGCATGAATCTGACTGCCACTGAAATAGCCGGAGGAAGCAGGCCCAAGAAGTGCCCAGTATATCATATGATAGGACAAATGTGGTCAAACTGCTTTTTCTTTAGTTTTTCCAATATACTTCAAATATGCAGTACAACTAAGATGAATTTTTCGAGAGTTGAATACAGCCAATTTCAAATGGAGAGTAAGGAACTTTAGCCTATTTTTGTCTGATGTATTTGATCCATTCCCACAAAACCTGAGATGCACAGAAACTTGATCTTCTGTGAGAAAGGTATTTTCTAATAAACTACAATTATTTCTTGAATTTGGTTGCCAATTTTTAAAGGGTCAAACAGCAACAAAATGAACAATTAGTATGTACTCTGAAAACACTTATATGTCCAGCGTTGAGCCAATGACTTTATTGTTTAAGCTTCTACATTGGTAAAATAACAGTAAAAGCACATTGACTACATTGGACCCTCAAGTAACACTTCTCATTATACTGAAACAGAATTTTGAATAGTACAAGTTTATCTTGGACTGTGTTCAGGAGGGTCTGGTTACAAGAAGTAATTCATTCTAACCTATAATGTGATCCTGGAGCTTGGCTCTGAAGAATCCATTACATGAAGGCTCTGTTCAAGCAGATTTAAAAAAGAGAAAACTGAACAGCTACTCATGTGCTTTAAGTAAATGCCACATTTGTTTGTATAATGTATAGGCTTAGTTTAGAGAAAGTAAAGGAGAAATAGGTGCAAATAAAAAAGAAATATGACTAAAAGCATATCTTTTTATTTAACTAGAATTCTGTTAAAGTAGAATAATTAAATATGAGGTGTTTGTTTGTTTGTTTGTTTTTGAATTGGGGTCTCACTCCATCGCCCAGGCTGGAGTGCAGTGGCCGCTCCTGGCCACCGGAGCCTCGACCTACTGAGCTTTGGCCATCCTTCCGCCTCAGCCTTCCAAGTAGCCGGAACTATAGGCATGTACCACCACAACTGGCTAATTTTTTATTTATTGTAGAGATGAAGTCTCCCCAAGTTGCCTGGGCTGGTCTCGAACCCACGGGCTCAGGCAATCCACTTGCCTTGACCTCCCAAAGCACTGGAATTACAGGCTGAGCCACCAAGCACGGCTGGTTTTTTTTTTTTTAAATAACTCTCCTTAGAAGGTTGTAAAGTAGCTAATGAATTGAATATCGATGGAATAGGAAAATTGAACTGAAGCATGAACAGCAAATAAGAAAAAGTGGGGACACACTGCTGTGCAAAGGCCAGTAACAAAAGTATTTTCAAAAGGAGAAATCAGGTATGCTTAAGTCTTCTTTAAATAAGCTCAAATCGCAATCTGAATGACTTACAAATCATAAGTCACTGTTAAATAAATGAACACTAACCCTAACCCAATTCCTGAAAAAATACGTAACTTAGTTTCTCCTTTCTATACAATTTTGCAGTTGGGCTACATGATTTTTTTTTTTAAGTCCCTTGGGATATCATAAAAATGATAACAATAACCATATAATAATACTATCTGACTTACTTAAACTCAATTCTATAAATCAAAGAGGATAATACATGCAAAATCACTTAATAAATTTTAATTTATAATAACTTATAGTTTACATAGAATTACATTCTCACAATTTGCCTAGCAATTCCACAGTTTCACAACTTAAGCCACTGGAGAGATCACTCTGATTAGCTGTAGTTCTTAAACCCATCTACTATTAACAAGTTTCCTAAATTGTTTGACTGCATATGCATGCTTCATTTAACCCTATCAACAATCCTGTAGGATACTTAAAAGATATATATTATTATCTTCATTTCATTGTTAAACAACCAATGTGCAGAGAAGTTAAATTATTTTCTCAACAAGATTAGAATTAAAAATCATAACTCATTCAGCAAATAAGATGGAGCTGCTAACTCATTTGCTTTCCCAGTATCAATCTATACAAATATGTTACCATACACTTGCAGTTTCTAGGATTCACCACGATTCTCCACGGCATGACCTTTGCACATGCTTTCTGCCTAGAAAGCCTTCTGCCATTCTGCTCCCAGTAGGCAAGCTGCTTCAAACTTCTCTGAATTCTTCTTTGAGAAATTTTAAATATATTATTTCATTCTTACAATAACCTCTTTGAGTACAATAAGTATTAATATTTTCCCACATAATGAATACTTATGTGTACCCCCGAATCTAAAAAAATTGATAAATAGATAAAATAAACATTAATATGCGGAAGGATCGCCGGAGCCCAGCAGGTCGAGGCTGCGGTGGCCAGGAGCGGCCACTGCACTCCAGTCTGGACGACAGAGTGAGACTCCAACTCAAAAATAAATAAATAAGATAAAATAAAATAAAATAATATTATCTTCTTTCAGTCAGGGAAGTAAGATTTGTCTAGAAAACATGCAGATTATCAGAGATAGGGCCAGAGTTTAAACCTGGTCCCCAGCCGGGCTTGGTGGCTCAGCCTGTAATCCCGTGCTTTGGGAGGCTGAGGTGAGTGGATTGCCTGAACCCGCGGGTTCGAGAACCACCTGGACAATTTGGCGAGACCTCATCTCTACAATTAAAAAAAAAAACAAAACAAAAAATTAACCCGGCATGTTGGCACACGCCTGTAGTTCCAGCTACTTGGAAGGCTGAGGCGGAAGGATCGCCGGAGCCCAGAAGGTCGAGTCTGCGGTGGCCAGGAGCGTGCCCCTGCACTCCAGTCTGGACGACAGATTGAGACTCTGAATCTATATATATATATATATATATATATATATAATAGAGAGAGAGAGAGAGAGAGAGAGAGAGAGAGAGGTAGGTAGATAGATAGATAGATATAGATATAGATTTAGATACAGATATAGATATAGATAGATATATTGATATATTGATATAAAACAAACAAAAAAAAAACCTGCCCATTTCCCAGCTCAGGACTCTCCACGGTACCATAACGCTGGGAATATGGCTATGTGCCATCACTGATTATAAAACATGATCACAATTTTTTGGAGCACTTCCTGCTCTGATCCCTTCTGAGATTGCAACATAATTCAGGGCCCTTCAATCTATTTCTTTCTTTCTTTCTTTTTTTTGAGTTGGATTCTCACTCTGTCGTCCAGACTGGAGTGCAGTGGCCGCTCCCGGCCACCGCAGCCTCGACCTGCTGGGCTCTGGCGATCCTTCCGCCTCAGCCTTCCAAGTAGCTGGAATTACAGGCGCGCGCTACCACGCCCGGCTGATTTTTGATTTATTGTAGAGATGAGGTCTCGCCAAGTTGCCCGGGCAGGTCTCGAACCCGCGGCCTCAGGCAATTCACTCGCCTCGGCCTCCCAAAGCACGGGACTACAGGCTGAGCCACCGAGCCCGGCTAATCTATTTCATTTTAAATTTAGTTCATGAAAGAATCCACAACTCAAGACTAGGAAATCTAATATAAACATTCTTGCTAATTCCATGAGAAAACAACTCATTTCTCAAATGTGCATGCCTATTTTAAGACAAGTAAAAGAGTATGTGGGTCAAAAATACTGAGATCAATTATTAATTCAAAGAAGTCTAAAAAATGAACTGGGATGGTTACAACATGTGTTTCACTCTAACTGTGAACTGAGAGAACCCAGTTCAGTTTCCTCCTCTCGGTTATGAGGATGATTAAATTCCTATCAAATTTAAAAGCTCTTTTAGTGATCTCAAACAGTGCAAAGCTTTCTAAGTAAATTAAAAGATGTACTGGGACTGCAAATTAACCTCTAGGCAATAATTTTTGGTCAAAATTTAGAAAGCTTATTTCATTATTTTCTCAAAAACATTTTCTAAATTAAAAATTAGAAAAGCACAGAATAAACTTCATGTAGATTCTATTATTCAAAAATAGCATGATGTACTGAAAAGAGTGACTATATATACATATATATAATTCACAACCAGAAAAAAGGGTTGAAGTCTTGGGCTTACTTATCTAGTAGTGTGTACAAATAATGCTAGTCAAACCGCCTAATTTTTCCAACCTCTATGAAAAGATGAGAACTATACCTGTTTTATCTTTTTCTTTTTTAATTTTTGAGTAGGAGTCTCATCCTGTTGCCCAGGCTGGAGTGCAGTGGCCTGGTCACGACTACCACAGCCTCCACCTGCTGGGCTCAAGCAATCCTTCTGCCTCAGCCTCCAAGTAGCCGGGATTACAGGTGTGCACCATCACACTCAGCAAATTATTTATTTATTTACTGTAGAGAAAGTTCTCGCCAAGTTGTCCAGGCTGGTCTTGAATACGTGGGCTCAGGCAATCCTCTCACCTCAGCCTCCCAAAGTGCTGGGATTTTGGCATAAGCCACCATGTCCAGTTGTTCTACCTTTATGGTAGTTATTTTTAGGTTCAAAAGAGAAGAAATGTAGGAAAAGTACTTTGCATTTTATCATTTTAATTGTTCCTGAATTAACTTCCTATCAGTATTAAACAAACCACTTCTCAACTCATAGGAATTTCAGAATAGCATTAAGAAATCAAAAAGGGCAACTCTTGCATGGTTTATATTATCTATGCAAAAATGTTTAAAAAGCATTTAGATCAATTTGTACATAGATAAAAAGGAAATACAACAGAGCGCCTTGATCTTCCTTTTAAAAATTAGCTTATATTTCCAGTGTCTTAAAGCCTCTGACTATGTGATTTATCACCCAAGCCAGAACATATTTTAGAGTAAAAGGGAACCCTATTAATAATTAAGCTAGATCAATAGGCATTAACCAGGACTGTTACTGGTAAGCCAGGGCATATGGTTACCTTACATAAGAGGTCAACTAGATTTCTGAAGAAGAAGCCTATCCATTTCAACATTAATATCCTAAATAGTCCACACAAACTTTCACCAAGAGTATGAAGTGATTTAAAACATAATTTTACTATACATTTTTAACATTTCTTATTATAACAAGTAAAATTGAAAAAATACTAGCTAAAATTCAGTCTCCTCTAAGAACTAAATTTTAAACACAAAACGTTTTTGAATTGTTTACTTTACCTTTAGAAAAGCAATTAGCAAAACTTCCTTAGCCCCAGTCTAACATATAGACTAGGAAAAACACAAAGACAATATTTTAAACAAAATCTATTTTTCTCAAGCATGATTATAATAGGGAAAGATTGGGGGAAAAGTCAGACAGTGCGTTGAAGATATATCTATAATTTGTGAGGCATAGTATCTTAAAGATCACAACTGTTTGCCAGCAGTGAATAAATTAATCAATTCATGGATGAAAAAATTACCATTTAAGATGTGACTCAATTTGTTTAAAGTGGACAAAGTGATGAATATTAAGCATGTTTGCTCTTGTGAGCCTGTCAAGGAATTCCTTAATTGACTCCAAGTGTCAGTGACTTGTTTCTACAGATAGCCCTTCATAATATTTTCCATTTACATTACAGTAAATAAATATTATTCTCATAGCTTGTGCCATGGTAGTATTACACATATGTATGCACGACAATGCAGTATAGTACTTTATTTACTGGATGAAAAGGTAAAGATTTGTTTTCTAAGACTCTCAAAACAAAATAAACTTTTCTACTCTACAGTCTTAGTGATCACTCTTGTGATCAGTTCTTTCATGGTCTCTTCAGCAATTAAATTCTGAGGTATTGCCGGGCTCGGTGGCTCAGCCTGTAATCCCGCGCCTTTGGGAGGCCGAGGTGAGTGGATTGCCTGAGCCCGCTGGTTTGAGACCTGCCTGGGCAACTTGGAGAGCCCTCATCTCTACAATAAATCAAAAAATTAGCTGGGTGTGGTAGCGCATGCCTGTAATTCCGGCTACTTGGAAGGCTGAGGCGGCAGGATCGCTGGAGCCCAGCAGGTCGAGGCTGCGGTGGCCGGGAGTGGCCACTGCACTCCAGTCTGGGCGACAGAGTGAGACTCCAACTCAAAAAAAAAAAAAAGTTCTAAGGTATTTTGTAAGTGCCAGTGTTAGAGACAAGGCCTATGGACTAACCACCTAACAAAATTCCTGTATTTCATACAGTATTTCATATGTATGCTTAGTAAACATATATGCATACATATGAAATACTGCCCCAATAGCTACTGACATGGAAGAAACAGATGTCTCTTTCCAATAATAAGTCAATTTGTAAATAACAGATTAATAACTTTCTTCATCAGTCCAATATAATTTAAATCTAGGCAACTACTGTATAACCTTCTTTATGAAGCATAAAGAGATATTTCCAAAATTGAACAAATTATATACCAGTAAAACTTTCCACTACTAATGTGAAATGAAGCTGCTCAGTGGATGATGTTTAAAAACAAACAAAAACTACTTTAAAAGCTTATAAAAAGAAATGAAGAAGGCACTAAATCCAACATAGGTATAGAGAAGATCAAAATAAACCCAAACTTCTTTATCTAAGTTGGAAGATGGCCAGACTGCATGAGACCAATCTTCCTAACTGGAAAGCAATGTATAATCTTTAATGTCCATTTTAAGCACCTAAGATATTGTCAAAATTAAAACTGTGATACTGACACCCTTCATAAATGTTAAATATATCCTTTAAAACAATTATAAGCCGGGCTTGGTGGCTCAGCCTGTAATCCTGCGCTTTGGGAGGTTGAGGCGAGTGGATTGCCTGAGCCCACAGGTTCGAGACCCGCCTGGGCAACTTGGTGAGACCTCATCTCCACAATAAATTTAAAAAAAAAAAATCAGCCGGGCGTGGTAGCGCGCGCCTGTAGTTCCAGCTACTTGGAAGGCTGAGGCGGAAGGATCGCCAGAGCCCAGCAGGTCGAGGATGCGGTGGCCAGGAGTGGCCACTGCACTCCAGTCTGGGCAACAGAGTGAGACTCCAACTCAAAAATAAATAAATAAAACTGCTCAACCTAACTGGAATCTTGGCACCATCAACTCAAATCATAAAGAAAACATTTTGGTACTTGGAGCAAGATCACTAACTAATGTCTACTCCCACTCACAAACAACATTTACTAATTACTGTAAATAATTTTTTAAAAATTATATCAGGTGTTCATTTAAGTTGATGCAAATGTTGCCAGTTAATATAATTTTCTTTTGTCTTAAATCTTCTCCTCCCTCTTCTTCCTCAAACAGCCTTTTGTCTGTTCTTAAAATAGTTTTGACTGTGGGTAGGAACAGCTCACCCCAGTTTACCAGTATTGTGTGTTCATGTTAGAGATGCTGGAAAGGGTCATGTAAATAACTCAAAAGGATTGCATCACTTCTTAATTTTGTGCCTGGAGATATTGGCACTCAGTGCTGAGCTGCGGGGATAGGATGATGGCGGGGTGGGACAAAGATGAAAAATGCCCAAGTATCAGAAATGGTATTAGACTGAGACTCAGATACCCATGTCCCAGCCCCATTCTGGTTCTTTAAGGATATCACATAACCTCACTAAACTCATGTGTTCATTTACTGATTATATTTGCTGGGCCTGTGCTGTCCAATACAGTAGCCACTAGCCACATGCAGCCATAAGCACCTGAAATGTGGCCAGTCCCAACTGAGATGTGCTGTAAAGGTAAAATACATGTTTGATTTCAAGGACTTTGTACAAAGAAAAATCAATGCAAGAAGTCTCATTAATTTTTATATTGAATACATGTTGAAATATTCTAGATAAATTGGGTTAAATAAAACGTATTAAGTTAATTTCACCTGTTTCTTTTTACGTTTAGAAGGTGGTTACTAGAAAATTTAAAATTACATATGTGGCTCTATGGGATAGTAGGAAAATTGAAAAGAATAATGAAAGTATGGTCTCTGACATCAAGGAGCCCACAGACTGACGATAAAAACCTGAAAATAATCACAATATAACGTCATTAATTACCGTGATAGAGATATGTATTGAGGGGTACGGGAGAATGAGGAGGGCCATCTGTGAACATGGGTAGGAATCAGATGCTGGAAAAGTGTTACATAAATTGCCATAATGGATTGAGTCACTTCTTGATTTTGTGCCTGAAGATACAGGCACTCGATGCTGGGTTGTGGGGACAGGATGATGTAGGGAGTGAAGGGTGAAGTCTCCTGGAAGAGGCACTATGTGAGCCTTGATGGACATGTGGAAAGATGAACTGTAAAAGGTGGGGGCGTAGGTAATCCAAGAGAAAAGCATTGAGCCAAGACAAAGAAACAGCAAAGGGAAGGGGAGAGAAATAGAAGCAGTTTCCTGCTAATAAAGGACAAGAGCAAGACGTGTGGCAGAGAGTGTGTGAGGCTAAGAAGGGTTTCTGGGACATTCTAAAGAGATGGAATTTTAACCTTCAGACAATGGAGGGTCACTGAAGAGTTTTTTTGTTTTGTTTTGTTTTGTTTTTTTGAGTCGGAGTCTCACTCCATCACCCAGACTGGAGTGCAGTGGCCGCTCCCAGTCACTGCAGCCTCCACCTTCTGGACTCCGGCGATCCTTCCGCCTCAGCCTTCTAAGTTGCTGGAACTACAGGCGCGCGCTACCACGCCCGGCTAATTTTTTTTTGATTTATTGTAGAGATGAGGTCTTGCCAAGTTGCCCAGTCGGGTGTGGAACCCGCGGGCTCAGGCAATCCACTTGCCTCGGCCTCCCAAAGCGCGGGATTACAGGCTGAGCCACCGTGCCCAGCGTTTTAAGCAAAGGAGGGTTAGGATCAGAAATAACAATTTAGCCAGGCACAGTGCCTCCTGCAATCCCACCACTTTGGGCAGCTGAGGCAGGAGGATTGCTTGAGTGCAGGAGTTCAAGCCCAGCCCGAGCAACATAACGAGACCTCATCTTTAAAAGACAAGTGTGTGTGCCTGTAGTTCCAGCTACTCTGGAGGTTGAGGCAGGAGGATCACCTGAACCCAGGAGTTTGAGCCTGCAGTAAGCTGTGATCATGCCATTGCACTCCAACTTGGGTGATAGTGTGAGACCCTGACTCAAATAATAATAATAATAAATAAATAAAATAAAGAAATAATGGTTTACCAGCTGTGTGGAGAGTGAATTAAGGTGAACAAGGCTGGGAGCAGGAGGCTACTGATTAGGTAACATATATTAGGGCCTAAACTATGGCAATAAAATTTAGGAGGGATCATCAGTAGAATTTAATGACTAATTTGTCCTGACTCCATAGAAAGGAGTTTGGATCTTATGTAAGGTGATGGGAAGACCTGAATGTTTTGAGTAAGGGACTGATGTTCCGACAGATTTTAAAGGACCACTCTGACTGTCTTTGGAGAGTATACTGTAAGGCGGAAAAAAGCGGAAATAGAAAGATAATTGATTTAACCAAATAAAAAAGGAGGTTATTGCCATCCAAGGGGTCAGTGGTAGGTTGGACCAGGATGGCTGCAAAGGGGGTGGTGAGAAATTGGACTCTGGTTGTATTTTTATCTGCAAGATGGTATTGCCCTAATTTGCAAGGTTGAGAAATAAAAAGGGAAGTTGAGGAAGCTTACACTTGCTGAGTGCAACCTAGGAGGCTAGGCTGTCTGCTGACAGTGAGCATATCTTACATAGGCTAGAGGATTGAAACCAGTGAAAGTCTGGAAAACAGCAAAGGAAATGGGAGGGGCTGAACAAAGGCCATTTTAAGAATTAACTGATGTCCTGTGTGAGGTTTGAAACCACGTGACTTTAGGGATCCAGTTGCACCTGACAGGTGATTTTCCTTCACAACAGTCAGGTGTGGGAGTTAAGCATAGATTGCAGATGTGGAATCAACGGAATGTTGTTTGTAAAATGGTTTGAGTTTGATGATCTATGAGCTCCAAAATTCTACTTAGAGTCTTCACTGCTATCACACAATTTTTTTTTTTTTGTGGCTAGATATACATAACCTAAAATGTACCTTTTTTTTTTAGTTGGAGTCTCACTCTGTCACCCAGACTTGAGTGCAGTGGCACGCTCGCAGCCACCACAGCCTCGACCTTCTGGGCTCCGGCGATCCTTCCGCCTCAGCCATCCAAGCAGCCAGAACTACAGGTGTGCGCTACCACACCGGTTTATTTATTATTTATGTATTGTAGAGATGAGGTATCACCAAGTTGCCCAGGCGGGTCTCGAACCAGCGGACTCAGGCAATCCACTCACCTCGGCCTCCCAAAGCGCTGGGATTACAGGCTGAGCCACCGAGCCCGGCTCTAAAATGCACCATTTTAACCATTGCACCACACGATGTTTAAAACAAACATCCTAACCGGGGGCCTCCAATGGGTTAGAGGTGTGCTGGGACATTCCAATTCGAGGCCTGAAGGTGGCAGCACTGGGCCCAAGGTGGCTCATCTTTTCTTCACAATGTGTAACCTGTGAACCTTCAAGTTGGGAACTTTCAAAGATGCGAATGTGCATTTGCGTGTCCAATTGCGTGTAAGTCGGTTCACGAGTCTGATGTATAGTGTCACATGCGTGCATTTTCTACAAGTGGCTGTGCTGTTTTGTACTTTACTATACGGTACTGTATAGAGCACAGTAGTACAATATCTTACTTTAAGCTCAGAATGTCTGGAAGCAAGTATAAAAGCAGCAGTGACGTAGCTGGTACTGATAAGAAGTACCAAGCAATGACGGTTGAAACAAAGGTGAAAATAACTGAGTGGTGCGAGGCAAACCGATGGAAGACTTTGCTCGTTCTTATAACGTGAATTATTCAAAAATTGGCTCGATTCTAAAGAGCAAGGACAAGATCATGGAACGTGCGAGGTCTGCTGTACTGATGATGGTGACAGCAACATCTAAGAGTGGAAAAGTGATAGAGGAGATGAAGAAATAGGAACACACACTATTGGTTTGAATACCAAACAAACAGCCACGGGAAAATTTGGCCTTTAAAAAAAAAAAATCAGGCCAGGCAAGGTGACTCAAGCCTGTAATCCCAGCACTTCGGGAGGCAGAGGCAAGAGGATTGCCTGAGCCCACGGGTTCGAGACCAGCCTGGGCAACATGGTAAGACTCATCTCTACAATAAATCAAAAAATTAGCCGGGCGTGGTAGTATGCTCCTGTAGTTCTGGCTACTTGGAAGACTGCAGCGGAAGTATCGCCGGAGCCCAGCAGGTCAATGCTGGGGTGGCTGGGAGCGTGTCACTGCACTCCAGCCTGGGCGAAGGAGTGAGGCTCCAGCTAAAAGAAAAAAAAAATCGTTTCCAAACAGTATGTTTTTCCTATATTAATAATACTGGTCTCTAGATTCCTTCTCATTTCAGGTTTGCCAGCTTTCCACTTAACCCTAGCAAACTAAACATCGTTTGGATATGTGGCCTTACCACCCAGTGCTGTCAGGTCCCATCACTAAACGTAGGTAAAAGACACAAGGCTGGCAACTACATGCTAATAACATATATTAACATAGTTAATTTTAACTGTCCATTCGGTAAAGGTCACGCATACATGCTTTCTCTGCAAAATGCCAGGTCAGGCACACGTTGAACTCGCTCTCAGGCCGGGCGCCCGTGGCTCACGCCTGTAATCCCAGAGCTTTGGGAGGCCGAGACGGGAGGATCGCGTGAGGCCAGGAGTTCGAGAGCAGCCTGGGCAATTTCTCGAGATGCAGTCTTAAATTAAAAGAAAAAAGAAAGCTTCCACGTAACACCAAAGGCTTCTCGAGTCAGGCTCTTAGCACCGTCGCTCCCGACACTCAGGGCGCGCCCCTCCCCAGCCGTCGCCCTCCGGCCCCGGCTGCCGGGCCGCCGGAGAGATGCCACCGCCCCCAGGCGGGAGGAAGGGGCGTGACACAGCGGGAACTCCCACGTGACGTCGCGCGGGCTCCCGGGCTGGGCGGGTCCGGCCACCTCCCAGCCCGGCCGGCAGCCCCCGGCCTTAAAGCGCGGGCTGCCCGGAGGGGCCGGCTTTTCCGCCTAGGGCGTCTGGCGCGGGAGGAGGGCGGAAGCGGAGACCAGCGTGCAGCGGCCTTTCTCGGCCCCGAGTCCGCCCGTCTCTTCGCGGGCTCCCGCGGACCTCGGGCGACCCTGGACGCCGTGAGTAAAGGGAATCTCCTTCTTCCACCCGACGCCGGCTCGCCGCGGACGCTTCCGGCCTGGAGCTGCGGGCCGTGGCTCCTGGGACGGGGGCGGTCGCGCGGCTGCCGGGCGCGTCTGACAGAGTAGGCTGGGCCGGGGCTTGGCTCCGTGAGGGCGGACCGGCGGGAGGACCGACTTGCGCTGCCCGCTGCGCCCGGGTCTGCCGCGCGCGCTAGAAAGGCGCCTCCCAGCGCCGGGCCCGCCCCGCGCATGCGCAGACCGCAGCACGCGCGCTGCCCGCGCCGGTGGCCTGGGAAACTCTTTGCGCAGACACGAGTGGGCATCTTGCCCCGAGCCCGGGCGAAGGCTCAGGGAGAGGGGCCGGGGGTGAGAGCCTGTGTGCCTCTGCTCTGTTCGTAAGAGGGGCGCTCGGATGACCTGTGCGATCGAGGTGTGCCTCGCCTTCCCTCGGTGACAATGGTGGGGCGACCGGAGGTGTTCATTGCGCCCCTCCGGGAGGGGGAGGGTGGAAGGTTGGTTTACACTGCTAAGGGGTGCTCAGAAGTGCATGAAATCTTGACAGACTTTTGAGTCCAGCGTGCAACTTGGGAGGCAAGATGAACATTTCTGATCTTGTAGCGAATAACGGTTCATTGCCATGAGAGATGCCAGCCAAGTTGCTGGGCGTGCCGGACAGGTGGAAAGGGTTTTGTGAACAACAGTTTGTAGGTTTAATATCTGTAAGATGTTTTGATGTAGTTTTTTTAAAAAGCACTTAGATTTGACTTTTTTCTTTTTTTGAGTTGGGGCCTCACTGTCACCCAGGCTGGATTGCAGTGGCACGCTCATGGACACTCCAGCGTCGACCTGCTGGGCTCTGGCTGATCCTCCGCCTCAGCCTTACAAGTCGCCTGAACCACAGACGCGCACTACCACGCCCGGCTAATTTTGTTATTTTAGAGAAGAGATCTCGCCAAGTTGCCCAGGCTGATCTCAGTCCTCTCGCCTCGGCCTCCCAAAGTGTTGGGATTACAGACTGAGCCACCGAGCCTGGCCTGATTTGATTTTTAAAACTACCTCTTATGTTATATTTCTTCAAGGATGTTTATTTTTCTCTACTGGCTTTAAATGAATACACTGCAATTTTAAATGATTCAGTCATTAAACCCTCATTTAAAAGAGTTAATAGAAATAGTTTACTCCCTCTCCCTCTCTCTTTTCTTTTTTGATAGAGAGGTATTTTAGAGTTGTTGGTCTTATGATTTGAGTCCCAGCACCATAGCTTAGCTGTGTGACCATGGGCGAGCCATTCAGTCTCCTACTCCCATTTCCCCACTCTAAAATGAAAAAAAATTTTTTTTTTTTTAGTTGGAGTCTCACTCTGTGGCCCAGACTGGAATGCAGTGGCCACTCCCGGCCACCTCAGCCTCGCCCTGCTGGGCTCCGGCGATCCTTCTGTCTCAGCCTTCCAAGTAGCTGGAACTACAGGCGCGCGCTACCACGCCTGGCTAGTTTTTTTTAATTTTATTGTAGAGTTGAGGTCTCACCAAGTTGCCCAGGCAGGTCTCAAACTCGTGGGCTCAGGCAATTCACTCACCTCGGCCTCCCAATGCGCGGGATTACAGCCTGAACCACCGAGACCGGCTCTAAAATGAAATTAATAATAGTAGCTGCCTCACAGGGTTGTTCTGAAGATTAAATAAAACAATGAATGTAAAACAGTACGATCCCTGGTATGTAGTAAACACTTAATGAATGGTGACTTTTATTGCCAGTTATATATAGGCCCATTGATTGTTAGAGTTAAAAAGCAGTAGAATGCAAGTGTCATTGGAAACAAAGCTATACTCATGCATTGCACTGAATCCCACTTCAAAAAGTTTCTTGTAGAAATAACCATACACAGCAGAAAGATACTAGAATTATGAACCCCCACGAGACCCTACTTCATTAACTATCAAAGTTCAGCCCTTCTTGTCTCATTTCTTCACCTGGCACTTGTTTTTTATTTGTTTTAGCTGAAGTATTTTCAAGCAAATCCCAGAGGATACGTCACTTTATCTGTAAATATTTCAGTATATATCCCTTTAACAGATAAGGCCTTTAAAAAAAAGTGACCAAATCATTATTATACCTGAGAAAACTGATGGTAGTTTCCTAATATCTGAAATCCAGTACTAATATCTGTTTAGTTTTTGCTGATTATTTTCTTTTAAAGTCTACTCACATTTTTTGAAAAGCTTAATAAAAGTACTTTTTTTTTTTTTTTTTTTGAGCTGGAGTCTCACTCTGTCACCCAGACTGGAGTGCAGTGGCCGCTCCCGGCCACCGCATACTTGACCTGCTGGGCTCCAGCAATCCTTCCGCCTCAGCCTTCCAAGTAGCTGGAACTACAGGCACACGCTACCACGCCTGGCTAATTTTTTGATTTATTGTAGAGATGAGGCTCACCAAGTTGCCCAGGCGGGTCTCGAACCCGCGGGCTCAGGCAATTCACTCACCTCAGGCTCCCAAGGCACAGGATTACAGGCTGAGCCACCAAGCCCGGCAAAAGTGCATATTTTTGTATTGCTTTACAGTTCAACAAGTAACTTTACACATACTCCACTTGCTCCCTTTAGATCGTAGTTGTTTATTTTATCCCCTTCATCAGAAACTTCAAAAACGATTAGCAAGAGACACTTAAATCAGTTTAAGCACTTGTAAGCAATGATACAGCATTGGCTAAGGAGGCAGATGTGAGGCTTGGTAGAGTTGCTAATCATTTTACTTTTTATATAGTAGCTAATTAACAGTTTCACTTTAAGAACACATATTTGTTTTGTTTTGGTTTTTTTGGGTTTTTTTGAATTGGAGTCTCACTCTGTTGCCCAGACTGGAGTGCAGTGGCACGCTCCCGGCCACCGCAGGATCAACCTGCTGGACTCCGGAGATCCTTCGGCCTCAGCCTTCCAAGTAGCTGGAACTACAGGAGCACGCTACCATACCCGGCTAATTTTTTATTGTGGAGATGAGGTCTCGCCAAGTTGCCCAGGTGGGTCTCGAACCCGCAGGCTCAGGCAATCCACTCACCTCAACCTCCCAAAGCACAGGATTACAGGCTGAGCTACCGCGCCCAGCTAAGAACACATATTACCACTTGAGCATCATTACATGTATATTTCTTCCTTCAAGGGCTACATAAGTAATAAGCTTAATCATTCACCTTTATTCTGAGAGAGGCATGAAGTAGCTTTACTACTTGTCTTGTGCCTCTAAACAGAGGAGGTTTCTATATTTATAGATCTTTGCTGTGTCCGCATCTTACTGACTTCTCTTGTTCTTAGAAAGCTAAATAGATCCTCATCTGTGTTAATACATCAATCATGTCGTGCTCTTTTATAATGTGTGTATATATATAGATGTGTGTATATATGTGAATGCTTGTTAAGCAGATGAGTGTATATATGGTTTAAGTCAAGAATATTTTCCAGTTTTTGCTTCAATATGTCGCTGCACTCCATATCAATTCAAAAGTTAAAAAAATACATTCTTTTATGACAGTAAATCAATATCTATCATGCATGATTACAAACCTCTCAATATTGAATGCTTTCAGTTTAACATAATTGAGGTAATTACTCCTTTCTAGGAGGAATAAAAGAATAAGAAGGAGGAATAAGACAACATTTGCCTGAAAATTTACCTTCTATAAAGGCCAAATAATTGAAATCAAGACTTTTCTCACATAATAATCTTCTTTCCCTAAGTCTTTCTCTCTCACCCCCTCCCAGATTCTCAAAATCATTGTAGGTATATAAGGAAAACTTGAGAACAGCTGGGTTTATGGTTCATGCTGACTTTAAGTTACATAAAGGTCAATGCAAAATTCATTTATGTTACAGTCTGTCATTTCAGGTATTTCAGCTGTGTGAAGACAACTTCTTACCTATATAATGTAACAGACGAGGTCGGAAAATACAAGCATACCGACGTGTGGACCATATTAAGCAAGATGAACATCTCTGGAAGCAGTTGTGGAAGCCCTAGTTCTGTAGATATTTCTAATGACTTTAAAGAGCTTTGGACAAAACTAAAAGAGTGCCATGATAAAGAAGTACAAGGTAAAAGCTTTTCTTAAATACTTACAGCACAATTTTTTTGAGACTGTAGTAGTAATAATTAACTTTGTATGACAATTTTATATATTTATAGGAGAAAGAAATGAACTTAAGTTCAAAGATCTCATTTTTAAAAGGACAGTTGCTACTGTAGTTGTTTGTAATTCATGTTTGTTGTTGAATTGTTACTTTTTAACTACAGACAGCTACAACAGGACATAGATCTTTTACAACTTGTAGTTACTTGTGGTAACATATATGAGGTAGTGGAAAAGGTATATAATTTGTTGACTGAAGACCTGAATTTAAATTCTGATTTCATTTACCTACTTGTTCTGTGATATAAGCCTCTAAATTTAATTTTCTTCTGTAAAATTCTTTGCAGGATTATTTATAAACATAAAAATACTAAAGTCATTTGATAAACCTTTGGAAATCTATTTGCTGCTAAACACTGAAATACAAACATGAATGACAGTTTACCTTCATGGAGCCTACAGTCTAATATATTTTTGTCTGTAAACTGATAATTGCAGTACAGTGAAATAAGAACTGAAAGGTTTATGTGAAGTACAGTGAATGTACAGAGAACTGAGCAGTTGTGGTTGGGATGATAAATATTATTGGAAATATGGGATGATAAATAATATAAATATTATTTGTGTTAAAAATTACTCCATGTGATGGAATTTTTTATTAAAGCTAAGCCCGAGGTTTGATATGAAGTTTTAATGTACACTAATTCTGCAACTTTAATATTACACACTTTTCCAGTGTGTGGGAAATGCTTCATATTATATTTGTTTCCTGATTACTTATAGGTTTAATACTACAGTGTTTAATAGCTTTACCATTACACTGGAGTGCCATTAAAACATGACCTGGACCGGGCTCGGTGGCTCAGCACTTTGGGAGGCCCAGCACTTTGGGAGGCCGAGGCGAGTGGATTTCCTGGCCCCTCGGGTTCGAGACCAGCCCAGGCAACTTGGCGGGACCTCGTCTCTACAATAAAATAAAAAATTAGCTGGGCATGATAGTGCACGCCTGTAGTTCAGGCTACTTGGAAGACTGAGGCAGAAGGATCCCCGGAGCCCAGCAGGTCAACACTGGGGTGGCCATGAGCATGCCACTGCACTCCAGCCTGGGCGACGGAGGGAGACTCCAACTCAAAAAAAAAAAAAAAGACCCACCTTAATCTAAAGTTGTAATATGTGGGTCTGTATTGAAAATTTTACATGGTAAATTTAGTTTCTGACAGAACTTCATGATAATAACCTCATCATTAATTAATAGATTCTGAAATATGAACTCCAGAAGTATTCTTTCAGTTCCCGCTGTACTTGGAGATACTTGCTCAAGAAATATTTTTTGGGCACTTAGAATGTGCCAGACCTTGTAAGGGTGAACCATGTATAGTGGTAGTTTTTTGAGTTGGAGTCTCACTCTCTCACCCAGACTGGAGTGCAGTGGCCGCTCCCAGCTACCGCAGCCTCGACCTGCTGGACTCCGGCAATCCTTCCACCTCAGCCTTCCAAGTAGCTGGAACTACAGGCGCGTGCTACCTCGCCCGGCTAATTTTTGATTTATTGTACAGATGAGGTCTCACCAAGTTGCCCAGGTGGGTCTCGAACCCGTGGGCTCAGGCAATCCTCTCACCTTGGCCTCCCGAAGCACTGGGATTACAGGCTGAGCCACCGAGCCCGGCCTCATTTAACCCTTTTTAAGTGTACACTTCAACAGCATCACCGAATACAAAAATACTGTCCTAAAATTCATATGGACCCACATAGCCAAAACAGTCTTGAAAAAGAAGAACAATGTTGTAGATCCCACATTAGATACCACAGTACTATGTAACCATCAGCACCATCTGTTTGCAGAGCTCTTTTCATCTTGCAAAACTATAACCATAGCCATTAAGCAGCAACTTCCCATTCTTCCCTTTTCCCGAAACTGGCAGCCACCATCCTACTTTGTCTCTATGAATTTTTTTTCTTTTTCTTTTTTTCTTTTTACTCTGGGGAGGAGGAGGAAGGGAAAATAAGGGAGGAATGTCTCTATAAATTTGATTACTGTAACAATATAGTATTTGTCCTTTTATGACTTATTTCACATAACATAATATCCTCAAGGTTCAGTCATGTTGAACATATATCAAAGTTGCCCTCCTTTTAAGGTTGAATCATATATACCACATTTGTTTATCTATTTATTTGCGGATGAACATTTGGATTGCCTCCATCTTTTTTGACTATTGTGAATAATGTGAATAATAATAATCTTTTTGAGACCCTGTTTTCAATTTTGGAGTATATGTCCTGATGATAACCATCCTATTATTGGTCATTTGTATATCTTTTTTGGAGACGTGTCTATTTAAGTCCTTTACCTATTTTAAAATCCGGATTTTTTGTTGTTGTAGAGCTGCAGGTTTTTCTGGATATTACCCCCTTATCAGATGTATGATTTACAAATATTTTCTCCCATCTATGGGTTTCCATTTTACTGTGTTGATTGTCTCATTTGATATATTAAAGTTTTTAAGATTGATATAGTCCAATTTATCCATTTTTTTTCTTTTGTTGCCTGTGCTTTTGGTGTCATATTCAAGAAATCATTGACAAATCCACTGTCATGAAGCATTTTCCATTTCTTTTTCTTTTTTCTTTTTTTTTTTTTTTTTTTTGTGGGGGGGGTGGAGTCTCACTCTGTCGCCCAGACTGGAGTGCAGTGGCTGCTCCCGGCCACTGCAGCCTCGACCTGCTGGGCTACGGCGATCCTTCTGCCTCAGCTAATTTTTTTGATTTACTGTATAGATGAGGGCTCGCCAAGTTGCCCAGGCAAGTCTTGAGCCCACGGGCTCAGGCAGTCCACTCACCTCAGCCTCCCAAAGGGAATATTGTCCTTTTCTCTTTGAATGTCTTGTGCCCTTGTCAAATATCACTTGACTCCACACATGAGGGTTTAGTTCTGACCTTTCCATGCTGTTTCATTGTCTTTATGGCTGTACCACACTATTTTGATTACTGTAGATTTTAGTACGTTTTGAAATCAGGCATTGTGGAACCTACAGCTTTGTTCTTCTTTTTCAAGATTTTTTTTTCTCAGTTGGAGTCTCACTCTGTTGCCCAGACTGGAGTGTGTGGCACCCACAGCCACCCCAGCGTCGGCTCTCTGGGCTCCAGCGATCCTTCCGCCTCAGCCTTCCAAGTAGCTAGAACTACAGGCACAGGCTACCATGCCCGGCTAATTTTTTATTTATTGCTGAGATGAGGTCTCACCAATTTGCCCAGTCTAGTTTCAAACTTGGGGCTCAGGCAATCCACTCGCCTCGGCCTCCCCAAGTGCTGGGATTACAGACTGAGCCACAGAGCCAGGCCATTTTATTGTTTTGGCTATTTGGGCCACTTGAGATTCCACACGAATTATGCTATTAGAAAAAAATGCGATTAGAATTTTGATAGGTATTGCATTGGATCTCTAGATTGCTCTAGGCAGCATTGACATAACAATATTAAGTCTTCCAATCTGTGAACGTGGGTTGTATTTTCTTTTGATAATATTTAAAAGAGGCTGAGCTCGGTGGCTCAGCCTGTAATCCCGTGGTTTGGGAGGCCGAGGTGAGTGGATTGCCTGAGCCCACGGGTTCGAGACCCCGCCTGGGCAACTTGGCAAGACCTCATCTCTACAATAAATCAAAAAATTAGCCGAGCTTGGTAGCGCACGCCTGTAGTTCCAGCTACTTGGAAGGCTGAGCGGAAGGATCGCGGGAAACAGATTGAGGCTGTGGTAGCCGGGAGCGGCCACTGCACTCCAGTCTGGGCGACAGAGTGAGACTCTAACTCAAAAAAGAAAAAAAAAGAAACACAGCTGATTTTTGTGTATGTTGATTTTTATTCTGCAACTTTCCTGAAACTGCCCCTTTCTTAATTGTAGTTTTTGAATTTCTGCCTGAGATAAAATTAAAGAGGTAAACATTAGAAACTTTCATTTTTTCTTGTGCAGGGTTGGAGTTTAGCTACCTCTGCTCCTTCACAAGTATCCTTTGCTGCTCTGATATTCTCTAGTTGGTAGATTATGCACATCCATATTTCTATTAAAGCCCTCTTCTAGCAGTCAAGGTACAATAGTGTTCATTTAGAAATCCAGGTGTCAATGGAGTGTGTTATTACTTTACATCGATTCCTTTTTAATTGTATCTTGTTTCTAAAATGTCAAAGCACAGGTAAAGAGTGAAAAAGGTAAAGAGTTACCCCCACACCCACAACCAATTTTATTATTTTATGTGTGTATATTCTTCCAGAATTTTTTTCTGAAGTCTGAATATGTTCTTTTTTCATTTAAGGTTTAAGATGTGTTATTTTAGGAAATTCTGCACATATATAAAAGTAAAAGAAATAGTTCAATGAACTCTTATACATATCACTCAGCTGCAACTATTATTAATACATGGCTAGTCTTATTTTATATCTAGTCTATGTACTTTCCTAGTCCTTTATCACTCAATTATTTTGTAGTTTTTCACAAAATTTCGTGTATAAATTCCCCTCTTGTCTGAGGAGGTTATGTCCCAGACCCCAGTGGATGCCTGAAGCAGCGTTTAGCCTTGAGACTTATATATGACTATGTTTTTTTCCTTTACATGCATACCTAAAGTTTAATTTACAGATTAAGCACATTAACAGATTAACAGGAATAAAAGAGGACTAACAACAACAGGAATAAAAGAAGACAATTATAACAATATGCTGTCATAAACTGAGATTTCCTTGAACACAAGCATTGAGATACCGTGACAGTCAATCTGATAGCCAAAATGTGGCTACTTAGTGACTAACAGGTGGGAGGCGTATACAATGTGGACACACTGGACAAAGGGATGATTCACATCCTGGAGGAACAGCCTGATGCTGCATCATGATCCTCAGAATGGTGGGCTGTTTAAAACTTAGGAATTGTTTCTTTCTGGAATTTTTTATTTAACATTTTCGGACTGTGGGTAACTGAAACCTTGGATAGGGAAACCGCAGATAGTGGAGGGACTAATTACTTCCATATGTATTTCCAGTAGTCTTTAGCAAATAAAAATGCCATTATTGTACTAACAAAACAAATTGTTTAATATCACCAAATACATATTAGATGATAGTGTTTAAATTTTCTCAACTCTCTCAATGTTTTTTGTAGTTGGTTTGTTCATATCTGTATCTAAATGTCATCACCACATTTCATTTGATTTTTTCTTTTTGAGTTGGAGTCTCACTCTGTCGCCCAGACTGGAGTGCAGTGGCCGCTCCCAGCTACTGCAGCCTTGACCTGCTGGGCTCCGGTGATCCTTCCACCTCAGCCTTCCAAGTTGCTGGAATTACAGGCACACGCTACCATGCCCGGCTAATTTTTTGATTTATTGTAGAGATGAGGTCTCGCCAAGTTGTCCAGGTGGGTCTTGAACCCACGGGCTCAGGCAATCCACTCACCTCATCCTCCCAAAGGCGCGGGATTACAGGCTGAGCCACCGAGCCCGAATTTTTTGGCTTAATTTTCGTTTGTATTTCTCTTTATAAGTGAGACTAAGCATCTTTGCTTATGTATAAAATTGATTTATATTTCTTTTTCTAGGAACTGTTTATATACTTTATTATTTCCTTGGGTTGTTGACCTTTTTCCTATCAATTTCTATAAAGCTATTTATATCTGAGGTGGATTAATTGACTTTAAATATTAAAAAATTTAGAAATTCAAATGTGTTGTTATTAACAAAGATCTTATTTTATTTTATTCAGTGTCTCGTTCTGTCGCCTAGGCTGGAGTGCAGTGGCATGATCATGGCCACTGCAACCTCAGTCTCCTGAGCTCTCAGGCGCTTCTGCTACCTCAGCCTGCCAAATAGCTGGGACTACAGGGGCACACTGCTAGGACCAGCCTTTTTATGGGGGTGTGGGTAGAAACGAGTTCTTACTATGTTACCTAGGCAATCCTTTCACCTCCTCCTCCCAAAGTGCTAGGATTGCAGGTATGAACCACTACACCTGCCTCAAAGTTTTGATTTTAAGAAGAACTATGCTTGTGGTCATATGTCCAAGGAAAACTATGATTATTTTTTTTTAGTAGGATTCTCACTCGGCTGCCCAGGCTAGAGTATAGTGGCACACTCATGACCATCCCGGCGTTGACCTGCTGGGCTCTGGTGAGCCTCCCACCTCAGTCTTCCAAGTAGTTGGAACTACAGGCGTGCACATCAATGTCAGGCTAACCTATGAATATTTTGCATTAATTCTGCCCTTCACTTGACTACACTATTTACCCCTAGGAAGGACTCTGAGTTTTAGTGCTGAGTTGACACCATTTACTGGTTATTAAATAATATATGCCAGGAATGGTAGCAGTTGCAGAAGATGCAACAGTGAAGAAGGCATGATAGGCTTTTTTTGGCAGTTGTTTTTGGTTTTTTTAGGGAAATATTTATACAACATAACTATATCATAAAATGGTAGCAGCCAGGTGCACTGGCTCACGCCTATAATCCCAGCACTTTGGGAGACTGAGGTGAGAGGATTGCCTGAGCCCACAGGATCGAGACCAGCCTGGGCAACTTGGCGAGACCGCATCTCTACAATAAATCAAAAAATTACCTGGGCATGGTGGCGTGTGCCTGTAATTCAGGCTACTTGGAAGGCTGAGGCTGAAGGATCACCTGAGCCCAGCAGGTCGAGGCTGCGGTGGCCTTGAGCATGCCACTGCACTCCAGCCTGGGCAACAGAGTGAGACTCCAGCTAAAAAATAAAATAAAATGGTAGCAAAAATTTAAAAAAAGACAAGAGAGTATGTCTTGATAACACTGATAACCAAATATAATAAGCTGCATATACTTCTTTTAAAATCAGGAAGGAGTAAAGTCCCCCTAATTCTGTTGAAGAGTAGCAGTGTCTTCCTTTTGTTTTATAACACTTTGATCCCAGCATGTAGGATTACCAATAAAAACCTTCATGTTTAAACTACTATAGGAATATTATTGTTTTATATTATTAAAAATTGATTCTGCCGGGCTCGGTGGCTCAGCCTGTAATCCTGCGCTTTGGGAGGCTGAGGTGAGTGGATTGCCTGAGCCCGCGGGTTCGAGACCCACCCGGGCAACTTGGCGAGACCTCATCTCTACAATAAATAAAAAAATTAGCCGGGCTTGGTAGCGCACGCCTGTAGTTCCAGCTACTTGGAAGACTGAGGCAGAAGGATAACCGGAGCCCAGCAGGTCGAGGCTGCAGTGGCTGGGAGTGGCCACTGCACTCCAGTCTGGGTGACGGAGTGAGACTCCAACTCAAAAAAAAAAAGAAAAAAGATCATTGAACTTTTGTTATTCAAAGTTTCTGTCTTACTCTGTCTTGCCTTATCCTGTGGGTAAAAGTGCTTAGCAAATAGTAAGAAATCATTAAGTGGTATATAAATGAATTATATAGTTTATTTCTGGATCTATGGAATATTTTCTTGAACGTCAGTTTTTAAAAACCCATAAAATATGAAAATTTTTTGCCTGTCTAAAACTCTAAAATACTTTACTACCCATTAACTTTAATTATTTTGTTTTTAGATAATCTACAAAGTTGGGAAAAGAAAAATAAATCACAGTTGCAATGACATTTGTGCTTTTTTTTTTTCTTTCCTAATTTTTTTTTTTTTTTTGAATTGAAGTCTCACTCTGTCACCCGGACTGGAGTGCAGTGGCCACTTCCGGCCACCGCAGCCTCGAACTGCTGGGCTCTGGCGATCCTTCCATTCAGCCTTCCAAGTAGTTGGAACTACAGGCGCGTGCTACCATGCCTGGCTAATTTTTGATTTATTTTAGAGATGGAGATCTAGCCAAGTTGCCCAGGTGGGTCTTGAACCCGCGGACTCAGGCAATCCACTCACCTCAGCCTCCCAAAGCACGGGATTACAGGCTGAGCCACCAAGTTCGGCCTCTTTCCTAGTTTTAAAAGAGATGTGGATAGCTTGTTGTACTGTTCTGGTCAGTGTACATACTATATCTGGGTTTTTTTGCTGTTATTTCATCATTCATATAAACTGGGCTTCTTTCTTCATGTTATACATAATTGTCATTTCAGAATTTTTATAGGGCAGTTTTATTTTTACGTTCTTAATGTAACAGAGAGAAAATTATTTGACAGATTTCTTCATGTTCTCTGGTGTTCTCCCTTCATGAGGCCCGTATTTTATGATGAGAAAGTGTTGAGAAAATAATACTATGTTCTTTAATAAGAACAATATGCCATATTCATCATATTGTAGAATATATAAAACTCACAAATATGTAGTGGATAATTCTTTTAAATTGTGAGCTCCTTGTGGACATGTTCTAATAGCAATACTCCTACAAAAGTTAGTTTGTACACTCTGAAAAACTTTAACGGAGGTATTGAACAATTGTTGGTATATAGTGAATGTTAGGTATTGGATATATGTTTCAGCTGATGAGTGAAGATAATCTTTGGTACATTATATTGATCAGGCCACTTTTCTAATTCAAATCACTTATGAATTTTTAAAGGTATTACATAAAAAACACTATTTTTAACATGGATATGTAATTTTAAAGTGTTTTGGTTTGGGCCATGCCTTTGCCAATGTGTTCCACATAGTTTCATATACAATTAGATCCTTTGTGTGATAACATCAAAGACTTGCCCAAAGGGAACTTAATTTTTTAAGTGGGGCATCCACTTGGAGAAACCAGCGTAAGAAACTGTTTGAAAGACATCAAACATGGACTTGTCTGGACTTTGCAGGTTTTGAAGCATATATAGGAATCAAAATTGACTCATTAGTTTTTAGTGTTTTTTTTGAGTTAGTCTCACTCCGTCGCCAGACTGGAGTGCAGTGGCCGCTCCCAGCCACTGCAGCCTCGACCCGCTGGGCTCTGGCGATCCTTCTGCCTCAGCCTTCCAAGTAGCTGAAACTACAGGCGCGTACTACCACGCCCGGCTAAATTTTTGATTTATTGTAGTGACAAGGTCTCGCCAAGTTGCCGGGCGGGTCTCGAACCCACGGGCCCAGGCAATCGCCTCCGAAAGCACGGGATTACAGGCTGAGCCACCGAGCCCGGCCAACTCATTACTTTTAAAGCTTCATGTATGTAAAAAACAAAAGAGAAGTGTTACAAATGGTAGTACTTGAGACATATAATTTTTACTTAGCCATGGAAATCTACCCATAGGAACTTTAATGCATCCGAATGTTCTGCTATGTCTACTTAGAGCTCTTTTTTTGGGGGGGAGGCCTCATATGGCCAAAACATAATAAGATGATACTAAAATATGACAATTTGTGCACTGATCACAGTATAATAAGATACATGCATTTCTTTTAAAACTAGGAAAGAAAAAACAGCCTTTCAACTTCTTTTGGAGAACAACGATATGCAAAGTAGACAATTTTTATTAAGAAATTCTGGGGACATTAGTGATCAAGTTTTTGTATTTTTTATCTTTAGGACCATTGTATCGTTTCATGATTGCCCACTCTGGTGTCTTACGTTCCTTTTGTGACAAATGCTGCTAGTGTCAGGGTTAAACACAGTTGTTACTGATAATATACAGTCATTATGCTTAGAATTCAGAATTGACAGGTTATTTTAATAGAATTTAATAGAAACGTCAGAATTCTTTAAACTTCAAAAGTCTTAATAGAATGTATTCATTTGAGTACAAACTTTTATTGCCTTTTAAAATCTTTTTCAGTATCAGGTTTATAATTAAAAGCACAGATAATAAACCCAAGTTTAGAATATGTATTTTTCAGAACACCTCCATTTTAATAAATGATCTCTTATCTGTTCCAGGCTCTGCTGTCAACATCTCAGCTAATATATATTCTTTATCTAGTAAATATGATAATCAGTTTCATAGAAAACTATACAGATTTTGGGGGGCAAAATTGGACCTTTGAAGAAATGGGCAAGTATGGAGGGTCTCATATGACAGGATAAACAGTTCTTGATTCAGCTTTTGGTTGCTCTGTTTATTTTCTCAGATGTTTCATAAAAAATTTCAAAAAGAAAACTTTATACTAAGTCTACACAAATTAACAGTGAAAAGAATTGCATGTAATTTTGGTCTATGACATCATTATTAAGAATGCTATCCCCACTGGACTCTGGCTCAGCCTGTAATTCCGTGCTTTGGGAGGCTGAGGTGAGTGGATTGCCTCAGCCCGCGGGTTCGAGACCCGCCTGGGCAACTTGGCGAGACCTCATCTCTACAATAAATCAAAAAATTAGCCGGGCGTGGTAGCATGTGCCTGTAGTTCCAGCTACTTGGAAGGCAGAGGTGGAAGAAGGATCGCCGGAGCCCAGCAGGTCGAGGCTGTGGTGGCCAGAAGCATGCCACTGCACTCCAGTTGGGGCAACAGAGTGAGACTCCAACTCAAAAAAAAAAAAGAATACTATCCCCAACTCTCATGCTTATCATTTTTTAATTTGGATTCGTATCTGTAAATTCAATAAAATTCACAAAAATTAATTTACCCATTTTGAGATAATTAAATCATAAGCAAAAGAAAGCACACCTTAAATATGACTGCATTTTGTGTAGAAAAGAGTTTTCACTTTGGAATTGAAATATTTTATTAGGCAATTATAGAAATACTACTAGTAGTATTTTTAGTAGAAGTTAAATTACCTGATCTGTATATAAAACCACTGCTTGTTGAGAAAGATGATATTAGTCTTACCATTTATAACTCAGTACCATAAATAACTGTTTAAAGTGACAGTACATATATTATATATGGTTTGTTTAAGGTAGAGAACTAAAATGAGTAAGAATTAACAATGGTTTTTTTTTTGTTTAACAAAATGAATCATTACCTAATTTCTGAACTCTTTCTTAAATCTGTTTGGTATTTTATAACTACACATACCTGCTCTTGACTGTTTCATTTCCTCTAAAATTCATACATGAGTGGCTGTAGGGTTAACTGGAGCACTGTGCTTCGTGTTTTGAGCACTGTTTCCTCAATAGGTAGCTCAGGTTGCCAGTGTTACAATCCCAGCTACTTTGTTGACCAGACTACCTGTTCATACAGGAGCTGCATTGTTGTATAGCTTCATTCCTTCCCATGGGTGTGGAGGAGGATTAAAGCACACTTTATAGGGGTTCTAATTGTAGATGCCTAATTGACTTGATGAATGGCAAATGCTAAAATTTAAACACACACACACACACACACACATATACATACACTTATAAACCTGTTTTGGGGCTGATCTGCATGACAGAACAAATGCCTCACAGGTGTTGAATGCTTACAAGATAAAAGAGTAGTTCTTTCCATATTTCCCAAGAATTTTCTTTTGAAGTTTATATGGATTTTCTGTCTCATTTTTTCTTTTCTTAAAATGACTCATGGCAGGAATCCATTTCATCATTGGCTGCACTTTTCACTTCTAAAGGTAGATTGATTTTTAGAAGTCAGCCAAAATTAAAAACAAGAAAATCTGTCAACAAGTAAATTCTCACACATTTTTGGGAAAGGAAGAAGACCAGGAAAACTGCTGACTCTAGTCTTTGGCCCAGGAGGGTCACAGTCCTTTTTGTAATTCTTCAAGAGTGATTCGGTGCTTTGTTAAGTACTTTGAAGATCACATGGGTTTATCATCATGACCTGAAAGAGAAGGAAGCTTCTAGGCTAGGAACTTGACAGATGGAAAAGGTTTTTAAAAATCAAAAACTTATGCCAATTTTTATTCTTATCATTTATTCTTAACATATTTAAAAGACAAGTTTTCCCTTTGTTGTTGTTTCATATTTTACTGGTGTTTCAAGTCTTCTAGGGCAAATAGTTTTCCATTTTGGCTTTTTTTTTAGACTTTTAATACTGAGCTAATTGTAGATTCATATGTAGTTGTAAGAAGTAATACAAAGAAATCTTGTGTACTCTACCCAATTTTCCCCAATGGTATCATCTTGTTGTCTAACTGTAGTAAATTATCACAACTAATAAATTAATATTGGCCAGGCTTAGTGGCTCAGCCTGTAATGCCAGTACTTTGGGAGGCCAAGGTGAGTGGATTGCAGAGCCCGCAGGTTCAAGACCCGCCCAGGCAACTTGGCGAGACCTCATCTCTACAATAAATAAATAAAAAATTAGCTGGACGTGGTAGCGTGTGCCTGTAGTTCCGGCTGCTTGGAAGTCTGAGGCGGAAGGATCGCCGGAGCCCAGCAGGTCGAGACTGCGGTGGCCGAGAGCGGCCACTGCACTCCAGTCTGGGCGACAGAGTGAAACTCATGCTGAAAAAAAAAAAAAAAATGTTCCTTCCTTTTTATTGCTGAGTAGTGCATGTGTTGCACCACAGGTTTTATTTTGTTTTTGTTTTGAACAGTTCACCTGTTGAAAGATACTTGGGTTGTTTCTGGTATTTGGCTACTGTGAACACTGAAGTACATTAGAGTACAAGTTTATTCATAACATTTTCTCAAATTAATGGCCCATTGAGGTAAAATGTGTCATATTAGTTGGACATTTTCTAGAGGTAAATGAGAAAAATATAGGGCAAAATTGTAACACCCCACAAAATTTCCAAAACCTTTATTTTTTTCACAATACCCAGATTTTTCTGGCATTAAATCATTACCATTGAGGGAAACAAAGAGAGGCAGCTTCTCCATCAGTGTCTATGTGACGGGTTAGGAAATGTATAGGCTTGGTTTAGTTAAGCTTTTGTCTAAATTTTTTTTTGTCTAAAAGATTGTACTAAATTAAACAGATAATCAAAAATTCTGTTTTTAGAAATGATAAATATATTAATGTTATGACACACATTATATGGAAAGGTTTTCTAAAGGTATAACTTACTAAAATCTATTAACTATGAAAAGCAAATAGTAAACTTTGATTTTTCAGAAATCAGCTAATAACTATTGGCAACTAACTATGCCACCAAGTAAAAGAAATTCTTGAGTGAGTATTGAACTTTTAAACCTTCTAGGCAATTTGTTTTTTGTTTTTTGGTGTTTTTTTTTTGAGTTGGAGTCTCACTCTGTCGCCCAGACTGGAATGCAGTGTTACGCTGCCGGCCACCACAGCCTCGACCTGCTGGACTCCGGCGATCCTTCTGCCTCAGTCTTCCAAGTAGCTGTAACTACAGGCACATGCTATCATGCCTGGCTAATTTTTTTGATTTATTGTAGAGATGAGGTCTTGCCAAGTTGCCAGGTGGGTCTCGAACCCGTGGGCTCAGGCAATTCACTCACCTCGGCCTCCCAAGGCGCAGGGTTATAGGCTGAGCCACTGAGCCTGGCTGCAATTTGTTTTAAAAAGTAAATAGAATATCTGTAATTGGGGAAATTGTAGATTAGTAAAACTGATTTAGAAATCAAAAAGTAAATACTGAGGGTTCTTTTATCCTTTCATGTTATGTATGTGTTTTGAAATAGTTTTAATCAGAGACTGTACAGACTTGTATGACATATTTATATCTCAAACAGTTTAGTGTTGTTAAATAGGCATAATTTTTTTTGCTTAGTGACTTTAGTATCTGTGCATTATTTCATCAAGTGGTTACATAATATTTTACTTGAACATGTCCATAGGCCATTGCTTTGCTAAGCCATGGTTGCCATGTTTCCTAGCCTTGGCCCCCTCCCCTACCTTGGAGAAGTGAATCTCCTCCCTCTCTCTCTAATTTACTTTCTAAATAAACTATATTTTCTAATCCAACTGTGCAATTCTTTGCATCCTTCTCACGGCGCTGGATCGTAAACCAGACACCGGTCACCCCTTGGTGTGCCTGACCTAACATTTGGAGGTCCTGCTGGGATATATTTCTGACCTAACAATCATCTTCCCTCCATCTTCTCTCTGAGAATCCTGGAGTACAAAAGGAAAAAAAAAATGCCCATAAATATTGCTATAAATTGTTCAGTATTTCTTGTGACTATGAGTTTCTCTATATGTTAGAATCTAAGAAGTGAGATATTGATGAAAAAGACTCTTGACATATGCTAAATTACTTTCCAAAAGAATTGTATCAATTTATAGTATCTTCAGCAATGGGAGTATAGGTTTATAACACTTTATCAGTACTAGATATTATAATTTTTATTATTTCGCTAAGTAATTTTGTTGGTTTGTATTTCTATTTAGTTGCTAGTGATATTATATTTATTTTTGTATTTGTTTAATGAAATTTTTCTTGTTACTATTCATGAAAGTTAGAAATGTCACCCTCTTTTGTTCATAACCTTTTTTGCAGTTTCAATTCCAATCAGTCTGATTCCCTCCAGCAACTACCTGAGTCTCACAGGCAGTGGTCTTCTCTTATGTTTTGTGTCAGACTTAATTAAAATTAAAAATACACGTAACAGATATCTTGAGACAAAAACACTAGTGCCCTTTGTTAAGTACCTTTCCTGTGAGCAATTTTGTTCCTAGACTTCCTGCCACAATCTGGTTTAATCCCAGTAGATTTGAGGCTATATGAACACCATTGCTATTAGCAAATACATAGGCTGTGACACATCATAGATCTTCATTTATAGTGAACTGCTAATTATATGATTGCCCCTTGCTATTAAGAAATAACTCACTTTAGGTAGGGAAAATTTCATTCTGCTTGGCTGTTATGTGACAAACTAAAAGCAATAATGTGGCAGATATACTTTTGTGATCTCAGGTACAAGTAAGGGGAATATTCTTTATAAACTAATGGGACCTGATTCATTGTTCAGAGGTGAGACTGAAGTGGCTTACTAGGATAGTGTTTGACTCATAAAAAAAGTTAGATAACTGGTTTAAAAATATAGCAAAATGTATAAATAAATTACTATTTTCTTTTTAATTTTTAGGTTTACAAGTAAAAGTAACCAAACTGAAAAAGGAACGAATTTTGTAAGTATCAGTATGCAACACTGATGTCTTATTTATAAAGTAGTTGGTACCCCTGTTTCAGGGACACCCAAACCCTGGACCACGGACCAGAACGTGGCCTGTTAGGAACTGGGCCAGATAGCAGGAGGTGAGCAGCAGGCAAGCTAGGAAAGTTTCATCTATATTTACAGCCACTCTTCATCACTCACATTCCCACCTGAGCTCTGTGTCTTGTCAGATCAGTGGCAACATTAGATTCTCATAGGAGTGTGAACCCTGTTGTGCACTGTGCATGTGAGGGATCTAGGTTGCATGCTCCTTTTGAGAATCTAATGCCTGGTGATCTGAGGTGGAGCTGAGGCCATGATACTAGCACTGGAGAGCAGCTACAGATACAGATTAACAGTGAGGTTTGACTGTATATCCCCCATCCCTTCTGTGGAAAACTTGTCTTCCTCAAAACTGGTCCCTGATGCCAAAAAGTTTGGGGATGGCTGTCCTATTTGACCTTAATGTCTTATTTATAAAGAAAGTAGCAAGCCAGACTCGGTGACTCAGCCTGTAATCCCGTGCTTTTGGAGGCTGAGGTGAGTGGCCACTGCACTCCAGTCTGGGTGACAGAGTGAGACTCCAACTCTAAAAAAAAAAAAATAGAAAGTAGCTTTACTTAGTATGGACCTTGAATAGTTAGCAGTTGTTTTTTTTTTTTCCCCAAAATTCTAAAGTAAAAAAGTTTAACTTAGTACTTTTAAATATAACCTTAGTTAGTATTTGCATATGAATACTTACATTTTAATATAGCATACATATATATAAACTTTTTCTGTAAAGTATTTATTAAAATGACAACTGATCTGTGAACTTATTTTGTTCTGTCAATGGCATTCTTTTCTCAACCATGGTTAATACTTGGAATTCAAAATACTGCAAAAAGGGGAGCAGAATAATTCTGGGATTTCTAAACTCATATAAGAAGTGGAAACTACATCAGTATTCCAAGCCTCCTCTTAAGTAGTTTTAAATTGCCAGAAGATCCCCTGAATTGTTTTGGTTATTAAACCCTAAATCCGATCTGGTTTTCTAATTTTAAGAGCAGATTTTACTCATGGTTCTTTAGAGCTTCCACATTCTGGAATCTGAAACAGAGGATATAGTAGAATATCAGCACCAGTAACAAAAATCAATGTGATTAATAATACTGCATTTGCTTTACAGTATATATCTTTAGTTACTTCATGTGCCTAAAGCTTCCATGGCTGTAACTGAAAGCTAGAGTTACTAACTACTTACTAGAACATAGCCAGTTGTTTTCTCCATTATAAGATGAAAATGAAAATTGAGAAATTTTTCTTTACATCTAGAAAGTTATTTTTGGAAGTAAACTTAGATTCGGAAGTATACAGTTATATATTTTTAAAAGTTTTGTTTCAAATAGTAATTTTTTATTCTTCTTAATTGTTAACACTTTAAAATTCTTTTCATTGTTGAAAGTATACATGTTCCTCCCATATAGATATCATTTAAAATTCCTTAACCATAGACTAGCCCATTTATCTGTTTCTGTGGTAGATCTGTGTTTAGTTTCCCCAATTAAGAGCTGTTTTTTACTTATATAGGAAATTAAATAAACCTTTTCTGAGTAGTAAATTTAGGATGTGTATCTTATTAGGAAGGAAATTTTCTTGCCGTGAAAAAGAAAAACAACCAGAAGTGACTTTTACAGTAAGGAAAAAAGTATGCTTTCACATGGAAGGCCCAAAGAAGTGACATTATAGAACTGGTTAACAGATAACTCAAAATCATGAAAGTCTTAGGTTATTTATTTCTACCATTCTCAGTGTTCTGTCTTACCCTCTTAGTCTTGAGTTTCCATTCGGTGCACAATGGCAAGATGGCCATCATCATTCTAGCCATCACTTGCAGAACATCTTTTGAGTCCCTTTTTACTGATTATAAAATTTTGCCAGAAGCAGTCCCCAGCAGACTTCCTCTAGCTCTTTGACTCTAATTGTGTGGTAATTCCTAAACAATAACTGGCAAAGGGAATTGAATTCAAATAATTGACTCAGGCTAATAAAGTCTGATATTACTTCATGCATATTGCCATTAATGAGAGCCAAGATTATCACTGTCAGTAAAAATGAGTCACAGCATGTAGAAAGGGAGAAGAATAGAATGAATTCTATGCTGTTGGATGGAAATTGGAATTATCAATATGAACTCATGGTTTTGAGGTATAGATAAACAGAAAAAGAAACAGATATGTCTTCATGTGTATAAGGACATATATTGTTTCCTAGGCTTGGTCCATTGATAGAGCCTAGAATCAACTACACGTCAGTAAACACACACACACACACACACACACAAAAACACCTAAAGTTCAGATCTTGACTTCTAAACTTTTTTCAGTAAAAGGGATTAAGATTTCTTTGGAGAAATGGCTAGTTTCAGAACTTGGAGCACTCAAAGTACAAGATGAATTGGAGGATTGTATGGTGCCAGAAAATAAGGAAATATTCAAAAGCTCATGGGGGCACATCAAAAACATACAGAAGACAACTTGTAAAAACAAGTTTTTGACAAATTTAGTGCAATGGCAAAATCTGGGGCAACTTGAGGAATGAAATCTAGATTAAATATTCCTTATCCAAAATGCTTGGGATCAGAAGTGTTTCATATTTTGGATTTTTTTCCCATAGTTTGGAATATTTGCATGTACATAATGAGGGATCATGGGAATGGGACCCAAATCTAAACACAAAATTCATTTATACTTTATATGTACCTTACATGGCCTGAAAATAATTTTATATATTTTTAATAATTTTGTGCATAAAACAAAGTTTGTACTGAGTATTTGTAAACTTTTCCACTTGTGTCATATTGACACTCAAAGTTTCAGATTTTGGAGCATTTTGGAGTCTAGATTTGTAGAGTAGGAATGTTCAACCTGTAATGCTAGTGATGAATTATACTCTCCGGAGATAAAAGAACAGCTTTTTCTTAGTAGATTTACAACTAGTAAATGTAGAAAGAATGATGGAAATAGAAAATCACCATTTGGTAAACATCACAGCTATAATACCAATGTTAATTTTTACATTTTGATAATTATACTATGATCATACAAGATGTTAACAATTTTGAGAAGCTGAGTGATAGGTATACAAGTGCTCTTTGTTGTGTGTATAACTTCTTTTTAAGTCTGAAATTATTTCAAAATGGAAAAAAATTTTGTGTGATTCATTCCCTGGATCTGGAGAGATCAGCTTCTCTCTAAGCGGCTACTGGACAGTGAAGAAAATCAGGATTCTTTTAGCAAGGAATACAAAGGAAATGGGTAGCCAGTCAAAAACGTCACCAGTTAGACTTGTCTTACTCCTGTGACTGAGCGAGTAGTAGTCAGTACGGCTCTTGGGGCAACATTTCCTCATGGCACGAACTTTCTTTTGATTCTGTGGACGATAGAAATTTCAAAAATCATTGACTCTTTTCATGTACTTTAATTAATGTGAATGGGATTACCTTATGCTTATGTATGTTAGAATTATCTGAATGGTTACAGAAATTGTCCCTATAATAAATACTAGCCCAAAAATAAATATAATGAAATTGCATCAGTTGGATGAGGAAAACAGGTTCATTATCTTGGGTAAAAAGTAAAATTTCTCTTTTTATGTACACTTGAAGGCAAAAAGGGGAAATATCTTTGTTTTACTTAGGAATAAATAGGCTTTTCTTCAATGCTAAAAATATTTTCTTTGAGTGATTTGAGATTTAAAATAATGAAATACATTTAATATCTTCATTTGCGTTATTGTCCAATTTGTGATGGCATTTACAAGCCTTGTTAATTAAAAGTGAGTACTGTCAGTGACTTGGTATGGTGACTTAATACATACCAAATGGTCTTGAACTCCTGGTGTCAGTAGTTCTCTTGCCTTGGCTTCCTGAAGTGTTGGGATTACAAGCATGAGCCACTGCACCTGGCCTCTGTGACCCTTTCTACTCCCAAAGCTTTAATGTTTGAAAGTTGATTAGTAGTTAGACTGTGAGCTCTTTATATTGTACCTTGCTTCAGTGTTGAAGTTAATGATCTTGTAAATGCTGGAGTATCAACTATTGATTAGAAAGATATCCTTTAGACTCCTTTATTGATCTTTTTTTTTTTTTTTTGAGTCGGAGTCTCACTCTGTCGCCCAGACTGAAGTGCAGTGGCATGCTCCCGGCCACCGCAACCTCTACCTGCTGGGCTCCGGCGATCCTTCCGCCTCAGCCTTCCAAGTAGCTGGAACTACAGGCACGTGCTACCACGCCCGGCTAATTTTTTTTTTGATTTATTGTAGAGATGAGGTCTCGCCAAGTTGCCCAGCTGGGTCTCGAACCCACAGGCTCAGGTAATCAACTCACCTCAGCCTCACAAAGCGCAGGAGTACAGGCTGAGCCACCAAGCCCAGCTATATTGATCATTTTTAAGAAGCAATCTAAACTAAAACCCAGAAATCATTGCTATTTTATTATACATTTTAAGCTACATTCACTAAATGTTTTTGAAATTTGTTTTATTAAATGGATTCTTCATGTAGGCCTAGTAATTTTATTTTCTAAAGTACTATTTTAAATGGTAGATTTATAGCTATAAAATAGTACTTTTTGTTAGCGCTAACCAGAATCATTTCCCTGCAGACTGAATGATTAGACTGAATGATTAGACATGATCTAGATTTACTTATTACAAATACACTTTTTATAACAGAGACTTTTTATACAATATATTTCTCCATACCTATAACCAGGCAACCATGTGAAAATCTTCTTAAATTTGTAAATGATTCTTCAATATACTTTCTCAAAAATCATCTATAACATCTCCAAATATTAAAAGAATGGAGACGCAAAGCCTCAAGATGGTTGATTTAGTGACACTCCTTCCTTGCCTCTTCCACTAAGATCCAAAATAGCAAGTACTATAATTATTCATTGAATAGATCATTCAAGAGAGAACACTGGAGTCAGCAAAGAAGTTTTGGGAAACACCTAAAGTAAGGAAAGAGTAGGAAATTATGCAGCCTGCTCAGCTGGGGTTGACTTGAAGCCAGGAGGGACTCCCCATTGTGGGTAAAGGGTAAGTGAGACACCCCCAGCAGTCCACATTCCCAACATAGCCTCCAACAGTCCTAGCCTTGGGAGAGCCTTCCCGCCCCTGCAGGCCTTGAGACAAACATTGGGAGCTCCCTGGAAACTGCACAAAGGCATTACTTCAGAGAGGGAGCATGCTGGCTCACAAGCCCCTAAGTCTGGACAGTGGTAGCACGATGCCATTCTGAAAGCATAATCTTCACCCCACTGGACTGTTCTGCCATGCAACCAGGGCAAGGTGGCAGCCAAGGCAGTAGTCCTCCACTCCGCCCTGCAGAGGCGTAGCTGTGCATTTTCATGGACCCTGAGGGCAAATTCCACTTCCTGCAACTGTGAACTGCTGTGTCAGATACAGGCAGAGCCCATGACCCCAGCTATCTGCTTATAGCTGCTCCCAGGAAAGAGAAGCACTGCCTTCCACAATAGTAGGGCCACACTGCAACTGCTGCTGCTTCTACCTGAGCAGTTCTCCAGTGACCTGAGGCTCTCCCTGCTCCTGTATACCACAGCCAGCATCTTTACGTACCACCGATGAGCCTGAGGGCACAACCCAGACTGGCACCTCCCCTCCTGTACCTAAGCACATTATCCTGTAACCTGGGGATCACCCAGCCCAGTCCATCACCCATGGCACCTGCCACTTCTTCCAGGGTCTGAGGTTGGGCCCACTTAGCCTGCCACTACTGCCACAGCTGGTACCACCCACACACACCTCTTGTGGATCTGAAAACCAGCCTGCCTAACTTGTAGCCACCACAAAACCAGGTTGGACCACTTGGCCCCAGAGGGTTGTCCCAACACTGCTACTGCTTTGCCGGTGCTGCACCCATCACCTAGGGGCTCAAGATCCTTCTTATCTATCCAGCCCACCGCAGCCATTCCCAGTACCCGAGAAAGCCATCTAGATGCCCAAGAATCACCCTGCTTGGATCTGCTAGCACTAGCACCAGTGTATGCTACCCTGGGACCCAAAGACAGGTATGCTCATTCCACTGCTGCCACCACGGGCCTGAAGACTGGTCTGCCTGTCTTCTCTGTTCCCAGGAAATCTTTATCACATTCTCCACTAACAACCACACCAAACACACAGGACATCATACCATTGATAATGTTTACAGCCAAAGAAATCATACGACTACACTACTGCGTGCTCTCAGAAACAAAGCTAAAGTACTCTACCCAACCAACACCATACATACAGTCTCTGAAAAAAGCTTTCATCTATGAAAGCAAATTAAAAAGCTTTGTTATACAAGTTGCACAGGTGTCTGTAAGGACACAGGACAAATGAAAAAGCAAGGAAGGCCTAGTGTGGTGGCCTAAGCCTATAATCCCAGCACTTTGGGAGGCCACGGTGAGGGAATTGTTTGAGCCCAAGGGTTTGAAAACAGCCTGGGCATCTTGGCAAGACCTCATCTCTACAAAAAATTATCTGGGCATGGTAGCACACACCTGTAGTTCCGGCTACTTGGAAGGCTGAGGCTGTATAACAAGTCTCAGCAAATTTATTAAAAGCAAAATCATATAAAATATTTTCTTATACCACAATGGAATAAAACTAAAAATCAATACCAAGAGGACCTGTGGTAACTACTAATATGTGGAGATTAACAGCATGACTACTTCTGAGCAATTATTGAGTCAATGAAGGTATTATGATGGAAATCAAAAATTTCTTGAAACAAAAATGGAAACATAGCATGACAAAACCTGTGGGACACAACAAAAGCATTGCTGAGAGGGAAGTTCATGCAATAACACATCAAAAAAGTAGAAAGGTTTCAAATAAACAATCTGACAATGTACTTCAGGAACTGGAAAAGCAAGAACAAACCTAACTTCAAATTAGAAGAAAGAAAGGGAGAATGAAGATCAGAGAAGAACTAAATGAAATAAAGACTAAAAATTACAGCAAAAGATCAATGGAACAAAAATCTGCTTCTTTGAAAACATAAAATTGATAAACTACTACATGGGCTAACAAGGAAAAGAAGAGAGAAAATCCAAATAAAACCAGAAATGAAAAAGGAGACATTACAATTGGTATCGTAGAAATGCAAAATATCATTAGAAATTTGTGAACAACTATGCACTAACAAACTGGAAAGCCCAGAGGAAATGGATGAATTTCTGGAAGCATACAACCTAGTAAGACTGACTCAGGAAGAAATAGAATGTCTAAACAGACCAAAAATGAGAGTGAAATTAAATCAGTGACAAAAAGTCTTCTAACAAAAAAAGGACCAGGACCAGATGGATTTGCTACTGAATTCTACCAAACATAAAAAGAAATAATACCAATTCTCCTAAAACTATTCCAAAAAAGTGAAAAACAACAAATTTTCCCTACTACATTTTACCAGCATTATCTTAGTACCAAAACCAGACAAGAACACAATTTAAAAAAAAAAAAAAACCCCACAGGTCAATATCCTTGATGAACATAGATGCAGAAATCCTCAACAAACTACTAGCAAACCAAATCCAGCAGCTTATCAAAAAGGTAACACACAATGGTCAGTGGGATTTTTACTAGCAATGCAAGGATGGCTCACCATATGCAAATCAATAATTGTGATACATCCCATCAACAGAAAAAAAGGGCAGAAATTACATGATCATCTCAAAAGATGCAGGAAAAGCTTTTGATAAATTTCTATATCGCTTCAAAAGAAAACAACAAACTAGGCATAGAAGGAACATAGTGTAACATAATAAAGACCATATGTGACAAGTCCACATATTGAACGGGGGAAAACATTGAATGAGGGAAAGCTGAAAGCCTTTCTTCTAAGAACTGGAACAAGACAAAGATTCCCACTCTTACCACTCTTTATTTAATACAATACTGAAAGTTCTAGCCAGAGCAATGAGGCAAAAGAAAGAAAAAAAAAAAGGCATCCAAATTGGAAAAGAGGGGATAAAATTGTCCCTCTATGCCAATGACATGATCTAATATTTAGAAAAACCAAAAGACTCCACACAAAAAAACTGTTAGAAGCAATAAACAAATTTAGTAAACTTTCAGGATACAAAGCCAACATACAGGTATCAATAGTGTTCTTATACATCAATAATCTAGCCAAAAAAGAAATCAAGGCAATTTTATTTGCAATAGCCACCAAAAAAATAAAAATACCTAGGAAGAAATTTAACCAGAGAGGTGAAAAGATCTTTATAAGGAAAACTACAAAATATTGATTCAATAAGTTGAAGAGAACACAAATGAGAAGACATCCCATGCTCACAGATAGGAAGAATTAATATTGTTAAAATGACCATATTGCTCAAAGCAGCCTACAGATTCAGTGCAATCTTTATCAAAGTACTAGCACCATCTTTCGCAGAAATAGAAAAAACAATCTAAAATTTGTGTAAAAACAAGAATTCCCAAATCGCCAAAGCAATCCTGAGTAAAAGGACCAAAGCTGAAGGCATTATACTACCTGACTTCAAAATATATTACAATGTAATAGTAACCAAAACCGCAGGGTACTGGCACAAAAACAGACACATAGACCAGTATAAGAGAAGATAACTCAATCCATATATTTATAGTGAACTGATCTTTGACAAAACTGTCAATGTACTGGAAGAAGGACAAACTTTTGAATAAATGATTATGGGAAAACTGAATAACCACATGCAGAAGAGTGAAACTGAACCACTATCTCTCACCATGGATACAAAAGTCAATTCAA
Organism: Cephalopachus bancanus; assembly: GCA_027257055.1. Lineage (NCBI taxonomy): Eukaryota > Metazoa > Chordata > Mammalia > Primates > Tarsiidae > Cephalopachus > Cephalopachus bancanus. The sequence goes on along the minus strand of JAPVLO010000097.1, from coordinate 10,310,550 downwards.
GATGCATTAAAGACTTAAATATAAGACTTGAAACTACAAAAGTACTAGAAGAAGACATAAGGAGAATGCTTCAGGACATTGACCTAGACAAAGAGTTTTTGGCTAAGACCTCAAAAGCACAGGCAACAATAACAAAAATAGAGAAATGGAATTATATTAAACTAAAAAGCTTCTGCACAGCAAGAGAAAACAATCAACAGAGTGAAGAGACAACCTCTTGAATGGGAGAAAATATTTACAAACTACTCATCCAACTAGGTATTAAGATCCGGAATACAGAAGGAACTCAACAGTTTAAAAAAATTTCTTTTCATTAAAAAGTAGGAAAAGGACACAAAAATAGACATTTATCAACAGAAGGCATACAAATGACCAACAGGTATATGAAAAAAATGCTCAACATCACTGATCATCTGGGACATGTAAATAAAAACTGCAATGAAATATCATCTTACCCCAGGTAGTATAGATATTATTAAAAAGACAAAAAATTGGCTGGGTACAGTTGCTCAGTATAATCCCAGCACTTCGGGAGGCCAAGGCAAGAGTATTGTCTGAGCCCAGGGGTTCAAGACCAGCCTGGGCAACTTGGTGAGACCTCGTCTCTACAATAAAAATCACAAAAATTAGCCGGGCATGGTGGCGTGCATCTGTAGTTGCAGCTACTTGGGAGGCTGAGGCAGAAGGATCGCCTAACAGTCAATTAGTGACTCCAATCATTCTAATTACCTGCCATTGTTTAAAGAAAAATAATAACTGCAAGCCGGGCTCGGTGGCTCAGCCTATAATCCCGCACTTTGGGAGGCTGAGGTGAGTGGATTGCCTGAGCCTGCAGGTTCGAGACCCACCTGGGCAACTTGGCGAAACCTCATGTGCACAATAAATCAAAAATTAGCCGGGCGTGGTAGTGCGCGCCTGTAGTTCCAGCTACTTGGAAGGATGAGGCGGAAGGATCGCTGGAGCCCAGCAGGTCGAGGCTGCAGTGGCCGGGAGCAGCCACTGCATTCCAGTCTGAGTGACAGAGTGAGTCTCCAACTCAAAAAAACAAAAAGGAAAAGAAAAATAATAACTGCCTTATTTTCACTGAGGAAGTAATGAAAATGACATCTACTGTATTCAAAGACCCAGCTTTATAGCAATTACTAAGAAAATTCTCTTAAGCTGCTGAGAAATTTAGAAATTCTAAACTACTCACCCACAAATAAATCCTTATTTTCTTTCAAATTGCTTTTAATCAGGGAATTTAATTTTTTTTTAATTACAGAGAAAAAAAATCCTGCAATTGTGCTGAACTGTTTTCATATGTTTGATTCCTTATTGCAAATAAAGTTTTTTTGGTAGAGAGTATTACTTGAACATATCATTTTGCCCATTTTTAAAATTCATGATACTTCCTGTCCCTTCCTAAATAACCGCCTCATTCCATTATATGACATTTGATTTTTAAAGTAATGAGAAGACTGGTCTATGTGATGCATGGATGTGTAAGAGAGACAGAATTGAAGGTTTATTATCTATCTTATTACAGTTTTTGTATATAATATTTACCCAGTTTCACATGCCAGTTATATTTAAAATATTTACTTACCTTAGAAAGACAAAAAACCACCTATTAGGAAAGTGATATTGAGTTTCTAGTAAAATGCTTTTTTGCTCATGGCATTGAGCTTGCCTTAGAAATAGAGTTGGTGATTAGTATAGTAGTAACTTTTCCTTGGTGAGATCCCAAGTGGACCTGCCTTATAATGTATTCGACTCTTGTCTGTTTCTGGAATCAAATGGCTCTTTTCTATACTGTTTGGAATTCATACATTGATGTCTTAAGGATTTTGTTAAATGCTTCCTGCAATTAGTAAAGCCCATTATGTCTACCTCTTTGTTGACATGAATATTTTATTAAGTAATTTGAAGTAAGTTTTAGCAACTGAGACTATTTGTCTACAGAATGGTTTGATTTTAAAGCTATTGTTATTCTCTGAATCACGCTAAATGGGACAATAATAGAATATGTAAATATGGAAAAATCAGATAATACATTACCATTTTAAATTTCTTTTTTTTTTCATAATTTAAGAAAAACCTTGAGCTATGAACTTTTCACTCCTCAAGAATATATACCGGGGTGCCAAAAATAAAAGTGTACACATTTTAAGAGATGTTAGCTGGGCTCGGTGGCTTAGCCTGTAATACCAATGCTTTGGGAGGCTGAGGTGAGTGGATTGCCTGAGCCCGCGGGTTCGAGACCCTTCTGGGCAACTTGGCGAGACCTCATGTCTACAATAAGTCAAAAATTAGCCGGGCATGGTATCACGCTCCTGTAGTTCCAGCTTCTTGGAAGGCTGAGGCGGAAGGATCGCCGGAGCCCAGCAGGTCGAGGCTGCAGTGGCCGGGAGTGGCCACTGCACTCCAGTCTGGGTGACAGAGTGAGACTCCAACTCAAAAAAAAAAAAGAAAAGAGAGAGATGTTATCTATGTAGTTTCATAGTTGAATTAAATTGTGGTAGCAATGTGTTAGGTATGATGTTTGTTCATGCCGCCATGTTCTTTGTCCTGCCTGTTGCATGATGATGCTAGCATTCATTTGTTTAAAGCCATCTTTTGAGCGAACGTCATACTTAAAATACCTTTTTTGGCACGTGGTGTGTGTGTGTGTGTGTGTGTGTGTATAATTGCTCCATATATGAATGTAAAATCTAATACTTGATTGCTGCATTTTTATGATATTGATTATTTAGGTTAAATACAAAATCTGATAGATGTTGGCAGTTAACAATCTGTGCTAGAATATTACTTTAATTGCTCCTTGAGACTTAGACAAGTTATTGATCTAGCAATATTTACTGCATACTCCCAAAATAGGATCAGTGAAAACCTGGTACTGCTTCTGAATTAAATACGTTTTCTAGCCGGGCTCGGTGGCTTAGCCTGTAATCCCGCACCTTTGGGAGGCTGAGGTGAGTGGATTGCCTGAGCCCGCGGGTTCGAGACCCGCCTGGGCAGCGAGACCTCATCTCTACAATAAATCAAAAAATCAGCTGGGCGTGGTAGCGCGCGCTTGTAATTCCAGCTACTCGGAAGGCTGAGGCGGAAAGATCGCCGGAGCCCAGCAGGTCGAGGCTGCGGTGGCCGGGAGCGGCCACTGCACTCCAGTCTGGGCAACTGAGTGAGACTCCGACTCAAAAAAAAAAAAAGTTTTCTAGATGTTCTAGAAAATCTTTTATTTATTTACTTTTTATTGAAAAACAAAATGAGGAACAGCCAAATTAATCGGCTTCAGCTATCTATTACTGTCTGTTGTTTTCAAATTCTCAAATGTCTATACATGCTACCGTAACTATATTTGTTGTATCATAAGAAGCTGTTGCTCTTAGGTGTATTGTTTTTGCAGTATAAACTGTTCAGTGAGAGGATTGCTTGAGCCTGAGGGTTCAAGACCAACCTGGGCAATTTCATAAGATCTTGTCTCTACCATAAATAAAAAAATTAGCTGGGTGTGGTGGTGCTTGCCTGTGGTTCTAGCTACTCAGGAGACTGAGACGGAAGAATCTCTTGAGCCCAGCAGGTCAAGGCTGTGGTAGCCATGAGCATGCCACTGCACTCTATCCTGGACAGCAGAGATGAGACTTCGACTTAAAAAAAAAAAGAAAAAGGAAAAAGTCCACAACACTGCAGAGCAAATTCTAGTATGATTTCAACTATGATTAACAAGATATTCAAACTTCTAAGTCGCTTTATTTTGATACAAGAAATGTATTATACTTTGGATTTTTATAACAGGATTGTCCTGTTAGAGTATTTTTCCCTGAAAAACATTTTTTTCTTGACTTGTAGAGACGCACAAAGACTAGAAGAATTCTTCACCAAAAATCAACAGCTAAGAGAACAACAGAAAGTCCTTCATGAAACCATTAAAATTTTAGAAGATCGGTGAGTTTGTCACTTGGGTCTTGAGTAAGAGGTAATTTCTCCCATAATATGAAGTTCATTTATTAATTTTTATTTATAATTTATTGGTTTTTAATTTAAATTATTGGTTTTAATTTATAATCAGTTTTGGATTGAAAGTGATCTTTTTCTCAGCCTTCTTTGAGTGAGTATTTTATGAAATTAAGTATCTATTCTTACAGGTTTTAATTATAGCAGTTCTCTAGGGGTTAGAGTTAATACTGTATTATCACTAGTGTGTCATAGCATGGATTAAATGGGATAATGCAAGTAACAGTATATAATAGAAGTTAATAAGACTTAGGTATCTTAGTGAATATTTGAGAGGGTACCCCCCAAAAACCCAGAATTTGTTTATAAAAAACTTTATATTTATTCTTACATGTTTAAACTTAAGTCGCCTTCAAAGTACTCTTTGTTTGATGCAATACACCTATTGAGACTCTTTTTCCACTGCCCAAAACAATTTTTGAACTCATTGATTTTTTTTTTTTTTTTTTTTTTTGATTTGGAGTCTCACTCTGTTGCCCAGACTGGAATGCAGTGGCTGCTCCCGGCCACCGCAGCCTCAACCTGCTGGGCTCCGGTGATCCTTCTGCCTCAGCCTTCCGGGGAGTAGCCGGAATTACAGACATGTGCTACCACGCCCAGCTGACTTTTTAATTTATTGTAGAGATGAGGTTTCGCCAAGTTGCCCGGGCGGGTCTCGAACCCATGGGCTCAGGCAATCCACTCACCTCAGCCTCCCAAAGCACAGGATTACAGGCTGAGCCACCGAGCCCGGCTTGAACTCATTGATTTTGATGCCTTTTAGTGCTTCTGCTGTTTTTTTGTTTCACCTCTTTCACATGGGAAAAATGTTCCCCTTTGAGGACTTTTTTCATCTGGGAAAACAAAAACAAAGGAAAGTCGCTCAGAGTGAGATCGGGTAATAGGGAGTCATGCCATTTTGGGTGAAAAACTGCTGAACACTCAGCACAGTGTGGACAGGTGCACTCATAAATCATCCATCATGAAATGGGCAAACACTTTGAAAGAATCTAAAAAAAAAATTCACTGAAGCTGAACACAGCCTCTCCCAGTGCTAGCTGGTACACTGATGCAAATGGGTTCTAGAACACTTACGTAATGGGGGAAGTGTGTACTACAAGGGGCTTGCCCTCAAAAAAAATAATTCTTTTGGGTGGGTCCCTCTTGTATACTACAGCCAGATCTATTCTCTCTGTAGGTGAGAAATGAGGAAGCTAGAAAACCATCCCTCCCTCAAACTCTTCCCCAGTCCAGCATTGAAAAGGGAAATCATGAGTTACTCTGCTGTTAGTGGTGAGGCACTTTCTTCAGTTTTCTCTGAATATGTAGTAGAGGATTTGGGGAGCATATCTTTCTCAACCTTTAACTCTCTGGCAATTTAAGAACTTCCTTCTCTTATTTTGCCCTCTTTTTTTCTCTCATCTTTACCATTCTACCAGTTTCCACAAACACTGAGGGAGGCTCTTCTTTCTCTGTAATAGTGGTAGTAACAGCAAGAAATTAGGAACTCTTTCTGTCCCATGATTCCCATGGAAAGAAAATTTTAAAATCGGCTTAATAACTAAATGTTACCTGAGTTCTCTGAGAAGCAAACATCAGGATGACTTTGGACATTAGAGAGGTTTATTGGGAGAAATGCCTATAAAGAAATTGAGACATATGGGAGAAATGTCAGACCTTCACGCTGCTAACCCTGTGAAGCAGAGAGGGAAGGTCTTAGCCTGCATTGTAGTTGTAGGAGAACTTTGACCACACTAACAGGGCATTCTGGAACCATAGTATCCCTGCTGTCTTCACCTTTTGGTAGAATCCAATGGTGGGATGCCTTCTGTTTTTACCTGGATGAACAGTGAAGGATTTTAGAGCACAGAAGGTAGAGCCAGTGATATATTCCTCATAGTAGGAGACAGTGAGATCATGTCATGGCTGCCACACTCCAGGACCTGATTATATTGATTTCCAGCACGCTTCCTATTTAGTTGACTATTAGCAAGTGTTTGGGGGCCCAAAGTTAACACATTTCACAAATTTGTAAGGTAATATTTTCATTATGTTTTGCATGAATTGACTTCATACAGTTGTCTCTCCATTTCATCCCTGAAGATAGAATGTTCATCTTGCCCTGGAAGACATCCTAGTGTCTTCACAACTTTTCTTCACTTTATGGTTTAAAGACTGGGCTTCCACTTCTACTACCCTTTGCATTTTGTGAGCTTTTCTTTTTAAGTGAGCTTTTCTTCTTCAGGCCCTTTCTGAGAAGAAATGTCAGTGGATAAATATGCCACCCTTGGATAATGTGCCACTCTTCCCATTGAATTGCTTTTCATTATTCAGTTCACTTATCTTATCATTGAAATTATCTTTTTCTATAGTTTCTTAAAACGATTTTTTTCTCTTTATGATCTATTCTAGCTCTTGTCATTAATATCTTATGGATGCCATGTTTCTTTGCTGTTTCTCATTCTAAATATTCTCTTGCCTTTCATTCCGTTCACCTTTACATCCTTAGGCTCATGGGTCTATAATTCATTGCATGGTATTAATTGGTGTTGGGGAATGGAGGTGGCATGAGGAGTGTGCAGCTCATTGCTTTATATACTTGCTTTTCTCTCCTTTCTTCAAATATAAATCCAAAATTTCCTTCCGGGCATACTTTAAAGATTTATCTCATGTTTCTTGAAGCCTCATTTCACTGAACTCGAGGTCATATTTTTTTTTAATGTAGGAGCTGGTATGTATTGAGGGTTCACTTTGTTCCCAGGCATCTAGCACTTGGTCTTTGTATTAATACTACGGGGTAGATGATAGGATCCATTGCACATGTGAGAAAACTGAGCTGAGAGTTGAGAAATTTTCCTAGGATCACATAGTTAATAGATAATTAGGTTAAACCTGATCCATCTCCCACCTCGTCAGTTTTTGCTATTTCATGATGCCTTGTCTTCATGTTATCTTAATTTTATTAATGTTGTGTAAATTAATTACACCTTAAATGATTATCTCAAAGTATTTGTGCTTGACCTAAAGTTACCAAAGCAGATACTCTGAAATAGTAAGACTTCAACACTGCCTATTATCTAGTCTTGGAGCTTTTTAAATTTTTAAAAAATTGCTGCCAACTAAATGCTACCTTTAAATGTCTAAGTAGGTAACTTGATAAAGTTCTATTTATAATTTCATTTTAGTTTTATGTCCTATGTAAGATTGATATCTAGAGCAAGCATTAAAATCTGTAAATAATAGCCGGGCTCCATGGCTCAGCCTGTAATCCCGCGCCTTTGGGAGGCTGAGATGAGTGGATTGCGTGAGCCTGTGGGTTCGAGACCCGCCTGGACAGGCGAGACCTCATCTCTACAATAAATTAAAAAAAAAAAATTAGCCAGGCGTGGTAGCATGCGCCTGCAGTTCCAGCTACTTGGAAGGCTGAGGCGGAAGGATCATCAGAGCCCAGCAGGTCGAGGCTGCAGTGGTCGGGAGTGGCCACTGCACTCCAGTCTGGGCAACAGTGAGACTCCAACTCAAAAAAAAAATCTGTAAACATTAATGTTTTTCTGAGATCTTTAGACAGTAACATGTATTTTGTTTAAAATTTGTTTTGTTTTGTTTTGTTGTGTTTGAAGACAGGGTCTCATTCTGTTGCCCAGCTGGGAGTACAATGGCACAGTTATAGCTCACTGTAACCCCACACTCCTGGGCTCAAGTGATCCTTCTACATCAGCCTACTGAATAAGCATGTACCACCACAACCAGTTAATTTTTTGTTTTTTACAGACAGGGTCTTGCCACGTTGCCAGGCTGGCCTCATACTCTTGACCTTAAGCTATCCTCCCACCTCTGCCTCCCAAAGCACTGGGATTATAGGCATGAGCAACCACACCTGGCGTATTAAAATTTCTAAACAGTAATTCTAAAACTTGCTACCTACTCTTCATAAAACAAAGCGATTCTTATGATGTTATGAAAACATAGTAAAATATTTAGGTGAAGGAAATTATCTAGTAAAGGTAAATTAGATAATAAAAAGTTCTAATTTTATATGGCTCATTTATGTTTAACTATTATTATTACATTTCTAGACTTTCCTTCAGGAAACCAAGAAATAGTCACTGTGCTAGAAAAGTAGATAGAATACATTTTTAAAAATCTAAACAAAGCAGTTAAAACATAACTGTTTAATAGAGATTGATATTTTTTGAAGCATTTGGTGGTCATAGAATTCATATTTCAGCTTTTGTTAACAGGAAAATTGGTACTCATAATCAAAATATTTATGATTTTGCAACTGTTTTTCAAACACTGGACCAAACCTCCTTTTTTGTGTTACTCACTCATAGATTTGAATTTAAACATCATGTTCTTCAAGAAACCTCCAACTTCCTAAACTAGATTTGGTTGCTGTGTTCTTTCATAATGCCCTGTATTCCTGCTATCACGATGTGAGCTATACATTGTTGTAATTACTTTTTTATTGCCTGTTTTTCTCTGGTAGACTGTAAGCTCTTCAAAAGAAGTGGCATCATCTTAGTTACTGTTGTATTTACAGCACTGAGTACATTGTAGGTATTCAGTGAAACCATATTGAATGAAAGAATAAGTGTGAGGAAATCTTGTTGGATAGCAAATGATTGCATATACTTATTACTCTGGTAAGTTTTAATAGCATATGAAAGGTTTTGTTATCTATCTCTATGAATAAAGCTCTGAATGCATGTTACTTTCTGCTCTCTGTGGAATTGCTCTTTTTTTCCTTTGCCTGTTATAGCTGCTGAAATTGCATTCTCTAATGAAGTTGGGAGTATTTTTTCTTTCCTGACAGCAGCAGAGGAAGACAGGCAAGAGGAAAGCAGTAGAACCGTGCTAATGAAAATAAGAGCTAGCACTGTTTCCTCACATTCATGTAAATTTGAACTGGGATTCCTGAGCAATCAAAAATTGATCCATTTCACAGATATTATCAAGAGTAGCAGTTGACAAGAAATACTGGAAGTACTGGCTGGGTTCTGTGGCTCAGCCTATAATCCTAGCACTTTGGGAGGCCTAGGTAAGTGGATTGCTTGAGCCCACGGGTTCGAGACCCGCCCAGGCCACTTGGTGAGACCTCATCTCTACAATAAATCAAAAATTAGCTGGGCGTGGTAGCGTGCGCCTGTAGTTCTGGCTACTTGGAAGGCTGAGGCAGAAGGATTGCCAGAGCCAGGCAGGTCGAGGCTGCGGTGGCTGGGAGCATGCCACTGCACTCCAACCTGGGCGACAGAGTGAGACTCCAACTCAAAAAAAAAAAAAAAATGGTAGCGCGCACCTGTAATTCCAACTACTTGGAAGGCTGAGGCGGAAAGATCACCGGAGCCCAGCAGGTCGAGGCTGCGGTGGCCGGGAGCGGCCACTGCACTCCAGTCTGGGCAACAGAGTGAGACTCCAACTCAAAAAAAAAAAAAAAAACAAAAACTGGAAGTACTAAACTAGGGAATTTTGCTTCATTTTTGTAACTGTCTAACCAGTACCTTTTTTTTGTTGTTTTTTTTTTTGTTGTTGTTTGATTTTTTTATAAGCTGGGGTCTCACTCTGTCACCTAGACTGGAGTGCAGTGGCATGATCACTACGATCATGGCTTTTGGCTACCTTGACCTCCTGGGCTCAGGTGATCCTTCTGCCTCAGCCTTCTGAGTAGCTGGGACCACAGGCATGCACCACCACGGCTGGTTAATTTCTTTTGTTATTTTTCTGTAGAAACAAGGTTTCACTATGTTGCCCAGGCTGATCTTGAACTCCCGGACTCCAGTAATCCACCTGCCTCAGCCTCCCAAAGTGCTGGGATTACAACCATGAGTCACTGCACCTGGCCACTGGTGACATTTTAAAAGTCCCTCCTCTGTATTTGAAAAGTTATTATTCTATTTTGCCTTTGAACCTTCATATAGATAGATAGATAGATAGATAGATAGATAGATAGATAGATAGATAGATAGATTTTTTTTTTTTTTTTTTTTGAGTTGGAGTCTCTGTCGCCCAGACTGGAGTGTAGTGGCACTCTCCCAGCCACCGCAGCCTCAACCTACTGAGCTACAGCTATCCTTCCACCTCAGCCTTCCAGTATCTGGAACTACAGGCGTGCACTACCACGCCCAGCTAATTTTTTTTTATTTATTGTAGAGATGAGGTCTCGCCAAGTTGCCCAAGTGGGTCTTGAACCCCTGGGCTCAGGCAATCTACTCACCTCAGCCTCCCAAAGCGCGGGATTACAGGCTGAGCCACTGAGCCTGGCTCATACATATATTTAGGTCTCTTTTATATTGCTTCACCTGTAAACAGTTTTCCTATACTTACCATTATGTTACAGGAAGATGTTGGTGCTTTTACCCGTCTCTGTATTATTCTTCCTCTTTGTACCCTCCACATTCGGGTATGGTTAAAAATAGTTATATTCTTTTCAGTTACCAGATATAAAGTTTATAAGCTGATTGTAGAAGTTGGAAAATAGTAAACTGTGTTTGTTTATTTATTGGCTGTGTAAATAGTCACATTTCCTTCTCTTTATGTCTGATGTCATGACCTTTCTGCCACTCAAGGAAATTGTTTCTAATGTCTGAGTCAAATCAGTTATTTTCTACTTTGCCCCCATCGGTTGCTCAGATTGGCCTGTAATTATATTATGATAATAATTTATTTATAGGTTTTTTTTTCTAGAATTTTTAATTACCTGTTTTCATACTGAGACAGGAGCCAAGTTTTCCTTACTATGTCATTAATACTTAATGCCTTAATTATTCTACTCATTCATTTTAATCTTTTTTTCTGTAGTTTTTACTCTTGAAGGCATATTTTTTGGGCTGAAAAACTTGCTGTACTAGTTTGGACCATATGCTTTGTAGGCTATTCTACAGCTGCCATTCTGGATTTTTCTTCATTGGATCCCTGTGTTGATTCCATTATTTCATCCATCTCATATTAGACAGTCAACAAATATTTATGAACCACCTACTTTATGCCAGACTACTTTAGACCATGGAGATATACCAGTGAAGATAATTGATACAAATTTGGGCCTGTTTTTCCTTTTTTTTGAGTCAAATTCTCACTCTGTTGCCTAGGCTGGAGTGCAGTGGCACACTCACAGCCACTGCAACCTTGATCTTCCGCCTCAGCCTTCCAAGTAGCTGAAACCACAGGCATGTGCCACCACACCTGGCTAATTTTTTTTATTTTATTATAGTGACAAGGTCTTGCTAAGTTACCCAAGCCAATCTCAAACCCTGGGCTCAGGCAATCCTCTCACTCCCAAAGTGCTGGGATTATAGGCATGAGCCATTGCACCTGGCTGTCTGTTGGTTTTCCATGCTCATTTTGTTGTTACAGCTTTCCCCCAAGTAGCTGCTGAGGAAGAATGCACAGGAAGTAAATTTCCAAAGAGTTCTTGTATGTCTGAAAATTTTTTTATTTTACTGTTGCTTTTAGTTGATATTTTGACTGGATATAAATTTCTAGGCTTAAAATAGTTTTCCCTCAAAACTTTGAAGGTATTTTCTCATTGTCTGCTAGCATTCCAGTGTTCATTCTTTTATAGGTAGCAGATTTTTTTTTTTCCTTTCTGGAATTTTAAGATTATTTTATCCTTGTTCTGAACTTTCATAATGGTGTGTGTGTGTGTGTGTGTGTGTGTGTGTGTGTGGTGTGTGTGTGTGTGTTTCCTTCATTGTGCTAGTTAGAACCTATTAACCTGAAGACTAGTAGTATCTCAAAGTCTGGTAATTTTTTTCTGTAACTCTATTTTTTTATGTTCTTTCTAGAGCACTTCTTAGTCAAATGGATCCTTTATCATCCTTGCTCTTATTTTCCATTACTTGTTTTTCTTCCATGTTCTGGGAGATTTCTTCTATTTTATTCTCCAACCTTTCTAATGAAATTATTTTGATGATCATTTGTGTGATATCCAAGAGTTTGTTTATTGTTTGTTGATTGTTCCTTTATATATACATGTATCTCTGTGTATATGTGTGTATACCCTTTTCTTGTTTTAGGGCTGCATCATTTCTCAGATTTTTCCAGGGATGCTAGATAGCTTTTGTCCCTCAAGGTCTTTTTGTATGGTAAAATCTGCATTACATGAACTTTACTATTTTAACTATTATTTTTTAAAACAGCTTTATTGAGGTAAAATTCACATAAGCTTTCTTAGATCCACATGAGTGATATCATGCAATATTTGTCTTTGCATGGCTTATTTCACTTAAGGTTTGTCTATGTTGTAGCATGTTTCAGAACTTCATTCCTTTTTGTAACTAAGTAATCTATTGTGTATATATACCACATTTGTTTATCCATTCATTTTTGGTGGACACTTGCGTTGCTTTCACCTTTAGCCTATTGTGAATGATGCTGCAATGAATATTGACATACAGATATCTGCTTGACACTGAGCTTGGTGGCTCATGCCTTTAATCCCTGCAGAGTTTGAGACAAGCCTGGTCAGCTTGGCAGGACTTCGTCTCTACTGTAAATCAAAAAATTAGCTGGGCATGGTGGTGCAAGCTTGTTATCCCACCTACTTGGAAGGCTGAGGGGGAAAGATCACCTGAGCCCAGCGGGCTGAGGCTGCAGTAGTCATGAGTGTGCCACTGCATTCCAGCCTGGGTAACAGAGTGAGATGCCTACTCAAAAAACAAACTAACATACAAAAAACCTACAAATACACGCTCAAGTTCCTACTTTCGGTTTCTTTAGGTAAAAGAAAAATTTCATGTAGTAATGGAATTGCTGATTCATGTGATAATCCTATGTTTACCTTTTAAAGAGCTACCATACCATTTTTCATCGTGGTTGTACCATTTTACATTTCCACCAGCAATGCACAAGGGTTTCTGTTTCTCTGCATCCTCACCAACTTTTGTTACTTTCCTTTTTTTAAGCCATCCTAATGGATGTAAAATGCTTTCTCGTTGTCATTTTGATTAACATTTTCCTAATAATGATATTAAGCATGTTTTTTGTGTGGGGGAGGGTGTGGTCTTACTCTGTCGCCCAGGCTGGAATGCAGAGTGCAGTCATGGTTCACCACAGCCTCAACCTGCTAGACTCAGGCGATCCTTCCATTTCAGCCTCCCGAGTAGTTGGGACTACAGGGACGTGCCACCACACCTGGCTAATTTTTTATTTTTTATGGAGATGAGGTCACACTGTTGCCTAGGCTGGTCTTAAACTCCTGGGTTCAAGCACTACTCCTGCCTTAACCTCTCAAAGTGCTAGGATTACAGGCGTGAGCCACTGTGCCCAGCCCTGAGCATCTTTTCACGTGCTTATTGGCCATTTGTATATTTTCTTTGGAGATACGCCTTCAAATGTTTTGCCTGTTTTAAAAATCAGGTTGTTTTTTGTTGTTAAGTTGCAAGAGTTCTTTTATATAGTCTGGATATTAGTCCATCATCAGATATATGATTTATAAATATTTTCTCCCATTTTTGCAAGTTGTCTTTTCACCTTCTTAATAGTTCCTTTTGATTCACAAAAATATTTTATTTTATTAAGCTCACATTATTGATTTTTTGTTGTTGTCGCCCATTCTTTGGTGTCATACCCAAGAAGTTATTGTCAAATTCGAAGTCATGAAGATTTTTCTTTGTGTTTTAAGAGTTTTTAGTTTCAGCTTTTACATTTAGTCTTAGATTCATTTTGAGTAAAATTTTGTATGTATAAGCTAAGTATCCAATTTATCCTTCTTCCAAGTTATCTCTGTTTCTAATTTTTTTCTTGGTTCCCCAAAGCCATTTACTTTACATTTATAGAATTATCGAACATTAAACTCAGAAAGTATTTAAGATTCATTTAATCTGTTGGGTCCTGAACATGTGTGACCATCAGAGTTTTCTGAGGAGCTTTTTAAAAAAATGCATGTGTTCTAGTTATAAATTTTAATTTAATGAATTTTGATGGGATTTAACAAACTACAATTCAGAGTAACAGTATATCAGCTCTCCTTGCTACCAACATATGACCCAAGGAAGACAGCATCATCCTTCTTAAAAATTAGACCAATGATTTTCAGTGCTCAGATTGCAACCCCCTTTATAAAGATATTTTTAATGTCCTTTGTACTATCCTGAAATGAATTTTATAAATAGTATAAATTACCTATATATGTAATTATTTTTAAAATGTCACAAATGTAATATTTCGATAAATTCAGTGATTTGTAATGTGTATTTTAGAATGTAACTATGGGCATGTCTGTTCTAAAAGATGAATTGTTAAGATATGCGTTCCTTTATATAAAATAACTATGAATGTGAGTGGCAGGGCAAATGTAGATATTTTGAGTACTCAAGAATTTTCTGTAACACTTAAAGATGTTACTAAACTGAGGCAAGAGCAGGGGAGTGTAATCCATCTCAGTATATTTTCACTGTTGGGAAAATGGCTCAGTTTGAGGATAAGACTTAAAAAGAACATTGGAAGGAGTAGATGAGGATGTCTTGTTGTAAAGTTGTAAAGGTCCATGGAGAAGAGCTTCTGAGCGGGTTCCAAGGCCCCATCCTGGAGACTGTCATTCAGTTGGTCCTGAGTGAGATTCAGTAAAGTTTTTACTCCTTCTCTCCCTTTCTTTTAAAGCTGCCAGAGTGGTTTTGAGAAAAGCCAGGTTTCGGAGCCACTGTTATAATGATCTGTTCAACATGTGTTTAGAGTACCTTCCCGTTTTCTGGGTGATTGTCTTTGCTGGGCCTAAAGGTGTCCAGTGAAAAATGGAATCACTGTCTCCTTGGGTAATACATTCCATCCTTAAATACTGTCACTGGAAAGTTTTTTTTTTTAATACTAGATTAACTCCTGTTATTTATATGATAGACCTTCTTGGTTGATCTCCCAGTTTTATTTTTTCTGTTTTACTTCTCTTTCCTTTCAAGTCTTATCCTTAAACTGAGACATTTTGTTAACAGTGAAAAGTAAAACTTTTTTCTTTTATTTTTCTCACTCACTGTTTTTCTCACTTACTGTTTATAAAGTTTTATTTTATTTTTCCTGCTAATATTTTTAATTTCTTCAAAAAATTTTTTTTGAATTGGTGTCTCACTCTGTTACCCAGTCTGGAGTGCAGTGGCACCATCACAGTTCACCACAGTCTCAAACTCTTGGGCTCAGGTGGTCCTCCTTTCTCACCTCCTGAGTAGTTGGGACTACAGGCCTGCATAACCACGGCCAGCTACTTTTTAAATTTTTTTGTAGATACGAGGTCTTACTATGTTGTCTAGACTGATCTTGAACTCCAGGCTTCGAGCAGTCCTCCCGCCTTAGCCTCCCAAAATGCTGACATTACAGGTGTGAGCCACCACACCTGGCCTTAATTTCTAAGATCTCTTTTTTGTTCTCAGAATATTTCCTTTTATGGCAATCCTGTTTTCATCTCTTTAGTTTTGATATCATTTCTCTCTCGTCGGTAAGTCCTCACTTAATGTCATCAATAAATCTCGGAAACTGAGACTTTAAGTCAAATGACATACAGGTCATTGAATAACAAACAGCCTTTTTTTAACATCATTTTGTTATAATGATAAGGGGAAAATACTTGGTTTTATTATACATCATTTAGCTTAAAGTCACAGTTTCTAGAACCTACTAATGTTATTAAGTGAGGACTTACTGTGTTATTTATAATTTGGTGGTTGTGCTGGTGTGTTTTTTCTTTTTCATCTTTCTACATAGCCTATATTTCTTCCAGATTTATTTTTTCTTTTCCCTTTTTTTAAATGTCCTGATTGCTTTGATCTCTTTCACTTTATAAGCTTTTATCAGATGTCTTTTGATATTTGGTTTTCTGTTTTATTTAAGAGATGGGAATAAAAGTTATTTTGAAGTTCTGAGTGCATGAGTACAGCCATGGGCTGTGAGCTCCACTGTAGGGTGATCGATCTGTTTCACTGAAGATACCCTAATATCAGTATCTTTAGTTCTTTAGGTCTTTCCTGTTAGGCTGGTCAGATTTCCTAGTGAAGACTTCTTAATTCTACTTCCCAGATGTGTAGTAGGACTGGCTACCAATGTTCTAGTAGCCAAACAGATGACAAGAGCCTAAACTAGGGTCTGAGAATTTGGTGTGCATATACGTTCATTTTATTATTGTACTCCTACCGTTAACTGTGCTTCATGTCTCCCAGACCAGACATTGTCCTTTTCAGACTCTGTAGAGATTCAGCCTACAGTCTGCTGGAATGGCAAAGGGATAATCACTTGACTGCTCATCATATAGGAGATAATGTGTTGGTATAATAATTTCTTAAGGCGTGCTTTTAATTAGTCACTCCTGACACCAATTTAGGAATCTTTTAGGAATTTTACAGTGTGTGTCAGGTTGGTTCTGTGTCAGTGTCATCCTATAAAATGTTCTGTGATAAGGGAAGTGCTCTATATCTGCACTGTCCAGTATGAGAGCAACTAGGTACATGTGACTGGGGAGCATTTGAGTGCAACTGAGAAGCTCAATTTTAATTTTCATTTAACTTATTACATTGAAATAGCCAGCCGGGCTTGGTGGCTCAACCTGTAATCCCGTGCTTTGGGAGGCTGAGGTGAGTGGATTGCCTGAACCCACGGGTTCGAGACTTGCCTGGGCAACTTGGCGAGACCGCATCTCTACAACAAATCAAAAAATTAGCCAGGCGTGGTAGCATGCGCCTGTAGTTCCAGCTACTTGGAAGGCTGAGGTGGAAGGATTGCCGGAGCCCAGCAGGTCGAGGCTGCGGTGGCCGGGAGTGGCCACTACACTCCAGTCTGGTGACAAGAGTGAGACTCCAACTCAAAAAAAAAAAAAAAAAAAAAGAAATAGCCACATGTGGCAATGGGGTGGCCATGTTAGACAATGCAATTCTAGACTTTTCCCACCATTGACAGAGAATTTAGCATTCTCAGGCCAGCTTCCATTTGTCTACTAACTGCTTGCTTTTCTTTTTTTTTTTTTTGCTTTCTCTTCCATTTTTTCCCATATTTGTACCTTTGAAATATACGTATATCTTTTACTGTAATTTTGTAAAATTCTGGGAGGGAGCAGAAATAGATGCAGATGTTCACTTTGTCATCTTTACTTAGGTGTTGTTCTCCATACAGCATGGTTTCAGGGCATCCTGTCTTCGGAATGTATTCCCCTTAAACCATGATGCCCAACTCTTTTTTCCTTCGTTCTAGAAATTCTGATTCTATTAATGCAGCCTATGATTTCACTCTGGATATTTTGCATTCATACCAATATTGTTAAATATGAGTTTTACTTTCATCAACTAAGTTTACAAAATATCTGGGTTCTTTTATGTCTAGGTTCTAAGTTCTTTCATTTCAGTTGTATAGTATTCATGTATCTCCTTCTTAGTTTGTTTTAAAGCTTATGGCAAATTACTATCATGCTGTGGCTTCCATAGACACTTAAATACTTATTATCTTTTGGGGTTTTTTTTGTTTTTTTGTTTTTGAATGGGAGTCTCACTCTGTCGCCCAGACTGAAGTGCAGTGGCACGCTCCTGGCCACCGCAGCCTGGACCTCCTGGGCTCCAGCGATCCTTCCGCCTCAGCCTTCCAAGTAGCTGGAACTACAGGCGCGTGCTACCACGCCTGGCTAATTTTTGATTTATTGTAGAGATGAGTTCTCACCAAGTTGCCCAGGTGGGTCTCGAACCCGCGGGCTCAGGCAATCGACTTGCCTCGGCCTCCCAAAGGGCTGGGATTACAGGCTGAGCCACTGAGCTCGGCCAGTACTCATTATCTTATTGACTTAGGTTACTGAGTTGAAATGATTATCTTAGAATATATTTCCTGAATCCTTAACTTGGGGTGCATATCTCTCTTTTAGCCTCCCCCCCCGATTATATAAATAATGAAATTGGAAAACTTTTGAAAATATGAAAAAACTCTAAAAAGAAGAAATCTCCCATAATACGGTTACCTACCAGATAACTATTAACATTTTGGAATATATTTCCCCCCACTTGTGCAATATGTGTATTTCTCTCTTCTCTTCAGCACTCACAAGTAATCAGTAAAAACTATTTTGTGTTTTTTTATATAATACTTTGTGAATTTTTACTTATTTTTTTGAATCCCAAAAGGAAAATATGGGGTGACTTTTTTCCTTTTGTATTTCTTGACCTTTATTAGTTATTCAACAACAAAAAGTGTTGAGTACTCACCATGTGTCATATACTATGCTAAGCAAATCAGATGCAAAGTTGCTTAAGATAGAATTCTCCTTGGTATTGGACTAGGATTCATATTTTGACCATGATAAATCAAAATAAGATCAGTTTTTTCAATAAGTAAGTTCCCTTAGACAGAGTTTTAAATTGACAGATTTTTACAGAATTTCACTCAGAATTACAATTTGTAGAAAATGGTATTGTGGCATGATTTCCGCCTAGGTAAGAATGTGTAAAAGGCATAATGCACCATTAATTTAGTTGATTTTCACTGTATTTGCCAAGTCAATTTTTAAAATTTCATAAAAATCTTGAAAGTCAAATATAAGGAAAGATCTTTTAGTAGATGAATCATATCTTGTTTTGTTTTATAGATTAAGGGCAGGATTATGTGATCGCTGTGCAGTAACTGAAGAACATATGCGGAAAAAACAACAAGAGTTTGAAAATATCCGGCAGCAGAATCTTAAACTTATTACAGAGCTTAGTGAGTTTTTTCTCCATTTATTACATATTTAAAGTTTAATGTACTATTGTTAAAGCTTATTAGTAAATTGATTATATCAAATGGACTGTTTAAATTTTCTTTTTTCTTTTTTTGTAGATTTGAATCTCATGCTTATTTTAGGAAAAAACAGGTTGCAAAAAGGTTGTGTACATACTGTCTACATTGGCCCTACTGTCTCACCAGTTCTAAGACAAGAAGCAGATTTCTTTTGGACATGACCTTATTGCTTCTATGGTTTTATCTTTAATTCATGTAATTTGACTACTTAGAAAGTTAAATGCAAACCAGACTAGTTAGCGATCCACAGAAGTGTATACACTCTAGCTTTTCATGATATACTATTAGGAGTATGCTATTTTCAGTTTTCTCCTTACCCATTCAATGTAGGGTTTTCCTAAGTTCTTAGTCTTCTTTTATTCTTTTTTTCTTTTAACACATTTCTTAACCTTCGACTTTTTTGACTATTCGTCTCTTAGTGATCATGACCTGGATTTCTCATAAAGTAACTCACAGTCAATATATACAAAATCTAATTAATTATCTTATTTTCCAACTAATTCTATCTTCTGACTTTACTTTTTTGTTGTTGTTAATTATATTGCTATCCTCTGGTTACTTGAGCAAGAATATATTAATATGTGCTCATTCTTTTAAAAGAGGTAAGAAGCATACAGTTTTATTCTGTTACGAGAGGTAACTACTATTAACAGACTGATATTTCCCTCTCGAGGTACAGGTTTGTCTGTTGTCTGTCTGTCTCTCTCTGTTCTTTGCTTTCCCCACCTTCTCTCTCCTCTCTTTTTAATTGTAATGGGATTATACCATACTTTGTGTTTCAACATGTGTTATTTCACTTTAGACTACATATGGGAAGTCTTTACATGTCAATATATTTACGTTAATATGTTTAGGTGTGCAGATTCTATGGTATGAATGCATGTGTTTATTTAGGAATGTAAGAATATTCTCAATGAGTAGAAAGCTGTTATGTTTTGGCTGGGTGCAGTAGGTCACGCTTGTGATTTCGAGAGGCCAGGGGATCACCAGAGCCCGTGAGTTTGAGACCAGCCTCTTTGCATGTGTGTGTGTGTGTGTGTGTGTGTGTGTGTGTGTGTGTGTGTGTATATATATATATATACATACATACACATATATATAAGTTGGGCATGGTGGCACACACTTGGAAGTCACAGCTTCTCGGGGGACTGAGGCAGAAGAATCGCCTGAGCTCACGAGGTCAAGGCTATGGTGAACCATGATAGTGCCACTGCACTCCAGCCTGGGTGGCAGTGTGAGACCCCAGCTCAACGGTAAAAAAATAAAGCTGTTACATCTCAATAAATATTTATTCATCCTTCGGTGTCCATTGGATATCGGTTTCAGGAACCCTGCAGATACCAAAATCCTTAGATACTCTAGTCCCTTATTTAAAACGGCATAGTATTTGCATATAACCTACACACATCTTTATACTTTAAATCATCTCTAGGTTACTTATAAATACCTAACTCAGTGCCTACACATCACTCCATTTGCATGGATTCAGTTAGTACAAATTCAAGTTTTGCTCTTTGGAACCTTGCTGAATTTTTTTCTTCTGAATATTTCCCATCCTCAGTTGGTGAATCCACAAATTCAAAATCCACATATGGAGGAGGTTCACCATTATATTATCATTAGTACTACTAGAAATAATCTCCAATAATGTCTACATATCTAATAGTCAGGTTTCTGCAACTTTAACGGTCTGAAAAATAGCCAAAAACTCAAAACAAGTAAAAAAGTTTATGTAGGAGTTAAGGTATAAGGAACATCCTTTTTAATGGCTGTGTTGTATTCCACAGTTACTTTGCTATTCTCACATTGACAAACTGCTAAATTTTTTGTTTGATTTAATGTTTGAGAATTTTCATTTCCTTATATCCTCTTTGGATTTGGGTAAAAATGCAATAATTAATATTTAATCTGGTGGGTGAAGAATGATACCTCTTAAAAAAGAAGTATTCTCTATTACTATTCAGCTCAAGTATCATTTTATATGATCTTTGGTTTGCATTTCTTCTTTGGTAAATAGCTTATATATATATATATATTTTTTTTTCCTAGTCTTAAGTTCCTCTATTTGCTGTTTATATTTAAATTAAGAGCTTTTTATATGTTAGGGAAGGATTATTATACCTTTGTTAGGTATACTGTGCATATATTTTCAACATCACTCTATTATTTATTGACTTCATTTTATAACTTCTCTTGACATGTAGAAGTTTTCTATATTTTCTTACTATGTTTAGACAACTTTCTCTACTCGAAGAAGGTAAAAATGTCTCCCAGTTTTTGTACCATACACACACACACACGCTTTAAAATTTATGTAGTTAACCCATCTGGAATTTTTAACATGGAGTGTGACGTTGAAATTTACCACCTTTAAAGTATGTAAGCATTTTTCCTTAAGCTTATTGTCTTCCGATCACAAGATGGCTGGTACTCTTGCAAGCCTCCTATTTGTATTCAGACAAGAAAAAAAATGAAGAAGAAGCAAAAGGCTGAAGTGGGCATGCCAGGAGAATTTTTTTTTTTAAGCTTTTTATAACACCCACTCAATAACTTTTGCTTAAATCTCACTGGCCAGGAACCTCCCCTCTTAACCCC
Source organism: Cephalopachus bancanus (assembly GCA_027257055.1). Lineage (NCBI taxonomy): Eukaryota > Metazoa > Chordata > Mammalia > Primates > Tarsiidae > Cephalopachus > Cephalopachus bancanus. Next base: position 10,289,250 of record JAPVLO010000097.1, on the reverse strand, counting down.
ACCATTGGAAGGTGGCTCAGGGTTTGAAGCCTTGTGTCAGACTTCCCTTCTGATCTCTTTATTTAGCTTTATTTTACTGTGAATTGTCTAGGTAAAAATATCATCAGCAAAGAATGACTATTTTTTTTTCTTTCAGTTATTTTAAGTTTCTTTTGGTGGTTGTTTTTCTTTACATACTTCATTGGCTATGGGCTTTAGGATATTACCAAGTTCAGCCGTTGATACATAAAGGAAGATGAGTATTTCACTTTGAAGTGTGCTGTGGGCTTCTGGTAGATAACATGTTATTAAGTTACAGATATTTCCTTTTATTCTTCTTTTGCTAAGTTTTGTTTGATTATGAATTTATCACATTATTTTCTTAGCATCTATTCAGTGATCATAGGGCTTTTCACTTTTAATAAGTTCATGTATTAAGTTTTACTGATAGCTTTTCTAGGCTGAACCAGTGTTTCATTTCTAGAACAGATGGGTTTGATGGGAGTGTACGTTTATATTGTTAAGTTGTATTATTTGTTTTTCTGCTATCAAGGTTTTATTAATATCAGAGAATAAGTTGTAAATGTTTTGCATTGTTTTTCTATTTCTATATATTAAAAAGCCTAAGAACAGTCAGTCCTTGAAAATTTATTAAAATATATCCATAACATCATCTTGGCTTGATGCTGTTTTTAGGATTAGATCTTTGGCTACCCCTTTTAATTTCTTTAATGGTTATTATTCTCTTCAGTTTTCTGTTTCTTCTTGAGTCAGTTATGGTTATTTTTATAGAAATTGTCTATTTCATTTGGTTTTCAGAAATGTCTGGTGTAAAGTTTGTGATATTCTTATTTTTTTAAAAAGACTCCATATGTATAGCTATGTCCTCTTTTACCTTCTAATGTTTTTTCCTTTTCCCCTTGATCAAACAGGTCAAGAGTCACTGTTTGTAGGCCTTTTCAGTGGACAGAACTAGGAAATATATAGACAGAAAGATAGATAAAACACCTTATGAGTTTATGTTAACAATTCAAATTCACAAAAATGAGCAACAGAAAAGTTATCAAGGTCAAATCTTAAAGTTATTAAAAGAATAAACACACTTAGGACTTTAAGCTTATGAATTTTTGGTGTTTCTATCTAATTGTCCCTTTTTACATGAGGGTTTGGAGAGATTGAAAAACTGCTGTCACTGCTGCCACTTTCCTAGAATCTCTTCTTCTGTGTGCTGCTTTTTTCTTCCTGTCTTGCTTTTTCTTTCTTTTTGTTTGTTTTTTTTTCCAGTTACTGAATTTTGAGGGCACGTATATACTTATTTCATTTTTGTTAGATCCTTTACTGTTGTTTTAAACCTTTCTGTTCTTTGTGTTCAACCTTGAAGTTTCACCATGCATTTTTAAAATTAATATCTTAATCCTCTTTTGAATAATACAGAGACTTTAAAGCACTTTATTCTGATTATCCCCTTTCTAATTATATGCTGTTTTTGTCCAGTATTTAATTTCTGTATATTTTTTTAGCTCTACAAGTTAGATACATCTTTAAAAATTCGTTATTCAAACAGTTTTTAAAAGGCTTTTTTTTTTTTTTTTTTACATATTTATCAATTTCTTATAATTCCTTTTTGCATCTCACTTTCCTTCTGGGATTTATATTTTCTGAGGCACATCTTATAACTTCCTTTAGGGGTGTTTTTTGGTTCTAAACACTCAGTTTTTATTCAAAAATGTTTTATTTTATTTTTATTCTTTTAAGTTTATTTTGCTGGGTGAAAAATTTTTTTTGTCTGGCTGCTATTAAGATTTTTTTCTTAGTTTTTGGTGTTTTGTAGTTCTAATACAATTTCAACTAGTTTTTTTCGAAATTCTGCTTAGCATACATTATGGAATCTATGGAATCGTATCATTAATCATATTTGGAAAATTGTTACCTGCTAGCTCTTCAAATTCTATGTCCTCTGTATTCTCTCTGTTCTAGGCTGCTGCTAAGGCCTCATTATTCTGTCCTTTGTGTCTCTTAAGATCCCTTTCTTGTTTTTTAATCCCTTATTTATCTTTCATATCTCTTCTTCAGTATATGCTAATTACTTTTTCATTCATTTCTATTATGCTTAGCTATTTTTATGATCATATTTTTCATTTCAAAAATGTATTTTGGTTCTTTTTCAAGTCTGCCTAGTCTTTTTTTTCCAATGAATTTTTTTTTTAAATAATAAAGAATAGTAAAAATTCCTATACACCATCACTTAGATATAACTGTTGTTGTTTTTTGTTGTTGTTGTTTTTGGTTTTTTTTTTAGTTGGAGTCTCACTCTGTCGCCCAGACTGGAGTGCAATGGCCGCTCCCGGCCACCGCAGCCTCGACGTGCTGGGCTCCGGCGATCCTTCTGCCTCAGCCTTCCGAGTAGCCGGAATTACAGGCATGCACTACCACGCCCGGCTGATTTTTTTTTTTTTATTTATTGTAGAGATGAGGTCTCGCTGCCCAGGCGGGTCTCGAACCCTCGGGCTCAGGCAATCCACTCACCTCAGCCTCCCAAAGGCACGGGATTACAGGCTGAGCCACTGAGCCCGGCTTAACCGTTGTTTTATATGAGACCTCTCTTAGAGTATATAATGCACTGTGCCACCCTTAAGTGTTTGCTTAGCCCAAGGAGGCTTTTCCTGTTACTTCTTTGAGTATTTCCTCCTTTCTGGTTTTTCTTTCTTCTTCTGGAACTCATATTAGACAGATATGTGCTACCTAGTTTTTCTTTTTTTCTTTTGTAAATGTATTCTTTTGTGCTCTTTTCTTAGGAAATAGTAATTCTATCTTCGGTCTCATTTATTCTGCTTTCTTCTCATTTATTACGGTCTTAATTTTATGATCTTTGCTTCTTTTTCATGACAGCCTATTGTTTTTTAATAGATCCATCAGCCTTCCAGATCTTTTTAATGTCAGTTATACTTAATAAAAGATACCTTTTTATATTAAAACTACTTTCTTGCTGAGATCTTTTTTTTTTTTTTTTTTTTTGAGTTGGAGTCTCACTCTGTCACCCAGGCTGGAGTGCAGTGGCATGCTTCTGGCCACCGCAGCCTCGACCTTCTGAGCTCAGGCAATCCTTCCACCTCAGCCTTCCAAATAGCTGCAACTACAGGCACATGCTACCATGCCCGGCTAATTTTGTGATTTATTGTAGAGATGAGGTCTCGCCAAGTTGCCCAGGCTGGTCTTGAACCTGTGGGCTCAGGCAATCCTCTCACCTTGACCTCCCAAAGTGCTGGGATTATAGGCATGAGCCACCACACCCAGCCTTGACTACTTTCTTACATTAAATCTACCCAGAATTAAATTCTTCTGTTTAACTAGTTTTAAACTTAAAAATGTTTTTCCTCTTTTTTCTATGCCTACTTTGTTTAAAATTTTTAAATGTTATTAGTCTTTTTCAAGTGTTTGCTGACTCCTGATTGTAGGTCTGTATTTGTAAATATCTCTTAAATTAGTTGGTTTTGTTAAATACAGTCTTATTTCCTTAGCCCAAAGAAGAATCCCTGTTTTGCTTATAGTAAATTCATGTTCTGATTCATAAGAGCCCTGTTTCAATGACAAAAGTGGGCGGGAGGACACTTGACTGGGGAGCTTCTCTGTAGCTTGTTTTCTGGGTATGAGAAAGCCTTCTCTAGTGTTTACTGTAAGTTACTTGGGAGCGCTGCTCTGATTTCATTCTCAGTATTTATTGATGGACTCTCCCCTGGCAAAACTTCTAGAGGTATAAGGGCAACTGTTAACCACCCTTTATTTATCCATTCAGCAATTTCTGGGCCTTATTCCTCTATTGTTGTTATTTTTTATTTTTTATGCCATTCCTTTGAATGCTTCTGATATTAGAATTAATATGAGGTTCTGTTGAGAAAACTCACTTTTTCTAAGGCCCTTTATTTGTTGGATTTTACCATCAATCTGGACTTATTTTTGAATAATTAAGGATTTTTTTTATAGTTCTGATCTGATAGTGGTACACTTTCTGGCTTTTTAATGTTGTAATATACTTATTTTTTGAGTTGTTTTGTCATTTTATTTGATGAGGGAGAGTAAGTAAACCATCTTAATCAGAAATCTAAGGTCAGCTTTGACTTCTGTCAGCTTTGACAACCTTACAAATGATAAGCTACCACATACTACTGACTCTTTCTGTGACAGTTCTTCTGCCTGTCCTTACTTCCTGTTTCTGCACCTCCACGTAGTTCCTGATACTCATTTCTTTTAATAACCACCTGACTTACCGTCTTGTCAGTACTTTTTTCTCCCTGTGTTGTATGCTATACATACTAACAGATCAATCTTTCCATCGTTCATCTGTGGAAAATGACACGTGGTAATCTTTAAGATAAAATTTTGATTACTTAGCCTAATCTTGAAACCTTTCTGCATTTATTATACGCAGTCTTTCTTTTTTTGTTTCATTAATTCTCTGCATAGAATAGTCTCCTGTCCAGCTCAGTTGCCCTTTCTTTGATAAATTCCTTCCTACTTCTTCAAAGTAACCATTTTCTCCTTGGAAATTTCCTTGGTACTTTATGTACTTCTCCAATACCCTTGTCACTTTCAGTTGAATAACATATGTTTATGTAGGAGCTTGTCTCCTTCATTAGGTTGTACTTTTCTTTAGGTCACTTTTTTTTGTAGATCTTCCGTAGAAAGTAGATTAGTAAACTCACATATTGTAGATAGTCCAAAAGTTCATCTACTCAGTGTAAGAAAATAGGTTTAGATTTATAAACCACTAAATTATTAATGTTTAGACTATGATTAGCCTTCTTTTTGAGCATAGTTGTATTTTCTCTAACTTGATTTCTTGGATCTACTCCTCCTAGTAAAACACATGCTTAACCAGTGACATCGTACTAAGCATTGATAAGAGTGTTGTGCTGGAAATTACAGTCCAAAATTGAGTTTCTGCTTTATAAATTAAATAAGTTTAGATAGGAAAATGTAGTGAGAGTCAGACAAGCAGATACTACCTCAATGAATATATTTAAGTTCCTAATACCATAATTATTCATGAAACATAGAGTATGACTGAGAAAGAAAATTTGATTTAATAAATGTGCTTATGTTATAAAATTACATAATATTTATGTTATTTTATGATCAAATTTATTTCAAGATAAGCGACTCTTGCTAAAGTGGTATTTGAAATTTGTAGGAGTAACCAGATGGAATGTTTTCTTGTCCTCAGTATAAATAATTAGGCTATACTCCCTAGTACATGAGGTACTTTCTCTTTTTGCCACAAACGTTACTTAAAATTATCAGTTAATCAGTTACAGAAGTGACACAATGTGAGATGCAGCACTCATTACCTAGAAACAAATCAGTTTTGCACACTAGTGTTAATTCTGAATAACATTATGATTTAAAATTAGAAATACTAATTTTTTAATATTGTTGACATTTTATTTAAAAAACCTTCTTATGTTGATACTAATACAACTATATTATATACCTTTTTCACCTTGTTTTTAAGTGAATGAAAGGAATGCTCTACAAGAAGAAAATAAAAAGCTTTCTGAACAACTGCAGCAAAAAATTGAGTAAGTATTTCTCCTAAATTACAATCGAAAATTGAGTATTTTCCCCCAACTTTCTTTATTCTACTTAGCTATAAAAACCATAAAGATATCTTGAGTTGCAGATTTTGTTTTAAAAATTGTGACATATTCTGCAATAAAAAATGCAAAGAAAATTACTATATTTTTGTGTTTTGAGAGTATTCTTAGGCTTGCGTGTGAATAAAATATCAATATTGTAACTAAAGCATTTTAGTTTTATGATGATTTATTATAAATAATAAATTATTAAAATACTTATATTTCAAATAAATGCTTAGATTTTGTTAGCTCCCCGCCAGCCCTGTCCCAGAAGCTTCGTCAAAGCAAGCTGAAGAAGTCTTTCCTTTTATGTGGTCGTCAGGCCTGTAGAGCTTCTTCCTTCCTCTGTTCTTCTTCCCTCTCCCCATTTCTCTTAAAGAATGAAAATAGTGACTTTTATCTTGTGTGTCATTTCCCTGTATGTGTGTTTTATGTTTATTATTTTTGCAGACTGTGGGTCTGCAGAGTAGTTTTATTATCCCTACTTTGCAGATGGGGATACCAAAGGTTACACAGTCAAATAGCTTGCCTGTCGTCTCACAGCCAGCGGATAATAAGACTGCCACTCAGACCCGTATTTTCTGATTTAGAAGTTTCTGTTCTTTCCATTATGCAGCACTGTCTCAATAAAGTAATATTTGTCTGGATATGGTCTGACTAAAACCCAGCAGAGATATGGTTAGCTCTTCATTCCCATGTATGTAAAGCTTATATTGTATTTTTTAAAACTTAGGATTCAGGATAGTACTAATGGCATTATAGGGTTCTTAGAGATTCTGTTGCATATGAGTAGACATCTACACATCTTTGGTAAGCTTTGTAGATTTTTTTTTTTTTTTTTTTGAGTTGACATCTCACTCTGTCTCCCAGACTGGAGTGCAGTGGCCGCTCCCGGCCACCGCAGCCTCCACTTGCTGGGCTCTGGTGATCCTTCCACCTCAGCCTTCCAAGTAGCTGGAACTACAGGTGCGTGCTACCACGCCCGGCTAATTTTTTTTTTAATTTTTATTGTAGAGACGAGGTCTCACCAACTTGCTCAGGCGGGCCTCGAACCCGCGGGCTCAGGCAATCCACTCACCTCAACCTCCCAAAGCGCGGGATTACAGGCTGAGCCACCGAGACTGGCTGTAGATTTAACATACTATTTTGTCTTAGAATAGTTATTGTCTATGTATAAACACATCTCACAGGTGGAATTTATAGTCTTACCAGTATACTCTTAGGATAATGGATGTTCAGTAGAATCTCAGTATTCTTCCATGTGATTGGTCTGCTGAATACTAATAGCCAAAGGGAGTTTTGAGGAGGGATCCAGCAGATGGGGAAAGGAAGATATGGAGTCAGATGATGGCAATAAAACATTTATATGAAAATATCAACACTTTCTAATTTTAGTAATGTTCAATAATGAAGAGAGACTAGGACTCGGATTCATAATCTTTTCTAAATAATTCCAAAACTCAGAAGGTTATTTTTGAAATACTATTCACAACCCCTCTACAGTTCCAGAATGCCATCTGTAGTATTTATTTATCCCACTTCATGTAAGTATTCATGTGTTTTGATGTTCAAATATGTTCGATTACGGGATGATGCCTCAGATTTCTACTGGAGGTGTTATATAATTACCTCTATGTGCTCTGTATTACCTTTCTTTTTGTTGTTGTTTGAGTTGGAGTCTCACTCTGTCACCCAGACTGGAGTGCAGTGGCCACTCCCAGCCACTGCAGTCTCGACCGCTGGGCTCCGGTGATCCTTCCGCCTCAGCCTTTGAAGTAGCTGGAATTACAGGTGTGCGCTACCTCGTCCAGCTAATTTTTTGATTTATTGTAGAGATGAGGTCTTGCCAAGTTGCCCAGGCAGGTCTCGAACCCGCAGGCTCAGGCAGTCCACTCACCTCAGTCTCCCAAAGCACGGGATTACAGGCTAAGCCACCGAGCCCGGCTTTACCTTTCAATTTAAAAAAATCTGAATTCTGTCTGGTTCTAAAGATTTTAGATAAGTGATTTATTAATTTATGTTATGTGAAGTGATTTAGCACATGTAGCTTATGGTATTTTGAAAACATCAGTCTTGATAGTTATAAGTACCAAAGATAGATAAGATGCTGATTGTGTAGAGGTTAACACAAAACTAGGTAGGTGATTGCCTCAAAAACCAAGGTGTATAAATATGTTGAAACTTATGCTTATGTATTTGCTTGGTAGAAATATGAATTCTAATTAATTTAGAATTTATTTTTAGTGTTCTCAAATATAAAAATTTTTCCTGTTGAAGCTCATTGATATTTTGGAAAGCAAGACTAAAGTTTGAGTTTACAGTAAAGATTAATCATATAAATGAGCTCAGGGCATGTATGTTTTACTTAGGACATGTAGCCAGATCAATGTAGGATGTCATCTATTGTGTTTTCTAGTTCTTTTCTGAAACTTAAGGTAGTTCTGACTCTCATGAACCAACTTCTTTCGCAGCTCACTCTCAAGCAAATTTCTTTTTACTTTGCAGTTTGAAAAAAAGTAGCAGGTATCATCTTGTAAAGGCAATCTAGTTTCTTTTCTTTTCTTTTTTTTTTTTTTTTTTTTGAGTTGGAGTCTCACTCTATTGCCCAGACTGGAGTGCAGTGGCACGCTCCCGGCCACCGCAGCCTCGACCCGCTGGGCTCCAGCCATCCTTCCACCTCAGCCTTCCGAGTAGCTGGAACTACAGGCGCGCGCTACCACACTTAGCTAATTTTTTGATTTATTGTAGAGATGAGGTCTCGCCAAGTTGCCCAGGCGGGTCTCGAACCCGCGGGCTCAGGCAATCCACTCACCTCAGTCTCCCAGAGTGCGAGATTACAGGCTGAGCCACCGAGCCTGTCTAATCTAGTTTCTTCTGACTACCTAAACCACTGTCACATTATGCTATTAATATCAGAAATTCCCTTGAACTGTAGAAAAAGTATTATTTGACTTATACTTCTGCTTGTTAAATGCGGTAATTCTGACTCTCCTGAGCTAGTTTTGATGGTACTGAGTTATTGACACTGCAATTATTCAATAAAAATTTGCTTTTATAAAGTTAAAATATGTGTGTCACCCACACTAGAGTACAATAGCGTAATCCACTTCAGCCTCCCCAGTATCTGGGACTGTAGATGCATACCACCACACCTGACTAATTTTTTTTTTTTTTTAAGCTAGGTAGGTAATAGACCATAAGTAAGTAAGTGTACTTACTCTGTTATGTTTACATAACAACAAAATTGCCTAACGGCACCTTTCTCAGAACCTCTTTCTGTCATTAGGTAATACATGGCCATACCTACTCATTTTGGGAGGACACTATATTGCATCTTTGCATATATTTTTTTTCCTTTTCATAACTTTCCTACAAAAAGGAAATAGGAAAGTATAGTACATTGCCCATTTTATAGATGAGGAAACTGAGGTACAGAGAGGTTAAATAATTTACTCAGTGTGACCAGTAATTGTCAGACCCAGAGTATGAAACCAGGTCTACCTCATTTCAGAGTCTGTATAACCTCTCTGTAGTTTTATGCAAAAGCAGCCTCATAAGGTTGCCTACCTGGTGTCATTCTGTAGGTGACAGAGTCCTGATTCTTCCTCCTGACTCAGTTCAGTAAGGCTTATGCCTGGTGTTTCTCCCTGTTCTGTTTCATTAGATTTGGCCTATTATTCTAACCTCAGGGTTGGGGGGGAGTATTTCATGTGCCAATTTTTTACCCTGCTATTTATTATGTATTAGGTTCAGTTTTTTGTTCATTTTTGTTTTTGTTTTTATTTTGGGGGTTTTGAGTCAGAGTCTTGCTCTCTATGCCCAGGCTGGAGTACAGTGACACGATCATAGCTCACCGCAGCCTCAACCTCCTGGGCTCAGGTGATCCTTCGGCCTCAGCCTCCCAAGTAGCTGGGACAACAGTCATGTGCTACCATGCCTAGCTAATTTTGTTTATTTTTTGTAGCAGTATTGCTGTGTTGCCTGGGTTCACCTGGAATTCCTGGGCTCAAGCAGTTCTCCCTCCTTGGCCTCCCAAAGTGTTGGGATTATGGCATGCGCCACTCCACCCAGTCGAGGTTAGCTTTTAATCTCAGCTTTGCATTGTACACAGATTTGATGAATATCCCACCAGTGCTTTGCATCCAAATCATTTTAAAATGTTGAATAAGACCTGCCTGAGCATGGAGCCCTAAAACATACCACTACAGTTTCCTTCCTTAATGATAATATGTTAGTTGGAAGTCTGTCCTATTATTTATTCCAAGGTTGTATTTCTTCCTTTTTGATTACAAGAGGTTATCAAGAGAATCATTGTCAGATGTCTCTCTGAGGGCCTGATACACACCATAAAGCATTCCTCAGAACAGCTGATCGAGTAGCCCCTCTTGTTAAAATTAGTCTCATTTGAATTACTCATATAATAAACTTTACAGACTCACTAGTTTGTACTTTAGGGAATCCTCTGCTTCCCTTTTTTGAAAATTAGAATAGTTAGATGAACTTGATGGCTGGAACATTGCTTCATTAAGTTTAAATTAACTGGAAATATAAGATTTTCAGAGTAGAGAAGGAAAAAGGCTAAATATTAGTTTTCCTTGTGAAGGGAAACTGAATCCTTATAAGTCTTTAGCGGGAAGAAAAAACTAAAACAGTTTTGACAGGAATTTAGAGGGTGGGGCGCATAAACCAAACAGCTCAGGACACCAGAAAGAAAAGTGAAAGGAGGAGAGCCAGTGTGCATGGTCAGTGTAACCAAAAGCGTTGTCTTGGACACTTGGCTTTTTTCAGAAAAGCAGTGAGACCTAATGTTTTAAGGAATAAACTGGGTTAACACATGCAGGTTGTTTTTTGTTTGTTTGTTTGTTTGTTTGTTTGTTTGTTTTTCCCTTTTCAATATAACAAAGGAAGACAGAGCCAGCACTTACTTAGTCTGGTACCTCTAGTTAGAGCTAGTTTAGTTGGTTTGTTTTTTTCCTTTTGTGATTCCAGCTACTTCTACACTGACTCTTCCAGGAAGTCAGTTTCTTCTTCCGATTCATTCATGTTTCAGATTGAATTTTTCTTTTCTTTGACATAGTTTACAGATTGAATTTTAATGACTAGTAGGCAAGCAGGCTGTGACGTGATTAGTTAAAGTTAGGTTAGGTAGATTTCACACTCCACTAACTTATAGGGCTTTCTCATATGACTTTAGCCTACTCTGTTTTTTCAGTGTAAGAGTAGAATTACAGGAAGAGATTAAAAATTAGATATTAGATCTGTTGCATGGAATGGTTATTGTAATAAATAATCATCGTAAATTTCAAAATTGCTAAGAGTAAATTTTCGGTGTTTTTACCACAAAAGTATGTGAAATGATAAATATGTTAATTAACGTATTTAATCATTCTACAATGTAAACATATATCAAAGCATCTTGTTCTCCATAAATATGTACAGTTATTTATTTGTCAGCTATTAGCTCTAAAGATTATTTCTTAGTATAAAATAGGGGATTAAAGCCCACAAGTCCACAAGTAATAGTGATATTTTCCAGGAATTAAAGTATAAATCTTTGTTAGGAAAAAATTAATCTTTTTTTTTTTTTTTGAGTTGGAGTCTCACTTAGTCACCCAGACTGGAGTGCAGTGGCCACTCCCGGCCACCGCAGCCTCGACCTGCTGGGCTCCAGTGATCCTTCCGCCTCAGCCTTCCAAGTAACTGGAACTACAGGCACGCGCTACCACGCCCGGCTAATTTTTGATGTATTGTAGAGATGAGGTCTTGCCAAGTTGCCCAGGCAGGTCTCAAACCCGCAGGCCCAGGCAATCCACTCGACTCAGCCTCCCAAAGCGCAGGATTACTGGCTGAGCCACCGAGCCCAACAATTAATCTTTTAATTAATGTTTTTTAAAAAAACTTGTTGACTATAGCTTATAAAATTCTCCTTGTATAACATTTTGTTTGGAAATAGTATTGCTAATTGATAGGAATATTGACAGACTGGCTTGGTCATGTAAAGCCTAAGTGCCTGACAGACTGGTAAGTATTGGTTGGCAAATAAGGTCAGTAATGTTTGACATGGGAAAATCAATTAAATTTATCTTACTCAGTTACCACAATTCAACTCAAACCCAGTCGGTCTTAGGTCCCATTGGTCCTGAATTGAGTTGGGCAAGAACATTTGCCTAGATCCGTACAAATTTATTCCTTTAGCAGAGTCTGGGAATGCCTTATATTCACTCAACAAATATTTGTGCGGTACCTCCTATGTGTCTATGATTGTAGGCACTTGTGATTCATCAGTAAACCAAAGATCCTGCCCTCTTAGAGATTTCACATTTTAATAGGTAAGCAATAAACATAATTAATAAATCGCATACTATGTGAGAAAACAGTAAATGCTGTGGATAAAGTTAACAGTAAAATGTGTGGGAATGGGGGAGGGGTTGAGATTTTGAACAGTGAAATTCCAGCCAAAGACTTGAAGAAGACGAGGTAATTAGCCTTGTTGTATCTGAGAATGAGCATTCCAGGCAGATGGAACAGCTAGGGCAAGGAGCCTAAGGTAGGGATGTGTCTGGTGAGTGAGGGACCTCAAGGAGAAGAGCGACTGGAGCCGAAAATAGCAGGAAGAGGTCAGAGCGGTGATGGGGCAAGGGGCTGTCGGGTCGTGCAGGATCTCTGTGGCTCATTCAAAAGACTTTGGCTTGTGTTGTCAGTGAAACGGGCAGATGTGGTAGGGTTTTTAATCAGGTTCAATTGATATGACTTATGTCTTAACAGAACCACTGTGACTGCTGTCGAGAGCAGAGTATAGGGGGCCCTGGGTAGAAGCAGTGATAGAAACTGAAAGTTTGAAGCCTACCTGTAGACTAAGTCTGACACACTTGGTTAGTGATAAGGGTTACAGACTTACTACTGAGATTTAAATCTTGACTCTGTTACTACTTTAGTAAGTAGCTTAACTTCTCTATCTTCATCTCTTTGCTTGTAAAATGAAAGTAATAATGCCTCACAGAGTTCTGATAATTACATTGATACATGTAGCACTTTAAATAGTACCTGGCAGTATGAACAAAAACAACAGATGTTGGTAGTTATCAGTGTTGGTATTATCATCTTACATTTGTCACTGCCAAGTTATGCTGATTCTGCTACCACATTGTTTCACATTGGTCCTTTCCTTTCCACATGTACTTACAGTATTCTAATTCAAATCACAGAAGCTCTTGCCTGGGCTCTTACATAGCCACTGTGTAATTGACTTCCTTACTTCCTTTCTTTCTGTCCCAGTCAGTCTTACACAGTGCTGTTAGATTGTCACATTATATCTGTGCTCTAAAACCTTAATTCTTTCCTCTTGATTCCTGAATCGTGTACACTTACTCAAGGCTCTTACTCATAATTCTAGCTTGTCCCTCTCCGACATAAGGGCACAGCACCATGTACCTACTCAAACTGGGTGGATCTTCTGTGGTCTCCTCTGCCATTTGAAAAACTTAAAATTTCACCTCAAGTGCCACCAACTGCACTCTTCTTCATGTTTCACAATATTCCCCACTTAGTGCTACCACCATTCCTGCATTTCTTTCATCCTTACATTTGGAACATTAGATGCCAGGACTGTATCTCACAGCTTCATACTAACATTCTGCTGTAGCTCCAGATCATGTGGTAGATGTCTTCATAAATATTTGTTGACTTAATTTTCTTTCAATTGTCATTTTTCTCTAGGAATGACCAACAGCATCAGGCAGCTGAGCTTGAATGTGAGGAAGATATTATTCCAGATTCACCAATAACAACCTTCTCGTTTTCCGGCGTGAACCGTCTACGAAGAAAGGAAAACCTCCATGTCCGATACGTAGAACAAACACATAGTAAATTGGAGCACTTTGTATGTGCAAATGGTAAGAGCTGGAGTTGTAGTTATCTGGTTTTGTAAAACAGCATTCATCTATTAATTTTTATGTTATTCAATCTATTGGAAAAAGAAAATAGTTGTTCAGATAACACATAGTACAACTGTGAGTGTAACTTCCATTAGTAAAGTGACTGGAAGGCATTTTCCACCTGTGTTATGTATAGATGCATTGCTCATATGACTATGTAAACACTCTACATTGTACAAATATAGTAAGTGGGGTTTTTTTCTTTTTATTTTGAAAATATTATGTGTATATGTCTGAATAGGATAGAAAGAAGGAGGAAAGGAACTTAACATTAATTTCTACCTCCTGCGTGCCAGGTATTATGCTGAGTGATTTGCATAACATTATTGCTGTATTTTAATTCTCATTACAGGCTTGTCAGGTAGCTCTTAGCTCTTTTGTTTTATAGATGAGGAAAGATATATTTTAAAAGGTTACATAAGTAGATAGATGAGTTGAAATTCAAATCTAGGTCTTCCTGACTCTAAACTTTTGTGCTTTCCAGGGCTTTCCCACAGCTACTCTCACCATTGGCACTTTCTTTAACTGGCTATTTTTATTTGTTATAATTTATAGGAGTTGGTGGTAGTCAAGAAATGACTTTACAGTGTCTCCTTTGTGGGTTATCAGTGCATGCTTTCTCATTCCAGCCCAGTTTACATTTCTGCTAAATGCTTTGGCACTATCTCTTCCTATAGTCCTGAAATTTATCATGTGACATGATACAATGATTATTCCTTTAAATACTAATCTAAAGCAAATGATAAAGGCTTTGATTTTTACCTAAACTATTTGCAACAAGGAAAGCATTGGGAGGAGGAGGTATACATAGTTCTAGTGATATTTATACAAGGCAAATTAATGGTTGACAGTAGTTATGCTTCTAAACGAAAAGATCTTATTCTTTGATATTGGAACACTGGCAGTTATTGTCCCATTTTATATGAGTTTGCATCACCATCTAGTGGAAAACAAAAGAACTGTTAAAAATCCTACACATAATTAGGAGCTAAATTAAAATGTAAGAGCACAAGCTGGGCTCGGTGGCTCAGCCTGTAATCCTGTGCCTTTGGGAGGCTGAGGTAAGTGGATTGCATGAGCCCGCAGGTTCGAGACCCGCCTGGGCAGGCGAGACCTCATCTCTACAATAAAATTTTTTTAAAAAATTAGCCGGGCATGATAGCGCGCGCCTGTAATTCCAGCTACTCGGAAGGCTGAGGCGGAAGGATCACCGGAGCCCAGCAGGTCGAGGCTGCAGTGGCCAGGAGCGGCCACTGCACTCCAGTCTGGGCGACAGAGTGAGACTCCAACTCAAAAAAAAAATGTAATAGCACAGATTTAGAATGAATATTCATTGACCTTTTAGTCTGCTGTCAGACAAGATGGGAATCATTACAGATAATTATCTGCATAATTTAGATTATGCCTAAATCCATGTGTAAGAATATCCATAAAACAAATCAGAGCAGTTTTCTGTATTAGGAAAGTCTTCTTGTGGTGTAACCAGCATAAATGCTTCTGGTTTATTTCTTCTTTGTATGAGAGCAGCATACAACTATGAATTAGAAACTTAAATCACTTGTTTTAGTTTTATTCTGATCACTTTTTACTTGGAATGTGAAGCTTTGGTTTTAGATGTAAGATAACTTGAGCCATGCAAATTATTTAAAAATAAATTTTAAATACTTTAATGACTAGTCTTGTTCTCTTTCTAACTACCTTTGCTTGTTTATCTTAAAACTTATAGTTCTTCTTAATATTATTTTAAAGTTATATGTAATGAAGCTCTATTTCCTTTTCCTTAGTTCTTTTTGTTTTCTTTGAATTAAATTCTTAAATAGTAAAATGATTTCTGATAAAGCATGTTTCAGAAACAGGGCTTTCTTCTTGAAAATAAAAACTCTAAAACAAAGATTGTAGAGATATATGATGCATTATACATTTGTAACAGATTTGAAACAGATACACAAGGAAAAGTAACATTAAAATGTTACTACTCTGGGCGACTTAGATCAGAAGTGTGTATGTTCTAGTCCTTGCACTCCCTGTGTTCCTGATTTATAGCTTTGTTTCTACTGAAACTCAAGGAACTTACTTTTTAGAATGTGAAAATAGTACTTGTAATGTATTTTAAAATAGGTAGCATATAATAAAATAAAATATTAAAATGTTGACAGTATTTTTTTCATTGTTTATTATGCACTATCTCTTCTTTTTTTTCCTTAGAATTGAGAAAAGTTTCCAAGGCTTCAGCTCATCTACAATATAATCCTAATGAAAAGGAAATTCTGGTAGCTGACACTTGTGATCAAAGTCAATCTCCAGTGGCTAGTAAGCAAGAGACTGAGATTATGCTACAGGTTTAAAATCTGTGTTTATTGGTGGGCAAGAGTGACCTACAGTCTGAATTAGACAATATTTAAAAGATAGTTTTAATATAATTTTGTTTATATTACTAGTATAATAGTCTTTTTCATATTGGAAAGTAACCCTATCCATATTAATATAGTTGCTAATAATTTTCAGTAAAGAAGGCTTTATTGTGATTTACTTATTTATTGAACAAGTATTTAAGTGTGTATTGTATACCAGGCACTGAACAAAACAAAGCCCTTGGAGCTTAAAATCTAGTTAGGGGAGAAAGAAAATAAACACATTTATGTCTGAGAGAAGCGAGTGTTATGCAGACAGTGAAGCCGGATGAGAAGATGTGTTAGGAAGCCTCACTCGTACAGTGACACATAAGCAGAGACTGAGGGAAGCAAGTGAGTCAGTCATGTGGATGTCTGGGAGAAGGGCATCCCAGGCAGAGAAATCAGCAAGTACAAAGGCCTTGAGGTGAAGCTGCCATTTGATTTGTTTGAAGAGCATTCAGGAAACCTGTGTGTCTGCCTAGAGCAAAGTGAGTGAAGAGGGATTGGTTTGGGCAACAGGAAGAATTGAGTTGCCACTTACTGATGTGGGAGAAACTGGAAACTGTGACGTTGGTTGGGGGGTTGGGAGGCTGGAAATCAGAAGTTTGGTTTGAGAATATTCTATTTGAAATGCAGAAGAGACATTCAGGTAGAGATTTTGGATAGGTGGGTACATATGAGTTAGAGTTTAGGAGCAATTTAGCATGCAGATACATAAGGAAGTCATCAGCCTATAGGTGGCATCAAAACCCTAAGCCGGGATGTGATGGTCAAGCTTGTGAATGCAGATGGGGAAGGGAAGAAGTTCAGAACTGAGTCTTGAGGAACTCCATTATGTGAAACTGTGATTCTCAACTCTTTTATTTTTTTAATCAACCCCCATCCCTAACCTTTTAGACATTTTTTTCCATAACCACTGCCCCCATGAAATTTTAATACTGTAAATATATTGTATATCTTTTTATATACTATGTGTGTATGCATGTATTTCTGCGCTTTATATATAAAAGAATAAAATTTTTTGCCCCCCAAGAACCTTTTTCACCCCCGCTTGGAGGTAATATCGTAGTTGTTGACATTGTGATTTAGAAATTGTAAAAATGAGTAGGAGGCAACGAAATAGCAGAGAAGGAGCTGCCATTGAGATAGGAGGACTAAAATGATATCTTTTTCAGCCAAGTGGAGACAGGTAGAAGGAGCGGTCCGCCATGTTCAACAGTGCTAACAGGTCAAGTAAGATGAGGACTTCTTAGACGTGACCATTGGATGTGGTTGCATGAAGATAATTGGGTGTTAAACTAGTAATGTGATAAAACCTGTCAAGGTGTAATGTGATCACTTGAGACTTAACATGTTCAAGGGATACTAGGAGCAGAGACAGTGGAAACGAAGACAATAAAACATAAGTCTTCCAAGGCCTTTTACAATAAAAGGGAGAGAACAGGGCAGTGGCTGGAGAGGAACATGAGTCGAGGAAGTTTCTCAGAATGGGATATTATAGCATGGTCAGCATGTATTTATGCTGGCAGAATGATCAGGCGATAAGTAACTAACCCTGGCCAACCCTTCCTACTAGACTCTGGATCCCATCTCCACCTTTTCAAGGACCAAGCAATTGTTACCACTTTCCTCAGAATTACTAGTCATCGCCTTTTTCCTGATCATTCTGTCTGTGTGTGTGTGTGTGTGTGTGTGTGTGTGTGTGTGCACGCGCGCGTGCGTATGTGTTTATGGATGGACTGTGTGTCTAGCAGAGGATGCTGGGGGTATAACACTAACCGGAAGATCCTTGTTTCTCAGCAGTCTGGAACCAGTTGTCTTCTGCTGCTGCCCAGACTATACTGTACCATCAATTGTTTTCTTTTCCCATGTAGTATCTCCAGCTTCTCTGATAGCTTTTCCTTTTCTGCATAGATGGATATGTGTGTTAACTTCTTTTTTAAAAAACAACTTCCCTTTTAGTTGTCTCCACCTTTGGCTACAGCTCTTCTTCAAAGTTGAAAAAATGAAGTCTGTACTTGGAACTTTTTAATTCCCATTCACTTCAGCCCACCATAGTTTGGATTTCACTTCCCCACTCTCTTCTAAGAGAGAAAGAAAAGGGGCAGAGAAGGGAGAAAAAAAGGGACAAGGGAGTGGGGAGAGGAAAAGACCACATTAATATGGTCTTAATCACACTAGAAATTGCTTCCAGCAAAAGTCATCCCCTGTGTGTATTGTCCTGTGTGTGTTGTTCTTCCCCTGTGTGTCTTGTCCTGGGCCTATTCTTATCTCGCTTTTTCTTTCTGGAGAAATGTCACCCAGGGTTAGTCTTCTGCTATGACCCATATGCTTAATAAATCCCAAATCTATATCTCTGTCCAAGACTTTTCCCTGGATTTCAAGCCTATGTATCTGCCTGCTGTTGAACATCTCTACGTGGATACCCTTCAACCAAAATTGACTCCTGTCAGACCTACTCTGCATCCTTGTATTTATAATCCCAGTAAATAATGCTGTCCATACCTCTGAGTCACCTAAATAAAAAAAACTGTGAGTCATGCCAGACTCCTACTTCCTCACCTTGTATCTCTAAACAGCCGCTCAGTCCTATTGATTCCACCTCCTTCTACATACTTGTCTTACATATTCTGCACCCCCATTGTACTTGTTGAGGTCATCAGTGTCTCTCATCAAGACTGTTTTAATAATCTGACTAGTCTTGCCTATTAGTGACTGCTTCTTGTCCTACAGGCTGGTCACAGCCAGAAATACCTTTTAACTTAAATAGTATATCTATCCTTTATTAAAAACTCTTGGATGTCCTTCTTTGTCTTCTTAACATAATCTGACACGTAACTGACCTAACGGCTGATTTCCTACTATTTCCATCTTCTGAAACTTGATTTCTCACAATTGAACCAAATAGTTTCCTAAACAAGCAAGTTGGTTTCACTTACCTAGAGCCTAAACGTTCCTAAAATCCTACTTTCTTTCCCCAACCCAGTTAACCAGCTACATTGTTCTTTTAATCAAAGATTTTAGGCATCACTTTGTGTTACTTTCCTTGATTTCCCAAATCAAGTCCTTCCTCTGTGTTTGAATCACCCCTGGATATACCTTGTTACAATGCTTATCACATTCTGTTGCAATTCTCTTTTTACCTTTCAACTGTAGCCCATAAGCTCCTTCAGGACAAGAACTTTTTCTTTTCATCTAAGGCTTAGTACAGTGCCTGGCACACAGTAAGTGTACCGTGAATACTTGAGTTATTGAAATCCTGATGCATAAAACTTTATAAAATACTTGAACATAGGCAATGAAAAACATGCAGTGCTAAAAAATCTCTTCCCACAAAGTACATTTTTATGAATTATACCATAAATATGGTATGATACTCATATTGTATCTTAGGTCACAATAAGTCTATTTTTTTTTCCACTAGCAATGAGAATAATAATCTATTGCATTCAACTTATTTAGAAAAAATAGAAAACTTATCTGGAAAAGTTTAGTAAATGTGAACAGTAACTACTGCAATTTATTGCCATTATTAGTAGATATTTAGGACTTTTGACACAGTGGTTTAAAATGTATCCCTTACCATCTTGTAAAGTGGTTCTGTAAGCCTTTTCCTTCCTTTTTTGGTAATTTTTATACATGTAGTTTCTACAGTTGTATAATTGGTCTTTTTTTTCCTCACTTAGAAACACATGGGACAAGCAGTTATCCTACTGATAGGTCATCTTTTAATTTAGCTGCAGTTGTTGCTGAAACACTTGGACTTGATGTTCAAGAAGAATCTGTAAGTATTTAGTTTGATGATAATATGAATTACTTATTATGTCTTTTTAGATCTTAAAGAGTTTATCTAAAGATCATTGGATAAATGCCTAGAACAAAACTGATGCTGTTCAACAGGCCTGTTGATATTATTCAGCCCAGGCAGTCCCAGAAGTCTGGAGTCTTTAGAATTCTTGGGACGTGGGTTGAATCAAAATCTAGGGGAGTAGTGATGGCATAGAAATTTTGTCAACACTCTTCCCTTTTCCCCCTCTACTTCTTCCCCACCCCCATTCCATCTAAGAGAAGACCTAAACCTTTAGGTTGATTTCAGAATTTTTGTCTTATTTTGTTTTATTAGAGATGGGGTCTCTCTATGCTGCCCAGATTAGAGTGCATTGGCTATTCATAGACACAATCATAAAGCACTACAGTCTTCAATTCCTGGCCTCAAGCAATCCTCCCATCTCAGCCTCCCAAGTAACTGGGATTACAGCCACAGCCACATCACTGTACCTAGCTGATTTCAGAACTTATTGGAATCCTTTACACTGGGATTTGATATGGAAAACAGGGTGACTTCTTGGAACTACCAAGAACTGCCAATCCAATTAGACCTAATTTCCTAATTCTTAGAAATTGAGTCAGAGCCAGGCTTGGTGGCTCAGCCTGTAATCCCGCACTTTGGAGGCCGAAGTGAGTGGATTGCCCGCGGGTTCGAGATCTGCCTGGGCAGCTTGGTGAGACCTCATCTCTACAATAAATCAAAAAAATTAGCCAGGCATGGTAGCGTGCACCTATAGTTCCAGCTACTTGGAAGGCTGAGGCAGAAGGATCACCAGAGCCCAGCAGATCGAGGCTGCGGTAGCTGGGAGTGTGCCACTGCACTCCAGTCTGGGCAACAGAGTGAGACTCCAACTCAAAAAAAAAAAAAGAAAGAAAGAAATTGAGTCAGAATTTGAACCTGTGATTTTCTTTTCATTATTTCAGTACTTCTTTACATCAGTCAAGCTTTTTTTTTTTAAGTACTGCCCTAGAAAATAGAAAACTCAAATTTTTCAGTCAAGGATAAATTCTATTTTGACACAACTTTAAAATAATTTTCCTTTGCTTTAGTCAGGAAATGAATATGTACCTTTTTTTTTTTTTTTTTTTTTTTGAGTTATAGTCTCACTTCATCACCCAGGCTGGAGTGCAGTGGCATGTTCACTGCCATCCCAGCGTTGACCTGCTGGGCTCACATGATTCTTCCGCCTCAACCTTCCAAGTAGCTAGAACGCACTTCCAAAGCACACACTACCACGCCCAGCTAATTTTTTGATTTATTGTAGAGATGAGATCTCACCATATTGCCCAGGCTGGTCTCAAACCTGTGAGCTTAGGCAGTCCTCTCACCTCAGCCTCCCAAAGTGCTGGAATTACAGGCTTGAGCTACTACTCTCGGCCTATGTATACTTTTATTAAGTTGTCTTCTGTTGAATTTCTAGGAATCTGTTTTTCATTACATTTGAACTTTTTTATCCTTTCTAGTTTTAAATCCTTTCTCAAATGATAGTGGGTAGTTTTTAGCCTTTGAATTTTAAATGTGTTTTAATGGTTTCTAATTCCCTCCTACCCATAAACCTAGGAAGTCAGTAGTTTAGACACACCAGATGTATTCAGAGAGCTGAAATCTCAAGACTTGTTGCCCAGGGTGTGATCCATGGGCCAATAGCATCTGCACTGCTTTAGAGGTGTGTCAGAGATTCAGGATCTCAGATTTACTGACCTTGCATTTTAGCAAGATCCCTAGTAGACTTGCTTGCATATTCAAGTTTGAAAAGCAGTGCTCTCTAAAGGATTCTTTAAAATTTATCTTCAGCCGGGCTCGGTGGCTCAGCCTGTAATCCTGCGCTTTGGGAGGGTGAGGTGAGTGGATTGTCTGAGCCCGCAGGTTCAAGACCCACCTGGGCAACTTGGCAAGACCTCATCTCTACAATAAATCAAAAAATCAACAGGGCGTAGTAGCGCATGCCTGTAATTCTGGCTACTCGGAAGGCTGAGGCGGAAGGATCGCCAGAGCCCAGGAGGTTGAGACTGTGGTGGCCAGGAGCAGCCACTGCACTCCAGTCTGGGCGACAGAGTGAGACTCCAACTCAAAAAAATAAAAATTAGAATTAAATAAAATAAAATTCATCTTCTATCAGTATAAGTAATTCTCTCTGTTCGTTTCCCCTCATCTTAATAATGTTGTTTTTTGGAATTGCAGTTGTATATACAAATAGTAGAATATACTTATGTAAAACACTAAAATACTGATGCTTTTCTCTTTAAACATAAAATGTGCTTTGTATTTCTTATTGTAGTGAAACCCACATACAGAAACCATTTTGAAGTGTATGATTCAGTGACATTTAGTACTTTCACAGTACTATGCAACTACCACTTCTACCCAGCTCCAAAACATTGTTATTGCCCCCAAAGAAAGCACCACAGCCATTAAACACTGAATCTAGTTTCTTCACTTAGCATGTTTTCAGGATTCATCTACTTTGGAGCATATATCAGTACTTCATCCATTTTTGTAAGCACAAATATGTCCATTGCATGGGTGTGCTTCATATTTTACTATTGAAGGAATCTCAAGATCCCATGAGCCCTCCTGGTGATGATCTCTACCACTGTCCAGAAGGAGATCACAGGAAACAGCCTTTTGAGGAGTCTACAAGAACCAGTGAAGATAATTTAAGGTAATTTGGGGGCACTTTGGTGAAAACTTACAAGCTGTTGGTAAGTTCCTGTTATAATCAGTTCTATATAATTAAACCATTTTTCTCCCTCAGCATATAGTTTGTTATTCTGGTTATATTTATTTTTATTTTTTAAAATGTCCCCCTGGCCTATGACCAATTGAGTGCCCCTTTTTTGCATTGCAGTAGAGAGGTAGGTACTATTTTTAGGTAAGTTTGTATTCTGCATCCCTGTCAAGCAGTCCTTGTTTCCAACCTTGTTCTGCTTCTTTAAAGACCCAGTCATCCCTTCTGGGATTATATTTCCAAAAACCAAATGTTGTATAAAATATGTCTTTTTTTTTTAATCAGTCTCACTCTGCCACCCAGGCTGGAGTGCAGTGGCATGCTCACAGCCACTGCAGCCTCAACCTGCTGAGCTCAGGTAATCCTTCTGCCTCAGCCTTCCAAGTAGCTGGAACTACAGGTGTGCACCACCACACCCAGCTAATTTTATGATTTATTGTAGAGACAGGGTCTTGCCATATTGCTCAGGCAATCCTCTCCTGTGCTGGGATTACAGGTGTGAGCCACCACGCCTGGCTTGTGTTGTGTCTAATTTGTACTAATTTCCAGACGTCCATTAACTAATAATACAGTCATCCTTCAGTATCCATGGGGGATTGGTTCTAGGATCCTTCCTTGGATATCAAAATGTGAGGATGTTCAAGTCCCTTATGTAAAATGGGGCCATTGTATTTGCATATAACCTATGCACATTCTCCCACATGCTTTCAGTCATTTCTAGACTATTTATCATACCTAACACAATGCCTACACATCCCTTCATTCATGTAAATTCAACATACTGCTTGGCACACAGCAAACCGCTTTTTGGAACTTAGCAAAATTTCTTAATTAAATTAAAGTAGATTTTATAACTCTCTCTTTTTAAAAACACATTACAAGAATGCACCTGCACAGAGATTAAATGTCTTGTTTAAGGCCACATAGCTCTTAAGTGCTAGAGCCAGAGATCTTAGCCAGCTCACATCTTCCAACATTGTGTCCTTTCTACAGCTGTGACAAGTGGGTCTTGATTATGTCCAGTTCTGTGGTATAAAATTTTTATTTCTTGGAGTTGCTCATGACAAGATTTTATAACAAAATAATTGGGGTTCTCAATGGAATTTATTAAAATATTACTTTCTTACATAATAAAGTTACTTAAATTACTTAGGAAACATTTTTATAGATAGCAATATACTGGCATTGAGAGATTTTTCCTGTTTTATTTTCCTCTTTTTTTGTCATCCAAACAAAGAGAAGCCAACAGCTGCATTCCATCTTAATTCTGGTTAATCATTTGTCTCTGATAAATAAGACCATACTATTAATTCTCTATGAGCACAGGCTTTCTCGTTGTGTTTGACTTTTAATTTTTACCTATTTTTCTATGTAGATTTTCACATTCTACTTCAGAGACTTCTCCTCAAGAATTGACTGTTCGTGTGTCATCTCCTGTATTTGGAGCTGC
Source organism: Cephalopachus bancanus (assembly GCA_027257055.1). NCBI lineage: Eukaryota > Metazoa > Chordata > Mammalia > Primates > Tarsiidae > Cephalopachus > Cephalopachus bancanus. The sequence goes on along the minus strand of JAPVLO010000097.1, from coordinate 10,265,304 downwards.
CTCCAATGTGAGAAGTAGTCTAGGTCTGAATACAAGTTTGTCCCCCTCTCTTTTAGAGACTGGGAAGAAGAAACATCTGAAAACAGCCCCTTTTAGCAATACTTCTATTTCTAGATCGGAGAAAACGAGGTCAAAATCTGAAGATAGTGCCCTTTTCACACATCATAGTCTTGGGTCTGAAGTGAACAAGGTCATTAGCCAGTCATTCTCCAATAAACAAATACTTATAAGTAAAAACATAAGTGAAGCCACAGGTGAGCAGGACAGTCCTGATCACATTAAAGATGCCGCTACTGAGAGACATTTGGAGCCCCTGAAACCACTGGGAGCCAGAACATCCAAAAGGAAGAAAACCGAAGAAGAAAGTGAGCATGAAGTAAGCTGCCCCCAAGCCTCTTTTGATAAAGAAAACGCTTTCCCTTTTCCAACGGATAATCACTTTTCCATGAATGGGGACTGTGCAATGGACAAACCTCTGGATCTGTCTGATCGATTTTCAGCTCTTCAGCGTCAAGAGAAAAGCCAAGGAAGTGAAACCTCCAAAACCAGATTTCGGCAAGTGACTCTTTATGAGGCTTTGAAACCCGTTCCAAAGGGCTTTTTCTTAAGCCGGAAGGCCTCAGGTGGGAGCTGTGTGTTGCCCAAAGACTCCCCAGAGGAGCCCTGTTTACAGGAGTGCGTCGTCCTCCAGCCCTTGAGTAAATTCTCCCCGGACAACAAACCGTTACAAATAAAGGAAGAAAATCCTGTCTTCAAAATCCCTCTGCGTCCACGTGAAAGTTTGGAGACAGAGAATCTTTTTGATGACATGAAGGTTTGTGTTAAACGTTCAAGGATTTCAATTAAAATGGTTGTTAGTGATTCCATCTAGATGCTAACAGTTACTTCTGTTTTAGGGTACTGGTTCTCAAGAGCCAATAAAAATAAAAACCAGGTCAGTCCATGGAGGATGTGAACTTGCATCAGTACTTCAGTTAAATCCATGTAGAATTGCTAAAACAAAGTCTCTACAAAGCAGCCAAGGTGTGTATACTCTGAGTCGGATTTCCACTTTTTTTTAATAACTTTAAATTGGGTATTATGTAATTTTCATTCTTTGAATAGAGTGAATTGTTTTAGAAAAAAAAATCTTATTTCTTCCCACATGTCTGTATTTATGGGATGATTTTCATTGCTTTTTCTTTTTTTTTATGTTTTGAGTTAGAGTCTCACTCCATTGTCCAGACTGGAGTGCAGTGGCACTCTCCTGGCCACCGCAGCCTCGACCCGCTGGACTCCAGCAATCTTTCCGCCTCAGCCTTTCCAGTAGCTAGAATTACAGGCACGTACTACCATGCCTGGCTGATTTTTCTTTATTTATTGTAGAGATGAGGTCTTGCCAAATTACCCAGGCGGGTCTCAAACCCGTGGGTTTAGGCAATCCACTCACCTCAGCCTCCCAAAGCACTGGGATTACAGGCTGACACTGAGCCCGGTTTTCATTACTTTCATTTTACCTGTGATTTTTTACTCTTGTGCTTTTTGAAAATATGAGATATTTTGATACATACTTTTATAGGTCATTTTAATTGACTTATGTAGCTATTTATCGTTTTCTTTATAAAAACTTTAAACATTTTAAACGATTCAGAATTTTTAAAAATAAAAATTAGAGCTTTTATTATCTAAATCTATTTCTTCATCCCGTTGAAAACTTGTTTTTCTCTGCATTTACATGTATACCTGTAAACATATGTATACATTTACACAGGTTTTTAAACGTCTTGTTTGAAAACATCATTTTGCCCTACTATATATATGCATCTTTTCATAATTTTGCTGTTTAAAAGGAATCTTTTTGTTTCTTTGGCCACCAAATAGTTCCAAAGTTCATATGCAGTATTTTTTCTTATATTATTCATTGGCAGATTATTTCTTCATTCTAGGTTTATCCCTTTTTTCCTGAAACACATTCTTTAGTTCTTCTAGTGAGGGTTTCAGTGTCTGTGTGAAAACTTTTCACTCTCATTTGTGAATTTTTTTAGCTTTTCATTTTAATTGTCATGTTTGCTTTAGGGATTACAATATACATAACTTAACCTTTCACAGTCTACTTGGAGTTAATACTGTACCACTTCATGTTCTGTAACTTTATGTAGTTGTCATGTATTATATCTACATACATTGAAAATTCCTCAAATGTTATATGTTTAAATTTTAAAAAACATTTTGTTTAAATACAATCACATACCGTAAAAATCACTCATTAAAGTGTCAAATTCAGTGGTTTTGCTATACATCACCACAGTTAACTTTGAAACATTTTCATCACTTACAACCCCACCCCTACCCCACTCCACCACCCAGATCCTGGCACTATGAATCTACTTTTTGTCTTCATAAATTTGCCTCTTCTGGAATTGTATGAATGGAATCCTTCAAGATATGATCTTTTGCGACTGACTTCCTTCATTTGGTGTAATGTTTTCAATTTTCGTCTGTTTGAAGCATATATCAATGTTGCATCCCTTTGTATTGTTGAATTACATTTCATTGCATTAGTATACCGTGTTTTATCCATTTGTCAGTTGACGAGCATTAAAGTTTTTTCCACTTTTTTTGCTGCTGTGATTAACACTGTGAACATTGGTGTGCAAGTTTTTGTGTGGATGTATTTTCATTTTTCTTTGGTTATACCTAGGAGTAGAATTGCCAGACCACATGCCAACACTGTGTTTCACCCTTTGAAGGACTCCTGACTGCTTTCCAAGGCAGCTTTACCATTTCACATTCCCACCAGCAGTGTCTGAGGGCTCCAGTTTCTCCACATCCTTACTAACACTTATTACCTGTCTTTTTTTATTCTAGCTATTCTAGTGGATATGAAGTGGCATCTTATTGTGGTTTTGATTTGTATTTTCTATGATTTATAAAAAAAATTTCTAATCTGTAGGTCCTATAATGTTTTAAAGTGATGAGAACTTTTGAAATCAGTTTTTTAATTGCATATTTTCTTCTCTTTATCTAAGGTAACTCCTTTGAAAATATCCAGTGGAGTGTAGATCCAGGAGCAGACCTTTCTCAGTATAAGATGGATATTACTCTCATAGATACAAAGGTAAGTTAAAAAGTAAAACCAAAACCTTTTAGTTCTTATTCTACTGAGTTGTTAGTCAGCCTTCTCTCCTTACTATGACCTTGAGATAATCAGATACCCTTTAAAATCTGCATTAATTTATTCAGAAAACTAAGAAATAAAAATACTTGTTTTTCCAACTCTGTGATACTTTTTGAAAGACTAATAGTATTTTCTGACTTTAAAGGCCTTTGCTGAAAGACATTAATGTAGTTTTTAAAATAATGTAACATGCTAGTTACATGTTTCAGATAATTTTATTTTTTATTAAAATAATTTGACATATGTTTTGATAGCTTTAAGGTAATATGCCATTAAAAAATATTTTCCCAGTTGACTCTTTTTTAAATACCGTATTTTTAAAAATTAAAATTTGCCGGGCTCGGTGGCTCAACCTGTAATCCCAGCACTTTGGGAGGCCGAGGTGACTGGATTGCCTGGACCTGCGGGTTCAAGACTCGCCTAGGCAACTTGGCAAGACCTCATCTCTACAATAAATAAAAAATTAGGTGGGCGTGGTAGCGCGTGCCTGTAGTTCCAGCTACTTGGAAGACTGAGGTGGAAGGATCGCTGGAACCCAGCAGGTCAAGGCTGTAGTGGCCGGGAGTGGCCACTGCGCTCCAGTCTGGGTGACAGAGTGAGACTCCAAAAAAAATTTTTTTTTAAATAAAAAGTAAAAAAATGTAAAATTTAAATTCATAGTGTAAATTACTTTTTTGCCATGTATTTAGGTTCTATGTCGTTTGAAAAGTTTGCTTTCACTCGATAGCATACTATTAGCAAAGTATTTGACAGTTGCTAGAGTAACAGATACTCATCAAGAAATCAAGTTTGATTTTTGAAATTATTGTTCTCATTGTACTTTGATGTCTGCTTACTGTGAAGCGGATTGGAGAAGAAAGGCAGGAAAAGTTCAAGGGAGTCCGGTGGTAAATAATTCTCCCTTTCCTTGGCAGCAGGTCTTCTTTTCTTAGACTTCAGAGAGAAGATGCTTGTATATTGATGCTAAAATGTCTTACAGGCAGTAGAACCTGAATCTATATCTGTTCCTAAAGTATAAAAGTAAATAGAACTTAATGCTTAAAAATGGTACATTTTATGTTGTGTATATTTTACCAAAATTTCTTTTTTGTAAAAAGTAAATATAAGCATAAAGGAATAATTATTAAAATTTTTAAAATATTTATTCAGGATGGCAGTCAGTCAAAATTAGGAGGAGAGACAGTGGACATGGACTGTACATTGGTTAGTGAAACCATTCTTTTAAAAATGAAGAAGCAAGAGCAGAAGGGAGAAAAAAGTCCAAGTAAGATTTGTTTTTGCTTTTATTTTAATAAAAATGTAGAGTAAAGTTTGTAGTTGTACCATGCATTGAATAGCCCAAGTGACCGCTTAACCAGGTTTTTTTTTTTTTTTTTCTGCTGTTAATTTTATGTTCCTCCTAGGAAAGCTCTGTTTCAGTATTTCAGAAAAAAACTCTTTAGCCAAAATAATTTTATTTTAGAAAGGATTCGGATGACTTCCAGGGGTCAACAAATGGCAGCGAGCTGCCAGTTTTATAAATAAAGTTTTACTGGAGCTAAGGGTCATTTATTTGTTTATGTGTTGTTACCTGCGGCTGCTTGTCCATGCAATGGCAGAGTTAAGTAGTTGGTGCAGACACCTCATAGCCCCACATGTCTCAAATACTTGCTGTCTGACCCTGCAATAAAAAGTTTGCTGATCCCTAGCGTAGACATTTTTTAGAAATGGTGTAGCAGGGAATCTTAAAAGTTCAGTGTTATTAGAATTGTGATTTTCTAAAGCAATTTGACAGGGAAAGACAGCGAATTTCTACTGAGAGTCTAAATTAGTCTTGATTCACACATCAGCACTAAGAATGATGGTATGTGTGCTGAGTTCGTCTGCTGTATTCTGCCTCTGCTGATAAGGTAATTAGGCCAGATTAGTGCTCTATAGTCTTTTGTAGTGAAAAACTGTCAATTTGTCACCCAAATTTTTGATTTTCCAAAACAGGTGGAAGATTTTGGTTGGCATTATCTTAAGAACAGCCCTAACTGTAGAGGAAGGTGACATAAGAACGGCTAGACTAGAACAGTTGTCATTGTTCACTCTTATGTCTTACCACATGATGCAGTGCGAAAGCAGGGGCATTTCTCAAGGCTCATCTGTCAGAAACTGAGTGCATGCAGACTATATGTGCATTTTCAATCTTCTGCTGAATTTTCTGTAGTCTACCTGCTCAGGACCAAAAAATAAAACAGCAGTCTTGCCCTGGCTTCTTTTGAATCAACTTACTTCTTGCTGCCTTAAATGCAGTTAAGTGAGAAAAAATTTTAAGGTTTAATAACTGTTTAATCATTTATTAAATATCAATTAAAAATTCTGTACTATGGCCACGTATGGTGGCTCATGCCTGTAATCCCAGCACTTTGAGACACCAAGGCAGGAGGATTGCTTGAGCCCAAAATTTCGAGACAAGCTTAGGCAACATAGCAAGATCTCATCTCTATTTTTTAAATTTTAAAAAATTTGCCCAGCGTGGTGGCACATGCCTTTAGTGCTAGCTGCTCAAGAGGCTGAGGCAGAAGGATCATCTGAGCCCCGGAGGCTGAGGCTACAGTAAGCCGTGATTATGCTACTATACTCCAGCCTAGGCGACAGAGACCCCAAACTCCAAAAATAAAAAATAAAAAAATATGTATGTATGTACTGGGAAATATTCTAGGAACTGGAGGTAATGAATAAACAGAACAAAAGTACCTACCTCATGTCACTTACACGCTAATGAAAGAGAAACAAGCAAGTCTATATATGATAGATATTGGTAAGTGCAGGAGAAAAATAAGCCAAGTAAGTGAGAGAGCACCCAGACTGGGAGAGGTAGTGGTTATGTTACAGAGTAGTTGTAGTAGGCCTGTGTTCTATCATATTTGGTAGCCAACTTGCTGTATTCTTTTTTTTTCTTGAACTCTGGTGTTTTAAAAGGTATATTAATATAATGGGGAAAGTAGTTAGATCTCTGAAGATGAATTTGTCACTTTTGCCTATCAAATATGTCCTTGAATTCATTGTTTCTATTAATACTAAGCTAGCAAGTACTAATGATGAGGCAAGAGATGCTTTTTTGTTGTTACTTCGTTAGAAAAATAAGCATGAGTAAAGGACATTTAAAGCTCTAACATAAAGCCTTTGTAAATGTACAGTAACTGTCCAGACATGCACAAATTGTAAGAATTGAACCGCGTTGTAAAAATCATGATTTAAAAGTGTCTTAAACACTTTATTACATACATTCTAGTTTGTTACCCACTTGCGGTCACTGAATTAACACTCGTAGTTTTACAGCTTACTACTGATATTTTTAGAATCATCTTTTTAACTTGGTCCATAAACACTTCACTACATATGTCATATCTTGAAACCCTCATTGTAATCATGTTTTAAAGAAGTGTCTTTAAACACTTCATTATATATATTACAATCTGTTACTTATAGTCACTGTATTATCGCTCTTAACCAGCCACTTGTGATTAACACTCTTAGAATCATCTTTTACATGTGACTGCAAGTACCTCACTGCCTACTTTGGATCTATTCCATAAAAGAACACATTTCAAAGTAAAGTTTGTAATTCACATTTTAAGAACCATGTATTAAGAAGTGTCTTTAAAGACCTCATTACATTATTTTAGGGTAGTTACCATAAGTTTCATGTTGATCTATATAGAAAACAAAAAACTCGCTTGTTGTCCTAAGCTAGTGCTCTTTCACATAGATGAAGAAAGAAAAATGAATGACAGCTTGGAAGACTTGTTTGATCGGACAACACATGAAGAGTATAAATCCTGTTTGACAGATAGTTTCTCTCAAGTAGCAGATGAAGAGGAGGAATTGTCTGCTGCCACAAAGAAGCAAAACAGTAAGGCTATTTTCTTTTAATTATGGCATCTCAGTTACACTGAGTCCAGTGAATTAAGTTGTCAGGCTAATTAACAGAGTCTTGATGAGGTATATCAGCAATTAAAGTTATATGTTTCTTGTATAAATTTCTTCCTCAGTTGTTTTTCAATTTTGAGATAATTTTACACTATCAAAGAGTTCCAAAAAATAGTTCAGAGGGTTCTCCTATACCTTTCACTCAACTTCCCTTTATGTTGACATCTTACATAGCCATAATTTATTAGAACTAAGAAATTATTAGCCAGGTGTGGTGGCACATGCCTATAGTCCCAGCTACTCGGGAGCTTGAGCCTAGGAGTCTGAAGCTGCCATGAGCTATGATCACACCACTGCAATCTTGCCCAGGCAATAGAGTGAGACCCCCCATTCAAAAATAAAAACTAAGAAAATTAATGTAGGTTTGAGGCTATACATTTCTTTATAATCTACAAAAACATGTATAAATGTTTCAAGAAACTTCTGTTAATTAACAAATTAATAATTATAATAAAGTAGAAGGAGAAAGTTTTGCAGAAAACTGAGATTCACTTTCTGCTGTGAATGTTTTATCTTTCCAGACTAAATACCTAATGTAACTATATGCATATCAGCCCTATCACCTGTTTCGCTAGGGGCAGTAATTTATAATGTAGGGTAGCGATCAAAAGAAGAATACTCTATGAAACTGAAATTCTTAAGTAGGTAATCTGAATTGAAAATTAGTTAAAATTCTCACTAAATATCTTATTTTCCTGTGGTGAGTAAAGCAGTCAAAATTTTTCATCTAATGCAAAGATTGTTTTGTACTAGTTTATGAACATACCTTTAAGTGTCAGCCCTTAGGTCAAAGGAAATGAGACCCTAACCAAAGATACAGAACAGTAGGCTTTTGCTTGCTTAGTCTATGGCAAAAGCTTAATCAAGTAAATTTTGTAATAAAAAACTTGCAGCTCTTCAGTACTGGATATGTTTTTTTCTCCAAGAAGAACCTTTTTCAAATTGATTTTACTTCAAAGAAAGAAATACATGTATATAATAAGAATATATATAAAAAGAATATATATATTCTCTATATATATATTTAGAATTGTTAGTTGCTTGTGAGGATTTGCTACATAAGTATATTAAATGAAGGTGAGGTTTGGGCTTTTGATGATCCCCCACAACCCTCCCAATAAAAGACATAGTGTCCAGTGTGTGGCTGTGTGTCTCCTATCACCCCTCCCTCCCTCCCTCCGTCCCTCCCTCCCTCCCTCCTTTTGTAGTGCCCAGCATCTGTTGTTCCCGTCCTTGTGCCCATGTGCCCACTTGTGAGTAAGAACATGCAATATTCAGTTTTTTGTTTCTGTGATAATTCACTTAGAATGATGATCTCTAGCTGCATCCATGTTGCTGCTAAGGACATGGTTTTTTTCTTCTTTATGGCTGCGTAGTATTTCAACATGTTTATGTACCACATTTTCTTTATCCAGTCCACCTTCGATGGGCATCTGGGTTGGTTCCTTGTATCTGCTATTGTGAATAGTGCTACAGTGAACATACGTATACAGGTGTCTTTTTTGGTAGAATGATTTATATTCCTCTGGGTATATTCCCAACAGTGAGATTGCTGGTTCAAATGGTAGCTCTATTTTTTAGGTTGAGAAACCTCCAAACTACTTTCCACAAAGATTGAACGAATTTACATTCCCACTGACAGTATACAGGCATTCTCTTTTATTCAAAGCCGTTCCAACACTTACTGTTTTTTGACTTTTTAATGACAGCCATCCTGAACCGTGTGAGGTGGTATGTCACTGTAGTTTCAGTTTGCATTTTTGTGATGATTAGTGATGCTGAACATTTTTCATGTTTATTGGCTGCTTGTTTGTCTTCCTTGAGAAGTGTCTGTTCATGTTCTTTTTAATGGAGTTTTTTTTTCCTGTCAACTCATTTGAGTTTCTGTGTGTGTGTGTGTGTGTGTGTGTGTGTGTGTGTGTGTGTGTGTCTGTTATTTATTTATTTATTTTTGATTCTGTTGCCCAGGCTGGAGTGCAGTGCCAAAGTCACAGCTCACTACAGCCTCCAATTCATGGGTGCAAGTAATCCTCCCACCTCAGTCTCCCAAGTAACTGGGATTATAGGCACACACTACCACACCCAGCTAATTTTTTTTTTTTTTTTGTAGAGACAAGGATTCCACTGTGTTGCCTAGGCTGGTCTCAACCTCCTGGCCTCAGGCAATCCTCCCACCTCAGCCTCCCAAAGTGCTAGGATTCCAGGTATGAGCCACTGCACCTGGCCTATTTGAGTTTCCTATGGATCCTGGATGTTAGCCTTTGTCAGAAGCATAGTTTGCAAATATTTTTTTCCCATTCAGTGGGCTGTTTCTTTACTCTGTTGATGCTTTCTTTTGCTGTTCAAAAACTTTTTAGCTTGATAAGGTCCCAACTGTTGATTTTAGCTTTTGCTGCATTTGCTTTTGAGAACTCGGCCATCAATTCATTGCTTAGACTGATGTCCATAAGGGTGCTTCCTAGATTTTCTTCTAAGATTCTTATAGTTTGAGGTTTCAAATTTAAGTCCTTACTCCATTTTGAGTTAATTTTTGTATATGGTGATAAGTAGGGGTCCAGTTTCATTCTTCTGCATATGGTTAGCCAGTTTTCTTAGCATCGTTTGCTAAATATAGTTTCCTTTCCCCAGTGTTCGTTTTTATCAGTTGTTTGAAGACCTGTGGTTTTATTTCCAATTCTCTGTTTTGTTCCACTGGTCTTTGTGTCTATTTTTATACCAGTACCATACTGTTTTGGTTACAGTAGCCTTGTAGTAAAGTTTGAAGTCTGAGAGTGTGGTGCCAAAAAAGGCGGTGCTACAAATGACCCGAAAAAATACAAAGGATTACAAGAGATTACTAAGAACATCTGTATTCAAGTAAGCTAGAAAATCTAGAGGAAATGGAGAAATTCCAAGCAATGTAAAACCTTCCAAGATTGAAGCAGGAAGAAATTGAAATGCTAAACAGACCCAATCCAAGAAATTGATTCAGTAATAAGAAACCTCTTCCCAAAAAAGCCCTGGGCCAGATGGTTTCTCAGCTGAATTCTATCCAGCATACAAGGGAAAACTGATACCAATCCTGCTGAAGGTTTTCTAAGCAATCAAGAAAGAAGGAATCCTCCCTAGCTTATTTTTGGAAACCAATATCATTCTGACATCAAAAAATGACAACAAGAAAGAAGAAAATGAGGCAAATTTCCCTGGTGAGCATAGATACAAAAATCATCAACAAGATACTAACACATCTAGCACATTACAAGGATCAGTCATCATGACCAAGTGGGCTTCATACCTGGAATTCAAGGCTGGTTCAACATACGTATTAGGTCTGTGGGATAGGCCAGTGCCACAGGAATAAAGCAAAGAATTGCACAAAAATTAGATTAGAAAAAATAGTTTATTTAGAAAGTAGATTGGAGAGAGGGAAAGTGCAGGAAGGAACAAGAGCTTAAAGAGAAGCATGGCTCGGCCAGAGCTTTAATGAAAACATGGCTAAGACAAAGCACAAAAACATGGGGGCAGCTGCTTGAGATTGAATGCTTTTAAGGCTTCCTTTGGTGGGGGTGGGTTGTTAAGTTGTTTGGGTGGTGGTTTTACGTTATCACAAAGGGGGCAACTAAGCTCAAGAACTGATGTCACAGTGATGGTCAGCAGGCAGATGGGTGGATTAGTCACATAACTGTTGTCATGGTGATGGAGTCTGTGTCACCAAGGTCACGAAGGGCTGCTTTTATGGCTGGAAGACAAATACTTGGAATAGAAAAATGATCAGTACCTGGGGGGTTGCAAGACAATTATCAATAGCTACCTCTGGGAAACTGGTTCTGCCCTTTGTTAATGATAAGAGGGCAAGCTAGGTAATTTGCTAAGAAAATATGGCAGAGCTAAGCAGTGTTAAAATGGCTACACTTTAGCAAAGGTGACACCATTTTTTTTTTTATTTCTCCCCTTCAATACACAAATCAATAAGTCTAATCTACTCTATAAACAGATATAAAACCAAGATCCATGTGATTTTATCTCAGTAGACACAAAAGAAGCATTTGACAACAAAAAATATATATTCTTTTACAAAGGTATACTTATCAGTTTCTGGTTTTTGGTTTTTGTTTTTAAGTTATATTTCATACTAACCATGCCAGAATTTCTTCTCACTTAGCTTTTGTGATAATGCTACACTGTTCTTTTGATCTCTGGCAACTTCTGTCACCAAGTGTATCCCCAAGACTCCATCTTTGTCATTCACATTCTTTCTCTTACATCTTTTATTAAACACCAATGAAAAATGCTCCAAATCTGCACCCCTAGGTTTGACTTCTCCACTGAATCCCAGTCCTGCATTTCTGAGTCATTGATAGACACCTTTGTGTCATTTCAGCTTAAACTTAATATGACTAAGCCAATTTCCATTTATTGCCTACCAAGTGACTTTCAACTCCCCCCACCCCCGGCACCCAGGCATATAATTTACGATTTATTGTGCAATTATTTTATTTTCCCAACCCCCATATCACAAAGTCCTACTTGGTCTTTCCTTATAGGAAAGATCAGGTTTGGGGGAGAATATCAAAAGCTCAATTCTGACATGTTATTATACTTACTAGACATTCAAATGGAAGCATTTAATAGACAGTTGGCATATGTCTAGAGTCTGGACAAAAAATATGGAATAAAGAAATAATTTGGTGGCCGGGGGTCAACAATGAGTGGTGGTACTTAAAGCTGTGAAACTAAATGAGGGGTTGGATATGAGTGGAAAAGAGAAGCCTTTCAAGCTCTGACCTCTGGGGCGTGGCAACTTTAAGAGATCAGAGAAACAAAGAGGGACAAACAAAGGAGGCTGAGGAGCTGTAGCCTGTAACAGAGTGGAAGCAAGAGTGTGTGCTGTTCTGGAAGCCAAGTGAAGATGTTTCTTTATATTCATTACTCTCCGCCTCGTCTTTTCTCTTTTGAACCCAACTTGAATCCAGCTTTTGACATCTTATAAGCATCTTGAACTTAATGTAGTCAAGTTAGAAGTCTATTTTTCTACCCAAATTTGACTTTCCCCTGCCTCTCCGAGTCTCATTAAACTTTAGTAACTGTCCACCCAGTTGCTAAAGAGCAAAATGTAGGAGTCATATTTTAGGGTTTTTTTTAACTCACCTTCATGCACAGTCTACTCCCCTGGCAGTACTATCTGCAAACACTTCTCTCCATCTCTGCAGCCACCACCTTCATCTAAACCACAGCTATTTCACCTGTCCTATTGTAGGCCTCCTGGTCTTTTAATATCAGGTATTTCTCCTCTCCAGTCCATTCTCTGCAGAGAATCAAAGGGGTTTATTTTAAATGTAAATTGTATTTTGGAGGGGGAGAGGGCTTAAAATTCTTCAATGGAAATAAGATCTTTGAATGCTAGTAAGCACATGAAAATGTTCTCAGCATTATTGGACATCAGGGAATGAAATACCACTTCATACCCTCTGAAATGTTTAAAAAGACTGACAGTATCTAGTATTGGCGAGGAAGAAGAGTATCAGGAGCCACCCACACATTGCTGATGGGAGTGTAAAATTGTTAGTGTTACTTTGAAAAACAGTTTGGCAGCGTTTGTTTGTTTGTTTGTTTGTTTAACAGCTCTAGGGAGGTTTGTCATTTTTTTGTAAAGTTAAGCATACACTTAGTCTATTACCCAGAAATTCATCTTCTAGGTAAATAACCAAGAAAAATGAAAACGTGTTTATGAAAAGATGTGTTTGAGAACATTCATAGCAGCACTACTCATAATAGCTCAAAACAGGAAACAACCCAAATGTTCATCAATAGGTGAATAAAGAAATTGTGACAGTTCATCAATAGGTGAATAAAGAAGTTGTGACATATTCACATAATGCAATATTACTCATCAACAAAAAGAAGAGAACTGCTAGACCAAATGACATGGATGAATCTCCAAAATTTGCTGAGCTAGAAAATTCAAAGGAAGAAAAGGCGTATTATAAAATTCCATTAATATGAGGTTCAAAGACAAGCATAACTAAGCTATGGAGATAGAAATCAAACCAGTGATTGTGGTGGGTGGCGGGGATATTCTTGTGCACGAGAAATGAATACGAGGTGACTTTTAGGGGTGTTAGAAATGTTCTCTGTCTTGACTTGGATAGTGTATTACACTGGAATATACATTTATCAAAATTCATCATAGTATACTTAAAATCAGTGTATTTTGTATGTAAGTAATACCTCAATAAAGTTGATTTAGACACAAAAGTCTTCCATCGTTTCCCATTGCACTTAAATTTAAGCCCTTCTTTTGGCTTCCAAGGTCCATCATGATCTGGTACCTGGCCACTTTCCCAAACTCATCTCCCCCAACACTTCCCTTTCTTCACTAAAACTCAGCCACACTAGCTTTAGTTGCTATAACATACCAAACTCTTTCTCACCTCAGGACTTCTACCCACATTCCCGGCCCCACATCTGCTTAATGTTTAACAGTCTGCTTGCTTGATGTTCATTTTCTTCCTTGTAATGTGAACTCAATGAGGACAGGTGACATGGTCTTTTCTTGGTCTACATGATACATCCAGAACTTAGCCCAGTGTTCAGTAAGTTTTGCTTCTTTGAGGTTAGTGGTTTGTCTAGATAGCTAAGAGATGTCTGTATAGAGTATAGATTTCTGTATACAGGTCCCAAGTTCTGAGCTCTGTTTCTTACATTATGTCATCACTCTTCTGATTATCTTTTTATTATAGCCTACCTTATAGACACATTATAAAAATAAGCAGAATTGGTGTGAATGTAAAATAGAGTAGCCATTATGGAAAATACTATGACAATTCCTCAAAAAACTAAAAATAGAACTACTATGTGATCCAGAAATCCTGCTGCTGTCTATCCATCCAAAGAAAAGGAAATCAGTATATCAAAGAAATATCTTGGCCAGGTGTGGTGACTTATACTTGTAATCCCAGCACTTTGGAAGACCAAGGCAGGAGAATCACTTGAGCCCAGTAATTTGACACCAGCCTTGGCAAAATAGTGAGACCTCATCTTTTAAGAAATCAAAAGTAGCCAGGCGTGGTGATGCACGGGTCGAGGTTGCAGTGAGCCATGCTGCACTCAAGCCTGAGCAACAGAGTGAGATCCAGACTAAAAAACAAAAAAAAAGAAATATCTGCACCCCATGTTTATTTAAGCACTACTCACAATAGCCAAGACATAGAATCAGCCAAAGTGGTCATAAACAGATGAATGGATAAATAAAATGTGGAATATATTCACAATGGAATACTATTTAGCTATAAAAAAGAACAAAATTCTGTTATTGTAGAAACATGGATGAGCTTAGAGAACATTATATTAGGTGGAATAAGCCAAACACAGAAATATAAATGAAATGCCACATGTTCTCACTCATATTTGGAAGCTACAAAAGATGACCTCCTAGAAGTAGAGAGTAGAATAGTGGTTTCCAGAGGTGGGGAAGTAGGGGATAACCAAAGGTTGGGTGATGGATACAAAAGTACACCTATAGTCCCTCTTTTGGAGGCTGAGACAAGAGGATTGCTTGAGACCAGGAGTATGTAGTCCACACTAAGTTCTGGCATCAATTTGGTGATCTCTCAGGAGCAGGAGACCACTGGGTGGCCTAAAGGGAGGGGCGAGCCAGCCCAGGTTAGAAATGGAGCAGGTCAGAACTCCTGTGCAGATCAGTAGAGGAGGGATCATGCTTCTGAACTGCCACTGTCCTCCAGCCTAGGCAACATAACAAGACCCATTCTCTAAGAAAAGTAAATAATAAGACAAGGCTTGGTGGCTCATGCCTGTAGTTCAAAACAGTCTGCACAACATAGCGAGACCTCATCTCTTAAAAAAAAAAAATTTTTTAAGTTAGTCTGGCACACTGCCTAGGGTGGGGACACATAACATCAGTGAGGGTACCCACACTTTACCTGTATGATGACCATGTATGCATCTGACCCTCGTGTACCACACATTTTTAAAATAAAATAATTATTTTAAAAATTAGTCTGGCATAGCGGTGTGTGCCTGTAGTCCCAGCTACTCGGGAGGCTTATGCAGGAGAATTGCTTGAGTCCAAGAGTGGAGGCTGCAGTGAGCTATGATCATGCCACTGCACTCTACCCTGGATAACAAAGTGAGACCCTGACTCAATAAATAAATAAATAATAACAAAGCACAGCTAGACTGGAGGAATAAGTTCTGTGTTCTATAGCACTATAGAGAGACATAATTAACAACAATTTATTGCTTGTTTTCAGATATCTAGAAGCATGGATTTTGAATGTTACCACACACAAAAAAGCAATATTTGAAGCGATGGATATACTAATTACTTTGATTTAACAAACTATCACACTGAACCTTATAAAGATGTATAATTATATATAAATTTAAAATAATGCAAACAAAAAAGTTTTTAATCAATAGGATTAATAAGTGGGACATATTAAAAGCTGTATTGTATTGTTCTTTTTTGTTAAATGATAATGGGCATCTGTGTAATTCTTTTAAACTCTAAAATCCTTTCTGAGGTATGATTTTTTAGCTGTCTAGTAATTTTGAGATGAAACAATTAGCACCCTCTGCAGATGAAAAAGAAAGAAAGAAAAATAGTTACAGAAAATTCAAATGAGTTTCCCAGGGGTCTAAAGTAAAACCCAATAAAAATGGAAGTTTGGCCTGGCACAGTGGCTCAAGCTTGTGATCCCAGCACTTTGGAAGACCGAAAGACTGCTTGAACCAGGAGTTTGAGACCAACCTGGGCAACACAGTAAGACCTTGTCTCTCCAAAAAATAAAAAAATTAGCTGGCATGGTAGCACATGCCTATAGTCCCATATACTCAGAAGGCTGAGGTGGAAGGATCGCCTGAGCCCAGGAAGTTGAGGCTGCGGTGAGCCATGATCATGCCACTGCCCTCCAGCCTGGGTGACAGAGTAAGAGCCTAACTCAAAAAAAAAAAAAAAAAAAAAATGGAAGTTTGAGTACATGTCATTTTCTTGCAAACTAGCCATTTACTTCATATTAAGTTTTACATGCAATTTGTGATGTGCTTGTTTTGTTTACAGTTCATGGTGACAAGCAAGATAAAGTCAAGCAGAAAGCATTTGTGGAGCCATATTTTAAAGATGATGAAAGGTAAGTGTGATTGAAAAGTACAACCAAGCAGTCTGTGTCAGAGCGTCTCTAAGCTGTTGTATTGCAATTTGGTTAACATAGAGTCACTTACTTTATAGTCATAACAGAGAAAGGAGTCAAGCATAAAAATGGCAAGTTTCACAAAGAAAGAAATTTTTTTACCACCACCACTCTTTTTTTGACGGCGATTATTGTTATTTTCTCTGCTTTATTATAACAAATATTGTATTTTCGTTCTATTTTTTTTTTGAACTTTGGGAATTTATTAAATCATGTACTCTAACTTTTGTGTAGTATAAGACTTTTGGTGGTGAGCCTTAGCTTGTTAGGCTTCAGAATTATTTTATAAGGGTTTTATTTTAATCTTTTAAAATACCATTTAAGCTTCTTGATTTTGAACCATAATACTATGTTCTGCCTTTTATGCAAGGATTGCAAATTATGTTACTTTCAGTCACATACAACTTGTCCTTGAAGTGAATTCAAGACACAGTAATCCATTTTTGTTTAAAGTTATACTTTTTTTTCTTTAAGTTATGATGTTGGTAAATCAAGTTACTCAATAAGTTATCTTTTTTGTTTTGTTTTGTTTGTTGTTGAGTTGGAATCCCACTCTGTTGCCAGGCTGGAATACAGTGGCCACCCCATTGTTGATCTGCTGGGCTCTGGTGATCCTTCCACCTCAGCCTTTCAAGTAACTAGAACTACAGGCACGCACTACCACACCTAGCTAATTTTTTTTTTTAATTCATTTATTGTAGAGATGAGGTCTTGCCAAGTTGCCCAGGCTGGTCTCGAACCCACAGACTCAGGCAATCCACTCACCTCAGCCTCCCAAAGTACTGGGATTACAGACTGAGCCACCAAGCCAGCCTGTTATCTTTTTTAAAATTTTATTTCTTTTGAGAATTTTAAAAATCTAACAGGCCAAAATAAGGTGTTTTTTTTTTTCTTTTTCTTATTCCTATGAGACTCTGAAAGAGAAGAGCTGTCATTTTGTTGTTAAATGTTTATTAATTCTTTTCCTTTATTTACTAGTTTTCCATAGAAATAGTACCTAGCATCCCACATGTGTCCAGATTGTTGTTTAGGTGTCATTATAAACTCATGGATTTAAATATATTTGATGTGTTTTAATCCATTGCAGTTTTTATCCTTAGGGATACTCAGATTGTCCCATGTTTGCCTAAAGGACACCTCTTTGAGTGGACACCATCCTAGTCATCTTTCATAGCCTCCTTACTTCTGGTGTGAGAAGATGTTCTAGGCGCTCTTATACACTTCCTGCCAAGGAAGAGTGGCTTGGAATCCGCCACTTCTCCCAGAGGCCTAATTCCTTTTTGTGAGAAATGGTATTTAGGTCAGCCTGGCCAGTAGGGTTCATTGCTATGATTAGTCATTGTTTCTAGACCTTTTAGGTGAACAGAGTTAGGAATAAGGGTTTGTGTTTCATTTTGGTTTTTTAAGACAAACTATACACACTGATACTTAAACCTCCACCTCAAGTTCAGGACTGCTAGATACTTAAGTAACCTCCTCAGGAGATACATCGGCACCTCCTTTCCCACTTACTAAAAATCCCACTTCTCAGTGCCACCAACAATTCCTCGATTTACTGTACTCCACAATACACACATAAAGTAGTCTCAGAATAATACAGTCAGACCACCAATAAAGTGATTCGTGAAAGTAGTTTAAGGCTTTTGTATGTCCTTTTTGTCCTTAAACTATAGCCTATTAAAAATATACAGTCAAGCTGGGCTCAGTGGCTCAGCTTGTAATCCCACGCTTTGGGAGGCTGAGGTGAATGAATTGCCTGAATCTGCGGATTCGAGACCCACCTGGGCAACTTGGCACGACCTCATCTCTACAATAAATCAAAAATTAGCTGGGCGTGGTAGCACACTCCTGTAGTTCCAGCTACTTGGAAGGCTGAGGCAGAAGGATCACTGGAGCCCAGCAGCTAGAGACTGTGGTGGCCGGGAGCATGCCACTGCACTCCAATCTGGGTGACAGAGTGAGACTCCAACTCAAAAAATAAAAAAATAAATAAAAAATAAAAATAAATAAATAAAAATATACAGTCAAATCTCTGGGTTTTAATATCTTTAGGAATAATTAACTTTCTATGTAGTTATGCCACCAATTCAATATCTAGGCTTGTTTTATTTTGCTTTTGCTTTTTTAGGAATTGTTTTAAAAACTATGTAAAACGTGTCTGTTGTACTAGAGGCTACAAAACAAAAGGTATTCAGATAAATCTGTCTTCTGTTCTTGTCCCCTTTACCTTATTAGGTCCCTATTCCTATAGGCAACCATTTGTTTAAAATGTATGGTTTTTCTTCCATCTTTAAAAAAAGCAAATACATATATATAGTCATACTCTTCCCCTTTAGACAAATGGTATGCCATATATACCTTGCTGTACTTTGCTTTTTTTTATGTAACTATATGTTAAATCACTCAAGTTGTATATAGTCATACCTAGTTCCCATTTATTTTTAGCTCCATGGTACTTCATTATATGACTGTCCCATAGTTGGTTTCCTAGGAATGGACTCTTGAGTTGTTTCCATTTATGCCTGGCACACACAGTGCTGCAATAAATGGCTTTGCGCATTCTCTTTTCAGATTTTTGCCTGTTTGCCTTCAGAATAGTTTCCTAGAAGATTACAGAGTACGAACTTTCTTTTTAAATATTTCATATTAGAGGTCCACTAATTTTTAAAAAACAAGTAGTTTTATTTTCCTGAAGCTATTAGCTAGCTGGAGAAACAGGTAGATACAGGTGTAGGAAGGTAAAGGCCTCAGTGTTTGTGTGGTTGCTCTCCCCACTGAGGATACTTGCAAACCCTGGAGAGACAGGTTGTGTTGGGTCAGGGACAAGAAGCTTAGTAGCCTTTTAGGTGATGCTTTGGGGTCTACTATTAGATTCCCAGCTTCATTATAGTACATTATAGAAGTGGTATAGATAATATTCAGAGGAAAGGATCTAGCCAAAATGTGATTTACATAAGCTTAGGATTCCACAAACTCTTTGAAAAAAAATGTAGTTATGGAAGGATTTATGTGTCCTTTCTTGGTTTCCCTTTTAAAGTCACGGGTTGCACTAGTGGTGAGGGCTATTGGGAAACCAAAAAAAGGACCTATAACTCCATATACTTAAAACTAGGACAATTAAAAAGTTGTTTGGTTTTTTTTTAATCTTTTTTACTTGAAAGACAAAGACAGAGTGATGCAGACAGGCATGTTGAGTGAACCATAGACGGTAAGATGGTAAGTGAGACAAGCCTTGAAAGCCAGGGGGAGTTCTGTTGTGTTTGTTTGTTTCATATAATTTTCTTTATTTTAGTAGCTTTAGGGGTACAGATGATTTTTGCTTACATGGCTGCTTTGTACAGTGGTTAAAAAAAGAAGTCTGCCTTTCAGTTGTCCCCATCAGCCCCATTAGTGCACATTGTACCCTGTAGGTAATTCCTCATCTTCCCCCATCCCATCCTCCCCCTTCTGATTCTCCACTGTCCATGATGCCATTATGCCTTTGCAGACCCTAAGCTTAGCTCCTACTTATAAGTTAGAGCATGCGGTATTTGCTTTTTCATTCCTGCATTCATTTAGGATAACGATCCATTCAAGTTGCTGCAAAATACATTATTTTGTTCTTTCTTATAACTGAGTAGTATTCCATGGTATATAGACATACATACACATGCATATGTATATACATGGCATATATATACACATATGATATGTATATATACATACATACCACATTTTCGTTATCCACTGATCAGTTGATGGACATTTAGGTTGATTCCACTGCTTTACAGTTGTGAATTGGGCTGTGATACACTTGTGGGTGCAGGTGTCTTTTTGTATAATGATTTCTCTCCTCCAGGTAGATACCAAGTAGTGGGATTACTGGATCAAATGGTAGA
Source organism: Cephalopachus bancanus (assembly GCA_027257055.1). Classification (NCBI taxonomy): domain Eukaryota; kingdom Metazoa; phylum Chordata; class Mammalia; order Primates; family Tarsiidae; genus Cephalopachus; species Cephalopachus bancanus. The sequence continues at coordinate 10,245,124 of JAPVLO010000097.1, read as the reverse complement.
TCTACTTTTAATTCTTTGAGAAATCTCCATACCAATTTCCATAGAGGTTGTACTAATTTATACTCCCACCATCAGTGTATTAGCATTCCCTTTTTCACCACATCCATACCAACATCTGTCGTTTTCTTATTTTTTAAATAATAATTCTGACTGGTATAAGGTAGTATCTCATTGGGGCTTTAATTTGCATTTTCCTGAGATTAGCAATATTGAGCTTTTATTCATGTTTTTGGTCATTTGTATATCTTCTTTTGAGAGATGTCTGTTCATGTCTTTTATCCACTTTTTAATGGGGTTATTTGTTGTTTTTCTTGCTGATTTGTTTGAACTCTTTGTAGAATCTGGATGTTCTTTGTCAGATGTTTTGCTTGCGAATATTTTCTCCCATTCTGTAAGCTGCCTATTTGCTCTGTTGATTATTTCGTTTGCTGTGCAGAAGCTTTTCAGTTTAAGTTTCACTTTTTAATTTTTATTGTATTTGCTTTTGGGGTCTTAGCCATAAATTCTTTGCCTAGGCCAATATCCAAAAGAGTTTTGCCTAGGTTTTCTTCTAGGATTTTTATGGTTTCAGGTCTGACATTTAAATCTTTAATCTATCTTCTGTTGATTTGTCTGTGGTGAGAGATAGGAATCAAGTTTCATTTTTCTGGATGTAGCTATCCAATTTTCCCAGCACCATTTGTTGAATAGAGGATTCTTTCCCCAGTATATGCTTTTATCTGCTTGGTCAAAGATCAGTTGTTCATAGGTATTTGGGTTTATTTCTGGATTCTCTGTTCTGTTCCATTGGTCCATGTATCTGCCCTAGTTCCAGTACCATGCTGATTTGGTTACTGCAGCCTTATAATATAATTTGAAGTTGAGTAACATGATGCCTCCAAACTTTGTTATTTTTGCTTAGGATTGCCTTGTCTATTCAGGCACTTTTTTGGTTTAAAATGTTTCTTCTGAAGGAAAATACTTGCCTACTAGAGGCGCATGTGATCCAAATACATGCGTACCTTGTTTTATTGCACTTTGCTTTATTGTGCTTCACAGATACTGTTTTTTACAAATAGAAGGTTTATGACAACCCTGGGTTGAGCAAGATTATCAGCACCGTGTGCTCCAACAGCAGGTGCTCACTTCATGTTTCTGTGTCACGTTTTGGTAATTCTCACTGTATTTCAAACTTTTTCATTATGGTTATATCTGTTTTGGTGTTCTATGATTAGTGATCTTTGATGTTACTTTGTAATTGTTTGGGGGCACTATAAGCCATGCCCATATAAGACTGTGAATTTAATCAATACTGTGTGTATTCTAACTGCTTCACCAGCTAACTTGTTCCCCATCTCTCTCCCTCTCCTTGGACCTCCCTATTTGCTGAGACACAACAATGTTGAAATTAGACCAATAGCCAAAGCAGTAGCCAGTTAGCCAAGTTGTGAATGCAGAGGAAAGGTTCTTGAAGGCAATTAAAATTGCTTTTCCAGTGAACACACAAATGATAAGAAAGTGAAATAGACTTATTGCTGATATGAAGAAAGTTTTAGGCGAGATAGAAGACCAAACCAACCACAACATTAAGCCAAAAGACTGATCTAGAGCAAGGCCTTAACTCTCTTCAGTTGTGAGGAAGCTGCAAAAGAAGTTTGAAGCTAACAGAGGTTGATTCATGAGGTTTAAGGAAAAAAGCCATCTCCATAGCATAAAAGCACAAGGTGACAAAGCAAGTACTGATGGAGAAGCTATGGCTACAAGTTATCCAGAAGATCTAGCTAAAATAGTTGGTGAAGGAGGCTGCACCAGACAACAGGCTTTCAAGATAGATGGAACAACCTTCCACCGGAGGAAGTTGCTGTCTAGGACTTTCATAGCCAAAAAGGAGAAATAAATGCCTGCCTTCCAAGTTTCAAAGGACAGGCTGACTCTCTTGTTTTAGGGGCTAATGCCATCCAGTGACTTTGAGTTGAAGCCAATTTAGCTGAAGCTTATCTACAATTCTGAAAATCCTAGGACCCTCAAGAATTATGCTGTCTACTCTGCCTGTGCCCTAGAAATGGAACAACAAAGTCTGGATGAGAGCACATCTATTTACAGCATGGTTTACCAGATATTTTAAGCCCACTGCTCAGACCTACTCCTCAAAAAAAAAAGATTCCTTTCAAGATATTACTGCTATCGGCAGTGCATCTGGTCATGAAAAGCTCTGATGGAGATGGACAAGGAGATGAATGTTGTTTTCATGCCTGCTAACACCACGTTCATTCTGAAGCCCATGCATCAAGTAGTAATTTTGACTTTCAAGTCTTATTATTTAAGAAATACATTTTGTAAGGCTGTAGCTGCCATAGATATTAATTCCTGGACCTAGGCAAAGTCAGTTGATAACCTTCCGGAAATGATTCACCTTTCTAGATGCCATTAAAAACTTTCATGATTCATGGAAGAAGGTCAAATATTGACATTAACAGAAGTTTAAAAGAAGCTGATTCAAGCCCTCATGAATGATTTTGAAGGGTTCCAGACTTCAGTGGAGGAAGTATTTGCAGATGGGGCAGAAATAACAAGAGAACTAAAATTAGAAGTCAAGTCTGAAGCTGTGCCTGGTTGCTGCAATCTCATGATAAAACTTTAACACATCAGTAGTTGCTTCTTATGGATGAGCTGAGAAAGTGACTTCTTAAAATGGAATCTATTCCTAGTGAAGATGCTGTGAACATTGTTGGAATGACAACAAAGAATTTAGAATGTAACATAAACTTAGTGGATGAAGCAGTGGCAGAATTTGAGAAAATTGACTCCAATTTTGAAAGAATTTCTATTATGGGTTAAATGCTATCAAACAGCATCACATGCTATAGAGAACTCTGTCATGAAAAGAAGAGTTGGGCCGGGCTCGGTGGCTCACCCTGTAATCCCGCACCTTTGTGAGACTGAGGTGAGTAGATTGCCTGAGCCCGCGGGTTCGAGACCCGCCTGGGCAACTTGGCGAGCCTCATCTCTACAATAAATCAAAAATTAGCCGGGCATGGTAACGCGTGCCTGTAGTTCCAGCTACTTGGAAGGCTGAGGCGGAAGGATCTCCAGAGCCCAGCAAGTCGAGGCTGCAGTGGCCAGGAGTAGCCACTGCACTCCAGTCTGGGTGACAGAGTGAGACTCCAACTCAAAAAAAAAAAAAGAGAGAGAGAAAAGAAAAGAAGAGTCGATCAAGTAGTAAACTTTATTGCTGTCTTATTTTAAGAAATTGCCACAGCCACCCCAACTTTCATCAACCACCACCCTGATCAGTCAGCTGCCATCAGCATCAAAGCAAGACCCTCCATCAGCAAAAAGTCGACAGCTCACCCGAGGCTCAGATGATTGGTAGCATTTTTTAGCAATAAAGTATTTTTAGGTTTTTTTAGGTACAGTACTTCTACACACTTCGTAGACTAAGGCATAATATAAATATAACTTTAAAAGTTCATATGACTCACTTTATTGTGTTACATGCTTCACAGTAGTGGTCTAGAACTGAACTGGCAATATCTCTAAGGTGTGCCTGTACTTCAGAGGAGTAGATGTGTTACCAACAAATCAGCTTAAAAATAAGTTTCAGCCGAGTATGGTGACTCACACCTGTAATTCCAGCTTGTAAGGAGGCTGAGGCAGGAGAATCACTTGAGCCCCAGGAGTTTGAGACCAGCCTAGCAACACAGCGAGACCTTGTCTCTACAAAAAATCCAAAACATAAGCTGGTTGTGGTGGTACATGCCTGCGTCCCAGCTACTCAGGAAGGATCTTCTGAGGCCAGGAGGTTGAAGCTACAGTGAACTGCTCGTGCCACTGCACTCCAGCCTAGGCAACAGAATGAGACCCTGCCTCCAAAAAAAAAAATCAGTTTTATGAGTCAGACTGTTTAAACTTACCAGGTATGTTTCTATTATAAACAAAACACATATGTCATTATAAAATTCTTTATTTACCTATATATTTTGTAAGTTTGGATTTTTCTATGTTGTGGTTTTTTAATGAATATACTTGTAAGAGTTTTGTGTTTCCTGATTGCTTTTTCTTCCCAGAGTACTCCACAGTATATTAATCCATACCACATTAATCTACACCTCTGTGGCTTTGACCTTTTGTAGGCTTCTAGTGACACAATAGATGATTCATTTAAAGATGAGTGCATATGATTATTATTCCTAATATTTTGAAAAACTCATGGTGGGTAGAGGCAGCAAAAAGTAATGTCTATGTAGTCACAATGGCAAATGGCATACAATCAGATGAATCTGTTCTTTGAACAGGGTGGATTAGCCCTGAAATCTAGTTTCTTAAGAAGAAAGTGCCAGTATCCTTTTTCTTGGTTATATTACACAATACCAAATGTTCATTTTTAAATAGGTTTTTATATTTTACCTCCTAATCTAATTATTATTTTCAGCCAGTCAGGCAAAAATAGAAAGCAATAGTTAGTTTTTATGTAATCCCATTTGTTTATTTTTATTGCCTATGCTTATGAGGTCTTACTCATAAAATGTTTTCCTAGACTAGTGTCCTGAAGCATTTTCCCTATTTTCTTCTAGTTGCTTTATAGTTTCAGGTCTTATATTTTGGTCTTCGGTCCATTTTGAGTTGATTTTTATATAGGGTGAGAGGTGGAGGTCTAGTTTCATTCTTCCATGTATGGATATCCAGTTTTCCCAGCATCATTTATTACAGAAATTCTCCTTTCCCAAATGAATGTTCTTGGCACTTTGTCAAAAATCAATTGACTATAGATGTATCAGTTAATGTATAGGTTCTCGATTTTATTCCATTGGTCTATGTGTCTGTTTTTATGCCAGTGCCATGTTGTTTTGGTTACTACAGCTTCATAGTGTATTTTGAAGGCTAGTAAGTATGATGCCTCCAGATTTGTTTTCTTTCCTCAGGATTGCTTTGACTATTCAGGGCCTTTTGTAGTTTTACACGAATTTTAGGATTATTTTTGTGTGCGTATTTCCATGAAGAATGTCATTGGTATTTTGATAGAGATTACATTGAATCTGTAGATCACTTGGAGTGGTAAGTAGTCATCTTTTTCAGTTACAAAGAAATACTTATAAAAACAGTTGGCATGCACTAAGCACTTAATAAGTATTTGATGAAGAAATATTTGTTTTTCAAAATACTGAATAAGCATTTCAAATAAAATGAATGAATGTTTTGGGACTATTTCTCCTCTGAGCTCTACCCTTTGTTAATTCAAATCCTAAATCAAAGATCTTTGTGATAACAAATAGATTAATTTTCAATTTAATTCATTTTTTTTCCCCCAGAGAGACTGGCTTACAAAATTTTCCTCATATTGAGGTGGTTCGGAAAAAAGGAGAGAGAAGAAAATTGCTTGGGCACACATGTAAGGAATGTGAAATTGTGAGTATTAATGGAGACAGTGTTCGGTTGTTTGGTTTTTTTAAAGCCTGACTTTATAGATCATAAATGCATGATTTAAAAATCACAGATACAGATCATGTTTGTTTTAGAAACGTCAGAGCCAGGCATAACAGACGGAATAAAGAATAAGAGATATAAGTAGATGAAAATGAAAGCCCTCGGTTTCTTTTAGATTAAGTGGATCTGGAGCATAAACCCTAGTTTTGTAGTTTGTTTATTTGTTTGTTTTTTGAGGGCGAAAGAACTTTTATTTTTTCATCATTTTGGAGACTGTTGACTCCTCTTTTATTTATGTTTTTCCAATAATGAAGTAAACTTATTAAATCCATAGAAGCATTCTATAAAAGAGTTAAAAGGAAAGAAAAGCAAATATTTGAACTACCTCAGATGAGCCTACTTCATCCATAGTTCACAATGGAAACCTGCATACAGAAGGTTAAACATATTCCAAGCTTGGGAGCCAGACACTGATACCGAAATACAGCCCTAGAGTAAGCCCTGATGCTTATGACCAGTTTAAGACACTCGTGCCATTTTTCTTTTCCGTATTTGTTCTCATTCATTTTACCCTCTTACTTTATGTTATAGCAAGGCTCCTATACATATATTATTTGGGGACAACTGGAATTTCAGTAGGAGTCTTTTCTTATAACATTAATCTCACCAGCACGCTCAAGAAATTAGGTATCCTCATAGCCATTTTCTCTTTTTTTTTTTTTTTTTTTTGAGTTGGAGTCTCACTCGGTCACCCAGACTGGAGTGCAGTGGCCACTCCCGGCCACCGCAGCCTCGACCTGCTGGGCTCCAGCGATCCTTCCGCCTCAGCCTTCCAAGTAGCTGGAACTACAGGCGTGCGCTACCATGCCTGGCTAATTTTTGATTTATTGTAGAGATGAGAGCTCACCAAGTTGCCCAGGCAGGTCTCGAACCCATGGGCTCAGGCAGTCCACTCACCTCAGCCTCCCAAAGGTGCGGGATTACAGGCTGAGCCACCGAGCCCAGCTGCCATTTTCTCTTTTTAATGATTGGTACCACCATAAGCTCTGGTTTATTTTCTTTTTCTTTTTTCCTCAAACATTTTCTTCTTAAATGAGATGTAATGAGAACACTTAGGTCTTCCTTTTATCCTGGCTTGGAGTTGAAGTAGATAATGCAGACGTCCCTGAGTATTTGTAGGGAATTGGTCCTAGGACCTACTGAAGATACCAAAATCCACAGATGCTCAAGTTTCTGATATGAAATGGTGTGGCATTTGCATGTAATCGATGCTCATTCTCTCATATACTTTAAATTAGCTGTACATCACTTATAATACCTAATACAATGTAAATGCTTTGTAAACAGTTGTTCCACTGTATTGTTTAGGGAATAATGACAAGAAAAAAGTCTGTACATGTTCAGAACAAATGTACTTTTTTCCCAAATATTGTATATTCATGGTTGGCTGAATCCATGGATGCAGAACCCATGGGTATGGAGGGCAGACTGTACTAATTGTTCTGTGACTAAGAGATCCTAGACAAGTTCTCAGTTTTTTTGAAACATACTATTTTTATTTCTTCCCTTGCTGTCCATTGCCTCCAGCAATTTACTTCCCCTTTTATATTTTTTAAACAACCATGGGCTAGAAAATTTGATAACCAAGCACATTTAAATTACAAGTGAAAGTATAAATAGATTGCAAAATGCAGGTAAGCATTTGGTGAGAACACGCTCAGACACTAATAGTGGGAAAATAAATTGGGATCACTCCTTTGAAAAGCGGTTTGACAATACAAGCAAAACCATCTAGGTGATGAGCTTTCATAACACAAAGTGAATATACCATGATTTATTAACAAAAAAAATAGGGTGTACTCTAAGTAAATCTCCAGTTTCTAGCTATCATCATAACTCCATGATCTAGAACTAATTCAGCTAGCTAGAAGAGCATCTTGTGCTAGAAGCCCTACTAAGTTGCTTTCCTTTTCAGGAATCATTTCTTGTGCTATCTGTTGTCCATTCTCTGAAGACTATCGTTTCACACATTCTAGTTTCTTCTAGTTATTTAAGGTAGGAAGATGAATCTGTCAGAAGTGAAAGTGCCAGTCCTGTGTGCTTTAACACCATCGATATGTTTTCAGTTCCTGAATGTATCTATCTCATTAGCTAGTCCGCATGTGGAATGTGGAATGCACATGTGGATGCGTGGTAGTTATCAGATTGCACATGTCCAAAAGCAAACATACAATTTCTGCCTTCAATTCTTAGACCTCACCACTGAGTCTCCTATATGTCCTTGTAGTTATCTGCTAGTTTTTTTTCATATCTTCATAACTATCTGTCAACAAATCCCACTGATTTTACCTTCAAAATATATCCCATTCCCATCTGCTTATTGTCTCCACTACTAATGCCCCGGACCAAGGCACCACTTTATCTTGTCTGGACTAATTTAATAGCCTCTAAATATTCTCCTTGTCTTTTTATCATGTGTGTATATACCCTGTACACTTTATCTTTTTAATGCAGTTGTATGTTCACAGCAAAACTGAGCAGAAAGTACAGAGGGGTCCCCTATGCCTCTGTCCCACTTTTCTTTTCATTCTTGTCTTTTCACAGTGTACTTTTAACAAAGCAATAAATGGTCTTTTTTTCTCTAATGATCTTTTTAGAGTAAAAGCTAAATCATGTTACTCCTCTACTAAAACCCTTCGTTGTCTTCCGTTCTCACTAAGCAAGAGAGTCCAGAGTCCTGGCCAAGGACAGTAAACCCTGGCACCCGCTTCCTCTCTGCCTTCACATCCCACCACGCCCTACTTGCTTGCTGAGTGACAGCTGCGCTAGCCTACTGTTTTTTGAGGGTATTTTAATTTGGTGGCAGTGCTTTTTTCCAATAAATCATGATTCTCTAAGGTTATCCCATCCCAAGGCAACAAAACTTATACTTAGGGCAATGAGAATGATGAAAAAGATACCAAAAAACAATTGTTTCAGAGATTTTTTTTTTTTTTTGAGTTGGAGTCTCACTCTGTCGCCCAGACTGGAGTGCAGTGGCAGCCACTGCAGCCTCGGCCTGCTGGGCTCCGGCGATCCTTCCATCTCAGCCTTCCAAGTAGCCGGAATTACAGGCATGCGCTACCACGCCCGGCTGATTTTTTGATTTATTGTAGAGATACGGTCTCGCCAAGTTGCCCAGGCGGGTCTCGAACCCACGGGCTCAGACAATCCACTCACCTCAGCCTCCCAAAGGCGCGGGATTACAGGCTGAGCCACCGAGCCCAGCTTCAGAGATCTTTTGGAGCCTTTAATGTATATAGAATGCAAATATATTTAAAGACTTTACTTCAAACAAATTCTAGTCCAAAATTTGTCATTTTTAACAGCTGATATCTTTGGCAAATTATCACTTTAATTTCTAGTTTCTCAAGTATAAAATGAAGGATTTGGCTGGATTATGTGATTCTATCATTTGTGTTCTATTAAACTGTAAGCTACTGCTTTGGTTTTTTAGTTGTAGAGCTTGAAGGCCTGTACAATTTTTACATAGAAGTTTTGTCCTTGTTTCAATGAAATTCAAGTTCTTTATGACCACATTTGCAAAAAGTAGCATGCTTTTGACCCTAATTGAAAAATACAAGCCAGGCTCGGTGGCTCAGCCTGTAATCCCGCGTCTTTGGGAGGCTGAGGTGAGTGGATTGCCTGAGCCCATGGGTTCGAGACCCACCTGGGCAACTTGGCAAGACCTCATCTCTACAATAAATAATTTTTTAAAATCAGCTGGGCGTGGTAGCGCACGCCTGTAGTTCCGGCTACTTGGAAGGCTGAGGCGGAAGGATCGCCGGAGCCCAGCAGGTCGAGGCTGTGGTGACCGGGAGCAGCCACTGCACTCCAGTCTGGGCAACAGAGTGAGACTCCAACTCAAAAAAAGAAAAAAGAAAAATACAGCTTAACAGAGGAAGTCAACAAAACTATAATATTTAAATCTAAATTGTTATTTTTTAAAACCGTGGAGATAGAAAAATTACTTTGAAACATACATGTTATATTCAAGTAACAGTTGAGAAGCATGTAGCCCTCTGAATTTTTATCACTGGTCTAGCAAAGATGAGGAGTTTGAACCAGTATATAAGTCAACTATGTCAGTAAGCACACTGTAAGGTTCAGCTGGCATTTTTTTTTTCCAGCAAGACTGTTGATGAAGGAAGCCATAATATTGATTTACATTGTAGTACAAGCTTTTTTTCTCATCAGTAAAGCAAACACTTCATAGATCAGCATTGACACTAACTACTGTTAGCAAGTAGTTAATACTGTTTGTAAGTATTAACTACTAATATTATCATTAGTATTGTTTTCTAGAATGCTGAATATTTTAGTAAGTGGCCTTTTTAGCTTCTAGTTTGTAATCAATAAGTATAACACTCAATTTATTATTCCTAAGCGGAAAAGCTTACCAGTTTTTATTATTAGTATTATGCAGATATGCCAGCAGAAGAAAGAGAAAAGAAGTTGGCTTCCTGCTCAAGACACCGATTTCGCTACATTCCACCCAACACACCAGAGAATTTTTGGGAAGTTGGATTTCCTTCCACTCAGACTTGTATGGAAAGAGGTAAGAGTGTCAGTTACAACATTTTAGAGTTCATTTTTTAATATATACTGTATATCCCAAGCACGAGCATTGCCTTTTCTGCATGGTTCTCTTTACCTTCTGCTTCAGGTTGGGTGCTAGTTCATGACATAAGAACATTTCTGACGATACAAGGCTTACCTCCAGCCCTTCTAGTAATTTAATTGGGATTAGAAATTGTTGATAATCACTTTAGCTTGATTGTGTGTGTATTATTCTGGCTTATTATTCAAATTTAAGAAAGCAGTTTGGGTCAGGCTTGGTAGCTCAGCCTGTAATCCCAGCACTTTGGGAGGCCGAGGCGAGTAGATTGCCTGAGCCCACAGTTCAAGACCAGCCTGGGCAACTTGGTAAGACCTCGTCTCTACAATAAATAAAAAATTACAGCACCTGTAGTTCTGGCTACTTGGAAGGCTGAGGTGGAAGGATCGCCGGAACCCAGCAAGTTGATGCTAGGGTGGCTGTGAGTGTGCCACCACACTCCAGCCTAGATGACAGAGTGAGACTCCAACTCAAAAAAAATAAAAGCAATTTGTCTCTTTTATTCTAGTATCAAAATGACTTAATAAAATAAATAACTTTACAGAAGTTACCAGCAAAGTTATACTGTTAAAAAGACAGCATATTTTTATTTATTTGAGTCAGGGTCTCACTCTGTCACCCAAGCTGGAGTTCAGTGGCACCATTACAACTCACCACAGCCTCGGCCTTCTAGGTTCAGGCCATCTCTCTGCCTTAGCCTCTTAAGTAGGTAGGACTACAGGCGCATGCTACCGCGCCTGGTTAAATTTTTTATTTTGGGTAGTGGCGAGGTCTCACTATGTTGTCCAAGATGATCTTGAACTTCTGGGCTCAAGCAATCCTTCCACCTCAGCCTCCCAAAGTGCTGGAATTGCAGGTGTAAACCGCTGCACCCAGCCTGATAGCATCCTTTTAAATTGACTAAGTGAATTTTGGATTTTAAAGCCTCACTTATCCCAAATTTTAAAAAATGTTTTTAATGTTTGTCAGATTGTTGACATGCAACTAGCTCTTTCACACTTATATTTAATGTGATTTGAGAATATATGCAGCTTTAAAGCTGTTAATAGAAGACCACATGTCGTGATCTTTGTTCTCATTATCCTATCAGTATTACCACTCATCAGAAGCATAATGCTAAAAAATGTGGATACAAACTTTCATGGTTTTATATAAATACCAACGTTAGTTAGGTACTGTGCTTGGGATATGACTATCAATCTGGACATTCCCAATATCAGGGCAGTATACTCACTCATAGTCACTGGACTTTATCGTAACCATTAGCTGAAATGAAAGGGAATGAAAGGCTGTAGGGTCCTTAGCCCTAAAAGAGCTATTTAGCTAAGCAGTTTCTATCTCACAATCCTTTGCTATGAAACCATTATTCCAGGGGAGCTTATAAATGCTTTTAGTACCTAGACTTTATGAAACGACCTCTTTAATTCAAGATTTTACTTCTTGCATTATTGTATTCTTACACTTATTTTGGGGGGGACACATACACTTCAAATCTCATTGTTATTAAAGGAATTATTGGTAAATTCAATTGGATATTCTTTTTAATAAGAGAATGTGCTCTTATGGTTTGGTTTTATTTCATTTTGTTTGAGTCGGGTCTCACTGTCACCCAGGCTGAAGTGCAGTGGCAGCATCACGGCTCACCACAGCCTCAACCTCCTGAGCTCAGTGATCCTTCCGCCTCAGCCTCCTGAGTAGCTGGAACTATAGGCACACATCACCATGCCCAGCTAATTCTTTTTTTTTTTTTTTCTTTTGTATAGACAGGGTCTCACTATGTTGTCTAGGCTAGTCTCAAACACCTGGTCTAAAGCGATCCTCCCGCCTCAGCCTCCCAAAGTGCTGGGATAACAGATGTGTGCCACCTTGCCAACCTTTTATGTTTTATGAAGAATTTTAATTCAAAACCATCCTAAAATTAGGGATAAATATTTATATTAAATATGTACAATTTATTACGTACCAAGTATACCTTAATGAAGCTACTTAGAAAAAGGCTGTATGAGACAAAGTATATTAGCTAAGCAGGGACTTATCTAAACTCTTCAGTATTTTTTGCTGTTTTCTCCATGGTCTGAAACTACCCAGTTACAGGCTAAGTCTTATGGCTTAAAATACTGAGTTATAGGTAGGCACAGTGGCTCATGCCTACAATTCCAACACTTTAGGAGGCCAAACTGACAGGATTACTTGAACCCAGGAGTTCCGAGACCAGGCTGGGTGACAGTGCGAGACCTTGTCAAAACAAAAAAATTTTTTAATTAGCTGGGCAGGCCGGGCTCAGTGGTTCAGTCTGTAATGCCAGCGCTTTGGGAGACTGAGGTGAGTGGATTGCCTGAGTCCGTGGGTTTGAGACCAGCCCCAGCAACTTGGCGAAACCTTTTCTCTACAATAAATCAAAAATTAGCCAAGCGTGGTAGCACATGCCTGTAGTTCCAACTACTTGGAAGACTGAGGCGGAAGAATCACAGGAGTTCAGCAGGCCGATGATGGAGCGACCATGAGCATGCCACTGCATTCCAGCCTGAGCGACAGAGTGAGACTCTGATTCTAAAATAAAATAAAATTACCTGGGCATAGTGGTGCACACCTATAGTCCCAGCTGCTCTGGATATTGAGGCAGAAGGATCATCTGACCCCAGGAGGTTGAGGCTGCCGTGGACTGTGATTATATCATTATACTTCAGCCTGGGCAGCAGAGTGAGTCCCTGACTCAATAAATGAATAACTTCAATTCAAGATTTTATGAAAATGTGATGTGTTCTGAGATGTGACTGCAAAATCTAGTAGTGCCTAGAATCTTTATAATTTGACTCTAGGCTCATGACATTTAATTAATTTGTAGCTTTCAGTTCTTAGATCTCTATTTGTAAGTTATAGGTAAACATCTAAAATTTTTACCCACAAGAATATAATAGCATTGAATAAATATCAGATGATAAAATTACCACCCAGACCCTCAGTTCAGCCTTGCCCTCTGATAGCGCCTTTTCTCAATTAGAGTTCTCATGATCCAGCTGTATGACCCACTGATGGAGAGGGCCTTTCCTCACTTTTAGAGAAGCTCCAGATGTTTATAAGATAGTTTTTCCAAAAGATGCAAAGTTTCTGACAACTCTCACCATATTTCTGTCTTCCCCATTAATAAACCAGATTAAGTCCCCTGTGACATACTATCTCTCTGCCTGGTCATCAAATAGAACCAGACAGTCTGGAGAGAGCCCATGTTTGCACCCCTCATATGGCCTAGGGGTACAGCAGAGCAGTCTTTCCCTGGAGTTACATGATTGTGAGACACCTCAGGAGATCTAATAATCTGAAGAGTATGGAGGTATGTCATCTAATGATATTAGCTACTGTAAAAGTCTTTGATAAGCCCCTGAAGTTTATCGTAATAGTAGAGTCCGTGTTTTAAGTTTTCCTCATGAACTACCTGCAGGAGGCAGAGTAGGCAAATATTTAAGTGCGCTGGTTCTGGAATTAGAGCTTGGCAGGGTCCAGCTTTTCCACTTCCTAGCTTTGTAAACTTGAGTGAGTTATTTTAACTTTCCCGGGTCTCTCTCACCTTATCTGTAAAATAGGTATAATGGAAACTACTGCAAAAGCATGTGAGAGTTATCTGAGATAATGTATACAAAGCATTTGATAAATGTTTGCTGCTATTATTGTTACTAAAAATGAGGAAACTGATGCCGAGTTGCTGAGTAGTGAAATCATTCATCAACATCACACAGCTAAGAGTCAGAAGAATTATGCAAACTTTCAGGCATTAAATAAGGTAAATGTTTACTGGATGTATGCAAAAAGAAATATATGTTGCAGATACAGTCTTCTCAATTTGTTTTTAAGGTTACATTAAGGAAGATCTTGAACCTTGTCCTCGCCCAAAAAGACGTCAGCCTTATAACGCCATGTTTTCTCCAAAAGGCAAGGAACAGAAGACATAGATGTTGAAGCAGAAAGAGGAGAGAGGACAGATATTTTTCTTAGTTATTTATAGTTGAAGTTGGTATTAAACACGTATTTTTTTGATCATCTGTAAATTGATTTATAAATCAGTTTTCTATTGAAAATATTTCTAAATGGCCTTTATGCACCACACAAATAACTATTTAAGATGCGGGTGTGTTTGTGATATGTTCTTGCTTCTACACCTTTAAAACATTAAGGTGCTTTCATTTTGCACTCTAACTTAAGAGTTGTTTATTGACTTCATGTGCTAATACCTAATACAGTTGTGAAAATACATTAGTTGTGGTCTGTGATTTTTGCCTTCAGATCTTTTCTCTTTATTCCACCTTCCCTTGGTGTTTACGTTCAACAATGATTTCATGTTTATTATTACAGATGTATAATCGCTTACCCAGCTGTTCTTCTGTAGGTCATACCAGTGTCTGGCATTTAAGTTACTGTTTTTTTAAAAGAAAGACTAAATTTTAATTGTTCTTTTAACTCTCTAGCTTCTTACTTTTGTTGAATTGAAATGAGGTACTACACTGTCATAAGGTTTTTTCAAAGTGACCAAAAACATCAGTCCTTTTTCCTTTTCCATATACTAAAATTAGCATTATCCCTCAGATCATAATTTTACAAATCTTCACATGTTTTCTTTTCATCGTACTTTTTTTTTCTGGTGCAATTTTCGAATTGAATTTGAGTTCTCTATGTGTTCCAGTTCATGTATTATTGCTCTGGATTGACAAATGTTGTGAGCTTCCAATTTGGCCTCAACATAGATATTCTCTATGTAGCAACTTTCTGTGTATGATGTATGAGTCATTAAGATGGCTGACCGCATCTGTGTCACTTTTTCTAGTGGCATTTTGTTTTTCAGTATCTTTTTGTATATTTCTTTATTCCATATCTTGACAGTATTACGTAAGCAGTAATATAAAGAGATGCTGAATGGAATGGCTCCAAGAATCGAAGTAACACGAGCGTGTAGCCTTTCCCTCTCCAAGGGCCTTGAGTCTTCTGGCTTAGTCTCGTCTTCCTTTTGATCAAGGTTCTCATGTGAACAAATGGCGTCAGTTTGTATACTCACAAACAGGTTAGGAAAAATAACATAAATTGATTATTTCCTCTGTGTCAGACCACTGATGCACATTGCTTGACTCTGAATAGGAGTCTATGTTTTTTACAATCCTGTCATAGCTTCTATTCAGCACTTTCCTTCCCTTCCCAAACTGTTTATTGTGTGTTTGATTTTTTTGTTCTCTACTAATAGTCAACTGATCCTCCATAATCTCCCAAATAATAGCAACCATGTGTTAATCACTCACTGTATGTCAGGAACTGTGTTATGCCCTTCACATAGGTGCTTCTCTTTCAATCTTCAGATAATCCTATGAATTTACATATCACTTAATCAGAATGTTAAGCTGGAAAAAAAAAATGGATCCCAAAACAGCAGATTAAACATCAAACAACTGGCTTGATTTTTCTCAACTTAAAACGTCTAAAGTCAGCAGACCACGGCCGCTAGTACAGTGCCATAATGTCCTCGGGGATCAGATCGCTCCTAGTTTTCTGCTCTGCAATGCTTTATATTTGGTGTTCATCCTTGTGTCTGCAAAATAGCTACACCACCTCTAGCATCATGTCTATGTTCTTTTTTTTTTTTATAACGTTGTTTATTTTTGAGTCGGGGGTCTCACCCTGTCACCCAGACTGGAGTACAGCAGCACAATCATGGCTCACCACAGCATCAGCCTCCAGGGTCTAGGCGATCCTCCTGCCTCAGCCTCCTGAGTAGCTGGGACTACAGGTACGCACCATCACACCTGGCTAAGTGTTTTTTTACTTTTTTGTAGAGATGTCTTGCTATGTTGCTCAGGCTGGCCTCAAACTCCTGGGCTCCAGTGATCCTCCTTCCTTGGCCTCCCAAAGTGCTGAGATTACAGGCATGAGCCACAAAGCCCAGCAACGTTGGGTTTTTATGCCTTTAGCTAACAGGTTAATTTTGATTTTTTTCTTCCCCATACTTCCATGACAATATAGCTTTTTCCCCCCAAGCTCTCAAATATTTCATTAGGCCTCAGAAAACCGGTGAGGCTCTAACCAGTGCTTCTCAAACTATCTATAGGAAAGACTGGTTGTTTTTGACACCCCAATCCACTGCAGTCCAATATTTTTATAAAACACGATAAAAATGTAAACTATGAATTTTTAAAAAGCCCACCAATCACACACTTGGATGTGGTGACGTCAAATTGCTCTATAAATTCCTGAAGGCTTAGTCTCCATTTCTGTACTTATCTCTGCCTGGACGTGTCAACACCAGTCTGGAACCGCACTCGGAGCAGCTGGGGCCCTAGATACCAGGCTTAAGACGCCTAAGGGATAAGTCCCCTTCCGGCGTGATGGGGGGTGCGACAAGCATGAACTGATCTACAACAAGGGAACACTGAGAGCCTGGGACCAATCGGGATCTCTGGCCCCCTGGGAACGGCCCGTGAGGTCATGAAGACCCAAGAATTCTGTCGGAGGCGTGGCCCGCCTCTGTGATGTCACAGGAGGGCGTGTCCACCACTCCAAAAGGGGCGGGTTAAAAGCTGCAGGCCCTCGCTTGGCTTTTGGAGGTGAGGCGGTGGCGGGTGGGGATGAGGTCGGGTGAGGGTGAGGTCGGGCGAAAGACTTACAGATTTGAAGAAGCCCACACAACACACGGCCCTGTCAAACACCCCCAGGCCCAGCACGTGTAAGGTTGAGAGGGAAACTGAGTCCCAGATGCGCACATGAGGTTGTAGCAGCTTCCCCTATTGACTAAACTCAGTCAATATGACGTCACTGCATCAAGTGTGTGATTGGTGGACTTAAAAAAAAAATCAATTTGTGGAATGCATAATCAGGCATTGTGACTATGACCTGCTTTGGGTGGTTAAAAGTTGCAGCTGTGAGCCCCCTCCTCCCTACTGAGTCCTGTCCCTCTGTCCCCTCTCTCCTCAGCCTGGCCGTCCCCTAATGTCTATGTTCTAAGCAAGAAGAAAGGAAAAGAAAAAAAGCACATGCACTTTGTTTTTGTCCTTTTAAAAAAGGTTTCCAGCCGGGCTCGGTGGCTCAGCCTGTAATCCCGCGCTTTGGGAGGCTGAGGTGAGTGGATTGTCTGAGCCCGCGGGTTCAAGACCCGTCTGGGCAACTTGGCAAGACCTCATCTCTACAATAAATTAAAAAAAATCAGCCGGGCATGGTAGCGCGCGCCTGTGGTTCCAGCTACTCGGAAGGCTGAGGCGGAAGGATTGCCGGAGCCCAGCAGGCCGAGGCTGCGGTGGCCGGGAGCGGCCACTGCACTCCAATCTGGGTGACAGAGTGAGACTCCAACTCACAAAAAAAAAAAAAAAAAAAAAAAGGTTTCCAGAAAGCCGCACGTAATACCTGTCCCTGCTTCTCAATCTCTAATAACTGGTAGGGATGAAATGAGAGCCCATGATGGCCTCGTTCCAAAATCAGAGCCCGTGTCCACCATAGTAGTGCTTCTAAAGGCCAGGGGCCTGAGAGACAGCTGACCTTGAACAGGGCACCACAGGATGCATGGTTAGAGCTGGGTACCTCCAATGGATTTTGCTATTTAAAAGGCAGACTAAACAGAGAGGAAGAGTTCGTCTCTGATGGAGCTTGGCAGCCAGCCCATTCATCACCAGCACTTTTCATTTTCTCTTCAGTCTCCCTGCGATGCTGGGTGAACTGAGGTCTTTCTCCCTTTTTATCTGCTGGGGGCCAGCTCTGCCTTTAAGTGAAATAAGGAAATAGACACTTGTATAAAACGCTTGAGTTAGAAGGCTGCTTTTTTTTTTTTTTTTTTTTTTTTGAGTTGGAGTCTCACTCTGTCGCCCAGACTGGAGTGCAGTGGCCGCTCCCGGCCACCACAGTCTCGACCTGCTGGGCTCCGGCAATCCTTCCGCCTCAGCCTTCCAAGTAGCTGGAACTACAGGCGCGCGCTACCATGCCCGGCTAATTTTTGATTTATTGTAGAGATGAGGTCTCGCTGCCCAGGCGGGTCTCGAACCCGCGGGCTCAGGCAATCCACTCACCTCAGCCTCCCAAAGGCGCGGGATTACAGGCTGAGCCACTGAGCCCAGCTAGAAGGATACTTTTAAATGCAAAATGTCCGTCTATGACACAGTTCACTCTTAAGCTTTTTTTTTTTTAAAGAAAATGTATATAAAAGGGCTTCACACATTTGTAAAGCATTTGTATGTTAGATATTTTCATGCAGTATGCTTCATTCACTAATCGTATATAGTTATATATAATTTCAGGTTGCTTCAAGCTTCTTAAAGTTGAACACTTTGATATAAATTTTGGGAACATGCAGAACCTGTATGTTGGCACTCAACATTTGAGTAATACCTGCCCTGCCTTTTATAAACAGGTATTCTGATTAAACCATTTGAAATCTAAGGTTGTCAAATGCTGCAGTTTGAATGAGTTAATTATGGGTACTCAGATGTATGCAGAAGACCATGTAAAAGCCAAATGAAGCTGAATATTCCCGAAAACCTTTCATGAAATTAAAACTTTTTTCAAAGTCCCAACTGGGAAGGCTGCTGCTGATAGGCTCAAAGTATTAGTAACTCAGTTTTAACTGCATCTAGCACAAGTATTTAAAAATATCCAGGGCATTCTTAGACCCTCTAAAAGAAATAACTTGGAAAGACTGCAAAGATTCCTCTCAGAATTATCTTTAATTCATAATTCAGTCACCAAAAAGTAATGTCACATAAACCAAATAACACGAATTTGTTTATTTAACAAACATTTACTAAACACTTTACCAGAAACAACACTAAGTACAGTGTTGGGATTAGACAGAATTTGACTAACTCTCTCCAGTGGAGCAAGCTTTTTTTTTTCTTTTTAATGAATTAAGAAAGGTAGGGACTGGGCTTAGTGGCTCAGCCTGTAATCCCAGCACTTTGAGAGGCCAAGGTGAGTAGATTGCCTGAGCCTGTGGATTCAAGACCAGCCGGGCAACTTGGTGAGACCTTATCTCTACAATACATCAAAAATTAGCTGGGTGTGGTTGTGCATGCCTGTAGTGCCAGCTACTTGGAAGGCTGCAACAGAACGATCGCCGGAGCCCAGCAGGTCAACGCTGGGGTGGCTGTGAGTGTGCCACTGCACTCCAGCCTGGGCGACAGAGAGACTCCAACTCAAAGAAAAGAAAGGTTTAGTAAAGGAATGATGTGTTGTGAAAGATACAACGTGCAGGACAACAGCAAGGGTATCTGTTGCCTGGAGTGACTTTTTTTTTTTTTTTTTTGAGTCAGTGTCTCACTCTGTCGCCCAGGCTGGAGGGCAGTGGCACCCTCATGGCCACTGCTGGACTCAGGCAAACCTTCTGCTTCAGTCTTCCAAGTAGCTAGAACTACAGACGCACACCACCACACCCAGCTAGTTTTTGTGATTTATTCTAGAGACGAGGTCTTGCCAAGTTGCCCGGGCTGGTCTCGAACCCCTGGACTCAGGCAATCCTCTTGCCTCGACCTCCCGAAGTGATGGGATTACAGTCTGAGCCACCACACCTAGCCTGGAGCAAACCTTTAAAGAAACACATACCTAAGAACCTTAACTTAGTTATCACTGACATCTTAACATAGCAGGCATGGATTTCATTTTGAAAAATGCCACTTGAGAAATAAGCATGTGAATTACACCTCACATTTTACCCTCCTGTCTATTCTCAACATACCTAGCAGTTTAAATGATATATTTTCTCTTTGCTGAATTGAATCTGTTAGAATGATTTCTTGGGAAACAGAAGGGTCCTTTTTTTTTTTTTGAGTTGGAGTCTCACTCTGGCGCCCAGACTGGAGTGCAGTGGCCGCTCCCGGCCACCGCAGCCTCGACCAGCTGGGCTCCGGCGATCCTTCCGCCTCAGCCTTCCAAGTAGCTGGAACTACAGGCGCGTGCTACCACGCCCAGCTCCTTTTGATTTATTGTAGAGATGAGGTCTCGCCAAGTTGTCCAGGCGGGTCTGGAACCCGCAGGCTCAAGCAGTACGCTCACCTCAGCCTCCCAAAGGCGTGAGATTATAGGCTGAGCCACCAAGCCCCCACCCAGAAGGCTCCTTAACTGAGTTCTTCAGCATGCACGTAAGCAGAGTTCATGAAACATTTGTCTGCTGTTACACCAGCAGAGGCCAGGAGAGAGCTATTTTTAGAAAAATAATCAACAACTAGGGGCTAAGCAATCATAAAAGAAAATTTCTAGGATAAATAAGTAATGAATTGGGTAACGAAATGAGTGAACAGTAATGAAAGCCCACTGGGCCAAAAAGCTTTCACCATAGCTGTTGTTGGAATAAAACAAATGGCAGAGGCAGGAACTTGGTCTTGAGAGAAAAAAATACCAGTATTGTGTACTTACAACATGCTGGATATTTAGGGATATAAAGAATTAGGCAAGATCCTATTACCCTATGAGAGACTAGACAGACACAAAAAGACACCTAAGACGTCAAAGGAGCTTAGGCTGAGTGCCAAAGAAATCTTCAGGACTTCCAAACCGTGCCTTAGAATGAGTAACCTAGAGAAGCGAAGAGGAAAAGGCCAGGCAGCCCAAGCTGGGAAACTAACTTGGATGTGGAAATGCCAAAATACTAGGAGTCAGAAGGGGCCTTAGAGATAATTTGGTTCTAGACTCTCGCTTCATAATGAAGAAACAGGAGCCCAGGTGATTGCCAGGGTCCCAAAGGGCTAGAACTAGAATGTCGGGCATTTGGGACCTCAGCTCGATGTTCTTTCCCCTTTCCGTGTGTGTGTGTTAGAACTAGAGAGCAGCACTTCTTCAGGGTACTACTAAGAGAAGCAATAAACTTGTATCTTGACTGCAAAACTAAGAGTTTAGACTGGAGTCTACATTTTTCACATGTTCCCTGGTGATCTTAATGCTGCTGGTACAAGGACCCCAAGTACCTATGGTTTTCAAACTATTAGTAGTAGATCCCTTTCTTCAAATTAAATCTTACACAGAACTTCAATAAACAAGCAATGATGCTTTAATGGCATACATTTAATTATTCAAGTTGATCACCTTTATTTACGAAGGCTAAATAAATACAAAATTGTGAAATGAGTCATAGATAGCAGGCGATGTCTTACATCAGCTCCAGCATCCATGATATCCTAGTTAAACGCTGGCTACGTCCCAGCCCAATCAATCAAAATACCTGAGGTCAAGGTCCAGGCATCAGTATTTTTTTCAAGGCTCCTTATGTGATTCCAACGTGCAGTCAAGTTTGAGAACACTGTCCTAAATCACTGCTCCACACTAGTGCAGACTTTAGCTTGTATCACCTGGAAGGCTTGTTAAATCACAGATTCCCAAGCCCCAGCCCAAAGTTTCTGATTCAGTGGGTCCAGGATGGGGCCCAAACATTTACATTTACATTTTTCACGTGTTCCCTGGTGATCCTAGTGCTGCTGGCACAAGGACTACAAGTAATTGGTCATAAAAATCAGCCAGATGCTTGGTAAGTAGAGATTCTCAGGCTCCTTCCAAGGGAGTGTCAGTTCTGGTGTGGTCTGAACATTTATATTTTTAACCAGTACACAAACCCGTATAAGGCAAATTAAGAAATGTTGCTTTGACAACAGAGACTAGCAAACTGTTAAGCTTCGAGCTGATGAAAAATATTTTGAGCTGAGTAATAATGCATTAATTTAGATAGACTTGTCAGGCCAGTGATCTATATAAAAGGAATGTGGGGTGGAAGGCGGACAGAGAGTGGTCAGACTAGAGTCAGGTGTGCAAGAAAATGTGGTAACCTACTGTAAAGTTCCAAGTAAAAGTGCACCTGGGCTAAGGTGGTGGCAGAAGAAAGGCAAGGAAGGACTTTAAGCAACCAATTGATGATTGTTACACAGAGTTGGCAGCTGAGTGTACAAAGATGCTATGACACAGTTCTCCACAGGGAGCCCATGACCAACTCAGTGGTCACAAGAGACATTACAAGGTTAGAATCATTAACCAGGTCTCCCACTGGGAATGGGAAGAGACCTTTGTTCTACATGTCATTTGTAATTGCAAATCTTTTTAAAAATAGGAATGAATTCCTAATTCTAAAGTGGACTTTTTACACATTAAAGAATTCAGAAACCATTACATAGTGGATATTTGCCCTATACATTATTTTCCACCCAAATTCAAGAATGCCCATCATTATCCCCTTGGAAATGCATCTATCAAATCAGTTTTGTTTGTTTGTTTGAGTTGGAGTCTCACTCCGTGGCCCAGGCTGGAGTGCAGTGGCATGCTCACAGCCACCCCAGTGTCTGCCCACTGAGATCAGGCCATCCTTCCGCCTCAGCCTTCCAAGTAGCTGGAACTCCAGGCGCGTGCTACCACATCCAGCTAACTTTTTATGTATTGTAGAGATGAGGTCTCGCCAAGTTGCCCAGGCTATCCTCGAACCCGTGGGCTCAGGCAATCCCCTCACCTGGCCTCCCAAAGTGCTGGAATTACAGGCTTGAGCTACTGCACCTGGCCAAATCTGCTTTTTTAAAAAAAGGATCCTTCTAACCAGTGATTCACTAAGATAACCATTTGTTCTTGCCTATTGACTCTAGGACCTTTCACTCTTTAGGACCATTTCCACCAAAGGTTGGCAGAACAAATGTCGATCGATTTTGATCAGATATTTGGGAGAAAAAATAGCAAGTGGACTCAGAATGTGAACGATGTATAATTCCAGTGATCCAGGCCATGTCTAAACCACCTAAGTCCATAATTCTTAGAGAGTCAGAGATGTAGGCGAGCTAGGAAAAGCCTCAAATCTAAATTAGGAAAGAATGTTTTTCAGGCTTCCAGGTAGGACAGATTAGGCTGTTACAGGTTGATTCTTCCATCAAGAACAAATAGAGAAGCCAAATAAACTGCAAAGATCATCTCTTGAAATGCACTGGAGAGCTGCTGGAGAACATTGGAGGCACAGAGATGATGGAGGGGGAGAGACCTCCAGAGGCGCGCTAAGGACTTCTGTGTTTCCTGGGACAAGGCTGGGAAATCTAGGCTTCACAAACCAGAGGGTTGTACACAGAGACAGAGGACTCAGCAGAACCTTGATGGTCTCAGAAACTAACACAAAATTAGAGACACAAGGAGTCACATTCATAATTTTCCCCTCAAGATGATTGTCAAAAGAAAAATTTTTTTGAGAAAGGGTCTCACTGTTGCCCAGGCTAGAGTGTGTAATGGCACTGCAGCCTCAACCTCCTGGGTTCAGGCAATTCTCCCACCTCAGCTTCCCAAGTAGCTGGGACTACAGGCATGCACCCCCACACCAGCATTTTTTTTTTTTTTTTGTAGAGGTGAGGTCTTGCTATGTTGCCCAGGCTGGTCTCGAACTTCTGGACTCAAGCAATCCTCCTGCTTTGGCTTCCCAAAGTGCTGGGATTATAAGTATGAGCCATTACATTCAGAATTCAACTTCAGAATTTTGAAGTTATAGAAGATGGGAAGCTAAGAAGCCATGATGAAAACCTCTTGAAGAAAATGACAAAATGGTAAATGTTATGTTCTGTGCATTTTACCTTAACGAAAAAAAGAAAAAAGAAAGTTTTCAACAGACTTACTGTGCTGAGGAGACCAACACCAAAGGTCAGTACCTCCCATGGGAAAGTGCCCTGGTGAACACCCCAGACTCCTAGTTGGAAGACGTGGAGGGTTGTGACTTTGGAACAGGGACAAAACAGGCAGGCTATGCCTTACTGACCCTGCAACCCAACCTCAACCTCAGCTCCGTCTGGGACTGGATTAAGGTGATCAGCTCCCACCTGCGTGGCAGAGCAGGCATCTACTCAGAGGACTATTACCTCATCTAGCACCTCACAACGTTCAACATTCAATTTAAAATTGCAAGACAAGCCAAAAGACAGAACTATAGCCATTCATGGCACGGGGGGAAGGGGAGAAGGCAGATCCACAAGGGACCTAGATGTTGGAGTTAGCAGACAGGTCTTTAAGATAAAAACTGATCAGGGCTGGGTGTGGTGGGGAGGCTGAAGTGGGAGGATTGCTTGAGCCCGGGAATTGACAGCTGCAGGGAGCTATGGTTGCGCCACCGTACTCCAGCCTGGGCGACAGAGTGAAACCCCATCTGTAATAAAATAGTATCCAAAGTTCTTGAGGTTAAAGAAAAATGATCCTAAGCAAAAACATGGAATGACAGGAATAAATGAAGAGCACTGGAAATAGTATGTGCTTCATATGTACTTGTCAGATATTTTGCCAAGTGGATTATTATTTTTGAGATAAGGTCTCACTTTTGTTGTTCAGGCTATACTCGAACTCCTGGGCTCCAACTACCCTCCTGCCTCAGCCTCCCGAGGAACGGGGACTATAAATGTGCGCCACCACGCCTGACTCGAGTGGATTTTCTAGGAAGTTAGCATTAAGCTCAAGAAAATCACAGGTAACAAGCTGTGCAAAAATGTCCTGCTGAGCGTGCATTTGATTGGCAGTTTCTAAGTATCAAAGGGTAAAAGTTAATGCTAGAAATTTCTACTCCAACTTCCTATTATAAATAAGTCAGTTCGGAGTGCAGGTTTACTTGTCTTTCTTTTCTACAGACGAACAGGTGAACGTGCAACTTGGGGTTATGATGACAACTGCAGTAATAGACCAACTTTAGAAAGAAAGTTATTTCTGTATTTTGGCTGCTCACCATTGAGATTATCTTGACTCACACCTTTGACTCACTCACACTGAGATTATCTTGACTCACACAGGTAAGTTTTTGCCAGTGAAAAGGTTTTTAATATCTATCTTGCATCGCAAGACGCTCTTCTATTAAACTATTCCAGAGTCTTGAAGAAGAGTAATAGATCAATTTCAAGACAAAGCTGATTCATTTACAAGAACATCCTACAAGTACCCAAGACTTTCTGAAACTCTGCGTTAATATTCATGTGAGTTACAGCATTGACGGCAAATGCACCTGAGTACATAGATGTAATTTGTGACGTAGAGTTTGGTAGGCATGCCATCTTCTGGGAGTAGAAAGTACTCAGGCCAAATTTTTAAAGTACTCATTCTTTAGAATGAAAAAATGAAGAGCCCTGGAAATAGTATGTGCTTCATATGTAGTTGTTGGATATTTTACCAAGTGGATTATTATTTTTGAGATGAGGAACAGCCTTTCTGATTGACTCCACATTTAAAGGAACCTCTAATAATGCCCAGACACAGCAGAGAAGCTTTCGTGTGGATTCATCTGGCAGCACAAGTTCACTCCATGCTGCCCAATTTATCAAAATATTATGTATATATATAATTATAGTCTTTTAATAGTTTCAAAGATGTCTTCAAAATAAAATCAGAATGAAGCACCTGGGAACCTGAAAATACCCGGATTCTTTTTGAAAACCATTGTTCAACTTTAATAACACATTTAAAAATATTAAATACAGCAACGAAAACATCCAAATGCGGAAATTCACACCAACGAGCTCATTACCCAAAAGGTGAGGATAATTACTAAGTAGCACCTCTTTTTCCGAAAAGTCTCGAGTTCATTTTAGACTTTGCTCGAATCCTGGAGAGGCATTCATTCGCTTGTCCATTCATTTATTCATACATTCACTTGACAAATATTTAGCAAGTGCCTTCCATGTGTCTGTCACTGTCTTTGGTGCTAGTGATTCAGCAGGGAGAAAAAGAAGATAAGTCTCTGCTTTCGTGGAATTATATTCTAAAAGGTGGCCAGGGATTCAAGAATACTTTTAAAAGTTTTTTTACTTTTGGACACTAACGTTGCCTAGTCTGGTCTCAAATTCCTGAGTGCAGGTGATCCTCCCACCTTGGCCTTCCAAAGCACAGAGATTACAGGCATGAGCCACCACGTCAGACGTTAGGGAATATTTTTGATGTGGGGGAGGTGAGGTCAGGGAAGGCCTCACTGAGGAAGAGATCAAAAGGAAGTGAAAATTGAGCCATAAGAAGAGCTTTCCAGGGAGAAAGGGAAGGGTGGCGCATGGGGTCTCTGCACAGAGCTATCCTGAGGAGGCAGGAGTTTACTCAGTCCTCCAGTTTAAGGAAGCTTTGTATGTGGATTTATTAAACTTGCCAAAGGAGCACCCAGAGACGGCGCAGCAGCCCAACAGAGTGCCTTAAATAGTCTGCTTTGATCCATGTTTGTTGAATGAATACATGATAAACGAGTCCGAGAACCAGAAAAACAGTCTACGCTCTGCCACACTTGACTGTTACCTTGGTTAAGTCTCTTGACCTTTTTGACTTCAGGCTCCTTATCTATCAACTGAGAGGATTAGGCTCTGGGACCTTGGAGGTCCCATCTAGCTTCATCAGCTTCTCACAATTAAATAACTGGCAGCTTTCAGGAGGGCAGACTGGAGAGCAGTTAAAAGCATGGTCTTCAGACCCGGGCAAACCAGGGCTGGAGTTCCAGCTCTGTCCCTTAGACTATGACGTGGCCAGTGCACTCAGATTCGCAAGCTTCCCACACCTACAAGTAACAAAGTTATTATGAGAATTAAATGAAATGCCATAGGAGTTGACTACAGTGCCTGGGACCTCGTCACTGTTCAATAATTGGGAGTTTGTCATCACTGTTTTCAGCACTGCAGAGATAATGATGATGGACTAGAAAGCCTTAGGGAAGTCAGAATCTGCGCTGGGCCTTGAAGACACAAGATTTGGAGAGGCTGCGAAAGCCGTGGGAGAGGGGAAAGGGGTCCTCTGAGCAAGGGCCGGGGCAGGAGAATGGGAGGGGTATGGCGGGTGGGGGGCTGTGAGGATACAGTGAGCTCGGGGGGGAGAGTCCATCAGGGCATCCTGGTTGGGGAAGTCGGGGTCACTAAGCTGGATTGCCCAGAGGGTGCTCTGTGACACCAGCACTCTTTCTAAGCCCCCAAGCCCCCCTCCTTTCTGAACAATCCAACTCTGGAGGAGGTCTTCAGAACAAGTGTCACTCCTACACCACAGTCGTTTTTAAAGAGCGAATTCGTCGTTTTTGAAGAGAAAATTTTATTCCATAAATACTGACCCCTTTTTATTGTTCATCACGAAGTCAGCAGAGACTAGAGGCAGATGTTGAAAAGTCTTCCCAGGACCAGATGAAGACCACAAAAGGTTTTAGAAGAACGCCCACAAAGGGAGTTTCCAAGATGTGGACGACCCTGTTGCATAATTCAGGGCTTGAAAGGAAAGCCGACTGGACATTCTGCAGATGTAGCACACAGCTCTAGGTGTGCATTTCAGGTACAACGTATCTGCTCAACAGAACTGCCCGTCCCCGAATTAACCTTTCTGCGCTCGCCATGTGTTTCAGACAGGGGTAGCCAGGTTAACCTGACACAGCTTCCGAATTAAGATATTCCCTGCCACACCCCTGCCTCTCTCTCTCTGCACAGAGACCAGGGACAGTCTCTTTAATCAAGAAGACAGTATCGTGGGGAGAAGACTTGCCCCCCAAAACATTAAACATGACCTACTTAAATGATGTCCGAATATCTACAAGGGGAACAACGTGGAATGTTAGAAATATGATGGCCCAGCCGGGCTCGGTGGCTCAGCCTGTAATCCCACACCTTTGGGAGGCTGAGGTGAGTGGATTGCCTGAGCCCGTGGGTTCAAGACCCGCCTGGGCAACTTGACGAGACCTCATCTCTATAATAGATCAAAATGAGCCAGGCATGGTAGCGTGCACCTGTAGTTCCAGCTACTTGGAAGGCTGAGGCGGAAGGATCGCCGGAGCCCAGCTGGTCTAGGCTGCGGTGGCCGAGAGCAGCCACTGTACTCCAGTCTGGGCGACAGAGTGCGACTCCAACTCAAAAAAAAAAAAAAGAGATATGATGGCCCATGAAGTCAGCTGTGCAAACTGAGACATATGTCATGGTTCCTATGTGTCGTTTGACAAACTAACATGCGTATTTTTCATTCATTAGAAACTGAGGCCAGGTGTGGTGGCTCAGGCCTGTAATCCCAGCATTTTGGGAGTCCAAGGTAAGAGGATTTCTAGAGCCCAGGAGTTTGAGACCAGCCTGGGCAACATAGTGAGAAATATTAGCCGGGTGTGGTGGTGCATGACTGTAGTTCCAGCTACTCAGGAGGCAGAGGTGGAAGGATTGCCTGACCCCAGGAGGTCAAGGCTGCAGTGAGCCGTGATCGTGCCACTGCACTCCATCCTGGGCGACAGAGTAAGCCCCTGACTCAAACACAAAAGAAAAGGAAAGGGATTCATACAGGCTTCTTCTCATGAGGAGAAAAACTACTGCTGCATAGATTTTTTTTGTCTCCCTCCTCCAATCATTTAATCCCTCAATGCTCTGATTTGTCTCAGCCGAGGAGTCCCTTGGTGTAAACTCAGGGACTCCAGAATCCCCATCTGCCTCTCACCCTCACCTGAAAAACTCCCCACTGCAGAATGCTTTCTTTCTGTTGAGGCTTCTGCCTCCAGGAGACTCCTGTTAAACCGTGGTAGCCCCACCGAACACGCTGAACAATGCCATGGCAGCGATTCACCTCTCAGGCAAGCTGCCGCCACGTCATGGAAAGTGAAATATTAAGACAAGACAGAACAGTCTGAGACACGATACTCCTCAGCAGAGAGGAGGCATCGCCCAAGGGAGGCCCAGGGCAGAGCCTATGGGACCCGGAGCTTGCTCTCGGCTTCCCATGGCTGTGCCTGGAGCTAGCTCAGGAATGGTGGCCACAGGCTTGCTCTTCCTACCCGTCCCATAAAGCGGTTCTGCACAGCAGGGGTCCCTCTGGTGTGACCCTGGGCAGCAGGAAATCCAAGGCACCTGGGACACTGGGCCGAAGGCACTGAGAGAAATATCCTGGGAAGAGTCCACGGCTGTTCCCGTCTGTTCCTGGTTCTGGCGTTTCATCTGGGTGGTAACTGTGCCCGTCTACGGGAAGCTATGACGAGATGTCCTCCAGCTGGCAGGGTGGTTGCACTACGTCGAATGTGGAAAAACAAACCCTGAAGAGCTCGACCTCCCCCGGAGTTTGTGTGGCAGGGGCCATGGCCCCATGGGATCCCTGAGCTCTTCCGAAGGCCCATGCAGTCACCTGCAGGAGAATACCAAGGCACAGCTGCCTTGTCCTCTGTGTTGCCATTTTTACCAATAGAACAAAGGCAATGGCAGGTAAGATTTGTGCCTTAAAGCGAAGCAAGGCGGTGGCCATTATATCCTTAATGGTAATATGGTAAGAAAAAAACATCTAAGGATGTCCTTAGCTGTCGGGATCACTCCCGTAATCCCAGCATCTTGGGAGGCTGAGAGAGGAGGACTGCTGTAGCCCAGGAGTTTGAGACTAGGCTGGGCACCATAGTGAGACTCTGTCTTTACAAAAAAAAAGAATTTTTAAAATATGGTGCATGCCTATAGTCCCAGCTACTCTGGAGGCTGAGATGGAAGAATCACCTGAGCCCAGGAGGTCAAGGCTGCAGTGAGCCGTGATGGTGCCACTGTACTTCAGCCTGGGTGACAGAGTGAGACCTCACTCAAAAAAAAAAATTATTGATTGTATTAAGTTTTAACATCTTTTTAATATTCTGTGTAGGAATAGTTTTCTTGAGGAAACGCACTTGTACAATTGAGTTGCAGGCTCAACTGGCAACTCAATGTGGAATGTCATTTGAAAGAAAATAAGCCGGGCACGGTGGCTCACGCCTGTAATCCCAGCACTTTGGGAGGCTGAGGCGAGAAGATTGCCTGAGCCCAGGGGTTTGAGACCAACCCCTGGGCAACTTGGCAAGATCTCGTTTCTACAACAAATCAAAAAAAATTAGCTGGGCGTGGTGGCGTGTGCCTGTGGTTCCAGCTACTTGGGAGGCTGAGGTGAAAGGATTACCTGAGCCTAGTAGGTTGAGGCTGCAGTGGCCGTGAGTGTGCCATTGCACTCCAGTCTGGGTGACAGTGAGACTCCGTCTCACAAGAAAAAAAAGAAAGGACTAATATACATGTTATTTATTTAGACTTGATTATTTGGCATTTTCTCAAAAATGTATAAAATAAACCTTGCTACTTCAAAGAAAATAACTGACAGTAATTGTTGCCAGTGGTAAAATTGGAACGTTGGAAAATTTGTACCTGCTACTGTGAGCTTGATGGCTTCCCAGTACTTAAAAGACTTTTTGGAAGAGATTGGTTATGGTATTAATAAATGTGGCTGCTTACTATATAATGAAATGTGTCGATACTTAGGAGATCCACATACCTTAGTAAACCAGTATTTTATAAATGACCAATGCACGATGTTACAAATCATGCATGGATAAAAGATCCAAATTGCAAGATAGACCTACGGATTTTTTTTTTTTTAATTGGGATCTCACTCTGTCACCCAGGCTGGAATATAGTGGCATGATCATGGCTCACCACAGCCTCGACCTCCTGAGCTCAAGCAATCCTTTCATCTCAGCTTCCCATGTAGCTGAGACTATAGGTATGCACCACCATACCTAGCTTATTTGTTTGTTTGTTTGTTTGTTTGTTTTTAATAGAAATGAGATCTTGCTATGTTAACGAGGCTGATCTTGAACTCCTGGGCTCAAGCAATCCTCCCACCTTGGTCTCCAAAAATGCTGGGATTACAGGCCTAAGCCACCATGCCCAGCCAAAACTGACCTATGGATTTTAATGTAAAAAGATTTTTTAAAAATTCATTGATATGGTTTCAGATTCTACTTGCAGCTAACCTTTAACAAAATACCACTTGTTAAATATTGATATAGCATCAAAGATTAATACCCACAATTATCTGAAAAAATATTTATTAAAAGACTGTGAGAGAGGTCTGATTTTTCAAAGACCTCAACAAAAACAACATATCACAACAGATTGAATGAAGGAGCAGAACTGAGAACCCAGATGTCTTCAGTTAAGTCAGACTTGAAAGAGATCAAACATCTCTTCTCACTAATTTGTGTTTTGTTTGGGCATAGATCACTCTGTTTTCATAAAAATTGTATACTTTTATGTTAAAATCAATGGGTTGATTTTTAGAGGAATGAATCAGTATTCTAAAGTGTCTCACTTTTAATGTCTAATATGGTAACTATCAACTGATACAATCCATGTTAGCCAAAGCTCTTTAAGGTACTCAATACTCTTTTAAGTTTCAAGGGGCCCCAACACCAAAAACTTAGAATGGAAACCATCCTCACAGGGTTGACAAGAATTACATGCTGGGTTCTGCACAGAAACATAGTTATAATCAAGCATTCGTCAGCATGAGTTTAGGCCACTTCCTCGTAGCTAGTGCTAACTGAAAGTCAGGCAGCACCAGATATGGACCATCTGCATCCCTGCTGTTCCTGCAGCTAGGCTCTCTGATGACAGAAGCATAAGGCTTTTGTTTAAGAATTCCATAAGGTGCTTTTCAGATCCTAGCCGACACCAGCCAGTGTAAAGTTCCCCCTAGAGGAACCGAATCAGCACTGCGAGGCGGTTTCTTCATCTCCCCATCCCATGACCTCATCCTGAACTCCAGCCAATCAACCATCCTCACACCTTGAACCCACTCTTTATCCAAACCCCTTAAAACACCCCAAACTCCGTGGGGAGGCCGATCTAAGGTTTCCTCGTGTCTCCTTGTCTGGCTGCCTTATAACTATGTCTCCTTCTCTTCTGCAGCTGAGTGGCTTCGTGCCTTGACGTGCCACACATTGGGCAACAAACGTGCTGTGGTTACCCACCTGAAGGGATGGTGTGGAGAGAATGCACATTTGACCTGGCTCCATCCCTGGCTTCACTCTTATTAGCTGTATGACCATGGCAAGTGGCTGGACCTCAGGCTTTCTTCTTCTTCCTCTTCTTCTTCTTCTTCTTCTTATTATTATTAATTATTATAATTATTTTTTTGAGTTGGAGTGTCACTCTGTTTGGAGTGTAGTGGCATGCTCACAGCCACCACAGCCTCGACCTGCAGGGCTCAGGTGATCCTTCTGCCTCAGCCTTCCAAGTAGCTGGAACTATAGACACACACCACCATGCTCAGCTAATTTTTTGATTTGTTGTAGAGACGAGATCTCACCAAGTTGTCCGGGCTGATCTTGAACCCCCAGGCTCGGGCAGCCCTCTCGCCTCGGCCTCCCAAAGTGCTGGGATTACAGGCTGAGCCACCGCGTGGGGCCAGGCTTTTTTCTTATAAGGTGGTAACAAAAATAATACCTTCTTCATAGGCTTGTTATATGCATGGGACAATGCAAAGTACTATGCCTAGTGTCTGGCACATAGTGGAAATGAAGAAAAAGAAGATCAGAGGAAGAAGGAGGAAGAAGAGGAGATTTAGTCTCTTCCCTAGAGAAAGATTTATGTTTCCAGATTATAAGAAATTCGTATTTGTAGACCCAAAGACCTAATCTTTTCAGTGGAGCATCTATTAGACATTTCAAGTTCTATTAGAAAGGAAATCCTTCTCTTTTCTTTATTCTTTTATTCTTTTTTTTTTTTGAGTTGGAGTCTCACTCTGTTGTCCAGGCTCACGACCACCGCAGCATCAACTTCCTGGGCTCCAGCGATCCTTCTGCCTCAGCCTTCCAAGTAGCTGGAACTACAGGCACAAGCCACCACACCCAGCTCATTTTTTGACTTCTTGTAGAGAGGAGGTCTCACCAAGTTGCCCAGGTTGGTCTGGAACCCATGAGCTCAGGCAATCTTCTCACCTCAGCCTCCCAAAGTGCTGGGATCATAGGCGTGAGCCACCATGCCCAACCTGAATGGAAATCTTTCATTTGAGACTTTAGAAGCCAGAGAGCAGTTAGGTTTATGAGTCTCAGGGCCACATCAGCAACAGATTATAGATGTTGAACCCTGTGGTCCCAGTTACTTCAGAGGCTGAGGCAGGAGAATCACTTGAGCCTAGAAATTTGAGTCCACCCTGGGCAACAGGGAGACCATGTCTGTACAAAAATTTAAGTTGGGAGTACCTGCATGATCAATGTTTGTGTACCTAACCCTGAATTGTACCCCACAACTTTGTAATAAAAATGTTAAAAAAAAAAATTTAAGTTGTATTAGGGAAAAAATTGTGTGTGTGTGTGTGTGTGTGTGTGTGTGTGTGTGTGTGTGTGCATGCAGATGTATAGGGCAGTGTTCTAAAGTCACACAAGGTTCTGAGAGTGACATGTGACATTCCAGAAGAGAACTGAAAGTTTGGCCTGGAGTTTTCCTGGCCTTGGGCTTTTTAGAGATAATGCTGTGCTTGTGGTTAACTGAAAATTTTAATGAAGATAATTTTCTTTTTTTTTTTCTTTTTTTTTTTTTTTTTTTTTTTTGAGTTGGAGTCTCACTCTGTCACCCAGACTGGAGTGCAGTGGCTGCTCCCGACCACCTCAGCCTCAGCCTGCTGGGCTCCGGCGATCCTTCCACCTCAGCTTTCCGAGTAGCTGGAACTACAGGCGCACGCTACCACGCCCGGCTCATTTTGATTTTTTTATTGTAGAGATGAGGTCTCGCCAAAGTTGCCCAGGCAGGTCTCGAACCCATGGGCTCAGGAAATCCACTCACCTCAGCCTCCCAAAGGCGCGGGATTTGATATGCAGTTGTGAGAAATAGTATCCCATGAACCATTCCCCCAGCTTCCCCCAATGGTGACATCTTGCAAAACCGTAGCTCGAAATCACAGCCAGGATATCAACTTGGGTACAATTTACCCATCTTACTCAGAAAGCCCCAGTTTTACTGTTACACATTTGAGTGTGTACTTAGTTCTATACAATTTATCATGTGTCAAGTATTCACCACAGTCATCGGGCAACCTACAGTTCGTTTTCCGTTTCTAAAATGTTGCCATTTTGAAAGAGTTACATAGAGAGAGAAAATTATCTAGTATGTAGCCTTTGGGGATTGGCTTCTTCCATTCATCACAATTCCTGGAGAGTCACCCCAATTGTTCTTCATTCTTTTACCTTGATGAGTACTATTCCTTGTCAAGGATATGCCACAGTTTGTTTAGCCATTCACCTGTTGAAGGACACGCAGCCTGTTTCCGGTTTGGGGAGCTATTACAAATAAAGTGGCTATGAACATTCATGTACATGGTTTTGCGTGAACACAAACATCTCTCTGGGATCGCCGCTCAGAAATGTAACTGTTGGGTCACACGGTCACAGCATGTTTAGTTTTATAAGAAACTGCAGCCGGGCTCGGTGGCTCAGCCTGTAATCCCAGCGTTTTGGGAGGCTAAGGTGAGTTAATTGCCTGACCCCGCAGGTTCGAGACCCGCCTGGGCAACTTGGCGAGACCTCATCTCTACAATAAACCAAAAAATTAGCCGGGTGTGGTAGCGCACGCCTGTAGTTTCAGCTACTCAGAAGGCTGAGGTGGAAGGATCACCGGAGCTCAGCAGGGCCAGTCTGGGCGACAGAGTGAGACTCCAACTCAAAAAAAAAAAAAAGAAAAGAAACTGCAAAGATCTTTTCTAGAGTGGCCGTGCCATTTCACATTCCCATCAGCAGCACGTGAGTGATCTATTTCTCCACATCCTTGCCAGCATTTTGTGCCATCACCATTTTTTGTTTTAGCCATTCTGATAGGTGTGTGGTGGTATCTCATTGAGGCTGTAATTTGCATTTTCCTGATGGCCAATGATGTTGAAATTCTGTCATGTGTTCATTTACCATCTGTATATTCTCTTTAATGAAATGTTTTCCTTGTCTCTTGCCCATTTTCTTTTTTTTTTAATAATTTATTTATTTTTTATTATGAAGTTGTGGGGTACAGTTAAGGGTTAGGTATACAATTGCGTTTCATTCCGGCACCCTGTTGATATGGGGTGTTTCCCCGTTCCCAGACAGATATTTGCTACTGTTAATCCCATCTCCCTCCCCCGCCATAGTTTCCCAGTACTGTCAGTCATTTTCGTATAGTATTGCATTGGATGTTCAAGGTCCATTATATGAGTGAGAACATGTGATACTCAGATCTTTGTTTCGCCCATTTTCGAATTGGATGGTTTGGGGATTTGTTTAAACTGTTGAAAATGGTTCATATCTAAGGAAAAATCGTCTCTCTTTTGTCCAGCAGAAAACCCATCTGTATTCTTGCAAAATTTAATTTAAATAGAAGTCAGATTTACCCCATAGCAATTTAGGGGTGCTAAGGGTCATTTATGGCCACCTGGTGAGCGCCAGTTAAGGCAGGGTCAGAAAAATAAAGACGATGAAGAAAGCTGATTCCTTGGATCTTTAGAATTTCCATCTGTAATATTGTGCTGTAAGCAGATATATAGATCTATCTTTATCTATTTCCATAGTCTTCATCTCCAGTTCCCGGCACGGAGCTCTTAAAACCCTTGTAATTTCCTGAATGATTGGGATAATAGGACATCTTTTGACTGGTCTCACTCTCCAATTCCTGACCCCAGAACTTCTAAGACCCCTTGGCGCTACAGAGTGACAGGTGTGTCTTTTTCTGTACTAATGAGATGCCTGGTGGCTGAGCCCCTGGATACCTTCAGGGACGGGCCGGGTTGCCAGAAAGACCAAGGCAGGGTTAGTGGGTTGGGGCTGAAAGTCCCCAACACACCCCCCTCCCATTCTGAGGAGAGAATGCAGAAACTGAGCTAATCACCAATGGTTACGGATTTAATCTACCATGCCTGCATAATGGAGTCCCCATAAAAACCCTAAGCAGAGGTCAGAGTGTTTCTGGATCAGTGAATACACCCAAGACCCTTAATCCAGAAGGACAGATGCTCTGGCACTAGGGACCCTTCCAGACCTCGCCCTATGCACCTCTTCATAAGCTGTTCATTTGTAACCTTTATAATAAACTGGTAATAGTGTGAAACAGAAATAAAACCCTACATCCCTGACTGACTAGAATGTACCCCTCTTGGCTAAGGAGACCCCAGAAAAAATTTGGAAACTAAGTTTTCCCCCATGATAAGATGGAAGGTGGGACTTCCTCAGTACACCCTTCCTCTCATTAACCAAGGTCGGGCCTTTTCCCCCTAAGAGTTAAACAGAAACAACCCTGGAGAAACAAAGAACAGAAGACTCACTCCTCCACTGACTTCAACCAACCACGGGATGCCACAGCCAGATTCCCTTCCCTTTTTGCTATTTCAACATGGCAGCTGGCCAGCTACACAAAGCAGCCTCCTGACGAGTGACCACCCACCATAGACCAGTTCTGGCCAGTTTACAGAGGCTGCACATGAAGAGCCTCTGGGACCTGAGTTTCACCTTTTGACCTATAGAGCCTGCATTTCAGTGTTAAGTCTCCACCCCAAGTGAACATGGGGTGTGTGTAACAAGATGATTGCTTATCACGAATGCTGTAACCCTCCTTCATGAATATTCATAGCTCCTCCTACAACCTGTGAAATAGGTATGTTTAGACTATCCCTTTAGCATGAAACTCCTGTCCCACCCCTTCCTTCCTGCAAATGCCTGCTTCCAGTCTCACCCTGGAGGCTGCAATCCTTCTCAAGAAATAAAGTCCTTCCCAAATGTATGGGTCTTGTGGTTTTTGTTTTTGTTTTTGTTTTTGTTTTTGAGTTGGAGTCTCACTCTGTCGCCCAGACTGGAGTGCAGTGGCCGCTCCCGGCCACAGCAGCCTCGACCTGCTGGGCTCTGGCGATCCTTCCGCCTCAGCCTTCCAAGTAGCTGGAATTACAGGCATGGGCTACCACGCCCGGCTGATTTTTTGATTTATTGTAGAGATGAGGTCTCGCTGCCCAGGCGGGTCTCGAACCCGCGGGCTCAGGCAATCCACTCACCTCAGCCTCCCAAAGGCGCGGGATTACAGACTGAGCCACCGAGCCCAGCTGGTCTTGCGGTTTTAAGTGAGCAAGAGTAAGGAAAGGGTTTCTCTGAATTCAATGAACCGTAATAGGGAATTAGCAAATCTGAGAAGGTGCTTGTGGGAACCCCCGATTTGTAGCCAGATTGGACAGATGCGTGGGTATCCTGGCACACAATACTTGAAACTGGCATCTGAAGTAGGGAACAGATTTGGGTGACTGAGCCATTAACCTGTGGGGTTGGCTCTAACTCCTGGTAGTTAGTGTCAGAATCAAATTAAATGGTGGAGCAACCGCTGCAGGGACATGGAAAATTGCTTGGTGTGGAAAATATTTGGTGCCAGAAGTGTCATGAGAAGAGAAGAGTTTCCTTTGCTTCTCCTTCTGAGGCTGGTGTTCACCCCCAGCTCTGCTGATTCACATGCGTTTCGTTGACCAAGGGTGTTGGGCAAAGGGTAGGAGCTGCCTCAGGTGAAGACATGGACTGAAGTGGCTTGCGTCAGTACTGAGCACCCATCCCTATTCCAGTGATGGTCTTAGATCCACCTGGGCACATCCGAGAAGGTTACTCGGAGTTGACCCCTGGCTCACTCGGCAGTAATTGTGCCCAGAATATAGTCAGCTTTGGGATCTTCCAAGGAGGTCACTTGACTTGACCAGAAGATGAGGGCAGGAGTTAAGGAGCAGAATTGCAAATGCCTATAAACAAGGGTCTTAGTAAGTAGGAATTACAGAGGGCAGACAGTGGGGAGGAGGCTTCCACATAAGTCTTTGTTTCTTTCTTGTTTAGAAACAGGGTCTTGCTCTGTCACCCAGGCTGGAGTGCAGTGGCACGATCATAGCTCATTGCATTCTCAAACTCCTGGACTCAATCCTCCTACCTTAACCTTCCAAGCAGCTGGGGTTGTATAGAAGGTCGATTTTTAGATCTTTTAGGAATCGCCACACTGTTTTCCACAGTGGCTGTACTGGTTTACACTCCCACCAACAGTACAGAAGAGTTCCCTTTTCCCTGCATCCTCTCCAGCATCTGTTGTTTTTTGAGTTATTGATGAGTCACTGGAGTTAGGTGGCATCTCAGTGTGGTTTTAATGTGCATTTCTTTGACGACTAGTGAAGCTGAGCATTTTTTTCTGTATCGGCTCCTCATATGTCTTCTTTTCTCTAGGCTGATCTCGAACGCCTGGCCTCAAGTGATCCCTTCCTCCTTG
This sequence comes from Cephalopachus bancanus, assembly GCA_027257055.1. NCBI lineage: Eukaryota > Metazoa > Chordata > Mammalia > Primates > Tarsiidae > Cephalopachus > Cephalopachus bancanus. The sequence continues at coordinate 10,207,132 of JAPVLO010000097.1, read as the reverse complement.
CCTTCCTGATGCACTGGAATTACAGCCCCCCTTGCTGTCTAAGTATTTTTCAACCTTCATCAGCAGTCCTAACATTTCATCCCTCTACTCCTGCCTGATCAAGGTTGTTAATTCATCAGCACAGACCAGCGCCCCACAACTTTTTTTTTTTTTTTTTTGAGTGGGAGTCTCACTCTGTCGCCCAGACTGGAGGGCAGTGGCCACTCCCAGCCACTGCAGCCTCGACCCACTGGGCTTCGGCCATCAGCCTTCCAAGTAGCTGGAACTACAGGCACACGCTACCATGCCATTGATTTTTTGATTTATTGTAAAGATGAGGTCTCACCAAGTTGTCCAGGCGGGTCTCGAACCCGCGGGCTCAGACGATCCACTCACCTCAGCCTCCCAAAGGTGTGGGATTACAGGCTGAGCTACCGAGCCCGGCAACTTTTTTTTTTTTGAAGATGTGGCATCTCACATGCAGAAGATTAAAACAAGACCCCTACCTATCACCATACACAAAAATCAACTCTAAATGGATCAAAGACCTAAACGTGAAACCTCAAACTATTAACCTTAGAAAATGTAGGAGACACCCTTATAGAAATTGGAACTGGCAACCAATTCCTGATCAAAACCCTGAGTGCTGATGCCATAAGAGATAAGATTGACAAGTGGGACCTCATCAAACTGACAAGTTTCTGCAAAGCCAAAGAAACCATCGAGAGAGCAGGAAGACATCCCACAGACTGGAAAAAAAATATTTGCCAACTCCATGTCTGACAAAGGCCTAACATCTAGGATCTACAAGGAACTCAAACATGCTGAAAAGAAAAAAAAATAGCCCCATTACAAAGTGGGCAAAAGATATGAATAGACACTTCTCAAAATAAGACATACGAGCAGCCAACAGATACATGAAAAAATGCTCAGCCTCACTAGTCATCAAAGAAATGCAAATTAAACTACACTGAGATACCACCTAACTCCAGTCAGGATGGCCATCAACAATAACTCAAAAGGACAACAGATGCTGGAGAGGATGCAGGAAAAGGGAACACTTCTATACTGTTGGTGGGAGTGTAAACCAGTACAGCCTCTGTGGAAAACAGTGTGGCATCTAAAAGATCTAAAAATCGACCTTCCATATGACCCCGCAGTCCCCCTACTGGGAATATACCTGGAGGAACTCAAATCACTCTATGAAAAAAATACCTGCACACACATGTTTATTGCAGCATTATTCACAATAGCAAAAACATGGAACCAACTGAGCTGCCCATCGAAAGAGGACTGGATTTAAAAAATGTGGTACATAGACACAATGGAATATTACGCAGCCATAAAGAAGAACAAAATCATGAACTTCCCAGCAACTTGGATGGACTTAGGGTCTGTAATACTGAGTGATCTTTCACAGAAACAAAGAACTGAGTATCACATGTTCTTACTCATAAGCAAACCTTGAACAATTATCGGAATACTATAAGAAAAGGATTGCCAGTAGCAAGAAACTGCTGGGGGTGGGGGGCGGGGAAGCAATATTGACAGTAGTGGGAATCTTCCCGGGGAGAGGGGGCACACCTCACCAACAAGGGTATCTGCATAATGAACATTTGTATTTCTAACCCTGAATTGTACTCCACATCTTTAAAATAAAAAAAAATTTTTTAATTTAAGAAAAAGAGGCTGTGTTCAGTGGTTCAGCCTGTAATCCCTGCACTTTGGGAGGCCAAGGCAAGTGGATTGCCTGAGCCCGTGGGGTTTGAGACCCACCCAGGCAACTTGGCGAGACCTCGTCTCTACAATGAATCAAAAAAATTAGCCAGTTAGCACGCGCCTGTAGTTCCAGTTACTTGGAAGGGTGAGGTGGAAGGATCTCTGGAGCCCAGCAGGTCGAGGCCGCGGTGGCCAGGAGTGTGACACTGCCCTCCAGTCTGGGCAACAGAGCGAGACACCAACTCAAAAAAAAAAAAAAAAAAAAGATACAGGGTCTTCCTTTGTTGTCCAGGCTGAACTCGAACTCCTGGTCTCAAGTGATCCCTTCCTCCTTGCCTTCCTAATGCCCTGGAATTACAACCCAGCCTTGCTGTCTAAGTATTTTTCAACCTTCATCAGCAGTCCTAACATTTCATCCCTCTACTCCTGCCTGATCAAGTTTCTTAACTTATCAGTACAGGCCAGCGCTCCACAATTTAGGAGCCTCTTCAAAGCCTGACAAAAGGGTTTAAAATATATCTGAAAGTGCCCTTCCCCTCAAGCTCTGATCCCACTGTCTGCGCATCTTCCAATCTCGCATTAAAACATTTGTCACGCTGACCTTGCCCTGCTGAATACAGCTTTACCATTTGCTCAGAGGAGCCAGAAATGTCTGTTTTCTCTAAATAAAAAAAATTTTTTTTAAATTTTTATCGGCTCTTTTGGGGAGAAGATAAACTGACAATGGAGTATGATGATTGGCATGTTATTTTTAAATGAATTTTTAATAGCAAATAAGTCGTTCCATCTGGGAAAGGCTGATCGCGTTTTCAGCAACTAGGCACAAATCAGGATGGATTATTTCCAGCGTTAAAAAAAAAAGCGTATTTAGATTCACATCACACTGACCCTTCAGTATCAGTGGCATTGCCTGACCCTGAAGGGGGGGCTAAGTCCTTGACTGTTTCCCTCACCCTTGAGGTCACCATCTCTCACAATATCATGGCACTTTTGCTCACAGGCACCCACTGTGGTTTCTGCCCCCCGGCTTCCGGGGCTGCTGTGGTTCACATCGTGGCAGTGGTTCACCCTGGACTTCACCCCAGCCATTGGCAAAGCCATCAGACGTGTCATGTGTCGGCAGCCGAACTTGGCTTCTCTGAGTGCTGTTTCCATAGCCTCTGTTTTTGAGAAGAGAGAGCAGAAGCCGATGTGGAGCATTTAGAGAGAACAAGGGTTGGGCTAGTCCTGGGATAGTCCCCCCACCCTCCTTTCAGGTGATCCTTCTGCCTCAGCCTCCCACGCAGCTGAGACTACAGGCACGCACCACCAAGTCTGGCTGATTTTGTTTGAATTTTTGTAGAGACGAGGTCTTGCTATGTTGCCCAGGTTGGTCTTGAACTCCCTGGCCTCAAGCAGTCCTCTGGCCTCGACCTCCTATAATTCTGGGATTACAGGCATGAGCCACCATGCCCAGCCACGGGGCCCCATTTTGATTCATCCAGCTCTCATCTGTCCTGTGGGAACTCCACAATTAAAGGCATTCATGAAAAAGGAAGGAAAGAAGAAACATTTGCATACCGCTATTTATAGCATTATCACGTCTATAATCCCAGCATTTGGGGAGGCTGAGGTGAGAGGATTGTCTGAGCCCGGGAGTTTGAGACCAGCCTGGGCAATAAATGAAATCTCGTCTCTACAAAAAAATTTAAAAATTAGCCGGGCATGGTGAGGCATGCCTGCAGTTCCAGCTACTCACTCAGGAGGCTGAGGCAGAAAATCGCCTCAGCCCAGAAAGTTGAGGCTGTGGTAGCTGTGATTGTGCCACTGCACTTCACAGTGCAACAGAGTGAGACTCTGATTCAAAAAAAAAAAGTTGAAATGGTAAATTTTTTGTTAAATATATTTTATCACAATTTTATTTTATTATTTTTTCTTTTTCTTCTCTTTTTATTTTTTATTTCTTATTTTAAACATGTGGGTACAATTCAGGGTTAGGCATACAAATGTTCACTAGGCAGGTACCCTTGTTGATGAGGTGTGCCCTCCCACCCCTGACAGATTTCCACTACTGCCAATCCCAGCCCCACAATCCCAGCAGTTTCCCACTACTGCCAATCCTTTTCTTATAGTATTATGATAATTGTACAAGGTCCGCTTATGAGTAAGAACATGTGATACTCAGTTCTTTGTTTCTGTGATATATCACTCAATATTATAGACTCCAAGTTCATCCAGGTTGCTGTGAAGTTCATGATTTTGTCCTTATTTATGGCTCTGTAATATTCATCATGTATATGTACCACATTTTTTTCCCAGTCCTCTTTTGATGGGCAGCATGATTGGTTCCACGTTCTTGCTATTGTCAACAATGCTGCGATAAACATGCGTGTACAGGTATCTTCTTCATAGAGTGATGTGAGTTCTTCCAGGTATATCCCAGTAGGGGAATTGCGGGGTCATATGGAAGGTCAATTTTTAGACCTTTTAGGAATCATCAAACTGTTTTCCACAGAGGCTGTATTAGTTTACACCCCCACCAGCGGTGTAGAAGTGTTCCCTTTTCGCCGCATCCTCTCCAGCATCTGCTGTTTTTTGAGTTATTGATGATGGCCATCCTCAGTGGAGTTAGGTGGTATCTCAGTGTGGTTTTAATTTGCATTTCTTTGATGACTAGTGAGGCTGAGCATTTTTTCATGTATCTGTTGGCTGCTCGTATGTCTTATTTTGAGAAGTGTCTATTCATATCTTTTGCCCACTTTGTAATGGGGCTGTTTGTTTTTTCTTTTCAGCAGGTTTGAGTTCCGTGTAGATCCTAGATGTTAGGCCTTTGTCGAAGTAAAGTTGGCAAATATTTTTTCCCAGACTGTGGGCTGTCTCTCTGCTCTCTTGAAGGTTTCTTTGGCTTTGCAGGAGCATTTCAATTTGATGAAGTCCCACTTGTCTATCTTATGGCACGGGCACTTGGGGTTTTGATCAGGAATTGGTTGCCAGTTCCAATTTCCACAAGGGTGTCTCCTGTATTTTCTAAGGTTCTTATAGTTTGAGGTTTTATGTTTGGGCAACAGAGTGAGACTCTGATTCAAAAAAAAGTTGAAATGGTAAATTTTTGTTAAATATATTTTATCATAATTTTCATAAAAGGAATGAAAATATGCTTGCACTTTTCATTGACCTAAGGTCTTTTTCTTTTCTTTTCTTTTCTTTTTTCTTGAGCTGGGATCTCACTGTCGTCCAGACTGGAGTGCAGGAGCATGATCACACAGCTCACCGCAGCCTTGAGCTCCTGGGCTCAGGTGATCCTGCTGCCTCCCAAGTAATTGGGACTAGAGTCATGTGCCACCACAGCCAGCTAATTTTTAAAATTGTTTTTGTAGATACGAAGTCTTGCTATGTTGCCCAGGTTGATCTTGAACTCCTGGGCTCAAGCAATCCTCCCGCCTCAGCCTCCCAAAGTGCTGGCATTATAAGCATGAACCACAACACCAGCCACCAAGCTCCTTTTTTGAAGGAAGACTCCTGAATGTCTTCATTGCTTAGTAAGGCGATGACAGTTAGTGACCAAACTACCCAGTGAAAGCGCAGGTAAATGTTTAACCACTGACCCTCCAACAAGAACAAAACATAACTGTGTGCAAATATTTGTACATAAGTTAACCATATATTTTAGTGATAAAAAGGATATAAGTAACACAATTTACAACACTCTTTAAGTTCCACATAGCCAATTTGTTTTCAGGGAATAATTTAATTGACTTCTGCCAAACTCTTATATCTGCAGCCAACAATGGATATAATTGATGAATGTTTTGTTTGGAATGTTGGTTGATACTATTTGAGTAAGACAAAGGTGAAACAAGGACATGGCAGAACATCACTCATTCTTCAGTGATGCAAGCAATTTTTTAATGAATTTGATAAGCATTTTTGAATACTGAAAGAATAGTTCCCCAGTTTCTTATGTTATTCACAATGTAACATCTACCGACAACACATTTAAGTTTAATCTGCGTTATTAATATTTTCTCCACTATATTGTTACATTTAGACAATCAATAAAACAATATTTTAGGCTGGGCTCAATGGCTCAAGACTGTAATCCTAGCACTTTGGGAGGCCAAAGTCAGGGGATTGCCTGAGCCCATGGATTCGAGAACAGCCTGGACAACTTGGCTAGACCTCATCTCTACAATAGATCAAAAAATTAGCCAGGCGTGGTAGCACTTGCCTGCAGTTCAGGCTACTTGGAAGGCTGAAGAGGAAGGATCACCTGAGCCCAGCAGATCGACACTGGGGTAGCCATGAGTATGCCACTGCACTCCAGCCTGGGCAATGGAGTGAGACTCCAGCTCAAAAAAAAAAAAAAAAAACAGCAATAACAAAACAATATTTTCAATATTTATAAGCCTTGATTTATAGTATTTGCTGATCTCCATGATGTAAATACTCTCACCATGGGCGATTTCAACCTATCAATGTGAACTCACCTGAAGGAGAGTTAGGAAGGGGCGTGCCGTCAGTTTCCACACAAGAGGCCTAACTAACCTACAGAATACAGATACACAGGCAGTAAAATATACTGAAATCATTAGGAAAGATACGCTTTTAGCATTTATTTTGTGCTTTTAGTATCATTCGTTTAATTGTAAGTTTATATAATCTAAGTGTTTAAGTAACCATGCTTAACAACCAGCTCACAAAATTCCTGAAAATTTAACAATCGGTGCTCACAGGCCAGTGCACACTGAGGTCTGGCAAACCATGAAACACCTCGTTTCTCCATGGGAATTGTGAGACAGCTCCCTGCTTCCAAAGCTGCCCAGCGAGCATAGAAACTGAGAGTTTCTGTCACATTGGTCTCATGACAAGGGTTTGGACTTCCTTCTCCGTTTTCTTCGTGCTTCCATGAATCTTGCTTTCTTTCCTTGGTGGCTGTGTTGTGTAGTGTTGCCGTTCTTGTGTTTCACTGTTTCTTCTGTTCCCGATGCAGCCTTGGCTCTTCCATCATATGACCCATCAGCCAACAGACAACTTTCCAGTCTCCATTTTCCGTGGTTCTCTCTGGCCCTTCCTCACTTCTCCTGGTATGGCAGGAGCTTAAGCTTAACATGGGGCCACACAGGAGGTCAAGGCTGCAGTGAACCATGATCATACCTCAGGTCACTGCACTCCAGCCTGGGTGACAGAGTGAGACCCTGACTCAAAAAAAAAAAAAACAAAAATAAGGCTGGGCGCCGTGGCTCACAACTGTCATCCCAACAATTTGGGAGACAGAGGCAGGATTGCTTGAGGCCACGAACTCACAAATAAAAAATAAAATAAAATAGGTTGGGCACAGTGGCTCATGCCTGTAATCCCAGCACTTTGGGAGGTTGAGACGAGAAGATTACCTGAGCCCAGGGGTTCAAGGCTAGCCTGGGCAACTAGGTGAGACCTCATCTCTACAATAAATCAAAAAATTAGCTGAGCATGGTGGTGCACACCTGTGTTACAGATACTTGGAAGACTGAGGTGGAAGGATCACCTGAGCCCAGCAAGTCGAGGCTATGGTGACCGTGAGCATGCCACTACACTCCAGCCTGGGAATCAGAGTGAGACTTTGACTCAAAATAAATAAATACATTGCCTGAGCCCATGGGTTCGAGACCCGCCCGGGCAACTTGGCGAGACCTCATCTCTACAATCAATCAAAAATTAGCCAGGCGTGGTAGCGTGCACCTGTAGTTCCAGCTACGCGGAAGGCTGAGGCGGCAGGATCACCAGAACCCAGCAGGTCGAGGCTGCAGTGGCCGGGAGCGGCCACTGCACTCCAGCCTGGGTGACAGAATGAGACTCCAACTCAAAATACATACATACATACATACATACATACATACATACATACATACATACATAAAATAAAATAAAATGGGGCCACAGCAAGCCATGTCTATCAGAGAACCAAGAGGAAGGAGATAGCAGCAGGGTCAGCCTTCTGGGCATTTTCTGTCTTGTTTTTGATGCTCCATTTAGCATTTTAATGAACTCAACAATCAAAAAGGAAAAACTCTACAGGAAGTATCTTTTTTTTTTTTGAGTTGGAGTCTCACTCTGTCGCCCAGACTGGAGTGCAGTGGCCGCTCCCGGCCACCGCAGCCTCGACCTGCTGGGCTCCGGCGATCCTTCCGCCTCAGCCTTCCGAGAAGCCAGAATTACAGGCATGCGCTACCACGCCCGGCTAATTTTTTATTGTAGAGATGAGGTCTCGCTGCCCAGGCGGGTCTCGAACCCGCGGGCTCAGGCAATCCACTCACCTCAGCCTCTCAAAGGCGCGGGATTACAGGCTGAGCCACCGAGCCCGGCTACAGGAAGTATCTTAAGTTGGATCCTTGAGGCAGCTGCCCAATAAATGGGTTTTTATTAATGAGAAAAGCATAACACAGAAGGAAGTAGAAGTTAATTAGCCTTGTGATAAAACGAGGCAATGACCACAGGGCAAATTTCTAGAGGGCCAATTAAGAAAAAATGTTTTAAAAAGCTCTCTTAGCCAGGCATGGTAGCGTGTGCCTGTAGTTCCGGCTACTTGGAAGGCTGAGACGGGAGGATCACTGGAGCCCAGCAGGTCGACACTGGGGTGACCATGAGCATACCCCTGCACTCCAGCCTGGGCGACAGAGTAAGACTCCAACTCAAAAAAAAAAAAAGCTCTCAATGCAACCTGGTCATCGAATATTAAGTAATTCACATACGCTTTAAAGAGGGGGAAAATTTGTTATAGACTCATTGTTTTTATTTTTGTGTTTTGTTGTCGAGATTTCACTCTGTCACCCAGGCTGGAGTGGAGTGGCATGATCACGGGTCACTGCAGCCTCAACCTCTTGCTGGGACTACAGGCATGTGCCACCATGTCTGGATAATTTTTGTTGGTTTTTTTTTTTGTAGAGTCGAGGTCTCACTATGTTTTCCAGGCTGGTCTCAAAATCCTGGGCTCAAGCAATCCTCTCGCCTCGACCTCCAAAAGTGCTAGGACTACAGGCATGAGCCCGAACGTTATAGACCCTTTTTAAAGGAAAAATTCTTCCCATGGACCCTGGAGTTACTTTAAATGATTTTATTATGTTATTTAAAGAGGACATACATAAACTAGGGATGAAGCTGTATGTTTATGATCTTCATATAATTGTAAAAATAAGTGCACTAAAATATAAATAGAACCACAAAAACCAGTAACGTTTTCATGAACAACATTCATTTAATGTGATGAATGATGTTCTTGAAACCAAGTTGCCACTGTTGGGTACAATAGTTGGTTTGTTGAGAAAATTAATTGAGTCATCAATGAATGAATACATCTTGTCTCTGCTCACTGGTGGCAGCGGATGGCAAGACACGCATCTGTGTTCTCCCTAGCCCCCTCCAACTCTTCACTGTCACACGAACATCAGGGAGAGAAATAAGCAAGGATTTCTTCTCTCTGAAATTCCCCCATGTTTATCACTGTGAATAAACAAACAAAACAGACTACGTGCGGTGGCTCACGCCTGTAATCCTAGCACTTTGGGAGGCCTAGAAGAGAGGATTACTTCTCAGATTTGCAGGTGGGACACAATCTCCTCATCCTATGTTTTCCTGATGTCCCCCCTCCTTCCTCAGTCTGGGAGATCTTTCTCCAAACAGAGGTGTAAATTGCTCTTACATTATCATTATTCATTTATTTAGAGTTGGGTCCTCTGTTGTCCAGGCTGGAGTGCAATGGCACCATCATGGCTCACCTCAGCCTCCACCTGCTGAGCTCAGGCAATCCTTCCGCCTCAGCCTCCCAAGTAGTGGGGATTACAGGGACACACCATCACACCCGGTTAAATTTTTTATTTTTTTGCAGAGATGCGGTCTCACTATGTTACCTAGGCTGGTCTCAAACTCCTGGCCTCAAATAATCCTCCTGCCTCAGTCTCCCAAACTGCTGGAATTACAGGCGTGAGCCACCGCGCCCAGCCTATTTATTTATTTTAAAGACAAGGTTTCACTAGGTAGCTCAGGCTTGTCTCAAACTCTTGGGCTCAAGGGATCCTCTCACAACAGCCTCCCCAGTAGCTGGAATTACAGGATGGCACCATCACAATTGGCCTCATTCAATCTTTTGAATCAATTGTTAAAGGCATAAAGTAGTGATTTGTCGGTAAATATTTAAAACTGACACTCAAGGAGAAAGAGCCCTGGTTTGTAGTGCTTGCCAATTCTCATGGGATAAGCCCTTCCTCTCTGGTTGATTTCACACTACGAATACCACAGGTTGTAGAGTTTGGAAGAGGTGTCCATGGTTGGCTGTCACTCTGGCACAACATGGATGACGAAGCCACTGATTATTGATAGCCGAAGCCAAATTTTTTTGGAATTCAAGATCCTTCTCTCCTTCAAAACCCCAGTTCTGACAGTGGGAAAACTTTAGCTTTCATGACTGTTATTGGCTCTGTATCAAAAGACCCTATTCTAGAACTCAGGACCAAGAACGTGTCTCTCTGTGGTCAGTGGCTTTAGAATCCTATCCCTGTATCTCCAGTGGTGGGAGAAGGTTAATGGGTAGAAGGAAGCGGGGAGTAAAAGAATCCTCAATCAATAGCTCAAAATATTATCCACCACCGACATAACTTTTTTTTGAATGGCTTGAAATAACAACTGTACTGCCAAGGCAGCACTAAGAAACCTCTATCAAACTGATATAAACTTGTTGTGAAATTAAAAGAAGAGGTCAGGCGTGGTGACTCATGTCTGTAATCCCAGCACTTCGGGAGGCAGAGGTGGGAGGATTGCTTGAGATCAGGAGTTCAAGACCAGTCTGGACAACACAGTAACATAGTGAGACCCCGTCTCAAATATATATATTCATATTCATTTATATTATATATATATGAAGATATATATACATTTTTTTAAAATGAAAGGAAGGGTCACCTACTGGGGTTCATGATGGAGAGAGGTGGGGAGGGGAAAAGCAGGAAGGGAGAATTTCTAAGGCAGAGTTCCCAAAAGTGTGATATATTTTATTCACATTTAACAAATCAATGGTTTCAGCACATATGAGGGGTGACTCCCCCCAAAAAGAACTGTCTTTTGGAGAGCTAGTCCCTTGTAGTGCAGGCTTCCCTCACTGCGTAAATGTTCTAGGAACCCACTGGCATCAGTGTACCAGCTAGCATTGTTGTGAGAGGCTGTGTTCAGCTTCTGTGAATCTTTTGGTGGCAAACAGGTGACTGGTTCTTCCACCATGACAGCGCACCTGCCCACACCCACACTGCACTCAGTGTTCCACAGTTTTTGACCAAAAACGACATGACCTCTATGCCCCACACTCCCCGTTCACCTGATCTCACCCTAAGCGACTTTTTTGGGTTGTTTTCCCAGTGAAAAAAGTCCTAAAAAAAAAAGAGGTAAAACAAAAAAAGGCAGAAGTCCTAAAAGCCATCAAAATGGACGAGTCCAAAAAGCATTTCGATAGGTGTATCGCATCACATGGGAGTACTTTGAAGTTGACTGAAGTTTAAACATGCGCGAATAAATACACATTTTTTAATTTAAAAATTCCAGGGTTTTTTGGGTCCCCCCTCGTGCACTCACTAAATGCAACTGTATGCCTAACGTCGTCTGAAAATGTCATAAAACTGAATTCTGGGTCTTGGAGAAGGGGAGGCCCTCTTGGCCTCTCAACCTGGCTCTGTGGCTACCTGGGGGTGGGGCGGAGGATAGGAGAGAGAGGAGAGGGAGTCTAGTCAACGCTGCTTCTGGCCCCCAGTCCCTCCCCTCCTTCCGGTCTCTCCTGAGACTATGGGGACAAGGTTTTGTACCCACCCAATGCCCCCCAGCTTCCAATCCAGTGGGAGACCTGGGCAATGAGAAACAGGGGTACAAACACTCAGGTCCTTTGACACCTGGAAGCTTAAAACCCCAAACTAGAAAATGAAAAGCAAAAGCTTCTGAACCCCCAGGACTATCTTTTGATCGCTTGCAAATCTTGTCCTTTCCCCTTCTTTCTCCCTGTCACAGACAGCAGACCGTTTTGAGATAACTCCAAGTGTCTTGCACGTGAAACAGTGAAGAATCAGAGAAAGTCATCAGGTTCCAATTGACCTAACCACTGATGGCTTCTAGAGTCTAGGAGGGTGTGGTGTCAAGGCCAAGGACTTCTCTATCCACTGGTGGTGAGACTTTGCAAAAGTGACTCTTTAGCTGCAATTCTGCATCTGTAAGTGGAAACAATAGAGTGGCACGTCGGTGGAAGGATTAAGTGATACTTCATGTAACAGTGATTTGCAAACTAGGGCTCTGTACAGATGTCTGCCGTTGTCGCTCCATGGAGTTTCTCTAAGGCAGGGACCACAATTCCTCAGCAACCACAGCATCTAGCACCGCACCCCGCCCAGGTCTGCCCTCCATGAAGGTTGATGGGTTGAATTCTTGAAAGAGTCCCTGTGTCAGACTCTGATGGCAGAGTCCCTTCAAGAAAAGAGATATCCTACTGTCTTATGTGATTTTAAAAGAGATCATGAACAGTTGGAGTCCGTTAAATGGGTTTTGGAGCACTGAAAAGGTGAGAACTGCAGGTCGTAGCCACCACCCCAGGGGCTGGAGGACGGAGGAGGTGACTGGGCTGTTGGGACCCGGAGCTACAGGAGGAGGCAGACTGGGGCTGATGTCTCTGAGTTTGACCAGTGTCGGGAAACTGGAAACCAGAACGACTGGAATCCACTTCTGGTCGCTGCCAAGGTGAATTATCGTTGCTGTGGTGACAACGACAGTTAGAAACACAGGAGAGGGCAAGTCCGACCCTCCCCCCACCCCACCCCGTCTAGCCCTCCAGTCTCCCTCTAGGGCCCCCTATAAGCAGAGCCAGCACAGCAGGGCTCCAGCGGGTGGGGAAGATGTGGAGGGGGCAGATGCCAGGGCGGAGTATAGGGTTTGTCCCGCTGGAGCAACAACTTAAAACCCACCACAGGCTGGGTGCGGTGGCTCACGCCTATAACCCCAGCACTTTGGGAGTCCGAGGTGAGAGGATTGCCTAGCCCACAGGTTCGAGACCAGCTTGGGCAACTTGACGAGATCTCATCTCTAAAAAAAAAAAACAAAAAGCAATAAAACCCACCACAACCCCATTTAATACTTGCAGGGGGCACTTTTGCCTACCAGTAAGATGCCCAGGGCTGTGCTTTGAATGACTTCCTTTTTACGCTACCTTAGGGCGATTTTAGGACATAGGAGTGTGACAGTGAGAGTCACAGGGTCTCAGCGCTCCGAGGCACACTGGACATGACTCCCTCCGCCCCAAACGCAGCCTGGCTTTTCTGTCACCCTTGTGGAGGGGAACACTCCTTGGCTGCCACCAGAGGAACTCGCGTGCTCAAATTCAGAGAATAATGCTCTCACTCCATCGGTCCATGTAGGTGTTATTGGAGAGCTGACTGGCTCTGCTTACAGCTTAGGCGACACACCTTGGGTGCTGGGGAAGATGCAGAAGGGTCCCCAGGGACTAGGAAAAACACCAGTAGCCACAGACACCCCCAGCGAGTCTCATAGCTGCAGGAGGCAGGGGCAGCTGTTCTGGCTCCTTCCGACTGGTGATCTGATCTGACTCCCTGGGGCAAACACCCAGCTGCCCTCCACGGATTGAATGACCAGGAGAAGTAGAGACCTTTGGTGATTTCTCACCCCCCTCCCCACCCCTTCTCTGAAAATACATTGATGGCACTGAGGCTGTGAGATGACTTCTCTGTACGGCGGATTAACTTCCTCGCTCAACCCTGGAGAGACGTGTTTGTGTTTTCCCTTTCAAGTCAGACTCTTTCTGGCATGTCTCTTGAGATGATGTTGAAGAGTTATGACCCATTCACCCATCATGCTACTGCAGACAGCTAGGTGACAGAACACCGTGTGGCTAGGGAGGGGCGGGTAAGTTTCCCCAGCTTGGCCAAGCCTGATCATTTGCAGACACCCAGCTGCAATTCCATTAGGAATGATAGGGGATAGATGGAGGGATATATGGAAGGATAGATTCCATTAGAAGGGCCAGGATAGTTGCAGTTGAAGTTAGACTCTCTTCTCTTCCTGGCTGGCACTCTCTTCCAAATGTGTTGCATCTCTCTGCTCGGTCCAGGACAAGTGGCGCCATTAAGTCTCCTCTGGACAGACAGAATCCACCCAGGGGCCCTAGAGGAAATAAGAACAGTTTCCCGCTCCACGTTGTGCCTTTTCAACAAGGCCGTTTCCCCTCATTCTACCTGGGGGTGCCTTCCTGCTGGCTCTTAGCTACGCTAACACCCTGACCCCTACCCCAGGCTCACCTTGCAGTCAGGTCTTCTTCTCCAGGGCAGAATTTTGGACACTCCAGACCATTCCCTCAGGCCACAGTCCTGCTGCAAAGTAACCAGCTTCCTATCTCAGCTTATTCAGGCTCTGTTCTCTGTTTCCCAAGGCTTTGGTTAGTTACATCAGCGGGCAGGCGGGTGTTGCAATTCAATGCACAGCCTACACTGCAGGGAGAGCGTTCCTTCAGACCACAGGCATAACTCTGCTTTAAGTTGTGTGTTAGTACTAGAGCGAATTCCGTTGAATTCTCTGGACCCACGTGACAAACTCAGTTCTGTGGACACTCCTGCAGTCCGGGTAGCAGGTGTTCATTGGTAGGCATTGTGCTTCTGCCATGGTAGCTGGCTGATTTAGCTTGTGGGAGACACTGACATCAACAGTCTGTATCAGCCACAGCTGATCCTTCCATATATTCCTCCATCTATCTCTTATCCCTCCTAATGGAATCACAGCTGGGTGTCTGCATCAACATAACCAGCCCAGGCCACTTGGCGAGACCTCGTCTCTACAATAAATCAAAAAATTAGCCTGGCATGATAGTGCACGCCTGTAGTTCTAGCTACTTGGAAGGCTGAGGTAGAAGGATCGCCTGAGCCCAGCAGGTTGACGCTGGGGTGGCCGTGAGCATGCCACTGCATTCCAGCCTGGGCAGCAGAATAAGACTCCAACTCCAAAACAAAACGAAACAAAAAAGAATCAACATAAAATAGCTAGGATCAGCCAGCTGCAGAAGCACTTCAGGCAGAGCTGTAAACATGGGCCAACAGTCCTGCCAAATGTCATCAGGAGACCAGAGCGTCTCTCGAGCTGATCAAGAGCCCAGCTAACCTCTAGAATGTGGGCCAGTTGCATCCTTCGGACACAAACACTCTTTAAAAGGGACCTATCGGCCAGGCGTGGTGGCTCACACCTGTAATCCCCGCACTTTGGGAGGCAGAAGCGAGAGGATTGCCTGAGCACAGGAGTTCCAGACCAGCCTAGGCAACATGGCGAAACTCGTCTCTACAATAAATCAGAAAATTAGCCAGGCATGGTGGTGTGTGCCTGTAGTTCCGGCTACCTGGAAGGTGGAGATGGAAGGATCACCTGAGCCCAGCAGGTCAAGGCTGCGATAGCTAGGATTATACCACTGCACTCCAGCCTGGGTGACAAAGTGAGACTTCGACTCAGAAAAAAAGAGGGAGTACCTATTTTACAATATCGTGACCCACTGCCTGATAGAAGGATGGCGCCCTGGGTGGGTTCTTAAATCTAGGGAAGGAACCATCAAGAGCAAATATTTTGTTGGTGTTTATACTGTGCTGTAACTAGGATGATGGGTCACTGGATAAAACAAAAGCCAGCCTTTGCAAGATACTTACTGTATGCATCTGGCCAGAGCTTTACATTCACTCTCATTTAACCCTCTCAAGCACATGACAAGGTGGGTTTATCCATCAGCCTGTTGTGAGTTTGATGACTGGGAATTAGCTCCCCAAAGCCTGATTTGCTCTGGAGAGCTGCTGATACTGAGTATCTGACCTTGAAAAGCTAGGGGTTTGGAATGCGGTGACCCCGCCAGCACAGCCACCCCAAGGGTGCCAGACTGAAACAGATGGCTGGACTCTCTTAAACCATCTTGATTACAAGGGATCATGTGTTCCAGCCCTTGAGTGACCCAGGCAGCTTATCAAAGTCATGTTTTCATTGCAAGATGTGAGACTGGAAAGATACAAAACCCAGATCTGAACAGAGACACAGCATGGGGTTGAAACAGGCCAGTGTCTGTGCACACTCCAGCAGCTCCCATCAGACAAACTTCACGTTCAAGGACTGGTAGATAGAAACAAGAGCAGATTCCCCTAAAGACAGGTGACAGGTCTCAGACAGCTTGCAGGGGGCACAAAACAGGTGTGGGGTGAGGAATGCGTTAGCAAGGATTCCAGCTGCTCAGAAAGGATAGGAACCCCTCTGCCAAAAAGGCATCTTGAGGGAAGATTTGAAACTTGAGCCATTGGCGTAATAATAACCTTCCTACAAAGTGTAAATATATAAAGGAGAGAATTATAATTATTCTGATACTGTTCAACTTCCAACCTAAAATCAGTCTGAGCTGAGACAGCTGATGGCCCTGCGTCTTGTGAAACCCCATCCTCTCCCCTCGTGTAGTCCAAAATGGCGAGGGTGGGAAAGGGCTGTGTCATGCTGCTATCAATCACACCAAGACAAAAGTGTGGGTTAGTGGGTCTGGTTTGGTAATAAAATCTTTTACTGTATTCTCTAAAGTAAAGCCAGGCCCAGCCACTTTCTTTGATGAGAAAATATTCCTAGCCTCTTCCTGACACCGATGCTGATCTAAGAGGTGTTTGTAGTTATAGAAATCTAAAACATGGATATTGGAGAGCAGAGAAAACTTGCAAAATAACTCATCCCTACGATCTGAAAGACTGTGAGAGAGCCATGCAATATCATGGGTCCCAAAAAAACATATACACATTTTAAGAAAGGAAAAATTGCACTAAAATTGTAATACTCGATTCATAAATACCAATCATGTTTGAATTCTGCAGTTGCAGCTGGTGATCAAGGGGTTACCATCAGCGTCCAGACACTTCTGATTACAGTGAACTAGAAGTAATACATAGATTACGTCACTTAAAATGTGTCTACATCTTTTTGGCAACCCTGGTACATAGGAATGAATGAATGCAACCCCAGGATGATGCATTAATGAGGCATACATAAGGAAAAGGGATGTTTGAATATATTTGAATACATATTATATATATAAAAACATATTTTAAGCAGTTCTATTCAGCCGGGCACAGTGACTCATGCCTGTAATACCAGCACTTTTGGAGGCAGAGGTGAGAGGATTGCCTGAGCCCAGGAGTTCAAAACCTACCTGGGCAACTTGGCGAGACATTGTCTCTACAATATATCAAAAAATTAGCCAGACATGCTGGCGTATGCTTGTAGTTCCAGCTGCTTGGGAGGCTGAGGTGGAAGGCTGGCCTGAGCCCAGGAGGTCAAGGCTGCGGTAGCTGTGACTGTGCCACTGCACTCCAGCTTGGGTGACAGAGTGAGACACTGACTCAAAAGCAACAACAACTAAAACATGGAAAATGCTTCAAGATATTGAGTGCTCTGGGCCAGAAATTGATGGAGAAGACCTCAAAAGTCCAGACAACAAAAGCCCAAAACGAGGCAAATAGAATGACATCAAATGAAAAAAAACTTCTTCATAGCAAAGGAAGCAACCAAGAGTGAAAAGACAGCCTGCAGAATGGGAGAAAATATTTGCAAATGGAAGTGTCCATCAACAGATAAGAGGATACAGAAAATGAGGTATATATGCACAATAGAATGTGAGCTACCCATAAAAAAATGAAATTCTGTCATTTGCCACAACATGGCTGAGCTTGGAGGACATTATGTGAAGTGAAATAAGCCAAGCACAGAAAGATGTCCTGCATCTTCTCACTCATATGTGGAAGTTAAAAAAGTTGATCTTATCAAAGTAAAGAGTAGAATAGTGGTTATGGTAGGGGGTGGATAGCCAATGGTTGATTAACTGATACGAAAGTATACCTTGATAAGAGAAGTAAGTCCTAATATTTATAGCACTATAAGGTGATAATAATTAACAATAATTTACCTTGGATTTTCAAATCATTAGAAAAGCAGATTTTGAATGTTCCCAACACAAAGAATGATAAATGCTTGAGGTGATGGATATTCTAATTGCTCTGATTTTATTAGTACATTGTAAATTGAAATATCACACTGTATCCCATAAATATGTACAATTGTTATGTGTCAACTAAAAAGAATAATAATAACAAAAAACAAAAACAAATTTGGGTCTCAACAGCCACTGAACCCATATCATAACTAATACAACTTTCCATCCGTTCATTCTTTTGTTTTGTTTTGTTTTGTTTTTTGAGTTGGCGTCTCACTCTGTAGCCCAGGTTGGAGTGCAGTGGCACGCTCACAGCCACCCCAACGTCAACCTGCTGGGCTCTGGCAATCCTTCCGTCTCAGCCTTCCAAGTAGCCGGAACTACAGGCGCGAGCTACCACGCCTGGCTAATTTTTTTTGGTTTTTTTATAGTAGAGACAAGTTCTTGTCAAGTTGCCCGGGCTGGTCTCAACCCCATGGGCTCAGGAAATCCACTCTCCTCGGCCTCCCAAAGTGCTGGGATTACAGGCTGATTCATTGTTTTAGAAGACTGCAGTCATGAGTGGCCAACCAGTTCATTGTTTTAGAAGACTGCAGTCATGAGTGGCCTGAGCATATTCTGGATTTCATGAAAATTTTTGGCTAAGGGTTCTTTTATGCTTGGTGAACTGACCCAATAGCTTCTAGAGGTTCTTACCGACAGAATCTCCGTAATGCCTTGCTCATTTGTGTGTGTGACAGCTTCCACGGGCCGTTTTAGGTGCTCAATAAAATATCAACATTGTTAAAAAAAAATGGTTTTTTGTCCATATCTCATTGAAGTCCAAGTTGATGCCCCATCCCGTGGTCTCTATCTCTGTGTCCACTCACACCAACATTGTACAAGGAGGACAAAGTCCCTTTTCCCTCTCCTCCACAGTTAAATAGGAGAGATAAGACTGCAAACAGCTAGCACAGTATTTGTCGTGTTTTCGTTAATACAAAAGGGCCCCTATTTCTAAGACTGTCTCCACACAGGGACAGCACAGTTCCAAGAACAATTCCAACTGTCTCTTTCAATCAAACCAAACCTGAAGATCTGTCCACGCAACAGTGTGATTGGAACATCTAATCCTAAGCTCTCTATGGCTGTGTGGACAGAGGGCATTGATCATTCTGACCAAAAGCTCCAGCCAGAGTAATTCCTGTAATTTTCCTATTGCAATTATTTTAAGAAGCAGTTTCAGAAGAGTGCAGTGACAAACTGAGTGGAAATTTAGATGCACCAATAAAAATAATTTGTAGGCAGAAAACACAATCTTTAAAAAAAATTAGTCTTTAGATTTTATTTTTACTGGTTATTAAAGAAATATAACTCATTGCAGAAAATACAGTAAAGCATAATGAAAGATAAGTAAATCATCAATAACCCCCCTCCCACCCCAGGTATGAATGACTTTTAGCCTACAAGGTGGCACTAAATGAATCTCCCACAATCATCAAATTTCCTAAAGTGTTCTGACGACTGCCAAGAGTTTCTCACCCATGTTTCCCAAACCAGCAATATTTACACCTCCTACCTGGTCTTTGCCATGAGTAGAATTGGTAGCTTTCACAAAGTGACTGTTCAAGACCCCCAAGGAGGCTTCTGCCCAGAAATCCTCTTCCAATCTGCTCCCCAGAAGCAGAATTCAAACACTTATTTCACAGTTTAATTTGGCCAAATGCAAATGTCTGATGTCTTAAGCTTATTCACGTTAAAATGTAAACAATGGGCCAGGTGGGATTACTCTATAATCCCAATGCTTTGGGAGGCTTTCATGGGAGGATTGCTTGAGCCCAGGAGTTCACAACCAACCTAAGCAACACAGCAAGATCTTGTCTCTACAAAAATAAAAGTAATTAGCCAGGTGTGGTGCTGTGCACCTGTAGTCCCAGTTATTCAGGAGGCTGAGGTGAGAGGAGAAGATTGCTTGAGTCCAGGAGTTTCAGGCTGTGGTGAGCTGTGATTATGTCACTGCACTCCAGCCTGGGCAACATAATAAGACCCCAACTAAAGAAGAAAAAAAAAAGAAGTGGGGGTACCCCAGAATTCTAGGCATATAGTCTGGGAAGGATCTTGCCACGGAAGAGTGATTTAGGAATCCTAATGTCAGGCAACCCTTCTTGTTAATGATGCTTTTAAAGCCTGAATGGGCCTTACTCTGACTTTAAACATGGCTGTTCTTTGAACAGAACCACCTAAGGGTTGCTTGCAGTCCAGTGCAGTGGCACTATGACAACTTTCACCTGGGAAGCCGGCCTGGGACACAAAGTCAAGTCACAGTTTCACTTCCTTTCTACCTTCTTCACCTCCTTTGAAAATAGCATCTTTTTCTCATGTTTCCCAACTGCTAAAATTAATTTAAAATAGCAGCGAGCCCATCAGGCCAAGCTGTCCCGTTTCACGTGAGAATTTCTCATTTTCCCGTAAGCACAGAGACTTCTCACAGTTTGTTTTCATATTTGACTTAGACATGGCTCTGGGGGTCACTGAACCCCAAATTGATTAAATCCCTTGAATTGTCTTTGAGAAGGAGCTGTTCTGTGTGTTTATTAAATAAAATTATCTAGTGAATTTCAGATTCCTTCGAAATGAACAAATTCCCTTGTTTCTTTGGAATTCTTTGATGTCTCAAAATCTTCTGGAACATTTTACGTGAGACTTCTAGGTTCTTCTTCCCGAGAAACAGGAAGTTCATAAAAAGCCCCAAACATTTATTTTAGTTTCCAAAACTGGGATGGAAGATTTCTGATGAATTCTAAACATAGTAAAAGCCCTACAAACACTGAATTTGGTTTTTAGCAAAAGAGTCAAAGGATTTAAATGGAGTTTGAAAATTGTCCAAAATTCACCTGATTAGGCTTGGAGGCTGCCAACTCATTAATATTCTTGGCCCTGCTAATATTACACCTGGAAAATTGCTGGGATTCTTTTTCTTAATGGGTTAAATGATTACAATAACAATAAATATTACTGTCAATAAAAATTCACCGTCCAGCCGGGGTCAGTGGCTCAGCCTGTAATCCCAGCACTTTAGGAGGCTGAGGTGAGTGAATTGCCTGAGCCCGTGAGTTCGAGACCTGCCTGGGCAACTTGGCGAGACCTCATCTCTACAATACAATCAAAAATTAGTAAGCCAGGCTCAGTGGCTCAGCCTGTAATTCCATGCTTTGGGAGGCTGAGGTGAGTGGATTGCCTGAGCCCGTGGGTTCAAGACCCACCTGGGCAACTTGGCGAGATCTCATCTATACAATAAATAAAAAAGATTAGCGCATGCTTGTAGTTCTAGCTATTCGGAAGGCTGAGGTGGAAGGATCGCCGGAGCCCAGCAGGTCAAGGCTGCGGTGGCCAAGAGCGGCCACTGCACTCCAGTCTGGGCAACAGAGTGAGACTCCAAATCAAAAAAAAAAAAAAAAAAAAAATCACCATCCTTTGAACCATTCTATTCTCTTATTTATAACAGGCTGTGGCATGTTACAGTCCATGGACCATACCCACCTTACTGCCTGTTCTGTGGTCTTCTTAAAAATAATTCAGGCCGGCCAGGCTCAGTGGCTCAGCCTGTAATCCCAGGACTTTGGGAGGCCGAGATGAGAGTATTGTCTGAGCCCATGGGTTCAAGACCAGCCTGGGCAGCTTGGTTGAGACCTCATCTCTACAATAAATCAAAAATTAGCCAGGCGTGGTAGCACACACCTGTAGTTCCGGCTACTTGGAAGGCTGAGGTAGAAGGATCACCGGAGCCCAGCAGGTTGAGGCTGTGGTGGCCGGGAGCACACCACTGCCCTGCAGCCTGGGTGACAGAGTGAGACGCCAACTCAAAATAATAATAATAATAATTCGTTGAGGTGATATTCACATCATATAAAATTAACCGTCTTAAAGTAAACAATTCAGTGACATTTCATACTTTCACAGTCTTGGACAACCACTACCTCTATCTAGTACTAAAACATTCCCGTCACTCCAAAGTAAAACCCTGTACTCATTAAGCCGTTTTGTCTCACCTCTGAGCCTCCTCGATCCCTGACAATAACCAATCTGTTTTCTTTTTCTGGAAAGTAATCTATGCTGGATATTTCATATAAATAAAATCTTACAATATGTGGCCTCTTGTATCTGGCTTCTTTCATTTAGCAGAATGGTTTGGAAGTTCACCCACATTGTAGGACACGTCGATTCTTCGTCATTTTTTTTTGCATTGGAGTCTCACTCTGTTGCTCAGACTGAAGTCCAGTGGCCGCTCCCGGCCACCGCAACCTCAACCTGCTGGGTTCCGGCCATCCTTGCACCTCAGCCTTCCGAGTAGCCAGAACTACAGGTGCGCGCTACATGCCCAGCTAATTTTTTGATTTATTGTAGAGATGGGGTCTCGCCAAGTTGCCCAGGCAGGTCTCGAACTCGCGGGCTCAGGCAATCCACTCACCTCAGCCTCCCAGAGGCGTGGGATTACAGGCTGAGCCACCGAGCCCGGCTTCTTCGTCATCTTTTATGGCTGAAGAATATTCTATTGTACGTGTATACAAGATGCACGTCCCTAATCCCCAAATCTGAAATCCAAATGCTTCCACATTCTAAACTTTTTTAGTACACACATGACTCCACAAATGGAAAATTCCACAACTGACCCCTGTGACAGGTCAAAGTCAAAACCCGGTCAAAATTACTTGAATGCACAAAATCACTTAAAATATTGTATAAAAATACCCTTCGGCTATGTTTATTAGGTGTATATGAAACATTAATGAACTTCGTGTTTACACTTGGGGCCCATCCCCAAGATATCTCATATGTATATGCAGACATTCCAAAATTCGAAAAAAATAGTCACTAAGCTGAACATTTCTGGTCCCAAGCATTTCAAATAAAGGATACTCATCGTGTACAACAATGGGCTTATCCATTCATCTGTTGATGGACATTTGTCCTGTTTCCATCTTTTAGCTATTGTAGATAGTGCTAATCTGAACATGTATGTACTTGCTTGAGTCCTGTTTTCAATTCTTTGTGGTATATTCATAGCAGTGAAAGTGATAGGTCATATGGTAATTCTATGTTTAAATTTGGAAAGCAAGCAAAACTGTTTTCTACAGAGGTTGTACCATTTTACTTTCCCAAAACAGCCAGCAATATATGTTTCCACATGTTTACCAACACTTGTTGTTTTACTGTTTTTTAAAAATTGTTGTAACCATCCAAGTGTCTTTGCCTGTCTTTGTAAATAAAATTTTATTGGAACAAAGTCATGTTGATTTGTTTATACATCCATGGCCCCTTTTGCTACAAGACAGAAACCGTGGCCCATATTTACTCTCTGGCCCTTTAAGAAAAAGTTTGTTGAGCTCTTTTTTTGATTAACCCTTCATTTTTTCTTTGTCACATTACTTCACAGCTCCCCAAAATAAGACCAAATAATATTGTTGTGACCTAGGGTGAGTCAGTTTACTTTTAGTCTTCAATTTCCTTATCTATTAAAAGATAGGCTAGGATTTCCAAATTCTTCTTTGTCTGTAATAATCTGTAAAACAATAATATTTCTAAAAATGGCTAATTTGCAGTTTATGCTTTCTTTTTTGAGTTAGAGTCTCACTCTGTTGCCAGGCTGGAGTGCAGTGGCATGCTCCTGGCCACAGCAGCCTCGACCCTCTGGACTCAGGCAATCCTTCTGCTTCCGTCTTCTAAGTAGCTGGAACTACAGATATGCGCTATCACACCCGGCTAATTTTTTTATTTATTGTAGAGATGAGGTCTCGCCAAGTTGCCCAGGCTGGTCTTGAACTCCTGAGCTCAGGCAATCCTCTTGCCTTGGCCTCCCAAAGTGCTGGGATTATAGACCTGAGTCACTGCACCCGGCCTGCTGTCTATACGTTCTTATGCAGTCTGTAACTTGCCCAGCTTTCTTCTGGCTTACATTAAAGACTTTCCTCATCATTCTTTTTTAATTTATGCCTCATACAAGCAGGAAACAGCAGTCAATACCTCCTGCTGTTCTTTGTCTGTAGTGATTTGGTGGAATTGTCCAAGGAAGGTATAAACAAATTATCAAGTGGAAATTCATGGCTTTTATAGAAAGGAGAAAGGAATCTGGTTAAAACCAAATGGTGGCATTGGTGGCTTCTTAAACACATAGCTGTGTCCAACTGGCAACCAATGTCCTTTTTCTCCAGCTCCTCAACCTGGCGAGGCAGGGCCAGGAGGAATATGAAGAGAAAGAGAGGAATGAGCAAGAGAAAGCAGATTATCTAACAATACCTCACAAAAGGAATTGCTGAAGCTGATTTACTCTTATTAATAACCTATTCAGGTCAGACACAGTGGCTCATACCTATAATCCCAGGACTTTGGGAGGCTGAGGTGGGAGGATCACTTGATCCCAGAAGTTCAAGACCAGTCTGAGCAAGACCTTGTCTCTACCAAAAAAAAAAATCAAAAAATTAGCTGGACACTGTGGCGCACACCTATAATCCCAGCTACTCAGGAGGCTGAGGCGGGAAGATCATCTGAGCCCTGATGGTTGAAGCTGTGGTGAGCCATGATCACGCCACTGCACTCCATCTGGGTGACACAGTGAGACTATGACACAAAAAGAAAAAAAATAAATAACCCATCCACTCCATTAGAAGGTTGTGAGGAAGAACAGAATAGGATAATTCTAAGGGACTTTGATGTAATATCTCTGCCCAATGGTGGGTGTGGATGAGACCTCAGGGAATACCATAGCCCAGCCCCTCATTTTCAAGATGAGGAAACAGAAGTTAAGTGCCTCGCCCATACTGGTTAGGCGAAGTGGTTGCAGAACACAGATGGGGCCCAGCTGTCCCAACTCCTAACCAGTGAAAAGAGCTCCCAGGGCAGCATCTGCTCCAGAGAGCCACACGAGAGTTCTCACCAACTTGAGTGGCTGTAACTCCTCAGCGCAGAATGCCTAAGGCAGCCAGGAAGCAAGGGGGTCTTCTGCTGGTTTGCTCATTCTCACACCAGAATAGACTAAATATTACCTGCTGTGGTTGGGAAGGACCCATCCGGTCCATAGGTAACTGTTGTTACCCGAAAAACATTAGACAAATTCAATTTACCAGTTTAATTGAGCAAAGCACAATTCAGGAATTGGCAGCTCCTTCCCTCAGAAAGAGTAGGTTCAGAGAGACCCCAGAGCGGCCATGTGGTCAGAGTGGATTTATGGGCAGGAAAAGGAAAGTGAACAGAAAACGGAAGCAAAGTACAGAAACAGCTGGATTGGTCACGGCTTGTTGGAACAGTTGGCCACAGGTGATTGGCTGAAAGTTGGTACAAGAGTACATAAAATCTGTTGACATGTCCAGTTAGGTTGCAATTTACTATGCACGGAGAAACCTTTAGGCTGAACTTCCAAGAGGGAGCTTTAGGATAAACTTTAACACTGTAAAAAAAAATAACTGGGCATTTCTTAACCTTGGGTCTCAAAGATGGACTGATGAAGCCACACCGTGAATTGAGCACTGGGATACAGTCTGAGGATAGAGAAGAAAAAAACCACTCACCACTCAATGCTTCTGTGACCTCGGATCACCAAAATGTGGGGGCCTGAGGGCTTCCTCCCCTAAACACTGAGCAGATAATTCTGCAGTAGAGTCCCCAGCCAACACCACCTGGGTGTCCTTTAATTCAATTCAGTTCTGCCACTATCTACCTGGAGATAGTGGTAGATCCCACAGGTTGAGGACTCAGTCCCACAGCACTATCCCCACTTCAGATGTTAATCAGAAGTGGTAGGTTGTCACCTCTACTTCTGACCATCTGGCTACAATCGAGTTCCCACGACTCTGTCTTTGTGTTCGGTTCATTTGCTGGAGTGGCTCATAGAACTGATACTGGTGGGTGAGGGAAGGTCTCCTGAGGCCAGTGAGACCCTCAGCCTCAGCCCAATATGCAGGTTCTTGACACCCTCATGGGAAAGAATTCGGGGCAGGTCAGAATAAAACAAAAATGAAAGTGAAAGTGAAGAAGTTTTATTGTAAAGTGACAATACACACTGAAGAAAAAGAGTGTGAGTTGTGCTCAATGGGGTTTGAGGTTTCTTTTCATAGTGACTTGTAATTAAGGAGTGGAATATTCATATTGGGGGTGGAATATTCCCGAGTTTTCTGGCAATTGAGTACTCTCCCCTTTTCTGCCCATATTCAGTCACAATTGACGCTGGTAAGCGTGTCATTTAGTATGCTATGGTATTACAACAAAGGCAAAATGAGCTTGGAAGTCACTTGCTGGTCAAATGCTTCGCCATGTTGGATTGAACTAGACAATAAATCTTATACCCAGGTTTCTGGAGCCTCTGATAAACAGGTCCTTGTCTTGTGAGTTGTGTGAGTTCCTAACTGCTGCCTGGTATTTTTCCATCTTCCTGAAACCACCCACCACTATTTCTCTCTCAGAATTTAGGGAAACACTTAAATTTATTGTTTATGCATTTATCACTCTGTCACCCAGGCTGCAGTGCAGTGGCACCATCACAGCTACTGCAGCCTCTACCTTCCACCTCAACCTCCCAAGTAGCTGGGACTACAGGGTTGCACTACCATGCCCACTAAGTTATTTATTTATTTATTTATTATAGAGACCAGATCTCTCCAGGTTGCCCAGGCTGGTCTCAAACTCTCGGAGGGGCTCAAGCAATCCTCCTACCTCGGTCTCCCAAAGTGCTAGGACTACAGGCATGAGCCACCATGCCCAGCTATGTTTACTTATTTATTACAAAGGATACAGATGAACAGGCAGATTGAAGAGATGCACAGGGTGAGGTATAAGGCAGAGGCACGAAACTCCATGCCCTCCAGGAACCTCTACATATTCAGCAACTCAGAAGTCCCCAGAACCCTGACCTTTTGGGGTTTTATGGAGGCTTCATGATGCAGACATGAGCAATTTCATCACTGGCCATTGGTAGTCAACTTAATCTTCTACCTCTCTCCCTTTCCTGGGAATGAGGGGTTGGGACAGAAAGTCCCAACTCTCAAGTCATAGTTCTGGTTTCCTTGGCAGCCAGCACCTATCCTCAGGCTACCCAGAGGCCCCAGACAAATATCAGGCCATTCACATAACAAAAGACACTTATCTTTTTTTTTTTTTTTTGAGTCGGAGTCTCACTCTGTCACCCAGGCTGGAGTACAGCGGCATGCTCATGGCCACTGCAGCCTTGACCTGCTGGACTCATGTAATGGAGATTCCAAAGACTGTGGAGTTGACTGCTGGGAAACTGGATGTAGACTGAATATACGAGTTCTGACAATTAAGTTCGTGAATTCATCCTAGGAAAAAGTGCTACATACCTCATTGCTGAATATCACTATAGTCACCTTCGAAATACTCCCCTTAGGAATCTATGCATCAACACCGGCGCCTAGTCCACCTGTCAAAGCAATTTTGGAACTCTTTCCTGGAGCGACCATGAGAGCTGTGGCTAATAATCCTGGTGTCCTAAATGTAATCAAATGTCTTCCTTTCAACATTTCCTTTATGTTTGAGTAAAGAAAAAAGTCATTGGTGGCCAGATCAGGTGAGCAGGGAGGGTGTTCCAATACAGTTATTTGTACAGCACTGCTAACGTAAGTACATGGTGGCAAGTTCATGAACTTTTTTTTTTTGAGTTGTAGTCTCACTCTGTCACCCAGACTGGAGTGCAGTGGCCGTCCCGGCCACTGCAGCCTCAACCTGCTGAGCTCCAGCCATCCTTCCGCCTCAGCCTTCCAAGTAGCTGGAACTACAGGCGCGTGCTACCACGCCAGGCTAATTTTTTTTGACTTATTGTAGAGATGAGGCCTCACCAAGTTGCCCAGGCGGGTCTCGAACCCGTGGGCTCAGGCAATCCACTCACCTCAGCCTCCCAAAGCGCAGGATTACAGGCTGAACCACCAAGCCCGACTAAGTTCATGAACTTAATTGTCAGCTCTCAACAAATAACAATGACAATTCAGACAATGGGTGTGGGTTCTTTCTTCACCAACCAGCTGCCACTGGTGCCTCCTGTAAGTTCCAATAAACCAGAGCCTTCCCTGCTGGACCTCCAGGTGGCTTCTTTGGAAAAGACAAAGAACATTATATGTAAGCATTCTCAGATTTGTAGTTGCCAGGTTACATTGTGGCACATTCTCAACTCTTCCTTCTGAAATTGCTCGGTTTCATTTTTAAAGTTCAGAGTCATCTGCTTCCTATTCCACACACCTTATTCAGATGAATCTCCTGCTGATTCCATCTTGCTTCCTCCACATGCTTTTAAACAGACTGTTTCCTCTGCTGGAAATCTCAGGTCCTATTCGTTGGCCAACTTCTACAAAACTCGTCAGACCCAAAACAGGTATCACTTTCTCCAGGAGGCCTTCCTTGAACCTATCCTTTCCCTGTCTTATTTTCACCATAGCATCTATCATACTCGAACATGCTTTTCTATTTACTTATCTTCCTTCACAGTTAGGTCTGTGAGCCTCTGGAGGACAGGCATTGGCTCCTTTACCTCAGTTTCCCTCACATTTAGCTCCATGCTGGCTTGCAGCAGGCATTCAATGATTGAATACATGGATGGATGGATGAATGGATGGATGAGTGGGTGGATGGATGGATGGATGAGGTGCTTTCTTCCGTAGCCTCAGCTCAGTGCCTGCTACAGTTACCAATACCTTGAAAGTTCCTTCCTTTGGATGGGGGGGGCTATCCCCTCCTTGGAGAGCTCTCTGCCTGAGACTCCAGCCCTACTTGCTGCTCCTCAGTTCTGCATTTCAGCTTTCGCAGTATGGAGTAGGGGCTGGGGGTATGGAGGTGACTGACTGTGGTGTGTCCCATATTAAAAGGCCTGTGTTACTGGTCCCAGCACTGGGCTCAGTGATGACACACCTTCCCATTTGCCTTTCCTTCTGAAACCTGCCTCCTCCTGGCCTGCCAGATTCTCAGCATTTCTTGTTCCCCACCTTGGCTGGGCTTCTGCTACTTCCTCAATCTTTTCACTCATTCTCAATCACCTTTCTTTTCATATTCCACATGTTCAGACAAACAGTAGGTTTTTTTGGAAGAAAGGGTCCTTTATTACAGCCAAACTGGGATCCTATGCCCACTGTCCAGAAGAAACCAAAACGGATGCAGCTATTACAATGGAGAGTTTAATATTGCAAAGCAGGGCTGGGCTCAGTGGCTCAACCTGTCATCCCAGCCCTTTGGGAGGCTGAGGCGAGTGAATTGCCTGAGCCCGTGGATTCAAGACCAGTCCGGGCAACTTGGCGAGACCTCATCTCTACAATAAATCAAAAAGTAGCTGGGCATGGTAGCACACGTCTGTAGTTCTGGCTATTTGGAAGGCTGAGGTGGAAGGATCACCAGAGCCCAGCAGGTTGACGCTGGGGTGGCTGTGAGTGTGCCATGGCACTCTAGCCTGGGCAACAGAGTGAAACTCCAACTCTCTCTCTCTCTCTCTCTCTCTCTCTCTCTCTCTCTCTCTTTCTCTCTCTCTCTCTCTCTCTATATATATATACATATATATATATATGTATATATATATATCGCAAAGCAGCTAAACAAGTAGGAGAGGAGAAATTCCTCAAATCTGCCTTCTCGAAGACTTGGAGGATAAGG
Source organism: Cephalopachus bancanus (assembly GCA_027257055.1). Lineage (NCBI taxonomy): Eukaryota > Metazoa > Chordata > Mammalia > Primates > Tarsiidae > Cephalopachus > Cephalopachus bancanus. The sequence continues at coordinate 10,177,839 of JAPVLO010000097.1, read as the reverse complement.
TTTTTAAAAGGAACTTGGTGGGCAGGGATAAAGGCTACTGACTGATTGATGATGTCATTGGAGGGGTGCTGAAAATGTCTTCCTGCAGTCCTGTGACTGGTAGAGGACTTCCTGGGGTCCTGGACGTGGGTAGGAGTCAGGTCCACCAGAGCACAATGTCTGAAAAAGATCTCAGATACCATTCTTAGGGTTAGATGCTGTCTATAAGACAATTCCCCTGACCATCAAATACTACCTGCCAGCTATGAGCCATTATGGAGCCAGTCCAAGAGGAAGGTGTAGGGGCAGTGAAGTCTCTGGAGATTGAAGCTGCTTCCTTCTTGTCTTTCAAGTTAATTCTTGTCTCCTCAAGCAGTTTCAGGTCCATTGTTTAAGAAAGAATATGTTGATCAGCCTTAGCCCTCTCCCCAAAGGTCAGAACATGAAGGTAATTTTATATGGGTGGCTTCACCTTTTACAAGCTAGCACAGCTTTGGCTCAAGAGCGTTGACGCATCATCTTATTTAATTCTCACAACATAATGGGTAGTTGAGATTATTTGTCCTAATTTTCTGAGGAAAAAACCTGGGACTAGAGAGGAACGTGCCCAAAGTTGCACAGCTTCTAGGAGATGGAGCCTAGATTTTAGTCAGGGCCACAGACTGCAGTTTTATACTGACAATGACTCATCTCTGCTCCTCTCTTGGGATGCAGGAAGGCTGGGCCTTTGCCAGTCTCCTTATACTTCCTAGTCCTTTCCTTACCCCCTCCCCCTCCCCCAAATCCCTAGCTGTGTTCTTCTTCCTACAGAGAATGCTAGACTGGGACCTCTCTTGAGTGCTTGTCTCCCACTGGGGACAGGCAGGGTGCAGTGTAGTTACTACATGGGTTCTTCGACTTCATCACAGAAAAGAATTTCAGAACGAGTTCAAAGCATTGTTTAAGACAGTTTCTTGGCCAGGCTCGGAAGCACCTTGGGAGGCCAAGGCAAGTGGATTGCCTGAGCCTGTGGGTTCAAGACCAGCCCAGGCAACTTGATGAGACCTCATCTCTACATTAAATTTAAAAAAATTAACCAAGTGTAGTAGCACATGCCTGTAGTTCCAGCTACTTGGAAGGTTGAGGCAGAAGGATTGCCAAAGCCCAGCAGGTTGGTGTTGGGGTGGCCATGATTGTGCCACTGCACTCCAGCCTGGGCAACAGAGTGAGACTCCAACTCAAAAAAAAAAAAGACAGTTTACTAGAAAGAAGACACGTTCAAGAAAGAACATGGGTGCCTTAATAGAAAGGACACATGCTTGCCTTCAAAAATGAGCTTTACATACGCTTGCAACAAAGATTAAGCAAACCATGAGTTAAGACTGAAGGGTTGCAGGTATCTGATCACCATAGTGATCACCATAGATAGTTTTGATTACCATCTCTCAACCTTTTAAGGTCACAAGGACCTTCTAAATAATAAAAGTTACTGTCTAACTAGATTTGGGCTTTTCTTAGAATATCATGATTGTGTTTTGGTTAATTCTCTGTTGTTTCTGTGATTTGCTGCACTGGTAGTTCCACATTCCAACCTGCAGGATGGTCAGGTCTGGTGTACCTGGTCGGTCGTGAAAGTCAGGTATGGATAAGAAAAAAGTCTGAACGCTTACCCTATTCTTAGTTAGATCTGGCAAAGAAAATCTCCCTGACTACTTCTAAACTCTGTTAACTATACCTGCCTCAACACCAGGAGAGAATCTTATGATGGTCTGCATGTTTTCTCTGCTGCCAGTGACTGGTCCCTCTACTCCTTCACCCAGAATCTAGGTCCTCTTGCTCCCTGGGGATCTGCTCCATTCTCTCACCCCTCTGTCCTAGGCTGGGGCTCCTGTTCCTCTGCTGGGGCTCCTTTCTCTCCTGACCCCAAAACACAAAGCAAAGCCATCCCTCAAAGTCTCCTTTAGTGCCAGCTGTCACCATACAACTCTCTATTTCCAACACCAGGAACCTTCTTTAGGGTGTCAGCCACCTCTGCCTCAGCTCAGCTCGTTCTTCCAGCTCTGGAATCTGGACTGTGCTCCCACAACTCTGTGGACTGTTCTTGCTAATGTAATCAGAGAGCTATGTTCTACCGGATGATGACGGCTTAGCTGAGCACTCACCCTATCTGACCTCTCTAGAGCATTTGGCTCTGCTGGTCTTACCCTACCTCTGGGGACTTGCTGGTCCCCTGGAACACTGCATTCTCTGGATTTTCTTCCCTCCTCTGGGACTGTCATTTGTCTAAGTCTTTCACTGACGTCTCCAACTCGACCTGCTCCCTAAATGACTGTATTTGCCAAGGTAGTACATTTTCTCCTTCATGAGCTCGTCAGTTGCTGTTTCTTTCTTTCTTATTTTTTTTTTTTTTTTTTTTTGAGTTGGAGTCTTACTCTGTCGCCCAGACCGGAGTGCAGTGACACGCTCCCGGCCACCACAGCCTCGACCTGCTGGGCTCTGGCGATCCTTCTTCCTCAGCCTTCCAAGTAGCTGGAACTACAGGCGCATGCTACCGCACCCGGCTAATTTTTGATTTATTGTAGAGATGAGATCTCGCCAAGTTGCCCAGATGGGTCTTGAACCCACGGGCTCAGGCAATCCACTGGCCTCGGCCTCCCAAAGTGCTGGGATTACAGGCTGAGGCACCGAGCCCGGCCAGCTCCTGTTTCTTGAACTACCAGGTGCAAATGATCCGACTTCCCTCCCAGTCTCCAGCCCTCCATTGCCTGCTGTCTATCAGATATTTTCATATTGTGTTCACTGGGTATTTTGGCCAATACATTAGAGGCCATATAGTTCAGCCCCTCTGGGTGATACCACGTCTGCAAAGCTGTCTTTCTTCCCCATTCCTTCTTTTATTTCTCTTCTCTTTTCTTCACAGCTGAAGAAACTGAAAGCCATGTTGGACAATGTCGGGTGAAATGCTCAAAGTGACACAGCTGCTTATGCGATTCATTCTGACTCTACCCTGGAGCTTTCCTATAACACCATGCAACACTTGAGAACCAGTGTGAAGGCAAATGGCTAAAATCAGTTACCATTTTGAGTAAATAATTTCTATTACTTTATCCTCCTAGTTGTAGTCATCATTTGAAGGTATTCAATCTGATGATAAGAAAATATTCACATTAGATACCATAGTGTTTCTTTCAGTTTAATTAATCCCAGTCTGAGACGTGTTCTTTGTTTTTGCTAGTGTTGTTTGAATTTCTGCCCCATAAATATTTGTGCCATTGTCTTAGTGTCAATTAAAATCTGGTGTTTTCACTGAACCAGTTTTTGTGATGGGATGAGGATGGAGTATTTACAGTCTGATGTGTCATCTAGGATGCCCTGTACTCCCAAACCACCATCGCCCAGATCAGGAGTTGACGCCCATATCCAGTCAAAACAAGACTGGCGTGCCTGGCGTGCTGGACAGTGCTGTGTCTCAGCTGCAGAATGACCCTGAGGCCCAGAACACTCAGGGGCAGCTGTCACATGGAGGAACACTGAAAACAAATCCTCCACTGAAACTTCCAGAACTGTGTTCTTGAACTTGAACTGGTCACTACAGTTCAGAACCTAAATCCAGGGAAGAATGCTTTCATGAGAGTCAATAGATGTCATTGAGAAATTGGGGTAAACGTTTATGGAAAGTGGTGTAGGAGATAAGAGAGACATTGCAGGAAGAAGACACTTGCAGACAGAAGGATTCCAGGCTCTTCTGTATGAGCCAATGAACTCCTCTGACTTTTTATTTCCTCATAGTAAAATGAGAATACTAATATTCATCTTGATGATCACTAGGAACTAAATGATTTTTTTTTTTTATTTTTGTAGAGACGAGGTCTCACTATGTTGCCTAGGCTGATCCCAAACTCCTGGTCTCAAGCAACAATTTTGCTTCAGCCTTCCAAAGTACTAGAATGACAGGTTCGAGCCATTGCACCAGACCTCAAATGAGAAAATTATATAAATGAGAGCAATTTGAAAACTAGAAAGTGCTCCAGAAATACGATTGCTATTCGGTAATGTATGTATGTATATACTGTGTGTGTGTGTGTGTGTGTGTGTGTGTGTGTGTGTGTGTGTGTGTGTGTGTCTAAAGTGGAATTTCACCAGCATAACATGTATAGCATGATTTAGTGATTTCCACTAAAATGCACCAGAATGGATAGTAAAATTTATTATGGAATCTCAGTGGCCGTCGAATTTTTTTTTTTTTTTTTTGACAGAGTCCAGCTCTGTCACCCAGGCTGGAGCTGGAATGCAGTGGTGGACCATAGCTCACCGCAGCCTCAAATTTCTGTTCTCAAGTGATCCTCCCGCCTCAGCCTCCTGAGTAGCAGGAACTACAGGTATGCACCACTGTGCCTAGCTAGCTATTACATTTTGAAGCCTAGGGCTGGAGTGACAGTTTTGCAAACATAACAAAATAGCAAAAATATAGCCAGGTAGTGTCAGACAGAGACTTCGCATTAGAACTGAGCATTCTAGACAAAATGGAAACTGGTGAGGCCGGTGACATGTGTAACCTGGAGGAGACAGCCCCTCTATGCGTGCTGTGCACGAGGATACGGTTGCCAGGCTACCACCCCATGGTAGGGATTGCTGCTTGCCCTGGTAAATGTTAGAGACAAACAATACAAAATCAAGTTTTCTTTGAAATATACTAATCTCTGCAACTTTAAACCACATACCCAGTGAAAATTAGAAAAACACAATTCTGACCTGGTGCGATGGCTCACACCTGTATTCCCAGCACTTTGAGAGGCTGGCATGAAAGGATTGCTTAAGCCTAGGAGTTCGAGATAGGCCTAGACAGCAAAGTGAGACCTTGTCTCTACAAATAAATTAAAAAATTAGCTGGATGTGGTCCTAGCTACAGCATACCTGTAATCTCAGTTACTCGGAAGGCTGAGGCAGAAGGATGGCCTGCACCCAGAAGGTCAAGGCTACAGTGAGCCATGATCATGCCACTGCACTCCAGCCTGGGTGATAGAGAGAGACTTCAAATCAAAAAAACAAAGATAGAGAGCTAGAGAGAGAGAGAAAGAAAAGGTACAATTCCAATGGAAAAGTCTTATTAGGTACCCTTTTTGTCTCAAAATGATAGACCGAAGAAAAAGTAGAATTTCAGAGTGTTATTTCACAATACTTAATGAAGTATTTCATTCCTACAGTGTCAAAAGCAAAAACTCACCCGGTGGAATTTGACTGCCTGAGATCATAATGTGATTATACAATTTCCTGGCTATGGGACTCTGAGAATCTTAAACTGTCTCCAAATCCCAGTTTCCTCATCTAGAAAATGGAAATAATAATAATAACATCTACCTCAGGCTTGCTGTGTAGAAGAAAGGAAATAAGTTACTCCATGTCCAAGCAAGTGAACAGTTAACTGTTACTATTTATCTTAGAAAAGTCAGATCTAAAGTACAAAATAGTCTGCAATGGTTTGTTTGGTTTTTTTTTTTTTGAGTAGGAGTCTCATTTTGTCACCCAGGCTGGAGTGCAGTTGCACGCTCATGGCCACCACAGCCTCAACCTTCTGGGCTCAGGTAAGCCTTCTACCTCAGCCTTCCAAGTAGCTAGACCTATAGGCATGCATCACCAAGCCCAGCTTTTTTTTTTCTAATAGGGATGAGGTCTCACCAAGTTTCCCAGGCTACTCTTAAACCCCTGGTCTCAGGCAGTCCTCTTGCCTCGCCCTCCCAAAGTGCTGGGATTACGGGCGTGAGCCAATGTGCCCAGCTGCAATATCATTAAACCTAGACCTCCCATGAATGACTCTAACACTTTGTCAATCAATGAGCTTTCTATTGATCTGTAAAGCCCGTTACCAGGTATTTATCAGCTAGAGTGAAGGGAGGAAAAGGTATTAGAGGGAATGACAACAAATTCGTTTAAATACCAGAAATCCAATTTAGTAAATGCTTTCACTGGAGGAAAGTGAAGCCATTGTCTCCAGAACACAGAAAGGTATGATTTGTACAAACGTGCTTCCTACTCCAACAAGGGGAACCTGGCTTCGTGTTCATGTCCCGTGTGGAGAAGTCAACAGCCTGGTGGTATGGAACAGGGCCCCTCCCAGCCTGGCCTGTGCATAACTGGGGGACCAGGAGGGACTGGAGGCCACAGGAGAAGAAAAGTAGCACCAAGTGTATGAAGCAGATGCAAACGTTTGCATGAATTTTTTCAGACAAAATAGGACACTTCAAAGAACTTTCTGGCATGCCATATTCCATTTCTAGCGGGGCCTCCAGTCCCACAGGGGGTTTGTGCTCTGCTCTGCCAAGGAGGGTTCTGGGGGAAGGAGTTGGTGGTGCCCTGGAGTAGGGGAAAGCGTACTGGAGCAGGAGGCAGCGAGGGCAACAGTCAAGGTCTGCATCCATCCCCCAAGACCCTCGCCCCACCTGCTGCCACATGAGTCACCATCCTAGCTCCCGCATTTAGCATTGCTTCCCTGGATTACCCCAGCAGGCTCCCAAGTGCTTCCTTCCTTTTTTTTTTTTTTTTTTTTTTGAGTAGGATTCTCACTGTGTCACCCAGGCTGGAGTGCAGTGGCACGCTCCCGGCCACTGCAGCCCCAACCTGCTGGGCTCAGGCGATCCTTCCGCCTCAGCCTTCCAAGTAGCTGGAACTACAGGCACACGCCACCGTGCCTGGCTAATTTTTGGATTTATTGTAGAGATGAGGGGCGGGTCTCACCAAGTTACCCAGCTTGGTCTTGAACCCATGGGCTCAGACAATCCTCTCACCTCGACCTCCCAAAGTGCTGGGATTATAGGTTGAGCCACCGCACCTGGAATGTGCTTCCTTCTTTCAAGCACAACAATCTTTTGAAAACAAATAAGCTTGACCAATGTCCTGGTTCATGCCTGTACTCCCAGCACTTTGGGAAACCAACAAAAAAAATTTTTTTTAAGCCGGGCTCGGTGGCTCAGCCTGTAATCCCACGCCTTTGGGAGGCTGAGGTGAGTGGATTGCCTGAGCCCGCAGGTTCGAGACCACCTGGGCAGCGAGACCTCATCTCTACAATAAATCAAAAAATTAGCCAAGCGTGGTAGCGCGCACCTATAATTCTGGCTATTGGGAAGGCTGAGGTGGAAGGATCGCCGGAGCCCAGCAGGTCAAGGCTGCGGTGGCCAGGAGCAGCCACAGCACTCCAGTCTGGGCGACCCAGTGAGACTCCAACTCAAAAAAAAAAAAAAATTTTTAAATTAGCCAGGCTAATGGTGGGTGCTTATACTTTCAGCTACTCAGGAGGCTGAGATGGGAGGATCACCTGAGCCCAGGAGGTCAAGGTTGCAGAGAGCTGTGATCATGCCACTGTATTGCAGCCCAGGCAACAAAGTGAGACTCCAACTCAAAAAAAAAAAAAAAAGAAAAGAAAAGAAAAACAAATAGGCTCAGCCTATACTATCAGGTTAAAAACCATCCACACACCCCTGACCTAAGGAGTGAAGTCCACACCTCTATACCCAGCAGGAAGCCCCTGAAAGCCTGACTCCCAGTGAAGCCTTTGGGGTTCCATCGCGCCTCCACACACCCCACGACTTCCTGTTCTCCCTGCTTCTCCTTGTGTGGCTTCCCCTCCGCATAGGACATGAACACGATGATGCCAGGCTCCCCCTGTTGGACTAGGAAGTACATTTGTACAAATCACACCTTCCTGTGTCCTGGAGACAATGGCTTCACTTCCCTTCAGTGAAGGAATTTACTAAATTGGATTTCTGGTATTTAAACGAATTTGTTACCATTCCCTCTAATACCTTTTCTCCCTTCACTCTAGCTGATAAATACCTGGAAGTGGGCTTTACAGATCAATAGATAGCTCACTGATTGACAAAGTGTTAGAGTCATCCATGGGAGGTCTAGGTTTAACGGTACTGCAGCTGGGCGCAGTGGCTCACGCCTGTAATCCCAGCTTCACTGGGGAACTCGTGGCTCATCTCTTGAGACTTCATCCACAGCCCCTCCCGTGGGACACGGTCCAGTTTCAACAAGGCCAGGCCCCCAACACCCCACAGTGGCTCCTGACCGCAGTTATGCTCTGACCCCCCTCTCTAGTTGGTAGAGAGAGCCTATTCAAGCAGCTCTTTCGAAACTAAATCTCAGCAGATTTTCTTACTTCCAAACAGAATTAAAACAGGAAGTGAGAGTCAAAAACATGCTCCACTGTGACAAAAGTCACTTTCAGAAACCAAAGCGTCCTCATCTTGAGGAAGCTCAAGTCTCCTAGGGGCTGAATGAAGCCCCCCCGCTTCCACCTGAGAGGCCGTGGAGACCTGCTCAAAAAGCTCTCGCTGGTGTTTGATTTTACTCTGAGGCAGGGCGCAGTATTTTATGGTTTTGAATGCCGAAGAAAGTCCCTGAAGAGCCCAGGTCAGATGGGGGGAAGGAAGGGGCTGCAGAGAGCCAGAAGGGGCCCAGATGGAGCTTAGAAAAGGCCTCCGTGTTTCCTTCATTAAAAAGAAAATCTGCAGAGGAAGTCCTGTGTCCCCAGGCAAGTCCTGACTTCACTAAAAAAATGGAGTGAGCTCTTCCCATGGATTCCGTCTTCCTCCGCAAGAGGGAGAAGAGGGCGGGCTGCTTCCTCTCAATTCCAGGGCAGAGCGAGTTCGCGATGACTTCTGTCCACATGTACAAAACAGACCAAACCAGATTTGTCCTTAACCGGATTCATCAGTTGGACCCAAACACTTCCCAAGTGCTCCTGCGGCTTCTGAGTTTGTCCGTTGTTGTCAATGTTTATTGTTCCTCCCACAACTTGCAGTGAACAGTGATCAATAAACTAGTGAACCCAGAAAAGAAACCACAGGCCATCCGGGGAGTACAGCGGTATGCCATGCCAGCAGAGAAAGGCCAGAAGACCTCAAGGTGATTTCTCCCATTCTGACAAAGATGCTAATATTTTACTCTGACCCAAACTCTACCAACAGCTCAGATTTTTATTTTGTCACTCATCTGGTCACTGATTTGTCGGATACTTACTAAGTGTTAAGTATAAGACACAGGCCGGGCTCAGGTGGTTCAGCCTGTAATCCCAGCACTTTGGGAGGCCGAGGTAAGTGGATTGCCTGAGCCCGCGGGTTCAAGACCCACCAGTGCAACTTGGTGAGCCCTCGTCTCTACAGTATATCAAAAATTAGCCGGGCGTGGTAGCGTGTGCCTGTAATTCCGGCTACTTGGAAGGCTGAGGCAGAAGGCTCTCCGGAGCCCAGCAGGTCGAGGTTGTGGTGGCCAGAAGTGTGCCACTGCACTCCAGTCTGGGGGACAGAGTGAGACTTCAACTCAAAAAAAAAAAAAAAAAAAAAAAAGACAGCCGGGCTCGGTGGCTCAGCCTGTAATTCCGCACCTTGGGAGGCTGAGGTGAGTGGATTGCCTGAGACCGTGGGTTCGAGACCCGCCTGGGCAACTTGGCGAGACCTCATCTCTACAACAAATCAAAAAATTAGCTGGGCATGGTAGCGCGTGCCTGTAGTTCCAGCTACTTGGAAGGCTGAGGCGGGAGGATGGCCAGAGCCCAGCAGGTCAAGACTGCGGTGGCCGGGAGCAGCCACTGCACTCCAGTCTGGGCGACCGAGTGAGACTCCAACTCAAAAAAAAAAAAAAAAAAAATAGCAGGGCATATTGGCATGTGCCTCTAGTGCCAGCTACTTGGGAAGCTGAGGAAGGAGAATCCCTTAAGCCCAGAAGTTCGAGGCTGCAATGAGCTATGATCACACCACTGCACTCTAGCCCGGACAAAAAAGCAACACCCTGTCTCTAAAAAACAAGCAAAAAAATGAAATATAAAGTACCCAGGTGATACAGATTTAACCAGCCCTAGGATCACACTCTGAGAACCACTGTATTAATAGATCCACCACCGAATCCCTTGAATGTCTAGAACTTAGAATATGCTCGATAAATATTCATTAAACTGTATTAAAGCAGAAATAATCCTGGACTCTGAGATCACAGATCAGCTTGTACAAATATTTATACTTTTTCCACCTGAGACAGAAATGCAAGTGTGAAAAGACAACTTCATAGAGCAGGGTGCTTTCCTTTAAACATCACACGCTAGGTAGAGAGCAAAGGCATTTGGAGCTGAATTAGTCGGTGAGCTGACGCGGGTGTGAATTCCTTGGGATCCTGTAGAAAAATGCACTGCCTGGCCCTGTGCGTTCTCCTTCTCCCGCCCCCTATCCTCCACTTCCCACTTCTTTCTCTCCCTCCTCCATCCCCCTCTGTCTCCACAAGGCTATCAGCTAATATCTGTACAAATACTTTGAGTTCTTTGGAAGAGAAAAACTGCATTGTTGCCAAGTGAAATAAATAATTTCTCTGTTTTCATTTAAGAAGGTGGAGAGGGCAACATCAACATCCAAAAAAACCTTGGCTTCTTTATAACATCCTGTTTATCACACTTAGGGGCAAACAAAAAGCCTCCAATTTTTTTTTTTTTAAGAGTCGGAGTCTCACTCTGTTGCCCAGGCTGGAGTACAGTGGCACGCTGCTCACGGCCGCCGCAGCCTTGACTTGCTGGGCTCAGGTGATCCTTCTGCCCCAGCCCTCCAAGTAGCTGGAACTACAGCCAGGTACCACTATGCTCGTCTATTTTTTTTTTTTTTTCATTGGTTGTAGAGGTGAGGTCTCGCCAAGTTACCCAGGCTGGTCTCTATCTCCTGGGCTCAGACAGTCCTCTTGCCTCAGCCTCTCAAAGTGCTGGAATTACAGGCGTGAGCCACCACACCTAGCTTAAGCCTCAATTTTTATGACGTCAAAGTCCGTAGTCTAAGGCTATTTGTGGAGTGGGTTTGCCAGTCAGTTGGCTATTTTATTTCCTTCCTTCCTTTTCTTTCTTTCATCACCCACCCCCCTTCCCCTCCCCCGGCCCCCAGATGGGAGTGTCGCTAATGTTTCCCAAACTGGATTCAAATTCCTGGACTGAAGCAATCCTTCCACCTCAGCCTTCCTCCCTAGTGGCTGGGTTTACAAGCATGCACCACTGTACCTGGCTTAGTTGGCTGTTTTAAATAATACATTTAACCTTGCAAAATAGTGACTTGTTTTCTATAAATAGTGTCATATCAAATGCCCTGGTGTGTTCATTGGAGTCTCTGGCCATTGCCAAGTTACTTTGCTGCTATTTACCAAGTGGCAACCCCAAAGAAAGGTAAAGAATACAGGTTGATATTTTAGTTTTTGCCCCTCTTGGTTATCTTACAAAGAGAGAGGAGTAACTTTATAATAAATCTTGCAACATCAAAAATACACATGAACCATTAACTTGGTATTTCAGACGATCATTTCAGGTAACAATTTAATGCACTTTTAGTGCAATGTGTCTCTCATACATCAACCTGGTTGCCTTTTTATTTATTTTTTATTTATTTTTTTATTTTTGAGTCAGAGTCTCACTCCATAGCCCAAGCTGGAGTGGCACGCTCACGACCACCGCAGCCTCAACCTGCTGGTCTCCGGCAATCCTTCCACCCCAGCCTTCCAAGTAGCTGGAACTACAGGCACAGACCATCACACCCGGCTAATTTTTTATTTACTGTAGAGACGAAGTCTCACCAAGTTGCCTGGGCTTGTCTTGAACCCACAGACTCAGACAATCCACCTGCCTCGGTCTCCCAAAGTGCTGGGATGACAGGCTGAGCCACCAAGCCCAGTCACCTTTTTATTTTTTAAAGTGCTTTAGTAACTTTTTAAAAATTAATAAACTTTATATTTTAGAACAGGTTTTAGTGTCTCAGCAAAACCTAGTAGAAAATACAGAGTGTTCCCACATATCCCCTGCTTGTCAGCACACAGCCTCATCCACTGTCAGCTGCCCCCACCAGAGGGGACACCTGTTACAGTGAACCTACATGAACACATCATTGTCACCTGAAATCTGCAGTTTATGAGGGGGATCCAAAAAAACTCTAGAATCTAGTTATAAAAAATTGTGTATTTAGTCTTACATGTTGAAACTTGTCACCTTCAAGTACTTTCCGTTTGATGCAATGCAACTATCAAGATGCTTTTTCCGCTGCTCAAAACAGTTCTTGAACTCATCAATGTTGATACTTTTTGGGCTTCTGCTGGTTTTTGTTTCACCTTTTCCAAATCAGCAAAATGTTTCCCTTTGAGAACTTCTTTCATTCAGAGAAACAAACAAAAAAAGTCACTTGGAATGAGATCAGGCGGGTGGGACATGGGGTCATGCCATGTTTGGTCAAAAACAGCAGAACAGTCAGTGTGGTATGGGCAGGTGTGCTCATAAATCACCCATCGTGAAATGGGCAAGGACGTTAAAAGAATCTCCAAAAAAAAATTCACTGAGGCCGAATGCAGCCTCTCCCAACAAATGCTAACTGGTACACTGATGCTGATGGGTTCCTAGAACAATTACCTAGCGGGGGAAGTCTAGGTAAAGAAAAGAAAGAAATAACAGATGGCAAATAAACATTTGAAGAGATGTTCAACATGATATGTCATTAGGGAAATGTAAATTTCCACAACAATGAGATCCTGCTACCCACTTATGAGAATGGTCAAAATCCAAAACACTGACAACATCAACATTTTGATTGTAGAGATGAGGTCTCACCAAGTTGCTCAGGCTGGTCTCAAACTCCTGGGCTCAGACAGTCCTCTTGCCTCAGTCTTCCAAAGTGCTGGGATTACAGGCGTGAATCTCCAGGAAAAAAATTCACTGAAGCCGAATGCAGCCTCTCACAACAAATCTTAGCTGGTACAAGGGTCTAGCCCTCCAAAAAATAATTCTGTGTTTTTGGGTCCCCCTTGAACATTCGGCTTCATTCTTGATGTTGCATATTCTATGGGTTTTCATAAATGTATAAAGATGTGTATTATAGAGTATAGCAAGTCCTCAAATGATGTCATTTTTCTTCAATGTCATTTTGTTATCACACAAATGAGAAAAAAAGAATCACTTCCCAGCCAGGACCCTTGTCTGTGTGGAGTTTGCACAGTATCCTCATGTCTGTGTGGGTTTTTCCAGGTGCTCTGGCTTTCTCCCATATGCCAAAGATGTGCACATGAGGGAGATTGGCGAGGCTATACGGTGCCAGCGTGAGTGTGGGTATGTGTGATGGACCCTGCTATGGAGTGGCACCCTGTCCAGGGCTGCTTCTTGCCTTGTGCCCTGAGCTGCCGGGGTAGACTCCAGCCACCCAAGACCCTGAACTGGAATAAGTAGGTAAATAATTCAGTCTTACTTGTGTTTGCTAACCTTTCTTAAATGTACATGTAGCTCACATTAATTTCAATATTTAATATTAGAGGTGTTTCAGTCTTCGTTTAGAAGTTTGGTGATGTTTCTCTGGCCAGAAATATGCTATAGGAACTTTATTCTTTTTTCTTTTTTGAGTCAGTCTCACTCTGTCACCCAGGCTGGAATAAAGTGGCACCATCGCGGCTCCCTGCAGCCTTGACCTCCTAGATTCAGGTGATTCTTCCACCTCAGCCTCCTGAGTAGCTGGAACTATAGGTGTGTGCTGCCACGCCCAGCTAATTTTTTGAATTTTTTGTGGAGATGAAGTCTCATGATGTTGCTCAGGCTGGTCTCAAACTCCTGGACTCATGCAATCCTCCACCTCAGCTTCCAAAAATGATGAGATAGCAGGCATGAACCACTGTGCCTGGCCATGGAAACTAATTCTTATTTATAACAATTAGCCTGTGATATAATATTGGTTATGTTATATGTTGTTTTGTTTCAAGTCCCAGTTTCCAAGAACCTATTGAATAAGGGAGAACTTACTATAGTTTCGTGACCCTAAGAATCTGTGCTCTAGTATTCATTCCTCCTCCTCCTTCCTGGCAACCACTGATCTTTTTACTGTCTCCATAGTTTTGCCTTTTCCAGAACATCGTATGGTTGGAATCATATAGTGGGCAGCCTTTTCAGATTGCCATGCCTTGAAGTTTACACCATGTGTTTGCATGACTTGATAGTTCATTTCTTTTTCAGGCTGAATAATATTTCATTGCCTAAATGTACTACAGTTTATCCATTCACCTGCTAAAGGACATCTTGGTTACTTCCAAGTTTTGACAATTAAAAATAAAGCTGGCTGGGTGCAGTGGCTCAAGCCTGTTATCCTAGCACTTTGGGAGGCCGAGATGAGAGGATTGCTCTGCACCCACGGGTTCCAGAACAGCCTGGGCAACTTGGTGAGACCTCATCTCTACAATAAGTCAAAAAATTAACTGGGTGTGGTAGCATGCACCTGTAGTTCTGGTTACTTGGAAGGCTGAGGCGGAAAGATCGCCTGAGCTCAGCAGGTCGACGCTGGGGTGACTATGAGCATGCCACTGCACTCCAGCTTGAGCGATAAAATGAGACTCCGACTCAAAAATAAAAAATAAAAATAAAGCTGCTACAGGCATCTGCATACAGGTTTTTGTGTGGACCTAAGTTTACAATTCATTTGGATAAATACCAAAAAGCACGATTGCTGGATTGTATGGTAAAATAATATGTAGCTTTGTAAAAACTGCTAAATTGTCTTCGAAAGCAGCTGTGCCATTTTGCATTACCACCAGCAACAAATGAGTGTACATGTTGCTCCACATCCTTGTCAGCTTTTGATGTTGTCAGTGTTTGGGATTTTGGTCATTGTCATAAGTGGGTAGCAGTATCCCGTTGTTGTGTAAATTTGCATTTCACTAATGACATATCATGTTGAACATCTCTTCAAAGGTTTATTTGCCATCTGTTATTTCTTTCATGGATTGTGTCTTTGGAGTTGTATCTAAAAAGTCATCACCATTCCCAAGGTCATCTAGATGATGGTATATGTTTTACTGTTAGGATTTGTTATATTTTAGCAGTTTTAAGTTTTGCATTTTGTACTTATATCTATGATCCATTTTGAGTTAATTTTTATGACTGGCATAAGTTCTGTGTCTAGATTTATTATTTTGTATATAGATGTCCAATTTTTCTAACACCATTTGTTGAGAAGACTCTTTGTTCCTTTGTCAAAGATCAGTTGTCTATACAGGGTCTGACAATTAAGTCTGCAAACTTGCCACTGTGCCCTTACCTCGGCAGCACTGTGCAAACAATTCGGTAAGGTTTCATAACCTTGGTATACCAGTGACTTACAGCTGTGTTCATGTCAACGTGTGGCAGTGTCTTGCTGAGTGGCATTCACTATTATTGTTGCATGTTTCTGTGTGCCGTCACAAGAATGTCAGAGCGTGAATTAGAGCCACGAACAAACACTAAATTTCTTGTTAAACTTAGCAAGAGTGGAAGTGAAATCAGGGACATGTTAGTCCAAGTTTATGGGGATAATGCCATGAAGAAAATGACAGTGTATAAATGGATTAAACGTTTTTCTGAGGGGGAAGAGAAAGCATAATTGACGGCCAGTAACAAGCAGAAGATGAAGACATTGCAAAAATTTGTTATATTGTGAGTCAAAATCGTCAGCTGACTGTGAGAAGCATGGCAGATAAGCATCAATAGAGAAATGGGAAAATCTTAACTGAAAATCTTAGCATGAGAAAAGTGTGTGCAAAAATGGTCCTGAAGGAGCTCTTGTATCACAACAATGCACTGGCTCACACAGCACTATCTATGAGGGAGTTTTTAGCCAGTAAACAAGTAGCTGTATTAGAACACCCTCCCTACTTACCTGATCTGGTCCCCAATCACTTTTTTCTTCATCCCAAAATAAAGGAAATATTGAAAGGAAAACATTTTGATGACATTCAGGACATCAAAGGTAATACAACGATGGCTCTGATGGCCATTCCAGAAAAAGAGTTCCAAAATCACTTTGATGGGTGGACTAGGTATTGGCATTAGTGCATAGCTTTCTAAGGGGGAATATTTCGAAGGTGACTGTAGTGATATTCGGCAATGAAGTATGTAGTACTTTTTCTAGGATGAGTTTGCGAACTTAATTGTCAGACCTCAAATTTATCTGGGTCTATTTCTGGGTTTTCTATTCTATTCCACTGAAGGCAGACAGTGTCAGTCCTCCAACATTGGTTTTCTCCTTCAATATGGTGTTGGCTATTCTGAATCTCTTGCCTCTCTCTGTGTAAACTTTAGATCAGGTTGTTAATATCCACAAAATAACTTGCTTGGATTTTGATTGGGATTGCATTGAATCCATATATTAAGCTGGGAAGAATTGACATTTTGACAATACTGTGTCTTCTTATCTTGAATATGGAATATCTCCCCAGTTATTTACCTTCTTTGATATTTTTAATCAGAATGTTTTTTAGTTTTCCTCATATAGATCCTGTTTATATTTGGAAGATTTATACCTAAGTACTTCATTTCAGAAGGTGCTAATGTAAATAGTAATACGTTTTTGATTTCTTTTTTTCTTTTTTTTTGAGTTGGAGTCTCACTCTGTCACCCAGACTAGAGTGCAGTGGCATGCTCCCGGCCACTGCAACCTCGACCTGCTGGAGATCTGGCGATCCTTCCACCTCAGCCTTCCAGGTAGCTGGAACTACAGGCAGGCATTACCACGCCCGCTAATTTTTGATTTATTGTAGAAATGAGGTCTCACCAAGTTGCCCGGGCAGGTCTTGAACTCGCAGGCTCAGGCAATCCACTCACCTCAGCCTCCCAAAGCACGGGATTACAGACTGAGCCACCGAGCCCGGCTATTTTATTTTACTTTTATTTTTTGAGTTCAAGTCTCACTCTGTCGTCCAGGCTGGAATACAGTGACACACTCACAGCCACCCCAGCATAGACCTGCTGGGCTCTGTCAATCCTTCCTCCTCAGCCTTCCAAGTAGCCAGAACTACAGGCGCATGCTACCATACCCAGTTAATTTTTTATTTATTGTAGAGATGAGGTCTCACCAAGTTGCCCGGGACTGGTCTCGAACCTGCAAGCTCAGGCAATCCACTCGCTTCGGCCTCCTAAAGTGTTGGGACTACAGGCTGAGCCACTGAGCCTGGCCTGGTTTCTCACAGTTAAGTAAGATACTTGCTATCAGTTTTGTAGATATTCTTATCAAGTTGAGAAAGTTTATCACTATTCCTAGTTTACTGAGGGCTTTTTTTTTTAAATCATGAATGGGTATTGGATTTTGTCAAATGCTTTTTCTGCATCTATTGATATAATCATGTGGTTTTCCTTCTTTATTCTTTTGATGTGATGGATTACACTAAACTGATTTTCAAGGGTTGAACCAGTTTTGCATACCTGGGATAAATACCACTTGGTTATGGTATATAATTATTTTTATACCTTGTTAGATTCAACTTTCTAATATTTTGTCAAGGATTTTTACATCTATTCTCATGATAGTTGTCTGTTTTACTTTCTTGTAATGACTTTTTCTGGCTTTATCTGGTATTAGGTAATGCTGATCTCATATAATGAGTTAGGAAGTATTTTCTCTGCTTCTAATTCTAGAGGAGATTATAGAGGATTGGTATAATTTCTTCCTTAAATGTTTGGCAGAATTCACCAGTAAACCCACCTGGGCCTGGTAATTCCTGTTTTTGAAGTTTATTAGATATTGATTCAATCTGTTTAATAGCTATAGACCTACTCAGATTGTCTATTCCTTCTTGATGGATTTACTTCATCTAGGTTATCAAATGCGTGGGCATAGAGTTGTTCATAATATTTTCTTTTATTTTCCTTTTAATATCCATAGGATCTCTAATAATGTCCTCTCATTTCTCATATTTAGTAACTTGTGTTCTCTCTTTTTTTGTTCTTAGTTAGCCTGCTTAGAGGTTTATTGATTTTATTGATTTTTTTCAAAGAACCAGTTTTGGGTTTTGTTAATTTTCTCTGTTGATTGCTTGTTTTCAATTTCATTTATTTCTGCTCTATTTTGTATTATTTTAGCTCTGCTTACTTTGAATTTGATTTACTCTTTTTTTTCTAGTTTCCCAAAGTGGAAGCTTAGATTATTGATTTCAAATCTTTCTTCTTTTCTGATATGTGAATTCAATATTTTGAGTTTATCTGGCCAGGTGTGGTGGCTCAGCCTGTAATCCCAGCACCTTGGGAGGTCGAGTTGAGAGGACTGCTTGAGCCCGGGTATTTAAGACCAGCCCTGGGCAACTTGGTGAGACCTCGTCTCTACAATAGATCACAAAAACTAGTCAAGCGTGGTGGCGTGCATCTGTAGTTCCAGCTACTTGGCAGGCTGAGGTGGAAGGATCGCCTAAGCCCAGCAGGTCGAGGCTGAGGTGACCATGAGCATGCCACTGCACTCCAGCCTGGGTGACAAGAGTGAGACTCCAACTCAAAAAAAAAAAAAAAAATTTACCTATAAGCACTGCTTTCCACAAATTTGTATAAGTTGTCTTTTTGTTTTCATTCAATTCAAAATATTTTTAATTTTTTCAGATTTCTTTTTTTTTTTTTTTTTGGAGTTGGAGTCTCGCTCTGTCGCCCAGACTGGAGTGCAGTGGCCGCTTCCGGCCACCGCAGCCTCGACCTGCTGGGCTCCGGCGATCCTTCCGCCTCAGCCTTCCAAGTAGCCGGAATTACAGGTGCGCGCTACCACGCCTGGCTAATTTTTTGATTTATTGTAGAGATGAGGTCTCGCCTGCCCAGGCGGGTCTCGAACTCACGGGCTTAGGCAAACCACTCACCTCAGCCTCCCAAAGGCACAGTATTACAGGCTGAGCCACCGAGCCCAGCTTAGATTTCTTTTATTAAAAGAATAAAATAAGTTTGATTCCTTTTATTAGAAGTATGATGTTTCAAAGTATTTTTGAATGCTTGTGTTATTTAGAAACATGTTCATGCCCAATTATTGGAATTTTTCAGCTATCTTTCTGATATTGATTTTGGCTTACTTCCATTTTGGTCTGAGAGCACAGTCTGATTTCTATTCTTTTAAATGCGTTAAGATGTGTTTTATGGCCCAGAATGTGATCTTTTTTGGTGCATGTTCCATACGAACTTTAAAATAATATATATTCTGCTATTATTGGATGAAGTATTCTATAGATGACAATTTTCTTTTTTTTTCCCCTATAGATGTGGGGTCTTACCGTGTTGACCAGACTGGTCTGGAATTCCTAACCTCAAGCAATCCTCCTACCTCAGCCTCCCAAAATGCTGGGATTACAGGCATGAGCTACTGCACCCGGCCTAGATGCCAGTTAGATTCAGCTGATTGAGAATATTGTTGGCCAGGTCTGGTGGCGCAAGTCTGTAATCCCAGCACGTTGGGAGGCCGAGGCAGAGGATTGTCTCAGCCCAGGGGTTCGCGACCAGCCTGGGCAACTTGATGAGACCTCGTCTCTATAATATATCAAAAAAATTAGCCAGGCGTGGTAGCACATATCTGTAGTTCTGGCTACTTGGAAGGCTGAGGCGGAAGGATTGCCTGAGCCTAGTGAGTCGACCCTGGGGTGGCCATGAGCATGCCACTGCACTCCAGCCTGGGCAACAGAGTGAGATCTGACTCAAAAAAAAAAAAAAGAATGTTGTTGAGTTCAAGTATGTCCTTACTGATTTTCTGCCTGCTGGATCTACTACTCATTTCTGATAGAGGAATGTTAAAGTCTCCAGCCATAATAATAGATTTATTTATTTCTCCTTACAGGTCTATCAGTTTTTACCCTATGTAATTTAAAATTTTTCTTTTTAAAATATATAATATATTTAGAGACAAAGCCTTTCTCTGTTACCCAGCTGAAGTGCAGTGGCATGATCATGGCTCACTACAGCTTCAAATTCCTGGGTTCAAGCAATCCTCCCACTTCAGTCTCCCAACTGTGACTACAGGCATGCCTGGGTTAACTTTGTTTTTTATTTGTGTAGAGACAGGGTCTTGCTATGTTGCCCAGGGTTTCAAACCCATGGTCTCAAGTGATTCTCCTGCCTCAGTCTCCCAAAGTGCTGGGATTATAGGCATGAGCCACCATGCCCAGCCACCTTATGTATTTTGACATTGTTGTTAGATGTATACACATTAAGTTTTGTTATGTCTTCATGGAGTATTGACCGCTTTATTATTACACTGTATAATGCTTCTCTTTACCATTGATAACTTTCCTTGCTCTGAAGTCTGCTTTGTTTGAAATTAACATAGCTTCTTCTGCTTTCTTTTGATTTGTATTAGCATGGGGTATGTATCCCCATTCCCTAACTCTTTATAAATATTTAAAGTGGGTTTCTTGTAGACGAAATATAGTTGAATCTTTTTTTAAAAAATGCACTCCAAGCCGGGCTCAGCCTGTAATCCCGCGCTTTGGGAGGCTGAGGTGAGTGGTTTGCCTGAGCCTAAGTGTTCCAGACCCGCCTGGGCAACTTGGAGAGACCTCATCTCCACAATAAATAAAAAATTAGCCAGGTGTGGTAGCGCACGCCTGTAGTTCCAGTTACTTGGAAGGCTGAGGTGGAAGGATCGCCAGAGCCCAGCAGGTTGAGGCTGCGGTGGCCAGGAGCGGCCACTGCACTCCAGTCTGGGTGACAGAGTGAGTCTCCAACTCAAAAAATAAAAAATAAAGAAATAAAAAAATTTTAAAAATGCGCTCTGGCAATCACTGTCTTATAGTTGGTGTTTTTAGACCATTGACTTCTAGGTGATTATTGATATAGTTGTTAATATCTACCATAGTTGTTACTGTTTTCTATTTGTTGCATTTGCTCCTATTTTTGTCTTCCACATGTCTTGGTGCATTTTGTGGTTTAGAGTATTTTATATGATCCCATTTTCTTTCTTTACATACCATGATATTATAGTTTTTAAAATATTTAAAGTAATTGCCTTAAGTTTTGTTTTGTTTTGTTTGAGTCAGTTTTACTCTGTCACCCAGGCTGAAGTGCAGTGGCATGCTCATGGCCACTGCAGCCTCTACCTGCTGGGCTCAGGTGAGCCTTCTGCTTCAGCTTTCCAAGTAGCTGGAACTACAGGCATGTGCCACCATGACTGGTTAATTTTTTTTATTTATTGTGGAAACGAGGTCTCACCAAGTTGCCCAGGCTAATCTCGAACCCCTGACATAGGCAATCCTCTCACCTCAGACTCCCAAAGTGCTGGGATTACAGGTATGAGCTACTGAGCCCAGCCTGCCTTAAGGTTTTAAACTAATCCAAGCTTACTTTCAAATAACATTATACATCATTATGGATAGTGTCAAATACCTAATAATAACAAAACATTTCTAATTCCTCCCATCTATTGTTTGTATCATTGTTGTCATTTGTTTTGCTTATACATAAGCACATATAAACATATATACGCACATATATAAACATAGTCAAATGCATTGTTGCTGTTATTTTGAACAACATGTTATTAGATCACTTGAGAAGAAGAAGCCTCAACTTTTTCTTTTACCTTCACTTATTTTTTTGTTGAGGCTCTTCCTTTCTCTATGGAGATCCAAATTTCTGACCTATACTGTTTTCCTTCCTCTGAAAAATTTCTTTTAATTTTTCTTGTAAGGCAGACCTACTAGCAACAAATTCCTTTGTTTATTTGTTTCTGCGAAAGTTTTGATTATCCTTAATTTTGAAGGATAATTGTGGAGGGGATAGAATCCCAGGTTGGTTGTTTTTCTCTCTCAACACTTTAAATATTTCACTGTACTTTCTTCTTGATTATATGATTTCTGAGGAAAAATTGGATGGATTTCTTATGCTCCTATAAGGCAATGTGGGTTTTTTTTTTCCACCTGATTTCTTTCAAGATTCTTTTATCTTTGATTTTCTGAAGTTTGCATATGATATGCCTAGATGTAGGGGGTTTTTTGTTGTTGTTGTTGTTTGGCATTTATGCTGCTTGATGTTCTCTGAGCTCCCTGTATCTGTGGTCTAGTGACTGATGCTTTGGGAGACTTCTTAGTCGTGATGCTTCAGATAATGTGTCTATTCCCTTCTCTCTTCTCCTTTGATATTCTTGTTACACTGATGTTACCCCTCTTGTAGTAGACCCACGGCTCTTGAATATTCTGTTCTTCATTCGTCTTTCTTTTTTCCTCCAAGTCTTTGTTCTCTCAGTTTGGGAAATTTCTATTGTCATATCTTTAAGCTTGGAGATCCTTTCCTCAGCCATGTACAGGCTACTAATGAGCCTACAAAGACATTCTTCATTTCTGTTACAAATTTTTTTAACCACTATGATTGCTTTGTCATGCTTTCTGGGAAGCTTCATCTCTCTGCTTACATTATCTATCTGTTCTTGTATGTTGTCTACTTTTCCCATTAATGACCACAGCATATTATTCATAGCGTTAAAAATTCTTGGTCTGAGCCGGGCTCGGTGGCTCAGCCTGTAATCCCGCGCCTCTGGGAGGCTGAGGTGAGTGGATTGCCTGAGCCCGCGGGTTCAAGACCCGCCTGGGCAGCGAGACCTCATCTCTACAATAAATCAAAAAATCAGTCGGGCGTGGTAGTGCATGCCTGTAATTCCGGCTACTCGGAAGGCTGAGGCGGAAGGCTCGCCAGAGCCCAGCAGGTCGAGGCTGCGGTGGCCGGGAGTGGCCACTGCTCCAGTCTGGGCGACAGAGTGAGACTCCAACTCAAAAAAAAATTCTTGGTCTGGCCGGGTGCGGTGGCTCACGCCTATAATCCCAGCACTTTGGGAAGTCGAGGTGAGAGGATTGCCTGAGCCTGCAGGTTCAAGACCAGCCTGGGCAACTTGGCAAGACCTCATGTCTACAATAAATCAAAAACTTAGCCAGACATGGTGGTGTGTGCCTATAGTTCCAGCTACTTGAAAGGCTGAGGCGGAAGGATCGCCTGAGCTCAGCAGGTCCAGGCTACGGTGGCCGGAAGCATTCTGCTGCCCTCCAACCTGGGTAACAGAGTGAGACTCCAACACACATACGCACAAAAAATTATTGGTCTGACAATTCCAACATTCCTGCTATAACTGACTCTTGTTCTGATGCTTGTTAAGTTTCTTCAAACTGTGGTTTTTGTTTGTTTGTTGGCTTTGAGTATGCCTTGTAATTTTCTGTTGAAAATTGGACATAGTATACTGAATAAAGGGAACTGTGGTAAATAGGCTGTTAGTAATGTCATGGTTACTACAGGTGTGGTAGGGAGGAGAAGCATTCTGTGGTCCTATCCTTATGTTTCAGTGTTTAGGTGAGCCTATGCCCCTGCAGTGTGGACTTTACTGGCATTTCTTAAGTAATATGCCACTTAGGCTGCGCTCAGTGGCTCAGCCTGTAATCCCAGGACTTTGAGAGGCTGAGGCAAGTGGATTGCCTGAGCCCACAGGTTCGAGACCAGCCCAGGGAACTTGGCAAGACCACGTCTCTACAATAAATCAAAAATTAGCTGGACATGGTAGCACATGCCTGTAGTTCCAGCTACTTGGAAGGCTAAGGCGGAAGGATCACTGGAACCCAGTAAGTCGACGCTGGGGTGGCCGTGAGCGTGCCACTGCACTCCAGCCTGGACAACAGAGTGAGACTCCAACTCAAAAAAAAAAAATATATATATATGCCACTTAGGTGGCATGAAAGGGCAAGAGAGACATGGAGTTAGGTACTTTCCTTCTCCCAGGTCAGTTAGGCTATGATGAAGTGTGAACAAACTAGGCTCTGGTTGACTAGTTTCTCCTGAGGATAGGCCTTGTTAAGAAGAACAGAATGTTCTGGCGTATTTAAAAAATGTTTTCTTTTCCCCTCCCACTGACAGAAGGAGGAGGGAGTTTTTCTCCAATATTCACTATGAGGATCTGGTAGAGCTCTTGGAGGTAAAATTCACAAACGTGTGCACCCTCATGACTGAATTCACTAGAGTTTGTCAATTACAAACCTCCAGAAATATGTAAATTGCTGTTCGGCTTTTTATTTGTTGAATGGAGTGGTGACTTTCAAGTTTCTTACATGCTAGGCTGGAAACCAGAAATCCTGGTAACTTTTTTAAAAAATGGATTCATAATAAATAGATATATTTTGGGGTGCATGTTATATTTTGATACATTCATATAATGTATAATAATTAAATCAGGATAAGTGGGATCTCCATCACCTTAAATATTTACCTTTTCTTTATGCTGGGAATATTCTAATTGTTCTCTGTTAGCTATTTTGAAATATACAATAGATTATTATTTGCTGTAGTCACTCTACTAATTTATCAAACACAGGGTCTTACTTCTTTCATCTATCTGTTTTTTTGTACCCATTAATCAACCTCCCTTCATCCTCTTTCTCCCCCAAACTATCTTGGCTTCTACTAACCACCAATCTACTCTTCATCTTTTGATAACTTTTTCTTTATTTATATATTCATTCGTTCATTCATTTAATATTTATTTTTGAGCCAGGGCTTCACTGTCACCCAGGCCGGAGTGCAGTGGCACAATCACAGCTCCCCACAGCATTGATTTCCTGGGTTCAGCTGATCCTCCTGCCTTAGCATCGCGAATAGCTGGAACTACAAGGAACGTGCCACCATGCCTGGCTAATTTTTTAAAAAACGTTTATAGAGACAAAGTCACGCTATGTTGTCCAGGCTTGTCTCAGACTCCTGGCCTCAAGCACTCTTCCCACCTCAGCCTCCCAAAGTGCTGGGATTACAAGCATGAGCCACCACACCAGCCTTCTTCAAGGATCTTTTTTCTTTTTTTTTGAGTTGGAGTCTCATTCTGTTGCCAAGACTGGAGTGCAGTGGCTGCTCCCGGCCACCGCAGCCTTGACCCGTGGAACTCCGGCAATCCTTCCGCCTCAGCCTTCCAAGTAGCTGCAACTACAGGCACACACTACCTCGCCTGGCTAATTTTTTATTTATTTTAGAGACAGGTCAAATTGCCCTGGCAGGTCTCAAACCTGCGGGCTCAGGCAATCCACTCGCCTCGGCCTTCCAAAGCCCTGGGATTACAGGCTGACCACCGAGTCTGGCCATGGCCTTGAATTTAAGAAAAGGTTGAAAATGTAAGTTGAAATTGTCAGGTCACTCATTACCCTGATCACATTCCTCTCCCTCCTTCCCCAGAAATTGCCACTATCTTAAACATATTCTTATTATTTTTATGCATGTTTTAAGATTCGATGTGAATGATAGTATGATGTATACATTGTTCTGCAACCTGTTTTTTCATTTAAACACTATGTCTGGAGATTTCTCTATGTTGATAATTATAGCTCTGGTTCATTCATTTTAGCTGCTTTTAGTACTCCCTTGCATGAATGTATCAAGATTTATTTATTCATTCCTTTGTTGGTGAATATTTAAGTGATTTCCAATATTTTACTACTACAGGCAATGCTGTAAAAATACTCTTGCTTCTTTTTGCTTGTATATGTGTAGAAAAATTCCCAGAAAATTATTTGAACTACTTGAATTGAGGGCATGCATGTCTTCAATTTTACTAGAAATAATCGAGTCGCTTTCCAGAGACTGCATCAGTTTATACTCCATCAGTAATTTGTTCTGATTCCATGTAGTCCCAACAACTGTAATTGTCAGTCTACTTTATACTTTTTTTCTGATGAAAATGAATTGTGATTCCAATTTGTATTTCACTGATTACTGATGAACCTGAGCGTCTTTGCATATATTTATTTGTCATTCTGAGTCTCTCTTTTTTGAATAGAAACTCTAAAGTATTAATAGTAAAACTTTAAAGTTTTACTTTTAATATTGAAGCTGTCTGGAATAGATTTTTGCTTGAAACGTCTCTTCATTTGCCCATTTTCTACTGAGTGTTATGTGTTTCTTAATGGATTTGTAGAACTTTGTACATTTCAGATACTTGTCATCTGTTGGTAGATAAGGTTTTCAAAATGTAATCAGATATATAAGAAAATTTAGAGTAAACAAAAAGATTCCCAGATATCTCCAATGAAAAATTAAGCATGGTTTCAAGCACACATGGTTCTAAGTTATTCAATTGCAGCTGCTTGTTGTCTTTGAACTATTTTATAGCGTTTAAGTTACAGATACTGATAGCAATGCAAAGTGATTTGTGTCTCTAGACATAAAAAGCAAATGCTTTTTGGTGGTGGTTAAATCCACTCCCTCTGCCCACACCCCTTAATCTCCCTCGCCTCAACCTGCCTGTGAAAAAAATCAAGGTTCATATCTATTTGTAAAATTTATTTCAACATTTATTTATTCCATACAAGTATGTGGTTCTCGATTTCTCCTTTTAGCAATTGTAACATCTAACTGACTCCTTCATTGTAATGAAGTAAATAAGATTTTTAACATGTGTTCATTTTCTATTTACATGACAGTCATGATTTCACCTTTTCTGAAAATTTTCATTAATAAAATGTATCAGCCAGGCATGGTGACTCGGCCTGCAATGCCAGCACTTTGGGAGGAGGACTGCCTGAGCTCAGGGATTCGAGACCAGCCTGGGCAACTCGATGAGACCTCCTCTCTACAATAAATCTCAAAAACTTGCTGGGTGGGGTGGTGTGCATCTGCAGTTCCAGCTACTTGGAAGGTTGAGGCAGAAGGATCACCTAAGTCCAGCAGGTCAAGGCTGCAGCGGCCGGGAGCGTGCCACTGCACGCCAGCCTGGGCAACAAGAGTGAGACTCCAACTCAAAAAAATAAATAAATAAAATGAATCCATTTTTCCCCTTTACTATTTGTGTTTTTGAGTCTTCAGAAGATATTGCTTTTTTTTTCTTTGAGTTGGAGTCTCACTCGGTCGCCCAGACTGGAGTGCAGTGGCCACTCCCGGCCACCGCAGCCTCGCCTGCTGGGCTCCAGCGATCCTTCCGCCTCAGCCTTCCAAGTAGCCGGAATTACAGGCATGCGCTACCACGCCCGGCTGATTTTTTTTTTTATTTTATTGTAGAGATGAGGTCTTGCTGCCCAGGCGGGTCTCGAACCCGCGGGCTCAGGCAATCCACTCACCTCAGCCTCCCAAAGGCGCGGGATTACAGGCTGAGCCACCGAGCCCGGCCAGAAAATATTTCTTCAGCCAAGCTTGTAAAGATATTTTCATATATATTCTTCTAGGCTTTTTAAAGTTTTGCTTTTATTATTTGAGCTAGCTGGAATGAATTTTTGCTTATGATATAAAACGGGGATGAGACTTAATTTTTTCCTCGTGGAGAACACTTTTCCCAGAACCGGTTACTAAACCTTTTCCTCACTTATTTGTAATTCTACTTCTATCATGTATCAAGACTTCCTTTATGCATAAGTCTGTTTCAGGAATCACTGTTCTGTTCCAGGTGTCTACTTTTCCGTTTCTACACCAATATCATATAGCCATAAGTCCTGTATCTTCACAAGAAATTTTAATAACTGGTCACGCCTCTTGCCATGTTCTTTGTATTTCAAATTACCATGGCTATTACTGGTCCTTTACTTATCTGTAAAACTTTTTTTTTTTTTTGAGTTGGAATCTCACTCTGTCACCCAGGCTAGACGGCAGAGGCACACTCCTGGCCACTGCAGCCTCTACCTGCTGGGCTCAGGTGATCCTTCCACCTCAGCCTTCCAAATAGCCGGAACTACAGGCGCACGCTACCACGCCCAGCTAATTTTTTGATTTATTGTAGAGACGAGGTCTCGCCAAGTTGCCCGGGTGGGTCTTGAACCCGCAAACTCAGGCAATCCTCTCACCTTGGCCTCCCAGAGTGCTGGGATTACAGGCTGAGCCACCAAGCCCGGCCATCTGTAAAACTTTTAAAATTAGTTTATGAGGAGCCTCAAAATACTCATTGGGCTTTTCATGTAAATTCAATTGTATTCACAGATTACTTTAGGGAGAATAAATTTCTTTAGGATTTTGTGTCTTCCAATCCACACATATAGTAAATAATTGCATTTGTAGAGATTTCTGAAGATATGTTTATCATTGAGTCTTATAGTTTTCACCACACAAGTATTGCACATCTTTTGTTAAATTCCTAAGTACCTTGTGGTTTTGCTATTGTAAATGGTATTTTTCAGATGATTATTACTGGTGTATAGTAATGCAATTTTAAAAAATATATTGATATTATGTCTAGCAACCCATTCACATTTTTTTAAAGATGTGGGGTATACTTCAGGACTAGGTCCTGAATACAAGTGGTCATCGTACAGGTAATGTTTGGGTCTCCCTTTGGTCCCCACTTTGCCTGGTTTGAGATCAGGTACCCTTACTGATGTTGTGCCTCCCCACTCTGTTTATATTCTTAAAGTTAAATCTTTTTTTTTTGCGTTAGAGTCTCACTCTGTTGCCCAGACTGGAGTGCAGTGGCACGCTCCCAGCCACCGCAGTCTCGACCTGCTGGTCTCCGGCAACCCTTCCACCTCAGCCTTCCAAGTAGCTAGAACTACAGGCACATGCTGCCACACCCGGCTAATTTTTTTATTTATTGTAGAGATGAGGTCTCGCCAAGTTGCCCAGGCAGGTCTTGAATCCATGGGATCAGGCAAATCCACTCACCTCAGCCTCCCAAAGCACGGGATTACAGGCTGAGCCGCTGAGCCCGGCTTACAGTTAAATCTTTAGCATGAGATTTCTCAGCCAATTCTTAGTTCTTTTTGGACACAAGGGACTCATTTCTACCTGTGGACGACTTTTTTACCTCAATACTTTGCAGAATGTCAGGAACATTGCAGGCATTCAATAAATATCTGTTAAATAAATAATGGCCCAACGAAGGCATTTTTGTTGGGAGACTTGCCCATTTCTCTATGATCTGCAAATTCCATATTTAGCCATGATAGAATAAGAATAAGATACATGCATCACCTACCTTCCAAATTAATGTAGTTACAATTTAGTTAAGGCAAATATAGAGAACATCCCTAAAAGAAGGGAGGGAGGAATGGAATAGCACAGATTGATGTCTGGGGGGAAGTGAGAAGAGGACACCGTTGCTAGGCAACAAACCTCATTCCTAGCAGTTGTTGACCCTGGATCTAGAAGGGCCACCTTCCTTCTGTCCTCTTCTTTATTCCCCTTTCGTCTGACAGAGTCAAGAAAAAGACCACCCAGGATAGTGGAAGATGGGAGTGAGGAGTAAAGCATTTACTGATCAAATCTCATATCTGAGGCAAAGCTATGATTCAGTTTCCAAAACACACATCACAGATAGAGATCTTCTCCCCTTCCCCCCGGGCTTCTTTCTTTTTGAGTTGGAGTTTCACTCTATTGCCCAGGCTGGAGTACAGTGGCATGCTCACAGCCACCATGGCCTCGACTTGCTGGGCTCAGGCGATCCTTCCGCCTCAGCCTTCCATGTAGCTGGAACTATAGGAACGTGCTACTACACCCAGCTTATTTATTTATTTATTTATTTTAGAGTTGGAGTCTCACTCTGTCGCCCACACTGGAGTGCAGTGGCTGTTCCCGGCCACCGCCGCCTCACCCTGCTGGGCTCCAGCGATCCTTCCGCCTCAGCCTTCCAAATAGCTGGAACTACAGGCGTGTGCTACCATGCCCGGATAATTTTTTGATTTTTTGTAGAGATGAGGTCTCGCCAAGTTGCCCAGGCGGGTCTCAAACCCGCGGGCTCAATTAATCCACTCACCTCAGCCTCCCAAAGCGCTGGGATTACAGGCTGAGCCACCGAGCCCGGCTACACTCGGCTTATTTTTAAATTTTATTGTAGGGATACACTGTTGTAGACCGGAGGTTCTCAAAGTGTATTCTCCAGTCTGGCAGCATCAGCATCACGTGGGAACTTGTTAGAAATTGACGATGAAAAAATTTCAAGTTCTGCCAGGATACGCTAGAAGAGGTTTATTCTGAGCCATATGTGAGTGACCAAGGCCTGAGGCACAGTACCCAGAGGTCCTGCGAACATATGCCAGAGGTGGTTAAATTTATAGATTGGTTATATACATTTTAGGAAGACAGAAATTACAAGTAATAATAATAGGCTGAGATGAGTGGATTGCCTGAGCCTGCGGGCTCAAGATCTGCCTGGGCAATTTGGCGAGACCTCATCTCTACAATAAATCAAAAATTAGCCGGGCGTGGTAGCACACACCTGTCGTTCCAGCTATTTGGAAGGCTGAGGCGAAAGGAGCACCGGAGCCCAGCAAGTCGAGGCTGCGGTGGCCGGGAGCAGCCATTGCACTCCAGTCTGGCCGATGGAGTGAGACTCCAACTCAAAATAATAATAATAATAATAATAATAAGGCAATACATATGAGGTTTACATTGATTTGGCCTTTACAGGCAGAATATCTCCAAGGGGGGAAGGGCTTACAGTTCCTAAGTGGATTCAAAGATTTTCTGATTGGCCATTGTAGAAAGTGTTAAGTTGTACCTAAAGAATTTAAAATCAGTAGAAGAAATACTTAGTTATGATAAGGAGAGTGCTGCTGGAAGGTGACTCTTCCAGCGAGGTGCTTCACTCCTGTAATCCCAGCTACTTAGGGAGGCTGAGGCGAGAGGATTGCTTGAGACCAGGAGTTTGAGATCAGCCTGGGCAACATAGGGAGACCTCATTTCTATGAAAAACAGGAAAATTAGAACTTGTCAATTAGACCTTGTCTCTACAAAAAATCAAAAACAAAAAGGTAACAACAACAACAAAAAGATGAGTGAGAGTTGAGGAAGCCAAGGTTCTCATATGTAGATAAAGACTGTAAGTAGCAGCCTTCTGAGAAAATAGATAGTAAATGTCTTAAAAGGTTTCCGGCTCCTCAGGGAATCCCCTGGGAAGGGTCTTCTATACAGATGCAAGTATCCCCAACAGACAGTTTTGTAGGGTCATTGCAAAATATGTCAAAGAAACATTCTGATGTAAAATATTTGGGGTTTCCTTTTTTATCTATTTTTTTTATTATTTTTATTTTTTTGAGTTGGAGTCTCACTCTGTCACCCAGACTGGAGTGCAGTGGCTGCTCCCGGTCACCGCAGCCTCAACCTGCTGGGCTCTGGAAATCCTTCCGCCTCAGCCTTCCGAGTAGCCGGAATTACAGGCGCACGCTACCACACCTGGCTGATTTTTTTGATTTATTGTAGAGATGAGATCTCGCCAAGTTGCCCAGGCGGGTCACGAACCCGCAGGCTCAGGCAATCCACTCACCTCAGCCTCCCAAAGGTGCGTGATTACAGGCTGAGCCACCTTTTTTATCTATTATGTGATGTCATGCCAGAGTCAGGTTGGAAAGTAAGCCACATTCTAGAGGGTTAATAAAAACCCATCTGATGAGACTTTGCAGTTTGTAAAACGTGACTCCCCAGGACACCTAATTAGGAATTAGAGCCAGAGGGGGAAAAAAAGTTCAGAATTTAATCCTCAAAATGCACTCTCTAATGCCCAGAAGGCTGTGTTTAACAAGTTCTCCAGGTGATTCCAGATACTTGCTTCGCCAGTGTCCTGGAGTGGTAAGTTTTTTGTGTGTTTTTTTTTTTTGAGTTGGAGTCTTACTCTGTCGCCCAGACTGGAGTGCAGTGGCCACTCCCGGCCACTGCAGCCTCGACCTGCTGAACTCCGGTGATCCTTCTGCCTCTGCCTTCCAAGTAGCTGGAACTACATGCCCGCGTTACCACACCTGGCTACTTTTTTTTTTTTTTTTTTTTTTGATTTTTTTTGTAGAGATGAGCTCTCGCTAAGTTGCCCAGGCGGGACCTCAGTCTCCCAAAGCATGGGATTACAGGCTGAGCCACCGAGCCCGACTGAGTGGTAATTCTTAAATGTGGCTGTCATTGGAATCACCTAGACAGGGTTTTGGGGTTTTGTTTGTTTTTTCTCACTATGTTGCTCAGAATGGCCTCAAACTCTTGGGCTCAAGCAATACTTTCTAGTCTCACTCTGTCACCCTGGCTGGAGTGCAGTAGCCAGTTTTCTGTTTTTGAGTTGGAGTCTTACTCTGTCGCCCAGCCTGGAGTGCAGTGGCACACTCACAGCCACTTCACTGTCGACCTGCTTGACTCTGGCGATCCCTCCACCTCAGCCTTCCAAGTAACCAGAGCTACAGGCACATGCTACCACACCCGGCTAATTTTGTATTTTTATTGTAGAGATGAGGTCTCACCAATTTGCCCAGGTTAGTCTCGAACCCACAAGCACAGGCAATCCACTCGCCTTGGCCTCCCAAAGTGCTGAGATTACAAACTGAGCCACAGAGCCGGCCCGAACAGTGCACCTTAAACCTTGATATGTGTGCAAAGTGCATGGAGGTTTTAATGAAATGCAAACTCTGGCTGGCTTGGTGGTTCAGCCTGTAATCCCAGCATTATGGGAGGCCAAGGCGAGTGGATTGCCTGAGTCTGCGGGTTTGAGACCAGCCTAGGCAAATTGGCAAGACCTTGTCTCTACAATAAATCAAAAATTAGCCGGGTGTAGTGATACACGCCTGTAGTTCCAGCTACTTGGAAGACTGAGGCGGAAGGATCACCAGCGCCCAGCAGGTCACCACTGGGGTGGCCATGAGTGTGCCACCACACTCCAACCTGGATGACAGAGTGAGACTCCAACTCAAAAAAAAAAAAAGAAATGCAGACTCTGAGGCAGTAGGTCTTGGTAGGTGATGGGATTCTGCACTGTAAATAAGGTCTCAGAGGGTGATACTTACGCTACCGGTCCAAAGACTCTACTTTGCACATTTAATTGTCCCCCCTTATCCTCAGGTTCACTTTCTGCAATCACCTATGGTCCAAAAATATTGAGATATTTTGACAAAGAAAGAGAGACCACATTCACATAGCTTTTATTACAATAAATGGCTACAATTGTACTATTTTATTAGTAGTAGTAGTTATTATTGCTAATCTCTTTTTTCTTGTCTCTTTTTTTTTTTTTTTTTTTGAGTTGGAGTCTCACTCTGTCACCCAGACTGGAGTGCAGTGGCTGCTCCCGGCCACCACAGCCTCGACCTGCTGGGCTCTGGCGATCCTTCCGCCTCAGCCTTCCAAGCAGCCAGAACTACAGGTGCACGCTACCATGCCCGGCTAATTTTTTTTTATTGATTGTAGAGATGAGGTCTCACCAAGTTGCCCAGGCAGGTCTCGAACCCGCGGGCTCAGGCAATCCACTCACCTCAGCCTCCCAAAGGCACGGGATTATAGGCTGAGCCACCGAGTCCGGCAACTTTTTTCTTTTTTCTGAGTTGGAGTCTCACTCTTGTCACCCAGACTGGAGTCACAGCCACCGCAGCCTCCGCCTGCTGGGCTCAGGCGATCCTTCCACCTCAACCTTCCAAGTAGCTGGAATGTTAATCTCTTACTGTGCCTAATTCATAAAATAAACTTTACCATAAGTGTGTATGTATAGGAAAAATCATAGTATAGGTAGGGTTGGACACTATCCCAGTTGGAGATATCCACTGGAGGTCTTGGAATATATTCCCTGGGGACGAGAAGGGGATGCTGTATTCAATTATACACACAAATCTGAGAAGTCTGGGGCAGGGAGGCGGCCACACTGTCTGCAGTGGAGACCTAGGTTTACCAGTTGTCAGTGTGTGAGTGGTGGTTGAGGCCAGGGCAGCAGAAGAGTCACTGGGGGTTTGTAGTGTGGTCTGTGACAACAGGAGGCTGGGGGCTGCGATCTTGGGAACATCAGCTCTTAAAGGAAGGGGCAGCTGGAGGAAGAGCTGCTGGCTGAGGATGCCTGCAAGGAACAGATGGAGAGACTGGTGGACTGTGCATGGGGGAAGTGGGGACAGGAAGCATGCAGGGCTTTGAGGAGGAAGTGAGAAAGGGCCAAATGCCAAAGAGAGGGCAAGGATGATCTGCAGAGAGTGTGCACTAGAGTTAGCACAAGCTGCCCCCAGGCTACCATGGTGCGTTGATAAGTTCTTCTGTGGCCATTCTGTGCTTGTGCCCCATGTCCCCAGAAGGGTGAGGCCCTGGCTGTACACGGTGGCTCACATCTATAATCCAAGCACTTTGAGAGGGGGAGGTGAGAGGATTGTCTGAGCCCTGGGGTTCGAGACCAGCCTGGGCAACCTGGCAAGACCTCATCTCTACAATAAATCAAAAATTAGCTGGGTGTGGTGGCATGTACCTGTAGCTCCAGCTACTTGGAAGGCTGAGGCGGAAGGATCTCCTGAGCCCAGCAGGCTGAGGTTGTGGTAGCTATGAGCATGCCACTGCACTCCAGCGTGGGTGACAGAGTGAGACTCTGACTCAAAAAAAAGAAAAAAGAAAAGATGAGGCCCTGGTCTGGCTAGCTTGGGCAAGCCACTTCTGTGGGTCTCTGTTTACCCATCTACTCATTGGGAATGATAACAATTTCCTTAAAGACAATTCTACGTATAAGAAAAAAATTATCTTTCCTTCCACTCATCTTAGGTTCATTGACTGGGGCCCTGTAAACTAGACCAATGAACAAGAGGAAAATAGAAGTATAAATCATTCTACCAAACAGACACGTGTACTTGTATGTTTATCATAGTACTTTTCACAATAGCAAAAACATGGAACCAACCTAGATGCCCATCAGTAGTGGACTGGGTAAAGGAAGTGTGTACATATGGAGTACTACACAGCCATAAAACAAGAACAAAATCATGTCATCTGCAGCAACAGGGATACAGCTGAGGCCATTGTTCAAAACAAATTATCACAGACACAGAAAACTGAAGACCACATGTTCTCACTCATAAGTAGCCTGGGCACACCCAGACACAAGAATGGGAACAACAGACACTGGGGACTCCTAAAAGAGAGAGGAGGGAAGAAGAGGGGAAAGGGCTGAAAAACCACCCATCGGGTTCCATACTAACCACGGGAGGCTGAAAGGAAAGGCTTGATCAGAAGCCCAAACCTTGCCATCACGCAATGTACCTTTGTAACAAACCTTCACATGGACCCCCTGAATCTAAAATAAAATAAAATCTTTTTGAAAGGAGAGAAGAATAACCTGGGTGCAGTGGCCCACACCTGGAATCCCAACACTTTGGGAGGCTGAGGCAGAAAGATCGCTTAAGCCCAGAAATTTGAGACCAGCCTGAGCAGCGAGACCCGGTCTCTACAAAAAAATTAGCCAGGCGTGATGGTGCATGCTTGCAGTCCCAGCTACTTGGGAGGCTGAAGTGGAAGGATCACCTGAGCCCAGGAGGTGGAGGCTGCAGTGAGCCGTGATCACACCACTGCACTCCAGCCTGGGCGACAGAGTGAGTCTCCAACTACCCTCAAAATGTGTTTAAACAAAAATGAAAAGAGAGAAAAACAAACGGAAAGTTTGTTAGCACATGCATATGGGAGAACCCACAGAGGATTAACTCAAAGAAGCTGAGTTTATATAGCATCTTAGCAAAAAATATATGTATTTTGGAGTTGGAGTCTCATCTGGTAGCCCAGGCTGGAGTGCAGTGGCATGCTCACGGCCACCCCAGCACCGACCTGCTGGGCACCAGCAATCCTTCCGCCTCAGCCTTCCAAGTGGCCAGAACTACAGGTGTGCACTACCACACCTGGCTAATTTTTGATTTATTGTAGAGATGAGGTCTCACCAAGTTGCCCGGGCTAGTCTTGAACCCGCGGGCTCAGGTAATCCTCTCACCTCGGTTTCCCAAATTGCTGGGATTACAGGCTGAGCCACGGAGCCCAGCCAGAAAAAAATAGTTTTTTAGAGAAGTGAGAAGACAAAGGAAAAGGACTTTGAGCTTCTAGGGATGGCAAATGGTGGAAGGGTAAATATGTGGGGAAGCTAGTGGTAGCTAAGGGCTAGTTTTAGTGAGGTTTGTTACATAGATTCCTCTGGACTGATAGGAGTCTAGGGTTGTTTCTGGGGGAGATTAAGGATCCTCCTGCCCTTCCTGGTAGAAAGCGGGAAGTCAGAGAGTTTTTCTTGTATCTGCTTCTTTTTAATTTTCTTCAGCTCAGAATAATCCTCATGCGAAGGAACATATTTTGAGGGTGGCGTATTCTGCTACCCTTCACAATGTTTACTAAAAAAAAAAAAAATTGCTCACAGCCTGGGCAACATGGCAAGACCTTGTCTCTACAAAAAAAAAAAAATCAAAAAAATTACCCAGGCATGGTAGTGTGCGCCTATGGTCCCAGCTACTTGGGAGGCTGAGACTGTGGTGATCTGTGATCGTGTCGCTGCATTCCAGCCTAGGTGACAGAGTGAGATCCCAACTCAAAAAAAAAAAAGATGCTCAATATTTTGATGGGGTACCTGCATAATGAACATTTGTATGCCTAATCCTGAATCGTTCCCCACATCTTTAAAATAAAAAGATGAAAAGGGAAAATATATATACATATATATCTCTTGATGATTTTTATTCTGTTTTGTTTGGTTTTTAGTTTAGTTTTTTTTTTTGAGTTGGAGTCTCACTCCATCGCCCAGGCTGAAGTGCAGTGTCATGCTCACGGCCAACCCAACCTTGACCTGCTGGGCTCTGGCGGTCCTTCCGCCTCAGCCTTCCAAGTAGCCAGAACTACAGGTGCTCGCTACTATGCCTGGCTAATTTTTTTGATTTACTGTAGAGAGAGGGCTCACTAAGTTGCCCGGGCTGGTCTCGAACCTGCGGGCTCAGGCAATCTACTCGCCTCGGCCTCTCAAAGTGCTGCGATTGCCTCGGCCTCTCAAAGTGCTGCGACTACAGTCTGAGCCACCGAGCCCAGCCTTGATGATGCTTTTTAACAAGCCCTTCGTTCCTTCCATTTCATTCTCCCTCACCCAGACCTCACCGTGGAGCTCACCTGACAGTCTCCTGCCTCACACATCATCTGATCCTCTCTGCAAACTCCTTTGTGCTTAGGTTTTTGCAAAGATCTCACTGCGACACAAATGTGTATGATGGAAACTGCTTCACTAAGTTTCTCTTCCTGTACCCTCCAGCCCTTTCTGCACAAGTACAGTCCTACTCCCACCCAAAACCCAACCATCCCTTCTGAACGTGACTTGCATTCTCTGGAAGTTGAGGGAACACGTTAGATAAATGCCTCCTATTGTCCTTAGAGTGAGTCCCAAGTGGAGATGTTCAAATGACCCTTCAGATTTCTCCATGGAAAGGATGTATGGTTGCTAGGAAACCAACAATAGGTCTTAACCACACCTAGCACGAACGCGTTCCCAACCTAAAGTGCTGTAATTATATTCAGAATTTTTAGCTGCTGTTCCATTAACATCTTTTAAAGATTCAATTTGACAAATATTTATGGAACTTGTACATGGAAAGAACTTGCAAAGCACAGTTCTGATCGTGTCACTTCTCAGCTTAAAAGCCTTCTACATCCTCCCACACTTCCCTTCTTCAAAAAAAAAAAAAAGAGCCGGGCTCAGTGGCTCAGCCTGTAATCCCAGCACTTTTGGGAGGCTGAGGTGAGTGGATTGCCTGAGCCCGTGGGTTCGAGACCCGCCTGGGCAACTTGGTGAGACCTCATCTCTACCACAAATCAAAAAATTAGCCGGGTGTGGTAGCGCGCACCTGTAATTCCAGCTACTTGGAAGGCTGAGGCAGAAGGATTGCCAGAGCCCAGCAGGTAGAGGCTGCAGTGGCCGAAGGCAGCCACTGCACTCCAGTCTGGGTGACAGAGTGAGACTACAACTCAAAAAAAAAAAAAAGAAGAAGTTCAGGCTCAGTGGCTCAGCCTGTAATCCCAGACTTTGGGATTACCTGAGCCCGCGGGTTCGGTGGGCTAATAGATTGCCTGAGCCTGCGGGTTCGAGACCAGCCCGGGCAACTTGGCGAGACCTTGACTCTACAATACATCAAACAAATTAACCGGGCATGGTAGCATGCGCCTGTGGTTCTGGCTACTTGGAAGGCTGAGGCAGAAGGATTGCTGGAGCCCAGCAGGTCGATGCTGCGGTGGCCATATGTGTACCACTGCACTTCAACCTGGGTGACGGAGTGAGACTCTGACTCAAAAAAAAAGAAAAGAAAAGAAAAAGAAAAATGAAGTCGAGACTGCTTAATTTGACCTACCAGGCCAGCCTCGTTTCACACCTGCTCTAACCTCATCTGGCTGCCTCTCACTCTCTCCACTGTACGCTCTGGAGTCTTCCTGAATCTCACGCTGCTTTTGCCTGCACCATGCCCTGCCATTCTTCAAAGTCCAGCTTAAGAGAGTCTATTTATTCCTTTTGCTTTTTCCTGTTCATTAATGATTTGAGGTGTGCGTGATTTGTTCAATAAGTATTTTTTGTCTACTAGGTACTAAGCACATCTTGTTTTCCTTCTCTCTCTCTCACAGTCTCACTGTGTTGCCCAAGCAGGAGTGCAGTGGTTATGCACAGGCATAATCATAGTGCACCACAGCCTCAAAATCGTGGGCTCAAACCATCCTCTGTCTCAGCTTCCCAAGTAGCTGGCACCACAGGAGTGCACCACCACACCTGGCTTCCTTCTTTCTTTATAGGACACAGCTGGTAACTGTTCTCTGTTCACTTCTATCATATGGATTTTCCATTGTTGACCAAACTATAGCAGCTAATACTTCTTTGTTGTTGTTTTTCTTTTTTTGAGTTGGAGTCTCACTCTGTCACCCAGACTGGAGTGCAGTGGCCGCTCCCGGCCACCGCAGCCTCGCCTGCTGGGCTCCAGTGATCCTTCCACCTCTGCCTTCCTTCCGAGTAGCCGGAATTACAGGCATGCGCTACCACGCCCAGGCTGAGTTTTTGATTTATTGTAGAGATGAGGTCTCGCTGCCCAGGCAGGTCTCGAACCCGCGGGCTCAGGCAATCCACTGACCTCAGCCTCCCAAAGGCACGGGATTACAGGCTGAGCCACAAGCCCGGCTACTCTATTTTTATTTTTTTGAGTCAGAGTCTCACTCTGTCACCCAGGCTGGAGTGCAGAGGCAAATTCACGGCTACCGCAGCATTGACCACCTGGGTTTAGTTGGTCTCTCCACCTCAGCTTACTGGGTTGCTGGAACTACAGGTACATGCCACCATACTCAGCTAATTTTTAAGAATTTTTTGTAGAGACGAAGTCTCGCTATGTTGTCCAGATTGGTCTCAAACTCCTGGGCTCAGGCAACCTTCCTGCCTCAGCCTTCCCAAGTGCTGGGATTACAGGGCTGAGCCACTGCACCTGATCCTTTTCTTTTTTTTTTTTTGAGTCGGAGTCTCACACTCTGTCGCCCAGGCTAGGGTGCAGTGGCATGCTCACAGCCACCACGGCCTCAACCTGCTGGGCTCAGGCGATCCTTCTGCCTCAGGCTTCCAAGTATTTGGAACTACAGGCCTGTCCCACCATATCTGACTAATTTTTTGATGTACTGTAGAGACAAGGTCTCGCCAAGTTGCCCAGGCTGGTCTTAAACCCCTGGATTTAGGCAATCCTCTCACCTCTGCCTTTCAAAGTGCTGGGATTACAGGCATGAGCTACCGCACATGGCCTACTAATTCTTTTATTTCACAAATTACAGTCCTTAAATATAGAGTTAAGAATTTTAAAATTTAAGAAGTAGCTAGTAATTACCCCAGAATGGTTTTTTAAAACCATTTGCTACCCAATTGTGCACTGCTATGGGAAATGTTCTCTTACAACTAGGATGTGTTCAAGTTTTATTAAATTTGGATGTTCCCAGAAGACTAGAGAGCCCCCAAGAGAATGAGCATTATTTCAGCTTCATGGTATCAAAAGGCTCATTCCTAAGGAAATAAATGGCTTTATGTAATAATATAAAAATCCTGCCAGCCATCAGCCGTCAGATCTGGATTCTTTTTTCTTTCTTTTGAGTCTGGGTCTCATCCCTTGCCCAGGCTGGAGGGCAGTGGCACGATCACGGTTACCACAGTCTCGACCTCCTGGGCCCAGGCGATTCTTCCACCTTAGCCTTCCGAGTGGCTGGGACTACAGGCACACGCTACCATGCCTGGCTAATTTTCCGATTTATTGCAGAGACAAGGTCTCACTATGTTGCCTAAGCTGGTCTCCAACTCCTGGGCTCCAGCAATCCTTCCACTTCGGCCTCCCAGTGTTGGGATTACAGGCATGAGCCACCGCTTCTTTCTAAATCTCTGTGTTTACACAGGCTCAGTTCACACAGCCTCTGCCTTTACCACCACCATTGCATCAAATGTATCTAATGGGGCCACAGACCTTTGATGTAGCATGGAAGCCTGGAAGATTCGAGTGGGAGAAGGGAGAAGTATGGTCATTTCCGCCTTCTTTTTCTGCCTTGAGCAGTGTCTCTGTGAACGGCTCCAGTGTCTGTCCTGTGAAGCCAAACCCTGGGCTTCATTCTCACTCCCCTCTCTTCCTTCTGGCTATCCAGCCTTAGTTCTTCCCATTGTTGTTAATCTCTGCTTGACTTCTCCACTCTTTCATCCCTTATACAGGCAGTCCCCTACATACGAACAAGTTCTGTCCGAGAGTGTGTTTGTAAGTCCAACCTGTTCGAAAGTTCAGCAAAGTTAGCCTAGATACCCAACTAGCATTGGTTTCCATGCTACATCTTCCCTACCCCTCCCTCCTTTCTATGTGTCTCCTTGAGCCAGAGGCCTTTTCCAGCATGATCTTAAATTATAACCAGTTGTAATGTCAGAGTCCCGAGAGAAAAGTAGAAACAGATGTGGATATTTTGGAGAGAACTTAACACAGGGGTTCATTATACGTAAGTCCCCTGCATACAAACTTTCAAGTTGTGAACTTTCAAAGATGTAAACATGCGTTGCATGTCCAGTCTCCTATGGCTGACGACCCTTCAGCGCCACCATCTCCCACCCCCCTCCCTCTTCCTGTCAGTAACTCTTCTTGTCTGTTCACTTGATGCCAGCCCCTGTATGCCAGTTGCTGGAATGTACTGTACTACCATACTTTGAAAGGTAACTGTGAGATTAAACCTGTTTTATTTATTTTTGTGCATTTGTTTTTATGTATTATTTGTGTGTCAAGTGTAATGAACCTATGACAGTACAGTACAATAGAGCCGATTGTGTCAGTTGGGTATCTAGGCTAACTTTGCTGGATTTTCGAACAAATTAGAATTATGAATGTGCTCACGGACAGAACTCGTGCGTATATAGGGGACTGCCTGTATAAGGGATGAAAGAGTGGAGAAGCCAAGCAGAGATTAGCAACTACGGGAAATACTAAGGCCGGATGGCAAGAAGGAAGAGAGGAGCGTGTGGATGAAGCCCAGGGTTTGGCTTCACAGGGCAGACGCTGGAGCCGTTCACAGAGACACTGCTCAAGGCAGAAAAAGAAGGCGGAAAGGACCACACTTCTCCTTCTCCCACTCGAATCTTCCAGGCTTCCATGCTACACCAAGCCAGAGAGGGCCAGGAATCTGAGAAGCACAGTTTCTTGAGAGAGCAGATGGGAGCAAGAGAAGGTGGGGAATGGGTCTGACAGCAAACAGGGCCCCAAGGGAGCACGGTCCATTGCTCTCAGCCCCAGAGGGGGCGCTCTGTGGCCCCAACACACACTCCTGATCCAGGTGCTCCCCAAGACCTCCTCAGGATCCCATTTCATCCTGGTAAACCCTACCTGTCAGAGTCCTGTGAAAGATGCTCCTCTCAGCCCTATGAGGGCGGGCCAACTTTTGGGAAACACCAATCTTTAAGTTTTGTGTTGCTTTTCGAATTAAGTCTTAAAAATAATTACCAAGAGAGAAATTAAAGCCTCTGTATCATTATGACGATGTCCCATATTTATTTATTTTCTTTTATTTTGAGTCGGGGTTTCACTCTGTTGCCCAGGCTGGAGGGCACCAGCACGATCATAGCTCACCGCAGCCTCCACCTCCTGGGCTCAGGTGATCCTTCCACCTCAGCCTCTCAAGTAGCTGGGACTACCTGGTTAATATTTATGTCCCATATTTAATTTGCAAGTGGTTGTCATGAGTTTATCTCCAACTAATTAATGCTTTTCTTTTCTTTTTCTTTTTTTTGAGTAGGAGTCTCACTCTGTCACCCAGGCTGGAGTGCAGTAGCACGCCCAGAGCCATTACAGCCTCAACCTGCTAGGCTCAGGTGATCCTTCTGCCTCAGCCTTCCAGGTAGCTGGAACCATAGGTGTGTGCCACCATAGCTGGCTAATTTTTTGATTTGTCGTCGTGACGAGGTCTTGCCAAGTTGCCCATACTGGCTTCAGACCCCTAGACTCAGGCAATCCTCTCACTTCTGCCTAATGTTTTTCTTTTCAACATTTAATATTCAAATATCTATTCATAAAAATGCGTCTTGGCCCTATTTTCACCACATTTATTCCCAGGGGATTTCTCAATCTGATTCAATGTTTAGCAGGACTGCCGGGCACCTCTAAGTAATCGCCTTTAAATTAAAAGGAACTCAGTGCATGCAGGAGTCCCTTGCTAGACTGAGCCCCAGTTGTCTAAAAATTGTTTGCCCAAAACATTTAACATGTACTTCTTAAAAATTTGTACATGCTGGGAGGATTTGAACTATTCAGTGCAATAGGAATCTGCTTAAAAGCACCTGGGAGAAATGAAAGCAACATAGAAAAACCATCTTTCTTTTCATGACTAAACAGAACTGTTAAGACTACATATTTATTTTGTGAACCTATAATCCTCAGAAACTCTTGTCGACATTTCAATCACAACATATAAACCTTTTACTATATTACTTCCAATTTTTTATGATAAAAATAATAAATGTTCATACAAATATCTGGAAAGTAAAGCATTATTATTATTATTATTATTATTTTGAGTTGGAGTCTCACTCTGTCACTCAGACTGGAGTGCAGTGGCCACTCCCGGTCACCACAGCCTCGACCTGCTGTGCTCCGGCGATTCTTCCGCCTCAGCCTTCCGAGTAGCTGGAACTACAGGCGCACGCTACCACGCCCGGCTAATTTTTGATTTATTGTAGAGACGAGGTCTCACCAAGATTGCCCATGGGCTCAGGCAATCCACTCACCTTAGCCTCCCAAGGTGCGGGATTATAGGCTGAGCCACCGAGCCCAGCTGAAAAGCATAATTATTTTAAAAATCATAATTCCAACCTCTAATGATAACCTCTGTTAACATTTAATGTGTCAGGCCGGGTGCGGTTACTCAAGCCTGTAATCCCAGCACTTTGGGAGGCCGCGATGAGGGGATTGCTTGCATCCACGGGTTCAAGAACAGCCTGGGCAACTTGGCGAGACCTCATCTCTACAATAAATCAGAAAATTAGCCAGGTGTGGTAGCA
Source organism: Cephalopachus bancanus (assembly GCA_027257055.1). Lineage (NCBI taxonomy): Eukaryota > Metazoa > Chordata > Mammalia > Primates > Tarsiidae > Cephalopachus > Cephalopachus bancanus. Next base: position 10,134,946 of record JAPVLO010000097.1, on the reverse strand, counting down.
CGTGCCTGTAGTTCCGGCTATTTGGAAGGCTAAGGCGGAAGGATCGGATCACCTGGACCCAGCAGGTCAATGCTGTAGTGGCTGTGAGTGTGCCACTGTACTCCAGCCTGGGCAATAGAGTGAGATTCCAACTAAAAAAAATGAAACATAAGCCGGGCTCGGTGGTCAGCCTGTAATCCCGCATCCTTGGGAGGCTGAGGTGAGTGGATCGCCTGAGCCCACGGGTTCGAGACCCGCCTGGGCAACTTGGCAAGCCCTCATCTCTACAATAAATCAAAATGAGCCGGGCGTGGTAGCGCGCACCTATAGTTCCAGCTACTCGGAAGGCTGAGGCGGAAGGCTCGCCGGAGCCCAGCAGGTCGAGGCCACGGTGGCCAGGAGCGGCCACTGCACTCCAGTCTGGGCGACAGAGTGAGACTCCAACTCAAAAAAAAAAAAAAAAGAAACATAAAAAATAAAATAAATTTAAAAACATTCGATGTATCTTTCATGTGTGCATAAAACAACGTTGTGACCACACCACATGTACAGTTTTTACCCTGATTTTTATCACTTACCATTTTATTTCAAGAATTTTCCCATACTAACATTTTCCCCATTAAAAAACATATCATTTTAATTGCTTCATAAAATTTCATTGTTTGTTAGTCCTATAATGTATTAAATGACTACCTTTTTGTTAGACACTTGGGAACCACATGACTACGTATGTTTTGACAAGTCAAGTGAAATAGGAAGAGATTGATTTTTCATTTTTAAAAAGCATTAACGCTGGGTACGGTGGCTCATGCCTGTTATCCCAGCACTTTGGGAGGCGGAAGTGAGAGGATTGCCTGAGCCCAGAGTATCAAGACCAGCCTGGGCAACTTGGCGAGAATTTGTCTCTACAATAAGTCAAAAAAATTAAGACTCTGACTCTAAATAAATAAATAGCAAGTAACAGCACCCTAAAGGAGCTAGCATTTCCTCTTCCTAATCTCTGGTTCTCTCGTTTCATGTCTCTGGTTTCATATTATCTCCATTTGAAGGCTTCTCCTTTGGTATTTTTAAAAATAAAAGTGACAAAATAAGTCACCATCATGAGAAATTCTGATCAAATGAGTTGCAGTGGACAATTATTAAAATGATGATTTGAAGATGACAAACCTTGTTATTCTTGCTCTTTATAAATTGCAGGTTTTTTCTGAATATATTCTTGAACTCCTGGGCTCAAGCAATCTGCCTGCCTCAGTCTCCCAAAGTGCTGGGATTACAGGTGTGAGCCACCACACCTGGCCTCCTAAACCTTTTTATTTTACTTGGTTCACCAGCAAACCGGATGGTGCCCGCCCACATTGAGGGCGGGTCTTCCCCGGTCGGTCCACCACACAGGCCAGTCTCCTCTGGAAACACCCTTCCAGACACACCCGGAACAGTGCTTTCCTTGCACTGTTGATTTCCCTTAATCCAGTCATGTTGACACCTAAAATTAACCCTCACACTGAGAACTCCCTGTTATGTGAATGATGAGGCGTGAATTCCAGAGAAAGCTATGATTAGGTGTCTGTTATGATTTATTTGAGATGTCCATTAAGTATTCTGGTTCCTGTAAAAAAAAAAAAAAGAGAGAGAGAAAAAAGGATTCAGTTCAATGACTCGCTCACTGAAAGCACTGCACAGGTATCATGATACTAGCATCATCACCGTTGTCTTCATGCGAATAGGACTTGACAGCCTGCAAAGAATGCCTAATACACTTGCAGCTGTGGCCGCCGCAATTCTGAGAGGTGGGCAAGGGTAAGGGTGCTTTTTGTCTCCGCATGCTTGCATGCCACAGCTCACAGTGGTGGTTTCTGCTGGTTTGCTGGTGGTCATTTAAATGAGCCTGCAGGCCGGGTGCAGTGGTTTACCCCTATAATCCTAGCACTTTGGGAGACCGAGGTGAGAGGATTGCCTGAGCCCACGGGTTCGAGACCAGCCTAGGCAACTTGGCAAAACCTCATCTCTTCAATAAATCAAAAAATTAGCCGGGTATGGTGGGGCACGCCTGTAGTTCCAGCTACTTGGAAGGCTGAGGCAGAAGGATTGCCTGAGCCCAGCAGGTCAAGACTGCAGTGGCCGTGAGCTTGCCACTGCACTCCAGCCTGGGTGACAGAGTGAGACTCCGACTAAATAAATAAATAAATAAACAAACAAACAAACAAACCTGCTGGACTGAACTATTACCAACTGTGACTTTGACCAAAGCAGATAGAATGGGTGAACTGGGCATGGCAAACTGTGCTTTCTATTCCAGCAGGGAGAGAGGCTCCAGTCTCCCTACTCATAACCGTTCGATTTGGAGCAAGTTGTTTAAATAATTAATGTTTGACCGACATCAATAATAATAACACCACCGCACCTTCTAATCTGGGGTTAATGTTACAAGCACAAAGGAAAATAACGTGGTCAAAATTATGTCTCTTTTTAGGAGTGGAACTTGGATAGAAAAGTGTTCTGACAAGAGTTTTCTAAACAACAGCTCACCTGCTAATTGAATATAATCATTCATTTGGAGCACCTGCCATGAGAATCTTACCTCCCCTTTCTCCTACTGAAGCTGTGATTCATCCAGGCTCTTCCTAACACAGATCTACACTTATCTTTTTTTTTTGAGTCAGGGTCTTGCTCTGTCACCCAGACTGGAGTGCAGTGACACGATCATGGCTTAATGTAGTGTCAACATCTTAGGTTCAGGTGATCCTTCCACCTCAGCCTCCCAAGTAGTTGGGACTACAGGCTTGTGCCACCATGCCCAGCTGATTTTTTTTTTATATTTTGTAGAGACAAGGTCTCACTATGTTGCCTAGACTGGTCTCAAATTCCTGGGCTCAAGCAATCCTCCCATCTCAGCCTCCCAAAGTGCTGGGATCACAGGCATGAGTCACTGCATCCAGCCAGATCTATACTCTTTAAACACCCACCTAAAGGTAAGGAGTTGGAGGTGAGCGACATTTGGGAGGAAAAAATAGTGGAGGGGAGGAAGGTTATGATTCAGGGAGAGAAGTGGCTCAAAGTTGCATTTCAGGTCAAGGTCACAACTCCCAGCCACAACTGAAGAGCCTCAGAGTCAATGGCTTGGCACTTATGAGGGCTCCAGGTCAAGCTTAGTGTTTATACGGTTCATCAATTTGTTTTCAAAGAGCTGCTCCAAGGTCAGCAAGGGTCAGGTGATTCTAACCAGCAGGCAATCAAATAGCCCACAAAGGTGTCCCAAGACAGAGAAGAAGGAGGAAAGCTGGACGCCTCACTTGACCATCCTAATTCTTTAAGAACCGATCCTGAGACCGGGCTCAGTGGCTCAGCCTGTAATCCCAGCACTTTGGGAGGCCGAGGCGAGTGGATTGCTTGAGCCCACAGGTTTGAGACTCACCCCGGGCAACTTGGTGAGACCTCGTCTCTACAATAAATCAAAAATTATCCGGGCATGGTAGCGCACGCCTGTAGTTCCAGCTACTTGGAAGGCTGAGGTGGAAGGATTGCCTGAGTCCAGCAGGCTGAGGCTGCAGTGGCTGGGAGCATGCCACTGCATTCCAGTCTGGGCGACAGTGTGAGACTCCAACTCAAAAAAAAAAAGAACCGATCACGACACAACCAAGTGTTTCAGCCTCCTGTGAACATGAGTACTCAACCATTAACTGATGACACATTTCCTCCTCATTTTCAAAATATTTTGTAGACAAAACTGAAAAGCAATCTCTTTGTTTTCTTAAGTACTAGGATGGGAATTGTAGCTCCTATCAGTCCATAGCACAAGGACATACCTTTTTCTTTTTTTTTTTTTTTTTTTGAGTCAGAGTCTCACTCTTGCTCAGGCTGGAAACTAGTGGTTTGATCACCACAGCCTCAATCTCCTGAGCTCAGGTGATCCCTCCACCTCAGCTTCCTGAGTAGTTGGGGCCACAGGCCTGTGCCGCCACGCATGATTAATTTAAAAAAAAATTTTTTTTTTAGAGATGAAGTCTTGCTATGTTGCCCAGGCTAGTCTCAAACTCCTGGACTCAAGTGACCCTCCCGCCTTAGCCTCCCAAAGTGCTGGGATTACATGTGTGAGCCACCACACCCAGCCCATATCTTTTTTCAAATCAGCAAGACAGGCAGGGAGACAGGAGAGTTGGTGAAATCGTAGACTCAGACCTCCCAGCCTGGTGGAGAGCTTTCCAGGTCATCCCAGAAGAGGTAGAAACAGAAGTGATATTTGGAGGGTGTTACACTGTATTTTGCTCCACCCGAGAGCAGGTGTGGATGTCAATTACCTCATTTAGATCACCAAGTGAACACAGACGAAACAGAGAATCGTAATGAAACTTGCATAAGCCAAACAGCTGCTGAAAGTCTCCTGCCAAAACACAGAGCATCCGATAAATCCTTGACTTGTCCTGGCATTTTTGTCTCAGAAGGGAGAGGTGGAAAGGAAGGTATCTCCGACACAGGATTCTAGTCTGGCAGACCAGGAGGAACATGTGGGTGATGAGACAGGGAGGGAGCCTGAAGAATTAAGTAGGTAACCCTGGTTGACTTAAACAAATGAACAGATAGCAGGAAATTTACCCAAAAGAAGCTGGGCATGGTGGCTCACGCCTGTCATCCCAGCACTTTGGGAGGCCGAGGCTAAAGGACTGCCTGAGCCCAGAGGTTCAAGACCAGCCTGGGCAACTTGGTGAGACCTCGTCTCTACAGTAAAAATCACAAAAACTAGCCGGGCATGGTGGTGTGCCTCTGTAGTTCCAGCTACTTGGAAGGCTAAGGCGGAAAGATTGTGTGAGCCCAGGAGGTCGAGGCTGTGGTGGCCGTGAGCGTGCCACTGCACTCCAGCCTGGGTGACAAGAGTGAGATTCCAACTCAAAAAAACAAAAACAAAAAAGGCCAGGTGCGGTGGCTTAAACCTGTAATCCCAGCACTTTGGGAGGCCGAGGTGAGAGGATTGCCTGAGCCCGCGGGTTCAAGACCAGCCTGGGCAACTTGGTGAGATCTCGTCTCTACAATAAATCAAAAAATTAACTGGGTCTGGTGGCGTGCACCTGTAGTTCCAGCTACTTGGAAGACTAAGCTAGAAGGATCTCCTGAGCCCAGCAAGTCAAGGCTGCAGTGACTGTGAGCATGCCACTGCACTCCAGCCTGGGCGACAGAGTGAGACTCTGACTCCAAAAAAAAAGTTTACCCAAAGGGCACATACAGTGAATGATATTAATGTCTGTAACTTGCTTCAAAATTATCTAGTGGCAGCAGGAAGAGTGTAGAAAGTAGCTAGGTGGCGGTCTGGAACAAACAAGATTTTCAGCTGGTAGAATCAATCATGATACAACCAAGTGTTTCAGCCTCCTTTGGACATTAGTACTCAATCATTAACTGACAACACATTTCCTCCTCATTTTCAAAATATTTGTGTAGACAAAACTGAAAGTAATCTCTCAAAACTGAAAAGCACCTGCCTGTAGTCCCAGCTACCTGGGAGGCTGAGGTGCGAGGATCCCTTGAGCCCAGGAGTTCAAGGCTGCAGTAAGTTATAATCAAACCTGTGAATAGCCACTGAATTCCAACCTGGGCAACATAGAAAGATCATGACTCTAATTTTATTTATTTATTTATTTTATTTTTTTTTTTTTTGAGTTGGAGTCTCACTCTGTCGCCCAGACTGGGTGCAGCGGCCGCTCCTGGCCACCGCAGCCTCGACCTGCTGGGCTCCGGCGATCCTTCCGCCTCAGCCTTCCCAGTAGCCGGAATTACAGGCATGCGCTACCATGCCCAACTAATTTTTAATTTCTTGTAGAGATGAGGTCTGGCCAAATTGCCCAGGCAGGTCTCGAACCCACGGGCTCAGGCAATTCACTCACCTCAGCCTCCCAAAGTGCAGGATTACAGGCTGAGCCACTGAGCTCAGCTATGACTCTGCTTTTAAAAAGAGAGAGAGAGAGAGAGAGAGAGGAGAGAGAGAGGGAGGGAGGGAGAGAGACAGAGAGAGAGAGAGAGAGTGTCAGGTGTGGTCGCTCATGTCTGTAATCCCAGCACTGAGGTCAGGAATTTGAGACCAGCTTGGGCAACATAGTGAGACCTTGTCTCTACAAAAATAAAAAACAAGAAAATTAGCTGGGCATGGTAGAGTGCACAGCTGTACTCTCAGCCACTCAGGAGACTGAATTTGGAAGATCACTTGAGCCCGGGAGTTCAAGGCTGCAGTGAGCTACGATTGTGTCACTGCCTAAAACCAGACCCTGCCTCTCAAAAATAAAAAAGCCAAGACACAGTGGCATACCCCTGTAATCCCAGCTCTTAGGGAGGCTGAGGCAGAAGGATTGCTTGAGCCCAGGTGTTCAAGACTAACCTGGACAACATAGTGAGACCTCATCGCTCCAAAAAATTCTTAAAAACTAGCTGAATGTCATGGCGTGCTCCTGTAAATCCAGCTACCCAGGAAGCTGAGGTGAAGGGATCACCTGAGCCCAGGAGATCAAGGCTGCTGCAGTAAGCGGTGATCATGCCACTGCACTCTAGCCTGGGCGGCAGAGTGAGACCCCGACTCAAAAACAAACAAACAAAAAACCAGGATTGTCTATAAATTGATCATTGTTGAACCCAGGTGGTAGATCCATGGGAACTCATGGCACTGCTCTCTTTATTTGTGACTATGTTTGTCATTTCTTGTAATAACAAGTAAAACAAAGCAGTATAAAATAAGTGGAATACTTATTTCAAGACAAAACCAAAATTGTAAAAGGAAGAATGACTTCGAGATGTGACAAGCTTTCAAAACAAGAAGCAATCTGTTAATAGAGGCACAAACAACCCCCTTTAGGGAGAAAGTGTGTATGTATTTTGGGGTATGAGAGAGGCAGCACCCAGAGCCAGTGACTTGACTGAGTGTGGGACACCTTCCCGGCCGACCATTTGGGCATCTGTGGCGATCCTTTTGCTTATTGTATTCATGGACAGCAAGCTGGTTCTCAGTGAGGGGGGTGGGGCAGAGGAAGCAGGGATGCTGAAAGTCCTATCATCCAGGAACATAGAACGGCCCCTCCCAATGCCAGCAATGTCCCCACCTGAACAGCACTGACATGAGGAAACCAAAGTGGCAGAGTAGCTGCGGGGGGTGGGGGGGAGCCCTTCTATTGACCCAATCTTTTTTTTTTTTTTGAGTCAGAGTCTTACTCTGTTGCCCAGACTGGAGTGCAGTGGCGCGATTATGGTTCACCGCAGCCTCAAGTTCAGGGGACCCTTCTGCCTCAGCCTCCCTAGTGACTGGACTACAGGCACGTGCCACCACACCCAGTTAATTTTTAAAATTTTGTGTAGAGATGAGGTCTCGCTATGTTGTCCAGGCTGGTCTCAGACTCCTAAGCTCAAGTAATTCTCCCGTTTTGGCCTCCCAAAGTGCTGGGATTATAGGTGTGAACCACGAAGCCCAGCCGACTTGCACTGTTTACCACCTAAAACTCATTTATGACTTAATCTCATGATGCTTCATGACATCTTTGGGATTGCCATTCCGTGTGTCTTGCTTCCCCAAACCAGACTGTAAACTCCTTGAGGTTAGCACTCCATTATCAACAGTGAGAAAGGGCAGGCCAAGGACTCTATTTCCAGAGGTCAGGCTTGCTCACACGCAGTGGACCCTTGGGCCTGTGGTTTGCTAAATTTTCCTGAGTGGAGAAAGGACTATTCCCAGAGCCTGAGCCGATGGTTGAGTCTTCTAGGGTTAAATGGCCCTGGCACAGTCTTGCTGGGGATGTGGGCGTAAGTTCTCAGTGGTGCTTTCTGATTTCATACCTCTCATGATTTTTCTCTCCAGTGATCTTTTCACCAGGCCTGTGCACACTTTTCTAGATTACAGGAAATTTCCTCCTTTCTCAAGCCTGCAAATATTCTGTTCTATTATGGTATCTCTATGCTGTGTTGACTCTTTTTTTTTTTTTTTTTAGTTGGTGTCTCACTCTGTCACCCAGACTGGAGTGCAGTGGCAACGCTCCCAGTCACCGCAGCCTCGACCTGCTGGGCTCTGGCGATCCTTCCGCCTCAGCCTACAGGCACACACTACCACACCCAGCTAATTTTTTTTTATTTATTGTAGAGATGAAGTCTCGCCAAGTTGCCTGGGTGGGTCTCGAACCCACAGGCTCAGGCAATTCACTCACCTCGGCCTCCCAAAGTGCTGGGATTACAAGATGAGCTACCGAGCCTGGCCTGTGTTGACTCTTGAATCTTGACAAGCCTCTGATCATTAAGTCTTTGACTTTCTTGACCTGCTTCTTACAATTCCATGTGGGTCTTTGTTATTCATCCTTTACTGTCAAGCTTTCTCATTCACGGACAATGTGCTTTTAATATCAGGTCTGGCTGGGCACAGTGACTCACGCCTGTAATCCTAGCACTTTGGGAGGCTGAGGTGGGAGGATTGCTTGAGCCCAGGAGTTTGAGACCAGCCTGGGCAACATAGCAAGACCTCTTTACAAAAAAAATTCTTAAAAATTACTTGAGTGTGGTGGCACATGCCTGTAGTCCCAGCTACCCAGGAAGTTGAGGTGGCGGGATCACCTGAACCCAGGAGATTGAGGCTGCGGTGAGCTGTGATTGTGGCACTATACTCCAGCCTGGGTGACAGAGCGAGACCCTAACTCAAAAAATAATAACAACTGGGCGTGGTGGCTCACATCTATAATCCAAGCATTTTGGGAGGTAGAGGCCAGAAGATTACCTGAGCCCAGGGGTTCGAGACCAGCCTGGGTAACTTGGCAAGACCTTATTTCTACAGGAAATCAAAAAAATCAGCCGGGAGTGGTGGCATGCGCCCGTAGTTCCAGCTACTTGGGAGGCTGAAGCAGAAGGATCGCCTGAGCCCAGCAGGTCGAGCCTGTGGTGGCCATGAGCATGCCACTGCACTCTAGCCTGGGCAAGAGAGTAAGACTCTGACTAAAAAATATAAATAAAATAATAAAAATAGTAGTACTAGTAGTAATAATAATAATAAAGTGAGTTGCCGGGCTCAGTGGCTCAGCCCGTAATCCCGCGCCTTGGGAGGCCAAGGTGAGTGAATTGCCTGAGCCCGCGGGTTCGAGACCCACCTGGGCAACTTGGCGAGACCTCATCTCTACAATAAATCAAAAAAACTAGCCGGGCATGGTAGTGCGCACCTGTAGTTCCAGCTACTGGGAAGGCTGAGGCGGAAGGATCGCCGGAGCCCAGCAGGTCGAGGCTGCGGTGGCCGGGAGCGGCCACTGCACTCCAGTCTGGGCGGCAGAGTGAGACTCCAACTCAAAAAAAATAAATAAATAAATAAAATAAAATGAGTCAAAAACAGGAAGAATAACTGTGGCTCAGAGTCTGCAGGAATGCATTGTGAAACAAAGAAGGTATGGCCATCACCTTAAGAGAAGCAGGCTTTGAATAACCATAGAAAAAAATGGAGGGTGTACTCATGAGAGGTACAAAACTGGGCAGAGGGAATCAGTGAACAACGCCCTCCTCCTCTGCTTGTCTTGATTTAGTCCTTCAGCTCTACCCAGTGGTCTCTGCGGGTGGGGGCCTGGACTCTGCCCTCCCACCTTACTCAGCCCTCTGGTATTTCTGGGCTCCCGACTTTGTGGTTTACCCGCTTCTGACTCATGGCTGGTAAGGTCCTCGGATTTCCATGTACTCTGGCCTCAGTTCCCCACCCAGCTCTTTTGGCCAAATGCCACCAGTGCCTTGGCCTGATACAGGGAAATGTCACCGGCCATCCCTGGACAAACAGCCCAAACACGTTCCTAAGACAGGGAATGAGCGCGGCTATTTTTCATGCAGAAGGATCCAAACTCCCAGGCTTGAGGGTCTTTTGTATAATCAAATCCAAGGGTAATGTCTGCCCCAAATTTTTGTCTTTTTTTTCCCCTGTGCTTTGATGGATTCCTTTTTATTTATTCCTTTTTTTCTTTTCTAAAAACTAGCAGCCTAGGCACGGTGGCTCATACCTGTAATCTCAGTGCTTTGGGAGACCGAAGTAGGAGGATCATTTGAGGCTAGGAGTTTGAGACCACCCTGGACAACATAGAGAGACCCTGCCTCTACGATAATGCAAAAAAAATTAAGTAGGTGTAGTGGTGCACGCCTATAATCCCAGTTCCTCAGGAGACTGAGGTGGGAAGATTGCCTGACCCCAGGAGATCAAGGCTGCAGTAAGCCATGATTGTGTTGCTTCACTCCAGCCTGGGTGACAGAGTGAGACTCCAGTTCACAAAATAATAATAATTAGTAAATAACTAATAAATAAATAAGAATTGACACCGAACATAATAGAGGAATTCACTTAAATGTGTCACAAATGACAGACTGGAATATTTTTGAATCATATTTGCAAAAACGTTAAACAGTGAATCAGTAGCAGTGGGCATCTGGAGTCGCCTTTGAAAGCATCGATCCAACAACTCTAAGAGTCAATAAATTTGCAGGAGTCACGATACGAACCATGATCAAAACTAAAAAACAAACCTGCTGTGTAATTCATGTAAATGCAGAGGCCGTAACATTTACAACAGCCTAAAGTAAATTATGTCCATTCTAAGTGTAAGTTTTTAAAACTACGTATTCACAGATCTTTTACACCTTAGTTAAGTTTTTGTCGTTCGTAGTCCAGTCATTAAGGAAATTTGTTTTTATTCTAAAAATCAGAAACTATATTTCCTAGTAAAATGCCCAAGTAGACACAAATTGTGGTGGTGGTTGGCTGTATAATAAAATATGCATTAAAATACAGACCATACTTGGAAGGTTGGGGAGGAAGTTATCACCTGAACCCAGCAGGTCGAGGCTGCGGTGCCCGTGAGCATACCACTACACTCCAGCCAGGGTGACAGAGTGAGACTCCGACTCAAAAAAAAAAAAAAATAGAACACATGGAGGCAGACGAAGTCAGAGCAAGCAAAACATTATGCTTTTTTCTTGGTGACTGGCACTGACAATGCCGTGCTTGGATTCTTGGGTTTGTGCTTATCTGAAATCATGTTGACACAGGCATGAGGGTTCTGAATTTTTGAAGGATTTGTGCATGCGTGTGTGTGTGTGTCTGTGTGCACATGCGTGTTGTTATGTGTTATGCCCATGCTTGCTGGCACCGATTTCTCTTTTTTTTTTGAGTGGGAGTCTCACTCCGTCACCCAGAATGGAGTGCAGTGGCCGCTCCCGGGCACCGCAGCCTCGACCTGCTGGGCTCCGGCGATCCTTCTGCCTCAGCCTTCCAAGTAGCTGGAACTACAGGTGAGCACTACCATGCCCGGCTAATTTTTTTTGACTTATTGTAGAGATGAGGTCTTGCCAAGTTGCCCAGGTGGGTCTCGAACCCACGGGCTCAGGCAATCCACTCACCTCAGCCTCCCAAAGTGCTGGGATTACAGGCTTAGCCACCAAGCCCAGCTCCGATTTCTCTTAATGAAGAGCTTGTGATAAGTTGTAAGACATTAACAACATGCAGACACCTGATAACCACAGCAAGATTCCCTTGGGAAAAACCACGGGTGACACAAAGCAGCTGATGCTGTTCGTGTATTGCTATACTAGGGAGTTTCCCTGAAGATAGAGTTTTCTAGAAGTTTCTAGAAAGGCCACAGTTTTGACACATTGTGTCAGTGTATCAATTCTTGAGTTTTTTGTTGTTTTTTTTGAGTTGGAGTCTCACTCTGTCACCCAGACTGGAGTGTAGTGGCACGTTCACGGCCCTCGCAGCCTCAACTTGCTAGGTTCAAGCAATCCTTCCGCCTCACCTTCCAAGTAGCTGGAATTACAGGTGTGCACTACCATGCCCGGCTAATTTTTGTATTTATTGTAGAGATGAGGTCTCACCATGGTGCCCAGACTGGTCTCGAACCTGTGGGCTCAGGCACCTTGTCCTTCCAAAGTGCTGGCCACTGCGCCCAGCCGACTCTTGAGTTTTTAGAAAGACTGTACTCAGCTCTTTATTTGGAGGTTTCAATCTTATGTTGGTCCACATCTTAATAGACTCTAAATTGCTGATGCTAACATAAGTAATTGAAGGAATTTCTTCTGAACACTGAACTAGAAAGACTGTTTCTCACCCTACCCCCCAAACCCATAGTTCTGGCAGAGAGATAATTAATCCATCGTGATGTCTTCCACAACAGGCCTTCAAGTGGTTACACTGTCTGTTGATTGGTCATTATGCTAAAGCAGATAAAGATAAGTATGAAAAATTAATTATGAAACTCAGGCTTATTCGAACCCCAAGCACATGAAACTCATTTTTTTCACTCATTCAAAGCAAATGAGCAGGGCATGGTGGCTTATGCCTGTAATCCCAGCACTTTGAGAGGCCAAGGCAGGAGGATTGCTTCAGCCCAGGAGTTTGAGACTAGCCTGGGCAACATAGCAAGACCTTGTCACTGCAAAAAAATTTAAAAAATTAGCCATGGTGGCGTGTGTCTGTAGTCCCAGATACCTGGGAGGCTGAGGCAGAAGGATAACCTGATCCTAGGAGGTCAAGACTGCAGTGAGCCACGATTGTGTCACTGTACTCTAGCCTGGGCGACAGAGACTCTCACCCACAAAAATAAAATAAAATAAAGCAAATGTGCTTCTTTCTAAAATCTTATTTTGGCTTCTAATGCTTCAGCTATGTCTAAAGAATCACATTGTCAACTCATCTTTGTATGATATGCACACTTTGATTTCAAGAAACCAATTATAAATACACTGTTAAATGTATGTAGCATAAAAATATACAAATGACTTTGACTATCTATGAACATATAATTGATTCGTAACATCAGTTAGTCCTTGCTGGGCGTGTCTCCTTCCCTGGCTGCGGAAAACAGGCCAACAACCCAGGGCCAGGGCCCCGGGCCAGGCTTGAAAAACACTTGCTAAGTGTGTTGTCTACAGCTCAGCTGTTTGTGCAGCTGCACGGAGCCAGCCGGCACAGGCCCGGCACGGGCATCTAGCAGGTCATTTCTGGATTCCAGCCTGCTGTCCACAGAGCAGGGTAGGACGCGGTATTGTGCCCTGCAATACTGCGTCTCAGTTAATTTTCATTAAACCTAAAAACAGAAAGTGTCAAATAATCAAATTGTTTTATCAAATAGGTTATTTATTTGTTTATTTATAAGTCAGAGTCTCACTCTGTTGCCCAGGCTGGAGGGCAGTGGCACACTCACGGCCAGTGCAGCCTTGATCTCCTGGGCTCAGGCAATCCTTCCACCTCAACCTCCCTAGTAGCTGTGACTATAGACACATACCACCAAAGCTAATTTTTTTGATTTTTTGGTAGGGATAAGGTCTTACTATACTGCTGAGGCTGTTCTTGAACTCCTGGACTCAAGTGATCCCCTCACCTTGCCTCCCAAAGTGTTGGGATTTTACAGATGTTAGCCATCATGCCTGACCCTAAAAGGATGTTTAAAACCATTTTCCTGGTCACATGTAGTAGCTCGCGTCTGTCATCACGGCACTTTGGGGAGTCAAGACTGGAGGAGTGCTTGAGGTCTGGAGATCAAGACCATCCTAGGCAACTTGGCAAGACCTGATCTCTACAATAAATCAAAAAAATAGCCAGACATAGTGGCATGTGCCTGTGGTCCCAGCTACTTGAAAGGCTGGGGGGGGGAGAATTGCCTGAGCTCAGTAGGCTAAGGTCTGTGGTGACTGTGGTTGTGACACTGCACTCCAGCCTGGAGGGCAGAGTGAGACTCCAACTCCAAAAGAGAAAAACTAGCCAGACATGGTGATGCGTGCCTGTAGTCCTAGCTACTCAGGAGGTGAGATGGGAGGATCACTTGGGCTCAGGAGGTTGAGGAGGCAGTAAGCTAAGATTGTGCCACTGCACTCCGGCCTGGGTGATGGAATGAGACTCCAACTCAAAATAAATAAATAATAAAATAAGATAAAATTAAATTAAATTAAAATTCCTTAATCAGCTTGTCTAAGAGGGCTGTCAGAGCCAAAGCAGCCAAAGCTTATTCAATGTCCCCTCCTTAGTGCCATTTTCACCCCCAGCACTAATATTTTCAGTGCTCCAGAATTTGCAGCCCTCAGGAAGCCACTGTGATGGCATGTTTGTTACTTTTATTGATGCTGAATGGAGAGAAACAAAACCCATAACTCCCTTCGCTTGGCTTCCATCCTCCTGTCCTGTCCAAGGAGATGCTGATGGATGGCAGCCTTCACGGCCAGGAGAAATATTGTTGTTTTAGGTAGCATTGATTTCTAGAAGCCACCTTCTGCCTTAGCTTCCGTTCTGGCTCTGGTGAAGAAGTCTGTTGTTAGGCCATTGCACTAAAAGCAAGCCAAAATGAGTTCTAAAAATGAATTCGGGCCAGGCTCCATGGCTCAGCCTATAATCCCAGCACTTTGGGAGTCGAGGTGAGTGGATTGCCTGAGCCCACAGGTTCGAGACCAGCCCGGGCAACTTGGCGAGACCTCGTCTCTACAATAAAATAAAAAATTAGCCGGGCGTGGTAGCTAATTAATTCCAGCTACTGGGAAGGCTGAAGCGGAAGAATCGCTGGAGCTCAGTAGGTCAACGCTGGGGTGGCCATCAGTGTGCCACTGCACTCCAGCCTGGGCGATGGAGTGAGACTCCAAATTAAAAAAAAAAAAAAAAAAGAATTCGGAGGCTCAGGTTCGTTCAAACCTGAGTTTCACTCATTGAAAACTCCCCTTGGTCCACAGACGCACGACTTGTTGTTGGCCTTCATGTTGGCCGCCAACTCCCCAGGGGCCCAGGTTAAGAAGCTGCCGTAGAACCGGGCTCGGTGGCTCAGCCTGTAATCCTGCGCCTTGGGAGGCCGAGGTGAATGGATTGCCTGAGCCCACGGGTTCGAGACCCGCCTGGGCGACTTGGCAAGACCTTATTTCTACAATAAATCAAAAAAATTAGCCGGGTGTGGTAGTGCTCACCTGTACTTCCGGCTGCTTGGAAGGCTGAGGCAGAAGGATCGCCGGAGCCCAGCAGGTGGAGGCTGAGGTGGCCGGGAGTGGCCACTGCACTCCAGTCTGGGCGACGGGGTGAGACTCCGACTCGAAAATAAAAAGAAGCTGCCGTGGACCTCTGGCTATGGAAGAGTGGACTTCTGACTCTAAAGGTCAGGGACGCCAAGAGAGGGAGAAAGGAGAAGATGCTCCCTCCCCCAGAATTGTTTCTGCAGTCACCCTGATGTCTTCTTTCTTCTTGTTCTTTTCTCTATGCTTACCAAATGCCTCATTGATTCTGTAGGGAGGAAAGATTTTCTTATCCATCTCTAGGGTCATGGCTCAGGCCCCTATATGCAAAAGACAAATTAACAAGAAAAAAGGCATAAACCTGACTTATTAAGTTTTATGTGACATGGGAGCCTTCAGAAATGAAGACTCAAGGCTGAGAATGGTGACTCAGACCTGTAATTCCAATACTTTGGGAGGCTAAGGCCGAAGGATTGCTTGAGGCCAAGAATTTGAGACCAACCTGGTCAACATAGCAAGACCCTGTCTCTACCACAAAATTTGTTTTTTAAATTTAAAAATAAAATAAGGGGTGTGGTGGCTCAAGTCTGTAATTCAAGCACTTTTGGAAACCGAGGCAAGAGGATTGCCTGAGCTCAGGAGTTCGAGACCCGCCTGGGCAATTTGATGAGACCTCGTCTCTACAATAAATCAAAAAATATAAGCCAGAAGTGGTAGCACGTGCTTGTAGTTCCAGCTACATGGAAGTTTGAGACAGAAGGATCTCCTGAGACCAGCAGATCGAGGCTGCGGTGACCATGAATGTGCCACTGCACTCCAGCCTGGTCAACAGAGTGAGACGCCAACTCAAAAAATAAAAGTAAAAATAGGCTGGGTGCGATGGCTCAAGCCTGTAATCCCAGCACTTTGGGAGACTGAGATGAGAGGATTGCCTGAGCCCAGGGGTTCGAGACCAGCCTGGACAACTTGGTGAGCCCTCGTCTCTACAATATATCAAAAAAATTAACCGGGTGTGGTAGCACGTGCCTGTAGTTTCAGCTGCTTGGAAGGCTGAGGCAGAAGGATCTCCTGAGCCCAGCAGGTCGAGGCTGCGGTGGCCGGGAGCGGCCACTGCACTCCAGTCTGGGCGACTGAGTGAGACTCCAACTCAAAAACTAAAAATAAATAAAATAAAACAAAATGACTTGTAGATGTGTTAGAGAGAGAGAGAGGGGAGAGAGAGAGAGAGAGAAGAGGAGAGGAGAGAGAGAGAGAGAGAGAGGAGAGAGAGAGAGAGAGAGAGGAGAGAGAGAGAGAGAGTTCTCAGACCTGCTCTCTGCAACCCCAGCTCAGGTGAGCTCTCACTCTCAGGTCATCTCTCACTAGGGACACCAAAGGTTGAGTAACTCACTGAGTCACACAGCTGCCCTGCCCTGTAGCCCTACCCCTCTAGCCGAGCCGTGACATGGAGAGAGTGACCTCAGCCCTTCTCCTACGGGCAGACTTGCTGGCCTCGAACACCCATGACCCATTTGCTGATAAAGACAATCCCTTTTACTATGACTGAGATGGCCTGCAGTGGAATGGCATGATTGTTGTAGGGTTCCTATATCAATCACTGTGGCCCCAAGTGACAAATGCAAATGTAAGGGCAATCAGAAGCCACTCCACTCATCACTCCAGATTCTGCCAGTACCTGCTGAGTGCAGGAGCAACTTCCAGAGATGCCCCAAGGCCTGACACTGGCCTTCCACCCCACTGCTCCCTTCCCTGGAGGCCTTACGTTCCAGGATGAGCTTTTTCTCCAAGAGCAGGCTGTTAGGTGCTTTTCTGATCAGGAAACTGTCCAAAACTTATTTGTAAATTAAACAGGTCTCACTGCCCCTCCAGAAAAAAAGAGAAAGAAATAGGTAAGCTTGTGCAATTTTAAGCTTAGCTTAATGAAAAGTAGACTGTTTTGGAGCAATATGATTAGACAATTGGAGGGCACGAGTATGATGCATTGGTAATAGACCAAAGGAAATTTAGCAAGACTTGTTTGTCCAGATTCTTCTCTGTGTCCCTGTATCTTCAGAGATAAGGATGTTTCTTTCCTCCAGGTGTAGACAGTACATCTCTTGGATGCGGGTCTTATGACCTGCCTAGGGGAGAAGGTTGGTCCCGCCTGAAGTGTCAGTGAGAACTGGTAGAAAGAACCAGAAGCTAAAGACTCTGGAACAGATATGGGTTTTGAGCCTTGGCAGAACTGGGAAACATTCCAAGAGCAGAGACAGCAGTTCTGCCCAAGGCCTCCAGAAAAGCACCATGAGAAAGAAAGGAAATGTGCAGCCAGACACAGAATGCCTCACACTGCCTAGGGGCGCCGTTCACAGGCAAACAGCATGAATGCCCCAGTGCAGGCCCGGAGCACAAGATTGCATTTTTCCCTGATGGAGGCTTCTCCTGGGGCACAGGCCGGGGGAGCTTGGGGGAGCTTGGGGGAGCTTGGGGGAGCTTGGGGGGGAGGGGTGGGGGGGGGGGTGGGGGTGGGGGTGGGGGTGGGGGTGGGGGTGGGGGGTAGAGGGCAGCGCTACTTCCTGTCCTGGGCATGGACGCAGATCCCCCCCATGGATCTGAGCACCCCGAACGCTATCCCCTCACCCACCTCACCCCCAGAGCCTCCCCTTGCACTTTTGCAAACAGCCCAGGCTTTGAAATCAGGAAGTTTGACTACGGATTCTGCTACTTCCAGGCTGTGTGGCCCTGGGCAATTTACTTACCCTCTCTAAGTCTCAGGTTTCTCACTTGTCCAGTGAGTTGACTGCATGGAACCCTCTGAATCATCACACCCAGTAAGGAGAATTCCACCAGTCCCAGCAGGTTCTGTGGCTTATTGTGTAGGGTTGAAGGGAGGTAGGAGGAATGAAAAGGGATGAGGTTGACTTGATTTAAAGTGGAAAGGGGTTGGGTGCGGTGGCTCACTCCCATAATCCTAGCACTTTGGGCTGCTGAGATGGGAGGATCGCTTGAGCCAGGAGTTCGAGACCAGCCTAGGCAACATCATGAGACCTCCTTTCTATAAAAATAAAAATAAAAAAATTAGCCAGGCACATGGTGGCGCGTGCCTGTAGTTCCAGCTACTTGGGAGGCTGAGGCAGAAGGATCACCTGAGCCCAGGAGTTGGAGACCACAGAGTGAGACCTTGACTTAAATCAATAAATCAATAATGGAAAGAACAGAGAATTACCAGAGGGAGAAGGAAGACTCCACTGGAAGACCCTACTGCAGCCTCGACCTACTGGGCTCAGGCAATCCTTCTACCTCAGCCTTCCAAGTAGCTGGAACTACAGACATGTGGCACCATGCCCGGCTAATTTTTTGATTTATTGTATAGATGAGGTCTTGCCATGTTGCCCAGGCTGGTCTCAAACCCGTGGGCATGGGCAATCCTCTCACCTCCGCCTCTCAGAGTGCTGGGATTGCTGAGAAAAAGGAAAGAGAGAAAGTCAGAGGAGGCTGGGTGGGGGAAGATTTGGGAGGTTGTGAAGGAAAAGAGGAGAGAGATCTGTGGAGAGCTGGAGGATGTGTGAAGTATATTTAGAAGGAGAAGGCTGAGGTGAGTGGATTGCCTGAGCCCGCGGGTTCGAGACCCACCTGGGCAGCGAGACCTCATCTCTACAATAAATCAAAAAATCAGCCGGGCGTTGTAGCGCATGCCTGTAATTCCGGCTACTCGGAAGGCTGAGGCGGAAGGATCGCCGGAGCCCAGCGGGTCGAGGCTGCGGTGGCCGGGAGCGGCCACTGCACTCCAGTCTGGGCAATCGAGTGAGACTCCAACTCAAAAAAAAAAAAAAAAAAAAAATAGAAGGAGAGAGGGCTAAGGAACTTTGTGGGATTATTACAGTTCCCTATAGCATTTTTAGAGATAATTCAGTTAAATTAGCAAATAGTTTTGTCAGATTGGTTGTTTAAAATCCTTTTCCTTCGTCAGCTTGTCCATCCAGAAGCCCATTTGGTGCTCTCTCCTTGGCTCTGTTTTCACCCTCAGCTATAAACTCCATGAGGTCATGGGCTCTTTTTTTTTGAGTTGGAGTCTCACTCTGTCACCCAGACTGGAGTGCAGTTGGCCATTCCCGGCCACCGCAGCCTCGACCTGCTGGGCTCCGGCGATCCTTCCGCCTCAGCCTTCCGAGTAGCTGGAACTGCAGGCGCGTGCTATCACACCTGGCTAATTTTTGATTTATTGTAGAGATAAGGTCTCACCAAGTTGCCCAGGTGGATCTCGAACCCGCCGGCTCAGGCAATCCACTCACCTCAGCCTCCCAAAGCGCTGGGATTACAGGCTGAGCCACTGAGCCCGGCTGAGGTCATGGACTCTTAACTCACCACCAAGGCCACAGCCACTGGCAAGAGTGGCCGCTGGCGGGAGTGGCCACTGGCACAGGAAAGACACCAGCCATGTGTGTCATTGACTTTATTGTTTTCTGTGGTTCTTCTGGGTTTCAAGCCTGAGAAAAGCTGAATGGATCACAGCCTCCCTTGACTTTATTTTTTATTTTTGTTTTTTGAGTTGGAGTCTCAGTCTGTCACCCAAGCTGGAATGCAATGGCATGCTCGTGGCCACCGCAGTCTCAACCTGCTGGACTCAGGCGATCCTTCCAACTCCCCCTTTCAAGTAGCTGGAACTACAGGTGTGTACCACCACACCCAGCTAATTTTTTGATTTATTGTAGAGACGAGATCTCGTCATGTTACCCAGGCTGATCTCGAACACATGGGCTCAGGAAATCCTCTCGCCTCGGCCTCCCAAAGTGCTGGAATTACAGGCGTGAGCCATCGGGCCTGGCGTCCCTTGTCTTTATTGTCATTGACCACGGGCCCCATGAGATGGGATGTGCAGGTGGCCACTCTTTGGGAACCTCTGAGATGAGCATGCATAAACTTTCTAGAAGCATCTGTGCAGAGCCCACTCACGCCATTCAAAGCTTCCTGAAGGCAAAGGAAATCGCATAAAAAGTCAGCTAAAACACTTGAGCATTTAAAAACATTTCCTAGCTGGGCTCGGTGGCTCAGCCTGTAATCCTGTGCCTTTGGGAGGCTGAGGTGAGTGGATTACCTGAGCCTGCGGGTTCGAGACCCGCCTGGGCAACTTGGCAAGACCTCATCTCTACAATAAATTGAAAGAAAAAAAAAATTAGCCAGGCGTGGTAGCGCATGCCTGTAATTCCGGCTACTCGGAAGGCTGAGGCGGGAGGATCGCCAGAGCCCAGCAGGCGAGGCTGTGGTGGCCAGGAGCGGCCACTGCACTCCAGTCTGGGCGACCGAGTGAGACTCCAACTCAAAAAACAAAACAAAACAAAAAAAAACATTTCCTGCCAGGCTCGGTGGCTCAGCCTGTAATCCCTCGCCTTTGGGAGGCTGAGGTGAGTGGATTGCCTGAGCCCGCGGGTTCGAGACCTGCCTGGCAACTTGGCGAGACCTCATCTCTACAATAAATAAAAAATTAGCCGGGCGTGGTAGCGCACACCTGTAGTTCCAGCTACTTGGAAGGCTGAGACGGAAGGATTGTTGGAGTCCAGCCGGTCAAGGCAGCGGTGACCGGGAGCGGCCACTGCACTCTAGTCTGGGTGACGGAGTGAGACTCCAAGTCAAAAAAAAAAAAAAGTGTAAAAACATTTCCTGATCTTTTGACACTACCAAATAATAAAAATCGGAGAGAAAATACCTTGGAGTTGAAGGAAATGTCTTTGATGTTTTGTTTACTTTGAGTTAGGGTTTTACTCTGTTGCCCAGGCTAGAGAACAGTGGCACGATCACGGCTTACTCGACCTCCTGGGCTCAAGTAATCCTCCTGCCTCAGCCTCCCAAGTAGCTGGGACTACAAGCACATACCACCAAGTAGCTGGGACTACAAGCACATACCACCACGCTTGGCTAATTATTTTTTGTAGATACGAAGTGTCACTGTTGCCTAGGCTGGTCTCGGATTCCTGAACTCAAGTAGTCCTCCTGCCTCAACCTTCCAATGAGTAGGGCTTATAGGTGTGAGTCACCGTGCCCAGCCAGAAATGTCTTTGTTTATACCCATGGGTAGGTAGTAGTCTGCCATTTTGAACTGACAAGTTTTAATGCTTGATGCTACCATCTGAGAATATATTTTTAAAAACGTCTTGCTTTTTTCTGTCCTATAATATTTACTTGCTTTAGTGGTCCCCAAAGTGCAGTGGGACAGTTTTATATAGGAATAATATTTGAAAATAGAGTCAAAGGCATTCATGAAGATTGAAGACCAAACCACTGATTTATTTGTTTTTTTTTTTTTTTTTTTTAGTTTTAGAGACTATTCCCATCAGGCTTCTCTGCATGATTTTTCTGTATCCTCATAAAACTGAGAGCTAAATCAAGGAGAAGATAAATAAACTATTTCCCTTATACTCTGGCTTCTTTCACCCATCTCGGTCTGACTTTCTTGCAGAATGCTGTCACTCACTTCATGACCCCCCTGTGCAATGCATAGACTAATTTTATCATCCCTTGGTTTCTCTGATGGGAGAAAATAAGGAATTCCACCCGAGCACTTGCCCAGGAAACAGAAAGCTCAGGATGGGACTGGAGTGGCTCTTAGACAAACAAAGCCCTTCACTTCCAGATCCTTCCACAGGATGTAGACAGGAGGGCGGCAAACCAGACCCATGTTCTCTAGTTCCAGGGTACGTAGAGCACCTGCTCCTAGTCTGAAAGATGTATTTTGGGCCAGGCTTGGTGGCTCAGCCTGTAATCCCAGCACTTTGGGAGCCAAGGTGAGTGGATTGCCTGAGCCCGCGGGTTCAAGACCAGCCTAGGCAACTTGGCAAGACTTCATCTCTACAATAAATTTCCAAAAAATTAGCCAGCTACTTGGAAGGCTGAGGCGGAAGGATCGCCGGAGCCCAGCAGGTCGACACTGGGTGACTGTGAGTCTGCCACCGCACTCCAGTCTGGGTAACAGAGTGAGACTCCAAGTCAAAAAAAAAAAAAAAAGACATACCATGGGGACAAATGGCAAGCACAGACATTCACCAAAGTGCCTCCCAGTCTCCCTGTGTTCTCAGGGGGGAATGACTGTTGTAAATGTGCACCCATGGGGCCAGACATGTTTTCAAAGGAAACAGCCAGAGCTGGCATTCCTATCTGTACTCAGGGAGTAGCTTCCGCACGGCTGAAAAGAAAGAATGGTATTTTTTTTTTTTCTCAGTGGAAAAAGTAATATAAGTTAGTGTGGAATGTTTAAAAACACATACAAAAGATTAAAAAACAATCACCCAGAATTCCAAAATGTTGGTGTCTTTCTGGGCTTCTTCTAGGCACATTGATGTTTATTGGAAAAAAAAGTGTATGTATATATATGATGACAAATAAAATGGCACTATACATTTACTTGATAAACTGATTTTTAATAATTAGCTATGTAACACAAATTTATTCTCATTTCATTATTATTTCTTTTTCTTTTTTTTTTTTTGAGTTGGAGTTTCACACTGTCACCCAGGCTGGAGTGCAGTGGCACACTCATGGCCACTCCAGCGTCAACCTGCTGGGCTTTGGCAATCCTTCCACCTGAGCTTTTCAAGTAGCCGGAACTACAGATGCGTGCCACCATGCCCGGCTAATTTTTTTTTTTATTGTTATTGTAGTGATGAGGTCTCGCCAAGTTGCCTGGACTGGTCTCGAACCTGCAGGCTCAGGCAATCCACTCGCCTCGGCCTCCCAAAGCATAGTCTTGGCTGGGCTCGGTGGCTCAGCCTGTAATCCCAGCACTTTGGGAGGCCGAGGCGAGTGGATTGCCTGAGCCCACAGGTTCATGACCTGCCGGGCAACTTGGTGAGACCTCCTCTCTACAATAAATCAAAACCCAGCCGGGCATGGTAGTGTGCGCCTGTAGTTCCAGCTACTTGGACGGTTGAGGCAGAAGGATCGCTGGAACCCAGCAGGTCGAGGCTGCAGTGGCCAGGAGCGTGCCACAGCACTCCAGTCTGGGTGACACAGTGAGACTCCAACTCAAATAAATAAATAAAGCATAGTCTCATTCTGTTGCCCTGCTGGGCTCAGGCGATCCTGCTGTCTCAGCCTTCTTGGGGTACAATTCAGGGTTAGGTTTACAAACACTGATTATGCAGATACCCTTGTTGATGAGGTTGATTTTTAAATTTATTGTAAAGACGAAGTCTCACCATGTTGCCTAGGTTGGTTTTGAACCCATGGGCTCCGGCAAACCTTTTGCCTCTGCCTCCCAAAGTGCTGGGGTTACAGGTGTGAGCCACTATGCATGGCCCAATTATTATTTCATATCAGCATTCAACATAGTTACATAGTGTTGCTTTACAGAGTGGTGCCATGATCTATTTAACTAGTCCCAGTAGCTAGACATTAATTTCAATTTTTTGCTATTAAAAATCACACTTGGCAGGATGCAGTGACTCATTGTCTGTAATCCCAGCACTTTGGGAGACTGAGGCAAGAGGATTGCCTGAGAAGGAGACCAGTCTGGGCAACTTGGCGAGACCTGGTCTCTACAATAAATCAAAAAATAACCAGGCACGCATCTTTGGTTCCAGCTACTTAGATGGCTGAGGCGGAAGGATTGCCTGAACCCAGCAAGTCGAGGCTTCAATGGTCATGATCGTGCCCCTGCATTCTAGCCTGGGCAACAGAGTGAGACTCTGATTCAAAAAAAAAAAAAAAGAAAAGAAAAATGAAAATAAAAACTTGAGTGGCATGGTGGTTCACACCTGTAATCTTAGCATCTTGGGAGGCTGAGGCAGGAGAATTGCTTTAGCCAGGAGTTCAAGACCAGCCTGGGCAACATAGCGAGACTTCATTTCTAAAAAAGCAAAAAGGCCATTGCCTTACTAAACGCTGATGTGGCTATGTGTTCTTTGAGCTATGACTGTCGCCATGCTTCCTAGCTTTGGCCCTCTTCCCTGACTTGGGGAGGTGAATCTCCACTTTTCCTCTCTCTCTCATTTACTTTTTAAGTAAATGATATTTTCCGATCTAAAAAAAAAAGCAAACAAACAAAAAATTCATGAGGCATCTTTGTGTATAAATCTTGGCAGACCTCAGTAATAAATTATTTGACATAAGCCGGGCTCGGTGGCTCAGTCTGTAATCCCGTGCCTTGGGAGGTTGAGGTGAGTGGATGGCCTGAGCCCGCGAGTTCGAGACCCGCCTGGGCAACTTGGCGAGACCTCATCTCTACAATAAATCAAAAATTAGCCGAGTGTGGTAGCATGCGCCTGTAGTTCCAGCTACTTGGAAGGCTGAGGCGGAAGGATCTTCGGAGCCCAGCAGGTCGAGGCTGTGGTGGCCGGGAGCGGCCACTGCACTCCAGTCTGGGCGACAGAGTGAGACTCCAACTCAAAAAAAAAAAAAATTATTTGTCATAAATCTGCAAACATTGAAATGCCAGGTCACAGAACATGCCCATTTTAAAGCTTTTTGATATGCAACTTTGAACATCAATTTTCAGTCTCCTTAGTATTGCCCACATTGCATTTTATCTTAATAAAAAACATAACCAAGCATGGTGGCTCATGCCTGTAACCCCAGCACTTTGAGAGGCAGAGACGAGAAGATTGCCTGAGCTCAAGGGTTCGAGACAAGTCTGGGCAACCTGGTGAAACCTGGTCTCTACAATAAATCAAAAAATTAGCCAGGCATGGTGACACATGCCCGTAGTTCCAGCTACTTGGAAGGCTGAGGTGAAGGATTGCCTGACCCCAGGTCAAGGCTGCGGTGACCGTGAGTGTGCCACTGCATTCTAGCCTGGGCAACAGAGTGAGACTCTGACTCAAAACAAACAAACAAACACATACATAAAAACAAAACATTTGCTGATTTGATAAAAGAAAAATGTAATTTCAGTGTGTGGTTTGTTTGTTTGTTTTGAGTTGGGATTTCACACTGTTGCCCAGGATGGAGTAGCCTCGACCTCCTGGGCTCAGGCGTTCCTTCTGCCTCAGCCCCCCGAAGAGCTGGGACTACAGGCGCAGGTCACCAAGCCCAGCTAATTTTTTGATTTTTTAGTAAAGACGAGGTCTTGCTGTGTTGCCCAGGTTGGGATTTTCTTTCTTATGTAGTCAAATCTTCATGGATGGTGTGCAACCAAAGATGGATGCAACGATATATATTCCATCCCACATGCTCTTCTTAGAACGTGACCTGAGCAGGTTTCCTTGAGAGGTGGAGTCTGTGTTCCCTGCCCTTGAACCTCGGTGGACCTTTGGAACTAATAGAATGTGGCAGACATGATGTGGTTGAGTCTTAGAAGGCACTACGGCTCCTGGCTGACTCTTCTGCTCTCTTGGGCTGCTTCATCTCTGAATCCAGCCACCATAAGGTGAAAAAGTCCAGGTCACATGGAGAGCCTAGATGAGAATGCCCTGACCAAGAGCCCCAGCTAAAATCTCAGCCAAATAGCCGGGCTCGGTGGCTTAGCCTGTAATCCCGCACTTTGGGAGGCTGAGGTGAGTGGACTGTCTGAGCCCGTGGGTTCAAGACCCGCCTGGGCAACTTGGTGAGAACTCAGCTCTATGATAAATCAAAAATTTGCCGGGTGTGGTAGCGCACGCCTGTAGTTCCAGCTACTTGGAAGGCTGAGGTGGAAGGATCACCGGAGCCCAGCAGGTTGAGGCTCCCGGCCACTGCACTCCGGTCTGGGGGACAGAGCGAGACTCCAACTCAAAAAGGGGGAAAAAAAAAAACCCAGCCAACTGCCAGATAGGTGAGCAAGAAGGGCTTGGAGCTTAGGATGGAACTGACATCTTAAAACAATTATCGTGGCTTCTGGAGACTTGATTGAGGGGATGGGGACACCAGACCAGAAGTGGAAGTGGAGAGACTAGACAGGAAGCTGTAGCGATGGTCCAGGAAAGAGATGGTGTCACTGGCCTAGGGTTATACTCATGAAATAGATGAAAGGTGCTTCTATTTGGGAAATGTTTTGAAGATAGAGCTGAAGGGATTTGCCCATGGATTGAATGGGCGGTGGAAGGGACAGAGAGGACTCAATGACGATGTCTAGGTTTCTAACCTGGGCAATTGGGTGTTGGGTAAATGATGATATTGTTTATTGAGGGATGAGCAGTTTTGCAGGGCAGGGAAGATCAGTTTGATTTGAGCATGTTCCATAAGAAGCCTGTTCTATTTCCAAGTAGAAATACTAAACAGTTGGATTTGTGAGTCTAGAAGCTCGGGGGAGAGGTCTAAGTTAGAAACACAAACTTGAGAGTCATCAGTACATAGATAATCTTCCAGATACTATTGCTGTATAAAAAATTATCCCTGAACCAGGCACAGTGGCTCATGCCTATAAGCCTAACGCTTCAGGAGGTGGGAAGATTGCCTGAGTCCAGGAATTCGTGACCAGCCTAGGCAACATAGTAAGACTTTGTCTCGACAAACAAAGATTTTTTATTTTTATTTATTTATTTATTTATTTTTTGAGTTGGAGTCTTACTCTGGCACCCAGACTGGAGTGCGGTGGCCGGAAGCGTCAACCTGCTGGGCTCCGGCAATCCTTCTGCCTTAGCCTTCCGAGTAGCTGGAACTACAGGCGCGCATTACCACGCCCGGCTCATTTTGATTTATTGTAGAGATGAGGTCTCGCCAAGTTGCCCAGGCAAGTCTCGAACCAGCGGGCTCAGGCAATACACTCACCTCAGCCTCCCAAAGGTGCGGGATTACAGGCTGAGCCACCGAGCCCGGCTACAAAGATTTTTAAAATTAGCCAGGTATGGTGGCATGCACCTGTAGTCCCAGCTACTCAGGAGGCTGAGGTGAGAAAATCGCTTGAGGGGTTTGAGGCTGTGGTGAGCCATGATCATGCCACTGAACTCTAGCCTGGGCGACAGAGTGAGGCCCCAACTCAAACAAACAAAATTATCCCCAAAT
This sequence comes from Cephalopachus bancanus, assembly GCA_027257055.1. Taxonomy (NCBI): domain Eukaryota; kingdom Metazoa; phylum Chordata; class Mammalia; order Primates; family Tarsiidae; genus Cephalopachus; species Cephalopachus bancanus. The sequence continues at coordinate 10,108,123 of JAPVLO010000097.1, read as the reverse complement.
TTAGCTTAAAACACCTATTTCGGCCGGGCGCAATGGCTCAAGGCTGTAATCCCAGCACTTTGGGAGACTGAGGCGAGAGGATTGCTTGAGCCCAGGGGTTTGAGACCAGCCTGGGCAACTTGGTGAGAACTTGTCTCTACAATGAATCAAAAAAATTAGCTGGACGTGGTGACACGCACCTGTAGTTCCAGCTACTTGGAAGGCTGAGGCGGAAGGATCACCTGAGCCCAGCAGGTTGAGGTTGAGGGAGCCGTGAGTGTGCCACTGCACTCCAGCCTGGGTGACAGAGTGAGATTCCGACAAAACCAGCTATTTCATCTGCCAACCAAGAGGGCTGGAAATTCAGCATGAGACACAGGAGAAATCTTTAGTCTCTGCTCTACAATTTCTAGGGCCTCAGCTTGGAAGACTCAACTGATGGCAACATGACAGCTGGGGCTGAAATCATCTGGAAGCATCTTCACTCACACATCTGGCTATTGAGGGTGGTTATTCCGTGAGACCTCAGCAAGGACTTTCGACTGCAGTGTCTACAGTGGCTTCTCCATGTGGGTTGTGCTTCCTTACAGCATGGCAGCCTTGGGGTCCCTGGACTTCTCAAAGGGCGGCTCAGGGCTCCAAAGCACGAGTCCCACGAACAAGGCAGAAGTTGCACCATCTTTCCTAAACAAGCCTTGGAAGTCACACAGCATCGTCCACCCTGTTCTGTTGGTGGCTGGAGATTCGCAAGTCTGCCAAGATCCAAGACTCCCCTCCACGGGAGACGTGCGGAAACCTCATTGGAGAAGATCACGTAGAATGGGAGATATTGTCGGGACCAACTCCGGTACGTACTATGTGCTATGGCTCCTATTTAGAGCCTTGTAATTGGATGAGATACTTAGGAAGCAAGTGTAAACAGAAAGGAGATGTCCTGGACTGGCCTTGGGACACTCAGTATTTAGAGACTGAGAGGAGAAAGAGCCAGCAGGCAGCCGGAAACCGGAGCAAATGCCATTTCCTGCGGTGGCGGACACTTCCTGCGGACGTTCCTTGGGGAGTGGCATCAGGACAGGTTCTTCTCCCCCTACAATTGTTCTTTATTGTGGTGAAATACACATAACATGAAATATACTGTCTTAGCAATTTGTGAGTGAACAGCTCAGTGGCATTAAGAACATTCACATTGTTGTGCAATTGTCACCACCGTCTATCTTCAGAACTCTTTTCATCTTGTAAAACCCAATCTGTATCCATTAAACTCTAATTCCTCATTCCCTCCTCCTCCCGGCCCCTAGCAACCAACACTGTCCTTTCTGTCCCTGCGTGTCACTCACGTCGAAGTACCCCATCTGAGTGGAATCGTACTGTGTTTGTCTTTTTGTGACTGGCTTATGTCACTTAGCATCACATTCCCAAGAGGGGACAGGTCTTGCCGGAGCTGCGAGCCGGGGTCAGTACCAGCTCTCCCAAGATGGACACGGTCTGGGGGCTCAGCTAAGCACAACTCCACGGCCCCCCAAGACAATCAGAATCCCTGTACCTACCTATCCTTCCTACAGATGTTCAATCTTCCAAAACACACGACTGTGGGTCCAGTCAAAATCCATTCTTTTTTTTTTTTTTTTTTAGATTGGAAAATATAGTTTATTTAGAAAGTAAACTGGGGGGGAGATTCACCTCCCCAAGGCAGGGGAGGGCGCCAAAGCAAGGAAATATGGCAGCCATAGCTCAAAGAGCCATGTGGACACACCAGAGTTTAACAAAGCAATGGCTTCATTCTTTTATCTATTTATTTATTTATTTAGCTAGTTAGTTAGTTAGTTTTTGAGTTGGAGTCTCACTCCGTCACCCAGACTGGAGTGCAGTGGCCGCTCCCGGCCACTGCAGCCTCGACCTGCTGGGCTCCAGCGATCCTTCCACTCAACATTCCAAGTAGCTGGAACTACAGGTGCATGCTACCACGCCCGGCTAATTTTTGACTTATTGTAGAGATGAGGTCTCACCAAGTTGCCCAGGCGGGTCTCGAACCCGCGGGCTCAGGCAATCCGCTCACGTCGGCCTCCCAAGGCACAGGATTACAGGCTGAGCCACCAAGCCCGGCTCCATTCTTTTAGGAAATCATTTTTGCCACTTCTTCAACAACTAAAGGATCCTTCAATTTACTTAACCCTAAAACAACAAAACCAAAAAACTTCACATCCAAACAGTAGCATCTGGACATAGACTTCACTTGACTTCAGAGTTTTCTCTAAGAACAGTTGGTGAACATTGCCTCACATCATGGAGAATTTCCTCAACTTAGAGTGTCCAAGGGTAGCGATTTTATCACCTCTAGGAATCGAAACTGCCAGGAATTCCTTAAATGGCAGGCCCCAGGTAATGATACAAAATAATTAAGTCCCCCTTTATCAAGCCCCTGCTGTAATAGTTTAAATCAACAGTCTGTGTGTGAGAGCTGGAAATTCTGTCACTATATAGACAGACATCTTGCTGAAATGAGTTCTGATCTCTACAGTGAGTGATTGAGAACAAGTCACGTACTGGTCCTTGAATGCTGTTTTTGCTCATGGAAATGATGCCCTAACACCCACAAATGCTTAACTACTAAGTTAAAACAACCACATAGCAATCCAGATCGCTCCAGAGTCTCCATTCACTGTTTTGTGGTTTGATGCAATTTGTACATTGTGTACAAGAAAACTTGACCTGGAGCAGACAGCAAGAAATGTGTAATTAGAAACAGTTGGAAATTAGGTGACAAGTGACGGCTTGAGGATTTCCGTGGGAGCTTGAAGTCGTGGGTACTCATTTGTAGGTACTTGAGAAGCACAGCTGCCCTGTGCCCTGGCTCCCCTGCCCAGGCCAGCCCAGAGCCTTCCAGAGCCAAAGATGGTGACTATGGCAACATGCCACTCCATTTTTAAACTTTGCATTGCCTAAATAGAAATCGCTCGGGTGTTTTCTATTTTTCCCTTTTTTGCCTTACCAATTTTAGGGTTTGCATCGGCAGTGAGTACCCTCCAGGTCTGATATTTCCTGGTGGTTAATGACTGGCCTGCGAAGGGCCGTTGGCCTCACCTCCAGCATGGCAACTCCAGCCAGTCCTTAATTGCTGCACCAGGAAGCACTTTCCAATCAAGTTCGTATTTAAACAAAAATGAACTATTACAACCATTGACAACAATGATCAGCTCTCCCTAGGAGTCTAGCTGTGTCTCAGGGTCGATTGAGTAGTGCAGGGTCAAGTTGCAAGGTCAAGTTGCATGGAGTACCCAGGAAACGGGTTCTTGCAGGAAGACCCATGAAGTTCATCACGTACACCCACGCCAGGACTCTTGGCCATTCATTGTCAGTATAATCTTATAACCTTGCCGTGAAGCCACATGCCCCAAATGCTTCTGTGGGAGTGCTTGTGGGGGCAAAGACAGCTTCCAGGTGACGTGGATGTGTGAAAGCTGTAAGCACGATAATAACACACTTCTTGAGCTCCCCCAACATGCCAACCAAGCACCATGACCCAGGGTTACACACCAGATCTCAAGCGAGCTCTGCAATGCCACCATGAAGAGAATATAATCACTTATCCTGTTTCACAGACGGGAAAACCGAGACTTAGAGGGGTTATCTAGGCTAAGACCTACCACGCCCAACTTTGTTCCTAGTCTCTGTATCAGAACCTTCTTAAAAAATTAAAATTTATCATTTTAACCTTTTTTTGAGTTGGAGCCTCACTGTCGCCCAGGCTGGAGTGCAGTGGTACACTTACAGCCAACCCAGCGTCAACATGCTGGGCTCTGGTGATCCTTCTGCCTCAGCCTTCCAAGTAGCTGCAACTACAGGTGCAAGCTACCACACCTGGCTAATTTCTGATTTATTGTAGAGACAAGGTCTCACCATGTTCCCCTGGCTGGTCTCAGGCAATCCTCTCGCTTCGGCCTCCAAAAGTGCTGGAATTACAGGCTTGAGCCACTGAATCCAGCCAACCTTTTTCTTTCGGAGGTGAGGTCTCACTCTGTCACTCAGCCTGGAGTGCAGTGGCACGATTACAGCTAACTCAGCACGATCCTCAGAGTACACAGAGGCAGAGAGTGATCACAGTGTAACACACCAGGGGCCCAGGAGGTGAAAACTGCAGGGTGTGGGAGCCCAGGAGCCACAGACTCTGCCCTACAGCTCTTGGAAGACTCCATAGGAAAAAGGTGGATTAAACTGGGCTTCACAGGGTCAAGAAGGTTCACTGCAGGCTCAACCTCCTGGGCTCAGGCGATCCTCCTGCCTGGGACTATGGGTGCAGGCCACCACACCTGGCTTCTTATTATTGTTATTTTGTAGAGATGAGGTCTTGCTATACTGTGCAGGCTGGTTTCCAACTCCTGGGCTCCAGCAATCCTCCCACCTTGGCCTCCAAAGTGTTGGGATTATAGGCATAAGCCATTGTGCCCAGCGCCCTTGACCATTTCTAAGTGGACAGTTCAGTGGCATTAGGTATATTCGTATCACAGTGCAACCATCACCATCATCCATCTCTAGAGCTTTTTCATCACCCTAAACTGAAGCTGTACCCCTTAAACGCTAACTTCCCATTCCCTCTGCCCCATCCCCTGCAATCATCATTCCACTTCCTGTCTCTGTGAGTTTGATGACCCTAGGGACCTCATATAAGTGGACTCATACACTGTTTGTCTTTCTGTTACTGGCTTGTTTTACTTAGCATGTTTTCAGAGTTCACCCATGTTGTAGCATGTGTCAGGACTTCCTTCCTCCTTAAGACCGAATTCATGTTTGTATATGCCACATTTTGTTTATCCACTCACCCATGGACGGACTTTGTGTTGCTTCCGTGTTTGGATCTTGTGAGGCGCACTGTTATATTTGACTCTTAACCTCTAATACTCAGTATCTGGGAGGAGTTGTTCTTAAGAGAGCACACGGCCTCGGGACTGCCTGCCATGCCTCAGCCTCAGAGGATCAGCAGGGTAACACATGGTCATCAACCCACTGGACAGGCGCCGCATCCCTGGCTGGGACAGAGGTGCCTGAGCCACTGACCTCACAGGGTACCACACTGGCACACTGGGGGAGGAATGTCAGGGTCAACTGCAGGCTGCTCCCCTGAGCCATGGGTTCTGGAGTAAACAAGGTCCTTCAGGTCCAAGCTGCTCAGTCTAGATTTCACTGCTGGATCCTGCACTGGCCCCACCACCTTGCCCTGCAGCTGTGGTCCCATCTACCAGCTCCTGCGGGCTTCTTCTAACCCAATGGTTTCAAGCAGGGATGGCGGCGTGGGTGTTCCACACCCGGGAGGTGCCACCCACAGGGGGCTTTGTGGACATGTGAGGGGCATATCTGGTTGTCATCACGGTTGGGGGCTGTTGATAACAAACACGAGGCCAGGAACTCGAGGTGACCTCAAGGCAGTTGCCCACAACAAAGAATGCACCTGCATCCTGAACGGCTTTCAAACAACCAATGGGAATGTGTCTCCTAAGCTTTGTGACCCAAGTGCCAATGGTCTTCCTGGCTCCATTCCCTCCATTCTCATGTCCAAAGATAAACTGTTCTCGGCCAGGCGGAATGGCTCACGCCTATAATCCCAGCACTCTGAGAGGCCGAGGTGGGAAGATGCTTGAGCCCAGAGGTTCGAGACCAGTCTGGGCAACATAGTGAGACCTCAGCTCTACAAAAAAGAAAAAAAAATCAGAAAATTAGCTGGGCATGGTGAGGTGTGCCTCTTCCCAGCTACTTGGCAGGCTGAGACAGAAGGATCACCTGAGCCCAGGAGGTCGAGGCTGCAATGAGTCGTGATCATGCCACTGCACTCCAGCCTAGGAGACAGAGTGAGACCCCAACTCAAAAAAACAAAACAAAACTGTGTTTTCCGCCTGAAATGCCCTTTGTCCTATATGTCTTTAAGTCCCTGGTTAAGTGTACCCATTTGTGAGACTTTCCCCAAACTTCCCAATAGCATTTGTCACTCTCTCACAACTCTTGGTGTGTTGTATTTCAGAAACACTTTTTTCTTTTTGAATCCCTAATACCAGGTGATGGACTGTGTTAAATATCTGAAGATGAATAAGGCCGGGTGCTGTGGCTCACGTCTATGATCCCAGCTGTTTGGGAGGTTGGGGCTGGAGGATTGCTTGAACCCAAGAATTTGAGACCAGCCTGGGCAACACAGCGAGACCTTTTCTCTGCAAGAAATAAAAAACTGAGTTGGGCATGATGGCTCACCTGTAATCTCAGCTATTCAGGAGGCTAGGGGGCGGGGGGATCTTTTGAGCCTGGGAGGTCAAGGCTGCAGGGGACCATGATGGTGCCACTGCACAACAGAGTGAGACTGTGACTCAAAAAACAAATAAAATGAATAAGAAAGAGTCAAGGCCAGGTTCAGTGGCTCAGCCTGTAATCCCAGCCATGGTGAGTAGATTGCCTGAAACTGTGGGTTCGAGGCCAGTCCGGGCAACGTGGTGAGACCTTGTCTCTGCAATAAATCAAAAAAATTAGCCGGGCGTGGTAGCACGTGCCTGTAGTTCCAGCTACTTGGAAGGCTGAAGCGGAAGGCTGAGGCTCATGGGAGCCCAGCAGGTTGATGCTTGGGTGGACGTGAACTTGCCCCTGCACTCCAGCCTGGGCGGTGGAGTGAGACAAGGAAGGAAGGAAGGAAGGGAGGGAGGGAGGGAGGGAGGGAGGGAAGGTGGGAAGGAGGGAGGGAGGGAGGGAAGAAAGAAAGAGTCCTGGTCTTCAAGGGTTCTGCAGGGTAGAAAGAGACAGAGATCACAGTGTGATGCTCCAGGGGCCCGGGAGGGGAGTGTTGCAAAGTGTGGGAGCCCGGGAACCACAGACTCTGTCCCGGGCTCTTGGGAGACTCCACGGGAAGAGGTGGATTAACTGGGTTTCAAAGGGTTGAGAGGGAGATTCAGGCAGACAAGGAAAAGTGCCCAGACACGGAGCTGGAGATTATTCTTCAGGACTGGCGTAGTAAAGTTGGGGATCCAGGAAGGCGGGTGGAGCCAGATCCTACCATGGCTTCATGATGAAGAGTATGGAACCTGTGTGACCGTGGATTTCATGGGACAGTGCCTCCCAATGCCCTGCTCAGGACATTAGACAGGGGTTCCCTCCCAGTTCTATCTCAGACGACTGTGTTCCCGTGGGGGACAGGAGGTCACATCTGTGCCATTTACTTGATGTGCCAAATACTGGGAAAGTGCCATTCATTCAGAAAGGGAATGTGTGCTGGAGTGCCCAGGAGACAGTCCCAGGATAAATGTGGACTTTCTTTCTAGAATGTTAAATCCAGCCGGGTGTGGTGGCTCACGTCTGCAATCTTAGCATTTTGGGAGACTGAAGCAGGAGGATTGCTTGAGCCCAGGAGTTTGAGACCAACCTGGACAACATAGAAAGACCTCATCTCTACAAAAAATTAAAAAATTCGCTGGGTGTGGTGGCATGTGCCTGTAGTCCCAGCTACTCAGGAAGCCCAGGCAGAAGGATCACCAAGGCCCAGGAGGTCAAAGCTCCAGTGAGCCATGACCATGCCACTGCGCTCCAGCCTGAGCAACAGAGTGAGACTCCGACTCAAAAAAAAAAAGAAGAAGAAAGAAATAAAAGAATGCCAATTTCACTCAAAGATTGAGGAGGGAAGTAAATTAGTGTGAATGATAAGTAATTTTAAACATTTTTTATCAAATCAATTGTGGCTATATTACAGAGTAGAATGCTAAATTAACATACTTTTTCTTAATTTATTACTTGAAGAGGTAATAAATGCTTATGACACAACATTCAAAAGGTATAAAAGAGTTTAGAATGTACATCTCTATTCTCCAATCACCCTGCTTCACTTCCGGGAAGCAAAAGTGGTTTTGCTTTCTTGGGTATCCTCCAAGACACATTCTATTTATAGTCTAAGTAAATACCTATGTATACAGGTAGTTTTTTATGCAAGTAATAACGTAAAATACACACTACTCTGCAGCTTGCTTTTTACAGATAACGCTACATCCTGGAGATCTCTCCATAACACGTTCATAAGAGTTATTCTAGCCAGGTGCAGTGGTGCACACCTGTAATCCCAGCTACTTGGGGGGCTGAGGTGGGAAGATGGCTTAAGCCCAGGAGTTCGAGTCCAGGAGCTCAAGTCTAGCTGGGTAACATAGTTGGATCCTCTCTCTTAAAAAAAAAAGATATATATATATATTCCATTGATTTAACAACTGCACAATATTTCATTGGTACACGTGCTAGCGTTATGTGTAGGGTAAATTCCAAGCAGTAGGTCCCAAGAAATACAGTATCATCCGTTGCCTCCTGAAGAGTTCTCCCACCCTACACATTCTCAGTGTCTGCTTCCTCACCTCTTAGTTAATACACAGTAAACAGCAGTGTTTTCTCAAACGTTCTGACCTTTGCCAATCTGATAGGTGAAAGTTGTGTCTCCTAAGACTTGTTATTTGCTTTTCCTGTGTTCCGAAAGAGTTTGGGAACCTCTTTTTAGTTTAAAAGCCCTTTGTATTTCTTATTCTGGGAACTGTTTCTTCGTATCATTTGTCCATTTTTCTATCATGTTGCTGGCCTATTTAAAATCAATATTTAGAACTTCTTTAAATATTAGGGGAAGGTACTTTTGTGATATGAATTGCAAATATTGCCTTCCAGTATGTTTGTCTTTTGATTTTCTTTCTCTGCCTCCTATGTTCATTCGAGATTTTTTTTTTTTTTTAGTTGGAGTCTCACTCTGTTGCACAGGCTAGAGTGCAGTGGCATGGATCACAGTTCACTGCAGCCTCGCCCTTCTGGGCTCAGTCCTCCCGCCTCAGTCTCTCGAGTAACTGGGAAGCTGGGACCACAGGCAGGCACCACCACACCTGGCTAATTTGTGTGTGTGTGTGTGTGTGTGTGTGTGTGTGTGTGTGTGTGGTGTGTAGACGAGGTCTCACCATGTTGCCCAGGCTGGTCTCAAACTCCTGGGCTCAATCAGCCCTCTTACCTTGTCCTTCCAAGGTGCTGGGATTACAGGCATGTCAACTGCTCCTGGTCTATAATTTTTTTGAAACTAAATTTACTTTTGTTTTTATGACTTCTGGGCTTTATGTCACATTCAGATAAAGGCTGCTCCTTTATCTGAAGTGATTAAAAACTATTCTCTCATTATTTCATCCAATCAAAAGTTTACTAAGTCCTGACTCCATGCCAAACACTGTTTTAGGTGCTGAGTTTGCAGGGCTGAACAAAACCTTGAGTACATGTTCTGAGTTCTTTTGCTAAAGTCTTTCCTTAGCATTGTCCCACAGTACTTCCACAGTTCCATTTTTGGCATTTAAATCTCCCATCCATCAGAAATACAATTTGGTGTCAACTTCAAGGAAATCTATTTTTTTCCATCTGGCAACCGGCTGTCTCTACACCACTGACTGCATAATTTACCTTTACTGATTTGAGATGTCAGTCTCATCATACACCAAGTTCCCATGGCTCATTCATTTTTGAGCTGAGAAGAACTCAAAGATCTGTTCCTGCTTCAAGCTTTGCCAGCATATCCCTCACACTGTTAGTGTCTTCTCCTCTTTACCAGCAATCGGGGTGAAATTGGAGTATTTCTGACACTTTTTTTTTTTTTTGAGTTGGAGTCTCACTGTGTCGCCAGACTGGAGTGCAGTGGCCGCTCCCGGCCACTGCAGCCTCGACCTGCTTGGCTCCGGCGATCCTTCCGCCTCAGCCTTCCATGTAGCCAGAATTACAGGCATGCGCTACCATGCCCGGCTGAATTTTTTTTTTGGATTTATTGTAGAGATGAGGTCTCACTGCCCAGGTGGGTCTCGAACCCGCGGCCTCAGGCAATCCACTCACCTCAGCCTCCCAAAGATACAGGATTACAGGCTGAGCCACCAAGTCAGGCTTCTGACACTTTTTTAAATCCTCTTTCATCATCACGATAATCGCCTCCAAGATAGATAGTGTTATCTCCATTTTGCAAGACTTAGGTCTAGTGAAGTTAAGCAGGTACCCCCAGGTCTCAAAGCAGACCCCCAGTGTTTTATGGGCCCCTTCTGAGGACTGCCCGCCCCCTACACACCACCCATCTGCTTCCTGGCGTCACGAGTGCCTATCAGTTGACACCCAGTCATTCCAACCAATCCGGGGCCTGCTCCCCTGAGCTTTGCCTATCACGGTCTTGTGCTGTAAATTTGAAACAGAAACCTCAAGGGGTCAGTCTCTGTAAATTACAAAGAATCTGTCAGGGGCCACATTTCTTGCCCCATGGGCCAGAGAAGCAGAAGACTGTAATCTTCAGAGGGAGATAATAGAGCCTGAATTAGGCACATGGAGAAAGTTAGGGGCAAGAAAGGGAGGGTGACTCGTCTAGTGAAAGTGGCCAGGTGCGCGGGTCCTCAGCTACCTCCCCATTTCTGTGATGCTCGAGTGCCTCCTATGTCCTTAGAATAAGTTCTTAAGCTTTGACTTAGGTTTCTGTCACCTTCCGTCTAAGGATCCTAGAAAATGGCCAAGATGGCTGGCCATAGTGGCTCAAGCCTGTAACCCCAGCACTTTGGGAGGCTGAGGCAGGAGGACCCCATGTGTCCAGGAGTTTGAGACCAGCCTAAGCAGCATAGCTTGACCCTGTCTCTACAAAAAATGCAAATATTAGCCAGGCATAGTGGCATGTGCCTATAGTCCCAGCTATTCAGGAGGCCGAGGTGGAAGGATTGCCTGAGCCCAGGAGATTGAGGCTGCAATAAACTGGAACTGTGTCACTGCCTCCTATCTTGGGTAAAAAAGTAAGACCTTGTCTCAAAAAATAAAAGTAAGAATAAAAATAAATCAAAAAATAAAATACAAAGTGGCCTAGATGAGCCTTACTCCTGGGATGTTCTCCCCCCCAAAGCCGTCTGTCTGGTGTATCACAAAAGGAGGGCAGAATGCTGGTTAAACTCTGGACGGTGTCTCAGAAGGCAAATAGAGTGTGAGATTATGGCCAGGGTAGGGGGCTCCAGACCCAGTGTCCTCAGCCATCCACTGTTTGAGGCCATGAGTAAACAAACTGGAGAACTATATCAGTACGCACACAAAGCCTGTTTGTCTTTCAATCTGATAAAGATGAGTAAATCTGGGACTTAGAAAAATGAAATTGAAGCTGGGCACGGTGGCTCATGCCTTTAATCCCAGCGCTTTGGGAGGCTGAGGCGAAAGGATTGCCTGAACCCAGGGGTTCGAGACTAGCCTGGGCAACATGGTGAGACCTCGTCTCTACATAAATTAAAAAAAAAATTAGCCAGGCATAGTGGTGCATGACTGTAGTTCCAGCTACTTGGAAGGCTGAAGTGGAAGGACTGCCTGAGCCCTGTGGGTTGAGACTAGCCTGGCAACATGGCGTGATCTCATCTCTACAATTAAAAAAAAAAAAAATTAGCCGGGTATAATGGTGCATGCCTGCAGTTCCAGCTACTTGGAAGGCTGACGTGGAAGGATCACCTGAGCCCAGCAGGTCGAGGCTGCAGGGCCATGAGCGTGCCACTGCACTCCAGCCTGGGTGACAGAATGAGGCTCCAACTCAAAAAAAGAAAAATGAAATTGGGTTGGACATGTTGACTCATGCCTGTAATTCCGCGCTTTGGGAGACCAAGGCAGGAGGATTGCTTGAGACTGGGAGACCAGCCTGGGCAACATAGAAAGACTCCATCTCTACATAAAATAAAAAAACTAGCTGGGCATGGTGGCACATGCTTGCACATGGTGGCACTAGCTACTCAGGAGACTGAGGCAGGAGGATAACTTGAGTCAGGAGTTCAAGGCTGTGGTGAGATACGATCGCGTCAGTGCACTCCAGCCTGGGTGGCAGAGCCAGGCCCTCTCTCTTAAAAAAGAAAGAAAGAAAGAAACATCAGATCATCTTGGTCTCTTCATTGGGCCACTGTGTGAAGGTGCAGACAGGAAGTCATGCCTAAATTTAGCCGGCGTCCCACCCTCAGCTCTGTCCCCCATCCCTTGGGTACTTTCAGGAATTACAGCTGCCCCCCAGGTTGGAGAGCTGGGAACCAGTTTTTCCTCATAATGTCTCTTGTACTTGACCCTTCGTTTCCATTCTCACTGCCAAGTCCAAGTTCTGTTGCCCGGGGCCTGAGTTGTTGTAATAGAGGCCTAACGTGAATGCCTCTGCACGGCCTGAAATGCCCCATGTCACATGTAAACTAGAGCCTGAGTTCAAAGACTGGCCTCTCTGTGGGGCCTCTCTGTCCCCCAGGAGTCACTGTCCATAGTCTCTGGCGCCACAGATGGTAACTGTCCAGGGATTGGCTATGTGTCCAGGGATGGCACATCACCATGCTTAACTCTGTGAAGTCTCAGTTTCCTCATCTGTCAGGTAGAAGCAACAGCAGGGTGGGTATGCAATGAAACTGTGGATGTAGAAATGACCATTTCAGGACTTGGCCATCAAGGGTAACCTGTCTTTGTGCCTTTTGTCCAATTTTCTCAGCAGGCTGTTAACTTTATTTATTTGCTCTCACTCTGTCATCCAGGATAGAGTGTAGTTGCATGATCACAGCTCACCACAGCCTCAACCTCCTGGGCCCAGGCGATCCTCCCGCCTCCCGAGTAGCTGGAACTACAGGTGAGTGCCACCACATCCGACTAATTTTTTTGAATTTTTATAGAGACGAGGTCTCACTATGTTGCCCAGGCTGGTCTTGAGCTCCTAGCCTCAAATGATCCTCTGGCCATGGCCCCTCAAAGTGCTGGGATTATAGGTATGAGCCATCACGCCTAGCCTGTTAACTCTTTGAAACCTGGAACCCTGCCTTGCCCTTAGTGCCTAGCAGAGAGCATGGCACAGAGTAAACTCAGTTATTGTTGAATGAATAAATACATAAATGGAAGAATGAATAAAAAACCTTTTTCACGTCTTTAAATTTTCTCTTCAAGCCTTTATGCACATTTGCCAAATTAATGCCCCTTCACTTTGGCTTTCTTTCTTCTTTTTTTTTTTTTTTTTTGAGTTGGAGTCTTACTTGGTCACCCAGACTGGAGTGCAGTGGCCGCCCCCGGCCACCGCAGCCTCGACCTGCTGGGCTCTGGCGATCCTTCCACCTCAGCCTTCCAAGTAGCTGGAACTACAGGCACGGGCTACCACGCTCGGCTGATTTTTTGATTTATTGTAAAGATGAGGTCTCGTTGCCCAGGTGGGTCTCGAACCCGTGGGCTCAGGCAATCCACTCACTTCAGCTTCCCAAAGGCACAAGATTACAGGCTGAGTCACCGAGCCCGGCTACTTTGGCTTTCGATAAACATGTCACTTCTTGATTGCCAGGTGCAATGGTTCATGCCTGCAATTCCAGCACTTTGGGAGGCCCAGGTGGGAGAATCACTTCAAGTCCAGAGTTCAAGATCAGCCTGGGCAACATAATGAGAAGCTGTCTCTACAAAAAAAAAAATTAGGCAGGCACGGTGGCACATGCCTGTAGTCCCAGCTACTTGGGAGGCTGAGGCAGGAGGATCACTTGATCCCACAAGGTCAAGGCTGCAGTGAGCTATGATCACACCACTTCCCTTCAGCCTGGGCAGAAAGAGTGAGTGAAACTCTGTCTCTGGAAGACAAACAAAGAAACACGCTACTTCTAACTTAAAAATCATCTATGCCTCTCTAACACCGATCGGCTCAAATTCCTTACAGATACGAGGCCCTCAGCCGGGCTCAGTGGCTCAGCCTGTAATCCCACGCTTTTGGAGGCCGAGGTGAGTGGATTGCCTGAGCCCGCGGGTTCGAGACCCGCCTGGGCAACTTGGCGGAGACCTCATCTCTACAATAAATCAAAAATTAACCGGGTGTGGTAGAGCATGTCTGTAATTCCAGCTACTTGGAAGGCTGAGCGGAAGGATCGCCGGAGCCCAGCAAGTCGAGGCTGCGGTGGCCTCGGAAGTGAGTCACTGTACTCCAGTCTGGGCAACAGAGTAAGAATTCAACTAAAAAAAAACCCAAAACAAACAAGCAAAAAAAACAGATACGAGGCCCTCATGATCTGGCCCTACATATGGCTTCTCAGCACATCTCCCGTTTTTCACCACTCCAACCCTTTTCCTTTTTTTTTTTTGAGTCAGAGTCTCACTCTGTCACCCAGACTGGAGTGCAGTGGCACACTCCTGGCCACCACAGCCTCGACCCGCTGGGCTCCGAAGATCCTTCCACCTCAGCCTTCCAAGTAACCGGAAATACAGGAAATATTGTAAAAATGAGGTCTTGCCAAGTTGCCCAGGCGGGTCTTGAACCTGCAGCCTCAGGCAATCCACTGGCCTCGGCCTCCCAAAGTGCAGGGATAACAGGCTGAGCCATGGAGCCCAGCCCCCTATGCATTAAAAAATATTTCAGCCAGGCCTGTAATCCTAGCACTTTGGGAGGCCGAGGCGAGAAGATTGCCTGAGCTCAGAGATTCGAGACTAGCTTGGGCAACATGGCGAAGCCTCGACTTTACAATAAATCAAAAAACTAGCTGGGTGTGGTAGCACGTGCCTGTAGTTCCAGCTACTTGGAAGGCTAAGGCGGGAGGATCGCCAGAGCCCAGCAGGTCGAGGCTGTGGTGGCCGGGAGCGTGCCACTGCACTCCAGTCTGGGTGACAGAGTGAGACTCTGACTCAACAAAAAAAAAAATTCAAAAAGTCTTACTTGGGAAGCAGTTCCTAACATGACCATGTACACATTTCTACTTAGATAAGCGATAAGAGGCAAATAAAAATCACTATAGCTGGACCAGCCAGTGATTTAACCTTCTGGTCATATATAGTCTTTCAATACAGACTGGTATTTAAAACAATTTCATTCTTCTTTTTTTTAATCAAAGTTGAGATATTGTGATCAGCTTAGTTTCTATTCTGTTTCATTTGGTTAGCATTGTTTCAAAAACATTTTTCACGTCATTAATAAATCTTGATAAAGATAATTTTTTAAATGGAAGCACAATATCCCACTGTTTGAGTAAACCATAATTTATTTATTTTTTCTTTTGTCCACATTTAGGGTTTTTTTTCAGGTTTTCTTTATTTCAAACAATGTTGCAATGACTATTTTTGTGCATAAATCTTTCACCTTGTTTCTCAATAGCTCCCAAGAGTTATTATAGTAATCACATTTCTTTTATTTCTTTTTCTTTTTTTTGAGTTGGAGTCTCACTCTGTCGCCCAGACTGGAGTGCAGTGGCACACTCATGGCCACTGCAGCCTCAACCTGCTGGGTTCAGGAGTTCCTTCAGCCTCAGCCTTCCAAGTAGCTGGAACTTCAGGTGTGCGCCATCACACCTGGCTTATTTATTTATTTATTTATTATAGAGAGGAGGTCTCACCAAGTTGCCCAGGCTGGTCTCGAACCCCTGGACTCAGGCAATCCTCTCGCCTCAGCCTCCCAAATGTGGGATTACCGGCTGGAGCCACTGCACCCAGCCTATTTCTTTTCTTTTCTTTTCTTTTTTAAGAGATGAGGTCTAGCTATATTGCCGAGGCTGGTCTCAAACTCCTGGCCTCAAGCAATCTTTTTGCCTCAGTCTCCCAAAGTGCTGAGATTACAGGAGGGGGCCACTGTACCCATGCTTAATCACATTTCTTGAGTTCTCACCACGTCCCAACCATATTTTTTTTCATATTACCACGCTAAATTTTCATAACAATGCTATAAGGGAGATATTATCATTCCCATTCCACAGATGGCAAAACTGAAGCACAAATAAGTAGAGGAACATGCTCAAAGCCATGACAGTGTGGCCAAAATTTAACCCAGTTCAGGTGACGCCAAAGCTCATGCTCTCAACCATGAACTTTTTTTTTTTTTTTTTTTTTTTTTTTGAGTTAAGAGTCTCACTCTGTTGCCCAGGCCGGAGTACAGTGGCATGCTCATAGCAACCCAGTGTTGACCTGCTGGGTTCTGGCGATCCTTCCGCCTCAGCCTTCCAAGTAGCTGGAACTAACTACAAGCATGTGCTATTGTGCTTGGTTAATTTTTTTTTTTTTTTTTGTAGAGATGAGTGCTTGCCAAGTTGCCTGGGCTGGTCTCGAACCTGCGGGTTCAGGCAATCCACTTGCCTCAGCCTCCCAAAGTGCTGGGATTATAGGCTGAGCCACTGAGTCCGGCCTTGACCATGAACTTTTTTTTTTTTTTTTTTTTTTGAGTTGGAGTCTCACTCTGCCCAGACTGGAGTGCAGTGGCACGCTCCCGGCCACCGCAGCCTCGACCTGCTGGGCTCTGGCGATCCTTCCGCCTCAGCCTTCCGCCTCAGCCTTCCAAGTAGCTGGAACTAGAGGTGCGCGCTACCACACCCGGCTAATTTTTTGATTTTATTGTAGAGATGAGGTCTCGTCAAGTTGCCCAGGCGGGTCTCAAACCCGCGGGCTCAGGCCATCCACTCACCTCAGCCTCCCAAAGAGCGGGATGACAGGCTGAGCCACCGAGCCCGGCTGACCATGAACTTTTTAAGGCTCTTGGTACATACGGCCAGATGACTTCCTGGAAAGGTTGCGCCAACTTATATCCCACCAGCAGTCTAAGAGCATCTATGCCTCTTGCTTCTTCTCTGAAGTGATTGCTAGGCATTTGCCTCTCACCTTCCATGGGCTGTCTCTTCACATACTTTGTCCATCAACATGGGCAGGTAGGCTACCATGGCTCACCAGTGAGTCCAGCTGAACCACCCAGGGAAGACCCCGTAGTGATGTCTCCCCCAAGAATGTGGCCACATCCATCCCATTCCGATGTTCGAATGATCTGAACAAGTGCAGACACTATGAAACAATACTGTGATGCTGGAAACAGAGAGTCCTCTAGGCAGGACTGCCTCCTGCCTGCCTGTCGGTGCTGAATCCAGAAGAGCCTTCATCTGGAGGCCCAGGCACGAAGGCCGTCTGTGAGCTGCATGCTTAGAAGTTGTGATGACATGAGGAATGGTTGCTTCAACGTCTCTGGGCTGGTTATTCATGCATCCCAGTGCAATTTCAAAGAAAATAAACTAGGAATTTGCTATGCTTTAAGAAGAAAGGTGATACAACAAAGACAATCCATTCATTTTCTTTAAAATGCCAATATTATATCAGTCCTGCAGTTGGATTATAGGTGGCATTCTGGGCATGCCTGTCTGGAAGACTTCCTGTTTGGAAGACTGAGGACATCTCATGGAAGCATCTGAAACACATTTTCCTAATGCAGTTTTGATGCCAGGTTTCTTCCATGGTAGTTACTGCCTTTGGCACTATAACCCAGAAATAAACATATATTTGGTCTCTGCCCCATTCTTGGCATTAAAGACACTAAAACCCTCCTAATCTTCTGGCTAATATGGGTGCCAGAAGCATCTTTCATTTTAATATTTGGTCTTTAATCTTGGTACCTGATGCAGAACTCATAAATTCCTCATTTCCTGGGTTATAGGAGCATCTTTTTAAATTTTTTTATTTATTTTTATTTTTAGAGTTGGAGTCTCACTCGGTCACCCAGACCGGAGTGCAGTGGCCGCTCCCGGCCACCACAGCCTCAACCCGCTGGGCTCTGGCGATCCTTCCGCCTCAGCCTTCCGAGTAGCCAGAATTACAGGCATGTACTACCACGCCCGGCTGATTTTTTGATTGATTGTAGAGATGAGGTCTCGCTGCCCAGGTGGGTCTCGAACCCGCAGGCTCAGGCAATCCACTCACCTCAGCCTCCCAAAGGCGTGGGATTACAGGCTGAGCCACCGAGCCTGGCTGCGTCTTTTTTATTTAGAGACAGTGACTTGCTACATTGCCCAGGCCTCAAGCAATCCCCCCATGTCAGCCTCCCAAGTGCTGGGATTACAGGTATAAGTCACTGCGCCCAGTCAGCCAGTATCTTTTGTTCTAATGAGGCATCTCTCGATGGACTCCTGGACAAATTCAGGATGGGGACTTGTCACCAGAAAAACCAATCCTTGTTTAGAATCTTGGAACCTTTAGCTCTGCCCAACCCTCCATCCTCCAGAGAGACAAAAGGAGCTGAAGGCTGAGTTAATAATCAGTCATACCTACATGAAGAAACCGCCATTAGAATCCCTAAAAGATGCAGATGTTTTCTTCTGGAGGTGGAAAAAAAGTCCCTAAAAGAGGCTTGAAGGGCTTCTGGGTTGGTGAACACATTCACATGCTGGAAGGGTGGCATACCCCAAGTCTATGAGGCCATACCTTCTTGAGCTTGGGACCCTTCCAGACCTCACCCTATGTACCTCCTCACCTGGTTGTTCATCCATATTCTTTCTCGTGTCCTTCATCATAAACGGGCAAACAACTATGTATCCTGGAGATCTGTGAGCTGTCACGGCATGGCAAATCATCAAGCCCAGGAGGGGCAGTGGGCCCTGACTGGTAGCTAAGTCGGATAGACGTGTGGGCAATTGAGGCCCTGCTACTTGTGACGGGTGTCTGAAGTATGGGGCAACTTGTGGCACAGAGCCCTTCACTTGTGGGATTTGAGATAACTCCAGGTAGACAGTGTCAGAATTGAAGGGGCTCGTAGGACACCCAATTGTGTCCGGAGGGTGGGAGCATTGCTTGGTGCAGGAAAAGAAACCCCCCACGTATTTGGTGTTAGAAGTGCTTTCTGTGAGTAAAAAAGGTTTTCACTTTTCCCTCCCTCCCTCCCTCTCTCCCCCTCCTTCCCTCCCTCCCTCTTTCTTTTGAGTTTGGGTCTCACTCTGTCATCCAGGCTGTGGTGCATTAACACAATGATGGCTCACAGGCTGGACCTCCTGGGCTCTGGCCATCCTTCCACCTCAGCCTCCTAGGTATGCACCCTCACTCCCTATGTTGCCTAGGCGGCTTCTTCTTTCTTCTTCTTTTTTTTTTGAGTTGGAGTCTCACTCAGTCGCCCGGACTGGAGTGCAGTGGCCGCTCCCGGCCACCGCAGCCTCGGCCTGCTGGGCTCCGGCGATCCTTCCGCCTCAGCCTTCCGAGTAGCTAGAACTACAGGCGCGCGCTACCACACCCGGCTGATTTTTGATTTATTGTAGAGATGAGGGCTACGCCAACTAGCCCAGGTGGGTCTCGAACCTGCGGGCCCAGGCAATGCACTCACCTCAGCCTCCCAAAGCACGGGATTACAGGCTGAGTCATCGAGCCCGGCCTTCTTTTTTCTTCTTATTCCTCTTCCTCCTCCTTCTTCCTTCTTCTTCTCCTTCCTTCTTCCTTTTTCCTCCTCCTTTCTTCCCTCTTCCCCCTCTCTCCTCTTCTTCCTCCCTCCTTCTTTTTTCTTTCTTCCTTCTTCTTTTTAAAATAAAGACAAGGTCTTTCTATGTTGCCCAGGCTAGTATTGAATGTCTGGCCTCAAGAGATCCTCCTGCTTCGGCCTCCCAAAGTGCTGGGATGGTAGGTGTGAGCCACTGTGTCAACCAAGTTTTTCACATTTAATGTCTACTGCTCACGTGCGCAACAGCACAGTCCTCTGGGTTCATTGTTTACGGTGAGCCTCTGAATCACGATAAATGATGATCATGGCCACCACGCACAAGCACCACTGTGTTCTAGACACTTGCTAGGTTTCACGCGTGCCTTATTTCCAATCTGTGTAATAACCGTGCCAGGTGGGCAGGATTTGCTTGAACCTGTGGATGTAAACGCTGACGCCCAGAGGTTACAGAGTTAGTGACAAGTCGGATCTGCAAATCCATGCTTGCAGGCCCCTTCTCAAAGCATTTGTTGAATGAACCATTTCATGTAGAATGCCTCTCCCTCCTCCTGCACACTTGGCTACACCCAAGGGAGAATTTTGGTGAATCAGGGGAACTTTGAAAAATAAACGTATGTGCACTATTGTCTTTGGCTATCTACTCTAAAAAGACTGGCACAGTGGCTCACGCCTATAATCCCAGCACTTTGGGAGGCTGAGATGGGAGGACTGCTTGAACCCAGGAGTTTAAGACCAGCCTGGGCAACATAGCGAGACCCTGTCTCTACAAAAAAATTAGCCGGGCCATGGTGGCACAGACCTGTAGTCCCAACTACTTGGGAGGTTCAGGAGGGAGGATTACTTGAACCCAGAAGGTTGAGGCTGCGGTGCCACTGTACTCCAGCCTGGGCAACAGAGTGAGACCCTGACTCAAAAAAAAAAAAAAAAAAAAGACTGTTCCAGGACAGTCATCTGGAACATCAACACTCCTCCCAGATTGAAGAGGTCCCTAAATCCATTCTTGGCTTGAGCTCCTGTCCATGATGAATTCCTAACACACATTTGCATGACTGTTCCTACGGCCCAGTGGACACGCCCCATTCTTGAGTTGTCTCAGCTTCTCACATAAGTTACAAAAGTCAGAAGGCCCCACATTGTCCTAGGCAGGAACTACAGTCAAATTTCACTACTCCTCTTTCTTCCACAGAGTCTGGAGACAAAAAAGATTCTGTCTAGGCCTTTGGTTGGACAGCGTCAGGGGTTGCTGGTACCCATCGCTGAGAGAAGGTCAGGTGCACGGGGGTGGAGGGAGAAAGGTGTCCTAGATGGGTGGCCCTGGGAGCAAAGGTTACGTAGCCTCTAGGGCATATACTTGTGGGGGGTTGAACACTATGCATACAGCTGTTTTCTTTCTTTCAACACAATATTAGCATGTCTTTCTTGGTTATTAGATTGCAGGCTCTGGGATAGGACCATGTCCTGTTCTCCTCGGTACTCACAGAATCTCACCAGACTCAGCATGGGACTGGCATTTAGGACATACTGGGATGAGGGTGATAAGTAAATCACATTTTGTAGGCTGCTATACAGGGCTATATATTACTTACTGAGTTTATTTCTTCACCTAATATCCCTGAGCTTCTAGCCAAGTCTTACTTAAATGTTGTATCTGATCTCAGATGTCCTGGAGAAATGAAGGAAAGAAATTAAGATATTGGCAGGGCGTGGTGACTCACTCCTGTAATCCTAGCACTTTTTGGGGGGGGCAGAGTCTCACTCTGTTGCCCAGGCTGGAGTGTAGTGGCATGCTCACAGCCACCACAGCCTCTACCTGCTGTTCTCAGGAGATCCTTCCACCTCAGCCTTCCAAGTAGCTGGAACTATAGGCGCGTGCCACCATGCCCGGCTAATTTTTTGATTTCTTGTAGAGATGAGGTCTTGTCGATTTGCCCAGGATGGTCTCGAACTCCTGGGCTCAGGTAATCCTCTTGCCTCTGCCTCCCAAAGTGCTGGGATTACAGGTGTGAACCACCACACCCGGCTAATCCCAGTACTTTGAAAGGCTGAGGCGAGAGGATTGCTTGAGCGCAGGGGATTCGAGACCAGCCTGGGCAATATAGCGAGATCTTGTCTCTAAAAAATAATTTTTAAAAGATAGAAATTAAGGTATTTATGTCAAATTGTAAAGGAGGAAACAATGACCTCCCATCCCCTGCCCCACCTGTTCTCTCAGGTCAACAGAAATGATCAAAGTCCCCATGGGGAAGGTGAGCTTCAGGGAGAAAAGCTGGGGCATTGGGGACCACCTCTTGATTCTCCATCCTGGCCTCAAAGGATCTAACTTTCATTGCACTAAGGAGAGCAGCCGGTTTCCCAGGGGCACTATGCCTGCATGCTCGCTCGACGGTCCAGTGTGCATTTCAGCAGCGAGCAGCGACCTACAGAGCATGTGGTAGAATCATCTGATCGGAACCAGAACTAACAGTTGGAGTTTCTCATGGTCCTGTCTGTCTCGCAGGACCAGAGAAAACTACAAAAACCTAGAACCTAAAACATCCTGGCCTTTCTTAAGTGCCAGGCTATTATACCTTGTATTCTGCGTTTTAAAAATAATAGCTACCTACTGGAGTCCAGATACTTTGATAGACACCTAATTTGTATTACCAATCATCCTCACAAGACACTGCTGAGCCTCCCTTTACAGATGAGGCCACCAAGGAATAAAGCTCATAATCTGTCTACACTGGAACCTTACGGGTCATATGCTGTAAGGGTCTAAGCTAATTTTCAGACTTCTGGGTCTGCTGAATTACCTTTTTTTAAGGGTCAGTGATTACTTGTAGGTTCTCTTTCTTTCTTTTTTTTTTTGAGTTGGAGTCTCACCCTGTC
This sequence comes from Cephalopachus bancanus, assembly GCA_027257055.1. NCBI lineage: Eukaryota > Metazoa > Chordata > Mammalia > Primates > Tarsiidae > Cephalopachus > Cephalopachus bancanus. The sequence goes on along the minus strand of JAPVLO010000097.1, from coordinate 10,086,108 downwards.
ACCCAGGCTGGAGTACAGGGGCACACTCACAGCCACGCTAGCCTTGACCTGCTGTGCTCAGGCAATCCTTCCCCTCAACATTCCAAGCTGTTGGAACTACAGGTGGGTGCCACCACACCAAGCTAAGTTTTTGATTTACTGTAGAAATGAGGTCTCACCAATTTGACCGTGCTGGTCTCGAACCTGTGGGCTCAGGCAATCCTCTCACCTCGGCCTCTCAAAGTGCTGGGATTATAGGCATAAGCCACTGCGCCCGGCCTCTTTTTTTTTTTGAGTTGGAGTCTCACTCTGTCACTCAGGTTGGAGGGCAGTGGCATGCTCCCCGTCACCGCAGCCTCGACCTGCTGGGCTCTGGCGATCCTTCCGCCTCAGCTTTCCAAGTAGCCAGAACTACGGGTGCGCGCTACCACACCTGGCTAATTTTTGATTTATTGTAGAGACGAGGGCTCGTCAAATTGCCTGGGTGGGTCTCGAACCCGCAGGCTCAGGCAATCCACTCGTCTGGGCCTCCCAAAGTGCTGGGATTACAGACTGAGCCACCGAGCCCGGTCTCTTTTTTTTTTTTTTTTAACTGATCTCCAGTATGTGTCAATCAAAACAGTTCATGCATTTGGGGCTCATGCATGCAATGAAAAGTTTCAGAAGGGGCACTTGAAAGGGGCAGTCTGAAAGGGAGGGAAGGGAGGGAGGCCGACCAAGGAGAATCCCATTTCAAGTTCTAGGCCTCGCTGCCTGCAGTACAAGAAGAGTCAGCGTGCCAAACTTCCTCTTTGGGAAGTGCCTTCCTCTCTGTCTCCTTAATCTCCTAGGTCAGCTCAAATCCTGGCTCTTCCCTAGGGTCTTCCACCACAGGCTTCGCCACAGATAAAAAGCTCCTTTTCCGTATTCTGTAAGCTGGTTATATTTTGAAACTTAATCAGAGTCATTGGCTTTGCATCTTTCTTTCTTTTTTTTTTTTTTTTTTTGAGTTGGAATCTCACTCTGTCACCCAGCCTAGAGGGCAGTGGCACACTCCCAGCCACCGCAGCCTCGACCCACTGGGCTCCGGCGATCCTTCCGCCTCAGCCTTCCAAGTAGCCGGAACTATAGGCACAAACTAGCACCCCCAGCTAATTTTTGATTTATTGTAGAGATGAGGTATTGCCAAGTTGCCCAGGCGGGTCTCGAACCTGCGGGCTCAGGCAATCCACTCACCTCGGCCTCCCAAAGGCGCGGGATGACAGGCTGAGCCACCGAGCCCGGCAGTCTTTTCCAAACTGTCGCCCTTGTCACAATACAGCTGAAAGTTGCAGACATATCCAGTATTTGCCTTGGACACCACTCTGACTAGCATTCTGTACTTTTCCATATTTTTATTTGGATTATAAACTTTTCCATATTTTTATCCAGATTATAATACTTTTCCATATTTTTACTCGGATTATAAACTGAATATATATAATATATATACATTTCTTCGTTTATTTTGCACTATTACATCACTGTCTGTATCACCACTGGATTCACCTTCACTGGATTTAACTTCGACCTCGGAAATCTCACCAGTATGTATTTCTTCATTTTCCATAACTATGGTAAATTATTATTATTTTGAGTCAGAGTCTCACTCTATTGCCCAGGCTGGAGTACAGTGGCACGCTCACGGCTACTGCAGTCTCAACCTGCTGGGCTCAGGCGATCCTTCCGCCTCAGCCTTCCAAGTAGCTGGAACCACAAGTGCGTGCCACCTTGCCCAGTTAATTTTTTTTATTTACTGTAGAGACGAGGTCTCACCATGTTGCTCAGGCTGGTCTCAAACCCCTGAGCTCAGGCGATCCTTTCACCTCAGTCTCCCAAAGTGTTGGGATTACAGGCGTGAGCCACTGTGCCTGGCAGTAAATTATTTTAATGTTGAAGTCTGAAAGCCCTGAAATATCAAAATACAAGTATACAGCCGTAATTGCAACAAAATAATGACGAACTTGCAATTTTTCCCAACTACTTAAATCAAGAACAGCATTGCACAATCGATATCAGATAATTATTTCAATTAACTCTCTCGCCTTGCCCCACTATTCATTTTCAAGCAAAATTATAATAACACAGACTCATGACAATGTTGCAGCATTCAGAAACAGGATTTGCAAAGATGTAAATTCATGTCAGTGACTGCAAATAAACTAGAAGTTGCCCAATAATACTTGATCAAGGTCAACATCATTGAAAAATACATGAACTGGGAATGACTAATGGACTAAGTAGATTAGGATGCTAGAAGTAACCACTGACATTTTATTTTTTTTGAGTTGGAGTCTCACTCCGTCGCCCAGGCTGAAGCACAGCAGCACACTCATGGCCACCGCAGCCTCGACCTGCTGGGCTTAGGCGATCCTTCCATCTCAAGTCTTCCAAGTAGCTGGAACTACAGATACACGCCCCCACGCCCAGCTAGTTTTTGTGATTTATCGTAGAGATGAGGTCTCACCAAGTTGCCCTGGCTGGTCTCGAACCCCCAGGCTCAGGCAATCCTCTCGCCTCGACCTCCCAAAGTGCTGGGATGACACGCCGAGCCAATGCTCCTGGTTAACCACTGACATTTTAATGAGTACTTTAAGATTTAGAAAATGTTCCCATGCAGTCTCATTTTGGGCCTCACAGAGGAAATTAAGTGATTTGCTCCTGAAACCCAGATCCTCAGGCGTTAAAGCTTATATTATTTCCATTATAGTTGACTCTCAAGCATGAACATAAGATTAAACCTGGAGACGGCCCCCCCATTAAACATCCTCACCAGCAGAGGGCGCAAGAACACGCGTGGGTCTTGGGGTGGGACCGGTTTGCCTATAGGATCGGCCACTTTAAGAGCAACATGACGTGGGGCAAATTATTTTTCTGAACCTTGTGTGCGAAAAGTGGAGGAAGGATAGCTCCTCACCACCACCACCACCACCACCACCAGCACCACTGCCGCCGCCGCCACTAACACAGGGTGGTCGTAAGAATTAGAAATGCTCTGTAGCTGGCACACAGCAGGTGAACCCTAAGCCCTTGTGACCCCCATAGGGAGGTCACAGAAGCAGTTTGGAGGTTAAATAGACATTGATTCTTACCTGATGCTTTAATAAATATTTGAAATTATTCCGCATACTTGACGCTTAAAATAGGCAAAGAGTTATATCAAATGGGCAAAGAAATAAATCTTGTTGAAAATTATTTTTTGCATATTGATTGACCTATTACAGTTGTATATATTTGGGGGGATGACGGGACATTTTTTAAGCGCCAGAAAGATTGCAAGAAAGCAGATTGAACAATCTCTCTGCATGAAAAGGTCTTAAAACCAAATAATGCCATTTGCCTCGTATCTATTTAACCTAAAAAAATAATACTAGATGGTAGCAAGATTTAGAAAAACAAAAGATGCTGCTGGGAGCAGTGGCTCACACCTGTAATCCCAGCACTTTGGGAGGCTGAGGCAAGAGGGTTGCTTGAGCCCAGAAGTTCAAGGCCAGCCTGGGCAATATAGTGAGAACTTGTCTCCATAAAAAATAAAAAAAATTAGCTGGGCTCGGTGGCTCCGCCTGTAATCCCGCGCCTTTGGGAGGCTGAGGTGAGTGGATTGCCTGAGCCCGCGGGTTCCAGACCCGCCTGGGCAGCGAGACCTCATCTCTACAATAAATCAAAAAATTAGCCAGGCGTGGTAGCGTGCGCCTGTAATTCCGGCTACTCGGAAGGCTGAGGCGGAAGGATCGCTGGAGCCCAGCAGGTCGAGGCTGCAGTGGCCGAAAGCAGCCACTGCACTCTAGTCTGGGCGACAGAGTGAGACTCCAACTCAAAAAAAATAAAAATAAAAATAAAAAAAAATTAGCTGGGCGTGGTGGTGCACACCTATAGTCCCAGCAACTCAGAGGCTGAGGTAGAAGGATTGCCTGAGCCCAAGAGGTGGAGGCTGCAGTGTGCCATGATAGTGCCATTGCGCTCCAGTCTGGGTGACAGAATGACACTCCACCTAAAAAAAAAAAGAAAAGAAGAAAGAAAAAGGATGTTATAATTACTTTAGAGGAGCAAAAGTGGAAACAACAAATTTTCAAACCTGTGCAACAAATTAAATGCACGGGTTTGAAAATTAATATTCTTGTAATCCCAGCAAGTTGGGAGGCTGAAGTGGGAGGGTCTCTTGAGGCTGGGAGTTCAAGACCAGCCTGGGCAACGTAGTGAGACCTTTAAAAAAATTATTTAAAAAAACCCCTGTAGTCTCTCCATCAAATTGAACACTATGCAGTCATTAAAAAGATGCTATAGACAAATGTTCCATATGGAAAGATGATTACAGCACCACAGGCAGAAATCACAAGATACAAACAGCCTGACTTTACTTTTGTTTAAAAAATACACACACGACAAAAAATTTATTTCCACGGGACTTGAGATTAAGCGAAGCCTTCTTTTTTGCTGCTCTTTGCTTAAGTTCTGCAATTTATATTTGTCATTTTGAATAAACTAAAATAGCTTTTTTCTATACAGGAACAGAGTTGGAATCTTTCACTTCACACTACCCTCTGGCACAACCAGGCCGGTAGTCATGCAAATTAAGTCAATTGTAATAAAAGGGCTGGGAAGTTTCAAGGTAGTTAGTAAAACAAAGTAATTAAAATCCCAATGAAATTTCACAGAGCTGGCCACCAAGCTCTGACTTAGCTGCTGTGAGCCTGCTGTAAATACACACCAGGCTTCACTGTTTCGAAAGGCCTAAAAACAGCACAAAATAAAATATGAACAATCGTTCACGTAAAGGGCCATGTGCCATCCTATCCCTGAGCAAGTGTAACCTGAAACCCACCCTGTCTCACACTCCAGGCTGGCAGCACATCTCTGGACAGGGTGTATTTACTCTCCATGACTCAATTTACTTTCCTGAACTTGAAATGGAGTGGAATTTCAATGTAGAGTTACCCATTAGCTCCAGGGCTAAATTTAAACCTTTAATTAAATTAATCCGCGGATCTTAAACACGTTGCTTCTCCCTTAGAAAAGTGTGGCGAGGTTTCTTAGGTGTCACCGAGCTTAATTCGGTGTGACAATCGTTCCTTACTGCATTTAGGAAGTCACCCAAACCGCCTGGGGAAACTCCCACACGTTTTCTGACCGCACCTAGTAAAGCCCCTCCACCCTCGCCCCCACCCCCAACCAAAACAGGCACTTGTTGGGGATGGGGCTGCGACTCCTCCCGGATTTCGAGCTGCAGGTCGTCGCGTCCTTGGGCGGGAACCCGTATTTATAGAAGACATGGTAGGTGCCAGAGGGACGTTTATGAAATAAATGAGAGCAACTGCCTATATTGGCCTCAGTTTATGTGGGAGAAAAATCATACTCTGCAAAAATTTGCACGGTGACGGAGAAAGGAGTGTTAAAGTCATTTTAGCCCCCCTCGGTTTTCACAGAAAATGGAGCACGTTTCCTATTTCAGGGCCCGAGTAAAAATGTATGTTGGCCTTTGCCAAGAGAGAGATGAAAAGTGACAGCGCCACGGACTGAGGATGTGTCATCCAGTCTGGCCACAAGAAGAGGTTCACGCTCCCAGCCCCAGGGCGTGCATTCAGCTCGGGGGCTGCACCTCCGCCCGGGAATGAATGAGACCCAACCCCAATGGTTAGCGACAGCTCTAAGGTGGGACTGTCCACGCAGGGGCTGTAGCCTCACCGCGCGACTGTTCCTAAGGACCTATTTATTTCTCGGGGCTCAGCGGCAACGCGGGGTCCAGAGAACTCGCTCGCCGTCCCAGTCTGGGCGTCGCTCCCAACAACTGTCCTGCAGACCCGCAACTCTGGCAGGAGCTCAGCCCCAGGCCCCCACTCGCGGGGCTCCGCTCGCGCCCCAAACCCCAGCGCGAGCGCGCCGGGGAAGCGTGCTCGCCGCCCGCACCCGGCTTCCGCGCGCCCCGGGAGCCGCCGACGCGCCGGGCCGGCCGACCCCCCGGCCCGCCGCCCGCGGGCGCCCCCGCCCTCCCTCCCTCCCTCCCTCCCTCCCTCCCCCGCGGCCCCCGGCCTCCCGCCGCCCGCCTCCCGGCCGCCGCCCGCGGCTTTGTTTTCCCCCCAGGTTTCATGCCCCACACGTGATTCCGTGTGATCGCAACGAGCGCTCCGGGCGCGGGCGCGGGGCGCGCGCACCTATAAATACGGCCGCCGGCCCGGGCGCTCGAGCCCAGCGGCCAGGCGATCGGCCGGCGGGCGCCCCGCCAGCGGCCGCGAGCGAGCCAGCGCCGCGCGGCGCGGCGCGCGCGTGGGTCGGGGCGCGGCGCCCCCTGCCCGAGCGCCGAGGGGCGAGCATGGCCCGCCCGCGGGGGGGCCGGGCCGCCGCGCACGCCGCCCGCGCCCCGCGCCCTGCCCAGCCCCGGTCGCCGCCGCTCGCGCCCGCCGCTTAGCGCTCGGGCGCCGCTCGCTTCTCCGGCAGCGCGGAAAGCCCGCCGCGGACGGACACAATGGCGGCGGCGACCGCCACCACGGCCGCCTGCAGCAGCGGCGGCGGCGGCGCCGGCACCGACGCCGCGGGCGCCGGCGGCCCGCCGCCGCCGCCGCCCCGGCCCGCGGCCGCCGCGCCGGCCCCGCCGCCGCCCGAGCCCCCCGGAAGCCGCGCGTGGACCCGCGGCGCCGCCAGGCTGCCCTGTCCTTCCTCACCAACATCTCGCTGGACGGCCGGCCGCCGCCGCAGGACGCCGAGTGGGGCGGCGAGGACGGCGGCGCGGCCAAGCCGGGCGCGAGGACGCGGCTCAGCCTGCTCGGCGCGCCGGGCGCGTGCCCCCCGCAGCCCGCGCCGCCGCCGCCCCTGCTGCCGGGCGGCCACGCCACCGCGGCCGGCCCCGGGGCGGCGCGGGCGCTCGCGAGCCCCCCGGGCGCGGGCCGGGCGTCGGGGGAGCCCTGGCAGCCGCCCTCCCGGCCGGCGCCCCTGGCGGCCTGCGCTCAGCCGCAGCTGCCCGACGGGCACGGGGGCGCCGGGCCGGAGGAGCTGGAGGAGGACGATGCCTTCGCCAGCGTGCAGGTGCCGGCGGCCGCCTTCCTGGGCTGCGGGACCGCCGGGAGCGCCGGCGGCAGTCGGGGCCGCCTCAACTCGTTCACTCAGGGAATCCTGCCCATCGCCTTCGCCAGGCAGACCTCGCAGAACTACTGCGCCCTGGAGCAGCCGGGCCAGGGCGGCGGCAGCGCCTTCGAGCAGCTGCAGAGGTCCCGGTGAGTACCCAGGAGGCGACGCGCACGCAGCCCTGGTCCCTCCCCCGGCCTCCGCGCTGCGGGACCCGGGCTGCTCCCGCCTTCCCGCGACCCGCCGGGTCCTGTGCTCCCGGCCCGATCGCCGCGGCTCCGGGACACGCGGAAGAGGGGGAGGCTGCGAGGACACGTGTGTGCGGGAGCCCGGCGCTCGCGGAGCTGCAGGGACACCCAAGCCTCCCAGCACGGGGAGGGGACCGCGAGCTTCCTGGAGCCCGGTCCACACCCGCAGGCTCACTCTCCCCGCGCCCGGCACGACTCGGCCGGGCGCGCAGTGAGCCGTGGTCTGGCCGGCAGCTGGCGGCGCGTGTGAGCCTAAACTTGCAGCGGACACGCGTGACTCCCCGGAGAAGTTCCAGCCTGCGCTCAAAGTCTCTCTGCAGCCGGGGGACAGTTGGCGTTTTCCTTGAGCTTTCCCGAGAACTGGAAAGCCCTTCTTGCATGCCCTGGGCTTGGGGAGCGGGGAGCGGGGAGCGGGGAGCGGGGAGCAGGGAGGAGAGAGGGTTGGAGGATCTGTTTTTCCATTCCGAGATCAATTTGCCTGACTGCGTGAAAAGCTTGCTGTACTTATTAGCTTGTGTTATCTGCGGGTATTAGGCATCGTAGCAAAAACATGAAATGCTGAACATTTGTTTATTGTTCAGGAAATTGCTGGGGCTTGTCGCCATATGGGCTTGTGCTTGGGGGCCGTCGGGGGCTGGGTCTGTGGGAGGCGGCGGCACTGTAGATTGGGAGAGAACCGGAGGGAGGGGGAGTGTCGGCCTGTTCCCTGGGAATGCCCCCCTTGTTAGTCGATAAGGCCTCTTAAGAAGTTGGTCATAACATACACGCCAGCTTGGCTTAGTTATTGTAAACTCCAGGGGCCTCAGTTTCCCCTTCTGGGGTGCTGCAGGCATGAAGAAGGGAAGAAAGGACATTCTCTGTTACAACATCTCTCCAGTATGCTCCTCTGAAAGCCCAGGCTTGCTCTGGCCTAAGAAAGAAGGTTGGAAAACTTAACTTCCTCCCCCACGCAAAGGAGAACAAGCTAGCCTCATCCAAAGTTTACTCTTAGTGCACTTCTTCCCACGTGGGTAAAATCGTGGTTCTGCTCTATGTTGCTGCCTCCGTGTGAGTGCACACACCCAGCAGGCTGGGGTGTGGATCGGGGAAGCAGCCTCGTGATTGCACGGATGAATTAGCGACACTGGGCACCGGTGACAGCCCCGCTCCCGCCTTTCTTGTTTCTTGTCAGAGCATGTATCTATCACCCCACTAGCTGGTGAGTGCTGGGAGGGGAATCCCTCATTTCTGGGTGAGTCGTGCACACTCAGCAGTTTCTGGGCAGCTCGATGTTGCCGCTTGACATCACACACTGGCTGGTGATGACTCTAGACTTTGAACCTTAGCCCAGCAGTCAAGAGGGTTATGACAGGAGTTGTAATAAACATAACGTGTTATTATTCTAAGCCAGTGTGCAAGGCTGGCCTGGGCCTCCGATGGACAGACGAGCTGGCAGTGCTGAAAGCGACTGGGAATCAGGTTACTGCACACTCTTTCTCCAGGAAACTCCTTTCCGGGAGATGGAGGATCTCATGTGTTGGTGCTTCTGCCCCACAGAATATCTGTCTCTGGTCCTGTAATAAATATGAACCTTTTAGATGTGGTGTCAGCCCCTCCCACCCCAAAACCCACACATTAAGATGAATTTGGCTCTCAAAGATGCTTCCTTACCTGACGGTCACTTTCATCTGACTGTTTCTGAATAATCTGTATCTGGCATCTTGGTAGGCTTTTAAAAAATTATAGCTGTGAACAGAAACAGCATCAAATTTGATGTTCAGAGGGGAAAGATAGGTAAACTGGTTTAAGAATGGCCTTCTAGCCGGGCTCGGTGGCTCAGCCTGTGATTCCGTGCCTTTGGGAGGCTGAGGTGGGTGAATTGCCTGAGCCCGCAGGTTCGAGACCCACATGGGCAGCGAGACCTCATCTCTACAATAAATCAAAAAATCAGCCGGGCGTGGTAGCGCATGCCTGTAATTCCGGCTACTTGGAAGGCTGAGGCGGAAGGATCGCCAAAGCCCAGCAGGTCGAGACTGCGGTGGCCGGGAGCGGCCACTGCACTCCAATCTGGGCGACAGAGTGAGACTCCAACTCAAAAAAAAAAAAAAAAAAGAATGGCCTTCTTCTTCTTCTTGAGTTGGGGTCTCATTCTGAGGTCCAGACTGGGGTGCAGTGGCACAATCACAGCTCACTGCAGGCCTCCACGTCTTGGGCTCAGGTGATCCTTCCGTCTCAGCCTCCTGAGTAGCTGGGTCCATACCTGACTAATCTTTAAATTTTTTTGTGGAGGCAGGGTCTCACTATGTTGCCCAGGCTGGTGTTGATCCCCTCGCTCAAGCAATTCTCCCGCCTTGGCCCCTCAAAGTGCTGGGAGTATAGTCGTGAGTCACCGTGCCCAGCCAAGAAAGCCTTTTAAGAAAGGCTAGCTTAGCTGTGGACGACAGTGGACTTGAAATATCTTGGGACGCCTGTTTCCTGTACTGGGCTGCTTGTCTGATCACAAGAGTACTTACTTTCACCTGCCTAGACCAAGTGTGGTTAGAGGGTTGAGTAAGGCTCAGGGCCAGCCTTCCGGTTTCCATTTGTCTTTCTGGTGTGCCTCGCTTTAAGAAACCCTGCTAGCCTGTCTTGTGGTTCCATATGTATATTACTCCTCCTGGGATTTGTTTGCAAATCAAATCGTGCTTTCCTTGGACTCGTTTCTTGCTATTTGAGGGATCACATAGCACCTTGCTGCTCCAGAGTGTGGACCCTACACCCTTGGCCCCACCAGGAGCACTGAGAAATGGGAGCACTCTCTGGCCCCACTCCAGACTCCTGGAGCCTACAACTGCATTTAAATGAGATCTTCAGGTGGTTTGTAGACATATTCATGGCTGAGAGGCATTGCCATGGTGAACCTGAAATCTGCTCTTTTTTATGAATTTGAGACTTCACATATTGGGCTTGTTATGGGTATATAAACATGAGGATTTCCCGATCTGAAACCTCGAACCCTTTCTTTTTGGTGACTACCATCTGAACACTTGTAAAACCAATCACAGGTAACTGCTTTGACTATCAAACTTTGAAACACAATAGGGAAGAACACTTTTGCACCCAGCCTTGGCACGAGTAGGTGCTCAGTGAATGCCTGTTGATGCAACGATTACACCATCTGTTTACCGGGCTGGATACTTGACATCTGTGGCATTTAACCCTTACGGCCTTATATGTAATTTCTTTCACAGGTAAGGAGACCATGGGCTGAGAGAGGTCGATTAACTGTCTCAGACAGACCCAGCTGTTGAGAGGCACATGTGATCATCAGATCCAATTTGGGTCAGGATAGGAACCGGGATCACTGACATCCAAGCTCTGCCACCGCTCTCCCAACTCACTCTACCTTGCACATAGTAGGCTCACATAATTTTTGAGCTGTTGACTGTAAATGTCTGTCCGGCATCAGCTGACCAGTCATACTGAAAGGATCCTATACCCCCTTTCTACTTATTCCCCCCCAAATTTAGGCTTTTGGTTTGGAGCCCATAGCTTTGTTGCTGCTTTCCAGACTCCATCTGTCAGGGTGTCCAGGGAACCCAGGATGGTGAGCCTGGACCTCCTCATAGCCTCACAGACAGGCCTCCAGCACAGGGAAGCCAACGTGCTGGATTTGCTCTTAGGCTGACGTGTCAGATGTGGGAAGCCAAAAAGATGTCTTTTCGCTTCGCGCCCTATCGTGTTTCTCGGCTCAGCAGTGTGACTGCATCAGGAAGGTGTTAATAGGTGCAAGGGAGTGTGAATTTATAAGCTGTGCTTTCAGGCCTCCTTCTACCTTAAAACCTGCATGGCAGGCAGCAGCTGGCGCCAGCCCTGGGGTTACTCCACTCCCTGGAGCTTCTGACTGGCAGACACCTGCCCGGAGCGAGCACGTGGGTCGAGCCTAGGTGAACCTGTGTGCTGATGGGAGGGGCACATGGTAACTAGGGCGTTATTTTAAAATAAGCTGAGGGTTTTGCCTCTTACAATGCCTGAACTAGCATCATGCATTGTGGAGAATTAGGGGGATTGTGGTGCAGAAGGGCCCCAAGTCTTGGGTTCAAATGCTAGTGTCGTGGTGACAGCTGTCTGACCCTGGGCAGGTTAACCAGCCTTCTGGGTGTGTTTTCTTCTGAGAGCCTTGGCCTGTGTCTTGGGCCCATTCAAAGGCTAATTGCACTTACATTCATTATGGAGGAGTAAGTGTGGCCTTGTGCTAAATGCGTTCTCTCTGGGCTTCTGGAATGTAAGTGCATTTAGAATCGCCCAAGGATCCCTTAAAAGGCAGATTCTGTATTTCTGGTCAGCTCCCTGGGATGCAGATGGGCCACACTTTGAGGAAGCAGGTTCTTCCCAGTGAGTGCTATGATTTGTTTCTATTGTAAGTCTGTGGAGACCAGGACTCAGAGATGTTAAGTAACCTGCCCAAGGTCACCCAGCCATTAATGGCACAGCTCAGGCTGGCAACTGACTTGAGCTTCTTGGTTTTTTTTGAGTCGGAGTCTCACTCTCACCCAGGCTGGAATGCAGTGTGCAGTGGCATGTTCACGGCCACCGCACCTTGACCTGCTGGACTCAGGCCATCCTTCTGCCTCAGTCTTCCAAGTAGCTGAAACTACAGGTGCGGACCACCATGTCTGGCTAATTTGACTCAAGCTTCTGCCTGGTCCTTCCTCTGCACTGGCCCTCGGGGGTGGGTGAGAGGGGTCTGGGTTTGTTCTGTAACTGATCTCAGTGTCTGTGCAGAAAAGCAAAGTGTGGACTGACCACAGATGGAGAACTAGAGGAAGACTCGTGAGACGCGGGTCTCTCCTATCTTTTTTGCCACCTGCTTTGTGACTTCAGCCAAATCACCACTCTGTGCCCCGGCTGTGAGCCAGTTCTAAAGGACTTTGAACTTCTCAGCAGTAAACAAACACAAGGTAGTGCTGAGCTGTTTTTTCAGCATGAGTTTAGGAAGCCAAAGTCACAGCCCTGGGCGTGGCTGGGCCCTGCTGGTGGCCGCCACAAAGCCTGTCATGTGGGCCAGTTTGGAGGCTGCTGGCACGTGCCTGGCAGGGCAGTGAGTTTGAGGGTGACCTCTTGCACCCTGGGACCGGTGGGGAACAGCTGCGTGGCTCTGTACTGTGTGTCTAGTAGCTGTTCAGGGAAGCTCCGAGCGCCTGGACCTTTCCCTCACGTTGGGATGATAGCTGTCAGGTAGCAGAGGGCTGAGGGCCAGTGGTCTTGAGAGCAGAATGAGGGAACACAGGTGAGCTGGATATGGGACCTAAAATGGAATAAGGGAGGCTGGGTCAGAACTTGAGAGCTCCTGGAGCTGGGCCTCAGTTTCTTTATGGAATCCAAGGCTGGCCACCTCTTCCTAGTCTGGCATTCCTGGTGTCTCAGTCCTGTGGCCTGAAAGGCCTGGGGCAAGTTTTGATGAGGGATGTGCGAATAATCTAACCTTTTAATACAGTGCAAAGTGGCATTGAGTTTGTTGTGTGTGGCTACAATGGGTAGAACACACACGAATGAATGAATGAGTGAATGAATGAATGAATGAATGAATTCATGAGCTTCCCTCAGTGTTAGGGAGAACTTTGTTATTTGCCTATTTATTTGAGTTGGAGTTTCACTCTGGCCCAGGCTGGAGTGCACTGGCACAATCAGGGCTCACCACAGCCTTGACCTCCTGGGCTCAGGCGATCCTTCCACTTCAACCTCCTAAGTAGCTGGAACCACAGGCGTACACCACCATGCCTGGCTAATATCTTAGCAAGAACTCGTCTTTACAACAAAATAAAAAAAAAATTTGCTGGGCGTGGTGTTGTGTGCCTGTAGTCCCAGCTACTCAGGATGCCAGGTGGAAGGATCGCCTGAGCCCAGGAGGTTGAGGCTGCCGTGAGCTGTGATCATTGTGATTGTGCCACTGCTCTCCAGCCTGGGCAACAGAGTGAGACCATGATGCAAAAAAAAAAAAAAAAGTTTGTTGAATGACAAAGCGATACAAAGTATTAAGACTCAATACTGGAATTTCCAAGGCAGTGGCTTCCTGCTTGGATGGCCTCCCAAAGGCATCAATCCAGGTGTGATACCTCCACTGCCCCAAAAAGAACAGCAAAAGGTGGTTTGATTGATTGATTGATTGATGAGTCAGAGTCTCACTCTGTCCCCCAGGCAGGAGTGCAGTGGCACGCTCACCACCACTGCAGCCTCGACCGGCTGGACTCAGGTGAGCCTTCTGCCTCAGCCTTCCAGTAGCTGGAACTGCAGGCATGCGCCACAACGCCCGGCTAATTTTTCTTGATTTATTTTAGAGATGAGGTCTCATCAAGTTCCCAGGACTGAACCCATGGGCCCAGGCAATCCTCTCGTCTCCACCTCCCAAAGTGCTGGCATTACAGGTGTGAGCCACTGTGCCCAGGAGGAGTATTTTTATTTTAACAGACACGTGGCAGGCTTTATCCTAAGCACTTTATGGGGATTGAGCTCGTACTTACAACAACCCTGAGACAGCGTTATCACCGTCACCTCCATTTGGAAGCACAGAGAGGTTGAGTCACTTGCCCAGGGTCCTTCGGCTTGTGTGTGAGAGCTGGGTTTAAAACCAGTCAGTCTAGCTCCAGAGACTGTGCTCTGACCCGCTTCCCTCTGCTGTGCTGTGTTTTATGGTCGGGCTCATAAATGCTTGTTAAATTGGCTTCAGCTGAACTGGGCAGAAGTTGACCTCGATGGCCTCACAGGTCTCTGATTACTAGTGGTTTCCTTGTTTAGGTTTCTGCCTTTCTTCCAGGGAGGACCTCTGTACACGCAGGCCCAGAGGACAGGCCAGGGTACACAGGGTTTCCAGTGACTACAAGAGTTAACTCTGCCTGATGTCCCCCTTCTCGGCCACAGCTGGGTCCCTGTCACCTTTGTTATCTCCCTTACTCATCTGGTACTTGTGCTTTGGATTGTTCTTTTATTGAGACAGGGTCTCACTCTGTCACCCAGGCTGGAGTGCAGTGGTGCCATCATAGCTCACTGCAACCTCGAACTGCTGGGCTCCAGCCATCCTCTCACCTCTGCCTCCCAAGTAGCTGGGACTATAGGCGTGTACCACCACACCTGGCTAGTTTTTAAACATTTTTTGGTAGAGCCACTGCCCAGGCTAGTCTTGAATTTCTGGGCTCAAACAGTCCTCACCTTGGCCTCCCCAAGTGCTGGGATTACAGGCATGAACCACCATACCTGGAAGTACACAGGTCCTACTCATATTGTTTAGAGCACGAAGCTGTGGCAAGAGGAATCTGGCATGCCAGAGGATGGTGTGTAGCTCTGCCATGTACCCTGACTGAGTTCTCGTCCATGAAATGGGAATGACGATCCCCCTCCAATCTGGGCGCGTGTTCTTTGTATGGGCCCTCTGCACCTTCCCAGCATCACCTTTACTGCAGCCGCCTGCTGGCTGTTCATAAACAACACTTTCTTGGAAACAGCCCTGCCTACTTGTATTGGTCTTGCCTTTGGCTGCCTCTGTGCTTCACGAACAGAAGGGAGTAGTTACAACAGACCACATGCATGGCCAAGCATTTGATTTCCCAGCTTGCCACAGAATTATGGTGCTGCCCCCACCCTAACCTGGCATCCTGTGCCCTGGAGGCGCACAGGCCTGGGGGGGAACCCTTCCTGTCCCCACGCCCCCCCCCACCCCTTGCCTTGGTTTACACCCACCCTGGATGATGTGGCCTTAGGGACTGCTGGCTTCTTTGGACCTCTGTCATCCCCCTCAACCGGGACTTCAAGAGGGACCTTTCTGAAACCCACTTCTGATCCTGGCGGTCTTAAATTCCTTCTGTTTCAGATGAGGTAGCTGTTGGCTTGGGTCTTGGCCGCCACTGCTCCCTGGCCCACCCTCTCAGGCCCGTCACTACTGTACCGAGTTGGCTTTACAGAGGGCACCCATGCTGCTCAGTGGCCTAGGCCCTGGCACTCTCAGGCTTCTCCCTGAGGAGGGTCCCCACCAAACCCCCAACAAGCTGCCTCTTCCTTCCAGATCAGTCACCCCACCAAGCCACTTGCTGCTGTCCCCACACTCGGCACACTCTCTTCTAGCCAATCCTCTACCTCGCCTTCAGGTCTGCACTTCGGCCCCTGGCTTGGTGGTCTGGATGGGGCTTGGTGATGGGTGGCTGGAATGCTGATGGATCTGCCTGGGGCTTGATGATGGGAGGGGCATGATGATAGATCCCCCTGAGGCTGACTCTCAGCAAAATGGACCAATTTTCACTGTGGAACTGAACGACCGTGGAACATACACCACCACCACCCACCCTTAGGAAAATTAGATCCTAACTGCTTCCCCACTCCCCAACTTTCTAGGTCTTTTGTTTTAACCCAGGCTTTATTTGGTAGCAGTCTCTGTTGTGGGGCTGAGGTGAGACAGGCTGTATAGATAGTCCAGCCAGCCCACCCCACCCGTCTGCGTCTCCCACTCCCCAGGGAGGGGAGGGAGAACGTTCTGAGGCTCCATGGTGCTGTGCGAATCACATGCATTATCTTGTTTTCTTTTATGGCAACCTGGTGAAACAGGGATGATGTCCATTTTAGAGCTGAAGGGACTGAGGCTGGCGGGTTAAGGAAACTTGTCTAAGGCCACACAGCTGGACTCCAAAGCTGGAACTAAAGAGAGGCTGGTTTTTGAGGCTTTTCAGCTGACTTTCTGCTAGAACAGCAGGGCCTGTGACTGGCTCTGGCGGACTCAGTCAAGACCATTGAGGTCTCTGTGCTAGTTGGTAACCTGGAATCGGCCACGGGAGGAGCATTTACACCACAGGAATCGGCCAAAGCTGCAAGTCAAGGTGTGTGTGGTTTGGTTTTTTTTTCCCCTCCTTTTCCAGAGAGCCGAATTATCAGTCTGTACCAAAGGCCACACCACACTTTTTTGTTCCGTTCTCCCCTCTGGGGCTGTGTAAAATGTTGCTATCAAAGGAAGCATATTGAAAGCCAGAAGTTTTTATAAGAATCTGTTGCTTCATGATGCAAATTTCCCTCAGGGCTGCCACCGACTGTTTTTTCCACCTCAGAGAATTATGTGTCCCCCTCAAGTTTCAGCCTGTGTACAACTTAGAAAACCAGACTTTTCACAGACCCCAAGGCTCAAACACACCACTCGGTATTACGTGTAGGAATGAATCATAAATCATTCGCCCTTACTTTGTTTTACAAACTGTAATGTTGTATTTTTACGTTTGGCTTTTTTTAAAGCCTCCAAGAACATATAATCAGTCAGGGTTTCCTGTTTGTTTTCCCTCCTCTTTGTTTGTGTTCATAGTGTGGATGATTACATTCTATTTGATATTTTACGAGGTTGTCATTAATGTGGTTTGGGACTTGCACACACAGTCACAAAGATAGAAGCTTGTAAAGCAGAATATGCAAATACCGGGGGCTCAAGACTTGGAATGTGCAGGGTATAAGTAAATCTAAGTTAGATTTTATGGTAAGTAGAAGAAGAGCCGTTCAGCTAGAGACAAGTACATTATTCAGGAATGCCAAAGGTTACTGTGTGCCTCGCACGTTGACTTTTTTTTTTTTTTTTTTGAGAGGAGATCTTACTCTGTCACCCAGGTGGCACAATACAGGATCACTGCAGCCTCTCCTTCTTGGACTCAAGTGATCCTTCTGTCTCAGCCTCTTGAGTAGCTGGGAGGGACTACAGGTGCCTGCCACCACACTCAGCTAATTTAAATTTTTTTTTTTTGTAGAGCTAAGGTCTCACCATATTTGCCCAGGCTCAGGCGGTCTTCCCCACTTCAGCCTTCCCAAGTGCTGGGATTACAGATGTGAGCCACCATGCCTGGCCATGATTTTTATTTTAAGGCACTTTGTTCACTGACCCAATGACTTATAAAGCAAAACGTCTACTTTTAATAGTTTTAGGAAGACGGGAAGGGTGGAGGAAAGGCCGTGAGGAACTTGAAGACAGGCAAAATCTGAAAAGTTTTTTGCATATGGATAAAAATTGGCATGTTGTGGGGACAGAGGGTTGCCTTGAGGTTGAAAGGTAGTTCCCAATGAATTATAGAGTTGTGTAAAGTTTGCTTTTGGAGGATGAGTAGCAAGGAAGGAAGGTGAAATTAAAATATCTAAGGTAATGGTGGGCTTTGATTCACCGATTGTAAGTAAAACTAGCAACTGATAATATTATAAGTTCTATGTTTTTTGGGTTTTTTTTGAGTAGGAATCTCACTCTGTCACCCAGGCTGGAATGCAGTGACACACTCTTGGCCACCACAGCCTCGACCTGCTGGGCTCAGGCGATCCTTCCGCCTTAACCTTCCAAGTAGCTGAGACACAGGCCTAGACACAGGCCTGGAAGTGTGCCCCATGCCTGGCTAATTTATTTCTTATTTTTTATTTTTATTGTAGAGACAATGTCTCGCCAAGTTGCCCAGGCTGATCTTGAGCCCCTGGGGTCAGGCAATCCTCTTGCCTCAGCCTCCCAAAGTGCTGGGGTTATAGGTGTGAGCCACTGTGCCTGGCTTACATATATACTTTTTAAATCAAGTCATTTTTAAAAAGCTGTTTTATAAACTAGAAAGTCACCTTGTGTGGTAGAGCTGCAATTTTGAAATCTATATTTTCTCATTTTAAGTTGAGAGGGTTTTTTTGTTGGTTTTGTTTTGTTTGAGTTAGAGTCTCACTCTGTAACCCAGGAGGGAGTGCAGTGGCACAATCTGGGCTCACTGCAGCCTCGATCCCCTGGGCTCGGCAATCCTTCCATCTCAGCCTCCCGAGTAGCTGGGATTACAGGTGCATGCCACCATACCTGGCTAATTTTTAAAATTTTTTTATAGAGATGAGGTCTCTCTATTGCTGCCTAGCAGTCTAGAAGTTGGGAGTTTTGAAGCAAACAAACTTCTACCATAGCTGTGTCATGTAAGAAAAAAAAAGCCAGGCTCGGTGGCTCAGCCTGTAATCCCACGCCTTGGGAGACTGAGGTGAGTGGATTGCCTGAGCCCGTGGGTTCAAGACCCACCGGGCAACTTGGTGAGACCTCATCTCTACAATAAATTTTAAAAATCAGCTGGGCATGGTAGCGCATGCCTGTAGTTCCGGCTACTTGGAAGGCTGAGGCAGAAGGATTGCTAGAGCCCAGCAGGTCGAGGCTGCGGTGGCCAGGACCGGCTACTGCACTCCAGTCTGGGCGACAGAGTGAGACTCCAACTCAAAAAAAATAAAAAAAAATAAAAAAGGAAGAATCCAATTAGTGCTGTAATATTTCATTCTCCTTCCTGCCCTAAATCTTCCATTTGTATATTTGTCAGCTGCAGAGGAAAAGCAATGCGAGGCCCTCGTCCATTTCAGACCTATGGGCTAGAGTTCGTCAAGGTCAGTATGTTAAAGCACAAAGAAATATTGTGCTATAGTTTTGGCTAGCCTGCACCTTCTCATCAAGCCAGGATGCTGATTTTCACATGATAACCTCTGGGACAGGCCAACAGAGCCCTGGTTGGGGCCCCAGGTCATGGAAAATTTTCCCAATAACGAAGGCTCTCTCCAGATAATAGTTCAGTGGCAGTTCCTCTGGCACAGAGTAAGCTCTTTCTCCTTTCCTGCTGCTAGGCCTGTGTCTCAGTAGAATGGATGAGCAGATTCAAGAGTGGAAAGATCACTTTGGAGTCCCAACCTTGGAAGTCTGCCACTTAGTGGCACCTTTCTAGCAACTCACTTAAGCCTTCTGGGTCTCAGTGTCTTCGTCTGTAAAATGGGGATAGAAGTTGTTTTTTTGGTTTTTTTTTTAGCATGCTACCAAGTATTAAAATAAGAATGCAGAATGGGCCAGGCATGGTGGCTTAGCCTATAATTCCAGCACTTTGGGAGACCGTGCAAGAAGATTACCTGAGCCCGGGGGTTCAAGATCAGCCTGGCAACTTGGTGAGACCTCATCTCTAGCATGGTGGCGTGCATCTGTAGTTTCAGCTACTTGGAAGGCTGAGGTGGAAAGATTACCTAAGCCCAGCAGGTCAAGGCTGTGGTGGTCGTGTGTGTGCTACTATACTCCAGCCTGGGTGACAGAGTGAGACTCCAATTAAAAAAAAAAAAATGCAGAATGCCACATTAAGCACTTAGCAGGGATTATAGAGCAGCTGGATATTGTAGCTATTAGTTCTGTTCACAATTGTGCTGTACCCTATACTGTCCAAGAAGCAGCTGAGAAATTTTTTTTTTTTTTTTTTTTTTTTGAGTTGGAGTCTCACTCTGTCGCCCAGACTGGAGTGCAGTGGCCGCTCCCGGCCACCGCAGCCTCGACCTGCTGGGCTCCGGCAATCCTTCCGCCTCAGCCTTCCAAGTAGCTGGAACTACAGGCGCGCGCTACCACGCCCGGCTAATTTTTTGATTTATTGTAGAGATGAGGTCTCGCCAAGTTGCCCAGGCGGATCTCGAAGCCGCGGACTCAGGCAATCCACTCACCTCAGCCTCCCAAAGCACGGGATAACAGGCTGAGCCACCGAGCCCGGCTAGCAGCTGAGAAATTTGATGAGATCTTTTTTTAAATTTGAGTCAGGGGCTCATTCTGTCTCGAAAACTGGAGTGCAGTAACAAGATCACGGCTCACTGCAGCCTTGGCCTCCTGGGCTCAGCCTTCTGCCTCAGCCTCCTGAATACAGGCACACATCAGCACGCTCAGCTTTATTTTACATTTTTTCTGTAGAGATGAGGTTTCACTATGTTGCCTACGCTGGTCTTGAACTCCTGGTCTCAGGCAATCCTCTTACCTCTGTCTTCCAAAGTGCTGGGATTACAGGCGTGAGCCACAGTGCCCAGCCTTGACAAGGTCTTCTGAGATCCCAAGGAGCCGATGCCGTGGAATCCTGAACAGACAAGTTGCTGCATTGTTTTGCTTTCGTACGTTGCGGTAGAATCAGGGCGGCGAAGGAAAACAGTGCCCCTCTGTTAGGGGCTGCATCTCGTCCCTGCTTACACTGGAGTCTTGACAACTTCCGTTGCCAAAATAAAGCAAGGCAGGGTAAATGCACGTGTTCATCATCCTACCTTCAGAGCTGCAAAGCCGAGCGGTGAAAAGCAAGAACCAGTCTCCTACACTCGGACCCAAGGAAGATGCTGCCCTGCTCAAAAGGTCCCTGGCTCCCCTGGGCCCATGTGGGGGCAGTGCTACCTGCAGAGTTGATTCGGAAAGGCGCGCCTTTGCTCACTCCCTTTGCAGAAGCCACAGCCTTCCTGTGCGTTTCCACGCAGGGTACCCTTGAGTGTGAAGGCCGCTAGGGGACCCACAGGGCCAGTGTGGCGTGACGTGTGTGGCGGAGTTGTAGGCTATTCTGCTGACTTTACCTCACCTTTCACCCATTTCCCCTCTGCATGTGGCCCCCTCTTCTCTCTATAAATCCCTAGTTCATAGAGTTGGGTCTTTCTCCAGGGCTCCCAGGGGTAGCCCATTTGGCAGTGAGTCAGCAAGGACTCCAGGGTCAATTGTGCACACACATCTGCATGCCAGGCAGGGCTGGCTTGGTGATGAATGGGGTCCCCAGGGTAGCAATGCAGGGCGGCAGGAGAGAAAGGCCAGGAGCCACCATGCCTGCAACAGAGTGGAGCTGTCCTGGAGATGGCCTTAGAGCCAGGCCTATGCTGAACTGTGACTTCACAGTGGGGACATGATGGCAAAGCACGTGGGATGCATGTTGAGGGAGGGTGAGCTCTATTTCACAGGAAGAAGGGGGCTTTTTTGAGCACAGCTGGGTTTTTTTTCTTTTTAATTTCAATAACTTTACGAGGTACAAATGATCACTGGTTACTTGGATGCCTTGTATAGTGGCAAGGAAACCTGTGTGCATCGTACCCGAGAGGTGACTTTTTCATCTCCTGCCCCAACCTTCCCTTTCTGAGTCTTTAGTGTTATGGGGAGCTGGATTTTCCAAAATCAGAGACAGGTTGAATGGAGGAAGAAACCGTGGCTGTGCTTTTGTCTGTAGCCCTTTCGGCAGCCTGGTTGTCTCTTCAGAAAAATGAAGCTGTGCACATCCCAAGTTTTTACTTCTGGAAAGTTTGTCTACTTTGACAAATACAGAATTTCATTTTTATTTTCCTTTCTATGTGTATATGTATATATACATGTATACGGGGTGCCAAAAAAATGTATACACATTTTAAGTATGACATTCACTCAAAAGATGGTGTTGATCAAATGTATGCTATTGTCACCATGCGACAGGACAGTCAAAGAAAATGGCAGAAGCACGGTCGAGCGAGTGTCGTACTACACATTGCTACCGTATTTTATCCAACTTTGAAAAGCAATACATAGATAACATCTCTTAAGATGTATATACATTTATTGGGCACCCCCTGTATATACATATTGTGTGTGTCTGGAGACAGGGTCTCGCAGTCTTGCCCAGGCTGGTCTCGAACTCCTGGGCTCAAGCGATCCTTCCATTTTGACTCCCCAAGGTGCTGGGATTACAGGTGTGAGTCACCATGCCTGGCCGTGACATAAACAGAATTGTAGAAAGTTTCGAGGTTCATGGACCCCAGGAATTTTTTCCTAAGAGAGGGACCCACGAGGAAGCTGGTGTGGGGGTGTAAGGGAAAGGTGGGGCCTGGGTGTACCGGCTCTGTGGAGGCACCAGGCCACAGCTAATGCCGACGTTGGCTTTTCACTCGATGCTCGGTAACCACATGGGTCTGGGGCATGCCCTCTACACACCTTACTGCCCTCGCCTTGCCTCTGCAGCACCTGGTTTCTGCATTTGTGGTGTGTGTCCTGGGCTAAATAGTCTCCCCCCGATTCCTATCCACGTCTACCCAGAACCTCAGAATGCGACTTTATTTGGAAGTAAGTTCTTGGAAGATGTAACTGGTTAAGATGAGGTCTTATAAGTTTAGAGCGAGCTCTGAACCTAGTACCTGGTGTCTCATGAGAAGGCCACGTGAACACAGAGCACCGTGTGAAGATGAGGACAGAGATTGGAAGGAGTGCCAAGGATTGCTGGCAGAAGCAAGGAAGGATCTGCCCTGTAGCTCCAGAAGGAACCAACATGGCCAACACCTTGATTTTGGACTTTGGTCCCCTAAAATGTGAGAGTCCATTTCTGTTGTTTTCAGCCACCCGGTTTGTGGAGGTTCGTTATGGTGGCCCCAGGAAACATACACGGCAGTGTCTCAGAGCTAGGGTTGGGGTCCTGTTCTCTGTGCACATGTCCTGGTCTTCCTTTCCCTAACCGTAGAGTGTGGATGGAAGTCCCAACGCAGAGCCTGAATTGGGGGAGGATCTATAGGAGGCTGAGGCACTGTGGAGTTTCTGGGAAAAAAGCCTAAACTCTCTTCTGGATACTTCTGTTGTTGTTCAGTTCCCTGGCAAGGCTGTAGACCAGCGGTTCTGAGAACCGCTGCTCCCTGGCCCAGCAACACCCAGGAACTTGTCGGAAATGCAATCCCCAGATCCCGCCTCAGACCCACAGAAGCAGAAACTCTGGGGCGGGGCACAGCAGTCTGTGTTTCAACAAGCCCTCATCGTGCGCCTGGTGCCCATGCAGGTTTGGGAACAGCCACTGTAGACAAAGCCTTGTATGTCTCCGGCTCTCCTGGGCCTTCTGAAGGATGAGAACAGTGTCTAGTGCTGTGTGAAGTATTTCTGTTTTACTTCACGGCATTTATTTTAGCACGGATCCATGAAGTTAGCTCCTTTGTGGGGTTCCCTGAGCATCCAAGTAGTTGAGATTTGGAGCACCCTGTGCCGGTGTTAGGTTCATCACACCTTTTCTGCTTCCGACAAGGCCACACCCCATCTCGGGTGAACTTCCAGACTCTGCGCCAATGAGTCATTTCCACGTTTGCTTCCCCTGCCTCCTCATGTCTGGTGTGTCTGTTCCCTCATCTATGACCTAAAGCCTTTTCTGTCGACCTTTATTTTAAGGTCTTAGCAGTTTTTTTAAGGATCCAAACAGAGCTGTTGACAGCCTTCTGCCCTGTGCCAAGCACTGAGGATATTGGTGCCCCAGAGGGATAGGGTCCCTGCTCCCATGGATCTTAGCATCACCTGCCAGAGTTGGGGCAAAAAGCAGCCAAAGCATGAAGCGTGCTGTGGAGGGAGTCGCTGGGGTCTGTGAATGTCGATTAGGGACCGTGGCGGGTAAGGGCCTCTCTGAGGAAGGTGAGAAAGTAGTTAGTCCCTGATGATGGGACGCAGGTGTCAGGAATCAGGGACTGTGTGTTCTAGCACCCTGAGATGTTGACACACTTGGCCTGTTCCAGAAAGAAAAGAAGACCAGGGTGGTTGGAGCATAGTAAACTCGGGACGGAGGGGGCAGACCCCAGAATTGGGCAGAGCCCATGCAATGCCAAGGGCGCTCATCTCATTAGAAGCCACTGGGGAGCAGTGCGCTCTGGCATCCATTTTAAGCACTCCTTGACTCCTGCATGGTGTGTGGATTGAGGGAGGACAGTCGTGGCTGTGGGGTGACCTTTGGGAGCCTCTCGCCAAGAGTGTCCTGTCTAGACACACAGTGACCTATACAGGGTGGAGATGGTGAGGGGTTGATGTACTCCAGGGACACTTGGAGGGTAGAACTGATGGAGCTTGTGGGTGACTTGGATGGTCTCTGCCATCATGGCGCTCGTGTCTGACTGGAGAGAGACTCCTGAGTAACCACCGACAGATGGAAGACTGCAGAGGTGGGGCGGGCTGCAGAGGGGATGGCCTTGGTCCAGTTGACTGTAATAAGCACCATGGTAGATTTGACCCCATTGTGGTGGGGATGATGGGTGGAGGAAGGCTTACTTCTGGAGGTGACTGCCGAACTGAGGTCTGAGGATGGACAGGTGTCAAATAGCTGACAGGGCTGGGAGAATTGGGACAGGCAGGAAGGGTAGCAGCTGGTGACCAGGGCTGGGAGGACTCCCCATAGGCAGGAGGGGCGGGAAGTATGAAGAAATGAGAGTTGCCTGCTGTGGTCTAAGCACATGGTGGTCACTTGGACCATAACAGCAATAGAGATTAGAGATGGATTAGATATGGATCATGGGAAGATGGGGCCAAAGAGACCCCGGGGATCCTGCCATGTGAACTGATTGGATAGTAGTGCCATCTCTGAGACAGGAGGAGACTGTGACCTGGTTCAATTATGAATTTCAAAAATGCTGCCTAGCCGCCTACCACCAGGCGCAGTAGCTCAGCCTGTAATCCCAGCACTTTGGGAGGCTGAGACGAGAGGACTGCCTGAGCCCAGGGGTTTGAGACCAGCCTGGGCAACTTGGTGAGACCTCATCTCTACGATAAATCAACAGATAAGCAGGGTGTGGTAGCGCGCACCTGTCGTTCCAGCAACTTGGAAGACTGAGGTGGAAGGATTGTCTAAGCCCAGCAGGTCGAGACTGCGGTGGCTGTGAGTGTGCCCCTGCACTCCAGCTTGGGCAACAGAGTGAGACTCCGATTCAAAAAAAAAAAGTGCTGCCTAGCTGGGTGCTGTGATACACTCCTATTATCCCAGCTACTTGAGAGAGTGAGGCGGAAGGATTGCTTGAGCCCAGAAGTTCAAGTTCAACCTGGGCAACATAGTGAGACTCAATCTATTAATTAATTTAAAATGGTACCTGGAAGAAAAATTGTGCAAGTGAAGGTGACCTTATTGCTACTCATTTCCCCCCCTAATTTACTGTGCCTTTACACTCCTAATAGCTTGAGGTAATGTGTCCATAGGGTCTAAAAAGGTTTTTGATTGGTAATGTGCACATGGAGATTTTCTTCTGTCTCCCAAGGTGTCAAATAATGCTTATGCATAGAGATCAACCTCCGTCTTATACTCATTTCCAACTTATTTGGCCTAGCATTTTTAATAATACCTTTTAAGGTAAATGTTGAACATAACAGTTAAAAAAAAAAAAACCCAAATCAGATTTCATCCATATAATTTCAGTTGAAGACATACTATTTCTTTTTATTAAAAAAAGATTCTAGAACAGGATCATTAGATTTTTCAAACAATTCCTAGTTTAGCTTGCACATATTTGCATCAAATTACAAAGTGCTGAAGTCTCAGCAATACGTGTGTGAAGAAAGATCTGTCCTCCAAGAGAGAAAATGCTTTCTGGAAGCCCATGTGGGATAATTGTCCAACCGTTACCTCTTTTCCCTGTGTCTGGCTTCTTTCTGCCCCTTGTCTCTGGGAGCAGCCCCTGGCCAAGGCTGGTCTCTGCAGGATATGCATATTCCCTGTCACGGGTCATGGGGTTAACAAGTCATGGGTTAGCAAACTAAAGACAATGTAGTCATCACTCGTAATCCACATGATTGTAAACACTGTCTAGGAATTTGAATAATTAACTTGCTTAATTATAAAACTGCTTGCAGTGCCATCCCCAGGTGCAGATTTTACCCTGACCCGCCGCCATCAGTGACCCCTCAGAAGTGTAATAAACCATTGCATCTCCCTGCTGGACCTCTGGGTGACTTCTTTGAAATAAACGTTACACGCAAGCCCTCTCAGATTTGGGGCTACCGCATTGCACCGCACAACTGTGTGCTGCAGTGGTTAGCAAGTGTCCAGTGTGCAGGCCCTTGGTGCTTGCTGGGTGAGTTGGAGTCAGGCTGGAGCGTAGTCTCAGGACTGCCTGGCCTTTGCGTCTTGCTCCTGTTTCATCGGTGGTTTTTCATGGTAATAGCGTGCCTGCGGAATGCTTCCTTTATGAGCGCCAAGTCACATGGCAGTTGTACATCCCAGATCTGCCTGTCCTTAATCTCCTTGAGTCTCCGTTCTTATCCGTAAAGAAGGGGCGATAACACGCAATCGTAAGATAACTCATAGTGTGACTGTAAAGAACAAATCCGATGATCTCTGTAAAGCCTGATCCCAGGACCTAGGCTATAGTTCTTGATAAGTATCTGTGTGATTAGTATAGCCCAGATACCCTGCTAGTGCTTTCCAGGTTTTGGAGGGGCTGATCTCACCGTGTAAACAAAGGATTTGAACTTAGGGAGTTGACTTTTCTCACCCAGCCACGTGGAGCTGGCAGAGCAGGGATCCCGTAACTGTGAAGTTCATGTTCTCACCACTCTGCCCTGTTGCTTTTTGACACGTCATGTTTTATCTAGATACATTTTGTGACCTTCTGGAGTAAAATGCGTCTGTTTTAGGGTCTGAGTGGTGTTTCTTGACACCTGTATCGTTCAGTACTTTCACTAAGAACATATGCTGACCTTCGTATCATTTACCAATCTAGCCGCTGTTGGTGGGGAAACTGCTATGTGTGTACAGAGTGACTAGACTAGACTTTTCTATTTGACCCTGTTTTAACTGGGGCCTGGCAGGTGGGAAGTGATGGGAATAATGGACTTCAACCTGGTGATCCTGTGACAGTATTTCACAGAACTGGAAAAAATTTTGCCTGCGGAGCTTATTAAGAAGTAGTAACAGCTGGGCATGGTGGCTGATACCTGTAATCCCAGCACTTTGGGAGACTGAAGCGAGAGGATTGCCTGAGTTCAGGGGTTTGAAACAAGCGCAACTTGGCAAGACCTCATCTCTCCAATAAATCAAAAATTTAGCCAGGTGTGGTGGCACATGCCTATGGTTCCAGCTAGTTGGAAGGCCGAGGCAGGAGGATCACCTGAGCCCAGCAGGTTGAGGCTGTGGTGGCTGCAAGCATGCCAACGCGTTCCAGCCTGGATGACAGAGTGAGACTCCGACTCAAAAAAAAAAAAAAAAGGTATAACATTCAGTCAGGTGTGGTAGCTCACGCCTGTCA
Source organism: Cephalopachus bancanus (assembly GCA_027257055.1). Classification (NCBI taxonomy): domain Eukaryota; kingdom Metazoa; phylum Chordata; class Mammalia; order Primates; family Tarsiidae; genus Cephalopachus; species Cephalopachus bancanus. Next base: position 10,059,085 of record JAPVLO010000097.1, on the reverse strand, counting down.
TCCCAGTACTTTGGAAGGCCAAGGCGGGAGGATCACAAAAGTTCGGGAGGTCCAGACTAGCCTCGGCAACAATTGTGAGATCCTTTCTCTACAAAAAAATAAAAAATGTAGCTGGGCGTGGTGGCGTGCACCAATGGTACCAGCTACTTGAGAGGTTGAGGTGGGAGGATCCCCTGAGCCCAGAAGGTCGAGGTTGCGGTGAGCTGAGATCATGCCATTGCACTCTAGCATGGGTGACACAGTGAGACCCTGACTCAAAAATAGAATAGAATAAAATAAGAGACTAAAGTAGAATAAAATAAAATCATTCATTATATATATGTAACTTTAGTTCTTTTGGAGCCAGGAAAATAAGAGCCGAGACTGGAATATAAGGAAATGAATAAGATATGTGCAGGCTGGTGAGATCTGGAATTAAAAAAATATATTTACATAGGAGTTCAGCTTTGATTTTTCTCTTGTCACAAATTGGAACCAGATGCCTGCAATTCAGACAGACTCCCGAGTTGATCCGAGAGAATGATTGGAAAACAAATCGCTTTGCCATTTGGAATGCCGATTGATATGTTAGGAGTTTCTTTTTGTTTTCAGAGGGAAACTAATGCATATTACAGACCTGGAAAACAGAACTTTTATAAACGGCAATTAACAGAAGATGCCCAGGGGAGGAAGTCTCCAGTTTCTTTTTATAACCCTGGCAAAAGTAATCGAGGTGACGTTTTATTAGCATTGGCATCTCCTGCGTGCGCTGGGAGTTTGTTCAGCCTTGTGTAGCTGTGTCCAGAGCTGTGTCATTTTCATTTTCCTCCAACCTCAGAGGAAGAACACAGGAGTATTTCTGTCTGGGGCTGCAGGGCCTCATGTGGGCTCCGTGTGGCAGGATCTCAGAATCGTGGGGTGGCAGTGCACATTTCCCCTGAGGTTTCAAAAAGCGCCTTTCAAGGCGTTGAGTCTCAAGTCTGGTCTCCACAGGGCTTCCTTATCCTGCAGGCTGTTGTTCTTGCTGGCATTTGGATGACTCAGAAGATGAGTTATGAATGGCCTGATACCTCTGCCTCGCTCTTTGAATGCCTTCTAAGAGGTGCTGCCGCGTAAGAATAGAGGCTGATTTTCCCACGTGAGTTGTCAGAAGGTCACCCGGATGACCAGGAGAGCTGAGTCTGTATCATGGGTCCCACCCCTGGAGGCTGGCAGACTTGGGTGAGCATCACTCGCTGAGGCTCAGACTGGAAGAGAGGAACATCCGTCCTGAGGTGGGCCAGCGAGGGGCTTGGGGGGATGGCTGAAGTAGAATGGAGCCATTCAGAACAAAGAGGGCTCCACGGAGGGGCTGCCTCCAGCCCCCAAGATGTGCCTCGGGTTTCCTATAGTGACTGGGCCATAGCCTTTCACATGGCTGAGAGGCTGCCATGTTCTTCTGAGCTAATATTGTCAATTCTCAATTACTCATGGTATTTTTTTTAATTGAGTAGGAATCTCACTCTTGTGTAGACTGGAGTACAGTGGCATGCTCACAGCCACCGCAACCTCTACCTGCTGGACTCAGGTGATCCTTCTGCCTCAGCCTTTCAAGTAGCTGGACCCACAGGTGCACACCACCACGTCCAGCTAAATTTTTGATTTATTGTTGAGATGAGGTCGTGCCACGTTGCGCAGGCTGGTCTCAAACTCCTGGACTCAAGTAATCTTCTCACTTCCACCTCCCAAAGTGATGGGATTACAGGCATGAGCCACCACGCCCAGCCCGGCAGATATTTTTAGTCAGAGTCTCACTCTGTTGCCTGGGCTGGAGTGCAGTGGCCTGATCACGGCCACCACAGCCTCAACCTGCTGGGCTTAGGCAGTCCTTCTGCCTCAGCCTTCCAGGTAGCTGGAACTACAAGTGAGTGCCACCATGCTTGGCTAATTTTTTGATTTATTGTAGAGATGGGGTCTTGCCGTGTTGCCCAAGCTGCTCTCCAACCTCTTGGCTCAAGCGATCCTCTCACCTCCATCTCTGAAAGTTCTGGAGTTTGTTTTCCAAAACTGCTGCAAGCACTGAGTAACCATGCTTCTGGGGGAAATACAGGGTTAGGTTCCTGCAACCCTTTGGCTGCATGTTTTCATCATCTAGTCAACATGTGGCTTTGCTCTAGGTGTGTTTCTGTTTAAAGACATCTTACTTAATACCTGCCGGGCATGGTGGCTCACACCTATAATTCCAGCACTTTGAGATACTGAGACGGGAGGATTGCTTGAGACCAGTCTGGGCAGCATACTGAGACTTGTCTCTACATAAAGCAAAAAAATTAGCTGTGTGTGGTGGCACATGCTTGTAGTCTCAGCTACTCGGGAGTATGAGGCGGGAGGATTGCCTGAGCCCAGAAGATCAAGGCTATAGTGAGCCATGATTGTGCCACTGCATTCCAGCCTGGACAACAGAGTGAGACTCTGACTCAACAAAAAATAAAATTATGTAATACATACAGTTGATTCTGCATTGAACTCACAAGCAACAGCACTACAATGCATGCTTGAATGAAACTTCTAATATGTGTTTTCTCTGCCAAGCACACTGTGGCCTCCTCCTTCATCTATGCTTGAGGCCATTTTAAAGGGCGAAGTCACCAATAAAAAGCCGAAAAATGCAAAAAAAAAAAAAAAGTGGCACCAAAAATGCCAAGAAAAGCACACGTATGAGCTGAAATAAGAAGGCATAACGTACGTAACCTTGTTCCCTTCAGCTGGGCACCTGTGGTTCGGGTGACTCTAAGTTTTTGCCGCTCTGCCCATGCACGTGTCCGTGCATGACCACAAAAGTACTGTGAGTGTCAGTTTTGGGGTTGTGAGTACATTTTAGCAAGTAGGCAGGTTTGCTGCAAAGAAGGCATCCAGGAATCATGAGGATCGACTGTGCTTTATCTAGGTGTCTGTTAAAGTGCTTGCTGTGTCCCTGGGGCTTTATTAGACTGGGGGACCCTGGGAAGAGTCTGTTCTCTGTTATGAAGGCCTACCTCAGCCAGTCTCCTTTATTCCTTGCAATGCCCTTGAGGTGGGAAGGGCTGGTTTTATTGCCTCCCCTGTGTCGATAAGGGGGCCAAGAAGCAGGGCAGATGCCACCCAGGTTTGCAGCAGAAAGGAAGGGGAATGTGACTTTTAGGCTCTGAGTGCCTTTTCCTTCCCACCATGTGATGCTGGCAACCGAGGGGCAAGATGGGATACGTGCCGTAAGCGATAGAATCTAAATACTGGCATCATATTTTAGGCCGTTTAAGAAGTTATCTCTTCCTAATCATTTCCATGTGATTTAATTAGACGAAAAGCAGCATTGCATAGGGATTAAGAACATAAATCCTGGAGCCAGACTTCTTAGATTTGAATCCTAGCTTTCTTTCGTTTTGTTTTTTGAGTTGGGGTTGCACTCCGTCACCCAGGCTGGAGTGCAGTGGCCCAATCTCAGTGCACCGTGGCTTCAATCTCCTGTGCTCAGGCAATCCTTCTGCCTCAGCCTCCTGAGTAGCTGGGACTACCTGTTCGTGCCACCACACCCAGCTAATTTTTTTGATGCTTTCTTTCTTTCTTTTTTTTTTTTTGGTAGAGATGAGGTCTCACTACGTTTCCCAAGCTGGTTTCAAACTCCTGGGTTCAAGCAATCCTGCCACGCCAGCCTCCCAAAGTGTTGAGATTACAGGTGGTGAGCCACCGCACCCGGTCCTGAATCCTGACTTTGCTATTCTCTCTACCTGTGGGACTTTGGGAAATTTATAAATAAAGTAAAACCTTTCTGATCCCTGGTTTCCTTTTTTTGTAAAATAAAAATAGCAATAGCTGGGCATGGTGGCTCACACCTGTAATCCCAGCACTTTGAAAGGCAGAGGCGAAAGGACTGCCTGAGCCCACAGGTTCGAGACCAGCCTGGGCAATGGTGAGACCTCGCCTCTGCAATCAATAAATAAAAAATTAGCTGGTGTGGTGGTGCACGCTTGTAGTTCCAGCTACTTGGAAGGCTAAAATGGAAGGATCGCCTGAGCCCAGCAGGTTGAGGCTGTGGTGACTTTGAGCGTGCCCCTGCACTCTAGCCCTGGGCAACAGAGTGAGACTCCAACAACCACAACAAAATGACAATAACACCCAACGAGACTTAGTGAATTAGTTACTAGTGCGTAGCTGTGTGCCTGGCACCCTGTAGACCTCTGTGTGCTTCAGCCATGATTATCATTTAGTGTGATAGGTACTCAGGAAATGTATGCTGAGACCATCAGTGATGACGCGAAATAAATTAGGGAAATGCATGGCGTGGTTGTAATTGTAAGGCACAAAGCCAAAAAGGGATTTTGCAATTTTCCAGTCCTTTTGGTCTGTTTGGGTTACATAGTTTGGGCCTGGAAAATGTTTTGGCACTTTATTTATCTTGTCTAACTGTCAGCAGTGAGCAGATTAAACAGACCTTTGTCAAAGTCTGTGTCATTTTTGATGAGTGGATGGCTGTTAGATGAGTGAGTATATGTGGGCACCTGTGGGGCTTATTAGTCCCTGCCTTGAATGTGTGAAATTAAAAAAAAAATGTAGCCGGGCTCAGGGGCTCAGCCTGTAATCCCGCACCTTTGGGAGGCTGAGGTGAGTGGATTGCCTGAGCCTGCGGGTTCGAGACCCGCCTGGGCAGCGAGACCTCATCTCTACAATAAATCAAAAAATCAGCCAGGTGTGGTAGCGCATGCCTGTAATTCTGGCTACTCGGAAGGATCGCTGGAGCCCAGCGGGTGGTGGTGACAGAGTGAGACTCCAACTCAAAAAAAAAAAATGTGTAAAGATGAGGTCTTACTATGTTGCCCAGGCTGGTGTCGAACTCCTGGGCTCAAGCCATCCTTCTGCCTAGGCCTCCCAAAGTACTGGGATTATAGGCATGAGCCACCATGCCTGGCCAAATATGTGAAAATTTAAGTAAGAGAAGGTGAGAATAGGAACTGTCACAAGGCCGAGCGTAGTCACATCAAAAGCAAATTTCAGCCGGGCTCGGTGGCTCAGCCTGTTATCCCAGCTTTGGGAGGCTGAGGTGAGTGGATTGCCTGTGCTTGTGGGTTTGAGAACCGCCTGGGCAACTTGGCGAGACCTCATCTCTACAATAAATCAAAAACTAGCCGGGCATGGTAGCGCGCGCCTGTAGTTCCAGCTACTTGGAAGGCTGAGGCGGAAGGATCGCCGGAACCCAGCAGGTCGAGGCTGCGGTGGCCAGGAGTGGCCACTGCCCTCCAGTCGGGGCAACAGAGTGAGACTCCAACTCAAAAAAAAAAAAAAAAAAAACCAACAAAAAAACGAAAGCAAATTTCCATGCCACCTAAACGGCCAGTTTTCCTTTTCCTTCCCTTCCTTCTGCTACCAGTATCTGGTAGGGAGGTCCATGGACTGCAATCACGTGCCCCGTGGTGGGGATGGGGGTTGGGCGAGAGCCACGTTGTGTGGGGTGCCCTCCACCGAAGTCATCCGGGACCCATGAGATGTGCATCTTTCTAAACAGGCCTCAGGCAGCCAGCCCTTCTGTGTGGTGTCATGCCTTAGAGTCACCAGCAGAAGATAATGACAAAGGACACAGTTATTTCCACATCTGCATAATTGCAACATGTTAGTAACTTGGGAAGTAGATGCTTTGTCTTTTCCTTGGAAGCCCCACTTACTTTCTGCATCTCTTCCTCCCTCCATTGACCCTGGTCTCACAGTTGAGTGGCACAAAATTAATCTTTGGGGGCATGCTTCAGTCAGGAACAAGTGACAGGGAGAGACTAGGGGAGCAGCTTAGAAAACTTCTATTTGCTTTTATAGAGGTAGGGTCTTGAAACCTTCCAGGCAGGGGAAGGGGGTTTTCTGTTATTTTCTTTCCTTTTTTTTGAGTTGGGGTCTTACTGTCACCCAGGCTGGAGTACAGTGGCATGATCACAGCTCACTGTAGCCTCAATCTCCAAGGTTTAGGCAGTCCTTCTGCCTCAGCCTCCCGAGTAGCTAGACTACAGGCACATGCCACCATGCCCAGTTAATTTTTTAATTTTTTAATTTTTTTGAGTTGGAGTCTCACTCTGTCACCCAGACTGGAGTGCAGTGGCCGCTCCCAGCCACCGTGGCCTCGACCTGCTGGGCTCCGGCGATCCTTCCGCCTCAGCCTTCCGAGTAGCCGGAACTATAGGCGCGCGCTACCACGCCCAGCTAATTTTTTGATTTATTGTAGAGATGAGGTCTCGCCTGCCCAGGGGGGTCTCGAACCCATGGGCTCAGGCAATCCACTCACCTCAGCCTCCCAAAGGCACGGGATTACAGGCTGGCTCCAGTTAATTTTTGATGATTTTTTTTTTTGTAGAGACAAGGGCTCACTATGTTACCCAGGCTGGTCTCGAACTCCTTGGCTCAAGCAACCCTCCTACCACAGCCTCTCAAAGTGCTGGGATTACTGGTGTGAGCCACGGCTCCCGGTCTTCCTGTTATTTTCTTACAAAAAAATTGCAACTCAAATTTTGTATTTGCCTTGTGTCATATTAAGCTTTGTTTTGCCTACATTGCTTGCATTAATTAATAATCTAAGCTTGCTGAGGGGCTGTTGTCAGAAAACTCCTATTTTCCGAGAGTAAAGGGCGCCTTCCCTCTAAGCAAGTATTTTGTGACATGTTTTAAGTACACCTTTACCCTAGATAGTGTTTTCTACTACATAAACTTTTTATCAGCGAACAAGTGATTCTTTCTTCTGTGTCTGTGTTTATTCCGCCTGAGGCCCTGGTACGAGATACACTGCTAAATAGATTCCAGTCACATGATCCCAACCGTGTGAGCTTATAAGAGACATCTGTTTAAGTTTAAAAATAAATAATTAACACACTTGCACAGACAAAAGGTTGTTGCTCCTAGCAAGATTAAAATTAGTCTGCTGTGGCAGAAACTCTTTATGTCTCTCTCAAAGGAATATATGGTTGTGTTTTTTTTTCCATTTCATCTAAAGATGAAAAATTTAGGTAGAGAGAAAGACTTTTAACTTTTTCTTCTTCTTCTTTTTAAAAACTCACTGGTAGTTTCACGGTTATGGCGATAGGTCTCTTTCGTCTCTCTGGGGAATGGTAAGGTAACTCTTGTCCATGGCTCCTTCGAGATGACCTACAAGAGAAAAAATGATCCCAAGCAGAACCTTTCACAACGATGTGCCGATTTTTCAAATAGCTGTTTTGGTGGATGATGGATGACTAGAGTCTTGAATTGCAAAATGAAAAGGAAATAGGCTAAGTTGTCTTTTGCAAGCCCCTGCCCTCAGATGCAGTGCCTGGCTCCTGGCGAGCAGAGGTGGGTGCTGCTGTCTGCAGCCCCAGCAGCACCTGCTTCTCAGCCTGTCTCTTGGTCCAGGAACCCTTCCCGGGGGGGGGAACTTGAACACACCCATTGTCTGAAGTTATTACAGCTAAAGGCCAGGTTTGGGGGAAGGAGGTCATGGTTGCTTCCCCCTAAACCGTTACCTGATGTACTTTGCAGGGCATCATCTGTATCCTGTGTGATCAGAGACTCCCTTGTGGTTGAAGGCCCCCTCTAAACAAAAACCAGCCTGAGACTGTGGTAAGGTCTCTCTTTGAAAATGTGGTGGTTCACGCCTGTAATCCCAGCTCTTTGGGAGGCGGAAGCGAGAGGATTGCCTGAGCCCAGGGGTTCGAGACCAACCTGGGCAACTTGGTGAGACCTCATCTCTATGATAAGTAAAAAAATTAGCCAGGGGTGGTGGCTCACACCTGTAGTTCCAGGTACTTGAGGAAGGCTGAGGTGAAAGGATCGCTTGAGCCCAGCAGGTTGAGGCTGTGGTGGCTATGAGTGTGTCACTGCACTCCAGCCTAGGTGACAGAGTGAGACTTTGACTCAAAAAAAAAAAAAAGAGGAAGAAAATGTGGAAAACAGCAACTCTCACTTTATTGTGTCTTGCCTTCATGTTTTCTTCTAAAATACTTTACTGGTGATTTGGAGGTGCTGTGTTTCAGAAAGAGTGTATCTAAATGACAGGTGTGTTAAAAGTGAGTGACAAAAAAGGAACAGATGAAGTCATCATAATCACACCACTGCTACATTTTAGAGCACTTACTCCTGGGCTGGGCTCCATCTTCCGTCCATCCATCCCACTTTTCTCTCCTTTTTTGGAGGTGGGGATTGGAGTCTCACTCTGTCACCCAGACTGGAGTGCAGTGGCACACTCATGGCCATCGCAGCCTCGACCTGCTGGGCTCCGGCGATCCTTTGGCCTCAGCCTTCCAAGTAGCTGGAACTACAGGTGCATGCCACCACTCCCGGATACTTTCTGTGATTTATCGTAGAGACAAAGTCTCACCAAGTTGCCTAGACTGGTCTCGAACCCGCAGGCTCAGGTGATCCTCTTGCCTCGGCCTCTCAAAGTGTTGGAATTACAGACTGAGCCACCGCGCCCGGCCAGTCCCACATTTCTGAATGCAGACTGTGTGATAGGCACTGGGCCCGACACCTGAGAGGAACTCCAACTCTGCTGTCGTGGAGTTTGAGGACTAACATAGCTGTGAATTGCCATGTATGTACACTGTTTTTAAAAAATGATATCATGCTTTATGTATGTTTTTGAATTGTTTCTTTTTCACTGAAGGCAAAAAAGAACTTTTTTAAATTTTATTTTTGAGTTGGAATCTTCCTCTATCACCTAAGCTGGAGTCCAGTGGCACAATTAAGGCTCACTTCAGCCTCAACCTTGTGGACTCAGGAGATCCTTCGACCTGTAGCTGGGACTTCAGGCCTGCCACCATGCCTGAATAGTTGTTGTGTTTTTTTTGAGTCATAGACTCACTCAGTCACCCAGGCTGGAGTGCAGTGGCCCATTCATGGCCACCACAGCCTTGACTTGCTGGGCTCAGACTTTCTTTCTACCTCAGCCTTTCAAGTAGCTGGAACTACAGGTGCATGTCGCTTCACCGGCTAATTTTTTGATTTATTGTAGAGACGAGGTCTCCCCAAGTTGCCCAGGATGGTCTTGAACCCCTGGGCTCAAGCAGATCTCTTGCCTTTGCCTCCCAAAGTGCTGGGATTACAGGCTGAGCTGGGTTTATATTTTCTTAGTGCAATGGGAAAATTGAGGGCTCGAACCCCATAGCAACGAGGTGGAGTTGGCTCCCTCAGTCGCTCAGGAGACTAAGCAGGAGAGAGGATGATGAGTCATGCTGGGGGGACAGGGATGTGAGGGAGTCAAGGTCTGTTTCAGAAATAGGACGGCCCTTGGTGATGGTCTGAAGGAGATGTGTTTGCAAGGGACGTCAAAAAGAACTCCAGGTGGGGTGCAGTGGCTCACATGTGTTATCCCAGCACTGTGGGAGGCCGAGGCTGGAGGATTGCTTGAGCCCAGGAGTTCAAGACCAGCCTGGGCAATATAGTGAGACTTCATCTCTTAAAAAATCAGAAAATTAGCTGGGTACAGGTGGCATGTGCCTGTAGTCCCAGCTATCTAGGAGGCTGAGGCAGAAGGATCACCTGAGTCCAGGAGGTCAAGGCTTGTGGTGAGCCGTGACGGTGCCAATGCACTCCAGCCTGGGTGACAGAGTGAGACCCTGACTCAAAGTAAAAGAAAAAGAAAAAGGACTCCTGGCTTTGTGATTTGGCTTCTTGGAGATCACTGGCACCACCGAGATGATGGGCAGCTTGAGGGAGGCTGGCTTGATGGAGGAGGAGGTTAAGTTTGAGTTTGGCATGTGGTCTGAACTGCCTGTGAGGCTGCCACGTGGGGACATGGTGGGGGTTGGGGGGGCACTTGGCCACACGGGAGCCTGGAGCTTCAAAGCATGGTGGGTTGAAGAAGCAGGTCTAGCCATTTTCAGTATGTCAAAGGTGTTCAAAGCCAAAGGAGGGGATGAGGTGGGGGGGGGGCACAGAGAGGTAATAACAGTCCAAATCTTCGAGAGGCTTCTGCATGGAGAGATTGAGCAGGAGAGCACCTAGCTGTACAAACAGGGATGCTAGGATGTGGTACAGAGCCAGGCACAGGGTGCTGCCAGGGAAACCCAGGTGCTGAGAGGAAGACAGAGGAGGGGAGGGGGAGAGAGTCTGAGGAGGGAGCACTTCGGGAGTGTAGAGAGGTATGGAAACTTGGCAGGCTTGCAGGTCCCAGGGGAGGCCTGTTTTTAACTGACGCACGTGGATTTATAGTGACAGCACACTGCTTGGCTCTGTGGTCGCTTATCGCCAGGAAGTGGGTTATAGTTATCGAGGGAAGGAATTCCTGCAGACCAGAGGGCTTGAAGAAGGGGAAACCTTCATTCCCTGCTTGGAGGAACATGCCTCTCCCAACTATCTTTTGCTATATAGATGCTTTTGTACACTGTAGTATTTATTTTCTTTAATAAGTTTGAAAAGCAAGCGCTTACACATATTAACACATACAATCTGTATGGCAATCCTGTAAGATGGGTCCTTTTGTGCCCATTCTACCGATGGGGAAACTAAGGCACAGAGAGATGATTGAGCTCATCTAAAATCTCAGGACTAAGAAGCCATGCTGGTTCCAAGCTCAGTTTTCTGAACACTGTATCAAACAATCCTTAGGCCCCTTGGAGCCATATACTCCTTTGTAAGGAAGTGGAATTGTTTTAAAACGTAATGTAGTCCCAAGAACCTCTTTGCCTTGAAGTAGCTAAAGGCTCTTTTATTTTGAATCACCCAGATATAGCATCCATGACTAATTTCACTTTGCGAGTTAGGATTCAGCTGACGCTCTGTAGCCTGCGGAGTTGTCCCCTGCAAGTATGTTGGTCTTGCTGTGACCTTCTCAGGTCAATATAGTCCAGTACCCATTGTCACATGGCCAACAGCCAGTGCACATGGGCATCTTCTAAGGGGCCAATGTTACCAGTTGTACCAGAGGGCCATGCCCCCGCTGCAAAACAGGTGCGAGGTCAGGAATAGGGAGATTTCTGTGTGCCAGAAACTGCCCCATGTACCTGCAAATCAAACTGAGCAGAGAGTGCAAACCAGTGCCGTGTGGAAGCTTTTTTTCCTGGCTGGGCATGGTGGCTCATGCCTGTAATCTCAGCACTTTGGGAGGCCAAGGTGGGTGGATTGCTTGAGCCTAGGAGCTTGAGATCAGCTTGGGCAACATAGTGAGACCTCATATCTACCAAAAAAGAAAGAAAGAAAGAAAAAAGCGTTTTTGGTGAATAATTTAAAACAAATCTAATTGTGGTAAAACATATTAAAATGTATCATCTTTTAGCCAGACTGGGTGACTCAGTCTGTAATCCCAGCTGAGGCAAGTGAATTGCCTGAGCCGAAGGGTTTGAAACCAGCCTGGGCAAATTAGTGAGGCCTCATCTCTACAGCAAATCAAAAATTAGCCGGGTGTGGTAGCACGTGCCTGTAGTTCCAGCTACTTGGAAGGCTGAGGCAGAAGGATTGCTGGAGCCTAGCAGGTTGACGCTGGGATGGCCATGAGTGTGCCACTGCATTCTAGCCTGGGTGACCGAGTGAGACTCCAACTCAAAAAAAAAGTGTCATCTTTTAACCTTTTTTAATCGTGCAGTTCATGGTGTTGAATGCATTCGCATCGCTGTGTAACCAGTGTCCAGAGCTCTCTTGCAAAACTAAAGCTCTACACCCATTCAACGACTCCCCATTTCCCCTGCCCCCACCCCCTGCAGCTACCTCTCTCCTTTCTGTCCCTGTGAACTTGACTAGTCTAGGTTCCTCATGTAAGTGGACTCATGTGGGATTGTTATTTTTGTGACCGGCTTATTTCACTGGGCAATTTCCTTCCTTGCTAAGGCTGAGTGATATTCCGTTCTGTGTACCCACCACGTTTCACTTATCCTCTCAACCTTCCACGGACACATGGCTGCTTCCACCCTTTGGTTTGGGTGGATAATGCCACTGTGAACGTGCAGCACGTTGTACCAAAGCGTTTCCTCTTTTTCCCTATCGAGAAACGGTCTCCTATACAGGGATGAGATAGAGAGAGGGAAGGCTGGTTTGGATGCAGTGATTCCTTTAGCAAGCATGAGTGATTTTCTGTCTGCAGGAAAGAAGCAATTCTGGAGGTAGGTGTGTGTGTGTGTGTGTGTGTGTGTGTGTGTGTGTGTGTGTGTGTGTTGTGTGTACACATGCAGGCAACTAAGAAGCTACCTACTCTTAAACAAGAGACCGTCTTATTAACCTTTTATTCTGTTTCTCACTCTTCTACCTATTGTGTTCAATAATGTGGCCCAATTGATTCTTTAATACTTCCCAGAATCCCATTTGTAGAATACGAATGCATCATTTTTTAAAAACTATATATTTTTTCTCTGATAGCAAAAAAAAATACAGGAATGATTTAATTTAAAAAAAAAAACAGCAGGGCATGGTGGCTCACGCCTATAATCTCAGCACTTTGGGAGGCAGAGGTGAGAGTATTGTCTGAATCCAGGGGTTGGAGACTAGGCAACTAGGTGAGACCTCGTCTCTACAATAAATAAAAAAATTAGCCGGACATGGTGGCACACACCTGTGGTTCCAGCTTCTTGGAAGGCTGAGGCAGAAGGATCGCCTGAGTCCAGCAGGTTAAGGACGCGGTGGCCGTGAGTATGCCACTGTACTCCAGCCTGGGCGACAGAGTGAGACTCCAACTAAAAAAAAAAAAAAGATTTCCTAAAAGCAAAAAGAAATTCAAATTACCTATAAACCTACCACCCAGCAATGACCCATTAATATTTTAGTGGAATCATGCACACATGGGTGGGTTATGTTCTGTCAGTTATAAGTTTTTATGGTCTGTGTTCAATTTTCTATGTTTGCTTGTTTTTGTAGAGATGACATCTCACTATGTTCTCCAGGCTGGTCTTGAACTCTTGACCTCAAGTGATCCTCGTACCTTGGCCTCCCAAATACCTAGGCATGAACCACCTCACCCAGTTGTGTTTGTTTTGTTTGTTTGTGTTTAATTAGATCACACCGCACGCACCACTTTGTAAGTGTCCTTTTTTCACTAATACATCATGCGTGTCCTCCCTTGTCATCTCACCCCATTCTGCAGGTGGCTGCGTGCAGCGCATGTGGGATTCTCGGGGTGGCTCCCCATCAGAAGTTGATTGGGGTGTCCTGCAGTTTCGGTGCCATGCGTGGTTTCTCTGCGGAAAGTCATAGTGGAGTAGGAAGGGTGGCATTCCCCTCGTTTTCTGGCAGAACAAACAAGGAGCAGAAGCTAGCCCTGAATGACTTAACCAGGGCGAGGAGAGCTGGAAATAGAAACCACATCGCTCGCTCACTGCCTTGCGCTTGACTCGCTTGATAAAACGAATCTTAAGATCATTATCAGCGGAAGTTATTTTCTCTAATCTCCTGGGAGTAGGCTTTAATATTTTTATGTTTGCTTAATGGTCATTTCATTTCTGCATCTTTTTCTTTTTTTAATTAAAAAACAAAGGAGAACGTTCCAGGCTTTTGTGGGAGACTTCCTGGGGCTTTTCCTGCAACACTCTGAAGGAATTCGGCCCCTGGACCCTCTTCACCTCCCCCCTGGAGAATCATCTGACTCTGAATGGCCCAGCTGTAGGCCAGACTTTTCCAAAGCTGTTTGGAAGTTCAGGGTCTGTTTTGTTTACCAGATGCCTCTTTTTGCAGTTTTATGATCTAATTCAAAATACACTTTAAAAGACTAACAAGGTGCCATCCATATGGAACTTTTATGGGGTAGATTCTCTTGATTTATAATTTGTATAGTGTTGATTTGGTGCTAATTATTTGGGGGGCTTGGGGGTGGGGTGCTGAGCATTTCAGTTTGTTCATTCAACAAGCATTTATTGTGCACCGAATAAGAGTTACAGCCCTGGACCTGGGGAACCCTATGTCACTTAGGAGAGCTAGACAAGAAACTCTACCCTGATGGTACAGCGCTGCAACAAAGTGATGCCCAGGAGGGCATGGGAGCAAGGAGGGGTCTGTACCCAGGAAGGAGACGGGGCTATTCCAAGCCAGGGCTCTCCACAACCCGTGAGTATACCTTGAGAACTCAGCAGGTAGCTCAGCCTCATGGGAGGGAAGAGGGCATATGGCTGGGAGCATGGCCCAAGACTGGCATGGAGGGAGATGGGGCATGTGGGTGCTGGTGCCCTTCAGTTTGTGCCCAGATGTAAAAGCAACAGGCAGGTTCCAGTAGACACAATGGAGCTGAGCGGGTAGCTCTCAAGGTGTGTGGGCAGGACTGGGTGATGGGAGCGCTGGGGACTGCCTCTCCTGCTTTTATACCCTTCAGGGCTACCCAGGGGTGACATCAACCTTGGGGCAGCTGATGGGATGATGCCAGTTTGCCCTTTCAGAGTGGAGGAAAAAGCAGGCATGGACTTGGCACACCCATGTTATAGCAGCATTATCCTCAGCGGCCAAAAGGTGGAGGCAGCCTATGTATTCACTGGGGAAGGAATGGGTAAGCAAAACAAAGTGTATACTAGGGGTGCCACAAAAATGTGTACACATTTAAGAGATGTTATCTACAGATTACTTTTTAAAGTTGAATTATGGTAGCAATGTGTAGTATGATGTCCACTCAAAAGATGATGTTAATCAAATGATGTTAATCATAGCATCGCCATGCAACAGGCAAGACGGTATTACAATTTTGACATAGTTTTTTCCTTTCTTAAACTGTGTATACATTTTTTGGCATCCTCTGTATGTATAGTGGAACATCTCGCAGCCTTAACCAGGAAGGATATTCTGACACATGCTGGACATGAGTGACCCTTGAAAGCACGCTAAGTGAAACGAGCTAGTACCAGAAGGACAAGCAGGTACGATTTTACTTATGTGAAGTCCCTAGAGTAGCTACATTCATAGAGATGGAGAGTAGGAGGGTGGTTGACAGGGGTTGGGGAAGGGTGGATGGGAGTCGACGTTCAGCGGGTGCAGAGTATCTGGAAAGATGAGCAAGTGCCGGAGATGGCTGGTGCTGATGGCTGACTGCAGTGTGAAGGAACTCAATGCCGCTGAACTGTTAACTTAAAATGGTTGAGGCCAGACACAGTGGCTCATGCCTGTAAGCTCAGCACTTAGGAAGGCCGAGGTGAGAGGATTGCCTGAACCCAGGAATTCGAGACCAACCTAGGCAACCTGGTGAGACCTCATCTCCACAATAAATCAAAAACGTAGTCAAGTGTGGTGTTGCGCATTTGTAGTCCCAGCTATTCAGAAGGATTGCCTGAGCCCAGCAGGTCAAGGCTGCGGTCGCCGTGATTATGCCACTACGCTCCGACCTGGGTGACAGATGAGACCCCGACTCGAAAAAAAAGTTAAAATGGCCAATTTTATGTTATGTATATGCTACAATTTTAATGAAAAACAAAAAAACGGAGTGGAGCAAAGCTGTGTCCCAGGCTAGGGACTGCCGTGGAATGTGGAAGAAGAGTCACATGGCCACTCTGCTTCCTTCCATGTGGAGCTGCTCCGGCCTATCCCACTCCTCTCGCCGTGTCCCTGCCGATGAAGCCCAGATTGCCAGGGAAGAGGGTTCTCTGTGTGCTTGCCCATTTGTATGGATGGGAGCATCCTCCGGAATTCTTCGCGGTATCTAGGGTACATGATAAGTTTACTAGGTCCCAGCCACCTGTAGACCCGCGCTAATGATTAAACACATTAAGCCTTTGATGTGTCACGCAGGACACTCCGTAGAGAAGCTGTCTGGTCTGTCAGAAAAGCAGTTATTTCTAACATTAACAGGGCCTCCAAGGTCTAAGAGTGAAACCCCTTTTAAAACCCAGTTTTAAGTCATTCTTCCCAGTTGGGCAAAAGTTTCTTATTTCTTTGGCAAAGTAAATTTCATGTGAAACTAAGCTTTAACATTGTTTGAAGCTAAAAGAGCTTGCTTTCACACGCAGCAGAAACAGTGAAGGAGAATCATTTCTTTTGAAACAAACTTCTGGAGAACTCATCAGAATTTGCAAGGCCGTGGGATGCATACCCTCTTGCTCAGGATGTGTATGGGATGAGTACGGGAGGGGGTTTGAAGTGCTGTGTGACCTGCTGAGGCTCTCCTGAGGTTCCTCTGAAAACTTGGTGGCTTCCTGTAATTGCTATCAGCCACTGCATGGGGTCACGGGCAGCCTCAGGGCAGGTGACTTGTGTCTGGACTTGGTATCACTGTGTGCTGCAGACTGGTCCACGGTGGGGCAGCCACACGGGGTGGGGGAGATTGTCCAGCAGTCCTCTATCCCTTTCCACTCTTTCCTCAACCCAGCGCAGCCTCTAGCTACCAGCTCTGAAAGAACAGAGATGCAAGAGTGGAATTTTGACTCTTTTGCAGAGAAGTTTTTATCCTTATCTACCATGTCCCAGTGACCTTGGGCAAGTTACATTCCCTGTTGGACCCTCAGTTTCTCTGTCTTGCAAAACAGGAGTCAGAATAATATCCTCTGGCTGGGTGCAGTGGCTCATGCCTATCCCAACACTTGGGAAGGCTGAGGTAGGAGGATCGCTTGAGCCTAGGAGTTTGATACCAGCCTGGGCAACGTAGCAAGACCTTGTCTTCTACAATAAAATTAAAATATCAACTGGGCGTGGTGGTACATGCCTGTAGTCCTAGCAACTTGGATGGTGAAGTTAGAAAGATGGCTTGAACCCAAGAGTCTGAGGCTGCAGTGAGCTATGATCGCACCACTGCACTTTGGCCTGAGTGACAGAGTGAGACCCTGTTTCTAAAGAAAAGAAAAGAAAATAAGGAAAAACAACAACAAGGGTGAGACAGTAGTATCCACGTTACTACCAAGGGTATTGTGAGAATTAAGCCCAAAGATATCTTAAAGTCTTTAGCAGAGTACTTGGTGCAAATTGTTCCCAAAAGAAAATATAAACACGGGACTAGGGCCTGCCTGTGTTAGATGTGGTCTGTTATCCTTCCTGAGAGCCTCGGTGCTGTGTGAAGGAATGTCTGACCACATGCAGAACCGAGTCCCCTTCTACCCACACTTGCCCTGTGGCTTTGGGGGCCCAGTGAGCAGGGTTGCTTCTGAGTTCAGTGTGTTTTGGGTTCCAGGACCACACACCCAAGGTGTCTCTGGCAGTAGGTGGATAGGCCTGGGATCCATGGATGCCCCTCATGCTTTTTATTGGTTTTCTAGCAGAAGCCAGACAGCAGGGTTTTATGAACCCAGGAAAATGGGCTCTTGATGCTTGCGAGAGGTTAAACCTTGGAGCCAACTTCATAGGCTCAGTTCAGCCTCAAAATGAGCCCTGTACATCCTGATGCTTGACAGCTTCTGTTTGTTTCTTTTTTCTTTTTTGAGTTGAAGTCTCACTCTGTCACCCGGACGGGAGTGCAGTGGCATGTTTATGGCCCACAGCCTCGACCTGCTGGGCTCAGGCAATCCTTCTACCTCAGCCTTCCAAGTAGCTGGAACCACAGGCGTGCGCCACCAAACCCAGCTAATTTTTTGATTTATTTTAGAGATGAGGTCTCGCCAACTTGCCCAGGCGGGTCTGGAACCCCTAGACTCAGGCAATCCTCTCTCCTTTGCCTCCCAAAGTGTTGGGATTACAGGTGTGAGCCACCACGCCCAGCCTAGCTTCTGTTTCAGAGGATGTTGTGAGGGCCTACTTTGTGGAGAACAAGTTCAGACTGCCGTTTCCCATGGTGTTGGCTGCAAAGAAGGCGAGAGTTTGCTCTTTGTTTGGGGATTAGATCACTGAAGTTTTGTTAACATATGACCTGTACCAGTGGGCTGTGGTTTCTGTATTCAAATGAGTGACCTCCAGGATCTGTCCTGGTGCTAACACCCTCTTCTCTGATTCGCTCCCTATGTCCCTACCCTGGGCTGCTCCCTCCTTGTGACCATAACATAACACCTGGGACACATCATTCAGTGCCCTCTCCATTTTATAATGATCTCTTAGTGTGTTTCTTAAGAGATTGCTCTTGAAGGCAGGGCCTTGCTCTAGTCCTTGATTCCACAGCACCTTGTAGTGGGTGTGTAACAGTTGAACGAAGGGTAACTGGATGAGGAATGCATGAATGAATTGTTTACAATTCAGTGAGCAGTGTCCTGGGGTAGTGGAGAGTAAGGAGGAAGTCCCTTGAACCTTTCCATGGTCTGCACTGTTGTTATCAGTGCTGCATATCCTTTGGTTTGGTTTGGTTTCGTTTTGAGTCCAGGTCTCACTCTGTCTCCCAAGCTGGAGTGCAGTGGCATGATTACAGCTCACTGCAGCCTCTACCTCCTAGGCTTAGGTGATCCTTCTGCCTCAGTCTCCCAAGTAGCTGAGACTACAAGCGTGTGCCACCATGTCTGGCTAATTTTGAATTTTTTGGTAGAGACGCAATCTCTCTAGGTTGCCCAGGCTGATCTTGAACTCCTGGGCTCAAGCGATCCTCCCGCCTAGACCTCCCAAAGTGCAGGGATTACAGGCATGAGCTGCCATGCCCAGCCAGTGCTACGTATCCTTATCCATGCCTCAGTGTTTTGGTAAGGCTTACAAAGCCTGTTTTGCTGCCTCTTTTCCCCTTTTGATAAAATGATATTATTTCCCCTTGTGATCTTTAAGGATCTACCCATTATTCAGAGAGGGACATCATCTCTTCTGTGGTGCTGCTTTGACTGGTGCTGCTTTGACTGACATCTCTTTTTTCCAAGACCTCTGCTACTCTCTAAAACCCTAGCATCTAATAGAGCCATAGGCTACGCAGTTACTCTTGGGGCACCCACCCTCCACATGCACCCTCATGGGAACTCTGGTTCCCCATGACCCAGACTGGCATGGCTCAGAGCACTCCTGCATCCCAGGTTTGACCTGTGAGTATTGGCCAAAGTTTTAACGTTTCAAAGGTGGGTGTTTCCTGGCTCCTTGCAAGACGGTAAGCCACAGAACTGAGCCTTACCTACATTTCTTTATTATTCTTTGTATCCCAGCACCTAGGATGGGATATTTGTATGTTTATGGTAGTGATAGTGACAACTTGATGAAAGTCACACAGTAGAGACAGGATTGGATCTGAACCCTGCCCTCTCCTTTGCTTAATAACAATGGATTCTAATCTTTTCTGGGGATCATGCGCTCTATTTTAGAGAGGAGGGAAAGATGCAAAGTGTATACATGTGGGTTCATCTGATTTTAGAAGGTCCACAAAATCCCTAGGAGGTCCAGGGACCCCAGTTTAAAGATTTTGCCCTAAAGAATGACACCATCAAACACTATTAGGAAAATAAATGGTAGTTGATTGCATTTTATTTTAGCTCACTTTCTGAAAATGTTGGTTGAAAACAGTGTATCTCATCCTCCCTAGTTGTTAAGAACATATGCTTTTCCGCATCACCAAAGCCATGGCATAAATTGTCCATTGAGACCTCGGAGATAGGCTTTTTCAAGAAGCCTGATAACGGTTGGATCCCCATGGCATCCAAAGTGAATATTCATGTGACTTTATGCACAGCTCTGGTGCAGATTCACTTTGGAAATCTTTCCTGAACAACCTGGTAATTAGAACGGTGGTGGCTAATTAGGTATACGGTGAGGTAGATGCACTAATAATATATTTTCAAAAGGCTCCAAGCGAGCTGTTGAAAAATTAAACTGAAATTAAACGGCCTCTGCCGAGGCTGACGGAAGCGCCCTGGCTGGCGTATTGTCTTCCCTCTCAGATGTTGAAAGTACTCATGGCTTCTCCTGCTGAAAACAGGATCAGCCTCTTAAAGAGGGAGTCATTTGCAAGGGTGTCTCACAGCAGATGTGAGGGGCTTGGGAGATTATGGAGGTGGAAGTCCCAGAGCCCTAAACAAACAGCACTGTGATGTGATCAGTCAGGAGGTTGCCTTCTGCCCTGTCGGGATGTGGAAGAGGGGCATGAGGTGCAGGTGTGCCAACAGGTGCCCAGAGGCAAAGTGACTGACCCAGGAAAGGGCTGCCAGGTAGCCTGTGGGAGGGACCAGAGCATCTGTGAAAGCGGTGGGCCGGCCCTGCTCTGGGGAGGGTTTGCCCAGTCTGCTGCTGTCTATCCTGGTACCCACTCCCGAGGGCCATACACAGATACCCACAGGACCCATGTAACCCGCATTTGAAAGGGAAGGCTCTAAAATTAGATCATCTGGTCCCTGGTCATGTTCCCCCACCCTCTGGCTCTGGCCTGGTCAAGTCCTGCAACCTCTTGGTCTCCAAAGCTACAGTAAAAGGAAAGTGAACCAGATCTGTAGTGTGCACATTGTGTCCTAGCAGCTTTCTTGAGATGTAATTCACATACAACCTGTTTGAAGTGTGCTAGTCAATAGTTTTTAGTATACTCACAGAGTTGAGCAATCATCACCACATCTAATTTTAGAACATTTTCATCACCCTCAAAAAGAAAACCCAGTGGTCACTAAGCGGTCACTCCTCATTCAACCCTCACAGCCCCAGCCCCTGACAACCACTCAACTACTTTCTGTCTCTGGATTTGCCTATTCTGGACATTTCTTATAAATAGAATCATACACTATGCGGTCTGTGCATGACTTTTTGGCCTAGCGTAATGTCTTCAAGGTTCATGTTGTAGCATGGATCAGTAATGCCATTCCTTTTTATGGCCAAATAATAATTGCATTTTATTCATCCATTTATCAGTTGGTTTTCGCATTTTGGCTATTATGAATAATGTCACTGTGAGCATTCATGTGTGAGTTTTTATGTGGACATATATTTACATTTTCCTTGAATTATATCTAGGAGCGAATTTGTTGGTCATATGGAGTAACTCTGTTTAACATTTTGAGATATAATTTATGTTATATATATTTGTGTATATATACAGTATACATCTGCTATATATGTAAAATATATACATCATTAACGTGTGTGTATGTGTGTATATATATATATATATATACATACATATACATATTTTAAAGTATTTTAAAAACAGCAGTAAAATGTAAACTCAATAGTGTTCTACAGCAAAGCCTAACACACAGGTGACTTATGCATCAGTTAACTAACTACATTAATTAACTCATGCTACCTGAGTAAGTTGATTTTGTGCAATTAAGCGTCACCTACCACATCTGTTAAATTGAATTAGACCTGAGATGTTTAAAAATGTTTGCCATAAGCACAACTTGTCTTTGTTGATGGTAATCATATCCTTACTGTGCAGCCCAGACCAAAAGAAATAAATCAGATGCTGAGTGACCTCAGACTAGAAGTGTCACCCATAACTTCTGGTTTCAGATTTGTTTGTACATCAAAATAGCTTCACTGCCCTGATGTTAAGTCAGTATTACGTACTCAAATTTATAAAATTTATAATTGTTTGATCGGGTTTTATGTTTTGGGATTTGGTGTAGGATTTAGTTTTGGGGACTTCAGAAAGCATTTTGCTGCTCAGAAGGAGTTTGAGCATCTCTGTTCTAGGTGATTCCTAAGGTCCCAGCTTTGGCTTTTGACCTCATCCCTGGTTTGGCCTGGGCTTCAGCTGGTTTGCTGAAGGTGTCAGAGGAGAAATGTTAAAATGACTCCCTGGAGCTCTTGAGATGCGTCCTTGTCCCTCCTGGGCCAGCTGTAGCTATAGAGTTTTTCATGCCGTGCTTAAGGATTTATTGAGCACCTACTGCATACCAGGATATGTGCTAGTCATTGAAAGGCTTTCAAAGATGCAAGGACATCGTTATTTGTCCTCTAAGTGCTTGCGGTCAGGCTGGAGACAAATAAATGTAAAATAATAAGAATAAAGTTAACCAGTCTATATGTACTTATGAATATTTCCAAATGTGGTAAAGATACCAAATGTTTTAAGAATTCAGAAAATGTCAGGGACGGCTTCACAGAGCAGGTGGTACCGCACTATGTCTTAGGAGGAAGGTAGGATCTGTGTGGGTAAAGCAGATTCTGAATTTTCTTCTGAACTAGGTCACCCTTGGGCATCCTTAGCCTCCTAAGCCCCTTATGGTAAGGCCAGTGGCTCAGCTGTACCCAGTTTTCCTTCAGCTTTCTATAAAGAGAATAAACATGGTAGCCAAGGGGAAACCGGTGTTTTTTGAAAGCCTTCCGGAAAGAAATCTGAGATCATTCAGATGGACAAGGAAGAGGCATCAATCTTTGTTTCCATAAACTGCTATTGAGCCTGGGCCACAGTTAATCTGAAAAACTAGAAAACAAAGATTTACAAAACCCTGTCTATCCCGAATTCGCTATAATTAATTGCATGCTGTTTCTGAGCTGTCAAAATCCGTTTCTGCAGAAGGCCCCTCAGAACAGAGAAAGGTCAAGCTGGAAACCAAGAGAGACACTCAGGGGAGCATTTATGCAGGTGTCCTTACTAGGAAGGCAACCTCCTAAAGGTCTGGTTAAATCCCGACTTGGCTGGAACAGCTCCGCCCCAGTCCCTGCTGGTTCTAATTAGACGAGCTCTGTTACCATCTCAGCACTCCTGGCTGGGGAGGAAGGAGAGCAGTGCACCTCCAGCAGGATTTCCCCCATCCTTTTCCATAGAGCAGGACACACAGGGCCCCCATTTTGCATTGTAAAGAAAAATAAATGTGTCTGGCCCACAAAGTCCTCAGCATGTACAGGCATTCTTCCAAAGCACCAGTAAGTCTTCCCAGTGCCTGAGAAAGAGAGGCAAGGTCACCCGTGCTCAGATCATTGTCAGGCTTGGGGTGTTTAAGAGAAGGCACCCTTGAGTAGAGAGAAGGGTGCAGGATAAGACAGATTCCCCGAGAAGGCTGGAAATGAGTGGAGGCCGGGCTTAGCCTCTGTCTAAGGAGGTAACTCCAGCCTACTGCCTCCACACCCTCACTCTCCCATGTAAGCCCTGCAGGGGTGCTTCCACCTCCTGTATGGAGACTGAAAGGCTGTATGTGTGCTCATGCATATGTGTGCACACGTTTGCTCCATCGTGCTGCAATACCAGCCCCGCCCATCTGTGTGTGCATCCGGCCTGCTCACTGGCCTTGGGGTCTCTATCTGGGCCTCCTGGAGCCGACACCAGCCATCTGATTATCTGGGTCCTCCTGGAGCCGACGCTGGCCGTCTTATTGGGAACCTGGCTCCTGCCGGGCCTCTTTCCTGGAGTGGGACTCTGCATCAAGGAATTCCTCCTATGCCTCTCATGGTTCTGTTCCACTCTGGAAAGGACGCATGTGAGAAGCCCGTCCTGACATGCCATGTCTGCATGCAACAGGCCCCACCCCTGGAGGGCCTCCTTGCCTCCTTATAGTTTATGGTCTTGGCTCCACACCACATGCTCCACACGGGGTCTAGCCTGGCCTCAAACACTGGGTCTAGGGGCTGCGTTCTCAGCCACCCTCCCTGCCTGGCCCAGGCGAGCTTTTTTTTTTGAGTAGGAATCCTTGCCCAGGCTGGAGTGCAGTGGCACATTTCCGGCCACTGCAGCCTCGACCTGCTGGGCTCCGGCGATCCTTCCACCTCAGCCTTCGAAGTAGCTGGAACCACAGGCGCACGCCACCATGCCTGGCTAATTTTTTGATTTATTGTAGAGATGAGGTCTCACCAAGTTGCCCAGGCTGGTCTCAAACTCCTGGACACAGGCAATCCTCTTGCCTCCGCCTCCCAGAGTGCTGAGATTATGGGTGAGCTTTTTTGCAGAGAACACCTGGATTTGATTTCTTGAATTCTAATGCCCACTCAGAACGTACATGAGTTGGCCCCAGATTCCTTAGTAGATCCACAGGACTCTTTGTTTTGAGTGCTCTTTCCTTCCCAGTATCCCCTTCCCACCCTCACTCTGTCTTGGTTGGGTACCCACTTGTCACCCTTCCCCTCGTGGGTGTCAAGTGTGTTCTGTAGCAAGATCAAGGCTGTTTATCTCATCAGCCATACACAACCTTCATGGATCCAGATTTTTCTCCCATCCAGTACACAGTGCCTGCTTCTGGCTCCTGCTCTTCTGCACAGTGCTCAGCGTGTCCCCTTCCGCTGCATCGCATGGCCCTTCCCTCCAGGTGAGGCTGAGCGTGAATTAGACTGCAGCACCAAGGCCGAGCACGGTGGCTCACACCTGAAATCCCAGCGCCTTGGGAGGCTGAGGCGGGAGGATCCCTTGAGGCCAGGAGTTCGAGACAAGCCTGGACAACATAACAAGACCTCATCTCTACACAAATTTTTAGAAAATCAGCTGGGCATGGTGGCGCACACCTGTAGTCCCAGCTGCTTGGGAGGCTGCGGTGGGAGGACTGCCTGAGCCCAAGCGATTGAGGTTGCAGTGAGCTATGATAGTGCCACTGTACTCCAGCTGGGGTGACAGAGTGAGATTCCGACTTCAAAAAAAAAAAAATAAGGAGAATGCAGCCATAGTCAGTGGCCCTGGCCTGGCTCCTTGATGTCCTGAAACCTTAAGGATATCTCAGGGGACTGGACAGGAGCCTTCAGGGTGTCCAGGTGTGCTTCATCTGCTGCTGTTTCTGTTTCCTTACTGTCTAGCTAGTCCCTTTGTCAGAGAAGTTTGAACTTGTTCCCAGGGGGAATCACTGGAGACCTTCAAGTTGGGGACTGGCAGGATGGAAAGGGTGTTTTGTAAGATAAGCAGGGCAGTGGTGGGTAGGTTGTTCCGGGGATCTTTGGGCGTGAATTCCTGGCCAGCTATTAAATCCTGGCAACAGGTCTGTCTGCCCTAAACAGCCCTGAACACCGAGATAACCTCACACCTTGGTTTTCCAGGATTTGGCAAGTGTGATGAGAACCCTTGAAATAAAAGTAAACTTGGGCAAGCCAAGTGCCTTTTGTAGTCTCTATAAACATTTAGAGAGTCGCTTTCTTGACCTGCCTATAAAAATGTAGAAACAGATCTTATTTGAACAAGCTGATTGGCAATCCTTGGTGTGTTGATTTTAATTTAATTTTTTTGCCTGATTCATCTGTTGAAGACTTTAAAATGTAACCAGATTCAAAACCAGTTTCCTAGCATTTTGTCTAATTAAAAAGGACCATTCCTCCTTTTAAAAAAGATAATCCTGTTTTCTTTCTTTTACAAAGAAAACCCCAGAGACCCCCTTCCTGCCCCTGGGATTTAAATTGCTTTGTTCTGAATTCTGGGTGTGAATCTGGCTCCAGGCATGTTAGTTGGGCTGAGGGAAATGGCTTTCCTTGAGTGAAGCAAGCCAGCCCTGTGCCCTTTACTCAAAGGCCCAGGGGCATTGAGCTGACTGGTCTAGACCGGATGCTCTGCCGGTCACCCCTGCCTGGTGTCCTGGCCCTGCCAGTATGCCACTGTCGGCAGATTACATGGCTCTCCTCTGGGATTTCCTCCACAGACTAACAAGCAGCGGTTGCCAGGTGAGCACAGAAGGGCCGCACTGCCTTTTGTCAGCACATTTGCTGCTAGATAAAGCTTTAGCTCCGTGGACAACAAAACCAAGTTTGATTCTAATTAATGTGTCCCCAGGCTAAAGCTAAGGCCGTTTTGCTTGAAGACTCCAGTATCTTCTATTAAGAGGCTGCAGCTGACTCTTCTCTCTTCATCTGTGAACACATATGTATCAGTGCAAAACAGTTTGCTTTTAAGTGAGCACAGTCTGATGGGGCTTCTGCTAACGGAGCATCTGGAATCTTGGCTTTACAGTTTGCCAACTCATGAACAATGTTATCATCACTTATTTGCTGACTATTGAAAATAAGCTAATGGGGCCATGGCCCTCAGCAGCTTAAAACTCTGTTACAGAAGCGAAGGCAAGAACAGGAGTGGATGGGCCGGGCGCAGTGGTGCATGCCTGTAATCCCAGCACTACTGGAGGCTGAGGCGAGAGGACTGCTTGAGCCTAGGAATTTGAGAACAACCTGGGCAACATAGCAAGACCCTGTCTCTACAAAGTGTGTGTGTGTGTGTGTGTGTGTGTGTGTGTGTGTGTATTAATTAGGTGGGCATGGTGGCTCATGCCTGTAGTCCCAGCTACTTGGGAGGATGAGGCAAAAGGATCACCTAACCCTAGAAAGTCAAAGCTGCAGTGACCCATGATTGTACCACTGCACTCCAGCCTGAGCAACAGAGTGAGACACTGATGTAAATAATAATAATAAGTAGATAAAATAAAAAATAACAGTGGAGGGATACCAGTGCAAATAATAATAATGATGATGATAAATGAAATAACAGTGAAAATAACAGTGGTTGTTAGCAGGTCCATTTTGCTTTAAGAGAGTCTAGTGTTTGGAAACCAGTGTTTTCACAAAAGATGTGTAAATGGCAGTGTAATTCTTGGGGTTTTTTTTCCCCCTGAGTCCCTGAGTCAGAGTTTCACTGGGCTAGAGTCCAGTGGCATGCTCATGGCCACCGCAACCTCAACCTGCTGGGCTCAGGTGATTCTTCCCTTCTCAGACTTCCAAGTAGCTGGAACTACAGGCGCGTGTAACCACGCCTGGCTAATTTTTGACTTACTGTAGAGACGAGGTCTAGTCAAGTTGCCCAGGCTGGTCTCGAGCCACTGGTCTCGAGCCCCTGGGCTCAGGCCATCCTCTCACCTCTACCTCCCAAAGTGCTTGGATTGCAATGAGCCACCATGCCCGGTGAATTGGGTTTGTATGCAGCCTTCACTTTAAGGCTCTTTTACATAGTAGTCTTCCATGGTAAATCAGCTACAAATTGTAGATTTCTGCCCTACTTTTTAGGATCACCTTTTCTGCTTGAACTTTGTTTCCAGAGCTAAGAATAAGTCTGTGATGGGCAGATAGAGAAAAGAACCAGGGGACAGAAGCTTCTACCCAGAAAGTATGAGATCTTGCAACATTTTACAGAGAGATTTTCTTGCTGCACAAGAGGCCAGCTCTGCTTTCCAGGCTCATGCACCCCAAACTTTTTCTTGTTGGGTTCTGATTGGGCACCTTGGGTCTTTGAGACTTTTTAAGTCAGCAGAGGAGACTAAGAGATATAGGCTGCCAAGTCTGTAAGGACCAAGTGGGACTTCTTGCTGTCCAGTCTTGACTCCTTCCTCATAACTGTGTTATCCCAAAGCATGGGGAAGCTTTCTGAGGGTGATTTCTGGATTCTGTTGACCCTATGGGAGCTCATCTATTAGGCCCACTCATACTTGTGTATGAAATAGCAGTGAGTGAAGGCCAGGTGCTCTCTGGGAAGAGTCCAGGAAAACCCACCCACTTGGTGAGGGAGTCATGAGTGTGTTCTGTAGCCATGATGGAACACCTGTTGTTGGCTATGCATGGTGCCTTCCCAGGGACACACAGGAAGGAGCAGCATGGACCTTCCCTGAACAGGTCATTATCTAGGGTGGTTCCGTTTTGTTTGCGAGGGGGAGGTTGGTCAGTGGGAGAAGACATAAGTACCAAAGCAAAACAAAAAACAAAAAAATTACATGCTTGTAGGTGTCTTATGACTGTAGTAATAGGTTATTTTTATGATTGGGGCTTATTTTTGGTCATAACAACTGTCTGAACAGATATGAAGTAAATATGACTTCATCTCCCCCATCGCCTATGGAACTGAGGTAGACACAACACCCTCACTTCTTCCACCCCCTATAAAGAGGTAACTACCATCCAGTGGCCCAACTTGCAGCCAGGAAGAAGGATTCTCAGAAGGGGAACCCTAGTGTTTAATAGGAAATTGCCTTTTTTTGTGAGTGAGATGTGATCAACCTAGGTATTTACCCAGGTCCCTTCCTGCTGTTTTTTTCCCTTCCTTCCTTTTTTTTTTTTCCTTCTCTATTTCTTTCTCTTTGCTGGTACAAGAGAGAACAGCTAATACCTGGCTAATACCTGGCTAATTTTTAAAATTTATTTGGAGACTAGGTCTCGCCACGTTGCTCAGGCTGGTCTCAAACCCCTGGACTCAAGAAACCTCTCGCCTCTGTCTCCCATAGTGCTGGGATTACAGACGTGAGCCACTGTGCCCAGCTTGCCCCTAGTAATTCTTTTAGGAGATTGGCTTTGGCCAGCTTGTCCTACTGGGACAAAATGACCCTGTCACAGACTCACTGGTCAACAGGGACAAAAATGCTCAGGGGAGGCCCATGCTGTTCCCTCCTGTATGTCCCAGGGGAGAGGCCATGCTTAGCCAATGACAGGTGCTCAGTCGTGGCAGGCTAAACACACTGATGACTACCTCACCAGCCTGGTGGGTTTTTCTGGACTTTTCCCAGAGAATACAAGACCTTCACTCAATGTTCTTCTTTCTTTCTGTCTTTCTTCAAACCCAGGTGTATGTCTTTGTTTTTTTTTTTCCCCTCAAACCCAAGTACTCACTGCTTTTCTATGGCATTGAGCTGTAGACAGTAGTGAGCGCCCCAAGACACTCTACTTACCAGGCTGAGGAGAAGAGATGGGCCCTCTTTCTAAAGAGCTGATGAAGGTGCTCTGACCACACTTGGCCCTCTGCCCTCCTGGGAACCTCAGAGTTGCTGCAGGCCAGAAGGACGACAGCATTATGAAGGAGGGCCTTTCAGGATGATCGGGCCCCTGGGCCCACTTCCCTCATCAGATGTTTGGGTGGCTGGCCTCTGTTCCTTTCCTGGAAATAGGTCCAGTGACCCTTTTGGGCTTGAAAGACACTTGATTGTTTTTTCTTTTTTTAAAATTTATTTTCTTTTTAAAAATAATTAGCCGGGCGTGGTGGCTCAAGCCTGTAATCCCAGCACTTTGGGAGGCTGAGATGAGAGGATTGCCTGAGCCTACAAATTCAAGACCAGCCTGGGCAACTTGGCGAGACCTCGTCTCTACAATAAATCAAAAAAATTAGCTAAGCATGGTGGTGCATGGCTGTATTTCCAGCTACTTGGAAGGCTGAGACGGAAGGATCGCCTGAGCCAGCTGGGGTGGCTGAGAGTGCGCCACTGCACTCCAGCCTAGGCGACGGAGTGAGACTCCAACTCAAAAATAAATTATTATTATTATTATTTTGTATTTTTCCTTCTTAAGAGATGAGGTCTCGCTCTGTTGCTCAGGCTGGTCTCGAACTTTTAGGCTCAAGTGGTCTCTCGCCTCAGCTTCCCATAGTGCTGGGATGACAGGTACGAGCCACTGCACCTGGTCTTAAAAGACACTTTAGAAACGCTGGCTTTGGGTCCTGCTTTTCCCACTTCTCTGTCGCCCCAGCCACATGTTTTTCTATGTGATTCCCCCCCCATTCTTTTCTTCCTCTAGTGACCTTTCCTTAAGCTTTCAGTGTAAGTGGATTATTCTCTCAGTACCACTGTGACCAGCCATAGGGTTCAGTGATTTGCACTCACAGACCATTATCCCTTTGACGATGAGTGGATTAATATGGTTCGAGTAGGACTACCCAGATGTGCAGTCGTGTTGTCATGGATTATGACTTCCTTGCTCAGACAGTCAAGTGTTCCAAGGATAGTGTTCTAAATGGGTCTGGTTCCTTTTGGGAGGCCAGCTTATGTGTGAGCGTTAAGTGTGAACCACATCAGCCTCAAAAGTGTGGCCATTGTGGAAGGACCTGACTTGCCACCCCAGAACACTCATTCTGGGGACCCGACACAGACGTTTCCATCTGGTGATGTCAGTCAGTACATAATGCTTTTGCTTTGGGCCCTGCCAGTCTCTTACTGAATGTCTGCTTGGTCTGTAAGGTGGTATGCTATTTTGGTCCAAAGTTAAGTATTCTTTGTTAGTCACTAAAATATGACACAAAGACCTCTATGTGTCAACTGTACCAATGATAAGGAGTTCATATAGTAATGGCTTAGTTTATGAAGCAAATTGCAGGGTAAAAAGAAGCTGGTTAAGCTTGGCCGCCTGCCCTCAGCCTTCTCTTCCATTGCGGGCTTTTTGGGGATAGAAGGCCAGTGGGGAGACATTACTACATTCCTTGGAAGGATCCAGGAAAGTGATGGGGGGCCAAGATGAGCGCGGCTGAGCTGCACCACCAGTTCACAGGACACACCCTTGAGGCAGAGAACATCATGGCAGGAAGGACAGGCATAGATTCGTTGTTTGATGGCGCCGTCAGATGAGTTCTTTACAACAACTGATGGTGGTCCTTTCCAAGCTCTGCATCTCAATCTCAGAAAATATACTGGTAGGTTCCATTCACAAACAACTGAAGTGCATGTGCTGAATTTAAAGGAACAGGCAGGCTTTTGGGCTTTGGATTATTTTCCCCTTTAAGGAATCCTGACCTTAAGTGCTTCTGTGTGTGTGTGTGTGTGTGTGACTTATTTTAGACGGTAAAAAAAAAAAAAGTATCATACACTGGGTGGCTTATAAACGATAGAAATGTATTTGTGTGTGTGTGCATTTTAGTTTAGACTGCTATAACAAAATATCATACACCAGGTAGCTTATAAACAATAGAAATGTATTTTCTCACAGTTCTGGATGCTGGAAGTTTGAGATCTGGGTGCCAGCCTGGTGGGGACCTGGTGAGGCCTCCCTTCCATGTTGCAGACAACCAACATCTTGTATCTTCACTTGGCAGAAAGGGAGCTAGCGAGCTCTCTGGGGTCCATTTGACAAGGGCACTAGTTCTATCAATGAGGGCTCCGCCCTCCTGATGATATCACTTCCGAAAGGCCCCACCTCCTAATACCATCACGGTGGGGATTAGGATTTCAACATAATGAATTCTAGGGGTACATTTAGTCTACAGTAACGTGTCTGTGTGTGTGTAAATGAGAATCTACACCTGCTCAATTCCTGAGGACAGTGATTGAGTGTGCTGGCTTTAAAAAAAACCCACATCCTTCTAACTGTATAGCAAGATATACTCTAATTTAGCTGTTTTCCAAATCAGCATGTGTGTTTTCCAGTGTGGGGAGAGCTGGATGCCGCTTCTTGAGAGCGGAGTTGCAAGGGTGTGTGCTCTTGTGGATGGCCTTTTTTTTTTTAGGGTGAACAACACACTGGTCTGAACATTGGATGAAACGAGAATCTGTGGCCCCTGGGCTGCTGTGGGATCCAGCTGGCGTGCTTTCCACGTGGAAGCCCCAAACAAGAAGGACGCAGGGGCTTGAGGCTTGTTCATGGCATTCCTTGGGGTTGGGCCTTTCAGTTCCCACTGACCCTGAGCTCCTGAGGACAGGAGTGAAGCCTGGCCCGGCTTTGTGTTCCCAACAGGCTGGGCTTGCAGTCACTGTGTTGAGCAGTTGACTTGAATGCATTGAGATATACCTGCCTGGGCTTTGCTGCCTAGGATCCCACCACAGGCTTCCCGAGACAGTCTTAAAGACACCTGGAGGAGAGCAGCCGGCAGTCCTTCAAGACCTGCATGATTGCTTCAGTCACCCGGATGTGGACTGAGCAAAACATTAAAGGCCTGTGTACTGGTTACCTGAAAATGCAGGTTAACACAGTACGGCTCAAAAAATTGATGAAGTCCTGGGATAGCTGGGGAAAATGGCCTTTCTGATGGTCTTATTTATAAAAGTAACACATGACAGAGTTTGTTGAGAGTTTCGGGATCTGAAATCTACACATGCCCGTGGATGTGTTATCTCTAATGACAGTTTAGGTGTGTGTACTTGAATTAGTATTTTACTTTGGGCTTGAAAACTCAGAACATTATCCAGGATAAACAGAGTTAATATTTTAATCCCTACCTTCTGGCTTTGGGGAGCCCTGAAGGGCACAAATTTTGTAGGTGGCCAGCGCACCAGTGTGATTTGTGTTCCCCGTTGTATACATGTGCACAGTAGTTATGCTTAAAAGTGAGCGCAGGTGTGAAAGGAACAGTGTCTCAGGTAGGCTTGAGCACAAGGCATTTGGGACTATCCTGACACTGGCTGGGACTGGAGGAGAGGCCAGAGCTAGGACAGTCAGCCAGATCCTGGTCTGCTGAGTTGGGGTGCAGGTCAGGGTGCAGCCTCGGTGGACAACACTGGAGTGTCAATAAAACCCAGTTCATTAAGAACTGCCATGAGGCTGGGCACAGTGGCTCATGCCTGTAATCCCAGCACTTTGTATAGCGAGACCTTATCTTTACAAAAAATAAGAAAATTAGCTGGATGTGGTGGTGTGTGCCTATAATCCCAGCTACTCAGAAAGCTGAGGAGGAAGGATTGCCTGAGGCCCAGGAAGTCAAGGCTGCGATGAACCATGACTGTACCAGCCTGGGCAAAAAAACAAAACAAAACAAAAGCCTGCCATGGGTTCAAGAATTTTACATCTACCCCTTTATTTTCCTTCCCCCCCGACTTAACTTTGTTACTTTATTTTTTTGAGCTAGAGTCTCACTCCAGGCTTCAGTGCAATGGCACAATCACAGCTCACTGCAGCCTTGACTTCCTGGGCTCAGGTGATCCTTCTGCTTCAATCTCCTGATTACCTGGGACTACAGGCGTGCGCCACCACACCTGGCTAATTTTTTAAAAAACGTTTGTGGAGATGAGATCTTGCCATGTTGGCTAGGCTGGTCTCAAACTCTCCTGGGCTCAAGCCATCCTCTCACCTCAGCCTCCCAAAGTGCTAGGATTACAGGTGTGAGCCAGTTTCCTATTTCATAGATGAGGAAATTGAGGCCTAAGGATTAAAGAGCTTTCTAAGGCGCCAAAGCCTTCGGGACCCGGGTTTGAAATCTGAGTGTCTGACCCTTGCATGTAGACGTGCTCCTTTGTGGCAATACCCCACCCTTTGGATGGGGGGCACGGGCTGCCTCTGCTCAGAGCTGAGTGAATGGGTGGGACCAAGTGGGCATCTGTCCCAGTTCCAGTCCCAGCCTAGGTCACAGCACCTGGCGAAACTGGGCCCACTGCTCACCTGCCGGCCTTATTTTGGAGGGCTGCACCTCCATCAATGCTTCAGAGCCCCAGCTGCAGGTGCTTCCATGGGGGCCTTGGTGAGCTGAGCCCCCAGAGTTACAGGGCTACACAGGAAGTGCCATTTCCTCGTGAACTTGCCACCTATACAATTGGCTCCCCACCCCCTCAGGCCCCCTGTACCCTGCTCTCAGGTAAGACCAGTGTCTCTGGCCGACTGTTGGAAACCTGGCAATATTACAGAAATGGAAAGTCATGGTTAGCAAATTGCTAGGTGAAAGCATACTTCCTCCAGAAGGCTGGCCCAGTGCGTCACGAAGACAGCGACAGTGTCGTGTGACGGCTGTTTGCAGCACACATGTTGTGGAGTGAGGATCTGGGAGAACTAGACCAGCTTGCAGTTAGAGAAGAGAAAAGGAGTATTTGTAAAGGATTTGAACGTCAAAAGATTAAGACAGCTTCATGGAAAATTGGTGAAGCCCTTGGCCAGCATGGTGGCTCACACCAGCACTTTGGGAGGCCGAGACCTGCCTGGGCAATATAGCAAGATCCTGTCTCTACAAAAAAAAAAAGAAAAGAATTGTATATGTTTGAATAATTGATGAAACCCTTGAATAGTTTGCAAAAATGACCTTTCTGGGTGTCAGAGTAGTTGGTCAGAATAAGAACACACAAAATTTTAAAAAACCCAAACAGTTGTTTCGTTCTTTGTTTTTCAAAACAAATTAGAACATGGTCATCATAGCATGTTCATAACCTAAATTTTATAGGTGTAATGCAAACATAGACTTATCTTCATATTTCTAGACCTATTATTTTGTAAAGGTAAGGACCCGGTCCAACTTTATTTTTTTAGCCACTACCATCCGCCAAATCATTTATTATTAAATGATGGTGCTTGTTCAAGTGGAGTTAATTTAAAGTTACCAGCGTGCCACACTGCTCCCTCCCTGTACCTGACATTCTTAGTTAACTGGGACCTGTTCTTATTTCAGCCTGGCAAAAATAAACTGGTGGATTGAGGCGGCTTTAGTGGCTTTAGCAGGTGGTTTGGCGTTCTGTAGCAGCCCAGAAGAGTTAATGTTTTACATAATCGCATATTCATTCTCATCGGTCTCTGAGAAACTCTCCCAAAGGAATCATTTCTTCCTTGTTTCTAGTTGCTTTTGAAATCATGGCCATCCAGAGACCGTAACTTTTTTATTGCATCCTAATGATTTTGAAGTTTTATTTAATAGGGCTTTAAAATTTAATATTTATTAGTTGCCTGGTTCATATCACTAGTATTTGAATACTTTGTAGTATCATCAAATGCTTTGGAAAAACTGCACATGGTGCCCAAGTTATACAGTGTATTACAAGAGGCACCTTGTCTTTTTTTTTTTTTTGTCTTTGGGGGAAATTGCAGCATTAAAAGGGTCAGTCACTTCCTTCATCATCACAAAGAAGCCCTCTGACCAGGGAGGGCTCAGGGGCCTGGCGTGCAGGGTGAGGGCATGGCAGCTTCTTAAAGACGCCTTTTGTCTGGTCTTGTCTTTCTTTTTTTGCCCCAAAGGACAGTTTTAGATTTATAGAAATATCTGATCAGTTTAATAATGCAATCATAAACCCTAGATTTCCCCCCCCCTTTCTCTGCAGACGGCGCCTCATTTCCCAGAGATCTTCCTTGGAGACCCTGGAAGATATCGAGGAGAATGCCCCTCTCCGGAGGTGAGTTTTCCATGTTTCCACGTTGGAAGCTATAAATGGTTTATAGGACAAATGGCAGCCAAATATTGATTGTGTTTGTTTCTAAGTTCTTGAACTATGGAATTAAATTTAAAGTGACCATCTGAATTCCAGGGACGATGGACCACCCCCTAGTTTGCAGCTCCACCACTGAGGACTGAGAACTAGAAAGATGAAGTGTGGCATAGCCTAGTTTATGCGGGAATGTGGGCGCTTTTCCTCCTGTGGTTCCTTCTCACTTTGAAAGCTGCTGCTTAATGGAAGAGCCCAGCATTGTCCCGGCCCTTTCCCCAGGCGTAGTCACACAGTGGTAATGGTCTCGAACCTCATGGTCAGCAGAAGGGGTGACCAGAGCTCCTGAGGAGGTGACCACTATGTCCCTTCCTAGCTTGTTGCTGGGGAACCTGATTAAATATTTGTAGGCCGGGCTCGGTGCCTCAGCCTGCAATCCCAGCACTTTGGGAGGCTGAGGCGAGGGGATTACCTGAACCCAGGGTTCAAGACCCACCTGGGCGACTTGGTGAGACCTCGTCTCTGCAATAAATAAAAAATTAGCTGGGTGTGGTAGCACGCGCCTGTAGTTGCGGCTACTTGGAAGGCTGAGGCGGAAGGATCACCGGAGCCCAGCAGGTCGAGGCTGCCGGGGCAGGGAGCGTGCCACTGCATTCCAGTTGGGGTAATGGAGTGAGACTCCAACTAAAAAAAATTTGTGAGTACTCTCTTGGGTCTGCAAACCGTCCATTTGTCCTGCAGCGTTAGAAAAGTGCTTGCGAGGCATCTTTTGGGGTGACAGCGATGGCTGAGCTGCTGTGTCTGTGACTGGCAGGTTCCCCTCCTCGAGCTCAGTCCGCATCTGTA
Source organism: Cephalopachus bancanus (assembly GCA_027257055.1). Lineage (NCBI taxonomy): Eukaryota > Metazoa > Chordata > Mammalia > Primates > Tarsiidae > Cephalopachus > Cephalopachus bancanus. Next base: position 10,023,905 of record JAPVLO010000097.1, on the reverse strand, counting down.
CCGAGGTCCAACCAGGCCCTCCCTGTGGAGGAGAAAGAACTCCTGTTACTGTGACTCCTTTCATCCTCACCACAGCCCTGAATATGGAGGGGAAATGGGGGGTGTTGCGGGCAGTGCCTGGGGGCTGCAGCTGGGACGCAGGGGCTTCTCAGGGACTAGAGGGCAGGTGGCAGCAGGTGGGGCCTTGGGCAGATGTGAGCTTCTGTGAATTTGCACCAGCTGGAACCCACAGCTGCAACCTCCATGTGCCTTGGCTGCTGGCCAGGCCTTGGCATCCCCTGTTTTACCCGTTTGAGCCCTGGAGGATGCTGCTGAGAGGGGGTGGTAAGGACCCTGGAGCTGGCGCTTTCCCTCCTAGGTCAGAAGTCGTGTCCACAGGCTTCACCGGCATGAAGAGCAGAGAACGGAGTGGGCACAGACAGGCCTGGTGTTTGATCAAAAGTATCAGGCGACCATATAGCTCGTCACCAGTGTCATCCCAAAAAGAAGGTCAGAGCCAAGCAGTTCAATCTCCACTTTTTTTTTTTTTTTTGAGTTGGAGTCTCACTCTGTCGCCCACACTGGAGTGCAGTGGCCGCTCCCAGCCACCGCAGCCTCGACCTGCTGGGCTCCGGCGATCCTTCCGCCTCAGCCTTCCAGGTAGCTGGAACTACAGGCGCACGCTACCATGCCCGGCTAATTTTTTTATTTATTGTAGAGATGAGATCTTGCCAAATTGCCCGGGTGGGTTTCAAACCCCCAGGCTCAGGCAGTCCACTCACCTTGGCCTCCCAAAGCACCAGATTACAGGCTAAGCCACTGAGCCCGGCTCAGTCTTCACTTTTTGAGTCAGAGTCTCACTCTGTCGCCCAGACTGGAGTGCAGTGGCACCATCACGGCAGCCTCGACCTGCTGGGCTTAGGCAGTCCTCCCGCCTCAGCCTCCTGAGTAGCTAGAACTACAGGTGTGTTGCACCATGTATGGCTAATTTTTTCTTTTTTGTGGAGACAAGATCTCTCTATGTTGCCCAGGCTGGTCTTGAACTCCTGGACTCAAGCAATCCTTCTGCCTCAGCCTCCCAAAGTGCTAGGATTGTAGGTGTGAGCCACTGAGCCTGGCCAAAATCTCTACTTCCTGAAGTCCTGTTGAAAGTGTACATAACCCCTAGGAGGCATCTTAGGATAAGTGGCATGTGGCCGCGTGGTAAATGTGGCTTGGACATGAGTGTTCCCCCTCTAAGGCACTGTTAAATGTTGGGAGAAGACTGTTTCCCTGCAGGAGTCATACAAAAAGCTATATGAAAAGTCAAATGAGGGAGCTGGCTTTAATCCAGTCTTCAAGAGTAGAGGAGAAAGGTTCTCAACACACTGGGCATCTTTGGTGTTGGAGCCGGTGAGGTGCTGCTCTGACGATCCCACCACGGCTCACAGCTACCACCTTGTTCAGCCATGGCTTCTGGCTGCCTCTTAGAATACCAGGGGCTTCTGCACTTTATTCCCTGGTTTCCCTGTTTGTGGCAGGGGTGAGGGAGAGCTGTGGCTGGAGCTGTGGTTCCCGGGCAGGTCTGTGGCGCCTCCAGACACAGGTGTCCTTGTGCCTCCAAGTGTTGAGGGGAGGACCTAGGCTCTGTTCCAGGTCAGGGCCCTGTCACCCCTGTGCCCTGCTCAGAACCAGCCCAGACTGGTCCTCTGCCCTCTACCCCTCAGCCCTGAGGTAGCACCAAGGAGCAGGTACAAATGGCTTGTCTGCTTTAACCATGACTTCATCCGATTCTTACATGCGGAATACTGCACTTAACTTCAGACAAATAGTGTGTTATTATAGAATTTTAAGAATAAGTCAGAAATCAAGGGAGTTTGGGCAGTTTTAGAATTCTGTGTTCCCCAAATACACTTGTTTTAAATTTAAAGAAAGTTCTCATATTTACTTTGTAATGGACTGATACCAAGAAATAAAAGGAGCCTGGTGTAAAAGAAGGGACATTGGTTTGGGTTTCAGGGAAGCTGAGTTTTTGGCCAGACTCTTATAATTGGTTATGTGGCCTTGGACATTTGCTTAGTGTCTCTTGGTCCTCAGTTTTCCCGCCTCTAAAATGGGCGGGCCCAATTGACTGATTTCTGAGGGCCTTTTGGGTCTGTGAAATGAAGGTACTAGTAATGAAATGTTTTGGGAACTGTGGGGGTGGAGGCCTATTAACCCAACTTGCTTTTAAGCTGAGCAGGAAGAACAAATGGCTCCAGGCCTCTCTGTTAAACCTCTTGCATAATTAAGTGTATCCTGTAATCAGTGCTAACAAGAAAGAGCTAATCTTTCGTTAAATTAGTTTTTAATTTAATTCCATCCTGATTTAATTTTGCGTCACTTAAAATGTATGTTTTTAAATAGATGTTTACACATTAATGCAGGCAGCTTTGAAATTAATTCATTTCTCTGCTTAACCTGTGCAACCTGCGTGCTTCGGATCCCAGTTTCCTTGGCAATTGTTGCTAACACCACAGTTCTCTTAGAGCATCTCTTAGATTCCCTGGTGGTTTAGTTGAATGCTTAAAAAAACATACACACGAGACAGCAAACAGCTTGCCAAGTGAAGGGTTAGATTAGTAGGGTGTACATGTAGTTAGAAGCGGGTGCCGATTTGGAAATAAAAGGCCGTTGTTAAGTTACCCTGGTAAAAGTCTTACCTTTCTTTTGCATGTCACAGTTGGCTTGTGTGTTTCCTGTATCCACCCAGGACTCTAGGACTTGAGCATTTATCATGAGAGGACTCAGACTGAGAGGTTTTCCACCTGCCTGATGGTTACCCGGTGTCCAAAAATAAGGAGTTAGGCCGCCTCTGCTAGGCGTCGAGAAAACCCACGGTTTATCTGTGGGAAATGTAGTGGCCATCAGCACCTACCCTGGTTTTCCAGACTGTCTGGATTAGTGGGTGCTGGCGGCCACAGCTGTTTAAGTGATCACGACCACTGCCTCCTTCCCCTTCTGGCCCAGCCTGTGGCCCTTTGGCCGACTTCCCCTTCTAGCAGAGGGCTGAGGAATTTGGGGCCCCTCTTTCTTGCAGGCGCAGGGAGCCCCTAAGGCTGCCCTTCTTCTGCGCTGGCATTGGTACCAGCTTCCTGCTACTGGGAGGTAGAAGTAAAGAGGTGGCAGGGTTTGCTGAGGTGGCAGGATCCGTGAGCCACCTGAACCTGCTCGCTGTTCGGCTCTTGGCCCATTGCCCTCCAACTGGCTGGCTACAGGAAGCCCTGCTTTTTAGCGGGGAAGAAGGAGAAGGGGATCAAGACACTCCTGGCCCTTGGGCCTATCTAGAAGCCACTAGAGGCCAGGCATGGTGTCTCATGCCTATAATCCCAGCACTTTGGAAGGCCGAGGCGGGAGGATCACTTGAGACCAGGAGTTCGAGACTACCCTGGGCAAACATATCGAGACCTCGTCTCTACAAAAAATGAAAAAAATTAGTTGCTGGCCATAGTGATGTGTATCTGTAGTCCCAACTACTCAGGAGGCTGAGGCCAGGGAGATTGCCTGAGCCCAAGAGGTCGAAGCTGTGGGGAGCCATGATCATGCCACTGTGCTCTAGCCTGGGCAACAGAGTGAGACTCCGACACACACAAAAAAAGTAATGTAGGAGACAAATAGTAACAAAATAGACACACCCTTTGTAGCTAATGGTTTGTTAATAATAACACCACTTAAAATTTCTATATGAATATTTGTATATATGTATATATAAGGACATGGGTTGTATTCAAAGGTGTCACTTGATAGTTTGTGAAACTCATACATTCCCATGTTTAATCCTCACAACAATGGCACGGAGGGATTAGAAGTATTAATCATAGTGATGGGTCCAGGTGGGTGGTAAATTTAGGGGTGAAAGCCAGGAGGACCGTGGTGTCTGCTGAAGCTTCTTGCCCTAGTGGAGTGGACAATGACCAGAGTGAGGCCTTCCTTCTCTGGACCCTTCGCCCGTGGAACCCCTTTTTCCTGATGAAAGCCACCAGATAATACCTAATAGCATGCCTTTGCTTTGATCTAACTAAATTTGCTTACTTCAGTGTTATCTATTCAAGTTAAATTACATTTTATCTTATTTTATTTTTTATTAATTTATTTTTTTTTTTGAGTTGGAGTCTCACTCTGTCACCCAGGCTGGAGTGCAGTGGCCGCTCCTGGCCATCATAGCCTCGACCTGCTGGGCTCAGTCGATCCTTCTGCCTCAGCCTTCTAAGTAGCTGGAACCACAGGCGTGTGCCATGCCTGGCTGATTTTTTTTTATTTATTGTAAAGACGAGGTCTCTCAAGGGCTCTCCATGTTGCTCAGGCTGGTCTCAAACCCCTGAGCTCAGATAATCCTCTCGCCTCTGCCTCCCAAATACTGGGATTATAGACGTGTGAGCCACTGCGCCTGGCTAAATTACATTTTAATGTGCTGCTTCTTAAAAGAAAAAAATGGGGCCCGGTGCTGTGGCTCACACCTATAATCCCAACATTTTGGGAGACCGAGGAGAGAGGATTGCCTGAGTCCAGGGTTTGAGACCAGCCTGAGAAACTTGGCAAGACCTCGTCTCAACAATAAATCAAAAAATTAGCTGGGCGTGGTGGTGCACGCCTGTAGTTTCAGCTACTTGGAAGGCTGAGGCGGAAGGATCGCCTGAGCCCTGTGGGTCAAGGTTGTGGTGGCCGTGAGCATTCCACGGCCCTCTAGCCTGGGCGACAGTGAGACTCTGACTAAAAAAAAAAAATTTTTTTTGACACTCTCTGAGAAAGGGCTTCTAGGAAGCCTGACCCTTTTTTACTAAGCCTGACCCTTCTTACTAGAAGGATAGATGGGGGATGCCCTTCCTGGCCGCCCTTGAAACAGGCCCTTGTGGGAGAGCAAAGACCGAGGTAGCTCTGTGGGTCTGCATCCCTGCCCATTCCTCAACCTGATTCCCAGACCTGCCTCCACACCCCGACTTCCCCTGAACTCAGCTTCCTTGGTGAACCATCTTGTTACTCCTGGACCTGTAGCCTCAAGGTTCAGACTTCTGGCTGAAATCAGGTGACATTGCAGCCCAGACCTCAGTGTGGGCTTTGGGAAGGTGGGCACTGCTTCTCCAGAACTCGCTTTCTGAAGCATAAGGTCACAGGCATCCATATCCCATGGCAGGAGCCAGCTCTGGGGGCCCGTGGTCAGAAGGTTTTCTGGTAGCCAAAACCACAGTAGACAAGTCACAGCACCTTTCATCAAGACTAAACTTCAGGCTCTTGTTTGCTCAGTTGTTTGCTTTGTTGTTGCTGTTACTGCTGCTGCCGCTGCAGTGTGTAACTTATAATTTACCAGACAATTTTGAAAACACTATGTACAAATAAGATCTCTTCGGCCTGTTTTCCCAGTCCTGTAGTGCAAGCAAATGTCCTTTATTCCAGGAAAAAGATAATTTTTGAAGCCAATCACTTTTGCTCAACACATGTTTATTTAAAGTTTATCTTAAAATTTAAAATCCCAGCAACTAGCCGGGTCTCTGATTTCATTCAGCTTAAAGCTGCGACTTCCCAGGCATGGTCAGTCCAGGTCGAGAGCTGAGGCAGCTGTCCAGGTGATTCAGGCCAAAATCCTGTTCCAGAAGAAAAACAATTCAGGGCTGTTTTTAAACTGGATTTTCCAGTGTTCCCCTCACCCCCACCCCCTTAAAAAAGTCTTTTAAGTTTACAGTCTTCACCTGTGTTGATACAGGATTCTTTTAAAGTTGTCAATGAAGAACGATGTCTTTGGGATCTGTGTAGGTTATTTTATTGTAACTGGGAACAATACTTTTCATTAGCTGGCTTTTTAGAGACCCACATAAAATATGATCAGAGTTATCAAGGAAGTTGTCTGTCATTGGGGCTTTTTTTTTTTTAAAGCTTCCTTGCTTCCAGCCGCATTGTCTTCATTATGCCTGTAGTCTCCTGCCTGCTTTGGGGTGACTCAAACCATTTGTCTGGTCTTTCCTTCCTGTCTCTGTGTGGAAGATACTTCAGCTGTCCAGCAGGCAACTGACTGTTTTTCTGAAATGACTTTATTTTTCAGATGTCGAACTCTCTCAGGTTCGCCCAGACCAAAGAATTTTAAGAAGATTCATTTTATCAAGAACATGAGGCAACACGATACCAGGAATGGCAGGTACTGCATTAACACAAAAGTCTCCCGCCAGCGCCCGCAGGTGGGGTGGAGCGGGGTGGGGTGGGGGAAGGGAGGGTGGAACAATTTAATGGCCACAACTCAACAAAGCCAAGCTCACACTTTTAAGATAAACAGGATCTCCTGGAACCTTCCAGACAATCTCACTCTGCTCACGCCAGAAGCATCAGAAAGAATCTTGTAGAGATTCAGACTCCCCAAAGCTTAGTGAGAGGTTTAGACCCGCAATAGACTGGATTTTTGAGAGCACACAAATATATTTTTGTGGAAACCTTTGAACAGGAAAACAGTTGAGTTTTTTTGGTTTTTGCTGTTGTTGTTTTCCTGCCTTGTTGGTTTTGTTTTCATTTTTCACCTCCACTCTGGTTAGTCTGTGCCCTGCCAGACCTGTGCCTGAACTTGGTTTGGGCCCTGGCTTTGACTCTTTAGGAGAGGGTAATCGTAAGCAGATTCTTCCTTGGTGCTGATTCCAATTACTAGGCCTGCCAATATCTGGGGTACGTGTTTCTCCAGCTCTTTGGATGCTCTTTTGGGAAGCACTATTAAATAAAAACTGTTGTGGTTGAAATTTATATGACCTTGCTATTAAAACCTTCCAGAAAACAAATAGAACAGAGTCATTGCTGCTAGCATGCTTGATTAAATGGCCAAGTCCATTCATCTCAACCCCAATGGTGCATGAGGACAGAGTCCAAAACCTCCAGGGTCCCTTCATACTGTGTAACCCTTAGGGGCGGCTCCCAAATGGGTACGCTAGAGACACTGCCCAGAGCACAGGTCCCGCTGCAAAGACTATGTTGTTTGATCTTCTTCTGATTTATAGAAGACCATATGGGCCCCACTAATGCTCCCTAATCCATGCAAAATGAAAATTACTAAAAAGTCTTTTAGTTAGACTCATTAAGGCCCAGCATGACTGTAATCTGGTGGTGTAAAGTGCACTTTACAGCCTGCATAATAGCACTGACAATTTCGGTCTTTACAGGCTCGTTTTCTTGGAGTTTATACCTATTTCTTAAGCCCCATAGGGACAGGGAATATGACTGTATAACAATTGCATTGGTTTCAGAATACCAAAATTGAGCTTTTCAAATAAGTTTTATATAGTCAATATACGTTCACATTTTTAGTACAGAGCTTTTAGTTAAAATTTGCTGAGCTGTCATTTGTTAAATAGAATGCTCTGAATTTCTCTCTCACCTGTATTCTCACTGCCACTTAAATTATTGTGCCTTATTCATTGAACCACTGTTTTTTAAATTTTATTTTGAGGCTTTTACTTACAAACCTTACTCATGCCATTTTGGTATAATTATCATCAACGTACATTTGTGTTTTTGTGCATGATCTCTTGAACTGTAAAATAATACAGAAGCCCTTTAAATAAAATAAATGACAAAACCAAAAGTATAGGTCAGATTAATAGTATTCCCCCCTCCGATGCTGGCTGTCAGGACACAAAGTCGGATAATTACCCAGCATGGTTAGGGAGTGAAAGAATGCAGTTAATAAAATCTTTTGGATTAATAGGGTCTCCAGAGTACACTGTGAAGCCACCTTTCCCTCACACCTTTGACCTAGGACACCATAAACAACATAAGCAACGTAAACAAAGTGTGCAGTTGCTGGCAGTTTTGCTGGGGAGCTTTCAGAGGGAACCAAGAGGACTCTTAGCTTATCTGAAAATCTGAAAACTGGAATTTAGGTCAGGAAGGCACACTCTGAGAGCCGCGTGGGAGCGGTAGGCTGTAGACTGAGGCAGTGGCCAGTTGTGTCTGCCCAGGTGAGAGCTGGTTTTCCTGGGCAAACGGAAGATAAAAGGGCCAGCAGTACGTATTCGCCCTCCTCCCTTGGATTTATTAGCAAGGATGGATTGGCCTTAGACAGATGAAAGAGAGAACCTGGAAGGAAGCCAGGAAGAAAATATGATTTCTGAAGGTGACAGAAGGAAATTGCGGGCTGGGCATGCTTGCTGATGACTTTGATACCAGCACTTTGGGAGGCTGAGGCAGGAGGATTGCTTGAGCCCAAGAGTTCAAGACCAGCCTGGGCAACATAGTAAGACCTCGTCTCTATAGTAAACCAAAAAATTAGCCGGATGCCGTGGCGCATGCCTGTAGTCCCAGCTACTTGGGAGGCTGAGGTGGAAGAATCGTTTGAGCAAGAGGATTGCCTGAGTCCAGGGATTTGATACCAGCCTGGGCAACTTGGTGAGACCTCACCTCTATGATACATCAAAAAATTAGCTGGACATGGTGGTGCATGCCTGTAGTTCCAGCTACTTGGGAGCTGAAGCAGAAGGATCGCCAGAGCCCAGTAGGTCAACACTGCAGTGACCATGAGCATGCTACTGCACTCCAGCCTGGGCGACAGAGTGAGACTCCAACTCAAAAACAAAAGGCAAGGGGAGACAAAAAAAATTTAAACTGAGAAACAGATATGATAAAAGATAATGCTTATGGATTGAAAAAATAGCAACCAAAAAACTGAAGTATACCTCAAGATCAGTAACGTTGGGTTAGCTGCTTAGAGATAAACCCAAGACCCTGAAAGGGCTCCTTGTTTGCCTGTAAGGAATCACTCCCCTGTGTGACATTGGACAAACGAGTCCCCACTGTTGTGAAGTGGAAGTAGCCACCTTCAGTAGAAGCTTGTGGTTGCAATGCAGGATGGAGTTCACCTTGCATAAAAACCATGTTCATCTGTCTGAAGCTGAATTCCGTGAGGCTGGCATTGGGACCCGCGAGAGATCTTTGTGTGTGGATGTGGTACAGAGAAACCACACAGAGGGTGTTTTGGAGTCATGCTGCAGACCATTGAGAAGGACGGCGCCCTCACAATACGGAATCACAGAAATGTCAGTGCCACTGTTAGAGCCAGAGCACGCCAGGTGCTTTTTTTTTTTTTTTTTTTTTTTGAGCTGGGGACTCACTCTGTTGCCCGGGCTGAGTGCAGTGGCACAATCACAGCTCATCGCAACCTCAACCACCTGGGCTCAAGCAATCCTCCTGCCTCAGCTTTCTGAGTAGCTGAGACTACTAGCTCATGTTGCCACACCCAGCTAATTTTTTTTGTAGTGTTGAGGTCTACCTATATTGCCTAGGCTGGTCTCGAACTCTTGGGCTCAAGTAGTCCTCCCACCTCAGCCTCCCAAAGTGCTGGGATTATAGTTGTGAGTCACCATGGCTGACCGGGAGGAGTTTTGACTGGTCTTGTGGGATGTTTCGTCTCTTAGCAGGCAGGGGAAGCTTATCTCAGTTCTAATTCTGCCTTAACACAGAAGACATGTTGGTTCTCAGGACCCAGGAGAAAATATGTTGAAATTTATAGTTGGAAGAAAAAGCAGTGTTTCACTGAGTTTTAGAAACACTAATCTCAGAAAGTTCAGGCTAAGAAGTAGATTCTTGTGACTGGGACCATATTACTGAAGAGATTATAAAGTTATAAGGATCACAAGGTGATAAGAGGTGACAGTTTATTGAGTGCTTACTGGATGTCAGGCTCTAAGTACTTCATATGCTTTGTTTCATTAACTTAGAACTTAGTGGGTGTTTGTTGAATAAATGAGTGGTGATACCTTTTAAATGAGTTTCAGTTTTCAGGACTAGATTGCAAGAACTGGAAAGAATTTGGAAATACCAGTAATCCTTGAAACAACCTTATGAGTAAGACAAAACTGTCTTGTGCTAAGCAGAGTAATGGCCCCCAAAGATGTCCACGTCCTATTCCCTGGACTTGTGATGCTGTGTTAACTAATGTGGCAAGCAGGAATTAAGGTGCTAATGAGCTGACCTTTAGATTATCTTAGGTTATTTGGGTGGGCCCAGTGTAATTACAAAAGTCCTTAAAAAATAGAAGAGGGTGACCAGGCTCGGTGGCCCAGCCTGCAATCCCAGCACTTTGGGGGGCCAAGGCAAGTGAATTGCCTGAGCCCGCAGGTTTGAGACTAGCCCAGGCAACTTGGCGAGACCTCGTCTCTACATTAAATAAAAAATTAGTCCAGCATGGTAGCGCACACCTGTAGTTCCGGCTGCTTAGAAGGCTGAGGTGGAAGGATCACTGGAGCCCAGCAGGTCAGCGCTGGGGTGGCTGTGAGTGTGCCAGTGCACTTCAGCTTGGGTGACGGAGTAAGACTCTAACTCAAAAAAAAAAAAAAAAAAAAAAAAGAAAAAGAGGGTGGCAGGATTGTCAAGGTCACAGTCTTGTGATAGGAAAAAGACTTATCCAACCATTGCTGGCTTTGAAAATGGAGGATGGAACCACAAGCCAAGAAAGGCAGGCAGTCTCTGGAAGACAGAAAAGGCAAGAAGTCAGTTCTTAGAACCCTTAGGGGAAACCACCTCTGCTGACACCTTGATCTTATCCCCATGAGACCCATTTCGGAGTTCTGACCCCCCAGAATTGCAAGATAATAAATCTATGTTGTTTTAAGCCCCTAGCATCACGGCAATGCGTTTTGCAACCATAGGAAAGTGAAACATTTTTCATCCCAGTTTACACAGGAGGAAATAGGAACACATAGCTAGAAATTAGGAAGCAGAATTCAAGGCTAGGCATCAGATTGCAAATTTCATTCTCTTCATTGAAGAGCACAGTGGAAGATTAAAGTCCATATGCTAGAAGGCAGCATTTCATGGTGGATTTTGGGAAAATTCTCTCTTCAATTCTGATTTATCAAAATTAGCTGCCTGAGCAACTTGGCGAGACCATGTCTCTGCAATAAATCAAAAAATTACCTGGGCATGGTAGCATGCGCCTGTAGTTCCAGCTACTTGGAAGGCTGAGGCAGAAGGATTGCACGAGTCCAGAAGGTCAAGACTGGTGGCTGTGATTGTGCGACTGCACTCTAGCCTGGGCAACAGAGTGAGACTCCGACTCAAAAACAAGAAAAAACAGTGATAGCCATAAGACCTTTAAAACCATATTAAAAAGAAGGGAAGGATGGAGAATTTCTTGGGGTGATGGTATAGGGTCAGCAGATGTCAACTGCTGGCCTGCTTTTGGCTTCCTCACCAAATGGGACTGTAAAGTGTAGGCTCTAAACAAAGCAATGTTCCAGGCACACAGTAGGCACTCAACAGTGATGTTAGGGGCTTAATAACAAGGTAGATTTATTATCTTGCAATTCTGGGGGTCAGAACTCCGAACAAGTGGATAGGTCTTTTCAATGAGTGTCAGTCTTCAGGACTAGATCCTGGAGAATGGAGAGATTTTGGAAATACAAGGTTCGAGACCCGCCTGGGCAGCGAGACCTCATCTCTACAATAAATCAAAAAATCAGCCGGGCGTGGTAGCGCATGCCTGTAGTTCCAGCTACTTGGAAGGCCGAGGCGGAAGGATTGCCGGAGCCCAGCAGGTCGAGGCTGCGGTGGCCGGGAGCGGCCACTGCACTCCAGTCTGGGCAATAGAGTGAGACTCCAACTCAAAAAAAAAAACAAAAACAAAAACAAAAAAGAAATACAAATAGTCTTTTAAATGCCATGGAGAATAATACAAATTCAAGTCTAATGGCAGGCACATATGGTGGTGGCAGAAGAGAGTACATTCTAGTGAGCCTAGGCCAGCAAGCCCCGAGCTGGTTGCCAGCAGAGTTTGAGAACAGACAGTGTGGAGGATGCTAACAGTCAACATGAGTCCACTAAGAAAAGGTCGTGTTCAATCGTCTTCGTTTCCTCTTTGATGGAATAATGAGGTTAGCAAATTAGGGGACTACTGTGGACATGACATTTCTTGATTTCAGCTTAATGTGAGGCTGTTCCTCATTATAGCATATTCCATCGGATAGTGAAGTAGAAAGGACTGGGTGATTGTGAACATGGCTGGAATTTGACAGCTGCCTAAGCCAGCCTTGAAGTTGAGTAGAATAGCACATGGTATTCCCAACAGCATTATACCCTGACATACAGATCAGTGATTGCAGAGAAAAAAGACGAAAAGCAGGGAGAGAAGGAGCAAGAAGAAGAGTTTACAGATGGGAACCAAGATGCAGACACTTCGTCTGCTGGAAATGCTAGGCCAGGTTGCTGAGATTAACCCTAGGAAGATTTAACCCTCTGAGGAGACAAATCTAGCAAACCCCTCAGATGTCCCCTGAAAAGATTGCTGGTGATTATACAGGACAAACTTAGACTAGTGCAAATTTTTCAAAAGTAGGTTTCTATGAAGTTTTCCATTCCAATTGCACGAAAAAGCAAACAAAGATGGACTACATACTGAGATAGACATTAGAGAAATATCAACTGGTGTTAGAAAGAAAATGTTGAAGTGTTTTCACAGTGGTGCACAGACTGGACAAAAAATTACATATTAATGTGGGAGGAAGAAAACGAGACTGCATTGTCTGCTTGGACAGAAATACACCAGGTGGAAGACATCCAACAAATTATCATTGCACAATATGTATCAATGAACCTGCAATGAATGTATGTTGGTGACTGTTTCACACGTTACCACATGTTAGAAAAATAGAGGATATAGAATTTTGATATTTGTCGTAAATAAGTTCTTCAGTGTTCAAAATTCCATTACAAGCCAAATATCATTACAAAATATGAAATTTGAAATAATTATGAACCATTATGAAATAATTGATTCCAATGCTGTACTGTTTAATATGAAGTTCGCTGTTTTATAAAAACATGCTTTTGGGTGGCTGGTAGGTGATCCGCGCGATGTCTGAGTGTAAAGCGTTAAACTTAGCAGGGATAAACGTAGTTTAGATGGACAGTTAGTCACGGCATAGGATAGAGATGTTTCAGAAGTTCATGTGAAAAAGGCTAACGATGTGATGCAAACACAGAGTGAGCTGATTTACCTCGCCCTGATTGAAGGCTAGTAACATGGAAATGCATCGCATTTGCACCCTAGCCAGGGCTGATTTCATCTGTGGCGTGGCAGTCAGCATACATGTCGTGTTCTAGAGTATTGGATTTGTGGGGTTTTTGTTTTGCTTTTTTGAGTCGGTGTCTCACTCTGTTGCCCAAGCTGGAGTGGGGTGGCACAATGCTGGCTCACGGCAGCCTCAACCTCCTGGCCTCAGGTGATCCTTTCACCTCAGCCTCCCAAGTTGCTGGGATTACAGGCATGCACCTCCATGCCCAGCTAATTTTGTTTTATTTTCTGTAGAGTCAAGGTCTCACTGTGTTGCCCAAACTGGTCTTGAACTACTGGGCACAAGCAGTTCTCCTGCCTCGGCCTTCCAAGGTGCTGAAATTATACCTGAGCCACTGCACGCATCCTAGAATATTGGATTTGTGTTAGGATGGCCCCCTGGCAGTGGATTTTCTGGAAGGAGTCATGTGTCCAGTAATAAAACAGCCCCTTAACCACATGAAATGCAGTGCCCCATGCTCTTAGTCCGTTTAACACATGCTTGCTGATACCTGTTCTGTGACAGTTGGGATTGTAACCATGAATGCAACCGTCAGAGGTCCTGCTTCGAGGCATTGCAGACTAGCTGGGGAGACAGATGTTGAACGAGAGATGGGACGATGTGCGTGGAGAAAGACTGGGGCAGCTGTGAGGGGTGGGCAAGGCTCATGGGTGGCCGATGGGGAGACCTTGGAGTTATTCTCCTGGGGCTTTCCTAGTGGAAAAGAGCTTTGGGGTGGGGAAGAGCGTTGGCAGAGATGCTGAGGCTGGAACGTACAGGGTTTAGCGGAGCAGAGAGTGAGGAAGGGTGGAGGGGGAGATGGGCCTTGAGAAGCCGGGGCAGTGGACCACAAAGTGGGAGCCATGCAGGGAGCTGAGTGGTGTGATCTGACTCGACTTGGACCATGGTCACTCTGGGTGACCGAAAGTCAAGGGCAAGCGTTGCAGGTCATTTTGGGTAAATCTTTCTTATAGAAAATTAGAGAGTGGGCCGGGCACGGTGGATCATGCCTGTAATCCCAGCAGCTTGGGAGGCAGAGGCGAGCGGATTGCCTGAGCCCACGGGTTTTAGACCAGCCTGGACAACATGGCAAGACCTCATCTCTACAATAAATCAAAAACTTAGGCAAGCATAGCGGCACATACCTGTAGTTCCAACCACTTGGAAGGCTGAAGTGGAAGGATCGCCTGAACACAGCAGATCGAGGCTGCGGCAGCCGTGAGTGTGCCACTGCACTCCAACCTGGGTGATAGAGTCTGACTCAAAAAAAAAGGAAAGAAAATTAGAGAGCAGGTGTATATTATCTTCTAAAAGTGAGTTCACTTTGATACGAAGTTCAAAACCAGCTCAAGGTCTTTGAACAACTCTTCACAAATGGATGAACAAGCTCTTTGTCAAGGAAGACAGGTGGCCAGCGGCCCTACACCAGGGCATTGGGAATGGACCCTTGGACATCCTGTGAGGAGATCAATTGGTGGGCAGGAGTTACCAATTACCAGAGGAGAGCTGGTCACCCAAGGGCTCTAATCCAGACCTTCGCTGAGACCCCCCACTGTGTGCTGTGGAGTCTAATCAGAAGTGAAGACAGGCTGGGTGTGGTGGCTCACGCCTGTAATCCTAGCACTTTGGGAGGCTGAAGCAAGAGGTTTACTTGAGCCCAGGAATTCCAGACCAGCCTATACAACATAGACCTCATCTCTATAAAAATTTTTTTTAAACATTTTGTAATTTAAAAAAAAAGAAGTGATGACAAATCTCACTCCTCAGGCTTAAGATATGTCCTTGAAAATGACAGCCAGCCGGACTCGGTGGCTCAGCCTGTAATCCCAGCACCCACGGGCTCAGGCCGAGGCAAGTGGATTGCCTGAGCCCATGGGTTCAAGACCTGCCCGGGCAACTTGGAGAGACCTCATCTCTATAATAAATCAAAAATTAGCTGGGTGTGGTGGTACGCGCCTGTAGTTCTGCCTACTTAGAAGGCTGAGGTGGGAGGATCGCCAGAGCCCAGCAGGTTGACACTGGGGTGGCCGGGAGCGTGCCGCTGCACTCCAGTCTGAGCAACAGAGTGAGACTCCAACTCAAAAAAAAAAAAAAGAAAATGACAGCCATTTGCAGAGCCTCACCTGCTGCTGGCCAAGGAAGAGCTGCATCCTCAGAGTGGACGGCTGAGATTCTGAGCATGAAGACTTAAGACAGCCAGTGGCCTTTGTGACATGTGTATCTAGTGACCCTCATGGTCCTGTTAGGAAAGGATCTTTCCTCTTGGGGCTCCCAGACAGCTTATGACCACTGTCTTTGAGAGCGGCAGGAAATAAGAGTCCCCGTTTCACATGGGCACCCCCTCCCCATTTCACATGGGCGCCCCCTCCCTCGGGCATGGACGTTGCCTGGGTTTTGAATGTCCACATTGTGTGTGAGGGACGGCTGCACGTGCCCTAGAAGTGCCATCTCCCGAGTCTGCTTCGAGAGTCACTGCCTTGTGAATAGGTCAAGGAATGTTCCTGGCAGTGAATGGGCTGAGCTGACTGGTGCCTTGGGAGGAATTTTCAAAGAGATTTAAACAAGAACTTGAAACGGGAGTGGATAAAGAACCAAGCTAGGGTATTTTCCCTTGAAAGTGTGAACTCAGTAGGAAAACCTTAAGGAAAAGATATTGAAGATTTCAGCACCCTTTATCGGCTGCTGAGGCCAGGCATGGTGGCTCATACCTGTAATCCCAGCCTGGGTGAAAGAGTAAGACCTAGACTTAAAAAAAAAAAAAAAAAAAAAAAAGAATGCTAGTGCCCAGGGGTTCCAGCTGGTGCTGGGTCAGCGCCACAGACACGAGGTTTTATTATTCATACTTCATTAAACAGCATGGAGTTGAGGCTGACCGCTTCTATGGCGCTGCACAAGGCTTTTAAGAGAATTGATTTTCCATCCCAAGCAGCTGTGCTCAGTGCCTCGTGTGCGCGAGTGTGTAGAGCTTTCTGTTGAAAAGCTCATGGCCTGCAAGCACTTGTTGCTTCTTTTCAGCCAGCTTGATTTGCAGGAAATAAAACATGACATAGAAGAAAGGAAGTCAGGGTTGGAAACCACTTCACATTGGATGGAACCGTCCCTTGGCGATTCTGTTTTAATTCTCTGCTTGGCCTGGGAGTCTGGGGGAGAGCAGTCCTTGGTCCCTGTCAGTGGTACGCAGCTTGCAGATGGCTCAGGGCTGGGCTACTCTTCAGGATGCGGCTACTGGTGATGTCCTGGACAAGCAGGAAGGAGGGGCTCCCAAGGGAACTTCCTCACAGCCCTGACAACATACTCTACTTGTTTTCTTGCCGTCTTCCTGTTATGGGCTGAATTGTTCCCCTACAAATTTCTGTATTGAACCCCTTAACCCCCCCCATACTTTATTTGTGATTCTTTGGAGATATACCCATTGCAGATATAATTAGTTAAGATGGGGCTACACTGGAATAGGGTGGGCCCGAATGTTGTATGGCTAGTGTCCTTATAGAGAAGGGAAATGGAAACACACTTTTGTGTGTGTGTGTTGGAGTCTCTCTCTGTCGCCCAGTCTACAATGCAGTGGCGTGATCATGGCTACCACAGCCTCAAACTGGTGGGCTCAGATGATCCTTCTGCCTCAGCCTTCCAAGTAGCTGGAGCCATAGGCATGCGCCACCATGCCCTGGGGCTAATTTTTTGATTTATTGGAGAAGAGGTCTCATCAAGTTGTCTGGGCTGGTTTCGAACCACTGGGCTCAGGCAGTCCTCTAGCCTCTGCCTCCCAAAGTGCTGGGATGACAGGCATGAGCCACCGCACCCAGCCACAGACACTTCTTGAAAAAAGAGTGCTGTGTGAAGACTGGAATTCTGTTGCCACTAAGCCATGGAACTGTCAGAAGCTGGGAGAGAGACCTGGGACAGACCCTTCCCTAACTCCTTCGGAGAAAGAATGGCCCTGATGACACCTTGATCTCGGACTTTTGGCTCCCAGAACTGGAGACAGTACATTTTTGTTTTGCAAGCCACTCCATCAGTAGTGCTGACATACACCCCCTATCTCCCATTGTCTTGGTGAGCTTTGCTGCTCACCTAAAACCACCCTTCTCATCCCACTCCCAGCCCTGTTGGCAATCATTTTGGGCCGTGCTACAGTCCCACCTTAAGCTGAGAACTCCCAAGCCTAAATCCATGCCACCCACTAGCGTTGCTGAATTATTTATGATAATTGCTTGTTAAGGGGAGAGGTTAGCAAATACTGGAAGAAATATCCATAAAAATCACATAGAGGCTGGGTGCAGTGGTTCACGCCTATAATCCTAGAGGATTACTTGAGCCCAGGAGTTCAAGACCAGCTGGGCAACATAGCAAGACTTCATCTCTACCAAAAAAAAAAAAAAAAGAAAGAAAAAATAGCTGGGTATAGTGACACACATCTGTAGTTATAGTTACTCAGGAGGCTAAGGTGGGAAGATTGCCTGAGCCCAGGAGGTCAAGGCTGCAGTGAGCCGTGCTCATGCCACTGCCCTCCAGCCTGGGTGACAGAGTGAGACCTTGACTCAAAAAATAAAAATATCACATAGCTTCAACTCTCTATTCTCATTAAAGGCATATCAGTGATTATTTACTCAGTAGTTCTTTTGATGCCAGGCAAAAGAAGTTGTTGAATATGGGTCCAAGGATCAGAGTCTGTCTGGACGTCTGCTTCCTCCCACACATCATCACCCCTACCCGCTGCTGGGCTATACAGATTGGCTTCTTGAAAGTGACCCAAGAATCTAGGTGCAAAATCCTTTTGGATTTTTGCCGTTTTTCCCTAACTTTGATTGTTGTCTTGCCCACGCCTATTTCAACTGCCATTTTTACCCCCAGGGACTTGCCTGTTTGAATATTTTTCAAAGCATCCAGCATATTTTTTTGGTAGAAACAGCATTTCTCCTTCCCACATTTCCTAAGTTTGTGCAGTCTTTAATGAACAGGTTCAAATACAGGCACCAAGTACAGCTGCCTAAACAGGCTTGGGACGAGGTAACTGACCCGAGTCGGCACACAGCTCAGTAGGGTGTGTGGAGGGTAAGCCTCAGTAAGGCATGGGTCAAAGTGTCCTACGGGGCAACTGGGAACACTACTGAGTTGGGCACATGGAGGTCAGTGAAGAGACTTTTATTGACACACTCAGCTTCTCGAGCAGGCGCTACACTCTTCCTCCTCCCAACCTTCACTCATACCAGTTCCTTCACCAGCAACTCCTCTTCCTGTGTATCCTGATTGCCATGTATTCTTCAGGTCTCAGCTTTGCCATCACTTCCTCCAGGAAGCCCACTTTGGACTAGACTGGAAGTTCTTCTTTGTGCTTGATAGCACCCTCTACTTCCCATCCGAGAGCTTACACCCCACTGTAACAGGATCTCCCACCCAACCCTAAGTAAGCTTTGAGAGGATGGAGCTCTGATCTGTGTCATTCATCACGACATCCCCAGCCCCCACCACAATGTCTGGAGCAAGTGCTCAGAAAATATCTGTGGACGTAGATGGGAGGAGGAGAAAAGGAAGATCATTTAACTTGTTTCTCAGAAATCTGCTGCCCTAGATTGTAGGGTACGGTGCACCTCCTTAGCAGGCAGTGAAGCCTACCTTGTGGTAGTAGTGATATTAGCATTTATGAAAGTGTGACAGTGGAGGTGATGACAGTAGTCATAGTCATGGAAAGAAGACTGGCCGGGTGTGGTAGCTGACGTCTGTAATCCCAGCACTTTGGAAGACTGAAGCCAGTGAAACACTTGAGCCCAGGAGTTAGCGATCCACTTGGGCAACATAGTGAGACTTCATCTTTACACAATAATCAAAAAATGAGCATGGTGGTGCACATCTGTAGTCCCAGCTACTTTGGAGGCTGAGGCAGGAGGATCGCCTGAGCCCAGGAGGTCTAGGCTGTGGTGAGCTGTGATGGTGCCACTGCACTCCAGCTTGGGTGACACAGTGAGACCCTGATTCAAAAAAAAGAAAGAAAGAAAGAAAAGAAGACTGACAACTCCAACAGTATTAATACCACTGTCTGGTGTTTGTGGGTCACTTAGCATAGATCTCCAGATGCATCGTCCCGCCCAGTCTGTGCCAACTCTGTGCCCCCCCCGAGTCCCTCCCTCAGACACCCTGTGCCACTCCCCACATCCCTGCATCACCTGTGTTCCTTCACTGTGTTCTCACCTGTCGGGCGCCTGTTCCTTTTCCCAGGCTCGCCTGGCACATCCCGGCTTTCACTCCAGCACCCTCTGCTCCGCGGGCTCCTTCCCTCCTCCCTGCCCCTGCCCTCAAGGCTTATCTCCTCCCCATATGGGCAGAAAGGAACAGCTTATTTGTGAAAAACGTTTTCAGAAGCCCCAGCGAGTCTCTGCTTTGCCCTTGTACCCAGATGAGGCACATCCAACAGAGAGGGGTGTCGTTCTTAAGGAGGAAAAAAGCATCCCCCAATGGCAAGGAGTGAGGGTTTGAATAGCGCAAGCAGGAACATTCTGTCGTTGGTGGCGGTGCCCCCATTCAGCCCTCATTCTGCAGTTGCCAGCCCTCCAGGGGAGAGAGAAAGGGTTCGAGTTCCCCTTCTCCCGGCTTTAATGAAGCTTTGTGAAAGGCGGAAGGAGCACTTGTGGGAAAAGGGGTTGAAGCAGTGCTGGGCGGAGGATGGCTTTTCCAGATTTCATAATATTCATTTGTTTCCTGACATTGACCTTCACGGCCTCACCTTCTCCAGCCACGGTGAATGCAGTGTGGTGGGCAGAGGACCTGCCAAGTCGCCGGCGTGTGGCATGGAGCCATGCTGGGAGAGCAACCAAACGCCAGCTGTGTCCCTTCCAAATGTCCCCAATGGGGTGGTTAAGAAAACAAGGGGCTCTCAGTTCTGGGGGTTGGAAGCACAGGGCTGTGTTCCCTCTGCACCAGGCCCCAGGGAAGGATCCCCCCTCGCCTCATCCAGCCTCTGACACTTGCCGGCTCGCCTGGGTGACCTTGGCTTGTAGCTGCATCACTCCAGTCTCTGTCTCCATCGTCGCATGGCCTTTGTCCCTCTGTGTGTGTCTGGGTGTCTCCAGGTCCCTCTCTCCTGATGTGAATCAGGCCTTGGTCCATTTTATTCACACTGTCTACACTTCCTGCCCTACACAATGCGATTGCAATGTATAAGGACACCAGTTGTTAGATGGAAGGCTCAGTTTCTAGTAGGACCTCATCCTAACTCAGTGACATCAAAAAAAGACTTGACAGGAGTCCCGCCGTATCCACAGGCAGCCACGGTCTCTAAATATTAATGGAAAATTCCAGAAGGAAACAATTCATCAGTGTTAAGTTGTGCACTGTTCTGAGTAGCGTGGTGGAATTTCTTGCTGTTCTGCTCTGCTTGGCTCGGGGTATGAATCGGGCCTTGGTCCAGCGTACCTACGCATTTATACCACCCACCCTATACAATGCGATTGTGTAGGAAAAAGCATAGTACATATAGGGTCTGGTGCTGTCTGCAGTTTCAGACATCCACCGAGAAGTTTGGAATATATGCCCTGTGGACAAGGGCACACTACTGTTTTAAGTATGGCCACATTCACAGGTACTGGGATTAGGGTTTCAATGTGTCTTTTTGGGGACACAATTCAACTGACAACATCAGCGTTTTTTGTGTGTTTTGGTCAGGGTCTCTGTCGCCCAGCCTGGAGCGCAGTGTCATAATCACAGCTCACCGCAGCCTCAACCTCCTGGGCTTAGGTGATCTGCCTCAGCCTCCCGAGCAGTTGAGACTACAGGCATGCACCACCACGCCCGGCTAATTTTTGTGATTTGTTTGTTTTGTTTTTGGTAGAGACAGGTCTTCCTAAAACCAGTTAAGCTGGTCTTAAACTCCTGGGCTCAAGCAATCTTCCTGCCTTGGCCTTCCAAAGTCTGGGATTATAGGTATGAACCACTGCATCCAGCCAACATCAGCATCAGTTCTTTCTTGCTTTCTGGGCATGTAGGGAATGGAGTACAGAATTTCTCCATTCTGTGAGCCACATGCCAAGTGTAGACCCCTGGACACCACTGGGCTGTGTTTGGGCATTTTTATACTCACCCCTCCCGCACTGTTGTGATTGCAGTTTCCTTTCCTCTGCCTCTTGGAGTTGCTTGTTTTGATGTCCTTAAGAGAATATTTTTGCTCTAATGAAATATTCCACCTGGAAGCGATCAGACCTCCTCACAGCCAACAGAGATTCCCAGGGGGTCTGGAAATGGGACAAGAAACCCGTTTTTGGCAAAAGAGGGAACACGTGAGAGTCCTAGATGGTGTGAGACGCCGCCTGGTTAGACACCGCTAGCCGGCGCTGGGTAGAATGTGGTCCATGGTGCTTGGTCGACTGGGGGATCCTTGTATATGGCTGGCTGGCTGGCTGGCCTGAACACCCAGCAGCTCGTGCACAAGTTGTGGCTATGGAAGCTTTGTGGTCTGAAGCTACACAACCCCACACAGCAGAAACCTTTCCTAAGGGCATGGAAGTGAAACTGTAGGAAGAAGAAAGGGAGACGGAGCTCCGGCTTCTGAGCACCCATGGCTTCCTGGAAGTTTTGGAAATCATCGTCTGTACAGAATCAGCTTTGCCCATGTGGGCTGCAGCCCCGGGGAGCTTTTTCCTTTGCTGTTTTTTTTCTCTGGCAGATGTTTGTGGAAATGTGACCTTTAATTCCTTAAAGACCCATCTCTCTGGAGTTAATTCCTCTTTTGAAGTCATAATCTTTTGGGTAGTGTTTTCTGGCCATCTTGACTGCAAGATGCGGAAGATTATAACTTTTTGCATGCCATTTGGGGCTAAAGATGGTAGCTTCCCTGGTTGGTGACAAAGACATGAAAGTGGTCAGTTTCCAAAGCCCACTGGAAATGGAATATACTTGTCGTAACATCATCTGATTTAATTCTTTCACAAGTAACAGAGGTACTCCGAGGAGGCAGATGAATCTGATTTTCTTCTTGGGTATCTCCATTAGGATAGGTGTTTTCCCAGTGTTTATGAAGAACAAAGATGCAGGCCAGCTCATGCTTGTAATTCCAGCACTTTGGGAGGCCAAGATGGGAGGATTGCTTGAGCCTAGGAGTTTGAGACCAGCTTAGGTAACAAAATGAGACATCTTCTCTACAAAAAAATAAAATAAAATTAGCCGGCCATGGGTGTGGTCCCCCATAAGTCCTAGCTACACAGGAGGCTGAGGCAGAAGGATCGATCACCTAAACACAGGAGGTTGAGGCTGCATTAGCCATGATCATGCCACTGCACTTGACTCCAAAACAAATGAAAAGGCAAAGCTGCAAATTCTCAGGAACACTCCAAGTTCTGAACATGACGGTCACATAGGACCTATTGTCAGTGTTCAGTTGCTAGTGGAGAAAACCAAGAAGACCACGACTCACCACTTGATGATACTTGCTCTGGCCGGGGCCTGCAGTCCCATCCGGGTGCCAGGCGAATTCAGGAAACACACAAGATACATTCTTTGGAACTGCATGAAATGATTACAGCCAAGAAGGGAAGGGAAATGTCCAAAGATGTGGCTGCCCACCCTTCCTCCCTCCCTTGAGACCGGCCAATCAGAAAAGTGCCAGCCCTTCTGGAATTGTCAGGAAACAGCTCATCTTCATGTGGTAAACTTGACCTGTGCAGTAGAATAACATGTTTTCCGACTGAGATCCATGTTGTCAGCCTCTCCTAGATCAGGCGGTGAGGACCACCCAGAGCAAGCACGCATGTCATAGAACAATACAGCCCGCTTGCTGAATAGGCACCTTGTGGTTGGAACGCTGGAAAGACGCCTTGGATCGCACTTGCGTTTATATTCTCTCATTTTCTTGTTCTATTAAAGACGTCCAAACAAATTTGGTGTGGGGAAGGAAGGACACATTAGTAACGAGGAAAGTGCAGGCTCGCTAAGCCAGGGGAGTTTGTTCAACACATTCCTTCCTCTGTGCTGCCCAAGACTTCGATGCTGAGTGACACGAGGAATGCGTTGTTCCAGACTCTTCTTCTGGGTGGATGGCAGAGAGTGGTGATGGGGGTGTGGGGAACCGCTCTACTTTTATCTGGAAAGAGGCCCAGGCACGTCCTATGGCTTCCACAGCTGTGACATCAGGGCTGTGGTGATCTGGTCACCCTTGTATTCCTCGTGGTGCTAAGCCTGGTAACCTGCAGGTCAGGCTGAAAAGTTATCCTAGAACATGTGGGTCAAGATAGATTTCATGGTATCCCAGAAGCCCACCCAGTCATGCCCCCAAGTAGAGACTTTTCTAGTAAGTTTAAGAGAAGAGCACTTATAATGGTAAAGAGCTTAAGTTCAAGTCCCCACACTGCCCTGCCTGCTGGCATGATGCCATTGGCACATCACTTACTTGTGCCAGCTTCATCAGTTAAAGTATTTATTTATTTATTTATTTATTTAGAGTTTGGAATTTCACGATGTCACCCAGCCTGGAGTGCAGTGGCACGCTCCCAGCTACCACAGCCTCTACCTGCTGGGCTTAGGCAATCTTCTTCTGCCTCAGCCTCCTGAGTAGCTGGGACTACAGGCACGTGCTACCATGCCTGGCTAATTTTTTTGATTTATTGTAGAAACGAAGTCTCACCAAGTTGCCCAGACTGGTCTCAGACCCCTGGGCTCAGGCAGTCATCTCACCTCTGCCTCCCAAAATGCTGGGATTACAGACATGAGCCACCACGCCTGGCTGACTAAAGCATTTAGAGTCTGGCATGTTAGCGGTACTTAGTAAGTCACTGTCATTATTAGGCCTGCTTAGGTGAATTTACACAGGCGTTCCAACATTAGGTGTTCTGTTGCCAGGCTCTGTGTACAGGAGCCCAAGGAACCCGGCTGGTGTTTAGCAGGGAGTGTTCGTGGTTGACTGGACCCTTGGCCCTTCAGGCCTCGACAGTCCACTCCAGACATGATGCTTCTGTCCGTACTACAGTGGCCAGTGTCCGAGGGGCCTGATGAGAAACCTCTCACTTCAGCAACACATCTCTGTGTACACGTCACATTATGGTAGGCGGGCCGTGGGTGGGGTTCTTCAGCTGTCCTGCCATCATGGCCTTTCAGGTCTCCGTGGGCCTGGGTATTGAACACAGGGTTTCAAAGAGGTTCTGGATCCAAGAACTCTGCTGGTGGAACTCAACCTTGACCCAGGAAGCTGGTCTATAGTAAAGATAGTTCTTATTTGTTGAGTGGGCGTTGGCCCGTCAGCGTTCCAGTTGTCCCAGGACAGGCCCATTTCCTCTCCCGACATTTCAAGACAATAGTTCCTAGTTTTGTTCTATGTTTTAGAAGTGGAGAGTGAGGCTCAGCAGAGCTGCCAGGGGTCCGACAAAAGTGACAACTGGTGTTTGAAGCTGAGAGTGTTGCTTGGGCCCGTGAACCACTGTGGCGTTGACAGACAGCTGTGGCCCAGTCCTCTCGTGACAATAATCAGCCCCAGGCTGCGTTTCAGTGACATGTAGTGCACATATATGGAGGGACCACCATGTGCCCAACCCCTGGACACCCTCTCTAGAAGAGGCAGCACTGATCACATCGGTACCCTCCAGATGTGGAAATAAGAAGAGGAGGCAGCACTCAAAAGGAAACAAGTAACTCAGTGAAGGGGGAGAGAACACTGCCTGGAGAGGGGATTTCTCAGCAAGGTTTTGAAGATTACATCAGAGTTCACCAGGTGTTTCAAGGTGGGGCGTTCAGGCACAAGAAATGGCATGCAAAGAACAGAGGTATAAAACAGAAAGATTTTTTGTTTTTGAAGGTGGTACTGCAAGTGAAACTCAGGGGTAAGTATTGTGGGTTGAAATCAGAGACACAGAAAGAGCTGGCAGACACAGGCCTAGTTTGCCATGCCAGGGGACTGGACTAAACCAGCAATGTGGGTGATTTGATTTCAAAGGTTTTTATTTTTGTTTTCTGAGTTATGGCCTCACTCTGTCACCCAAGGCTGCAGGACAGTGATCATGGCTTACCACAGTCCAGACTTCCTGGGCTCAGGCAATCCATCTGCCTTAGCCTCCTGAGCACACCTGGCTAACTTTTTGAATTTTGTAGAGACAAGATCTTGTTATGTTGCCCAGGCTGGTCTCAAACTCCTGGACTCAAGTAATCCTCCCACTTCAGCCTCCCAAAGTGCTAGGATTACAGGCATGAGCCCTCAACCTGACCTAATTTCACAGTTTTAAAACAAGATTAAAATCCCCACACCTTGATGCATTTGGTAGCACTATTTTCCCTGGTCTTATTATAATTGTCGAAGAAAGAGAGACCAAAAGCAAATGAGCTCTTTATATGATGTATTGACCTTGTACTATAAAGAATGTTGCTTTTTAATCTTCCACTCATTTCTCCATTTTTTCATCAGCAATTCCCTTTGGCAAACGTTATTCTCAGATGCCAGGATAAGTATTTTTGAGAGTTTTTGTTTTTGTTTTTTTAAATGTTTTTTTAAAGCAGCTTTTGATTGCATAAGAGCATCTTGTAGAACTGTTTCCAGTAGTATCTTTATAGCAGGAATGGAGGCTAAGACTGATTATGTAATTGTTCCCTTAATCTATTCTCAGAACCTAACATGTTGCCAGCAGATGAGAAGCCTAATGATCATGATGGCATTCGAGTGTCTTTCTGGCTCATAGTTTCTGGCACTATTGCTCTGGTATTGTTTGCTGCAGAATAGGAATCAGTGGTTTCAGACCAGGCGTGGTGGCTCCTGCCTGTGATCCCAGCACTCTGGGAGGCTCGCTTGAGGCCAGAAGTTCAAAACCAGCCTGGGCAACCTAGTGAGACCTCATCTCTACAAAATGTCAAAAAAATTAGCGGGTGTGGTGGCATGTGCCTGTAGTCCCAGCTACTCAGGAGGCCGAGGCAGCAGGATTGCTTGAGCCTCAGAGTTTGAGACCAGCCTGGGCAACATAGTGAGGCCTTATCTCTACAAAATCCACCCCCCTAAAAAAAGTTAGCCAGGCATGGTGACATGTGCCTGTAGTCCCTGGGAGGCTGAGGTAGGAGAATCCCCTGAGCCCAGGAGGTCAAGTCTATAGTGAGCCATGATCATACCACTGCCCTCCAGCCTGGGCAACCGAATGAGATGCCGACTCAGAAAAACAAAATCGAGAAATCAGTGGTTTCAATGTGGCAAGACTGTTTCCCCAGCACTGGCCACCCCAGACTCAGCTCTGTCTGCTCCATCCAGCACGGGCAGCCCATGGCCAGCAAGCCTCCCTGGAGAAGGGACTCCTGTACACTCATGAGAGAGACCCTTGCTGGTGTCTCACGTGTTAATATCCGTCTGAGGAGAGGCCGCCTGCCTCTGCCGTGCCGTGGCTGCGTTTTGCAAGGAGAGCAGAATCCCATCTGTCAGAGGAGGTGGCGGGAGCTTGTGGGGACTGCTGTGAATTCCATGAATGCTTAATTGCTGTAGATTTTTTTTTTTATATGAGCCTTTGCATTTAGTTAGTCTGTTTGTTGTTTGTTCTTTTTTTTTTATTTTGTAGAATAGTCCTTATCAGTGGCAGAAGATCCTTCTGTAGTATATTTTCGGTGCTGCCGTACCGGGATAGTACCCAGGTCGGGTATGTATCTGCATGCATGCTTTGTAGTTCTCTGGGTGAAAAGGTCTCCCCCCACGTGCCTAATGTGACTCCCCTTTCCATTTCGAGAACTTGTCTTGCTTTGACACTGCAAATTCAGTATCTGTAAATTGGAAAGACAAGAAGGTTTCCACTTTCTTTTCAGCCAGAAAGCTTCCTTGTCCTTGTCCTTGTCGTGTGTGTGTGTGTCCATCTTATTGCCTGTTCTTTCTAAATGCATATTTTGTCACCTTGTCTGATACCATAAAGTAAGAACATCACAGGGCCACCATGTTCTGCGGGGTCACACCGGCTTTTGGAACAAAGGTAGGTTCCGGAAAAGAATTGGGCCAAACCCTGTGACCATCTCATCCCCTTGAATCTTGGACTTGGGGTGGGAAACTGACCTGCAGCCAGAGCTGCCACCGCAGGGCAATGTCAAAGCAAAGTGGTGCCAAGACCTGATGTGTGTAACTGGCTACAGGCCAGAGGAACGCTCTCCTCTCTAGATC
Source organism: Cephalopachus bancanus (assembly GCA_027257055.1). Taxonomy (NCBI): domain Eukaryota; kingdom Metazoa; phylum Chordata; class Mammalia; order Primates; family Tarsiidae; genus Cephalopachus; species Cephalopachus bancanus. The sequence goes on along the minus strand of JAPVLO010000097.1, from coordinate 9,996,803 downwards.
AACACACCCTTTTGCTCCGAAAAACAGTAAGTATGTGCCCTGTGCTTCCTCTTCCTCTGCGGCTAGACTCCCGGCTTCCCTCACCCTCTCGTGCGCCCAGGGTCTGTCATCAGGGTGCTGCTGGCATTGAGGGCAGGGCAGGTCACTATGCAGAATGTCGAGAGCATCATGGGATCTTGGCCCTGGCCTCTGGTCTTTGTGACAGCCAAACACTACAGACATGTGACTGCGGCCCCCAGGAGGGCTGTATGGCGGTGCTGGTCCACTGTGTATTCATCCTTCACCATCTCCATGAACTCTGCCCCGGGCGCTCCTGCTGGTCATGACCTCCCCTTTCCCCCAGAGACCTGTCGGACTTGGCCTGTTTGATTCATGGTCCTTATCTGTGCTCTACGCTGTCCACTCCATGGGACAGAAAACCGCACCTCTTCCTTCATGGCGTCCTGACTCAGTCATAGATTCAATGTGTACCATAATGAGCAATAATAATCCTACTGCTTTTTGAGCACACACTTGGTGCTGGTCCTTTTCATTACTGCATCCTTCCAAAAACCTTGCAGCACAGGTGTTCTGGAAAAAGTGACAGGAAATTCCTGCAGCTTGGAGGTTTAAGGACCATCTGCGGATGGCCGGTGGGCTGCCCCAGAGAGATATCATGGGGAAGCTTTCCTCACGTGCCCAGCCTGCTGTGGCCCTGAGTCTGGCTGCATCAGAAGGGCAGGCTCATTCTCTGAAACCAGCTCAGTGCCAGTTCACAGGTCTGGTGTGTGATGCAGCAGGCCAATTTTTCATCTTATTACAAGTAATGACCTCAGAGCCCAGAATATTTGCATGTGACCAGCCTGTGCACACACCTCCAGGGTATATGTGTTACCAGTAGGTGACTCCTTGCGTGCATGTCCTTCATGGCCAGAACTTGAATGGCACTGCAGTGTCTGCTTCATTTCTCTGGGCTTCCTGGGCTGACCTTTCTGATGGACACATTCTTTCCTTAGCTCTGTCCCATTCAGTCATTTATTGAATACTGTGTGACCAGGTACCAGGGACAAAGGCAGAGAAGCATGGATGGGTTCTTGTCCTCCTTACCTTACAGCTTAGCAGAGGAGACACTTGAAAATGGCACCTGCAGGCCGGGTGCGGTGGCTCAAGCCTGCAATCCCAGTACTTTGGGAGGCCAAGGCAAGAGGACTGACTGAGCTCAGGGGTTTGAGACCAGCCTGGGCAACTTGGTGAGTCCTCGTCTTTACAATAAATCAAAAAATAAGCTGGGTGTGGTAACATGCACCTGTAGTTCCAGCTACTTGGAAGGTTAAGGCGGAAGGATTACCGGAGGCCAGCAGGTCGAGGCTGCGGGGGGCTATGAGTGAGCTGCTGCACTCCAGTCTGGGCAACAGAGTGAGACTTCAACTCAAAAAAAAAAAGAGAGAGAAAGAAAGTGACACCCACAACTCATGACAACTTTTAAGGAATGCTGAAAGTGCCCAGTCAAGTCTTCCTTGCCAGTGACTTACCGTTTAAGACAGTTTGATTTCTCCACACTTTTTTTCGTCTTTGAAGTGTTTGTGTTAGTTTTATTCTCAAATGGTGATCTTACTTCCAAGTTCTGGGGTCCTCTCACTGCAATACCCAAGTGCTTATCTGCATTTTAAAGATAAAATGACTGATCCTGCTGGGCTCGGTGGCTCAGCCTGTAATCCCGCGCCTTGGGAGGCCAAGGTGAGTGGATTGCCTGAGCCCGTGGGTTCAAAACTCTCCTGGGCAACTTGGCGAGACCTCATCTCTACAATAAATCAAAATTAGCCGGGCATGGTAGCACGCGCCTGTAGTTCCAGCTACTTGGAAGGCTGAGACAGAAGGATCGCCAGAGCCCAGCAGGTCGAGGCCGCAGCGGCCAGAAGCGGCCACTGCACTCCAGTCTGGGCGACAGAGTGAAATGAAACTCCAACTAAAAAAAAAAAGTGATCTTTGAGAGTTGAGGTCTCACATCAACTTTGGGCTAGAGAAGGAATTTGAAGCCCAGACAGAAGTTTTTCCATGACCCACCCTGGCAGACAGACAAGTTCTGTATTTGCAGAAGCCCTGTTGTGAAGCGGAGCTGTTGTGATATCTCCCCTTAGGGAGTAAAAGAGGCTCACAGGAGTATGTGGGCCCAAGGTTCCCAGCATGTCACTTGGCACACAGACAGGTGCTGGGGCCAGCTGGGCAAGGACCCTTTACTTGTGATAGCAAGAGAGAGTCCGTATGGAGAACTTTGAGGGGATTTAAGAGTTCCTCAGTTGAGCAAATCACCTATGTTCTTTGGGCTTCCGTTGGCTCCTCAGTGGAACAGGGAAGGCAAGTTACTACCTCACATCGTTAATTTGAAGATGATGGCAACTTCTGCGAAGCCAATCCATTTTAACTTAAATTACCCTGGAAGAGATCACCCATGCCATCTTCATTGGACGTGTTGTGGCTATATATGGCCCTCCATACCTTCAAACACCTTAGGGAAATACTAGCTGGCAGTCAGCCATGCTAGGAAACGGTGTCTGTCTGTGCTGGGTCTCCTTCCCCGTTGCTGGGAAGGCCTCGCCTGGGGCAGGAAGGGCTGCCTCACAGGACTGTCAGCAGACTTGGCTGTTGTGCCCGTCAGCCCTGGATGGGCAAGCAAAATGAGCATGTGGAATCCCAGGACATCACTTTTCACATCTCAGACATGAGCAGATTCAAATCCTCCATGCCTCCAAGTTTTACAGATAAGGAAACCAAGTTGCAGACAAGTTAATTTTCTATAATGAAAACCATAATTGGATCCTTTGTTATACCTAACAGGAAGGAACATGCCTATTTCTACAGCACAGTCTACTTAAGTACATAAGAAACTTCCAGCATAATTCAGAGTGTTATGATTTAGAGCAGGATTAGAAGCATTCTGCTTTTTTACCTTTTTAACAAACAGACATCTATTTATAAATAATAACCCATTTACCATACTTATAATTTTTAAAGCTTTTAAAAATATTAATTATTGGGAAACAACTATGCTCAAATAAATATATACTAGTAACAATCTACTAGTACATGCTAATAACATACATGTAAGTATTTTAAACCACTTTAGTTCATGTACTTACTAACTAATGCCTTTCCACTGTGGAAAATTCCTTTGCTTTTATACTGAAGCTTTTTCTGTGACTAGGACATAAGTCATATACTGTCAGGGGTGGAAAGGCCTTCAGAGATCACGGGGTTTGACCTTCCTTCTTGGCTGCTAAGGCATGGGGTATGGGGGATGAAGTTCACCCACAGCCCCCACCCAGCATCACAAGAACTCAGAACTCTAGGCCACCCTAGCCTGCCGATGCTATGGTTTCTCGCCTCCACGTTTCCGTGGTTCTTATGCACGTGGACCAGACCACATATGCCTAACTGTTCCAAATAGGTGCAAACCCCTCTTATGAAAGGGAGGGATAATGTGCAGTTCCAACTTCATCACAAGAAAGTTCTAAAAACAGGAAGCTCACAAGTTCCTCTGCCACATACTTGAACCTCCTTCCTGTGGAAAAGCATCCATCAAGGTGGCCCGATCCTTCCGGGTGTGTTTTCTGGTTCCTCGTGCTGCACGGGAGCTTCCCAGCTCTGTCTCCCACATCTTCACTCGTCCCGCCTCCCTCTGTAGCCCCCAAATTTTGTTCTTGGTTTTAACCTGACACCGATTGTGCCTCCTGACATCAGTTGATCAAAACATACAGACCTACCTCAGGAGAGGTTTTATTATCCATTCATCCATTTCTTTGTGCTCTAAGTCATTTGTTCTGCTGCCATGAACAGAAGGCCCTGACCGGGGGGCTTTGGGGACAGGAATGAGTTACCAATCCAAGATAACTGTGGCCCCAAGGAGGTGCTGGAGAGCAGTTGAGCTACCTACAGATCCTGGCCAACATGTACATTTATAATAACTCTACACTCAGAAAACATCGTGTTTGCTATGTCAGGCCCCTTAATTCTTATCCACCCCTCCAAGTTCATTGCCATCACGGCACACGCCATCTATGCAGAAATGTAGGTGCCAGCTGGGCTCGGTGGCTCAGCCTGTAATCCTGCGCCTTTGGGAGGCTGAGGTGAATGGATTGCCTGAGCCCACGGGCTCGAGACCTGCCTGGGCAGCGAGACCTCATCTCTACAATAAATAAAAAAATTTAGCCGGGCATGGTAGCGCATGCCTGTAATTCCGGCTGCTTGGAAGGCTGAGGCGGAAGGATTGCTGGAGCCCAGCAGGTCGGGGCTGCGGTGGCCGGGAGCGGCCACTGCACTCCCGTCTGGGCCACAGAGTGAGACTCCAACTCAAAAAAAAAAAAAAAAAGAAGAAGAAATGTAGGCGCCACCACCATACAGCAGAATTTATTTGCTTCAATCTGTTGAGCACCTACTGTGTGCCAGGCACTGCCTGAGGCAATGGGGATAGGGGATACAACAGTGAAAATGAAGATGTCTCTTTCTAATGGAGCCTACTCTCTGTCCTTTCTCTGGTCCTCGGTCTCCGTGGGAGACAGAAATAAGCAAGTAAGCAAACTAGCCATCAAACAAAATAACGAGCAATTGAGTTCTGAGCAGTGTTGAGCTAGAGCACAGAGGAAGGAGTTCAGTGAATTCAGACAGAAGGATGGGGGTGCGTCCCCCAGAGAAGGCAGATTTTCAGCTAGACTTAAAGGGGTGAGGCCTTGGAGATGTGGAGAAGGACATTTCATCCTCACTGTTGACTTGTAAGGATGTCGGGAGATGATTGATCCAGCAGCTCATGAACTCCAGGTGGGACCTGCCATGTTGAGAGTCCAGTTGGGGTCCCATTTCTGACTGACATTTGGCGTCTAGTCCTCTGTAGTGCGGGTGAGGGCTGGGGTGTCGCGGACTCTAATGGGTCCACCACCCAACTCTCCTGAATCTCAGTTGCCTCATCTGTAAAATAGGGATGTTTGACTAGCCACTCCAGAGACCCTGCGAGTGCAAGTTGTCGTCTTCATTCTGGTAACGCACGGGTATGGAAGCGGTAAGCCTTATCGAGCAAGGAATTTATGAATGAAACGTGCCATTTGCACGCTCCCCATCTGTCAGCAGTCAGCGGCTTCCAAGACTCATGCCTGAATCATGATTCTTCATCCAGTTTTCAAAAATTTGAGATTTCTAAACATGTGCAGATCTCGTGACTTTTTGCAACTTGATTGTTTCCTAATGGGGACACCATGATAGGGGCGGAATCAGTCTGGGCTTGAGAACACGGAAATGTTTGCAGTCATTTTGTTTGCCACCAGGTTTATACTAAGCTGATAATAGGCTCAGTTCCAAAGTGATCCCTACAGCTTCTTCTTGAAGCTGACTGCCCTAACAGGACAACCCTGACCTCTCCTCCAGATAATAGAGACTGTGGTTGCCTCTTTGCCATATCTGCTTTTCTTCAAACTGAAACTGTGTTCTTCAATCATTTTCAGATACTATCCTTGGGACTTAAGTCCCTGACTACTTAACAGCAGCTACAGTCTTCACACTGCTCTTCCTGCCTTGATTTATAGGCATAAATATTTGAGACAAGAGTATTTGTCCTTAGAGTTACCTGAGTATGTGGTCTAATGTTTGTGTGAACATTATAAACAGAAGTAATACTATCAGCTGAAACCTAAATGATGCAAATAGTATGACAGGCACCGTCCTATGTGCTTGAGATACATTCACTCGTTTCATCTCCCAACGACCTCACAAAGTAGGTGCCTATATTGTCACTTTACTTGAGGCTGGGGCAGAGAGAGGCTTAGCAGCTTCCCTGGGTAGGGGGAGTGAGGGTAGGCTGTCTTGCTGCAGTCTCGGCTATGTTATGTTAGCTGCTGGAGGCCGGCTCAGTCCACAGAGGCCAACCTAGAAGCTCTAAAGCATACTTGACAATGAACCGAGTGTGTCCGGTCACTTCATGATCACCCCTTCTGAACTGGGCTTACTGGCTCAGGACCGGTGACAGGCATCTGGGTGAAGATGGAGCTCAAAGGTCAGGAGGTAGCTGGAGTATCCTGAAGACCTGGATGCCTTGGAGGTGACTGGAGCACCCAGTAGATTTGAATGCTCCCAATGCAAACCCCAGGTACCTCTAGGTGGAGTCATAAGTGAAAAGTAGTCTCTGTAATTTCCCCACCTAAGGTCCTTGTCATCTTTAGAAAAGGAAGGTATGTGATGAGTAGGGAGCTGGTGAAACACTCCAGGTGTCCATATTGACAGTGTGTCTGGGTGACGGTATTGACACACTGGCTGGCCACAGAGGTCGAACTTGTGACCCCGAAGGGCTGCCCACTGAAGTATTCCTAGCACCTTCCCAGTGCACCCAGGTCACTCCTTTAGCACCCCCAGGAAGCGATTTAGGAACTGTTAAAGGTCTTTCTCATATGTCTTGATACCATGCATGAAAAATGCCTCTCTTAAGAAGATTACCATTTATAGTACCAGACACATCTTCACAAAAGGGTTTGTGACAGGGCTCTGGGAAATACGGAGTTTTTTTTTAACTATTCATGGAATATTGTTTGACTCACAAGAGTTGGCTTGCATATGATACTTTGGGAAATCCTCTGGTGGGTAAATTGAGACACTGCTAATGTCCTTTTTGCTTCATTTTTTTGTTTTTATTTGAGTTGGAGTCGCACTTCGTCACCCAGGCTGGAGTGTAGTGGCATGCTCATGACCACCCCAGCGTTGACCATCTGGTGATCCTTCCACCTCAGCCTTTCAAGTAGCCAGAACTACAGGCATGTACTTCCACGCCCAGCAAAGTTTTTATTTATTGTAGAGACGAGGTCTCACCAAGTTGCCTGGGCTGGTCTCGAACCCACAGGCTCAGGCAATCCACCTGCTTTGGCCTCCCAAAGTGCTAGGATTACAGGCTGACCCACTGAACCCGGCCTTTCTTCAATGTTTTACTTTAAGACTTCAGAGTCTTGCTTGTAGCATAAACCCCTGGTGGCCCTGAGGGACATAGATGGGTACAGGACAGTGTAGTATATGCTGAGTGTCCTGTGCTGCAGACTACAGAGTCCTCTCTGATGGTTGAAGTTGTACAGCGGTGTTTCAATGGCTCTCAGAAACTTCAGGACACAGAGAAACCAGGATAGACATGCAGGAACCACACAGTAGGAGGTACCATAGCAAGGGCCCACCTATAACCACACATTGGGGTGTCTCCTGTAGAAACACTACTGTTGACACTATCACTTGGGGCTTTCACCCAAGACTTGCTGGAAGTTCTGATAGCCCCAGGAGTTACTTCTGCCTCCAGGGTTCCCGTGAGTGCTCCAACATGGCAGAACCCAGGCTACCTGTGGGAGACCAGGAAATGCAGTGTTCTTTTGTTTGTTTGTTTTATCATTAGGGTCTCACTCCGTTGCCCAGGCAGGAGTGCAGTGGCATGATTATGACTTGCCTCAGCCTCAACCTCCTGGGCTTAGGTGATCCTTCTGCCTCAGTCCAAGTAGCTGGGACTTCAGGCACACCCCACCATACCTGTCTAATTTTTAAATTTTTTATAGAGACGAGGTCTCACTATGTTGCCCAGCCTGGTCTGAAACGCTGGGGCTCAAGCAATCCTCCCACCTCTGGTCCCAAAGTACTGGGATTACACACATAAGCCACTATGCCCAGCCAGAAATGTAAGTTTAGCCTTCCTTGGTATTATGAGCTCGTCTGTGGTCTCTGCCATGATGGGTCACTGAAGAATCCATCAGTCCCCAAACTGAACCTGGGGAGGCCACTGAGGAACCCCAACTCACGTAGAACTCAAGCCCCTGATGCAGCCTCAGCCCCAGGAGGGAACCCTTGCCTCAAGAAAGCATAAGCGTCCCTAAGAAGCTCAGAAGGCCACTCCCCAATGTGCTCCCCTTAAAGACAAGTCTGTTTCTAAGCCAACTCCATAGATACCCAAATGGATTTCCAAACCCAGTAGCAAGCAGCCCCTTCCTGCAGCCTCATGGCCTGCTTCTCCAAGTCCTAACGCAGATGCTGCTCCTAACCCCAACTCTGATCTGCTGCTGTTTGGTTTAGGAAAATGGAACTGAAATCACGTGGAAATCCCATGCATGTGGTGTTTCCACTCCTGTCTGTCTGTCCTCCTTCTCATTTGAGACTCAGGCCCCCTGCACAAAACCCCTCTCCCCATCCTCCAGACTTCACTAGAGATAGAGCCCTTTATTAAAGCTGCGGCCTCAGCGCTCAGCCTGGTGAGACCCCTGTAGCTGTGTAATGCGTCAGGTGCTCGCCTGTGGGGCTTTTTATACTTGGTGCAACGTTTTGGAAGACTGTTCTCTGCCCTCCCCCACCTCAGCCTCCTCTGGATTGAAGCCAGACCTCCCTCCAAGAAGCCTTCTCAGCCACCCTCCCCAGCCCTCCTGGCACCCCCACAAGACTCCCCTGAGCGTCCCTTCAGTGTGCAGCCCTTTGCTGAGGCTGTCACAGCACTTCCAACATGCATTTCAACTTCTTTTTCACTTGTGGGTGTGGCTTGTCTCTTAGTCCTCGAGGTATCTCTGCACGGAGCCAAGTGAGCACTCTGGTTCTAGCCGTGGGATGGGAGCCAGGCGCAGTGGCTCTCGCTTATAATCCCAGCACTTTGGGAGGCCAAGGTGAGAGGACTGCTTGAGCCCAGGAGTTCCAAGACCAGCCTGGGCAACAGAGTAAGACTTGTCGCTACAAAAAATGAAAAAACTGGGCCATTGCCTTGCTTAAGTCTTGGCTCCCTCCCCTACCTTGGGGAGGTGCAGGTCTTGGGGAGAGAGAGGTCTCTCTCTCTCTCTCTCTCTCTTCCCCCCCTCTCCCCCCCTCTCCCTCTCCCTCTCCCTCTCTCTCTCCCTCTCCCCCTCTCCCTCCCTTCCTCCCTCCCTCCCTCTCTCCCTCTCTCCCTCTCTCTAGTTTGCTTTCTAAATAAACTATTTATATATTTTTTTTATATTAAAAAAATGTTAGCCATGGTGGCATGCACCTGTATCCCCAACTACTCAGGTAGCTGAGGTGGAAGGATCACCTGAGGCCAGGAGGTGGAGGCTGCGGTGAGCTGTGACTGTGCCACTGTACTCCAGCCTGGGTGACAGAGCGAGACCCGACCGAAAAATAAAAAATTAAAAAGTGGGATGAATGAGTAGAAGCAATATTTCTGAGACGTTCAAGAATTTTTCATTTTATGAACGTAGCTTTTTGCATTGCCCTAACGAAGGACAGCCAGACTCTGCCTCAGCAGAAGCGAGTGCTATCTCAGGAGGCCTCTGCCCAGCACCTCATTCTCATGGGCATCTCCATGAAAGGGCAGAGCCGGACAGACGGCCTCGAGGAAGGCCCTGGAAGGTGCTCACAGCGATAACTGTACATGGTCCTCGGGCTCTGCTTCCCTCCAAGTGGCTCTGTCCCACCCACAATGAAAGTTGCTAAAGCCTAAAGTGACAAGAGGGGGCATTGAGCTATATCCAGATGCAAGGGGCTAGCCCCTGCCCGATTCCCCACCCAACCTCACCCATCAGGTCTCATGCTTGCGTCAGCAGGATGCTTTACCTTCGTGGTTTAGAGAGTTTAGGGCTAAAAGGAAAAAAGCGAAATCAAAAGCAGCTTTTAGCCTAGAACCAGGCGACTTTCCCTGTTAGTCTCACGGTTGCTGCAGTCTCATCTGGCCTTGCCAGCACGACAGATCACGCATGCTGTACACCTTCAGAGCCGCATTCACAGAGGCTCGCACCCTGAATGTTCAACCCAGGAACGTCAAGGTCACGGCTCAGCTTCTGGAGCTTCTGCCCGAGCCCCGTTGGATGTCCCCTGGCTGGTGTGCTCTTCAAGTCTCCCATCAACTCAGGTTGTCTGAACTTCCCCCAGCCAGCAGCATGTGATCAACATGTAAGTCACATGCAGCCCTATTTTGAGCAGAACAACACACGATTTTCTTTTTATGCCTCCTGCGTTTGCTTCAAGCAAGGGACGTTTTTGGATGGAATCTAGCATACAGTTGGAGGAGGGCCGTGTTCCCAGTTCTACAGAGAGTGGGGAGCTTTATCCTGTCCCCTGGAGCCCCTCTCTGCATCTGGGGTGAACTGATGCCTCGCCTCGTCCTTCTCACCTTCGCTCACACACTCTAGTCCTCGCTGCCCAGCACAGCCACCTCAGATCAGGTGCATGTGTTGGGAAGACTTCATGATTTACCGGCATGCTTGGACTGAAGACTGGTTGCAGGTTGTGCTCCTTTCAAATAACGCAGCCACTGAGCCCAGAGTCCCACTAATTACGAGGGATGGATGGCATTTCATAACAGCAGGCCTGTAGGCTGAGCTCGGTGAGCCCCTGAGGACATGAACGTCTTTCCTGGGTGTAAGGGCACAGACCCTGCTCCTTGGGGTGTCCCTGAGCTCCATCATTAAATGATATTGAAGTAGATAATGCAGGTGATTCCAATTCAAGTGAATTCAGTGGCAGGGAGCACCCTTCGGCTCCAACAACAGACTTTTAGAGCTAGAAGGAACTCGAAGACTGTCTTTTGGTTTTCACTTTTTCCTTAGCTGCAGAAGTCATTCTTCCAACATAAGGGTACGTGGGGCCGGGCTTGGTGTCTCAGTCTGTAATCCCAGCACTTTGGGAGGCCGAGGTGAGTGGATTGCCTGAGCCCGTGGGTTTGAGACCAGCCCGGGCAACTTGGTGAGACCTCGTCTCTACAATAAATAAAAAATGAGCCGGGCGTGGTAGTGCATGCCAGTGGTTCGGCTACTTGGAAGGCTGAGACTCAGCAGGTCGACGCTAGGGTGACCGTGAGCATGTCACTGCACTCCAGCCTGGGCAACGGAGTGAGACTCCAACTCAAAAGAAAAAAAAAAATACACGGAACCCCAGTGACTAAAACAGCCAACCACAGAACCATCTGGAAAACCAGGAATGGGGGCCTGAAGCCCACTCATCCCCACTTCCCCTCTACCTCCCTTCACGGCCTGCCAGGAACTCCACAGCCTTCATCTGTCCTTGCCATCACACCGATGGGCCCCTGAGGCCAGGGAGGCAGCGTGTGGTGCGTGAAAGGAGCTGGCACTCAGGCGGCATCTCAGTCCTGGCAAATGTACTGGCATTGCTGACCCCAGGTTCACTCATCTCTAAAACTGGCTATCAGGTCAGCCTCAGGGAGTTGAATGAAATATCAAATGAAGCTCTGAGCACCCTGCCAGGCTGTGGTAGATACTCATTAAGCATTAACTCAGTTCCATTTTTGTCCAGTCACAGGACGTATTTCATTGCTCTTTCTAGATCTGCTCCAACACAGCAAATCCCAGTCTGGTTCACAGTGAGTTCATTAGCGCAGCAGTTCTATGAACATAGTGGATTCGTCTTCAGATCCGCTTTTATTTGTTTTTTTTTTTCTCCATGGTATATGCTGCTTAAAGAAAATTTGAAAGATACAAATAAAGGAAGATAAAAATCACTGAACCTCATCTCCTAAACAAAGCCACCATTAACATTTTGGTCTCTTTCCTTCCAGTCTTTTTTTTTTCTTTCTTTCTTTTATTTTAGTGCATATACTTGTATGGCACAAGGAGAGTTGATTGTTTTGCTTTGATCTTTCTTGCCAAATCCCACCTTTCAAAACAAGCTGGTTGGAAGCCTGTTACAGAGAAGAACAGATGCTGCCCATCTTTTTCACTCTAACTGTAACATCAAACCTTCCCATAGCTGTAAACACTCTTCTCAGATGAAGCTTGTAAATTATGCCATTTTCTGGGACGAGACCCAGCCTGAAGCCAGCTCCTCTTCCCTCGACTCGGTTGCCAAGGCCAGCCCGAGTCTCTCTGCCTTTTAGCCATATTAGTCACGGCCTTCTCTTTTCTAGCAAGTATTTGTGGCTTGGCTTGTCGACCCTCAGCTCATAAAACGAGTTGCAAGCAACTTTCTCGACTCTCCTAAATAGGCAGACCCTGCTTGGTAAGCAGCTTGTCCAACACCTCCATCCAAGACCCTTTCTCCTCCCCTCACTCTCCAGCCTTCACCTGTCCTCCTGGGCTGCTGTGCCACTGCCTTGGGGCCAAGAGTGGAAAATCTGGGAGCTGCAAAGGAATTTATGGGTTTAGGTGGAGAGAGAAGGGATTGTGAAAAACAGATGCAGCTTAGGGGAAAGCATCCTGGAGTCCTCAGAAGGAAAAAGGGATTCAAAGAAGGTGTAATCATGCAAAGTTGACCTTTAAAAGGTTGCTCAGGGTCAGCCCCAAACCAGGAAACCAAGAGAGAGACTCAATTCTCCCTGTATCTGTTTTGTTTTTGTTTTTTTTTTGAGTTGGAGTCTCACTCTGTCGCCCAGACTGGAGTGCAGTGGCCGCTCCCGGCCACCGCAGCCTCGACCTGCTGGGCTCTGGCGATCCTTCCGCCTCAGCCTTCCGAGTCGCCGGAATTACAGGCGCGCACTACCACGCCCGGCTAATTTTTTGATTTATTGTAGAGATGAGGTCTCGCCTGCCCAGGCGGGTCTTGAATCCGTGGGCTCAGGCAATCCACTCACCTCAGCTGTTTCTTCCCCCCTCGCACCCTCTGACCTTTTGCTCCTATGACCCGAGCTCTTGTTTGTGCTCTCGGGCTGGTTCAGTTACGTTATAGGCTTGCATTGCCGTGTGTGGGCTACTCTCCACTTACAACATTGCGTCAATGAGGAAGTGTGTTGAGTTCCAGACTGCCAGTTCAGGAACCTCTGGAGCACAGCCCACTGGGAAGTGAAAGACCTCAGGTGTCGCCTTGAGAGCTAGTCCCAGAATTGTTACTGAGACGTGTGGACATGGGTAGATATGGGGCTCTGACCAGAAGAAGATAGAAATGAACCTAGTTCACTTGTGATGTGGGGGTTATATGAAATTAACCAAACCAGATGATTCCAGCAAAGACCGTTCCCGTGATGTCTGAGTAGGCACGGACCCATTCAGATAACCATACTTGACTGAGTGGCAGTCCCTGCGTTTGCTTACTACAAATGCATCAGAGACCATGTAATAAAAGATTGGTCCCCCAGTGGAGTGCAAGGTGGCTCCAGGGATGTGCTTTTAAATTTTCAACAGCTTCCACGTGGTGTTTATGTCCTTAGCTTTTGGCATTCGAGGCATTCAGATGAGGTCATTCGCTTGGGTCCATTTCCTGAACGTTGATCATTTTGTGACACAGAGAACAGCGTCTTCTATTCTTAGAGAGAGCCTTCAAGCCTAAATGCTCCCTGCCTGGCTCCAGGCCCATCCCCCCTTCCTCCCTACCCACTTACCCCAGAAAATTTTTGTTGTGGAAAATTACACATTCACAAATTGTGTTTCTTTCCTCACATCAAGCATATTCCCACACAGAGACGGATTCTGGAATGATCTCATGGATGAATCATGCCATTATCCTGCTGTTTATAGGAGCTGCCTGCAGACAAAGATTTTGGTGTACGCTGCATTAAGACCCTTTCATTGTCTGCCAGTTGCCCTTGGGGGGATGGCTTATCGATGAAGTGCTGAGTGTGAGAGGGTCAGAACTTCAAGACTCCAAGCTGCTTTTGATTTCGCTTTTCTCCTGCCGGCTGCAGACCAGTTCCCTTGACACCGAACCATGGAGGTAGAACATTCTGCCTGATACAAGCAAGCAGACTTGATCCAAGATGGCAGCTGCACTGTGTCTGAAGAGGCAGCAATGGGACATCTTGGGTCACTGAGTTCCAGTGGAGGTGTAATCTCTTGATTAAAATTAACTTACAAGTGGTATTTCCTTTCCTAACCCAGCTTTCAGGCTTTGCTTTCTGTGCGGGAGATCTCTCTCTCCTTATTCTTTTTTGAAGGGTCTGGAAACCCTGTTAATATTTCATTGGCTTTTAACTTATTTACACATCAAAGTGTTCAACCTGTTGTTGTCCTTTAAGGAGTGCCATTCCAAGGTCTTAAGCTTCAAGCACCATTAGAGAAATGATCATGGGTAGACATTAGAACACCCCATCTTGGAAACAGAAAGCCCGGGAACCTAGTTAATTGGTTCACACACACTTATTCCATCTACTTCCCAGGTGTTAAGTATTTACATCTCATCTTTTTAAAGAGTAATATTAGTTCATTAATCGAATTCCCTGAGGAAAGGGCCATAGCTTGAACTTCCTGTGATCCAACAAGGAACCTTGTTTTCCTGTCAAGATCAATTCCATGCATCATGGCTCAGTGGGCAGCTGGCGGGGCCTTTGCCAGTGAACCACGGAAGAGGAAACTCAATCATTTTGCCTTTTACAAAAGGTGAAATCCAGAGTTGGCCATCTTGTGGTTTATAATGACCTAGGCAGTCCCCCTTGGGCACCAGGATATCTAGATCAGCCGTCTGCTTTGGTCAGGTGACTCCACGCTGTGGACATTAGCTTTATGCGGAGGAATCAAAAGTAAGGCTCGGGTTCAGGGGTTCCCAGCCATCCACGGAGAGCTGCATTAGATGAATTTCAGCCCCATCCTGGAACGAGAAGTGCACACTCCCCAAATGAACCAACCTGTGTTGTAGCTCCTTGCTGAAGGGTATAACTGCTGCTGAGCTGTCTCCCCCAATGAAGTTTCATCTCCTGTGTTAATCTCCCGTCTTCTCTGAGTCCCTTCCCTGGGCCCTCTCCAGTCACTCTCACTCCCTCACCCCCACAGGCCAGTTTCAAACACCAGCCTCTAAAAACAAAAAACTTGGTGCTGGGTTTCCAAAGGATGTTTGTTGCCCACAGCCTCTGCACAAGTTCACAAACTTGCATAGAACGAGCAATCAGTTCTCGAAGGTTTAGGTCTAAGCTGCAGTGTTACCCAGGACTGTGGGGGAGAGGGAATCGGAACCTTGAGTTGTCTAGGGTTCCATACCCATAGTTAGGGTATCCATGGAAACGAGATCCTTCCCTGTAACCTGACTACCCATGTTTGTCTCTGAGTGCAATAGCATTTAAACCTTAATACACACAATTTTTGACAAAGATCCATGTGTCATATTTGAACTTGTGTCTATTCCATTTTTCAAAGGCGGAGGCCAGATGCAGTGGCACACGCCTGTAATCCCAGCACTCTGGGAGGTTGAGGCAGGAGGATGGCTTGAGCCCAGGAGTTCCGGACCAATCTAGGCAACATAGCGAGACCTTGTCTTTACAAAAAGTCAAAAAAAAATTAGCTGGGCGTGGTGGCGTGAGCCTGTATTCTCAACTACTTGGGAGGCTGAATGTGCCACGTGGAATATAAATGAATTAATATTTGGACTCAGTGGTAGCTGGGGGAGAAGAAATTAATCTTCTGACCTTTTCAAAGACATTACGAAGTCCATCTTCAGTTTGCTTTTAATTGCTTTCAGCTGCAATTCCACATGCTCCAGCTCTGTTTCCTCATGGTGCTGGAGGGTTAATGCCGGCATTTTAGCCCAACAGATATTTCTATTTTTATATACTATTTTAATGAGAATTCAGAACAATGATCTTAGAAAGAAAGCATCAAGATTTCATCACTGCTCCGCTGGGACTTCTGCTTAATTCTTCACTGGAGTTTTTAAAATACTCTTCTCGGGTGAATCTGTACTGTTCAGAGTTCCCTTGTGTAGGAAAGTCCAACTTTCTCAGCTTCTGTTTCTTTGCACTCACACATGAGGCCTGGGCAGTTGTCACATTAGGTGACACAAAGCAAAGTTGCCGTTTGTGTGGCCCAAAGACAGCGAAGAACAGCAGTTTCATATGGTTCATGTTAATATCAGGAAATTTCAGTGACATTTATCAGAGAGAGCTCACTTAGCTAAGAAAATGTAACCCCGAGAAGTTTGTCAGCCTCTTTATGAAAGATGTATTTTGCAGTTCCTGAGAGTCTTTATATATGCAAATTCAAAAGGTATGTGAAGAAGCCAACTTTATTAGAACTGGCTTAAATGAGATCAGTTTCATTTTCTGTGGACAGGTGATGGGCAGGCGTCTGTGTGTACGTGCGTGATCTCCATTCACACCCACCAAAATGGCAGCCCCCGAAGTTAATGAGAACTTCTCCCTGAATCTGTGGGAGAAAAAGTATGGAAAAGTGTGCCCTCAGCCACCACAAAGCTGTCAGTGTTCTAGAACCTTGGTGATACTTATTACCATGTCAGCAAAGTTTTGAAATGTGTCTGTACATAGTGAATATGAGTAGCTTCCGTGTGTAAGAAATATCTTGTTTCTTTTTTTAATCTACTTAATAAGGCTGGGCGCAGTGGCTCACACCTGTAATCCCTGCACTTAGGGAGGCAGAGGGGAGAGGATTATCTGATCCCAGGGGTTCGAGAACAGCCTGGGCAACTTGGCGAGACCTTGTCTCTACAGTAAATCAAAAAATTAGCCAGGTGTGGTGGTGCACATCTATGATTCCAGCTACTTGGGTGAGGTGAAAGGATCGCTTGAGCCCAGCAGCAGGCTGAGGCTGCAGTGGCCGTGAGCATGTCACTGTACTGCAGTCTGAGCGACAGAGTGAGAGTCCTACTCAGAGAGAGAGAGAGAAAGAGAAAGAAAGAAAAGAAAATTGACATAAATTGAACCCTCCATCTATAAGGCTGAAGGGAAATTCAGGCTATGTTGTCACTGGGCATCTCTCCCTCTCACTCTCTAGTATGTGTTAAGGACCTGAAGCTTCCCATGATGCCTAGGATTTGGGGGGCAAACGCTGGTGATAGTTCCTTGGTGTGCACTGGCACCGCCTAAAACTCTATCACTCGTAACCCCTCCAGGCAAAAGATCTGCCACTCTATGCCAGATGTGGTTATAATTTTTTTTTTGTCGGAGTCTCACTCTGTTGCCCAGGCTAGAGTGCAGTGGCATGCTCACAACCACCGCAGCCTCGACCTGCTGGGCTCAGAAGATCTTTCCACCTCAACCTTCCAATTAGCTGGAACCACAGGCACGTGCCACAAGGCCCGGCTAATTTTTTGTACAGATGAGGTCTCACCATGTGGCCCAGGCTGGTCTGGAACCCGTGGGCTCAGGCAATCCTCTCACCTCCGCCTCCCAAAGTGCTGGGATTACAGGCTTGAGCCACCGGGCCTGGCCAGGTTATACCTTTTAACATAGCTGGGAACTTTGTTCTTGGGATGCTAATGGGGTCCCCTTTGATCATAGAAGGAAGCACTAAGACTTAGTCTGGTGCACTAGTCACTAGCCATGTGTGGCTATTTATGTTTAAATTAATGAAAATTAAATAACGTTTAAAATTTAGTTTCTTAGTCAACTGGCCACATTTAAAGTACTCAGTTGCCACATGTGACCACTGGATAGGACAGGACGAGAGGAGCATCTCCGTCACAGCAGGAGGTTCTGTTGCCTGGTGCTGGTCTGTAATGAGCCGTGTGTGTCTTCGGTCACGGTCCAGGGTAGATCCGCCACGCTCCTAGCTTCATTTCTTACTTGGCTCGGCCTTGGCTATTTAAGAAGTAGAATGATGTAAGTGAAAGCCTGTGGGAAGCGCTATCTACAGTGAGTCCCATCTCGAGAGATAGGTTCCTGGGGATGGAGTCGGGGAGTGTGGCCCATCCCTCTCTCTATTCTGTGCGGTCCCAAGTGTCCCTGAGGCACTTGGACCATGTACTCGCTTTAAGAATCTTGGTTTCTTTAAATAGGTCTGGGGCTTATCTCACAGAGAGGACTCCTAGATTTTATATGAGCACATAAAGTGTATATATTTTTTGTTACGGCTTTATTTCCCTTGGGGGAAGCACCAGCAAGAGGGGTGTGGGAAGAGGCATGGCTGGTTTGGTTCCATGAACAGGGAATGTGCACATTTAGCAGCGGGCGGACGGCTGGCCAGGGCAAGGCTGCCCCAAGACGCAGTGAGCGTGTGAGCAAATGGAAGACAGATGACAAGGGGCACAGTGGAAAAGCACCCCCATCCCGTGCCATCTGTATAAGCCAGCCCCAGTGACACAGCAGAGAGCCACACCACGTATGCTCAGTAAATCCTGCATCGTCTTTCCATAGTAGATGTTGTGTAGACAGGATCCGAAAGTGAAAGGCGCCTGTTTATGTTCCCGCCTGCGGCTGGCTGTCCATCTGGGAGCCCCTTAACATACATTTATTTTAATATTTTTTTCCCCTGGCCTTCTCACTCCATAAAGATATTCCCTACTTTCCTATTAATTTCAGTCCTAAGTAACATTCTCTGGCCAAATGGAAACAAGGAGAAAGCTGTTTGGGAGTTGGGAATTTGGGGAGCATGCTTGCTGGGTTTGGCTTTGGGAAAGTAGGAAGTCTGTGGAACCAGCTAGGACCTTGGATGAATTGAGAGACGCTGCAATTCCTGTGCCGGCTCACCTCCTGTCCGCCTGTGGTCCGTCCCTTCGCTCCCTGCCCACCACAGGCATTTTTGCCTCGTTGCCTTGTTCAAGTTTTTGCTTTGTAGGCATTTCTGCTGCATTCATTCATCATTTCTATCCTTGGTTGCTTTAAGAGAAGTCTTTTGAGAGCATAGGTCTTGTACATAGCAGGTGGAACAGTAGGGCAGATGGTCTTGTGGGTATGAACAGGGGGTTGGTTGGCTTTTTCTGCATGACTTTGGGGTTGCTTCCAAAAGTGGGTCCAGAGGTGTTTTGAGAGGGGCAATACCACAGCCTCCCAAGAAGACGGTTATAAAAATGCAGCACTTGGCTGGATGCGGTGGTTCACACTCGTAACATCAGCACTTTTGGGAGGCTGAGGTGGGAAGATTACTTGAGGCCAAGAGTTCAAGACCAGCCTGGGCAACATAGCGAGACCTCGTGTCTACAAAAAAAAAATTAATAATTAGCTGGGCATGGTGGCATGTGCCTGTAGTCTCAGCCACTCAGGAGCCTGAGGCAGAAGGATCGCCTGAGCCCAGGAGGTAGAGGCTGCGGTGAGCCGTGATTATGCCACTGCACTCCACCCAGCCTGGGTGACAGAGTGAGACGGTGATAAAAAAATAAATCCAGTACTTCCTGTGTGCAGAAGGTCTCAGTTAGTTATTTTGAACACTGTCATTAACCAGACTCCGTGTTATAGGTGGGGTAAGGAAGCCGGTTCATCCATGGAATGCCCAGAGACTAGGGATGATGGCTCGACAAGATCAGAGAACCCATTTTTCTTTTGTTTTGGGGTTGACTCCCTCTCCTCCTTTCTTCCCGTTCACCTGGCTCCCTTTCTTTTTCCCTGATTATTTTACCTTTGACTGGGAGCGTCCTGCCTTTACCTTGCTTAGCTTGTATCTGTTCTTGCTCAGCTTGTAGGAGATGGCATCCAGGCCACACAGCCAACATGCTGCCGTCTCAGGCGGCTTTGACTAACATGTCCTGGGTGTCATAGAGACAGAAGCTGAAGATGGTCTTTCCCAAAGTGGCTGTAATTTAGAATCACCTGGGGAGCGTTTACAGCTCCTGACACCCAGGTCACACCCCATGCCCACTGGACCTGAATGTCTGAGGGTGGGGGCCAGGTAGCAGCTTGTCAGAGATCCCCCTAATGTGCAGCTGAACCTGAGAATTACTGTAGGAGAAGGGTGTGATCCTTTGAAAATTTGAGCAATTATACCCAAGCAAAGTCATGGCATGCCCAAGGCGATGTGCATTTCCAAGGCGATGTTGCATTTCCAAGGCGATGTGATGCACTGCTGGGTGCACTGTCCCTCCAATCTCCTATGCTGGTGACCTCAGCTAGAGATTTTCCTCCTCTGGGCCTCTATTTCCCCGTCTGTGAAATAGGACCACAAATAGTAGCACCTTTCTCATAAGATCATCTTAAAGGACCAAAGAGATGAGACAATGTGTGGAAGTATTTGGAAATGGTAAAGTGCTATTACAATTGCTTGTTATTACTTGCTTGGAGATTATCCTTTTCTAAAAAGATACTCATCTTCTAGGTGGCATGGCAAGGTAGCGGGAGTGACCACGGTGGCATCAATTCTTTCATTACCAGGAACAAACCCGGGAGCTGTTTAGGACAAGAACTTATTTTTCCTAAGAAAGGAGAGTGGCAAGGAGAGGTGGTCTCACCCAGCGTCAGCAAGAATCCAGCAGCCAGAACCCGAGAGAACCATTATCCCACAGTGCTCAGGGAAGGCCCCCGGCTTCTTGTCCACTGGGCAGCTCTAGAAAGATGGGACTTCACTGGGGAGGAAGAGACATCTGCAAACCATCAACTTCATCTTCAGTCTTTCTGTTGGGTTGGATTTTGTTTATGTCAAAGTGTCTGAAACTGCCCACAGAGTGTCACTGGCTAGTCCCCGAAGAGAGACAAAGGGCTGTCCCATTCATCGGGACGCACTCGTCAGTGTCTTGTGCAGTCAGCATGCTCTTTGGGGGCACACAAAAGTGTTTTTTTTTCTTTGGCTTGTCCTCCCAGGGACTTGAAGTTGGACGGAGGGAGACAGTCAGCCGGCGCCGTGAGCTTGAAAGAGATCATCGGTCTGGAAGGTGTGGAGCTGGGTGCTGATGGGAAGGTAAGGCTGCCTAGCCGCCAGCCTCTGAGTTGTACCGATACCACCAGGGTCAGGAAGCAGAGGTGCATGACAGACCACGAGCCTTCCTCGTGGTGGGGGACTTGGAATCTGGGGCAGATCCCAGGTGTGTGATGCCAGCCTGCCCCAGCTTCCCCAGCGTGCAGGCGGAAGTCCACCGAGCCAGTGATTCAGTAGCATCGTGGCCAGCATTTCCAGAGCACATGTTTCTCTGCCAGTGCTGTTTGCAACTCAGTGTGCAATACTTAGGAGTAGTTTTCTTGCACGCATACACATGCGTGTTCCAGGGTAGACTGCTGAGTGGTTTAGACACCCATTAACTGGTGGCGTCAGCAAGCAGCATTCCGGCTACCAGAAAGTTTTCTTAGTTTCCCATGGTTGTGAGAAGAACCCTTTGGCCTTACCCAGTGCCCACCAAACAGCAGGGAGCTCACAATGCACCAAGCTCAAGAGTGAAAGGGTGAAAGGTGAACGTCCCATTTTTGTGCAGGGTCCAGGCAGTCTTCCAAAACCTGCTTATGGCAACGTTGCTAGTGCTTCTTGGGGAAACCATCCCAGGGTGGTTGACTTGCAGGTGAGGCTGCTGGGAGGACAGGTGTCATTCTCTCTCCCCACCTGCAGAGCAGCTGGTCTGATCATCCCTGAGCTCGAGGTGTAGGCAGGATGCATGCAAAGCGCTTTTCGGTGCAGGTTAAAAGAAAGGCACTTGCTCTGTCTTCATTCCTAAAGGGTGAGTGTTTGTGTGAATAGAGTTGCTCTTCATGTATAGCATTCACCAGAGGAGCATGATAGGAGTCCACAGGCTGGGCACAGGGGCTCGTGCCTGTCCTTGCAACACTTTGGGAGGCTGAGGCGGGAGGATTCATTGAGGCCAAGAGTTCGAGACCAGCCTGGGCAACATAGCAAGATCTCGTCTTTACAAAAAAAAGAGAGAGAGACTTGCCGGAGACTCTTGGGCATGATATGTTTGGAATACTCTACTTGATGCAATACAAAAAAAAAAAGCAATACAGTGTTTGCCGCGTGTACACACAACACCCCAGCGGGTTCTGAGATAGCACCTTGTTGTCAAATACACCCATGCATCTGCCACATAACAGGAATAGTAAGACCAAGTGGGATGAATTAAAACTATACATCTCCTCGAGTCAGTTCAGGTTAGGCGTGGGCACACATTTTTTCACGTCTCATTGGATTTTGGAATTACAAATATGAAGGTAGGTCTGAACTTGAGGTGACAGCTGTAACTTGATCAGAATGCAGACCTCGCATCACCTGGGAGTAATCACTGGCCTGGTGTTTTGTTTCTTTATTTTGTCTTCACCTTTCAGACTGTTTCCTATACCCAATTTCTGTTACCTACAAATGCCTTTGGAGCCCGGAGAAATACCATAGACTCCACCTCTTCCTTCTCCCAGTTCCGTAACCTGAGTCACCGCAGCCTCTCCATAGGCCGAGGGAGTGGCACCCAGGGGAGCCTCGACACAGGTAACCTTGGGCCCCGCTGCATCTGGGTAGCTCGTGGCGAGAGGTGACTTGGTTGACAGCATGGATTGGGTCTCCCTGTGGAGCAGACTGGAGGACTTTAGGCAAAGCCGGACCCCAGGCCATGCAGGCTCACAAGCCAGGCCTCAGGTGATCACTCTAACGAGATGCCTCAGTCACTGACTGCCTGAGTGTCCACGCAGAGAAATGCCAAGGCCATCCGCACAGGGCAGAGATGGCTGTGTTTCTTAGCTTCTCTGTCCATGCAGCTCCTCTTGGCCCTGACCTAGTTCTCTCATACATTTTCAGAGTGCTTGTTTGGCTTTTTTCCCCAATTCTTTGGGCTCTGAAGTGCAGGATCAGGTGGGAGAGTTTCCTTTGTGATTATCCTAGTGGGTGAGCTGAGTTGGCAGCTGAAGGAATACTTTGGTGCTTCCAGCTTTGCCTGTACAAACTTTTGTAAGAATTGAGGCTGGGCACGGTGGCTCACACCTGTAATCTCAGCGCTTTGAGAGGGTGAGGCTGGAGGATGGCTTGAGCCTAGGAGTTTGAGACCACCCTTGGCAATATAACAATACCTCGTCTCTACAAAAATTCAGAAAATGGAGGCCAAGGCGAGAAGATTGCCTGAGCTCAGAGGTCCGAGACCAGCCTGGGCAACTTGACGAGACCTTGTCTCTACAATAAATCAAAAAATTAGCCGGACATGGTAGCGGGTGCCTGTAGCTCCAGCTATTTGGAAGGCTGAGGTGGAAGGATCACCTGAGCCCAGCAAGAGGCTGCGGTGACCGTGAGCGTGCCACTGCACTCCAGCCTGGGTGACAGAGTGAGACTCCAATTCAAAAACAAGAAACAAAAACAACAACAATTAGAAAAATTCACCTGGCATGGTGGTGTGTGCCTGTAGTCCCAGCTACTTGGAAGGCAAAGGATTACCTGAGCCCAGAAGAGTGAGGCTGCAGAGAGCCATGATTATGCCACTGCACTCCAGCTGGGCGACAGAGTAAGACCCTGACTCAAAAAAATGCAAAGCAGTACTATTTCCACTTCCAGAGAAATGCCAGACGAATGTGAGGTTCCTAGGTCTGCCCCAGTGCTGAGTTACGAAGCTCCGCCCTGATGTTCCAGCCACTTCTGGCCACTCACAGCTGCGCATTGGTGTCTGCTCTGATTTTTGTTCATGCAGACACGGTGGCCTGCCTGGAAGCATTCGCACAAAGTCATGCTTCTCAGCTGGCACACTTGAGTCTCCTCATTTGACATACAAGTCGAGAAAATGAGCCTCTTCAGGGTCCCAGTCTGGAGTCTGCCAGGGCTCTCTCTGCCTCTTGCATGCTGTGTGAGGTCTTGGGCTCTCCTGAGTCAGGGAGATGAATACATAATTTTCTAAAATGGAAAAAAAGGTCAGAATGTTAGGAATTTGGTGAACCCTCTTGAGGGGGAATATACTTCGCTGGCAGGCAGCAACGTCTGCTAAATGTCAGCCTAACTCTGCCGGGCCTTCTCCCAGCTGCCTCGGCTTTGGGTTATCTGGGGCCCCTAATGATCATTTTGCATGTGGTCTTTAGGTAGTGACCTGGGAGACTTTATGGACTACGACCCAAATCTCTTGGATGACCCCCAGTGGCCTTGTGGCAAGCACAAACGCGTTCTGATCTTTCCTTCGTACATGGTGAGTAGCGTGAGATGGATGGTGGCTCAGTCACACCCTCAGCCACCCCAGCGTGGTGGCTTGGAGGTGGCTTGCTTGCATGGACAGGCAGGCGGAGGGCCCGGGGGACCTTCCTAAGGCGCCTCCTGGTGTAGCTGGGAGGTCCGGAACCCGCTGCTGGCCTCCTAGCCTGTGAACACCACTTGCAGGAAGCTTGCCAAGCCTGAGTTGCCAGTGCCTGTAAAGTCACCAGCTCAGGTGGGAGGCCCTCCCCTGAAGGGCCATGTCCGAGCTTGTGCACCCCACTGAGGGAGGGCCAGGCCTATCCCTGGGAGCACTGAGTTCAAGTCCAGCTTGGTTTAGAGCTCCTCAGTGACTGCAGGCCGCCACGCCGTGTATACTCCGAGCAAACATTTGGCTCCAGGCTGGGGAGGACAGAATTATCTCTTGGGAAAGTGAAAGTAGGACACTGTGGGTGTTACATGCAGAACCTTCCTTTGCTGTTTTTATTTCATGGACTCTTCCTGTTTTTCCCTGGGTGTAATTTTGGTTTCTGCTTTTGACCGACCACCGTTTCCCTCCACTGAGGGCTACCGTTTCTCCAGGGGCCTGATAGGGTCCGGGGTACTTTCTTTGGGCGGGCTCACCCCGACTCGGAGGCAAGCAGAGCTCTGGTTGCTGTGGGGGGAGGGGAAAGCTGGGCTTTCCAGCGAACCGATGGACCAGGCCTGCCACGCCCAGCATCAGACGAAAGAGCACTAAGGCAGAAGCCCTTCCGCCTCCGTGCCTTCTGCGTCCTGGCCCCCAAGCCGGCTGGCAGGGCGGACGCCACTGGGCACTCCCCACCGCCCACCCCGCTCTGTTCCCTCCCGCCTGTGGTGTTCTCAGGAGCCCTAGCCTCAGGAGTGAGCTAACTGGAACGTCCCTTCTCTCCACTCGCCTCCCGTGTGTGCAGTGGCCAGAGTGGGAATCAATCCCATGACCTCAAAGGACTTCACGATCACCACTCAGAGCCTAGAGCTCTCAGCTGTCTGTCAGAGAAACACCAGGCAGAACTCGGAGCCTTGCCAGTGACTTTCGCCATGTAGCCTTTTGAAATCTGGTGCCCTGTTCAGTGGTCATTGTAATACGCCACATGGAGTCAGAATGCGTTTAGTCATCAGAGAAGGCATTAGACTCAGAGACATTAAGTTTAAAACGGCCCCTCCTCGCACTCCCACTCAGCCCCCAACTCCTGACACAGAAAGCAAAACCGCAGCCATGTGCAATTACTTTTTTCCACTCTATGCCTGTTCATTTTTTTTTTAAAGCAGAACTTACTCATCTTCCGCAGAAGCTAGCGTACAGTAAGTGTTCAATAAATGACCAGAACCGTTGCCCAGCATGAAGGAGGAAACACCCGGAAAGCCATCACTTGTGTATAAATAAGGATTCTCTGTGTGCTTCACCGCTTTATGGTTAAGACTCGCTGTGTTTATTTAATAACTTGGGCAGGACCCTGTGACTTAGGGAGAAGCAGCGAGGCTCCCACACTTGACAGACAGGAAATGGGGGACCAAGGCCAGAGCTCCTGGCTCAGGGCAGGCTCACTGTGCCTGGCCAGCTGTGAATCCCACACCCTTTAGCCGTCATGCAGAACTGCCAACCTGAGGGTGGGCCATAAAATGCTTTTTGGGGCCAGCAGTTGAACACATTTCTCAGAAACCCAGAGAGTAAGAGGTTGCGCTGTTTCTGATTGATGCCAGGGTGTGTTGGGGGACTTTCCTGCAGATCTGGGATGCCTGGCGGTAACATTGATCACCCCCTTTTACCGGTCTAGTGCCAGATACGATTTTTTTTTTCTTTAAATGGTTTCATCATGAGCCTCGAAGTCCTGGGTACTGTGTGTGTGTGTGTGACATGTGGATACAGACTACCTTTCCTCCTTGGCCAGTGTGCTAGATGGCCTGCCGAGTCAGCATATATGACCCGCCTTCTTTATTTCATGTTCCCAAGCGGATCATTTTTCATTTCGCTGCCCTGGCTCTGCAGTCTGTGCTTCCAGTAATAGTCCACGTCGTGGAGAATAAAATCGTTTATGAACTGCGTTTTCCCCGTCAGCTCCACGAGACCTACATCTCCCATTCTGGCCACAGATGTTAGCAGTTTGATGAAATGTGGAAAACCCACTCGTCAGTTATTGACAGTTGTGTGTTACAAAGAGCCTCTCAGCCCGCCTCCCCAAGACTCCTTCCTAGAAGCAGGCGCAGATTGCAGGGCTATTTCTCATGCATTGGCATTGAACTTGTAGGCATCAGTGGGTGGGGGTTGTTTGCTTTATTTTTGTGTGTTGGGGAACAGGTATAGAATGTGCCCCTTCTGCAAGTATGATGGAGATCCAGGTCAGGTGCTTCTGAACCAGCCACTGTCTCCGTTCTCTCTGACTTTGTGGTGAATGGGGAAAAGGAAGAAAATAATCAAGTAGATCACCGTAGTCGTGAGGAGGGTGAAGAAGGACCCATTTGGGGAAAGTGGCAGAGATGACAGAAGGCTTGGAGGTGGGCCCCCAGATGAACGGCATCAAAGGTAGGGGGTAAGAAGGGGACGCGGTACCAGGTCTGGGTAGGGAGGACCCACGTGGGAAGACCCGGAAGTGTGAAAGAGGTTGGTTTTGCATAAATTCGATACTGCTTTATTTTTGAGTTGAAGTCTCACTCTGTCGCCCAGGCTGGAGTGCAGTGGCACACTCATGGTAACTACAGCCTCCACCTGTTGGGCTTAGGCGATTCTCCCGCCTCAGCCTTCCAAGTAGCTGGAACTATAGGAGCATGCCACCACACTCAGCTAGTTTTTTGATTTATTGTAGAGATGAGGTCTTGCTATGTCGCCTAGACTGGTCTCGAACTATCTTTCTTTGAATCAGGGTCTCCCTCTGTCTCCCAGGCTGGAGTGCAGTGGCATGATCACGGCTTATCACAGCCTTGACTTCCTGGGCTCGGAGAGCCTTCTGCCTCAGTCTCCCAAGTAGCTGGGACACAGGTGTGCACTACCACGACCAGCTAATTTTGGTTTGGCTTTTTTTGTTTGTTTGTAGCAATGAGGTCTTACAGTGTTGCCCAGGTTGCTCTAGAACTCCTGGGCTCAAGCAGTCCTCCTGCCTCAGCCTCCCAAAGTGCGGGATTATAGGTGTCAGCTACTACGCCTGGAAGAACCATTATTTCTGACAGGAAAAGTCACTGCCCTTCCCTCTACACACATGCACACACAGGCAGGGAGACCAAGCTCTCAGAATGAGAATCCTGATAAGCCCTGCCCCCTCCCACTCTGACTCAGCCCCAGGCCCAGGGAACTGCACCTGATAAGGCAGGTGACTCCTAGGGTAGGCAATGGGCATGACAGGGTTATTCGGGCCAGGTTGTGGAAAGCCCTCTCAGAGGACCTGGGGCCCATTTAGCCATGGGGCTGGTGTGGGGCGCTCCTCCCAGACAGACCTGGCTTGGGTCAGCGCATTCCCTGGTGGGCGACTGGGGCCCAGGACAGCAGGTCTGTGAAGCCTGGCCCGCCCACTCTCAGGACTTCCAGCTGCCACCTGTCCTTGGTGATTGGCATCGGAGCAGGCATGCTGGTCACAGGCTGCGTCTGTGCAGTGCCACCCACCTCCCTAACTATCAGCCCCCAAGGCTCTGGGGGCCTGCTGCCTTATCCCGTCTTCCTCAGGCCCCAGAACAGTCCAAGTAGGCCAGCCCAGCCTGAGACCCCGGAACTGTCATCCAGTGTTTCAGGATGTCCCATTCCTGTGCAATTCCAGGCTCTGAGATGTCTGTGTGGCATCTGCTAAATCAAGCAACCCTCAAAGCGATGGGCTCATCCTTTCACCCATCAAACCCTGCTGTAGCTGTGTTGTAATTTACACACGATCAGATGCACCCATTTTAAGTGTACCATTCTGTGAGCTTTGTAACCACCACTCTGATCCAAATAGAGAGCATTCCTATCCCTGCAGCGAGGTCCCCCTGCCCATGTACTCCTCCCGTCCCCTCCCCGCAAAGGCAACTGCCACCCTGACTTCCATCACCATAGATTAGTTCATCCTATTCTTGAACTTCAGGTAAATAGGGTCATATGGTCTGTACAGGCTTTTTTTTTTTTTTTTTCTTTTCCATCGTCTTTCATAAAAATTCTCTGGAAGATTCCCCCATGTAAGTGTATCGGTAGTTTCTGGGTTTTGTTTTTTTAATTGCTGCCTGGTGTTGGATGTACCAGTTTATTTATTCTTTCTCCCATTGATAGACATTTGGGTAGTTTCCAGGGTAGGGATATTATGAATACTGTTGCTGTGAGCATTCTTGGGCATGTCTTTCTGTGGGCACACATTTTCATTAGACCTGGGTAAACATCTAGGGGCGGGACTTCTGAGTCATAGTATAGGTGATATTAACCAGCCAGGATGTCGTCAGATATATGTTTTCATCTGTGTTTGTTCTGAGTATAATATAAAAGGCCATTTGTGGCCACCGCGAGAACATGCCTTAAAGTGGGAGGTGCCAGAGAAGCAGTCACTCGTAAAGCGCCAGCGGCACCCTTTCAAACCGGCCTTGCCTCAGTATTTGTATTTCTTAACTTTGATCTGTGGGTATCATTTCCCTGCCAATATTATCCACTCTGAAAGAGCAAAGGTTAGATTTTAAACTTAAAAAAAATATTCCTGGGACAGGTGTGCAAGCCCAATTGCAGCTGTGGTCTGGTCTTCGAGTTTCCAGAAGGTGACCACAGAACATGAAAATGTGCTGAGCCGCCCAGCTGCGTGCAGGCTCTTGTGGGGTGTTAGCTGAAGACGGTGGTGTGTCTTGGAGGGAGGGCGGGTGCTTCCGGCTCCCTGCACCACTTGGCATGTAATTAGAGTTGCAAGAGAGAGTGGTTATTTATCATCAGAACCTGGCAGCTCAGGTCGGTAGTGGGTTTTTGTTTTTTTCCACCTTTATGGGTGTGGAAAGCAATTAAGAGGGAGAAAGTAAGTGAGATAGCTGAGAGAATGCCAGCAAAATTAACAGTTACCTGAATGGATTCCCGGATCCTTTTCCCTTCTTAGGAAGAAATCCCTCTTGGTGCTCTTTAAAATCAGAAAGAAAGCCTACTAACATCCTTTATGCTAGCCATGGGTGGATGGATCTCCATGATAAAATAACTGTTCTTTTATTTACTAAGTATCAGAGTCTAAGTACTCGTACAGAAAGCCCTTTCTCTACCCCCGTATCTCCTAGGGTTAAGGAATATATCTTAGAACTTAATTGTTCAGTACCGCATGAGATACTGAGCTGTGGGAAATAATTGACTTAATAAAAGGAAGACTAATTCAACTTTCCATGTGGTAGGCGATTGGACTCTGTTCCCTACTTCCTCCCGTGCGTGTGTGTGTGTGTATTTTTTTTCATTATAAGTTATCATGGCTGGGTGATGGAGGCGAGAGGATTGCCTGAGCCCAGGAGTTTGAGACCAGCCTGGGCAGCATAGTAAGACCTCATCTCTACAAATAATTTTCTCTACAGTAAATCAAAAAATTAGCTGAATGTGGCGACACTGTTGTTCCTAGCTACATGGAAGGCTGAGGTGGAAGGATTGTCTGAGCCCAGGAGATCAAGACTGTAGTAAGCCATGATTGTCCAGCCCAGGATACAGAGTGAAACTTTGGCCAAAAAAAAAAAAAAAAAAGTGACTGCAATGGTTTAGGCACTTGCTTGCCTGTCTGCAGGGTGGACTTGTTGGAAGCCAAAGGAGCTTGAGCCCCATCCCTCCTTTGCAAAGCACCTTCCAGGCCTCAGATTTTAAGGTTATTGGGGGACGGGCTCACTCTAAGGAAAATTGGCTGGGGGCAGTGTCTCATGTCTGTAATCCCAGCACTTTGGCAGGCCAAGGCAGGACAGCTTGAGCCCAGGGGTTCAGAGTCTAGCCTGGGCAACATAGTGAGACCACAACCACCCTGCCCTCCAACTCCCACGTCTACCAAAAACAAAACAAAAAATTAGCCAGGTGTGGTTGCACATGCCTGTAGCCGCAGCTCCTCTGGAGGCTGAGTTGGGAAGATTGCTTCAGCCCAGGAGTTCGAGGCTACAGGGAGCTGTGATCACACCACTGCACCCCATCCCAGCCTGGGCGACAGCAAAACCCTGTCTCAAAAAGAAAAGAAATGCCACATTACAGAAGCACAGAGAATGGCCGGGTGCCACGCCGCCTCCCTGAGACTCAGGTGCACAGGCCTGGACAGTAGCTATGGAGTGAGTCTCAGAGGCCCACCAGCTTTAGATGTAAGTGTTAAAATGCCTTATTGGTGCTGTGAGGAGAAGGGAGGGCTGTTTTGGGTGTGATTTTGCTGGGTTTTTGTAACAGCAATATTAGATGTAATCTAGATACCGTATGATTCACCTTTTGAAAGCTTCTTTTACAGTTAGGTGGCTTTTAGTAGAGTCACAAAGTTACACAGCCATTACCACAATCAATTTCAGAACACTTTCATTATCCCAAAAAGAAGCCCCCGTGCCCTTAAGCTAATTGCCCTTTACCCTAAGCCTTAGGCGACCTCATTCTGTCTCTCTGGATTTGCCTTTTCTGGATGTTTCCTAATCAGTGGAATCAAACAATTTATGGTCTTTTGTGTCTGGATTCTTTTTTTTAGTATAGCATTTCCAAGGTTCATCTGTGTTATAACATGTAGTTAGTTTAGTATTATAGTACTTTTTTTCTTCTGAGTTGCAGTCTCACTCTGTCGCCCCGACTGGAGTGCAGTGGCATGCTCCCAGCCACCACAGCCTTGACCTGCTGGGCTCGGCAATCCTTCCACCTCAGCCTTCCAAGTAGCCGGAACTACAGGTGCGCGCTACTATGCCTGGCTAATTTTTTTTTTTTTTTAATTGTAGAGACGAGATCTCGCCAAGTTGCCGGGGCAGGTCTCAAACCCGCGGGCTCAAGGCAATCCTCTCACCTCGGCCTCCCAAAATGCTGGGATTACAGGCTAAGCCACCGAGCCCAGCCTATAGTACTTTTAAATTATTTTTTTCTTGCAAGATTAATACAACATGAAATATGACCTTGACATTTTACCCAGCACCCTGCTCTTTCTCTGTATTTGTCTTAGATTTTTGATAATCATGATTTTGAACATGACACTCTGTTCATGGTTCAGCTCATGTTCTGTGGCCACTGCTTAAGAAGCTTGCATTTTATAAAGCGCATCAAACACTATCTAGAGGCCAACTCAGCGACTCACGCCTGTAATCTCCACACTTTGGGAGACTGAGGAGGGAGGATCCCTTCTCCCTCCTAGTCTTAGATAACATAGCGAGACCTTTTCTCTACAAGAAAAAAAAACTTTAAAATTAGCCTGGTGTGGTGGTGCGTACCTGTAGTCCCAGCTACTTGAGAGGCTGAGGCGGGAGGATTGCCTGAGCCCAGGAGGTCCGGGCTGCAGTGGGCTATGATCATGCCACCGCGCTCCAGCCTGGGCGACAGAGTAGCGAGACCCCCGACTCAACAAAAATACTGAATGTGTGTGAACTTGGGCCCATGTCCACCCAGTGGCATCTCCTGTGGGCAGAGACTCTACTTTCAGACAGCCTGTATCCAGACACTCGACAGTCACCTGTACTGAACATGCATTGCACAGGGTCACCTCCCCATGGTGGTGGAAGCCTGAAGCCAAGGCAGCTTTTCTTCCCCTGCACACCGTTTTGTTTCAGTGAGGGATGCTGAAGAGTCACTCCCCTAAAGCAAAGGGAGGAAAGTCAATCCAGGATTCGGTATTTTGAATTTGAGGGGTAGAAATAGCAGCAAATGCAGCCCTGGGCTGTGTAGGCTGCCCGTTCATTGCCATGACTTCTTTGTGATGTGCTGTCCTCTTAGGGAAAGGATTAAATGCAAAGAACAGCTGAAATGCCCATCTGTTGGTGGTTAGATGGATCTAGGCGAGGGCTGCAGTGCTGCCTAATTACCTTAACAAGCACGGAACATCTGCTTTCCCAGTGCCCAGCTGAGCACGAACACCCATAGACAAAGCAGCAGAGCCTGGTGGTGCGGTGGTTCGTGGCACTGGAAGTAGCTGCCCAGACCAGGGCCTTGTGTCCCTCCTTCCTCTCACTGGCATGGCGTGGAACCAAGACTTGGAGAGGCTGCCCACCTGCCCCAGCTCTCACAGCCAGCTCCCGAGGCACTGGTAGGCCGGGGCTGGGCTGGATCCCAGGTCCCTCGGAATGTTCCTGCCCATGGGTCAGAGAACAGTAGCAGAGTCTCTACCAAGCTCAACCTGTTCAGAGCTGCTCCAAGAACTCCTAGGAAGGCTTAGAAGGCAGGAGCTAGTGGGAGATTAAGTAGGCCAGAGCTTGCCCAGGCTCGACAGTGGAAGCATCTTTTCTGTTGTTTCTGTTGGAATTAGCCCAGTGACGTGTCATCTCCAAGCCTTCAATGTTCTCCTGGATAATGCTGGGGCATATGTACCCCCCCACTCTCTCCCTAGCTGATAGGGCTTCACTTTACAGCACTGTGGCTGGTAGACCAGGATGGGGCCCACGATCAGTTCCCCTCTCTTATCAGGACTTTGTTTTTATAAATAGCAAAGAGTGTCCCAGTGTCTCTGCAACAGATGTGGTGGGCTTTTCTGGCTAGATAACTCAGGTGTGGTCTTTTCCTGTTCTCTCAGAAGGGATTCTTCTGTGTCCACTCCCACTTGTTCCCTGTGGACCAGCAGGGCAGGGCTGCTCTCTGAACTACGTGTCTCTGGACATCCTGTGTTTTGGATGGTGTCCTCCTTCCAGCTGACCTTCCCCTCCTCCCCTTTACACAGCTGCACACACATAGCTTCCCTATGGCCAGGCAGCTGTGAGATAGTGTGTTTCCACAACCTCTCATCCAGGAGCGGAATGACCAACTCTGTGAAAATACAAGTGCCACAGGGCTAGAGCTGCCCATGTGTCTCACAGTCTGGCCCTGGTGAAGCCCGGAATTGGGTGGCATTGAAAACTGGTCACTCTGACGGTCCCAGACCAAGAAGGAGCACAGCCTGTTGAATTTGCACCTTGATTTATAGTGACACGCACTGGCAAAACCCAGGCACTGCAAGTTTTTATAACCTGCACAAGGAGACTAAGTAGGTGACCTCGATCAAAGCATTGGCTTCACTTTTCGTTTATTCTCCCCCAAGCAAGAAAGAATGAGTCCCTGAGGGACTGTTGCAACCCCATGCCTGCGGCGCAGTCTCCCATGACTACCTCCTTGGCTCACCCCATCACTGAAAGGAGGCTCGCCACATCTCTTGATGTGGCTGGGAGGCCCAGCCTCAAGGGTTGTCATAAGACTCCCTCAAGACACACAGGACTTGCTGAGAACTCATGGCCTCCCTGACTCGAAGTTTTTCCCAGAAGGACCTGGTCCTGAGGAGACATTGCAGACATCCATCCCCTCTGGAACCTGCCTCGGGGTGATCCATCCAGTCTCCAGGGTCTGGCCTGTGAGGGGCTGGTGCAGAGCAGTGGCCTCGCATGTGTGCGAGGGCCCTTCTGAGCAAGGGTCTGGGAGCAGATTGTCACGTTGGGGGTCTCCCACTCAACTGTCCCAACTGTGTAAACCATGCAGTGGAGTGTGAGCAGGACATGGAACCGCCCCACAGATCAACATAAAGTGGGAGATAGAGAAGCCAGAGGAGGAAACTGAGGCATGGAGTGCGTAAGCAGTTTGCACTAGGCCACCCAGATACTGTGTGGCAGAGCTGGGATTTCAACCCAGGGGTCTTACCCTGAATCTGCATTCTTCACCACTGAACCGCAGCTCAGAATCCCAGCAGGGATAGAAGCAAGACTGAAGAGGGCGCAGCTGGGAAAGAAGAAACCCATGATGTAGGCCATGGCCAAGGCCAAGGCCTGTTGTGTGGGGCAGAGCTAGGGCCAGCGTTGAGACTGAGGGCTCCACAGGCAGAGGCAGCTCTGCATCCAGCCTGGTGTCAGAGCCCAGCAAGTGGCACCGTCAGGAGCAAGCCACCACTCTGGGCGGAACTGTGTCCTCCCAGAAGATGTGCTGAGTTCCTAATCCCCAGTATCTCAGAATGTGACCTGATTTGGAAGCAGGGTTGTTGTGGATGTAAATTAGTTCAGATGAGGTCATGCTAGAGTAGAATGGGCCCTAGTCCAATGTGCCTGGTGGCCTTAACAGGGGACACAGACATCGAGAGAGGACAGAGGCAGAGATTGGAACGATGCACGCAACCTGGAAACACCTGTGCATCCCAGAAGCTAGGAAAAAGCAACAAAGGGAGAGTCATTAGCTAAAATGAAGAAGAAAGGGTAGCCAGATATGGTGGTGCACACCTGTAGGCCCAGCCACTCAGGTGGCTGAGATGGGAGAATCACTTGAGTCTGGCTTGGGCAACATAGAAAGAGCCTGTCTCTTTAAAAAAAGAAGAAGAAGAAGAAGAAAAAGAAGAAGAAGAAAGGGATTGCAGAGGGAAGACAGCCCTGCTGATGCATTGATTTCAGACTTCTAGCCTCCAGGACTGTGAGGCAGTTCATATCTGGGGCACTTCGTTATAGCAGCCGCAGGAGGCTAATACAGTCATTTCCTGTTCTCCATCAGCCTCAGGCATGCAGACTGAGGAGCATGATGTGCCGTTCTCTTTCCATCTTGAGTCTTGGAGGCATTTCATTGCTGCCAAAACTAGCCTATCTCACCCCAGCATAGATTTAAGCGACTGTATCATTGGGCATCTGCCTCGGTGTAGGCAGCAGAAGTCTGTGGCAGTCCAAGTGCGGAGCCACTTTACTCAGATGCCCTCAGATTTTTCAAAGCGGGTGACCCCAGAGATGCTGGTTTTCGCCAACCTGTGGCCACCCCGGGCCTTCCCAATAGAGCCCATTTGCTGGGCCAGCAGTCACACAGCTTCACCTCAGGGGCCTTCCCTCCATCCTCCTCTTCAGCGGCCAGCCTGGAATTCAATACGCATTTCAACTCCTCACAGTCAGAAACAGTAGACGCCAGCTTCATACCCTAAGAGCTAGGACGAGGCTGCTTATGAAGACAGCCTCTCCTGCAAGGCCCATGCCAGGAGTGGGCCTCGCCCTCCTTGCCCCCTCCAGGGCTGCAGGCTGAGTCAAGTTGTTGACTCCTGAGGGTCTTCTAAAGCTAGGAATGGTCAGGAAGTGAGAGTCAGGGCCTGGGGGCAGGACTCCAAGCTCCAGTGAACTGACAGCGTTGGTGCCTTTAGGGGGATCTAAGCTTTTCCCTTCTCTCACCTTCTCCAAAGTGAGGCTCAGTTACAGTCGTGGTTTGGAGCTATCAGCAAACATGCAGTGTGTGTGTACCAGTTGTGGTTTGATTACAAAGTATAGCATCCGTTTTAGGTAAATGAAGAAGAAAGCACTGGGTATGGTGCTGAGGCGGGAAGGTCACTTGAGTCTTGCTTGGGCAACATAGCAAGACCCTGTCTCTTTTAAAAAAAGAAAGAAAGAAAGAAAGAAAAAGCTGGGCTCAGTGGCTCAGCCTGTAGTCCCACTTGGAGAGGCTGAGGTGAGTGAATTGCCTGAGGCCACAGGTTCGAGACCCGCCTGGGCAGCTTGGCGAGCCCTCATCTCTACAATAAATCAAAAATTAACCGGGCATGGTAGCGCGTGCCTGTAGTTCCAGCTACTTGGAAGGCTGGGGCGGAAGGATGGCTGGAGCCCAGCAGGTCGAGGCTGTAGTGGCCAGGAGCGGCCACTGCACTCCAGTCTGGGTGACAGTAAGACTCCAACTCAAAAATTTGAAAAAAGAAGAAGAAGAAAGGGATTCGTTGCATGGTGGATACCAAATACCTTATTAGAATCATTGGGGAGGCTGACAGAACAGCCTAAGTCAATGTTTCAGCATCCCTCAAGCCACACGTCAGAGCCAGGCCACCATGGAGGCTACTTCCTTACCTCTTCTGAGATCAGGACCCTGGCTTCTGACTTGGGGAACTGGCCCTGACTGCCAGCCCCAACCACCACCATGGTCAGGAAACCACCACAATCAGGGACCTGCTGCTGGCTCAGATCTATGCAGCCCCGCTGTGGTCTACACCCCCAAAACGGGCACCCAGAAGCTACTGACTGGACCTTCTTGGCACCAGAAACAGCGGAGGCACGGGCCTGCTCCGATTCTGTCTTCTCCTACCAGAGCATCCCAGAGGAAGAGCTGGAATTGTAGTTGGAATCCTAGCTGCAGAGGAGTCTGGGAAACATACCTGTTAGCTTTGCAGCCTCTGTAGCACAGCAGGGCATCCCAGGAGAAGGGTGGATATTCACACCAGCAGTACACAGTGAAGGTGATTCATGGAGAACAGCCTGACCCCGTGGGGTTTAGGAGCCAGCAGAAGTGGCACCACAAGCCTAGTCGAGAGTAGGTGTTAGCCAGCAAGGAGCATCGGATCTGCACATCCTGGTTCTCCAGCGGGTAGAAATCACCAGGAAAACTCATCGCAGTGCAGATACCAGGGCCCCACGCTCAAAGCCTGTGACTTAATGGGACAGCCATGGACCCCACATTTACGGCCATCTCCCATTTTTTGCCCCTGATGAAACTTGCCAATGTCCTTTAAGTACATTCTATTCTCGCTTTGATCTTCAGGATAAACCCAGAAAGCAGCCCCATGGGGTGTTCTCATCTCATTTCGGAAGAGAGGAAGGTGAGGCTCAGAGAGGATGAGTGACATTCTCTGTGTGGCCCAACTTGCTGCAGGCAGAGCTACCCGGTCACCACCCCAGCCCTTTTCATGGCCAACTGTCTGCTGGGGCTCCTGGTGAGAGCCCTTGGGCTGCCACTTCCCTACTCTTTGCAAGGCACGCCTCTGGCAGGTACCAGAAACAGGCACTTCCCAAACCACCTCAGGTAGACCTTCCTGATTGGTCCAGAAGGACCATGTATCAGGAAGAAGGTGTGGCATCACATTCACAGATGTGAATTAGGGAGCAGGTCCCTAATTTCTTCCACCCACATGTTATAAAACTCTGATCGAGTTTGGTGGAGATGGAGCTGATGTTGCTATGGTTAGCCCTTTTTCTTTCTTTTTTTTTTTTGAGTCTGAGTCTCACTCTGTCACCCAGGCTGGAGTGCAGTGATACACTTACGGCTCACTGCAGCTTCAACCTCCTGGGCTCAGGTGATCCTTCCTCCTCAACCTCCCAAGTAGCTGGGACTACAGGCATGCAACACCATGCCCACCTAATTTTTGTTTTGTTTTGTTTTGATTTTTGTAGAGACAAGGTCTTGGCTGTTTCCCAGACTGATCTCCAACTCCTGGGCTCAAGTGATTCTCCCACCTCAGCCTCCCAAAGTGCTGGTATTACAGGCATGAGCCACTGCACCCAGCTGGTTTGCCTTTATTCCCCAGAGAAACAAAGATGAATAAAAGAATTTTTTTAAAAAGCTGGGCATGGTGGCTCAAGCCTATAATCCCAGCACTTTGGGAGGCAGAGGCGAGAGGATTGCCTGAGCTCAAGACCAGCCTAAGCAGCATGGCGAGACCTACTCTCCACAATAGATCAAAAAAATTAGTCAGGCATGGTGGCATATGTCTGTGGTTCCAGCTACTTGGAAGGCTGAGGCAGAAGGATCACCTGAGCCCAGCAGGTCGAGGCTGCGGTAGCCGTGAGCATGCCACTGTACTCCAGCCTGGGTGACAGAGTGAGATTGTGACAAAAAAAATAAAGACGGTGCCGTGAAGATCAGTTTGGACTGGGATATGCCGGCTGGTTACCTGCTCCTCACCAATAACTGACCACAAAGTCATGCCATGTGTCTGCTTCAAAGTCTTGTGTCCTGTGGGTGGAGATGTTCATAGAACACCACCGACTTTTGTTCCAGCCATTTAAAAAACCTTTGATGTGCTTTGCTGGCGTGGGCCATCCATGGGAATGGGTCTTTGAGTCAGCATCTGTCGTTTCTTCTTTCTTGGGCTTTGCCAGATTAAGATCAGCGAGAAGAGACCCAGCCTTGGGAAGTGAGGGATGAGACTAACTGGTGAAACCCAGCAAAAGACTTCAATTCAGAGTTAACAGTGCAGGGCACAGGAGCAAGGAAGACCAGACTATTCAGAAAGGACTCTAAGGAGCCAGTGTTTAAGGATAGATGGAATTTAGAAAGGGGGAAGGAAGGAAGAAGAAAACCAAAGATTCAAGGGATGGTTAAGAATAGCCACCATTATATACATACAATGGGATGTTATTCGGCCTTGAAAAGAAATTCTGGCACATGCTACAATGGGGATGAACCTGGAAGACAACATGCTAAGTGAAATAAGCCTAGAACAAAGACAAATACATGATTTCACTTATGAGGCAAATTTACAGAGACCAGAAGTGGAGAGGTGGCTGCCAGGGACTGGAGGAAGCGAGTAGGGGGTTTGTGTTTAATGGGCACCGAGTTTCAGTTTGGGAAAACGAAAATAATCTGTGAATGAATGGCAGCGATGGTTGCACAACAGTGTGAATGTACATGATACAATGAAACTGTACACCTAAAAATGTTTAAAATAGTAAATTTTCAGAGCCTGGCACAGAAGTCCACAGTTGTAGTCCCAGCTACTTAGGCTGAGGCAGGAGTATTGCTTGAGCCCAAGAGTTCGAGGCTGCCGTGTGCTATGATCACACTTGTGAATAGTCACTGCACTTAAGTCTAGGCAACATAGTGTGATTCTGTCTCTAAAAAAAAAAAAAGGCTGGGTACAATGGCTCAAGCCTGTAATCCCAGCACTTTGGGAGGCCAAGGTGAGAGGATTGCCTGAGGCCAGGGGTTCAGGACCAGCCTTGGCAACTTGGCAAGACCTCATCTCTACAATAAACCAAAAATTAGCCAAGTGTAGTGACGCGGGCCTATAGTTCCAGCTACTTGGAAGGCTGAGGCGGAAGGTTGAAGCTGCGGTGGCCATGAGCGTACCACTGCGTTCCAGCCTGGGTGAGACTCCGACTCAAAAAAAAAAAATTAGGGCAAATGTTCTGTTATGTGTATTTTACCACGATTTTAAAATAAATTTTAAAAAGAATAGCTTACATTTACTGAGCACTTGTTGTGTGCCAGGCACTGTACAGACCACTTCTCATGTAATTCTCAAAATAGCCATGTGACATAGGCAGTGTTCTCGTTGCACAGGCGTGGAACTTGAGAAGTGGGATGATTTAAATAAGTCTCCCAAAGCCAGATGACTAGGGAGTGGTCCCGTGTGAATTGAACCCAGAGCTCTGTGAGTCCAAATCTCATGCCCTTAAACACTGCACAGTGTGCACAACAACCTGAAACACAGGAACCCAAAGAAGGGCTGCCCCCCCCAGTCATGGACTTCTGATGGTCTTTAGGCAAGTTTTTCTAAATGTTGCCTCATCCTGCTAGTGGTGGCAATTTGTTTTCCATCTAGCTCTGAGGCCACAGCCCCTTTTCGATCCTGGACTCAGCAGAGCCCTTGTCGTGGCTCTAATCTGAGTTTTCCCATTGCTGGATGGTTTGGGGAGTTGAACGTCGGCATGTAATTATTACACTTGACCCTTATTTTAAGGAGTGACCTGTGCTGCCCAATCTGTTTCAGACCACGGTGATTGACTATGTGAAGCCCTCGGATCTCAAGAAGGACATGAACGAGACCTTCAAGGAGAAGTTTCCTCACATTAAGTTAACACTCAGCAAAATTAGGAGGTAGAGGAGGCTCGACATCCCGTTGAACGTGCCCTCCAAGCCTCTCTTCTGGCACACATGCAGCTTCTGTTTTGTACATTGGTCTCCCCATTGTTCCTGTGTTCGAAACACTGTGATGTTCGGCCAAAAGGGGCTCCCCTCTGCTGGCTGACTCGGGCCGGGATGTGGTGGGAGGGCAGAAGGCAGAGATCTGGCCACCCGGCTGACACAGGCCTGGGGGGAGGTTCCCTCAGTGAAAGAATCGCTTCATGCTGTCTGCAACTCACTAGTTCAGTAAGACGTGTTCTGGAAAAATAGAATGGGCAGCATTCGGGTCTCTGCTTTCTCATGTCTAGACAAAGCAGAAGAGAAGAGGTGGCATCACAGAGTATAAGATAACTCTACCCACAGTTGTGCACCCAGAGGTGATAGCCAAGCCCTATCTTTAGGCCATCGCCAACGCAAAGTCAGGTCCGTATTTCCCCTGCAGCGGACCAGATTGACTCTGTGGTGACTCATATCTGCAGGCCAAATAGTCAAAACAACTGGCCCTACAGGGTTTGTGTTGTGACTTCTATGTACTGTGGCATGCATGCACGCACACATGTGTGTGTCTGTAGTAACAAACTAGATGCTTATACCAACATGGAATGTCTGCTGACATTTACACAAGTGTGTACTCTAATACTGATTTGATTTTGGCATGGGCCAACCCAAATAATCTTTTTTTTTTTTTAGAATGGAAAATGTAGTTTATTTAGAAAGTAACTTAGTGAAAGAGGAGATTCACCTCCCCAAGG
The DNA here is from genome assembly GCA_027257055.1 of Cephalopachus bancanus. NCBI lineage: Eukaryota > Metazoa > Chordata > Mammalia > Primates > Tarsiidae > Cephalopachus > Cephalopachus bancanus. Next base: position 9,956,787 of record JAPVLO010000097.1, on the reverse strand, counting down.
TAGGACAGGGGGCCAAAGCTAGGAAACATGGCAGCCATAACTCAGGGAGCCACATGGACACACCAGAGTTGAACACAACAATGACCCCAAATCATCTTTTTAAATTGGGAAAAATTAAGTCTTCACACTTTGTCGGTTTGCTGGGCAGCCTTACTGAGGACACTGATTGCTGTGCTCTTAGCCTAACCTCTTCTCTTCCCTAGTTAATGAACGTCCTGGCTATTTGGCAGCACTTAGACCAAGCACCTAATTTATTTCTATAATCGTCTCTCTGGAATGATCAGAATCTCCCAGATGCTGCCCCTCTTTAACTTTGGACGGCTCTAATCCTGGGCTCCAGGGAGTCTCTGGGACATCCACTTGTGTTCACTGGGGTCCTCCAGGTCCCATGGCATGGTCACGAGAGCCCTGACTGGTCTCTCTGCCTCCCTGGTCCGCTGTGCCTGTCCATCACCATCCCGGAAGTGGCAATGGCAGCTCACACAGTTGGGTCTGGAGCGAGAATAAAAGTAGACATGGTCTGGACAACCTCACAACAAATAGGCGTCCAAAGCCCCAGCTACACATATGCTCCCCACACATATGTAGCTTTCACGCTTCTAGACGTAATCTCAGTCCACATCATCCTCTGGGAATGAGGAGAAAAGGCTTTCAAGATGGAGTAGTCTTTTTCATTGGGTCCCCTGAAACCCTAAGTTACAACAGGACGGTTCCTTCCTCGCTGTCTTTCTGCAGTCTGAAACGAGAGATGCGGAAGCTTGCTCAGGAGGACTGTGGCCTGGAGGAGCCTACGGTGGCCATGGCTTTTGTCTACTTTGAAAAGCTTGCCCTCAAGGGAAAGCTCAACAAGCAGAACCGGAAGCTTTGTGCTGGAGCATGTGTGCTGTTAGCAGCCAAAATTGGAAGTGACCTCAAAAAACATGAAGTCAAGCATTTAATTGACGTAAGTAGCCTGGGACCCGATGACTGGGGGAGTGCACATTCCAGTCTAGGGCTCTTCTCTCAGAGGGGCCCTGGTCAGCGACCTTACTTAGAAGGATTCTGATCCTTGGTGAATGTCAGATGCCCCCATCTCAGGCCATCTTAGACGAATGATCCACTTTGACAAGACCAAAGATCTCCAGCCTGGAATCCAGTCATTAAAACTCATTTTCAGACACCGCTGGAGGTGGTCATTCTCACAGCCATAGAAGCCACTGTGACAGCAGGGGGCTTCTGGGCAGTGTGACCCACAGAGCATCCAGTGTCAGACATGTTGGTTCAACAAGACCATGGCTTCCTGTGCCTGGCTCGGCTCCTCTTCGGAGAAGGATGTGGGTTTGACAGGGTGGTACCTCTTCTTTCAAAGGAGAGGCCCACCAAAGCAAGGAAACACCAGTCTCCTTGGATGAATACATGAACCCCTGTTTTAAAATTCAGTGTATTAATAGAAAATTTGAGGTACAATAAAACCAACAGATCAGAAGATAGTAGTCATTGAAAAGATAGTTTGTCACGGTTCCCAAGAGGAGGGGTGTCTTGGCTTGTGCCACCATAACAAAACACCTAGACTAGGCAGCTTAAACAACAGAAATGTAGTTCTCACAGTTTTGGAGGCTGGGACATCCAAGGTCTGGGTCCAGGTGCTTCAGTTCTGGTAAGGGCCCTTCTCTTTGGTTGATGTCTTGCTCCATCTTTTTTTTTTTTTAGTTGAGTCTCACTCTTTTACCAAGGCTGTAGTGCAGTGACACGCTCATGGCCACCACAGCCTTGACCTGCTGAGCTCAGGCGATCCTTCTGCCTCAGCCTTCCAAGTAGCTGGAAATACAGGCACACGCCTCCACACCCTTGCTAATTTTTGGATTTGTTGTAGGGATGAGGTCTCACCAATTTACCCAGGCTGGTCTTGAACCCCTGGACTCAGGCAATCCTTTGCTTTAATTGCAGAGGGAAGGAGACAGATTTCTCATAGAGACATGAATCCCATCATAAGAACTGCACGCCCTGGGTCTGTCTAATCAGTCCCAAAGGCCCCACCACCTAATACCATCACACTGAGGAGTAGCCCATCAAAACAGGAATTGTGAGGGGACACAAACATTCAACCCATAACAAGGGGTGTGGCATGCCACGGGGGCTACGTAGGGAAGCTCTGGGGTTGACCAAGATGCAGGGGAAGAGGAGGGAACTGTGAGAAGCAGCCTTTATGTGGTTTTCACAGAAAAATGAACAAGGCAGGGTCAGCAGGTTTAGGATTGACTTGTTGGAAACTTTCAGTGGGGTCTGGGACTGTCCCTCATTTTCTGGTAACTGGCCCTCGGGTGATTAGGGCAGTTGGATAGCGACCTGGAATGTGAGAGCCTATGAAAGAGGAGGTGGGGAGTGGGCTCTGGACTGGTTGGTTTGCATTTGAGAAACAAAAGGGGTCAGCCAGGCATGGTGGCTCATACTTGTAATCCCAACACTTTGGGAGGTCGAAGCAAGAGGATCACCTGAGCCCAGGGGTTTGAGACCAGCCTGGGCAACTTGGCGAGACCTCATCTCTACAATAAATCAAAAAATTAGCCAGCCATGGTGGCACATGCCTGTAGTTCCAGCTACTTGAAAGGCTGAGGTGGAAGAATTGCCTGAGCCAAGCAGGTCGAGACCATGGTGGCTATGAGTGTGCCACTGCACTCTAGCCTGGGTGACAGAATAAGACTCCTACTCAAAAAAAAAAAAAAAAAGAGGGGTGGGGGAGATCACTGTGGAGGACTTGGCAAACCCTAGGAGGGCAGTCCCTCCAGGGTCAGTGAGGCCCCAGACATCAGAGCATCAGAACACAGAAAATAAAAGACAGGGTTCATTCAGTGCCCCATATGTATGCTTATCTTAACTGACAAAGGCAAAGGAACGAAAGGATGCTAATAGAGGTTAGGTACTCTTCACATAAAATTAACCAAGCAAAGGTAGCACTCACCTGTAGTTCCAGCTACTTGGAAGGATCGCTGGAAGGATCGCTGGAGTCCAGCAGGTCAGCGCTGGGGTGGCTGGCTGTGAGTATGCCACTGCACTCCAGCCTGGGTGACAAAGTGAGAATCTAACTAAAAAAAAAAAAAAAACGAAAAGAAAAAGAAATTATACAGAATCATCTAGTTTGGACGGTAAATACTTGAACATGGAGTTGGTCATTGGTACCAACTGTGAACTGAGAATACCAACTCTGAACTAATGAATCTTTAGACATAGCAAATATTAATAAAAATCGTAGACCAGGCACTATGGCTCATGCCTGTAATCCCAGCATTTCGAGAGGCCAAGGTGGGAGGATTGCTTGAGCCCAGGAGTTCAAGACCAGCCTAGGTAACACAGTGAGACTTTGTCTGTACAGCAAATCAAAAAAATTAGCCAGGCATGGTGGCACACACTGGTAGTCCCAGCTACTATGAGGCTGAAGCAGAAGGATCGCCTGAGCCCAGGAGGTCAAAGTTGTGGTGAGCTGTGATCATGCCACTGCACTCCAGCCCTGGGCAACAGAGTGAGACTCGACTCAAAAATTAAAATTAAAAATGATAATATGCAGTTTACTTATCGTTGAGTATATACCACACAGCAAAAGCTAATGGTATTAATGCAGGATATGATAGCAGTGATTTGACAAGCCACTTGCTGTAGCAAAAAGCCTAACACAAGAGCCTACCCCAGTTGTAATCTGAAAGCAGTCAATCACCGCTCTGGAGGTGAGGTTTTTTTTTTTAAATGAAGTCAAAAGCTTAATTGAAGCCAAGGCAGAATGTGCCCAAGCAAAACAAGGCCTCTGGGCCCACCCTCACCTCGGTTCTCCTTTTCTGGCTCCAGCAGCTCTTATAGTTGGGTGGACCCACCGGCGCCACAGGGTTCAGCCCTGTTCAGATACACACCAGCTGTGTGACACACTGAAAGTGTGTTGACTTGTCGAGGACTCAGGTCCTTGTGCGTAAGAGGAAAGAACCAAACTACACCTCGTCAGCTCGCTCCCTTCTGAACTTGCGTGGTTGTTATTGTTGAGGTGCTCGGCTGTGTTTTTCAGTCGTCCCTCTAAGCCCGAATCGCTTAGTGGTGGCAGGTAGAGTTTCAGTGCCCGTCAGATGTGAATCACAGGCTGCCATTTACTGTCCATGCAACCCTGGACAAAATCCTTGACTTCTGGAAGCCTATTTCCTCATCTGTCAAGAAGAGATACATGTAGCATCAACCCTTTAAGATCTAGAGGGTGAGCCGGGCTCGGTGACTCGGCCTGTAATCCCGCGCCTCTGGGAGGCTGAGGTGAGTGGATTGCTGAGCCCGCGGGTTCCAGACCCGCCTGGGCAACTTGGCAGACCTCATCTCTACAATCAAAATGAGCCGGGCATGGTAGCACGCGCCTGTAGTTCCCGCTACTCGGAAGGTTGAGGCGGAAGGATCGCCGGAGCCCAGCAGGTCGAGGCTGCGGTGGCTGGGAGCGGCCACTGCACTCCAGTCTGGGCGATAGAGTGAGACTCCAACTCAAAAAAAAAAAAAAAAAGATCTAGAGGGTGGAATGAAGTCGCAGGCTGTGTGGAAGACTCCAGGCAGACCGAAGGCTCTCGGGAAAAGGCGCGGTTGCTTCCCCGCCCCCATGAAGGCAGGAGGCACAGCCCAGGTCTCCCTTTCCTCCTCTTCAGAGTCTGGCCCAGAATGGCTTTCTCTGTGAGCACTCCCTGGCTGATGGACAGAGAAGGTGTGCTAGGAGAAAGCCCAGGATTTTCATTTTAAAACTAGCATGCTTGTTCTCATAAGCGGACCCTGAACATTTACCATAATACTCTAAGAAAGGGATTGGTAGTCGCGGGATACTGCCAGGTTGGGTGGGTGGGGAACACAGCATCCATAAAGGTACCTGATCTCAAACCAGGCAAATTAGAGACCAAAGAGTGGCCCGAACTTTACTTATATGATGGCCACTTGCACACCTAATTCTGAATTGTACCCCACATCTTTAAAAATTTTTTTTTTAATTTTATTTTAAACTAACATGCTTTTCTGATTTCCTCACAGAAACTGGAAGAAAAGTTCAGGCTGAACAGACGAGAACTGATTGCCTTTGAATTCCCCGTGTTAGTGGCCTTGGAATTTGCCCTCCATCTGCCAGAGCACGAAGTCATGCCCCACTACAGACGCCTGGTCCAGAGCTCCTAGCCCCGGCTCCGAGGAGGGCCGAGGACCCTTTACCTCTCAGCCCGGTGGAGCGAGGCTCACCACTGGAAACGCAGACAGAACTCAAAATACCAGATTTTTCCTCCTCCCAGTGTTTCTGTGGAGAAGCAGTACTAGAAACTTCCCAGGAGTCTCCAGTCTAGCCAAGAGGAGCTGTGAGCTGTGTACTGCTCAGCAAGGGAAGAGGAGATGTGAGCTCAGAACAGAGGCCCTTCCCACTCTCCAAGAGCAAGAGTTCTCAGCTGCCCACCCTGGTCTCCCTCCCAGGCATGCACAGGTCTTGCGAGCGGGGTCCAGGGACTTCTCCAGACCCGTTCCAACTTGGAGCGCGAAGGGCTTGAGCATGGGGAAGTATAACCTGCAGAAGTCGAGGGGAAGCTTTTAAAAGATCCCCTCCCTGTGTCAAAGAGCGTGCCAACCTAATTTTGTATCAGCCATGGGAAGTGCACTTTTCTCTGGGGTATATGGGTGGGTGGGGGGCCGTGGGTCTGAGAGACACTGTCTCAGCCCTAGGCCCCCAGAGCCAGGGTCACCCTTTACAGCGCAGACCCCAGCCTGGGGTCGGAAACCAAGCTGAGCTTCGGCAAGTATTTCTAGATGATTTCCTGGATAAGAATCACTCTCTCTGTACCAGATTGTCTGGCATCCTCCACCCTTAGGAAATGACCTTGTTTCTGCTACTGCTCCTGCCACCACGGAGACAAAGAAGACAAGTTGTCAGTGTCGGATGAGTCGCGTGGAAGGGTGTGGAGTGTGGCGTTCAGCACTTCCTGACACCACGCCACGCACACCGATGTAACCCTCGCACTTTCCCGCTGTGGGGACGGCTGGGGTGGCGCTCCACAGCGTGTATTCCTGTGCTCTATGTTAGAGTGCATCATAAGCACATTTCCTGTGCTATATGTGTCTATATATAAAAGTGTTTTCTAAAAACCCAGAATAGGAGTGAGAGGCATGATCGGCATTTGAGGCGTTTGCCAGCTGGGACACACTGCGTCTGAAGCTGTGGACAAGTCGACTGAGGAGGCAGTGACTCTTATCACCCCCACACACCCAGCACTGTTAGTGCAGGACTGCAATTGCGACTCGTTCTGACTCCCTGGGGCGACCTGTACCAGGCCCATCATCAGGCCAGCACCTCATCGCTACAAGAGGGAGGTGCTACCTCTGGTCCCCCTGACTCAAGACAGCCTGTGGCCGTGTAAAAAGAGAATTAAACTCTGGTATTGTTTTATATACACCTGTACGTGTGTGTGTGTGTAGTCATGTGTTTCACCAGCCACCTTCGCCCTCCGTCGCTGGTTCCTTGCGCACACTGATTCTAGCGAGCCTACTGATTCCAAGCCTCTCGCCCCACCCGGAGACAGGGTGATGGGGGAGTCGAGTGTATTCAGTTTTCATTAGCTGAGCTGTCAGATTCTTGACAGTCGTACAGGATGGAGAAATTCAAGCAGCAGCTGGTGAGGGCCAAAACAGAATACTAGGCTTCTTCCGCCTCTTTGATTTAACTGAGTTTAGTTCTAAATATTTTCCTAACAAATTTCCTTGGCTGAAGTCAGTTGTAAGACAGTGATTTTGCTGGAGGGCGGGGAAGGGTCGACCAATCGAAAGCCAGGTCAATGAATACTCTAAGGGCGTCTACGGTTTATGAAGGAGATTGGGAAGCACAGAATGTTCGAGGCATCTTCCTTGCCTGAACGACAAAATGCCCTTCACCTTACTTTCATGGTGTGTGTCATTTTGCCTCTCCGATGCGCCACCTGGCCATCCACCCACCGAGCCCCCTAGTCCCTGGCCACGGGCAGAGAGGCTTTCTGAGAAGCAGGGCCTCTGGTATCTAGAGAGGGCCCAGAGAACTCCCGCTGCCCATCTGCCTGGAGTCTCCTGCCAAGTTCAGGGGGACATCTGATGGACAACACAGGTCACCAGCCCAGACATGAGATGGGAAGCCTGAGTTCTTTCCTGTGCCATAAAATTGGGTTAGTTTTCTTAGGATTGAGGGGTTCTTTCTTTAGCACTTATGAGATGAACTCATAAAGTTATTGGTCCATTTCTTTTGGGGTTTTTTTGTCTTGTTTTTTTGAGCTGGATTCTCACTCCGTCACCCAGGCTGGAGTGCAGGGCCACGTTCACGGCCACCGCAGCCTCCACTTGCTGGGCTCTGGCAATCCTTCCACCTCAGCCTTCCAAGTAGCCGGAACCACAGGTGTGCACTACCACGCCCGGCTCATTTTTTATTTATTGTAGAGACGAGGTCTTACCAAGTTGCAGAGGCTGGTCTCGAACCTGTGGGCTTAGGCGATCTACTTCCCTCGGCCTCCCAAAGACCTGGGATTACAGGCTGAACCACCAAGCCTAACCGGTCCATTTCTTTTTAAAGACACTTTGGCCTAGCACAGTAGCACACACCTGTAATCCCAGTACCTTGGGAGGCCAAGACAGGAGGATTGGTTGAGCACAGGAGTTTGAGACCAGCCTAGGCAACATAGCAAGACCGCATCTCGAAAAAATAAAAATAAATTAGCCCAGCGTGGTGGTGTGTGCCTGTAATCCCAGCTACTCAGGGGGCTGAGGCAGAAGGATCACCTGAACGCAGGAGGCTGCAGTGAGCCGTGATTGTGCCTCTGCACTCCAGCCTGGGCAACAGACTAAGACCTCAACTTGAAAAGAAAAAAAAAGACACTTTAATTTTAAACTCTATTTTGGCATGTGGATTTGTTGAGTGGGGAGTTTGTTGTTTTAAATTGATTTTGGAGGCTGAAAATGAAGGCATTTGATCAAGAAATCTGCTTTTGCACGTCTGCAACACAAACTTTCCAGAGACAAAGGAGAATGAGAAGGAGGGTGAGACGTAGGGTAAGAGATGCAGGTCACTCAGAGCCGCCCCTGTGATACGAAACATTCCAGAGACTTCCCAGCCTCGGGCTTTGGCAAATAGGAAGCCTGAGACCGTGCGGCAGGAAGGCCACTAGGCTGATGGGTTCTGAGGTTTTGCCCTTTGACCTCTGCCTCAGAGGGCAGTTTCAGGCTCTTCCAAGTCTGCTTCCTCTCAGGACCGCTCTGAAGCCCTTCCAGTCCTCACCACACATGGATATCTAGGGGGAACCTCTGTCCAACCATGCTCTTCAGAACGCTAGCCAGTTCTACCTGAGCCAGTATCCCCAGAGGCGGCCTGGGGGGCCCTGGGCACCCCTCCTCTCATCAGGCTTGTTAAGTAAGAGATGGGAACCCAACAAGCAGAAAGGTTGGTGCGGCCACCCTCGGGAGGAAGCCAGCAACAGGGAGTTGTCCTGGAGTTTTGAGCCAAGGGGTACCTGCTTGGGCTAGGTGGGGCTCCCTGCCCTCCATTGTAACTGCCCCAGGAGCCTGAGCCTTGGCCAGCCCTGTGATACTTAGAAGTCACCACTTTCTCTACTTCCCCCCCATAAAACCGATGTTAAATCAGGAAATTCATACCAAATGCAAGCGTGCTTTGTTTTCTTTGGCTTGCTTTTTGTCTGATCACAGATTCCCCTGCCTGGCAGGGCATGATGATTCATACCTATAATCCCAGCACTTTGGAAGGCCAAAGTGGGAGGATGGCTTGAGTCTTGGAGTTCAAGACCAGCCTGGGCAACATAGCGAGACCTCGTCTCTATAAAAAATACAAAAATTAGCCAGGTGTGGTGGCACACGCCTATAGTCCCAGCTACTTGGGAGGCTGAGGTGGAAGGATCGCCGGAGCCCAGGAGGTCGAGGCTGGGGGAGGGAAAGCCTGGAGAGCAAATTTGAGTCGGGTCATTTTGTGCCCTGTTTTGAGCCATGATCTGGCCACTGCACTCCAGTCTGGGCAACAGAGTGAGACCCTCACTCGAAAACAAAACAAATTCCCTGCCGGGATTAGCTTGGGGTGGCCACTACCTACGCCACACGAATCACAATACCACAAGCCCTACCTAGGGACAGGGCAGCAGAGGAGGTCTGAGCTTCCTTTCCCTCTTGTTATTCCTTCATCTCCCAACAGCCAATAAAACGGTTCAATGCTCCGGCTGCTGAATTCTTTATCTCCGGCTCAGACATTTCCGGTCCTCTAGCCCTGTGGCCCTGGCTGTCTCCTGTGGCTCAGGAGAACCGAAGCCTTCCTGCCCCCTCGCCAGCTGCAAGGGGGTGGGGGAAGGGAGGACTGGAGAGTAAAGTAAACCGGAGTCGGGCAGCTTTGTACCCGTTCATTGCGTCAGCTGTCCGGCAATAGAAGAAGTCCTTCAAAGCAAGGGGCGTGCAGGGGGCATATCCCCAGGACTGGCCTTTCCCAGAGCCTGCCTGATGACACCTCCCTGGGGCTGTCAGAGCAGTGTGGTCAGGACAGTCCCGAGGACCAGAGAAGGGAGTCAACCTCAAGAGCACAAATCTGGAGTCACGTGTCGTGAACACCAACACAACTTCCAGCAGTGACTGCAAGGCGGAACTGAGCTGGAACCTGGAAAAGAAGAAAGGGACATGTGAAGGGGCCACTTGCCACCTCCACACCTCCAGGTCCCAAAGGGACCCAATCCAGGTTGGGAGAGGGTACTGTCCCATAGCCCCACCCAGAAAGGACCAATCAAACTTCTAAATACCAGGGGTGCCGGGCGCAGTGGCTCAAGCCTGTAATCCCAGCACTTTGGGAGGCCAAGGAGAGAGGATTGCCTGAGTTCAGGGGTTCGAGACCAGCCTGGGCAACTTGGCGAGACCTCGTCTCTACAATAAATCAAAGAATAAGCCAGGCATGGTGGCTTACCCTTGTAGTTCCAGCTACTTGGAAGGCTAAAGCACAAGGATCACCTGAGCCCAGCGGGTCAAAGCTACAGTGGCTGTGAGTGTGTCACTGCACTCCAGCCTGGGCAACAGAGTGAGACTGACTCAAAAAAAGGTGGGGGGAGAGAAAGGTACTAAGAACGGTGTAAATAATATTTAATACCTAAAAGAATAGTGCCAGCCTCTCACTGTAAAGTAGTTTTGACATCTGTTTACCTAGCTGTCTCATCTAACATTTTTTGGATGCACAAGGCCAAAAAGATTTAAATTGGACCAAGTTACAGCTAATACGCAGGTCCCAACCACGGAGTTGACACAGTGGGTGACCTCAGCCCGTGTGGGTCACAGTCACTGCTTGGATGTGGCCTGTATCACCAGTTTTAGGGGCCCCTGGATAGAGTTGCAGGGGCAGAGAGGGCTACCAGCGGCAGAGGAACACGATTCCCCTTTGCTGTGGCTGGGGCTGTACCATCATAACCATGGGGACATTACAGATGAACAGACCTCCAGTTTGCCCAGAGGCCAGCTAGCGTCTATTACATGTGTCTTACACTGGGTTCGGTGGGCTTTTGGTTGGACAGAGCCCACTGGAGGCGGTAGAAGACACCCTCACCTGGAGCCGCCGATGCTGTTCTCTAGAGGGAGCCTTGACACAGAAGCTCAACAGGTCAGTTCCAGAAAGGGACAGACTCCCCACAAGGGCCTAGGACGGCCAAGGCCAAGCACAGCACTGTTGGAAATCAGTGCTCAGGAATCAGCCTGGCATGCGGGTGACATGGGCCAAGAGGGAGCAAAGGTTTGGTCCCACGAGCAAAGACCAAGAAACGAGACCAGGCAAGTTAGGTGCTTGGTCAGAAGATGGGTCGGAATGAACTCAGGGACTCCTCACCAGGGCGCTGGGACAGGCTGACGAGAAACCACAGACGTGACCGTGATAGGCAGATCAACCCTCGGGAACGGTGTTCCACAAGGGGCAGAGCCAGGGAGACCCCAGTATCACTAGGCGGATACCACGCGCCATCCTGTGCTGGGCACTTGCATCACATGTTCTTACTCAGCCACCCCTACTCCCACCCCCGTCAGGTTTTTGTTTGTTTGTTTTGAGACAAGGTCTCACTCTGTTGTCCCGGTTGGAGTACAGTGGAGTGATTCTGGCTTACTGCAACCTCAGCCTCCTGGGCTCAGGCCATCCTTCCGCCTCAGCCTCCTGAATAGCGGGGACTACTGGCGCCGGCCAACACACCCAGCTAGTTTTTGCATTTTGTGTAGAGATGAGCCAAGTTGCCCAAGCTGGTCTCAAACTCATGGGTACAAGTGATTCTCCCGCCTCAGCCTCCGAAGTGCTGGGATTACAGTCACGAGTCACTGCACCCGGCCCTTATCTAATCCTTAAACTCCGAAATTAACAACCTGCTCCGTTTCATAGATGAGAAAGCAGAGGCTCTGAAACATCACATTACGTTTCCAACGAAACACGATTATGACAAAGGCAAGATTCAAACCCAGCTCTGTCTCATACCAAGGCCCAGCCGACTATCTTGCCTCTAGCTCAAGCCACTGCACTGATGGCCTCTGGTTAGATGGGCCTCCCCTGCAGACCCTTTTCCATGCAGAGCAGAGAAGGAATCTGGAGCATTAAATCCATGGCATCATCCTCTTGGGTACAAATGACCTCCACATCTGATGCAGGGCACTTGTGGGTCCCCTGGTAGAATATGGGCTGTTTGGAAAACTTGCTTCTATAACAGGTGAGCTAAGGCGCTTTGTACAGTGGGGGGGACCCAAAAAATCCAGGATTTATTTATTAAAAAATGTGCATTTTTTTCATCTTAAATATGTGGGGTACAATTCAAGGTCAGGTATAGAAATATTCATTATGCAGGCACCCCTGTTGATGAGATGTGTGTATTCTTACATGTCTAAATGTTAGTCATCTTCAAAGTACTCTTTGACGCAGTACACCTATCGAGACGCTTTTCCCACTGCTCAAAACAGGTTTTGAACTGGCCGATGTTGAAGCCTTTTAGTGCTTCTACTGTTTTTTGTTTCACCTCTTCCACATTGGCAAAATGTTTCCCTTTGAGGACTTTTTTCATCCTGGGAAACAAACAAACAAACAAAAAACCTTGCTCTGGGCAAGACTGGTGAATAGGGAGTGTGGCGTACAGGGGTCAGGTTGTTTTTGGTCAAAAACTGCTGAACACTCAGCACAGTGTGGGCAGGTTGTTTGTGTAAATCACTCATCATGAAATAGGCAAACCCGTTGAAAGAATCTCCAAAAAAAAAAAATTCACTGAAGCCCGACACAGCCTCTTACAACAACCGAGCTGGTGCACTGATGCTGATAGGTTCCTAGACCACCTACCTAGTTGGGGGAAGCCTGTACTACAGGGAGCTCACCCTCCAAAAGATAATTCTGGTGAGTTTTTTGGTCCTCCTCATAGAGTCAGGTAGAAGACCACGATCAGGTTTAACATGGCCAGTGTGAATGTCCACCGACATTTCACCACCCGGTGTCTTGGGGCTCACGTACAAATTTTCCGCCGTGTGTTATAATTAAGACAAATTCTCCTTGCCCTCCTGCTCTGCATGTTCCTTGGCTGCTGTCCCTCCTATCAGTGTGTGGCTAGGACATGCAAATTTGTTTTGCTCTAAGGCTAAGCCAAGCACCTTGGGCAGGCGGTCAGCTGGCGAGGAAGACCACATCACATAAGTCCAAAGAATGACTCGGGCATTCCGAGCTGCCTGAGGCTACTCATGCCTCAGTCCCCAAATGTCACCAGTGAATTCTGATTCCCTCCCTCTATTGGCAGGGTACAAGCCCTCATCGGGTGTGCCGAGAGGCACCGCTCCAGTCTTTAACTGCTACCCTAGACAACAGGGTTCAGCAGGGCAGGCCGGGGGTCCCCCACCCTATCCCCAAGCACCTATCACAGTGCCTGGTACCGGAATTCACCAAATAAATGCTGGGTGAGTTGAATGAACCATCCCAAGACAATGACCCCACTGGGTGGATTGTTCTCCATCTGTACCTCTGACTCCACAGACTCCAGCACACAGGTTCCCTTCCTCCCAAGCTGCTGTTTAAGTATTGGGTGGACAGGCACTGACAGGAAATCAGAGAGAAGGAGAACGCGGGGTCCGAGCATGTGTTCTGCAACTCCCTCCTGCCCCTGTCAGTCCTAGGGTCTCGCCACCACTTCTTGAATAGTTCCTGCACTGACCTCACTTCAGTGGCTCCTGTCACACGAGCTATCAAGTTCCCGCCACAGCTCTGCCCAATGCACACAATTAGCAGAGTAGGAAACGGTGTCTCATCAAGCCTGGGCCATCTGGGGTTGTCTGTACTTCCAAAGCGTTCTGGAAACAAGCAAGAGGAATCATCCCCCCAAATCACAAGAGTGGACAGAAAGGCCAAGAAGATCACATGCCTCTCAAAAAAATAAAAGACAAAGAAGGTGGTTTTGCCACAATGACCCTGACCCTGAAGCAGCGCACCTGGGCACTGGCGGTCTCCAGGCCCCTCCCACCTGCTCAAGTTGCCTGCTGGACATCCTCTTGGAAGCTTGGCGTTTCTTGGAGGTTCTCTTAGGAAGAACCTCTACACAAAAGCTGATCCTAAAAGAGGACAACAAAGAAAACCCACTGGGCCCAAGGGGAAGGGGAAAAGCAAGCTCTGCTGGAGTCGCTCACTGTAAATTATGATTATGATTATGATTATGATTGATTATGATTATGATTTGAGTAGGAGTTTCACTCTGTCACCCAGGCTGGAGGGCAGTGTCACATTCCCGGCCACCGCAGTCTCAACCTGCTGGGCTCAGGCGATCCTTCAACCTCAGGCTTCCAAGTAGCTGGAACTACAGGCACACGCCCGGCTAGTTTTTTGATGTGTTGTAGAGATGGGGGGGGTCTCACCAAGTTGTCCAGGCTGGTCTCGAACCCGTAGGCTCAGGCAATCCTCTCACCTCGGCATCCCAAAGTGCTGGGATTATAGGCGTGAGCCACCACACCCAGCCCAAATTATTTTTTAAAACCCTGGCTTCAAGGAAAAGGAAGCAGATCGCGTTGAGATGTATTTAGAAGACCATGATGAAACCTACACCCTGTTTTATAAGTCTAAGCCAGATATTGCTTTTCCCAAGGCAGGAAAATGCCCTCTCCCATGAAATCAATTTTCATTTTTATTTTCAAAATAAAAACAAGACATGAATAGGGATAGCTGACCCGCCTCTCTCCTTTCCTAGACGTGTTGGGGAAGGTGACAGAAGCGGTCTTCGGGGAAAGCTTGGGACAAGAACATTTTACTGGAAAGACCATGCAGCCAGAAGCAGGAGGGCCTGGAACAGAAGGAACAAGTTTTCAGCAGCAACCCTTAGGGAGCCCAGCGGCAGCCAACCCTAAGAGAGGCAGGCACAGGAGGGAAGGATTGGGTCCCGGTGCCCGCAGACCGTGCAGATTTAAGCCGCCAAGCAATCTGTGCCTGCTAGGCATCATGATACCTCCATCAGTAGATTCTGAAAGATGGTCCAGTGAACCAGGTGTGGCTTCTAAACCCTTTTCTTCCCTGTCCGCTGGATAAATACAGAGGACCATGAGGACACAGGAGTTTGCAAAGCATAAGCTGGAAAGATCCTTGGTCTCTGAACTCACCATGTGGGGAGAAACAAGTTGTCAACAGGAACTGGACTGTTCTATCAATGTGGCATAAGCTCGTGGGTTAAGCCCCAGAAATGTTGGGGCGTGTTTGTGACAGTGCTAACACTGCCTCCCTCAACTTCTTCACTTGCTATATCTTGAAGACATTCAGAGAGGTTAGGCAGGCTGCTGAATAGTCCAGCACTCCAAAGAGAAGCTGATTGGAGACAAGACCTTGTACATTAGCTGGGCATGGGTGGTGGCTAAAGAGGTGTGAATGTAGGTCACGGCCACAGAAGAGAGGAGAGAGGGCCCGGGAAAGACCTGAGAGCAAGTCTCGAGGGAGGATGACATCAAATGGTAGGCTAGAGGAAGATACAGACAGTGGGGGGAGAGAGAACAGGACACCTGGGAGAGCGTTGGGTCCTTGGAGAGGAGCCAGGAGAGGACTGCTTCACCCAGGAGCCAGAGGCTGTCCCAGGAGGTCACGGGAGACGAGGCTGAAGGACAGCCCTGGATCTAAAGACAGGAATGTCACTGAGGACCTTCATGATTTTGGAAGGTGTCTGAAGTCAGAATGGAGGGCTTGAGGATGCGTAGGAGGTGAGGAAGTTGGGCCAGCACACAGAGATAACTTCTTTGGAGAAGTTTAGTTGTGAATGGGAGGAAGAAGCTAGCTAATTGTTCTGTTTCAAAGCCGAGAAGAAAACATGACGCCCTCATACTCAACCTCCTTGGAGAAGTGAGACCACACCTTCCTTCCTCCGTTCGCCTGACTCTGCTATTCCATTGCCTTCCCTTGCATTTCTTTCCTCACTGGGGACTGTCCTCCCAAGCAAACAATTTGATCGTTTACTGCAGAGACTTCCCAGAGACCCGTCATCGCCTCAATGAAAATATCAATGGACAGTTTGCACTCGAAGACACCAACACTGAATCCTTCTGCCATTTCTACCAAGCTTAGACCACTGGGTCCTGACTGTTACCCAACCCTAACCCCCCACATTGAAAGACCCACCTCAAATCAAACTTCCGATTCTGGATGGATTCGAACCCTGTTCTTCCCGCTCTGAAACACACCCAGGTTTGTTCTTTCCCACCGAGGTGAGCACCAGCCAGCTGGGCTTTGTCTTATCAGCAGGTGTGTGGTTGGCATTTGGGAGCCAGGTTATGACCAAGTGGATGAAGAAAGAAGTCAAGTTTTTGTTTGGTTGTTGTGTTTATTTATTTATCTATTTATTTTTTAGTTGAAGTCTCACTCTGTCACTAGGTACTCATTCTGTCACCAGTGACATGATCACAACTCTCTGCTGCCTTGACCTCCTGGGTTCAGGCAATGCTTCTGCCTCAGCCTCCCGAGCTGGGACTACAGGTGCGCACCACTATGCCTGGTTAATTTCTTGATTTTTTTGGTAGAGACAAAGTCTTGCTATGTTGCCCAGGCTGGTCTCGAACTCCTGGGCTCAAGTGTTCCTCCTGTCTCAGCCTCCCGGGAATATAGGCATAAGCCACCCTGCCTGGCCTGTTGTTGTTTTTAATGTTTTCAAATGGGGGTTCAAGCCAGTGAAGAAGGAAAAGAGGAAAATCTTCAGGTTTCTGAGAAGGCAGGAAGAGTTGGAATCAAAACGAGCATGGGTCAGGCGTGGTGGCTCATGCCTAATCCTAACACGATGGGAGGGAGGCCAAGGATCTCTTCAGGCCAGGAGTTCGAGGTCAGCCTGAGAAATATAGCGAAACCTCATCTGTATAAAAACAAAACAAAGAACCCCAAATGAGCATAATCAGAGGGGTTAATGCTAACTGAAGAGGGAGGACTCATCAACTGAGCTCAGGGTGGGGCACTTTTCAAAAAGTCCTTCCCGTTCTGTTCCTCTTACCTTTTCTTTTCTATATCTGTTGTCACCTTTTGCCACCATAATCCTGCAAAGCAAACCACCCCAAATCTTAGTAGTTTAACTACTAAACCAGTCATTTCTCATTTCTCATGAGTCTAGAGTCGGCTGGGCATTTCTGTTGACCTGAACTGAGATCAGGCGATCTTGACCAGGGTCATGTATGTGTCTGCAGTCACTGAGGACTGGCTGGTCTAGGAAGGCGTTGGCTGGGAGGACTTAGCTCTACTCCACATGGTCTCAAATCCAGCAGGCTAATCGGGGCTTGTTCTCACGATGGAAGCTGTCAAAGAAAAATGCACTGGATAGAGTTAAACACGCAAGAAAAACTTCATTCAATAGGAGTCAAGACTATTGCAATGGGGAAAAGAGACTGAACTTGACTTTGGATACCACAGAGACAGCAGGAGATTTAGAGCCAACAGGAAGAGTAAAGGAGTCAGCAGATGGAAAATCACCAAGAGGAAATAGGTTAGGCATCAAGGCTGGGGTGATTTTTTGCTAAACTGGCCGGGCGGAATTCTTGCTGAACTGGGATCAGCAGGCCCAGGACAAGGCCTGACCAAAAAGCAGGCTCAGAGAAGTCTGTCTCAAGTTGGACCAGAGAGGGAGTCCGTTTCAAAGCAAGTCCGCTGGGCTCGGTGGCTCAACCTGTAATCCCGCGCCTTTGGGAGGCTGAGGTGAGTGGATTGCCTGAGCCCGCGGGTTCAAGACCCGCCTGGGCAGCGAGACCTCATCTCTACAATAAATCAAAAAATCAGCCGGGCATGGTGGCGCATGCCTGTAGTTCCGGCTACTTGGAAGGCTGAGGCGGAAGGATCGCCGGAGCCCAGCAGGTCGAGGCTGCGGTGGCCGGGAGCGGCCGCTGCACTCCAGTCTGGGTGACAGAGTGAGACTCCAACTCAAAAACAAAAACAACAACAACAACAAAAACCAAAGCAGAAGTCTAAGCGAACAAGTGGAATGTATGATACCTCTTAAGGCCCAGGCTCAAGATGGGCAGTCCTAC
Organism: Cephalopachus bancanus; assembly: GCA_027257055.1. Taxonomy (NCBI): domain Eukaryota; kingdom Metazoa; phylum Chordata; class Mammalia; order Primates; family Tarsiidae; genus Cephalopachus; species Cephalopachus bancanus. Next base: position 9,939,303 of record JAPVLO010000097.1, on the reverse strand, counting down.
TGCTCCCACGTTTATTGGCCAAAGCAAGTCACAAGACCAGCCCAAGGCCAGTAGTGAGAAAATGACTCCATCACATGGCAAGTGGCATAGGCATAGGCATAGGGGAAGGCAGAAAAATGGGCCCATCTTTCCAATACATTTCCTCCTCTCTTCTTGGGATGACCCTCTTCTACTGATCAAGACCCCCTAGAAGAATGTAAAGAACCCACACACTATTTCTGCACTTGCAAAATTCCATCTTAACTTAGTGTATGAATCTCCATTACAAGAATTAAGTAAATCAGAATAAAAAAACATAAGTAATTACTTACATTGCAAATTGATACTGCAAAGTCATTCAACAGAGGAGGGAGGCATAATATACATAGTGAGAGGAGAGTAATATACATAATACAACAATAAAATAAAAATACCATCTACTGCTCTCCTCTCTTCCTGCCTTCACACACACAGAAAGAAGGGACATTACTCAACTAGGTGACTTGGTACATTACTCGACTAGGTGAGTAATTTTAAAACATCCTTTTTGGCCGGGCTCGGTGGCTCAGCCTGTAATCCCAGCACATTGGGAGCCCTTGGCGAGACCTCGTCTCTACAATAAATCAAAAAAAAAAATAGCGAGGCCTGGTAGTACATGCCTGTAGTTCCAGCTACTTGGAAGGCTAAGGCGGAAGGATCGCCAGTGCCCAGCAGGTCAAGGCTGCAGTGGCCGTGAGCGTGCCACTGCACTCCTGCCTGGGTGACAGAGTGAGACTCCAACTCAAAAAAACAAAAACAAAAACAAACATTCTTTTCTTTTCAATTAAAATGACATCCTAGGCCCGGTTCGGTGGCTCAGCCTGTAATCCCAGCACTTTGGGAGGCTGAGACAAGTGGATTGCCAGAGCCTACGGGTTCAATACCAGCCCGGGCAACTTGTGGGGAGCTTGTCTCTAGAATACATTTTTTAAAATGAGCCAGGCATGGTAGCACATGCCTGTAGTTCCGGCTATTTGGAAGGCTGAGACCAAAGGATCATCAGAGCCCAGCAGGTTGACACTGGGGTGGCCATGAGTGTGTCACTGCATTCCAGCCTGGGCGACACAGTGAGAACTCCAACTTAAAAAAAAAAAAAAAAGACATCCTAGATTCTAGAGTAGAAGGAAAAAATAGAATCTATTTTTAAAAGACAAAATTTCAAACAATCCTGTGATAGTTCATTCTCTTGGAGTTCTGTATTTACGGACTGGAGAAGAGTTCATTAGAGCAATGTTTAAATAGAATATCATAAAATAGATACAGCATATTTAATTCCACATTTCAAAACTATCATCTCAGTCTACACTGACAGTGGGGTTTTCTGGATACCATTACTAGAAAATCTAATAGAGAAGCTATTAGTAAGCAAGGTTTGCATATTCTCTGTTTTTCCAGAACAAAGATTTTTTCCCCCGTTTTTCTTATAGAAAAGAAAAAAAAAGTGGAACTAAAGCATATACTTTGTTAACATGAGGGGTACTTCTCAGTATTCATTTTATACTGTCTGGATTTCCAAATGCACCCTTATCATTTTTAGCAAGTGAAAATTGGGATGAAAAATAGAAATGAAATATGTAATATTATATTTTAATGCAATGGTCTACTTTTCTGTTTGTAGTTATTAAAGTTTTGATCTTTCTTCATTAAACATTTTATAAATCATCAAAAAAAAAAGAGAGAAAGAGAGAGAACCCCACACACTCCCTGTACCCTGACGCATCTGGTACCCTGAACGAGCATGGTTGAACTGCACTGGAAGGGGCAGTCCAGAAGGGGCCAGAAGTGGAAGCCAGGCAGCCCAAGGACTGCATGTGCGGGTGGGGTTCTTAAGACCAAAAGACAGTCAAGAAAGCACTATGGGAGCTCAAACGAAAATGATACATGTAAGACAGAGATGTGGTCCTAGGAAAAAGCAGAAGCCTGGCTGTCAGAAGCAGCTGGAGAAGCCTGGCTGTCAGCAGCAGGACTAGAACAGAGATTTATTAGAAATAGTAAGAATACGATTAATGGGCCAGGCATGGTGGCTCACACCTGTAATCCCAGGCATGGTAGGCCAAGGTGGGAGGATTGTTGAGCCTGGGAGTTCCAGACCAGCCCGGGCAACATAGGAAGAACTAGTCTCTACAAAAAATAAAAAGGCAGCAGGTGCTTGTAATCCCAGCTACTCAGGAGGCTGAGGGAGAAGGATTGCCGGAGCCCACGAGTTGGAGGCTAGGGTGAGCTGTGATCATGCCACTGCACTCTAGCATGGACAACAGAGTGAGACACTGACTCAAAAACAAAAAGAAGTCAGTCATTTTCTGGACATCCGATGACTACTAGGCATGGTGCTGAATGCCACACAGTTAGCCATATTCAACCTGATTAAAATAGCCCCTGGTTTAAACATGATTTAAACAACCCCCATTTTTATCATTAAGGAAATTAAGACTCTGAGAGTTCAAGATCATGGAGCTAGTAAGTATGGAGGATTAAAATCATTCCGGTCAGCATTTACTGAGCATCTTCTGTGTACTGGCTCTGTGCTAGGCACTGTGAAAACAGATTAACAGACATGTACAAGATACCTGGCTTTAGGAAGCTCACAATTAGGAGTAAGAGCAAACCCCAGTAAAGGGGTCATTTCTATCCTGTATGACAAGCACGAATATGAAGAAACCAGAGGGGGACACTCAGCTAGTGTCAGTACATGTCTTTCCCACTACATTATGTTGACTCCTTTTTTTTGAGTTGGGGGTCTCACTCTGTTTCCCAGGCTGGAGTGGAGTGGCACAATCATGGCTCACTGCAGCCTCGACCTCCTGGGCTCAGGCAATCCTTCCACCTCAATCTTCCAAGTAGCTAGGACTACAGGTATGTGCCACCAAACCAACTAAGCTTTTGATTTTTTTTTTTTGTACAGACAAGGTCTCATACTGTTGTTCAAGCTGGTCTCAAACTCCTGGGATCAAGCAATCCTCCTGCTTGGGCCTCCCAAAGTGCTGGGATTATAGGCATGAGCCACCGGGCCTGGCCTACGCTGGCTCTTTAGTTAAGGAGACTTCAGTTAGGGTTGCCTTGGGCTGCAAGTAATGACAGCGGCTTGAACAAAGGAGGACTTAAATTATTTTCTCTCACATAAAAAGGAGTGGAAGTGGGCGGCCTGGCTGGCCTGGGGGCTCCACTCTCTCCTCCGAGACCCAGGCTACTTAAGCTCCTGCTCCCCGATTTTTAGGTCAAAGCTTTCAATGTCAAAGTTGCCTCAAGGCCCAAGATGGAGACCAGAACTCCAGCGATCGCGTCCTCAATCCAGGCAAGAAGCAGGAAGAAGGTAGAGGAGGAAAGGGGGCCTCTTCTCCCTGAGACTTTTTTTTTTTGAGTTGGAATCTCACTCTGTCGCCCGGACTGGAGTGCAGTGGCCGCTCCCGGCCACCATAGCCTCGACCTGTTGGGCTCCGGTGATCCTTCCGCCTCAGCCTTCCAAGTAGCCGGAACTACAGGCATGCGCTACCACGCCCAGCTGATTTTTTGATTTATTGTAGAGATGAGGTCTCGCCAAGTTGCCCAGGCGGGTCTCGAACCCGTGGGCTCAGGCGATCCACTCACCTCAGCCTCCCAAAGGCGCGGGATTACAGGCTGAGTCACCGAGCCCGGCTCCCTGAGACTCTTAAAAAACTGTCCCTGGCATCTCCCTATAAACATCTGCTTGTATCTCATCTGTCGGAACTTGGCCATCTACACTACCTGGGCTGCAAGAAAAACTGGGAAATGTGACCTGTGAGCTGGATCCACAGTCATTCAAATAAAACTGGGTTTTTGTTACTGAGTGTCATAGGTTAAGGCGTCTCCCACAAGAAAGATACACTGGAGTCCTAACCCTCAGTACCTCAGAACATGCCCTTATTTGGAGATAGGGTCTTTATGGAGGTAATCAAGTTAAAATGAGGTCCTAAGGTGGGCCCTAATCTGATAGGTCTGGTGTCCTTCTTTTTCACTGAAGAGGAAGTACTCATCAGTTGAGCTCAGGGCAGAGACATATTTCAAAAAGTCCTTCTGTTCTGTTCCTCTTACATTTTCTCCATATCTAGAGTGATAGAGACAGAATCTCACTATGTTGCCCAGGCTGGTCTCAAACTCCTGGTCTTGAGCAATCCTCCTGCCTCGGCCTCCCAACTTCTTGGGATTATAGGCGTGAGCCATCACGCCCAGATGATGTCCTTATATAAAGGGGGAAATAGGACACAGAGACAGTCACACAGAGGGAAGACAACGTGAAGACACACAAAGACAAGACAGACATCTACATACAGGCCAAGGAGAGAGGCCTGGAGCAGACCCCTCCCTCAGAAGGAACCAGCCCTGCCCACACCTTGAGTTTGGCTGTCCAGCCTCCAGAACTGTGAGACGATACAATTCTGTTGCTTGAGCCAACCCATGTAGTACGGCAGCCTTCAGAAACAAATTCAGTAAGGAAGAGGAGGAAGTACACGCTGACAAGGAGTGGGCACCGGTGGGCAAGGCCAGAGCTGTGCACCAAGCTCCCTCCCCTGCACTGCTGGCGGCAGGGCTGAGCCTGGGCCTGCAGGCAGCCTTGGCTGGAATGAACTTGTAGTGGGCTGCCCAGGCAAGGGCCACTCAGGTCTCCCAGACCTCCGGGTGTGTTCCCATCCCCAGTGAGGTAACTAATGGCCTCCATTGGGAGACCAAGGCTGCGGCTGGTGACTGTGAGGCTGGCAGCTCTCAGGGCCTCACCTTTCTGTACCCTGGTTCCCATTCTCATGTCCTGTGTGCCTGTGAATCTGATCTGTCCAAGTGCCAGCTCCTCTAACAGTATATCTGTATCCTTTGAAAGGACAGAAGATGGAGTCAGTATACCCAAAGAGCAGCCATTTTAACATTGCCTAGATCTGTCATGTTTTTCTAGCAGTTCACTTTAATTTACCCTCTGATCATTAGCCAAGGACAGAACTGGTTTTTCAGAGGTAGCTATTGAGTTATCTTACGACCCCCTCCCCAGCTTGCTCGGTAAACAAGTTAATCTAATCAGCCTTTTGTGACCTTCATGACACACACCCCATCAACATGGCCACAGTCATGTGACTGACCCATCCATCTGCCTGCTGTCCATCATGTCATGTCAGTGCCTGTGCATATCTGTCCCCTTTGTGATGACATGGAGCAGACCACCACCCAATCACCTTGACAACCTGCCCCACACCAAAGGGAAGGTTTAAAAGCATTCAACTTCAAGCAGACATCTGTCATTGTTTTGTTACCACTGGCCAGGCTATGTGTTTGTTGAGCTATGGCCGCCACGTTTTCTTAGCTTTGGCTCCCCTCCCCTACCTTGGGGAAGTGAATCTCTTCTCTCTCTAATGTACTTTCTAAATAAACTGTATTTTCTAATTTAACTTCTGTGCAATTCTTTGCATCTTTCACAAAGCACCAGATTGCAGACTAGACATCCCCCCATCGGACCTGACCTAACTTTTGGAGGCCCTTGTGGTGACCTAACATTCTCCCTCTGCTGGGGGAGAATGCTTTCCTTAGAGTGGATGCTTGATAAGTGGTCGCCACACTCACACACGAGGCAAGTTTTGACTTGCCTTTGTCTTGCATCTTGGAGACCCTCAGTGTGAGAAATAAGAATGGTGATTTATTTTCAAACTGGAGCCTAGCTTATCTTGGGTTCTCAAGATGGTGTCTACATGCTTTGTGCTTCTCTTTTGTTGACTCACTTCTTGCTTCTTTGTGCTTCCTTTCCGCGGCCTTTTTCCTTTGGTTGGCTACACGTTTAAACTTTTGGCAGAATCCAATCAGAAGAGCAATCCTGTAAGCCAATCGGCAAACAGGACATGTAAATGACATAATTCTGTAAAACCAATCAACATGTAACATGTAGGTGCCGAACAGGAAAGAGTGAAAACTCCTGCAAGTACCCAACCAATGGGAAACCAGGAGAGGGACTTGCGTTCTAGGGCTGTAACTGCCTCTGTGCGCCTGCTCACCCAAGAGTCACCCGTTCTTGCAAGAACGAGATTCAAAGAGCAGCTTCACTCCCGCATCTCTGAGTCTCTGTGTTGGGCTTTAACGACGAAACTGAGGAGGGATGATTCCATCTCCGACACCCAGTAAGAGGAGGATGGCTGCTGGGAGCTGAAAGTTGAAAGCCCTTGATAGTGGGACACATTCTTCCTCTCTCCTGTTCAACCTCACCACAAAAAGGGCCAGACCCTCAATTCCCCAAAATGCAGCCAACGTAGGCTGTCATGCATAACAGACGATATTGAAGGCCTGAGGACAACACAGGGCATTGGTTGAAAAATTAAACTTAAAACAGGCTACCAGGGCTCCGGAAGAGTGCGGACCAAGCCCGCTCCTGTCACCTCTCTCTGGAGCTTCCTAACCTACCTCCAGGATCCAGGGTCCCTTAGTCCCATCTCCAACTTTTCCACCCTACCCCTCTCCCCAACCCCAGATACAGAAATCAGCCTTTAAAGAAGTGCATGAACTTCTTAAAAACCTCAGTCTTGGCTGGGCGCAGTGGCTCTTGCCTGCAATCCCAGCACTTTAGGAGGCTGAGGCGGGAGGATTGTTTGAGCTCAGGAATTCAAAACCAGCCTGGGCAACATAGTGAGATATTGTTTCTACAAAAAAATTTAAAAAACTAGCCGGGCGTGGTGGCGCACACCTGTAGTCCCAGCTGCTCAGAAGGCTGAGGCAAGAGGATCACCTGAGTTCAGTAGTTGGAGGCTGCGGTAAGCTGTGATCATACCACTGCACTCCAGCTTGAGCAGCACAGTGAGACTTTGACTCAAAAACAAAAACAAAACAAAACAAATCCTTCAGTCTAACACAAAAGGCCACATACTGCATGACACCATTTATACGGAATCTTCAGAAGAGGCCGATCTATAGAGATGGACAGTGGGTCAGTGGTTGCCTGGGCCTGCAGAGGGAAGAAGGGAAGGATGACAACAGGTACGGTGCTTCTTTTTGGGGTGAAGAAAATGTTCTACAATTAGAGAGCGGTGAGGGCTGCAGAATTCTGTGAATACACTAAAAGCCACCGAATCGTACACTTTGAATGGGTGCATCCTAGGACATGTGCATTTTCTCAAGGAAGCTGCTATTTTAACAAAATCTGTCTGTGTGTCTAGGAAGACAGGGCTTCCCTAAGAACGGGGAGCATGCATTTGCTTTACTTTTACAATCACAAAGAAAGTTACCAGAGTTATTCCTGCCAGAACTAGGGAGATTCTGCCTCAGGGACAACTTGGTGCCTATTAGGAGAGCCAGACGTCATCTCCAGTGACAGGAGTGACCAGCTTCTTCAAGGTGGCAGGGTAGAAAACTGAGACCTCTGTGAAAGGACATAACGTGGAGTCCATATACCCAATGAGCAGCCATTTTAACACCACCTAGACCTGTCATGTTTCTCTAGTAGTTCACTTTAATTTACCCTCTAATCACTAGCCAAGGATAGAACCGGTTTCTTAGAGGTAGCTATTGATAATTGTTTTACAACCCCCTCCTCAGCTTGTTTTGTACTAATCAGCTTTTCTTTTCTTTTCTTTTTTTTTTTTTTGAGTTGGAGTCTCACTCTGTCGCCCAGACTGGAGGGCAGTGGCACACTCGCGACCACCACAGCCTCGACCTGCCGGGCTCCGGCGATCCTTCCACTTCAGCCTTCCAAGTAGCCGGAATTACAGGCATGCGCTACCATGCCTGGCTAATTTTTGATTTATTGTCGAGATGAGGTCTCACCAAGTTGCCCAGGCGGGTCTCAAACCCGTGGGCCCAGGCAATCCACTTACCTCGGCCTCCCAAAGCGCTAGGATTACAGGCTGAGCCACTGAGCCTGGACTTTTTTTTTTAATTGTGTGTTGATTATTATTTTTTTTGAATTGCAGTCTCACTCCATCACCCAGACTGGAGTACAGTGGCAGGCTCATGGCCACCCCAGTGTTGACCTGCTGGGCTCCGGCGATCCTTCCACCTCAGCCTTTCAAGTAGCTGGGACTCCAGTGCTCGCTACCACGCCCAGCTAATTTTTGATTTATTGTAGAGATGAGGTCTTGCCAAGTTGCCCGGGCGGGTCTTGAACCTGCAGGCTCAGGTCATCCACTCACCTCAGCCTCCCAAAGTGCTGGGATTACAGGCTAAGCCACCGAGCCCGGCCAAGCTTTTCTATTTCAAGTATGTGCCACTACCCATTAGACACAAGTTAACCTAATCAGCCCTTCATGATCTTCATGACACAGACAGACCCTGTCATCATGGCAGCAGTCACTACAGAAATAAAAATTAGCTGGGCATGGTGGTGCACACCTATAGTCCCAGCTACTCAGGAGGCTGAGGTGGAAGGATCGCCTGAGCCCAGGAGGTCAAGGCTGTAGTAAGACGTGATGGTGCCACTGTACTCCAGCCTGAGTGAGAGTGAGACCCCAACTCAAAAAAAACATCAAAAAAGTACTGTTTCCCATCACTACACTCAATCACCCCTGAGGCTGGCCCCACCTACCTTCTGCCTCATTCCTGGGACCTGGCTGGATTTCCCTACCTCCCACTCAGGTCCACTGTCTACTCAGCCTCTCCAAACCCCAGCCTCGCATGGGGGAGGCAGAACACAGTGGGAGTTAAGAGGCGAGATCTGCACGGTTGGATGGCCCCTCTAATTAGTCAAGGACTTTCGGGAAGGTGCTTACCTCCAGTGTCAGTCTCTGTAAAATGAGGCTAACCAGATCTTTCCATCAGAGCTTCCTTGGGTGGACTGAGAAGTCGCATGAGTGAAGCTCTGTGAGGTCTACTGCCAGCTCCAGTGACAGGTCACAGGGCTTGTGTCCTTGAAATTAACCATGGAGTCCATTTCAAGCCTGCATATCTTCTCTCCTGCACCAGATTGACAGCATCCCAAAGGCAGGCCCAAGTCTCTGATGGCCAGTGACAGTCTGCACAGGGCCGACCTGTGGCCTGATGCCCCTGGCCTCCCGGATCCAGATGGAAGAGAGGGTGGCCCATTCTGTCTGTGGAATTCCTTGACTTGGCCCTTGTGTCCTCTACAGCAGTTTTCACTCAGTTGTCCTTAATCTGAAACCCATAGTCCCTAGAGGTCCCCAAACTATATGCAAAATGTGTGTGTATGTGTGGGTGATACTGCACATTTGGGAAGAGAAATTCCTCACCTCTCATCAGACGCTCAGAAGGGTTCACCTTTGCTTCCCTTCCCTGCTTTATTATTATTATGTTTCTTTTTTGAGTTGGAGTCTCACTCTATTGCCCAGGCTGGAGTGCAGTGGCTGCTTCCGGCCGCCGCAGCCTCGACCTGCTGGGCTTGGGCGATCCCTCTGCCTCAGCCTTCCAAGTAGCCAGAACCACAGGCACGCACCACCACACCCGGCTAATTTTTGATTTATTGTCAAGATGAGGTCTCGCCAAGTTGCCCAGGCTGGTCTTGAACCCCTGGTCTCAGGCAATCCTCTGGCCTCAGCCTCCCAAAGTGCTGGGATTACAGGCATGAGCCACCGTGCCTGGCTTCTGATTAATTTTCTTGAAAGAACTTCACTCACTCTGAAATTCAACGTCCTTGCTTGTTGCCTTGTCTCCACCACTAGAAAGTAAACTCAGGAGGCTACCGAGTGAGGGCGATCTGCGGGGGGGTCATCTCCCCTGATTTGTTCATAACCCAGTGACCTAGGGGTTGGTCATGGCCCAGAGCTTAACATTTAGTAGAGCTCAGTATCTTCTGAGTGAATGAATGAGTAAATGAGGTACTTTGACCCAAAGGGTAAGGGCTAACGGTCCTGCCCTGCAATGGGGTCTGGGCAAGTCCTGGACAGTCTGTGGGGTCCTCTTCACGGGGCAGCATCTGGGCTGAGGTCAGCTGGAGCAGAGACTAGCACTCTCGGATTCAGGGTTTAGTCAGGGGAGGGGCTCAGAGAACCCAGACTGGATCTGCAGAGTTCAAGGGCCTCCAAGGACAGCCTATTCATTCCTGTGTCTTCCAGAGAGGGCAGAGCAGGGGCCTCTGCTCCATTTTCTTTCTTTTTTGAGTCAGAGTCTCACTCTGTCCCTCAGACTGGAGTGCAGTGGCCGCTCCCGGCCACCGCAGCCTCGACCCGCTGGGCTCCGGCAATCCTTCCACCTCAGCCTTCCGAGTAGCTGGAACTACAGGCATGTGCCACCAAGCCCGGCCAATTTTTTGATTTATTGTAGAGATGAGGTCTCACCAAGTCTCCCAGGCTGGTCTCAAACCGTGGGCTCAGGCAACCCTCTCACCTCAGCCTCCCAAAGTACTGGGATTATAGGCGAGAGCCACTGCGTCTGGCCAGCTTCATTTTCTATTGCTGCTGTAACGTGCTATCCCAAACCTCAGTGGCTTAATACAATTTTTCCATGTCTCATGCATTTGTGGTCAGGCATTCAGGCCCTACTGGACCATGTGATTATTCTTCCCCACATGGCACTGACTGAGGTCACCTGATGGTAGACAGGCTGGTCTGGAGGGTCCCAGACAGCTTCCCTTGTGTGTCGGGGGTTTGGCGGGGCGGCTGCCAGGGGCTCAGGGAGGCCTGCCTGCTGGATTGCACGTCTGGTCTCTCCCGCATGGCGGCTCAGGGCTCCCAGAGGCTATTCCAGAAGACCAAGGCTGCTGTGGACCTGGCCTTGGACGTCATGTAGCATCGTTTCCATCCCATCTTACCGGCCAGTCCCGATTCAAGAGAAGGGAAGAAAGCAGCATGAATACCTCTGGGGTGAAGATGGAGGCATCTTTGGAGACAAGCCACCACAGCCTCTGTTTGACTGGGCTCGGGGACAAAGCGTGAAGACAGGGACATTGGGTGGGCTGGGAAAAGCCCAAGAGCTTTCCCCAGAATAAGAACCAAAGGACCATTAAGTGACCTTAAAAGAGTCCCAACCACTTGAACCTCCAGCCAGTTCTGTATTCTATTTCAATCCTTTGTCCAAGGCAACTTCTCAATAGAGATGTTGAGTCCAAGCATTTCTAACCATGTAGCATGTTACCTGCTTGTTTTTCATTCCTTCCTTCCTTCCTCCCTTCCCTTCCCTTTCTTTCTTTTCTTTCTTTCTTCCATCCTTCCTATCTTCCTTCTTTCTTTTTTTGAGTCAGGGTCTCACTCTATCACCCAGGTTGGAGTGCAGTGGTGCGATCCCGGCTCACTGCAGACTCAAACTTCTGGGCTCAGGTGATCCTCCCATCTCAACCTCCTGAGCCAGTTGGGACTAAAGGTGTGCACCATCACACCTGACTAATTTTTTTATTTTATTTTATTTTAATTTTTGAGTTGGAGTCTCACTCTGTCGCCCAGACTGGAGTGCAGTGGCCGCTCCCGGCCACCGCAGCCTCGACCTGCTGGGCTCCAGCAATCCTTCCGCCTCAGCCTTCCGAGTAGCCGGAATTATAGGTGTGTGCTACCACACCCGGCTGATCTTTTGATTTATTGTAGAGATGAGGTCTCGCCTGCCCAGGCGGGTCCCAAACCCGCGGGCTCAGGCAATCCACTCATCTCAGCCTCCCAAAGTCGTGGGATTACAGGCTGAGCCACCGAGCCCGGCTAATTTTTTTTATTTTTTGTAGAGACAGGTCTCACTATGTTGCCCAGTCTGGTCTCAAACTCCTGGGCTCAAGCAGTCCTCCCATCTTGGCCTCCCAAAGAGCTGGGATTACAGGCATGAGCCACCGTGCCTAGCCCCATCTGCTTGTATTTTCATCCGGATCTGTGACTGCAGACCCCGCAGACCCAGTGAGAGATGAGTGTCCTCTTCTGACAGTCTCCCAGGTCCAGAGGCTGTGGGTCTCCCTTCAACCTTCGAGCCCCTCCACCATCTGAATATGCCAATCCCTGACACTGAGCTTGAGAATTCAGCACTGGCTGTCTGTTCTGGAGATACTTAGATTGACAGCTCAGATGAGGGTAGTACCATTCCCAAAATGCTCCTGGTTGCTCCAACCCCATTCACGGATGATCTCAGACACAACCCGAGGGAGGAGGCTGGTGGGTGGAATTGGGACCCTCTGGGAAGGCAGCTGGGGTACAGGCCACAGACCCTGCCCTTTGGCAAAGGGAGGGAACACGGCCTTCAGGAGGAGAGTCACCAATGAATGTGAAAAATCCCCATCTCAGCATTTCTTAGAGAACTGACAAGCCCTGTAAAACACGGAAACCTCACTGCTTCTTCTCAATAGAGCTCTCCAGAGTGAAGATGGAAAGAGCGGGCTTTGGAGGACTTGGTTTGAGTCCCAGTGATGGAATCTCTGATCTCCTTGGTAAAACGGGGAGCGTGTCCCCTGCACTGCCATTGGGAAGAATCAGTGACATGGAGGCCAGAGAGTCCCTAGCACAGTGCCTGGCATATAATGAGTATCAGTAAGCAACAGTCTTTTTTTTTTTTTTTTTTTGGGTTGGAGTCTCACTCTGTCGCCCAGACTGGAGCGCAGTGGCCGCTCCCGGCCACCGCAGCCTCGACCTGCTGGGCTCCGGCGATCCTTCCGCCTCAGCCTGCTGAGTAGCCGAAATTACAGGCGCACGCTACCACGCCCGGCTGATTTTTTTATTTTTGTTGTAGAGATGAGGTCTCGCTGCCCAGGCGGGTCTCGAACCCGGGGGCTCAGTCAATCCATTCACCTCAGCCTCCCAAAGGCGCGGGATTACAGGCTGAGCCACCGAGCCCGGCAGCAACAGTCTTAAACATCATTCTTGGCTGGAGAGCCCAGTGGCTGCAGCTGACACCATTCTCCTCTGCCACCTCCCAGGGCCCAGCACAGATGAGTCACTCTAGATGTACACTGGCTATCAGAAACAGAATGGGAGCCACATTGATCAATGAAAAGGTACAAAGTAATTTGATAGCACATTTCATTTAACCCAATATATAAAAATATTATTTTGGCTGGATGCGGTGGTTCAAGCCTATAATCCCAGCACTTTGGGAGGCTGAGGTGAGAGGATTGCCTGAGCCTGCGGGTTCGAGACCAGCCCGGGGAACATGGCGAGACCGCATCTCTACAATAAATCAAAAAATTAGCTGGGCGTGGTAGCACATGCCTGTAGTTCTGGTTACTTGGAAGGTTGAGGCGGAAGGATCCCCTGAGCCTAGCAGGTCATGGCTGCAGTGGCCAGGAACGTACTACTGCACTCCAGCCTGGGCGACAAAGTGAGACCCCAACCTCCCCCCACAAAAAAGTATTTCAACATGTAATCAATGGGAATATTATTATGAGATATTTTATATTTTATCTATCTATCTATCTGTCTATCTGTCTATCTAATCTATCTATCTGTCATCACCTATTTTTAAGTCAGTGTCTCACTCTGTCACCCAGGCTAAAGTGCAGTGGCATGGTCAAAGCTCACTACAGCATCGACCTTCTGGGTTCAGGCAATCCTTCCGCCTCAGCCTCCTGGGTAGCTGGGCCTACAGATGCGCCTGGTTCATTTTCCTGTTTCTTGTAGAGATGAGGTCTCCATATGTTGCCCAGGCTGGTCTCCAACTACTGGGCTCAAGCTATCCTCCTCCCTCGGCCTCCCAAAGTGCTGGGATTACAGGCATGAGCCATGGGGTCTGGCCCACATTCTTTTAAAAATCTATCAAGTCTTCAAAATCGGTGTGCTCTTATACGTATAGGACATCTAAATTTGATCCAGCCACTCTTCAGTGCTCAGTAGCTATTGTGGCCGCATTGGACACACTGGAACCCATTGGGAACCACGGAACAGCACAGTGCTGGGCGGGCCCTTTCTTGTTTCCAGCTCAGAGGCCCAGATGTGGGCAGAAGGGATCTGGGCCTATGTTTGAGGTAAAAGAACTCCCTCCCCAGGGGTAACAACAACCTTTACTGCAGTACTCCCCTGCCAGGTTTGAAGAGACTAGAAAGAAAGGTAAATTATCCAGAAAATAAATGGTTTATTTTTCTTTATATTCATAGCAGATTATACATAACCATCCAGAACCTTGCCTCTCTTGACAGAAGCATATTCTTTAACTGCACCAAAAAAGAAAGAAAGAAAGAAAGAAACTCCAAACACCCTGGCTTTGATAAGGGGTCAGCAAGACTAAGATAATCAGGTCCCAAATGTGACCTGCAAAAAGGAGTTTGGGTTACCTGGAGATTCCCTGCCTAGAAAGCAAGCGCTGGATTACTGTGGTGATGAGGTCGCCCCATCGCACAGACCTCTGGACTCATGTGCACTCAGAGCTGAGCACATGAACCTGGGCATACGACATAGTAGTTAAAGCTTGAAGAAAAAAGTCCAAGAACTGAAACTGATATAGTCATCTTTTTAAAAATTTATTGTATACATATATATTTTTTATAGAGATAGGGTCTTGCAATGTTGCCCAGGCTGGTCTAGAACTCCTGGCCTCAAGCAATCCTCCCACCTTGGCCTCCGAAAGTGCTGGAATTATAGGAGTGAGCCACTATGCCCAGCCCCTCATGACAGCAACTGAAGAAATACTTTATCCTCTGCCTCTTGTTGGTGTCAACATAAGAAAAGACCTGAGATTTTAAAAACAATGGAACTCTGAAATATGAATCAAAAACCCAAACAAAACCAAAACCAACTTTGCTAGAGATCCTCTTAAAAAGGGTCTAAAACTTGTCAGCAAAAGCTTTTGAGGTCAGTCCAGCGATACAGGACTGGGCTTGATAACTACGTGGTTCTTTCCAGCCACTGGAACCTCCATTTGTTTATTTATTTTTAATTTTTTTATTTTTTGAGTTGGAGTCTCACTCTGTCGCCCAGACTGGAGTGCAGTGGCCGGGAGCGGCCACCGCAGCCTCAACCTGCTGGGCTCAGCAATCCTTCCGCTTCAGCCTTCCAAGTAGCTGGAACTACAGGCGTGAACTACCACACCAGGCTAATTTTTTTTTTTTTAATTTACTGTAGAGATGAGGTCTCGCCAAGTTGCCCGGGAGGGTCTCGAACCTGCGGGCTCAAGCAATCCACTCACCTCAGCCTCCCAAAGCACAGAATTATAGGCTGAGCCACCGAGCCCAGCTGATCCTCCATTTGTTTAAATGGCACTTGGAAAGACAGGCATAAGATGACATTTGGACAGATACCACTTTCTGTGAGTAAAAAAGAACTGATTTTAGCTGTGTAGAGAGAATTTTGTGGGGCGAATGCATAATGACAATTCTAAACCCAGGTTTTCTGTCTGATCTCCCGTCTACAGAAAGTTTTATGATCAAAAGCAAGTTGAAAACCATGTATGTGTTAAGGTCACTCTCAACAGTTTTACCTTAAATGACAAGGAAAAGACAAGAAAGTGAATTTAAGGTACTCAAGCCCCAAATATACGATTCCATTCCTATTTGCTTCATTTTCTTTTTTCCTTCTTAATCAGTTGGAGAAAACACTAGAAACAACAGTCACGGACTACGCTGACCTCATTCTTCATGGGGCTGAGACTGGACAAGGTGCATTTCCCAGATGCTGAAGGGAGGGATCCAACAAGGACGTGGGCATCCAACCCTACAGGGCCTGGTTTCCTGCTTGGGGAGGTCACCTGGAAGTGATCAAAATTCTCTGACACCTGCCAAAGTAATAAGATATTTGAAAAACCTATTATGAACAGAAATATTAAGGGTTAGTCATTATTTTCCTAAATCTTCTCAGTGGTTTAAGGTCAAATGTCTATTTCAGGTATCCATTTCTTTTGAATGCTATAGAGGCAAGGTATAGGGTTTTAATCTAATTATTAATCTAGACTGAAAAATATACTTCAGTGTCTGATGATTTGAAACTTCCTCTGAGATATCAGGGAATTAAAAGATTTAAAGAATATAACTATAGAAGTGTGAGTATACATATGTTTCATATGTTTGCTTCTTCTAACCTGCTTCTCGACCCAGTTCTGCTGGTGATCATTAACATAACAGTGGGCAAAAAGGACGTGCAGAATTCAACACAGCACACATCCTGACATGTTTCCAAGAACCAAGAGAAATTGAGAAGCGGGAAATAAATAGCAACATCAACCACAAAAAGACCATTGCTCACTCTAGAGTTTCACATGTCCTTGCTGGCCCAGAATTCCCACTCAGTCCCGTTCCTGCCCCAAATGGATGCCCTCCTGAGTACTTTGTGTGCTTGTACACAGGTCGGGGTAGGCTCCAGGCCAGCCAGCATGACAGCAAGGAAGGGATATCCCCAGAGGAGACTCCAAAGACAGAAAAACACAGAAGGAAACAAAAATACAAAAAAATCTCCCCACAAAAATGATAACTATATGAAGTCACACATTTGTTAATTAGCTAGATTTAACTATCCTACATGTATATGCATTTCAAAACATCATGTTGTACATGATAAATACATACCATTTTATCTGTCAATGTAAAACAATAACAAAAACAAAACACCCCGGGTCCACTACACCAGCCTGAAAGCAGTGTTTGATGGAGGGCGTCTGGCTTCCAGAAGCCTGCAGGTCAGTCCAAGGGAGCCGAGCCAGCCCGGTGAAACCCTGTTATTTCCTGTTTTTGCAGGACGGTGGAGAGAGGTTCTCAGATGGGAAGACATAACACGAACCACACCTCTGCAGCAGCCCGGACACCCTGGAAAGAGCTCTCCTTGAAGCCACTTCACATCATGGACCACCACCATGTGCACCTGGGTTGAGGCGGGAACAGGTCGATGGTGCTGCCCACCTGGTCTCACTGTTCTTGAGCTCCTCTTCGTGACATCCGGCCCTATGAGGCGAGGGACCTGTGCTCTCCACGGCAACCTGTGAGTCTCCTTCTCTTGCCCGTCTTCTTCAGGACCCCTTTCGTTCCGAGAGAACCAGCAAGGCTTCTCCGAGTCCACCGAGCAGGAGGCTGCAAACGACAGCATGGGATCAGCTCTCTGCCCAGCGGGGCTGATGGGGCTGCCTGGCACCCACATACAACAGCACAGAGAATGCCTCCTCTCATTCTACAACTGTGACTCTCTTACCAGCCCAGACTGCCATGCTTCCAGGTCAAGCCAGGGAACCACCCCATCATCACTCTGGCCCACCCTCAGGTATACCTGGGAGGCAAGTGGGCGGGGAGGCAGGCTTGATACCTTCCCTCAGGAAGGAAGGGGATGACAGTCCCGCGCACCCCGACCAGGTGGGGGTGGCGGGCATGGATAAATGCTCTCTGGCAGAAACACAGAGAGCCCTCTGCTGCTTTTTGCTAAAGAGGGTTGATGGGTATGAAATCACGCAGGTATCCATCATCTTAAAGTTGTTAAGGTGACATTCTCAGCATCTTTTTACTGCATTTAGACTGAGGAACATTTAAAGGTGAAAATACAAACAGAGAGTCATGAATTTCCCACCAGCACAGAAAGAAATATGGTCAGTGGTGGGATCTAGAGACAGTGAGAAAAGAAGAGCTGAATATTTTAACACGCCTGAAATGTAACACATGCAAAGGTCTATCCACGTTCTATTTCAGACCTCTCCGGAGACGGTCTGGTGTCTATCCCAATGCCCTGTCATTCTTCTGGGGTCTGGGCGGGGCCCTCACTAAAGGATCATGATGATGGGTCCTAGATGGGGATACGCCCTTTTCCAGAGGTGCCAACAACCCTTTCAATCTGATCCTTTTCTTTCTCTCTCTCCCATCCACCCTGACACCCCAATCCTTCACCTGCACGTTCACAACACATCTACATCCAGGCCATGGTGCCTATATGTTTCTAACATGTCTGGGGTGCTGAACATATGAAACACACATAGGCTGTTTATGTTACATTCCCAGTGAAAAATGTCCCCGCTGTGAGTGACCTTAACATACAAGTAACTTGTACCACTTTTCACTTTCAGTAAAAGAACGAACCAACTATGTGTGAGAACATAAAAACAATTCACACTAGAACCAGGCAGACCTGTATTCAAGTTTTGGCCCAGGCATTTATTAGCAAGGTGATCTGGTGTGTGTTATTTGGCCTCAGTTTCTTCATCTGTACCACAGGAAATGTGAGGTTGAGAAATAATATTCCAGAAGGAAGCCATCCCTGTGTTTGGCCTCTAATGGACAATCAATAAAATATGAGTGTTCTCCAGCTGCCTGCTCTCCCAGAGTAGCTGTCCACTCCCCGGCAGTCCTCACTGGCCACCCAGCCTCTGCCTGAAGACGCCTAGTGGGGGCTCATCCTGTTGAGTGAGGCAACCCCGCCTCACCCATGAGCAGCTGACATCACTGGACTAACGCACATCCCCAAGGGCATTTCGCTTATGGAGGCCATCATGGTTGGCTGGGGACTGACCCAACTAGCCCCTCCTCACACTGACCCTACAGTGGCCACTTACGACCTCGCTGCAAGACCAAGTTCTGCTTTCTAGAACAAAGAGAACAAATCTACCCCTTCATCAACCTAGAGCCTGGGGAAATCCCCCCAACCACCTCGATCTCCTCTTTCTGGTGACGAAAAGTCTCTGGGCAGAGGCAGCGGGAAACACTTGGTCAAGGAGCCACTCACTGAGTTGGGGGGTAGATGGGAGGATGGACCCCGGCCAGCTCACAGCTGGGATGGCGATGAGAGGGGGACGAGGACGATGAACGCCTAGTATCTTAAGCTCCAAGTTATGCACTGTTCTCTTTCCTAAAAAAATCATATTATATTATTAACAGTGCTACTAAACTGGTCAATTCTATTTAACTCATAACAACATAGCTGGAATTAGTGTCCATGTTATGAACCAAATAAATTCCCGAGGACTTTTCTGGATCTGTAATCATCAGTTATAGGGTTGCTTCTGTGAGAAACTGTGGTCCAACTTTCAAAAGACCATATTTGGAAGCACGGCTCCTCTGTGAAGTCCAGAGCCTGTTCGTCCCATGTCTAGTCAGGACCCCAGGAGCTAAAGGGCTCTGTCGCCTCTTCCCTTTGGGAAAAGCCACGGCTGTGGAGGGGATGCCGTTTTTTTCTTACACGGGCGCGCCTCTAAAGCCCTGGCTTTTCCTTTCAAGCAACTGCTGTTGCCCTCCAGACCCCTTCCAGAACGCATCTGCCATCTTGGCAAGCCCCGGGTCAAGGCAGTCACTGCGCCCGGATGCGAGGGCTGCAGGGAGCTTTGGGTTGGGGAGGGTTTTATTTCTGCAAATGTAACCGGGGGCGCAGGCATTTTATACACTTTCCACTAATCCTCCTTAATCACCAGGGAGAGGACGGGGTAGAGGCTGGCCCCCTGCCACTTGTGCGTCCACAGCCTTAACAATGCTGGAGTATAATCACCTTGCCTTCAACCCTTTGGCTGAGCTATTTTATGAAACACCAAAGCAGCTTAGTAAATGCTAAAATGAAAACAAACCTTGGTTCAGTTTACTGTAAAGAGAGCCAGGGAGGTGATCTTTGATGTTGTTTTCTAAACAGCAGGAGAGGCTGACACGGGTCCAGGAATTTTAATAGCATTACAACTATTTAAGTCAGAGCTTGACTGAACTGTTTGCAAATCTCGTAATCCCTGCCATTCCTGAAATGAACAAACTTCAAGTGACTAAGGCATAAACATCAGACTGCAGGGCACACACAGCCAGAGATACCCATCACTAGTATCTCGTCCAGGGGTTTATTTTCAGTATCTCCCCAGCCCTTCTCTTTTCTTCGACGGAGGACCAAAGGCCCCATCTCAATTTGACACATATTACTGTGGTTATTTGGTTAATTTCTATTGAGCCCAGGAGCTGAAGGGCTCTGTCGCCTCTTCTCTTTAGGAAAAGTCATGACTGGGAAGGGGAAGCCATTTTTTCTTACGCAGGCGCACCTCTAAAGCCCTGGCTTTTCCTTTTAAGCAACTGCCGTTGCCCTCCAGACCCTTTCCAGAACACATCTGCCATCTTGGCAAGCCCCTGGGCAAGCAGAGTCACTGTACCTGGATACAAGGGCTGCAGAGGACGGAGACTGCATCCTTTTCATGGCTGCGGGCCCCACACCTCATGTGAGACCCAATCAATTGTTTATTCAGTGAATGACTAGATTGTTGCATTTGTCCCCTCTTCTCCCATCTATATTAAAATATTTTTGCTTTTTCCTCTCATATCTCAATGTCCCACTCCTTCAGGGTCTTGCTGAGTGAATTCATAAACTGACAAATTATGTTAACATTTGAGACAGAGAGCAAGAGTTGTTAGATGGCCCTTCTTAGACAGCATTTTAGGGAGGAGGTTTTACATTTTTAACTCAAATGGAAGACTGGTAAATTTCAGACACTGTGATCCCGAAGGAATTTTGGAGTATGTCGGGAGAAGATTTTTCTTTTCTCTTTTTTTTTTTTTTTTTTTGAGCCGGGGGTCTCACTCTGTCCCCCAGGCCGGAGTGCAGTGGCTCAATCATAGCTCAACTCAGCCTCCATCTCCTGGACTCAGGCAATTCCCCTGCCTCAGCCTCCCAAGTAGCTGGGGCTATAGGTGCGCACCACCATGCCCTGCTAATGTTTTTATTCTTTGTAGAGATGAAGTCTCTTTATGTTGGCCAGGCTGGTCTCAAACTCCTGAACTCAAGCAATCCTCCTGCCTCAGCCTCCTAAAGTGCTGGGATTGCAGGTGTGAGCCACTGCACTTGGCTGGGGGAAGTAATCTTTGCCCCTAAATTCATTCTTCCTACATGTGGGCAGTCTCCATGAAGTCCCCTCTAAGGGATAAGACAGCTCCACCCGAAGACAATATTAGATCATTTTCTAGAGACCCTTGGTGTTAGTGAGGTCTGTGCTAGGATCAAGTTCAAGTGATTCTTGAACTTGATCCTAGGCAGGGGAAAAAGTGATCACGAAATCCAAAAAAGCTGCATTTTTGTTTTCCTTTCTCTTCTCATACCTAAACTATTCCAAAGAGAAGGGTGACTCTCCTATCTACAAAGGGGCTTCAGAGGGACAGTGCCACAGCTAATTCCACTTGACAGGATACTGCTCACAGCTCAGAATCTTCCTCTTTTGTATGTGCTCGCACTCCCTTGCTGAGTTTTTTTTTTTTTAGTCAGAGTCTCACTCTGTCACCCAGGCTGGAGCGCAGTGGCACGTTTACAGTCACTGTAGCCTCAACCTGCTGGGTTCAGGCGATCCTTCCACCTTAGCCTTCCAAGTAGCTGGGACTACAGGTGTGAACCATCACACCCAGCTAATTTTTTGATTCATTGTTGAAATGAGGTCTTGCCATGTTGCCCAGGTTGGTCTCGAACCCATGGGCTCAGGCAATCCTCTTGCCTCTACCTCCCAAAGTGCTGGGATTACAGGCATGAGCCACTGTGCCCAGTTAGCTGAGATTTTGAAAGAGGAAATTCATATCAATATTTACCATAAAACTGCTAATTATAAAAATGAAAAATTAAATATGAACCTGGATATTTACATTAGTGGGCTTGAAGTAAATTTTTTTTTGTTGTTTGTTTGTTTATTTGTTTGAGTTGGAGTCTCACTCTATCACCCAGACTGGAGTGCAGTGGCCGCTCCCGGCCACCGCTGCCTCGACCTGTGGGCTCCGGTGATCCTTCCGCCTCAGCCTTCCAAGTAGCTGGGACTACAGGCGCACGCTACCACGCCTGGCTAATTTTTGATTTGTTGTAGAGATGAGGTCTCGCCAAGTTGCCCAGGCGGGTCACGAACCCGCGGGCTCAGGCAATCCACTCACCTCAGCCTCCCAAAGTGCTGGGATTGCAGGCCGAGCCACCGAGCCCGGCAATAAATTGTTTTTTATAATACTTGTCTGGACAAGATCAGTTGCTTTTAGTTTTTATTTTACTTTTTGACTCAGGGTCTCACTCTGTTACCCAGGCTGGAGTGTAGTGGTATGATCATGGCTTACCGCAGCCTTGGCCTCCTGGGCTCAGGCGATCCTTCCGCCTCAGCCTCGCCAGCAGCTGGGACTACAGGTGTGTGCCACCACACCAGGCTAATTTTTTGATGTTTTTGTAGAGACAAGGTCTATATTGCCCAGGCTGGTCTTGATCTCCTGGGCTCGAGCATTCCTCCCACTTAGCCTTTCAAAATGCTGGGATTACAGGCATGAGCCACCATGCCTGGCTAAGACCAATTGTTTTTAATGAAAGACCCGAAAAAGTGACCAACATTGAGTCCTTAGGTTTATAATTGTTTCTGCACACAGTATTTTGAGGGCTAGCTACTCACTGTTAACTCTGCAAGTACCAAGTACTAGAGACAAAAAGGCGAATGAGACATGCTCTCTCTCCTAGAGATGCTCATGGCTTGGTGGGTGAGATGGAGCCTGCACACCTAAGTGTCACTCAGCATAGTGAGGGTCTACAGAGCCAGACACAGACAAGGAGTGGGCAGGTGGGGCCGCCAAGGCCTGACGCTTGAGCTGATCCAAATCTCTCATTAGGAGATAAGCACGTTCCTTAAGATCTTGCTGACTTTTCAAATAGCATTTTCTCCACTAGCCCCCATGAACTTTAGATCGCTGATTTTCATCTGGGCAATTTCCCACCTCTCCCACCTCCCACCTGCCCCGAGCCGTGCCCTGACCCAGGGGACATTGCAATGTCTGGAGATATTTCTGGTTGTTGCAACTGAGAGGATGCTCCTGGCATCTAGTGGGTTGGGGTTCAGGTTTGCGGCTAGACATTCTGCAAGACCCAGGACAGACTCCCACAACAAGGAATTATCTGACCCCAAGCATCCATGGTGCTGAGGATGAGAAGCCCTACTCTAGGCGCTTGTTTTGTACAGCTACCCTGTTGCCCACCTAAGAAGAAGGATAATGACACGTAAATTTACACACATATCCCATGGTGACTTCTCTGGAGTCAGAGACAGTGTCTTACTTACATCTGTAGTCTTAGAGCCCAGCCCAGCACTTTGTGGAATGAATGAATATACAAACAAATGGACAGAGGCTAGAGCAGGGTCCTCTGACCTCAGCAGCCGGGGTGGTAGAGGCCATGCTGAACAGGAGAGCGTGTGCCCACGAGAGCAGGCCGCCTCCTCACGCCGGCTGCTGTGTCGAGCACCCACCCAACACTAACAGCTGCTCCCTATTTCCAAAAGAATCTGGAAATCTGGACTTGTATGAGGAAATCACCTGATTTCTAAATGTTGATGATTAATACAAAATTTGAAAAGCAAAACACAAGAAATAACCGTACGGGCAAACAGTAGGTCCAAGCAAAACAAGCCAGCAGCCCCTGTCCCTTGTGACTTCTGATCAGTGTAAACTCCCACGTGACAGGGACGAGCCACCCCTGCCAGGGCTCTGAGAGGGGGTCACCCAGCCACTCCTGAACACACCCAGTGCACGGACAAGGCAGACCAGCCCGGTGCAAGACAGAGGAGCTGAAACCCAGTCTGCTCCCCTTCTGGTGGTTCACTTTGTGGTTGGAACATTCTTTGAGGCTGAAAACACACCATCCTTAAACCTCAAGAGCTCTCAAAAACCAGGAAATTCCAAAGTCAAGGTTCCTTTTGCAATAATCACACATTCTGTTTCCTTGATTTGGGTACACACAGCCTTTCTTTCTGTTTTGTTCAGGGCATACCATGAAGTCCACAGGATGTGACACAGTCTGGAGACAGCCTCTGCCAGACTCTGGTCTCCTTAATATTCCGACTTGGTGTTTCCTCACGTTGGAGAGCTGTCTCACTCCTAGTTCTCACCCTACTTCTCACGCTCAATTCAAGACCTGGGTTTCTTTGGCTCATTTTGAAATTCTGTATAAAATATAGTCAATGAAGGCTGATTTATAAGAAAGAAGAATATTCTCAAGAATTTAGAATAGGCTGGGTGTGGTGGCTCATGCCTGTAATCTCAGCATGTTGGGAGGCCGAGGAGGGAGAATCGTTTGAGCCCAGGAGTTTGAGACCAGACTGGGCAACATAGCGAGACTTCATCTCTATAAAAAAATTTAAAGATTAACCAGGCATGGTGGCATATGCCTGTAGTCTCAGCTACTTGGGAGGCTGAGGCAGAAGGATTGCCTGAGCCCAGGAGGTCAAGACCGTGGTGAATCGTGATCATGCCACTATACTCCAGAGTGGACAACAGAGTGAGACTCAAACTCAAAAAAAAAAAAAAAAAAAAAAAAGACTAACACTATGAAGACAAAGAATACAGAAATTTGGGGAGAAGTCTCAAGAATAATATAAATATAGTATACTTATATTTACATTATGCATGTATACATACGAGGTCCAACAATTAGGTTTGTGAACCATCCTAGAAAAAGTGCTACATACCTCACTGCTGAATATCACTACAGTCACCTTTGAAGTACTCTCTTTGGAGTACTATGGAGTGATACCAACACCCAGTCCATCTGTCAAAGCAATTTTGGAAATCTTTTTCTGGAATGGCCATCAGAGCTGTTGTCAATTAAGCTTGTGAACTTGCCACCATGCACACTGGCAGCACTGTAAAAATAACTGTATTGGAACACCTCCCTACGCACCTGATCTGTCCCCCTACGATATTTTTCCTTACCCGAAGATAAAGGAAATATTGAAAGGAAGACATTTGATGACATTCAGGACATCAAGGTAATATGACCACAGCTCTGATGGCCATTTCATAAAAAGAGCTCCGAAATTGCTTTGATGGGGGGACTAGGTGCTGGAGTCAGTGCATAGCTTCCCAAATGGAGTACTTTGAAGGTGACCACAGTGATATTCAACAATGAGGCATGTAGCACTTTTTCTAGGATGAGTTTGTGAATGCAATTGTTGGACCTCATATATACATATACGTATTTCAGGATATAAATGTTTCTTATCTGGGTAGTTGGGTTTTAAGACGTCAACCTCCTATCATTTGTGTGCCCATCCTCCATACCCCCAGAAGGACAGGTGCAGAGGAAGAAGGATGGGGTGCAGAATTAACTTCCTGCTCCAGAGCCCCAGCTCCAGTTACAAATCACTAAGTCTCGCCATTGGCACTTCTGTCCCGTTTTCCTGGGTAAGAGGGGCCCAGTCCCCTTCCACGCCAGCCATCACCCTCGCCAAGCCTCTCCCCATCCATAAGGCCCAGTTCATGCCAGTCCCAGGGCCCTCCTTCCAAGCACTCCTGTCCTCTTGACCTCCTTCAGTCTCCTGTGCTGGGCATTCACACAGTCACCATCTGATCCACCCCACGAATGGTCTTTTGGATTTGCCCTTCCCCTGAGAACCTCCCGAGGGCTGGGTGATGGCTTATACTTCTCAACAGCCTCCATATACAAAAGTAACTCAATAAATATTTTTAACCAACTGATGGAATTATAACTATAGTATGAAAAATCTAAAACAATGAGTTTTTCCCCCCCTTAAGAATGTTGCACTGGACATTCTTAGGCTGCCGAGTCAGCCCCTCAACAGGAATTAGAACTGTCCTGTACTGGGTAATGCTTCCTCTGTTTTGCTGTCGAATCATCTAGATGTTCTTTACAGAGGCTCACACTGATGGGAAGCGGAACACTAAGGCCAATTCATTCCCTGACAGCTTCCTCCTAAGCTTTGATCTGTACATCATCCACATCGCCATAAATCCTTGGGGTTTCTCCAATCGGTCCTGGCAGCTTATGGGGCTTTGAACACACAGAGACCTGGGTGTGAATCCTAGACCAATCGCCCAGTAGCTATAACATCTTGGGAAAATCACTTAAGTGTCTCTGAATCTCAGCTTCTTCATTTTAAAATGTGGATGACTTGGAGGATTGCTGAAAAGTAAATGAAATAATATTAATGTAGAAAATGTCTGAAGCACAGTAGTTGCTCAATGAATGGTTGGTTATTATTAAAAGGAAGAGGAAGAGACAGCAGGAGGGAGAAGAAGGCATTAGAGGAGTGTTTCCTAATTTTTCTTTTCCTTCCATTTTTCTTCTTGGGGCAGGAAGCCCCCCTATTAGTGACTCCCGAGAGAGTTTGGGAATCCCTTTTCTGAGTGTGGTGAGCAAAAAATATTCATTTCTGTCAATCTGGGATGCTTTAGATAGGGATTTGCCCTCAGGCAGGGCAATGAACATCGACAGACCCTACAGAGGCAGTGACTTCTGGCTTTTATCCAAGAACAGTGCCTGGCACACATTAGGCGCTTGGTCAACATCTATGTATTGAATGAACCTCTTCCAGCCCAAGGCCACACAAGATGCAAGCAAACCTCTGAGACGTCCCCATCATGGTAGTCCACAGGGCCTCCGGCCCTGCCTCTCACATTTATCCCAGAAGAATCCCCCACTGGTATTTAAAAATAACACTGTTGTTTCTGTGGCTATGACAGCGCCTGAGGGCATCATCCACAGAGGAAGTCCTGGGAGATGGGGGGCTGTCCTGGGGGGAAGTCCTGGGAGATGGGGGTTGTCCCGGATACCAGCGCCTGCCCCCATCAGCCAGCACGGCGGCCCATGAGTGAAACAGGTGCCAACTCAGGAGGTCCAACTTGCAAACAAATATAAAAGAAGGTGGAGGGGAGACGGAGGGACCAGCTGTTAGGATTTCTCTGCTGGCAGGCATGGGAAAAAAATATGTATTTTCTAGAATCAGGCTTTATGTGAGGGAAGTCAAGCAATAATATGCTTTTTCTTTCCTGATAATACCAGCAAAGAGAATGTAAAAACCGACTCAAAAACTTCTCTGGGCCAGGAGTAGTGGCTCACGCCTATAATCTCAGCACTTTGGGAGGCCGAGGTGGGAGGATTGCTTGCACCTAAGAGTTCGAGACTAGCTTAGGCAACACAGTAAGAACTCATCTCTACAAAAAATAAAAATAAAAAAATAGCTGGGTGTGGTGGCATGTGACTGTAGTCCCAGCTACTGGGGAGGCTGAGGCGGAAGGATCGCTTGAGCCCAGGAGGTTAAGGCTACGATGAGCCATGAGAGTGCAGCCTAGGCGACAGAGTGAGACCCCCAACTCAAAACAACAACAAAAACCCAACTTATCTGTGGGGGAAAAATAACATATTGAAACTGGAATGGAAATAAAATTATCTTAAAGTGGGCCTCAGCCTGTTTCTCTTTTTAAAACAGAGGACGGGAGGCCAGTAAGCAGCAACAACAAACAGGAATTGCTCTACATAATGTGCTGTGTCCGGGACTTGGGCAGGGCATGCAGGCCCTGGTCATAGGGAAGGGAAGCTCTGTGTCACCAGCCTGGAGGCCTGACGAAGACCCTCCAAGGCCTGAATGACTCACGTGTGACCCATCGGAGAACCACTCCATATGGCTTCATTTCAAAAATGCTGTGGCCAGGCCCCTGGGTCTTATCCACCGAGGACAGAGTCCACACCTCACTGGAATACTCCAACTCTGACCACACCCAGCCTGTTCTCACTGTGAAACTAAACGGTGGTGACTTCTGGCAAGAGACAATGGAAGAAGTGAGGGGTGAGACTTTCACTTTTTAACTTTTTTTGAGTTGGGATCTCATCCTATCGCCCAGGCTGCAGTGCAGTGGTATGATCACAGTTCACCGCAGCCTCCAACTCCTGGGCTCAGGTGATCCTTTTGCCTCAGCCTCCCGAGTAGCTGGGACTACAGGTGTGCACTACCAAGTCTGGCTAATCGTAAAATTTTTTGTAGAGACAAGGTGTCGCTGTGTTGCCTAGGCTGGTCTCAAACTCCTAGGCTCAAGTAACCCTCCCGCCTCAGCCTCCCAAAGTACTGGGATTACAGGCATGAGCCACTGAGCCTGGCCTACTTGTTACTAGATGTATTTCTATATTAAATGTCTTACAAATAGCATGTATTGCTCTGTCATTTAAAAACACCTATATATTCCCCAAATTAAAGCACACCCATTGAGAAGAGCAGCCATGAATGGTTTTAAACATCCCCTGCAGACCATGACCAAAACCCTTGGTAATGATCACAGCTATTGGTCTGAGTGTTTGTGAGCTGGAGTAAACAGTCTTAGATCTCCAGTGGGCAGAGTCTCATGTGGAGAGCTCAGAAATGCAACCCATCTGATCACTCCATTCTGGTCTTCATGTGGTCATGACCAACAGGCCCTGAAACTAGAGGAGAGGGTCTGTCTCTTGTCACAGATGACAGTGCTGAGGCCTGACTCTGAAGGGCAAGCCAGGAGCTCAGGTCACGCAGAGTCATGCTCTGGCAATAACATCTTCTCCACACTCTTCACATAGCCTTGTGTTGCCAGTTGCCCAAACCCCCTTTGCAAGTCGCAGGCTCAAAGGTCCGTGAGGCAGGACTGTGTGGCCTTTCCCAAGAGGGATGTCCTGAAGCTACCATCACAACTACCACACCTTCCTCCCTGGGTTCTCCCATAGAAGGCAGGTCACTGAGTTTCTAGCCATTCCCCCACCCACTCCTGCCTCAGCCATCCTTCCAAAGTGTCTGCTGCCGGGCATGGTGGCTCAAGCCAAGGCAGGAGGATTGCTTGAGCCCAGGAGTTCGAGACCAGCCTCAAACCTCATCCTTTACAAAAAAATATTTAAAAATCAGCCAGGTGTGGTGGCGCATGACTATAGTCCCAGCTACTCGGGAGGCTGAGGTGGAAGGATCACCTGAGCCCAGGAGATCAAGGTTGCAGTGAGCTGTGATTATGCCACTCTGCTCCTGCCTGGGCAACAGAGTTAAGACCCCCAATCCAACAACAGCAACAACAAAAAAAGACAACGTTTCCATAATAAATATATAAATACAAATACAACGTCTGGGAGTGGTGTGTCACACCTGCAATCCCAGCACCTTGGCAGGCAGAGGCAGGAGGATTGCTTGAGCCCAGGAGTTAGAGACCAGCTTGGGCAACATAGTGAGACCTTGTATCTATATAATAATAATAATAACAACAACAACAATAATAAAGTGTCTGTTGGCCCCAGTCTGCCCTGCAGAATGCTTCCTTCCACCAGCAGCTCTCCCCTGGGCACCACTTCTGGGAGAGAGGTACAACCTAAGGAGCAGAAATGAACAAATGTGGTCACGATGGTGAGAACAGTCAGGGAGGAAACAAGCGAGGTGACGGGAAAGCTGGCAGGGCTTGCTCAGGATGTGGTTGGGAAATTCTCTCTGAGGTCACGTGATGTGGCAACCTGCGGGTGAGCGGCCAACAGACCGTGGGAGGAAGGTGTTCTGGGCCCAGCAGAAGGGCCCTCAGGCTCTGAGAAGGGGATGTGCACGCTGTGGTAGAGGCACAGAAAGGTTCTCTCTCTCTCTGTCCTCCAGACAGATTAGGCCAACGACCTCCTCTCATCTCCATCCGAGGCTTGACAGGCACTCCAGTCTCAGTACAGCCAAGCCACCCACCGAGCTCTGCCCTTCACACTGTTCCCTCTCTCAGTGACAGGCAACCTCATTCTGTCCATGGCTCGGGCCCCCAAACCTAAAGTCACCCTAGACTCCTCTCAAATCCTAATGCTTCAAATATCCCACCACGTTCTGCCTCCTCCATAGCCATCGGCTTGGTCTTGGCCACCATAGTCTTATACCTAGACCACTGCTGGGGCCCTTGGTTTTTCTGTTCCTTCCTGTCCCTCACTGCCTGCTCTCCACACAGAAGACAGAGGGACGTCACTGCAACACAGGAGCCAGTGGCCCTCGTTGCCTCCCATCTCACTCCAGTCAAGCCTAGTACCCACCTGGCCTATGCCACCACCTCTGCTATGGCCCCCATGCTGGCCTCAGCGCCTACAGCTCTCCTGTTCACACCACACCAGTCATGCTGTTCCTCCTGCAGACCAAGCACACTGCCACCTCAGAGCCTGGACACTGCTGCTTTCCTGTGTCCCTGAGGTTCACCCCCCCACTTCCTCCTGGCCTCTGCGCATTTATCTCAGAGAGAGGCAGCGTTGTCTTTAAGCACATGGGAGGCTGCATTCTAGGCAAGGATCATTTGGAGCTTGTCTTAGAAAGTGAGCGAAAGGGTCTTTTCTCTCCACACATATATGGGGGGTGGGGGGAACCCCAAAACATGAAATATATTTATAAAAAATTGCATTTTCGTTTTTACACCTTTAAACTTCAGTCACCTTCAAAGTACTCTCCGTTTGACGTAGTACACCTATCAAGACACTTTTTCCACTGCTCAAAACAGTTTTTGAACTTCTCAATTTTGATGCCTTTTAGGGCTTCAGCCGTTTTTTGTTTCACCACTTCCACATCAGCAAAAATGTTTCCCTTTAAGGATTTTTTTCATCTGGGGATATTTAAAAAGTCATGGGGCGAGATCAGGTGAATAGGGAGGGTAGGGCATGTTTTTTGACAAAAACTGCTGAACACTCAGCATGGTACACGCAGGTGTGTTGTCACAGTGGAAGAACCAGTTACCTGTTTGCCACAAAGCAGAACGTTTTTTCCCACAAGTTGTGACACAACCTTCTCAAAACTTCCAGATAAAAACTTCAGTTGACTGTTTGCTATGGAGGAACAAATTCAGAGTGTGCTACAAGAGGCCGTCCTCCAAAAAAAAAGGTTCCATTTTTGGGGGAACCTCCTCTCATACACACACACACACACACACACACACACACACACACACACCCCTACACCTGTCCCTCAGTAGCCATAGGGGATTGGTAGACCTCCAGTGGACACCAAAATACATGGATGTGTACGTCTTTTATATAAAATGGCACAGTATTTGCATATAACGTATGCACATCCTCCTATATACTTTAAATCATCTCTGGATTACTTATAATACCTAATACAATGTAAATACTATGTAACAAATTGTTAAACTGTATTGTTTAGGGAATAATGACAAGAAAAATAGTCTGTACATGTTCAGTACAGATATAACCATCATAGGCGTAAACCAGGTTTTTTTTGAGTCAGGGTCTCACTCTGTCATGCATATTGGGGTGCAATGGCAGAATCATTGTAGCTTCAACCTTCTGGGCTCAGGTGATCCTTCTGCTTCAGCCTCCTGAATAGATGGAACTATAGGCATACACCCTAATTTTTTTTAATACAGAGATGAGGTCTTGCCATGTTGTCCAGGCTGGTCTCAAACCTGTAGCCTCAGGCAATCCTCTCGCCTCTACCTCCCAAATTGCTGGGATTACAGGCGTGAGCCACCGCACCTGGCTCTGGTTAATTTTTTTTATTTTTTGTAGAAATGAGGTCTTGCTGTGTTGCATAGGCTGGTCTTGAACCCCTATGCTCTAGTGATCCTTTGTCTCTGCCTCCCAGAGTACCGGGATTACAAGTGTGAGCTATCACGCCCGGCCAAAACCACATTTTTGATCCAGAGAGGCTGCATCCAAGGATGCAGAACCCGCAGATACAAAGGACTGACTGTATACACATATGCAGTAATATACATATGAGGTCTGACAAGTTCACAAACTCATCCTGGAAAAGTGCTACACACCTCATTGCTGAATATCACTACAGTCACCCTCAAAGTACTCCCCTTGGTAAGCTATACACTGACGTCAGCACCTAGTCCATCTATCAAAGCAATTTTAGAACTCTTTTCCTGGAATGATCAACAGAGCTGTGGTCATATTACCTTAATGTCCTGAATGTCATCAAATGTTTCCTTTCAATATTTCCTTTATCTTTGGGTAAAGAAAAAAGTCACCGGGGGCCAGATCAGGTGAGTAGGGAGGGTATTCCAATACAGTTATTTGTACAGTGCTGCCGACATACACACAGTGGCAGGTTTGTGAACTTAATTGTCAGACTTCAACAAATAACCATGACAGCTCTGATGGCCATTCCAGAAAAAGAGTTCCAAAATTGCTTTGATGGGTGGACTAGGCGCTGGAACCAGTGCATAGCTTCCCAAGGGGAATGCTTTGAAGGTGACTATAGTAATATTCAGCAATGAGGTATATAGCACTTTTTCTTTTTTTGAGTTGGAGTCTCACTCTGTCACCCAGACTGGAGTGCAGTGGCACACTCCTGGTTGCTGCAGCCTCCACCTGCTGGACTCCGGTGATCCTTCCACCTCAGCCTTCCAAGTAGCTGGAACTACAGGCACGCGCTACCACGCCTGGCTCATTTTTTATTTATTGTAGAGACGAGGTTTTGCTAAGTTGCCTGGGTGGGTCTCAAATCCGTGGGCTCAGGCAATCCACTCGCCTCAGCCTCTCAAAGTGCTGGGATTATAGACTGAGCTACCAAACCCAGTCCTTGTAGCACTTTTTCTAGGATGGCTCACCAACCTAATGGTTGGACCTTGTACACACACACACACACACACACACACACACACACACACACACACACTGCCAAAACAATGTCTACACATTTTAAGAGATGTTATCTATGTATTACTTTTTGAAGTTGAATTGAATTATGATAGTGTTGTGTAATATGATGTTCAAATGAATGCTAGCATCACCATGCTACAGGTAGGTCTATATTGAATATTACAATTTTTGTTTGTTTTTTGAGTTGGAGTCTCACTCTGTCACCTAGGCCGGAGTGCAGTGGCACACTCATGGCCACCGCAGCCTTGACCTGCTGGGCTGAGGTGATCCTTCCGCCTCAGCCTTCCAAGTAGCTAGAACCACAGGCATGTGCCACCACACCTGGCTAATTTTTTGATTTATTATGGAGACGAGTTCAGGCTGGTCTTGAACCCCTAAGTTCAGGTAATCCTCTCGCCTCCGCCTCCCCAAGTGCTGAGATTACAGGCTTGAGCCACTGCACCTGGTCAAGTATTACAATTTTAATACAGTTTTTTTCTTTCTTAAAATGTGTATACATTTTTTGGCACCCTCTGTATATATAATGGTACACAACACACACACATACACACACACACACACACACACACCACACACACACACACACACACACACACACACACACACACACACACACACACAGTGGTTCCTCAGCAGTGCTGCTATGGCATGGAGGAATGGCTGAAAGGTATGCTGGTAATGTTCTGTTTCAGATCTGGATGCTGGTTATGGGATGTATGGAATGGCCAATGTGTAAAAATTCATCAAGTTGCATACATATGTTCATATTTCCACATTCCTAAGAGGTTTTTCCTTAAAAGAAGCCTTTGCTAATATGGGACTTATATTTGGATGGAGATATACACCCAACACACACTCCCTTTCATCAATATCTGAGAACAAAATTTAGTATCCTGAGGAAATTCAAACAATGAATTTGCATTTTCTCTCTCTATGAGGAAGACTTACCATCCCATGGCTGCGCGAGTCAGGATCGCATCAAACAGCAAGACTGATAAGCCAGCTGTGACCACCTGCAGAAATAATTTCAACAAAAGGTCATGAGAGCGGCAGGGCTCCAGTAACCTCCAGGCGTTTTTCCCCAGATTAGTTCAGATTAGTTCAGATCCCCGATGTTAGCCATTCTGGCCCACTCCGCGTCCTTTTCCCCACTTGCCTTACCCACCTGCCTCCAGTCCCCTGAATTTAGCACTGCCTCTGAGCAAAGCATTTGGTGTAGAAAAGACTAAGTCCTAGTCTGTTTTGGAGGTGAGAATCTTCAAAGAAGCATTTAACTTCCAAACTCCTCAAAAGAAGAGGCACACAGCCAAAGTCTCCTTCATCTCTCTCCCGGGAAGGGGTATATTAAGAAAACTCATTTCCATCTTGTCTCAGCAGTGCGGAACTCATCTCCAAGGTCAGGCGTGCTCATTAACCTGTTCCCAGATCCTCTAGAACAAAACCGACCGTCACCTGGTCTTTACCCAACACACTGTCTCTTCCGCCTCTCCTGATGCCCCTGTCTCTCGGATCCATGACACACATTCTAAGAAACCAGGTGCTTCTTGGGAAAGGGAGCAATTAAATCATTACTTAATTATTTGCAAATATCTAGAAGCTAAAGGAGAGGGAAGAGGTTACTTCCACACTCTCAGAGCCAGAAATTCCAGCAGTCTCTTAGGAATGGCAGTCATGGGACTCAGACCCTAGAAGTGCCCCTAAACTGGAGGCACAAAGAGTGTGTGTGAACCAACGGCCCAGCTTTGTCCACGTCTGGAACGTCTATTTAAGGAAGGATGTATCTTGTTTCCAGAATTCCACATTCTGCAGGCCAGGACAGCTTCTGGGAGGAAGGCCGTCCCGAGGACCTGCTTTCTGGCAGTGAGAAGCAGGCAGCAGGCTGCATCGAGGGGAAGGCCACTCAAGCTGAGATACTCAGAAATGTCAGCTCCCATCTCACTCAAGGAGGCTGCTTAGGGGAGCGGTCTTGGAGGCCTCTGTGGGTCTCCAAGCTGGGAACATGGCCACAGGCACATGGCCAGAGAAGGAGGATGTTTGATGAACCTCGTGTCCTTGCTCATTCACCATCTCAGAAAGAAGTCTGGAACTACACATTCAGAACCTTTGGGGTATACATTTTGTAAGATTCTGGAACTTTTGTAGCTTACCCATTTGGGGTCACTTTCTGTTTGCCTTGCTTTATTGATCTGTGGCAAAAACCCTGACCACAAAAAAGACCTGTATGTTGTCTTTAGGGACGATAAAGAGACAGATGCTGAGCCGAGGAGACCATTGCAAAGTGGAACAGAAAGGATAAAAGGAAAGACAGTTCTCAGAGCAGTGAGTGCTGGGCTTTTTGTTTATTTAAGTTAAAGAATAAGATGAATAACAGCTGCTCTTCTTTTTTCTTTTTAACGTTTGATTTTGGACTTGTGCATCTGTGGTCATCAATGAAGTGGGCCTAAAATGTTATTACCTTGCAATGCAGTTTCTGACTTTGGAAACAAGGCTATACTAACCCCATAAGTGAGTTAATCGGCTTCCCCACTTATTATCCTATAAAGGACAAAGATGATCTTGACCATGAAAGTCATCCTGACTTGATGGCCCTGATGGACCTGCAGTTCCTAGCAAAGGGGTAGCTTTGAACGGCCATTGGCATAATCAAGTTTCCTCTTTCTCCTTGTTCCAAGTTTTCTATTTTCACATCTTTCAAAAATGTATTTCATTTAGGTTTTCCAATTCGTTAACATTTAGCTGTTTGGAGAAATGTCATTTTATATAGTTTTTATCTGTAGTTTCAGTTACTATTATTATTATTACTATTATTTGAGTCAGAGTCTCACTCTATTACCCAGGCTGGAGTGCAGTGGCATGATCACAGCCACTGCAGTCTCAATCTGCTTGGTTCATGCAATCCTTCTACTTCAGCCTCCAAGTAGCTAAAACCACAGGTGTGTGCCACTACACCCAGCTATTTTTTTTTTTTTTTTGTAGAGACCAGGTCTCGCCAAGTTGCCCAGGCTGGTCTTGAACCCCTAGGCTCAGGCAATTCTCTCACCTTGGCCTCCCAAAGTGCTGGGATTACAGGCATGAGCCACTGCACCCAGCCTGTGTCTGCTTTTATTATCTTCCTTTTTATTCTTATTTTTATTGTCTTTTTTTTCCCCTTTCATTAATCTTGACCAAAGTTAATACTCCTGTTAATCATTTTTTCCTTTTGCAACTTCTTGTCCTAGGATAGTGACAATGGAGATGTGTTTCTTGGACTTGATGGAAAAGGCTCTGTCCTACTCATAAATGCCAGCTGTGCAGAAAGCTTAACAAAGTGGAACATTCCACTTATAGAGGACCCAACTTGTCTTTTCTATTTCTCTATTTGTCTTCATCTCCTTTGTCTCTTTTTTGTAGAGACAAGAGTCTCATTATGTTGCCCAGGCTAGTCTCAAACTCCTGGGCTCAAGTGATCCTCCCACTTCAGCCTCTGAAAGTGCTGGGATTACAGGCATGGGCCACCACCCAGCCCGCAAGACCTTTCTTGAGAGGTTTCTCTCCTTATTCTCTGATTGCCTCTTTCATGTGAAGAAGGACGCCTCCCCCGTGCCCTGTCACACTTGCAGCCTGGGACTTGTGTCACTGCTCCCTGTGAGCTTCTTAGGAGGAATCCCATCTGCCATGAGACAGACAGCTGGCCTGCTTATTCCTACTAACTGCACCTTTTGCCAAGAAAAGCAAGTCTTAAATATTTCAAACCAGCCCTTACTTGAAAATATGGTTGGTTTACCAGCCACGCTGGTGCCTTTGCCATCTGCCGCTTCCTGGAAATGTTTGCACAGCCCCTTGCTTTCTCCTAAACCTCCTGTTCAAACTTCTCCAAAGCTGTATTGCTCAGTGAACACGTGTGCTGCTGCCCGAGACCCTCACTGAGTTCTACAGCTGGGCTTGTCTTATTTCTGTAAAGACAGTCGAGTGAAGGTGTCTGCGCTGCAGAGCTACTGTGGGGTCACAGGGGCCACTTTTTAATCTATTCAGTAAGAACCAACCATTTCTTGTACTTCTCCACTTTCTTTTACTTCCATCCCTCATTCTAGCAGTCAGCCCTTTTTTTGGAAGCATGCCCTCACTCTCTTTCTCACTCACACAGTCACCAAAGTTCTCCCACTTCACAAAAGTCACTTCATCGGAAAGGACAAGTAGAAGCTGACAAGGCCCCTCCAAGAGGCGGCTGCTGGGCAGCTGGTCATTCTGGCTCCCCACTGAGGGACTCGCTCCCACACACCACCCTCACCATGGGTGAGGTTCAAAGTCACATCTCAGTGACAGACATCTTTACTCCATGAGCCTTCAGTGAGGCTGCTGGGAACAGTCGGAAGTGCAAACGTTTCCGGGTCCACTCTAGTCCTAATGCCACTGAGGAAGAAATAGAAACCATGAGAGGCGGAAGGATCGCCGGAGCCCAGCAGGTCGAGGCTGCGGTGGCCGGAAGTGGCCGCTGCACTCCAGTCTGGGCGACAGAGCGAGACTCCAACTCAAAAAAAAAAAGAAACCATGAGTGTCTTAGTGTGCCAAGTCTGGGTACAGAATGTCCCACGTGTGGCTACTCAGGGGCAGAACCTGAGAGGCAGAATGGACTCCCTTAGCCCACGGATGGGGAGACGATGACCCAGAGACAGTACGTGATTGCTCTGGGAACCTAGAGAGTTCATGGCAGTGAGGAATAGAACCAAGACCTCAATTCCTAGCTCAACCTTCTCTCATAGCCAGAAACTCAAGAAGTGGCCCACACAAGCTCTATAAGGCTTTTTTTATTTTTTTTTGAGTTGGAGTCTCACTCTGTTGCCCAGACTGGAGTGCAGTGGCACACTCCCGGCCACCGCAGCCTCGACCCGCTGGGCTCCAGCAATCCTTCCAAGTAGCCGGAATTACAGGCACACACTACCACGCCCAGCTAATTATTTTTGATTTATTGTAGAGATGAGGTCTCGCCAAGTTGTCCGAGTGGTTCTCGAACCCACGGGCTTAGGCAATCCACTCACCTCGGCCTCCCAAAGTGCTGGGATTACAGGCTGAGCCACCGAGCCCAGCCTATAAGGCTTTTTAAAAAGAATCTAGGCCAGGCTTGGTGGCTCAGCCTGTAATCCAAGTACTTTGGGAGGCCGAGGTGAGTGGATTGCCTGAACCTGTGGGTTCGAGACCAGCCCAGGCAACTTGGCAAGACCTTGTCTCTACAATAAATCAAAAATTAGCCAGGCATGGTAGCATGCACCAGTAGTTCTGGCTACTTGGAAGGCTGAGGCAGAAGGATCGCCTGAACCCAGCGGGTTGACAGTGGGGTGGCCGTGAGTGTGCCACTACACTCCTGCCTGGGTGATGGAGTGAGACTCCAACTCAAAAAAGAAAAAAAAAAAAGAATCTAATTAGCCAGATGTAGTAGTATGCATCTACAGTCCCAGCTACTCAGGAGGTTGAGGCAGAAGGATCGTCTGAGCCCAGGAGGTCAAGGCTGCGGTGAGCTGTGACCATGATGCTGCACTCCAGCCTGGGCTCTGACTTAAAAAAAAAAAAGGCCAATAAAAGCAGAACTCAAACAAGTATGTGTACAACCATGTTCATAGCAGCACTATTCAAAATAGTCAGAATTGGAAGCAATCTCAGTGTCCACTGAGGGGTGAGTAGAGAAACAATGAGGTGTGCACCTACTATGAAAATTTTTTTTTTTTTGAGTCGGAGTCTCATTCTGTCACCCAGGCTGGAGTACAGTGGCACAATCATGACCACCACAGCCTCGACCTGCTGGGCTCAGGCAATTCTTCTGTTTCAGCCTTCCAAGTAGCTGGAACTATAGGTTTATGTCACCATGCCTGGCTAATTTTTCATTTACTGTAGAGATGAGGTCTCACCAAGTTGCCCAGGCAGGTCTTGAACCCCTGGGGCTCAGACAATCCTCTCGTCTCCACCTCCCAAAGTGCTGGGATTACAGCTGTAAGTCACTGTGCCTGACTTTACAATGGAATATTATTCAGCCTTAAAGAGAATTCTGATTCACCCTAAAACATGGAGGATGTTATGCTGAGTGAAATAAGCCAGACACAGAAGAACAAATACTGTATGATTCCACTCATAAGAGGTACTTAGAGCTGTCAAACTCGTGGAGACAAAGAGAATTGGTGGTTGCGGTGCCTGGGAGGAGAGAGGAATGGGGAGTTGGTGTTTAATGGGTACAGAGTTTCAGTTTGGAAAGAAGAAAAATGTGTGGAAATGGATGGTGGGAATGATTGTGTAACAATGTGAATACACTTAATGCCACTGAACTGTACATTTTTAAATGGTTAAAATGGTAAACCCTGTGTTTAACAAAAATACACACAACCTATTTCTTTTTGCCTGAATTCTTCATTCTTACCCCTTCTCCCAACTTTGTTTTTTCATTTTTATTTTTTAAGAGGCAGGATCTTGCTATGTTTCTCAGGTTGGAGTATAGTGGCTATTCACAGACAAGTTCAAGGCACATGACAGCCTTGAACTCCTGGCCTCAAGCAATCCTTCTGCCTCAGCCTCCCAAATAACTGGGACTATAGGTTGGTACCACCATGCCTGGCATCTTCTTCCTACTCTGCCTAAGTTTCCAAGGCCTCTGGCGAGACTGTCTGAAGAGCTGGCTTGTCCTCTCCCCAGTACTTGGCTCCCACCTACGTGAGAGCCCCACTGGCTACCTACTGTTGTATTTGTTAATCACTGATCTGTTCACAAGCCTATCTGCCCTCTCTAGATTGTGAACTCCTGAGGTCAAAGACGTGGAAGCCATCACAAAACCAAGTTCAGTGCCATGAAGCCTGGCTCAGTTGTAATCAACAAAGGCTGGAAAGAGCCAGAGTCAGCAATCACCTCTGGAGGGCACGTGAATGTGTAGCAGGTTTACTACTGACTTCCTTTGTGCTCATTTGAAGACTGAGCTCAGGGGAGAGAGGCTCTTTATATGCTTGAAAGCTCAACAACTGCTCTGAAACATATGTAAGAACATACAGTGTCAGCACAGAAATAAAATCTCTTATTAAGCAAAAATAGGCATTTAAAAACAAAAGGGTAAAATAGGAAAAGAAATAATCTCTTGTGATTTTGGAATACCTTGGAGGTTTACAAAGGAATGCACGGTGTGTGTGTGTGTGTGTGTGTGTGTGTGTGTGTGTGTGTGTGTGTGTGTGTGTGTGTGACAGAGAGAGAGAGAGAGAGAGAGAGAGAGAGAGAGAGAGAATAAGCCCACAGCTTTTTGATTATAAGGTCATCAAATGCCAAACGGACCAGTCATTCTACAAAGAACATGCAGGGATGACATCTATCCCAGCTTCTACTTCCGGTCCTCACCCTCAAAGAGCATCATTGCCCCATCATTTGCTAAGCACTCTTTGTGGGAATGCATTGATGTTGACATTTGTATCAGCGGCTTCCTGGGTGATCACACTGGTGGTGAGACCTAGGGCACAGGGTCTCCAGGTATTGGTTCTGAGGTTGGAACCACCAAGGTCGACTTCTCCACACCCTTCCTTCCTCCCTGCTCCCTGACCACCCAAGACCACCAGTCCATGGAGTGGTGCCTTATTTTGGTCCTGACTCAGAGCTGCACTACTGGTTCCCGTCTTTGGGGTCCATACTAGACTCTGATCTCCAATCCAGGGAAGGGAGCTTCCCAGGCCACCTGGCTCTGGCCAGTGCTTGGTCTTATGACTAGAGTCTTGGCTTGTATCCCAGAAGCCTAATAGTGATCTATCGGAAGGGTACTCCACTACCAGGATTTCTGAGCCTGTGTCCCACCTGCCACTTTCAGAGCTGACGTTAACTTTGATGTCGTAACGGATACTAAGTGTGGCCCACTCAGCTGTACTGCCAGAGCCAGCCTCCACAGGAACGGCCTCTTGGGCTTGGACATGCCGTGGTGGGAGACTCTTCCTCCATCTCCCCTCTCTCCTTATCCTGGGTTTCAGAAAGGAGAGAAGTCCTCATTCTCCAAAGCTTTAGGTGTGATGCTACTTGCTCCACTGGCGATCAGTGGACCATTCTCCTGGTGTACAAAGCAATCCTTTCATCTAGGCAACAGAAACAATCCCCATGCATCTCACTCCCTGGTCACGGGATCAATCAAGTGCCCAACATTCCAGAGC
Organism: Cephalopachus bancanus; assembly: GCA_027257055.1. Lineage (NCBI taxonomy): Eukaryota > Metazoa > Chordata > Mammalia > Primates > Tarsiidae > Cephalopachus > Cephalopachus bancanus. The sequence continues at coordinate 9,899,075 of JAPVLO010000097.1, read as the reverse complement.
TGAGAGTCAGGTCCCAGATTTTTTTTTTTTTTTTTTTTGAATTGGAGTCTCACTCTGTCACCCAGACTGGAGTGCAATGGCCGCTGCCGGCCACCGCAGCCTCGACCTGCTGAGCTCCAGCAATCCTTCCACCTCAGCCTTCCAAGTAGCTGGAATTACAGGCGTCCACTACCAGGCCTGGCTAATTTTTTGATTTATTGTAGAGATGAGGTCTCACCAAGTTGCCCAGGCGAGTCTCAAACCCGCGGACTCAGGCAATTCACTCACCTCAGCCTCCCAAGGTGCGGGATTACAGGCTGAATCATCAAGCCCGGCTAAGGTCCCAGATATTAACAGACCTGTGCAGTGTGCTTACGCTGGGGGCCACTAAGCACTCCGGCTCCTTCAGCATCTTCAGCCACCTTCAATACAATAATATTCCCGAGGCACAAGAATCTCTCAAACTAATTACATTTTGCCCTCCAAAAAAAGTCAGTAAAAGCATATATACAAACAAAACAGGAAGACCAAAAAACCCATTACACACTTTTAAAATGGCTAAAATCTGCCCATGAAAAAAACACTTCAAGTTACTCTTGGAAACTGCCATTCAAGAAATAGCCATGACCTATACTTCCGATTGTTGTTCTTGACGGTAAAAAGGATTTTCAAAACTACAGGTTTTTCCCAAGGATGAAAGAGTCTTGTCTGAGGAATGTCTCTTCGCACACACAGACCTGAATAACAAATACTAAGACAAAACACAAGCGGAGCGATGCCAACAGCAGCACAACTCAGTACAACATGTCAGCCACAGGACTTTGAACTTCCTGGCTTTGTCAACAGATGTCATAACCTCCGTGGTATTAGAACAGAGTTTGGTATTTAAAGCAGGTTTGTTTTTTAAACATTCATTTCAATCAATCCTAAGACACATTTTCTGTTTAAGGGAAAACGGGGGGAAGACTGTTAAGTGGGAACATGCTAGGCAGTCAAGTATTTGGGGGAGAAGCAGAGATTCGGGTTTATTGTTTTGTTGGTTTTTAAATGTATGTGACTCAAGAAAAAAGTGTTGCACACAAGGCCCTCCATTGCCTGTTTTTTCAATCCAGATACAGTCATAAACCTCCCTTTTAAATGGGTTGTAATTTTTCAAATACAGTCTCATACCATCATCTTGCCTCTGCTCTGCAAGTTCTCTCTGCCTGGAATAATTTCATAGGCCTGTCCACACAATTCCTACTCATCATCTAAAAATCCATCTCCTGAAAACTTTTCCTGAATATGCCTGATTGGATCACAACCCCTTGCCATTGTGCATGCCAAACTCGACTGAAATGTGTGGTCTCCCTGATCAGGGTGCGTGCTATTCATCTTTGTACACTCAGGGACTAGCAACAGAGACTTGCAGATGAGAAGGGCCTGATACATTTTACATGACTGCACCATATCATCAGAGCTGGTAATATAACCCGTAAGGTCACAATACTGTTTTATAAAAAAAATCCCTTTTCGTATACTAGGGACAATTGGAATCAAGGACTGGGACATTCTCTCTGCCCCTCATCTTTGCCCAGTTACCGCCATGGGGCTAGAAAGAGCTCTACAGAGAGGATCTAAAACTGGATCTTTCTGCTTCCAAGTCCAAAAATGCCAGGAAAGATTTTGACTGGCTCCTGGACCAACCGGCTGTGGTCTGGAAGGCAGAGAAATATAAGAACAGGGAAACTTACTCTTGAACTTCATGGTTGGAAACAGGAAGGAGCATTTTCTCAGAGAAAGATATGGGAAGTGCTAGCAGACAAAACAATGAATATCTTTTGCCTATCTGCCATGCAAAGTGTGATCACAGACAGGCAACATCCACATCACCTGGGAGCTTATAAGGCAGGGGCCCCCAACCTCTGGGCTGTGGACTGATACCAGTCCGTGGTCTGTTAGGTACGGGGCCACACAGCAGGAAGTAAGCGACAGGCAAGCAGAGCTCTGCCTTCTGTCAGACCAGTGGGAGCATTAGATTCTCATAGGAGCAAGAAACCCATTGTGAATGAATGGCACATGTGAGGAATCTAGGTTGCATGCCCTTATAAGAATCTAATGCCTGATGATCCCCGCTCCACATCCCATCCATGGAAAAATTGTCTTTCACAAAACTGGTCCCTGATGCCCAAAAGGTGGAACTGCTGTTGTAGGGAATGCAGAATCCCAGGCCCCAGCCCCGGGCTTCTGAGAAGCATCTGCGTTGGAACAGATGTGTAGGTGACATGCGTGCACATTAAAATGTGGGGAGTTCTGTTCTAGAAACCCTAATTCCAGCAGCAAGGCTCCAGAACTTTCTCCAGCTGGTGTGGGAATGTGCTGCTCTGCCAGGGACAGGCAGATTCCAGCTCTCCCACAGGTCACAGAGGTGGAAATGTAAGCCAGATGGTCTCGGAGTCTGTCTGAAGGTAGACCCACATACGGATGTCACTAAGCCAGCCTTCCTTTTAGGTTAACAAGCAAATCTAATACAAAATTTGTACTCTACGAACAGGATCTCTTTTTCTCCTAGAACCCAAGGAACTATTCCAAGTCCACCGGCTAGAAACCACAGCTTAGGCTGACACCTCTATTTGGCATTTAAAGAATATTCAATTAGCCCTTGTTACCCATCCTAGGACTTACCAAGATCAGTGTAATTATTAATAAGCGACAACTCATGCTAAACTCCAGACATGACTACTAACAGTATTTAGCATCACCTCATTAAAATATATGAATGATTACTTTTGCCAGGTTATCAGAATATAAATACAATGGGATTGAAAACATAGGTGAGCAACAGAAAGAGATTAGGTTCATGTAAAGAAATGATTTATTTTAAATCTAGAGAAATATTAGGTGACTTTTAACAAACTCCTACATTTTATGGAAGAAAAAACAAGAAAATGAAACTAGAAAAATATGACAGGAATACCTAGTTCATAGAAAGTAACCAAAATGAGCTAAGGGCATAACATGTCCCAGACATCTGGCTTTGCAGTGTCACATACGTCATCTCATGTGATCCCCATGACAACTCTACCCAGGAGGGTACTTAGTCCCATTTAATAGATGCTGAAGCTGAAGCTCACAGAGGATAAACACCTTGCTCAACGCATACCATTTGTTTGCTTGTTTGTTTGTTTGAGTTGGAGTCTCACTCTGTCACTCAGGCTGGAGTATATTGGCACGCTCAAGGCCACCATAGCCTTGACCTGCTGGGCTCCGACGATCCTTCCGCCTCAGTCTTCCAAGTAGCTGCAACTACAGGCACGCGCTACCACACTGAGTTAATTTTTTATTTATTGTAGAGATGAGGTCTTGCCAAGTTGCCCAGACGGGTCTCGAACCCGCGGGCTCAGGCAATCCACTCACCTCAGCCTCCAAAGTGCTGGGATTATAGGCTGAGCCACTGAGCCCGGCCAGACACAGTTTGTTTTTTGTTTGTTTGTTTGTTTGTCTTTAGTTGGAGTCTCACTCTGTCACCCAGACTGGAGTGCAGTGGCCGCTCCCGGCCACCACAGCCTCGACCTGCTGAGCTCCAGCGATCCTTCCGCCTCAGCCTTCCAAGTAGCTGGAACTACAGGCGCGCGCTACCACACCCGGCTAATTTTTTTTAATTTATTGTAGAGATGAGGTCTTGCCAAGTTGCCCAGACGGGTCTCGAACCCACGGGCTCAGGCAATCCACTCACCTCAGCCTCCCACAGAGTGGGATTACAGGCTGAGCCACCAAGCCCGGCTCAGACACAGTTTTAACAACAGAATAGTTGGGACTAAAACCCAGCTCTCCTGAGCCTTGTGCTGATCCTGCTTTTTCACCTCCAGGTTAACTTCAATGGTGGCTTTCCCTAATCCTGAAGATGTCAACTTGACTCAGTTCTCAACCCTGGTTGCATATCCTGAATCTTGTGAGAAGCTAAAACACATCCACACCCACCCACACTCACACTCACACACACCACTGATATCCCGTTCCATGTCAATCTAATAGGAATTTCTTAGAATAAAGCCCAGAAATCAGCATTTTACAAGAGATCTCTTTGTAATTCTCATATGAAGATACGGTTGAATACTGATTACTGATATATTACTAGTCTGGGTTAAAGTAGTCATAAAATTGCCCAATATTATGGGACCACTTCATCATCCTGAGGAAGGGGCCAGAATCTGGTGAAACAAGGGATGGTCATTGCCATCCCCATCATCAGAACATTTATAGTGCTGTTTTACATTCCCACTGGCAGTACATGAGCATTCCAGTTCCTTCACATCCTTATAATTATCTGTCTATGTTATTGTAGTCATCCCAGTGCATTCGAAGTGGTATCTCACTGTGGTTTTGGCTAATATTTCCCAGATGACTAATGACATCAAGCAGATTTTTTATTTTGTTTTGTTTTGTTTTTTTGAGTAGGAGTCTCACTCTGTCACCCAGACTGGAGTGCAGTGGCTGCTCCTGGCCACCACAGCCTCGACCTGCTGGGCTCTGGCGATCCTTCCGCCTCAGCCTTCTAAGTAGCTGCAACTACAGGCGTGTGCTACCACATCCGGCTAATTTTTTTGATTTATTGTGGAGATGAGGTCTTGCCAAGTTGCCCAGGCGGGTCTCGAACCTGCGGGCTCAGGCAATTCACTCACCTCAGCCTCCCAAGGCACGGGATTACAGGCTGAGCCACTGAGCCTGGCTCAAGCAGATTTTCATGGGCTTATTGACCATCTGTTCAATCTTCTTTGAAGAACTATTTAGATTTTTTGCCCATTTCTGAAATGGGGCTGTCTTTTTTATTACTGAGGTGTAGGCATACTTTATATATTCTAGACACGAATTTCATATCAGATATATGATTTGTTTGTAGGTTGTCTTTTCACTTTCTTGGTGGTGTCCTTTGCTGCTCTAGAGTTTTTAATTTCGATTAAGTTCAATTTACCTATTTTTTCTTTTGTTGCTTGTGCTTTTGGTGTCATGGACACATTTTAAGTAGCAAGGAATTCTAAGTCACTATTTCATCCAATATCTTAAATAACACTATACATGTATCATACCATTATAGCACAGTTTCCTTTTTATAGAGCCATTCGTTTGTTCTAACTTTAAACATTATTTTTTTACTTTACAGCATGATCTATCAAAATTACGTGCACAGGATTATAATAAGCCTCCAGTGTGATATTACGGAAGATGTCAATACCATGCTATGTGATATGAATCTAAGGTTTTGTGATTCAGTTGAAATTTGAGGAATTGGAGACCTCATAAGCAATTATATTTAATGGAGGAGAGTAGAAAACCTCATGTAGCAATTCTTCAAATTCTTCAGAGTAATTCTGAAGAGGTTGGTGATCAGTTCTTTAAAGCAGGAATACTCATTCCTCTTCCTTTATTTCAGCACTTTAAAGATGTCATTGCATTGTCTATTGGTATTCACGGCTTCAGTTGAAAACTCAGCCATTAAGCTTTATGGTTGTTTCTTCAATTTAAGGTAATGCATTTTTTTCTCTAGTTGACCTCAAGATTTTGTCTTTATCTTTGGTTTTCAACAGTTTGACTAGGCTACAGCTAAGTATGGTTTTCTTTTATGTTATATTTGGTATTGGTGAGCTTCTGGAAGACTGGGTTGATGTTCCTCAACACTTTTAAAAAGTTCTCCGCCATTATCCCCTCAAATACTGCTTCTGCCCAATCTCTCTCTCTTCTTTTCTTCTAGAACTCTAATTACATATACATTAGATTTTTTGAACATTTCCCTCCACACATCTTTTAAGCTTTGTTCTGTTCTTTCCATTCTTGCTTCCTCTTTGTGTTTTGCTTTATTTTCTATTTATAGGCCTTGAGTTCACCAATCCTGCTATATTACATCAAGCGTGCTCTTAGACTCAATAAATTATTAATTTCAGATGTATTTTTCATTTCTATAGTAAATTTTTTTAACAGATTCTAATTTTGCACTGAAATTTTCTCATCATTTTATCCACCTTTTCCTCTATTTTTAAACATATTTCCAGTTATTTTATTTTGCTTTTTTATTTTTTTTTTTGAGTTAGAGTCTCACTCTGTCACCCAGGCTAGAGTTCAGTGGCACACTCACGGCCACTGCAGCCTCAGCCTGCTGGGTTCAGGCAATTCTTCTGCCTCAGCCCTCCAAGTAGCTGGAACTATAGGCAGGTACCACCACTCCCAGCTAATTTTTTGTTTTTATTATAGAGATAAGGTCTGTCCATGTTGCCCAGGCTGTTCTTGAACCCGTGGGCTCAGGCAAACCTCTCACCTCAGCCTCCCAAAGTACAGTGATTAAAGGCGTGAACCACCACATCAGGCTATCCAGTCTTTTTTTTTTTTTTGAGTTGGAGTCTCACGCTGTCGCCCAGACTGGAGTGCAGTGGCATGCTCCCGGCCACTGCAGCCTCAACCTGCTGGGCTCCAGCGATCCTTCCGCCTCAGCCTTTCAGGTAACTGGAACTACAGGCGTGCGCTACCATGCCTGGCTAATTTTTGATTTATTGTAGAGACGAGGTCTTGCCAAGTTGCCTAGGTGGGTCTCGAACCCGCGGGCTCAGGCGATCCACTCGCCTCAGCCTCCCAAAGTGCTGGGATTACAGGCTGAGTCACCGAGCCCAGCCTATTCAACCATTTTTAAATCACTGCTAACTCCAATATCTGGATAATTTTCAGTTCTCTTCCTATTATTTTCCCCACTTGATTATCTGCCAGGTTTTCCTGCCTATTTCCATGTCTATATCTTTGACATTGTATATAAAAGAACTACAAGGCCTGAGGGTGATAGCTCCTACCAGGAAACATTCCCTTTTTCTTCTAATAGTGATGAGCTCGATCCAATCAGGGACTGAGTAACTTAGGAGTGGACTACACTCTAGTAACTTAGTCCACCTCTATTTTATCTAGTCTTCCATTGTGGCCTTCCCAGATCTGTGCTTAAGAGCTTGGCAGATCTCTGTCTCCTCATTCATAAAAGTTCTGCCTTGGAGAGGTTCTGACCTCATCTTTTTAGCCTCCCATCCCATACAGGTTCAAAATCTGGCAGCTGTCTTTAGGGAAAGATTCATTGTACTTTTGCTGTAGACCCCTCCTTTCTAGCAGGACTGTGTCTCCTGAATACCCTGAGACTATGAGAGCTTTCACTTTGCCTTTCTGGGCCAACTTGCAGCCTCCTGTACCACCCCAGAACTCAGCAAATTTCCCATGGGGGCACCAGGCTTGCCTCTGGGGCTACTCTAGTTTCCAATCCATCAGGCTAGTTCCACGTGACCACCTAACGCTCTGCTAGTTTCTCTTTCTCTCAGAATATTTCCTTTTCTTGGAACAAGCCAAATCCTTAGCCCACACCCAGAATCAGCAAATATTTTCCCTCCTTCCCTTCCTACCTCCCTCTACCATGAAGAAAACAATCTGTGTTACTCAGTATACAGAGGAAAGATTCTTCACGCTCTAGAAGTTTAATTTCATTCTCATTGCTTTCATAGCTCTCCAATCTCTTTCAAAATATGATTTTTGCAATTTGTTTTTCCCCTAGTTGCTTCCATTGAAATGTTGGCCTGTTACAAGGTATACAACATTCTACTCTGAAGTGGAAGGTCTCCCTTTATTACTACATGAGAAAACTAAGACCCAAAGAGATGGTCTAAGCCACTGATTTTCAAGCCAGCCTTGACCAACCACTATTTTCCTAGAGTCACTGGATGCCATAGTGAAGCAATGTGGACAGGCTTTATTTTATTTGTTCCTAACAACTTCCTGATCAGTGACAATTGTATTAACTCATCATGACAATTTTAATTAGCTTTAAAAAAAAATCACAGTCTAGGATTTTGTGTATACCAGCCTGGAGCAATAGGGTTTTTTCAAGGGCATGGCCTCTCTCTCTTCACACAGGGGTTCGGGTACAATGCGACTGATGGCGATCACTATGGCAGGTTAGAAGTGAGGGGAATACTCACTTCCTTCTCCTTATGATTCCATCTCTGTCCATGGGAGAGGAAACTCTTCTACCTTCACTTCTACCCTTTCATTCTCTTCCAAGTTCACTCCAAGGGCAATCATCGTTCATCTCATTGCACATTTATTGAGTTAGTGGGGCTCCAATGCTTTAAAGGAAGGAACCTAGACTCCACATGGTCTCTTTCTTCTCTTGAATCCATGCAATGCATTCTCTTGATCCTCTGTCTCCACGGGTTGGGGTTGAGGAAGGAAGATGGAAAGGAAGCCAGGCTAGGGAACAGAAAGCCTACATCTCCCAGCCAGGGCTCAGCTTTGTTTCTGCTTTATGTTAACTGAATTTTTTTTCCTACTTGTCTTCTGTTCCTTGTCCATATGTTCTCTTAGTCCATATCCCAAGAAAAGGAGAAGTGGGTACTAAAATTCAAGTACCAAAACATCGAACTCTTTAACACAGGCATAACTTCAGAAACATGTAGATCTTTGCTCTTGGACTTGCAATCTTCCTGGCACAGTTATGCAAAAAGTGTTAGCTCTTCCCTGGGTTGGGTGTCTGACTTTTCTCTTTGGCGCTCATATTCCTTAAAAGTCCATATTAATACTGTGTCTGCTTAAGTGATGTTTCATGGTACCTTTGGAATGCTTTTTTCATCTATCTCTTTGGGTATTCTACTTCAGCTTGTCCTAGAATACCCAATTGGGTTGTTAGATTGTGTCATTTCCTATTATAATTTTCTTTAAATAGAAGGGCTATAAATTTGTTAAGTATTTCTTCTTTTCCAAGTAGTATCAAAAGCCAAATAATGTGGACATTCTTAGAACACCCAATTGTAGAAGGCAAATGGAGAATCTGAGACTCTGCTAATTCCCATTCAAACTCAATTCAGTGACAACCTGGTCTGGAGTTGCTTAATTCTTCATTCTCAGACTTAAACACACTCATCCACTGTCAGATTTACTTTTACAATGATGGATTTCTGCCAGTTATTTTTTTAAAAACTTTTGTCCTACTGATTACAAAGGTCTATGAATCTCCAAAGTCAATCAGTACTCTGTGCTTCTGGAAAGGAAGGGCATGTGACCAAGGTGTTTTTATTTTCTAAGTTGTTTTGATTCACTCAAAGCACAGATCTAATCTCTACAGACTATTTTTAGAAAGTAGATGAATTTAAGCTCAAAGGATTGTTTCAGTGAGAATTAAATAAAGGCACCATAATTATACTTACTCCAAGGCTATGAGGATTTTCTCATCTCTTTTTGACAATAACTTCAATTCACATTATTGTTATACTTAGCAATATTACAGGTGAAAGAATAGATTCACCAAAAGATAAATATCCAAACCACAGACCCTGACACTTCCTCACAATGTTCCAAAGTAGAAAATGTGGTGCCCATGAGGTAAAAACTCATTGGCTGTTTTTCACCTGCCTCCTTCCTTTGAGTCAAAAAATTCCTGAAGTAACATCAGTTGGAAGAAGCAGTTGGAAGTGGTTAGGTTTAATGAAGTCATGAGCTTGGGGACCTCATCACGAGATCTGTGCCCTTATAAAAAGAGACCAGGGCTTGCTGTCCTCCCAGTCCACCCAGATGCACAGACAGGGTATGTGAGCACAAAGCAAGAAGGCAGCCATCTGCAATCCAAGGAAATAGCCTTCACCAGACACCCACCCTGCTGGCACTTTGGTCTTGGCATCAAGCAATCCTCCCACCTAAGCCTCCAGAATGGTGAGAAAATAAACGTTTGTTGTTTAAGCCACCCATCTGTGGTATTTTGTTATGGCAGTTGGGCAAAGACACTGCCTTGCTCTTTTTGAGAGTTTAAGAAATGAAAGTTAAAAACAAAAAAGACTAAATGTTTCAGAAGATGCTTTCATTGAATTAGAAGTAAAAAAGGAAAAGGGTTTTGCGTTTTTGCAGGGATGAAGTTGAGGACAAATGATATTCACTGAGCACTGCTAGAGAGGTGACATGAAAAGCCAAGCCCCACTTCGCAGCACCCTACATTAGGTCAGTTCTGGAGGTTTCTAGGCAAATAATGTCAATATCGCAGGGCAAGTGTGGAGATATGGGCATATTCTGAATGTTGTAGGGACAAAACCTGCATAGAGGTGATGCCTACACTACATCTGAAGAGAAAACAGAAATTACCAGGTGAGGGACCAGGCATGGTGGCTCATACCTGTAATTCCACGGCTTTGGGAAGCTGGGGAAGGAGGATTCCTTGAGGCCAGAAGTTTGAGACAAGCCCGGGCAACACAATGAGACTTGTCTCTGAAAAACAAAAAATTTAATTGGGTGTGGTGGCTCATGCCTGAAATCCTAGCTACTCGGGAGGTTGAGGTGGGAAGATTGCTTGAGCCCAGGAGTTCAAGGATGCAGTGAGCTATGATTGTGCCACTGCGCTCCAGCCTACGCAACAGAGTGAGATCCTGTCTCTAAAAAAACCAAAAGAAATTACCAGATGAGAAAAGGTGGAAAGGACATTCTATGGAGAGGGAATAGCATGAACAAGCCCAGCAAACGCTACGCCACTGGGCCTTAACTGGAATGCCAAGTGTGGGGTAGGTAGTGGCCACTGTCAAAGCCAAAGGAAAATGGAAGAGAAAAAAAAAATCTGTGGCTTAAAACTCCCCTTCCCTAGCAAGGTATCTAAAAAGTCCCACGGAGACTTCCACTCATTTAAAGAGGGTGGCTGGACCCAGGACACCTGGCATGTAGTCTTATCAGCAGCCCAGAGTAACCCTCGACATGGAATGCAGAAGAGTTTTTCCCACCCTCGTGCACATATGTCCTTGTGCCATGTTCATGAGAGAGCATCGAACCAGCAGGGAGAGTCCCGGGTCCTCCCTTGATGGGTCACAAACTCACTGAGTCACCTCAGGCAGACCAATCCCATCTGGATTTCAAGTTCCTCCTCTATAAAACTAAGGAACTATCTAGTAAGTATTTATCAGAGACTAAATTTTGTTTTTCATTTAATGCCTTTCTTAGAAGGGGGCAGAGGAACTTTATCCATCCCCCAACTTGCTCCAGTGAGAATTTTCAAGAAGCGTAAAGAGATAGATTGATACAGATACAACATTTCAATGAGAAGTAGAGAAGAAACATGAAGGAAAGGGGGAAACAAGGAGAGGGAGGCAGAGGGGGCTCTGACACAAAATCCACACCCGGGTGGTATTCACATGCAGTGGAAAGGGCTGTGCAGAGTGCGGAGGGGCTCGTGAGAATGGCTGCATGCTTCCTGGCAGCCAACACAAAGATGCGTGATCAGTTGCATAGAGTATCCCTAAGGTGTCGGTTAACCAATGCTTGGGAGAAGCCATTCAATGTTAGCCTGTCTTCTAAGTTAAAAATGAAAATGGGCCAGGCTCGGTGGCTCAGCCTATAATTTCAGCACTTTGGGAGGACCCGAGATGAGTGGATTGCCTGAGTCTGTGGGTTCGAGACCAGCAACTTGGTGAGACCTCATCTCTACAGTAAAATAAAATAAAATAAATTAGCTGGGTGTAGTAGCGCGTGCCTGTAGTTCCGGCTACTTGGAAGGCTGAGGTGGAAGGATTGCCAGAGCCCAGCAGGTTGAGGCTGGGGTGGCTGTGAATGTTCCACAGCACTCTGCCTGGGCGACAGAGTGAGACTCCAACCCCGCCCAAAAAAGAAAACGTTGTTCCAGACATTCAAGCATACGTTCCACAGCATGCAGAGAGCCTTTAACCTAATAGATCTGTCAACTGCCACAATAAGGCCCAATATAATGACCCAGAGCAAAAAAAAAAAAATGTGTGTCCTGTCCCCTCCAATCTACAAGGTACATCTCTTCAAGAAACTTACAAATACAGAAATCTGAACTGATTCCCACAAAAGACACCTGGGCTGCTGGCATGGACCCACCCTTCCTCTGGGTGCAGCCAGGAGCCCACCAGTGTCCTCCTCTATCAAGAAGAGAACAATGCCCGTCATTGGCTCCTTTTCATAAAGACCTGTTAAAGCCTGTGGACCCCTACACACGCAAATACTCTGAAGGCAAGAAGTACACATTTCAGAATTTCGCAGCAGAACTCCAGGTAGCTCAGTTTATTCATCTAGACAGGAAGAATTTGCTGATTGTCTTATGTTGCCATCTCCAAAACGGTGAGGCCAGCAATACACTTGGATGTCCCTGCCACACTTCTGTCCATCATCAACTGAGCATGTGTGCAGGACAAAGTATCTGGTCCCTGCTCTGTGTGATATCAGGACTCCGCCTGTGTGAGCCCCGTCACCATCCAAGAGCTCATGACGGTCCAGAGAATGCTCAGCTTGCTCTAAACACAGCCATCTGAGGGAGCAGTGCTCTCTCCTAGGGAATCTCAGAAGTCATACTCCTTCAACATGTCACCGTACCTAAGACACGGCTCTCTCTCCCCCAGTGAGACCCATCTCACTGGTACTTCCATCATTTTTCCTTCAGGTACAAGTTTCTAGTAATCGATCAATCCTTTCTGGTTCCAAATTTTTTCTTAATGATCATTATTCCATTTTACAAGGAGGTTAATTACCTACCCATAGTTACACCTAATAAGTGGAGGATGCTGTGATCTTTATGTAGATGGGCACATTGCTTTCTTTTTTTAGAGCTCTTGGACAGTGATGGGGCTCACACATAACATTTTAGAGTTGTGGGGTACAAGTGAGGATTTACTATATAAGTAAGTTGCACACAGGTGAAGTTTGGACTTCTAGCTGGCCCTTGTTCCCCCGACAGTGGACCTGGTACCCAGTCTGCTCAAGATTCGGTGGCCAGGTTTAAGCTCTGTATAAACAAAGATGCAGCCATTTTCACAATATGTTGGGGGTAGCATACTGAAGCCTTTTTTTTTTCAATGTCATTGTTAAATAGGTGATACAATCATGATTCTGAAAACCAAACTATAAAAATATACACAGTGACACGTCTCCCCCCCTCATAGCCTCTGTCTATCCAGTAGCCACTTCCCACCATATGCCACCATGTTTCTTAGGTATCAAGTTTCTTTATGCACATGTAAGTGAATATGAATACAGACTCTGGATTTGGTTTCTCTTTTTAACAAAAAAGTCAGCCTATTACACATATTGTTATACTCCTTGCATTTTTCACTTAGTAACATAGATGCTCCTTAATTCACGACAGGGTTGCTATCCTGAAAAACCCATCATAGCAAATCAAGCCATCATACCCGGGGACTGTCTGTGTAGTGTGGGGATCTTTCCCTGGCAGTACATATCGTGCTCTCAATCTCTCTTTTTTTTTTTTCTAGTTCGAGTCTCACTCTGTCACCCAGGCTGGAGGGCAGTGGCACACTCACGGTCACCCCAGCATCAACCTGCTGGGCTTGGGGAATCCTTCCGCCTCAGCTTTCCGAGTAGCCAGAACTATAGGTGCACACTACCATGCCTGGCTAATGTTTTGATTTTTATTGTAGAGACGAGGTCTTGCCAAGTTACCCAGGCTGGTCTCAAATCCACGGGTTCAGGCAATCTACTCGACTCAGCCTCCCAAAGTACTGGGATTACAGGCTGAGCCACCAAGCCTGGCCTCAATCTCTTTTTTTACAGTACAGGACACTGTGATTGTTTTCAGTCCTTTGCTCCTTTAAACAATGCTGGCTAATAACCCTGCACATATATCATTTATACATATACTTGTAGAAATATATCTGAAGGGTAGGTTCCGAGAGGCAGAAGTACTGGGTCCAGAGGGTACAACATGTGCAAGTGCAGAAAGTCACGTAGATGTTTTGCAGAGAGAAGACATGACTGAAAAGCACAATGGGTGAACTCTGTGGTTTGCTCAGAATCTCGGCCAAGAGTTCCCAGTCAGCCGTGTGCAATGCGTGTGGTCTGGCCCGTACCCGGTTCATGTCTGGGGGCTGCTGGCATTCAGCTGTCCTGGTGACTGGGCCATGGCTGTCCCTGTTACACGTCCTGACAGTGTGGCTCTGCTTTGCCCAAGTTGCAGGGTGAGCTCCCGTGACAACCTAGTTCCTGTCTGTTCATCTGATCCCCATTACCCTCCATCAGCCCCTTGGTTCGCTGGAGAGGTTTTCTACATCATGGTTTCCTGTAAGGAAAATTGCAACAGCCATGGGTTCACCATGATAACGCCTTCCCTAGGAGGATGTGCTCGGAGCCGTCACACTCAGACTGTCTCAGATACCACCACATTACAGAGAAAAGCGGCCCACCCGGGTTCAAGTCTGAGCTCCCTTACTCTGGCTCAGAAAATTGATGTAGCATCTTGGTTTCCTCATATCTAAAAGGGAGAAACAGGGTCAAGCACGGTGGCTCACGCCTATAATCTCAGCACTTTGGGAGGCCAAGGTAGGAGGATTCCTTGAGACCAGGAATTCAAGACCAGCCTAGGAAACATAGACCTCGTCTCTACAAAAAACCAGAAAATTTTCCAGGTATGGGGGCACACCTGTAGTCCCAGCTACTCAGGAGGTCTGAGTCCAGGAGGTTGAGGTGACAGTGAGCCATGATCGTGCCACCGTATTCCAGCCTGAGCAGCAGAGTGAGACTACAACTCAAAAATAAGTAAATAAATAAAATAAAAGGGAGAGAGAAGCACGTGGCTTGATTCAAACAAAATTGTGATGAGAATTAAATAACAAACGTGTGTCAAAGTACCTACCACATACCTTAGCACACGGTGAGCACACAATTCATGTTAGTGGTGACCTCACTTTGTACTTTTTTAATCTATCAGGTGTTCTATCTATGAGTGCCAAGTATACCTGCGCCAAAAATCTGACTGGTTAATGGGCTGCTGTCTATGGAGGAAAAATCATATTTTGTTTTGCCAGTGGCATGAGGAGAGAGGCCTGGGACTTCTGTTGGCTAGGGAACAGGAGAAAGGAAAGCTCAGGAGTCCCTTACCCCCTTTCTGGAGCAGGAGTGGACAGCTTGTGGGTGCATCCAGACCATGGAGTGTGAGTTAGCTTACAGGCCTGCCTGGGCTGGTCAGCACTCTAGGCCCTCAGGAGGGGCATGCCTCCCCCCGACACATAAAAGTGAACACAGTCACAGCCACAACTGTAGCTGCATCACACACTAACACACAGGGACATTCCAACATGCCAGGACTAAGGGACCTGCCAACTTGGAGAGCCAAACAAACCCCAGCTCAAACCCATAAAGTTCAGGGGTGCCTGAGAGGCCTGGGGGCATTCACTGGAGAGGCTCCCAGCCCCGCCCAGCAGGAGTGGCCAGTGACAGGCAGAGCCCCAGAACAAGTGTTCATTTCATTAAACCTCCTGGCCTGGGAGAGTGGCAGGTGACCACTTTCCTTAATTAGTCACAGCCTGGGAAGAGAGTGCACCTGGCAGGGTGTTGGCCCCACCTGCGGGCCATAAAGCAAAACAAGAAACACCTCTGCAAGGTGACCGGGAAGTCTGAGCTCACCTTCTTTACCTTGGCACCAACTGAAAATTTGTTAGGAACCCTCTCCAACCATGATACTCAGGAGCTACGCCCAGAACAGCAAGGCACCAGCAGTCCAGGTCTTCCCTTCCCCAGCTAGTGAGCCACCAGACCACCTGCATACAAAGTACAAAGAGGCCCAGGCATCTGCTTAGGCGGCTGCAGGGCCCAACATCTGTCTGCCTTTGTAGTGGTGGACGAACAGGTGGGATTCAGGTCTGTGCTTCCTGAGAATGGCACCATGACAGCATCCACATCAGATTTGTGTGTCAGGGTCTCACTCTATCACCCAGGCTGGAGTGTAGTGGCTCTGTCACGGCTCACCACAGCCTTGACCCCCTGGGATCAGATGACCCTCCTCAGCCTCCCAACAGCTAGGACTAAAGGCACATGCCACCATGCCCAGCTAATTTTAAAAATTTTTTGTAGAGATGAAGTCTCACCATGCTGCCCAGGCTGATCTCAACCTCCTAGGCTCAAGTGATTCTCCTGCCTCAGCCCCTGAGTAGCTGGGACTACAGGTGCATGCATTAAAAACATTTTTTTTTCTGGTAAAGACAGGGTCTCATTGTGGTGCCCAGGCTGGTTTAGAACTCCTCACCTCAAGCGATCCTCCTGCTTCAGCCTCCCAAAATGCCAGGATTACAGGCATGAGCCACTGTGGCCAGCAGGATGCTTGAACACAGATGTAACCGTGGGTCTGTTTCCCTGTGCAGCAACCCACCCCCACAGCTCACACAACAAGAAGACAAATGTGGAAACATGGCCAGGGAGATCTTGCTCCCTACACAGTCTTCCCCTCAATACCCACCCCCCAAACTGCACAGAAACAAATAAAATTACAAATTCAGTCTACTGGCCAGTAGGGTTTACATGGTACGAAGCAATTAGTTGTTGACTTAAAGAATTCTTCTCGCTACATACCTGATTGGTTATTTTAGAGTCATATAAACAAGCCCAACTTACTTGTATTTAACTGTCTGGCCTTAAAGTTAGACACTGTCTACTTAAATATATAAACAAAAACAACATCAACAATTTCAACCCGGCCGGCCATGGTGGCTCATGCCTGTAGGCACAGCATTTTGGTAGACTGAGGTGGGAGGATTGCTAGAGCCCAGGAGTTAGAGACCAGCCTGGACAACACAGTAAGACCTTATTTCTTAAAAAAAAAAAAAAAATCGGCCAAGTATGTAGTCCCAGCTACACAGGAAGTTGAGGTGGAAGAATTGCCTGCACCCAGGAGGTCAAGGCTACGGTGCGCCTTGACTGTGCTTCTGCACTACAGCCTGGGAGACAGAGCGAGATCTGACTCAAAGAAAAAAGAAAAAAAATCTTAACCTAATGAACAACTAGGTTATTTATAAAGTGCCAATGTAGAGTCAAAAAGGGGGAAAGCAAGCTTGGATTGCTTTTAGTAAGGAAGGGGAGAAATTTAAACAGGAAAAAAATGAATGAATGATTATGCTTTAAACAAAGTCTACTTTTGGGGATAAAACAGGAAAATAAGCGTGAGGAGGCACACGGGGTGCCAGGCTGCCAAGATGTCTGTCAGGCACAGCATGAACGAATAGTTATGTTCAAAAAACTGCACCAAGTAAATATCCACGAAAACTCTTTCAAGTCCACATGTTGTTCCTTCGAATTCATGCATCCAAACTTAGCTTTCCTATTTTAAAAAGTCTGCTTGGCCGGGCATGGTGGCTCATGCCTATAATCTCAGCACTTAGGGAGGTTGAGGTGAGAGGACTGCCTGAGTCCATGGGTTTGAGACCAGCCTGGGCAACTTGGTGAGAACTCATCTCTACAATAAATCAAAAAAGTAGCCAGGCGTGGTGGCGCGTGCCTGCGGTTCCGGCTACTCGGAAGGCTGAAGCGGAAGGATCACCTGAGCCCAGCAGGTCAAGGCTGTGATGGCCGTGAGCATGGCATAGCACTCCAGCCTGGACGACAGAGTGAGACTCCAACTAAAAAAAAAAAAAAAGTCTGCTCATTCAAATTTCCCAAGAAATGTTTCACCATATTCGCTTTGACTATGCAGCTCACTCTGCTGACACAGGCCCTCAGTCTCCCATAGTCTGTCCTCTGACTTGGGTATGAGCAGAATTCAAAGTGGGCCTTTGCTAATGACCCCATGTTCAGCCACACCTTGGAGAACTTAGTCCTAGAAATACACAGAGGGTCTTTACAAAGAAAAGTCAGCTCAAACAGAATAACTGGCACAAATAAAGAAAGGAATGGGTGTACCACAAGAGCATGGGGCCATGAATTACTTCACAAGACACATGCAGACTTCAACTCGCCTCTGTGTCTGAAATGAGTGCACAAACTTGTGAAGATGTGAAGAATAGAATCAGCTTATTTGAGCCGGGTGTAGTGGCTCATGCCTGTAATCCTAGCACTTTGGGAGGCTAAGGTGAGAGGACTTCCTGAGCCCAGGGATTCGAGAGCAGCCTGGGCAACTTAGTGAGAACCCATCTCTACAATAAATCAAAAAATTATCCAGGTGTGATGGCGCACACCTATAGTCCCAGCTACTTGGAAGGCTGAGGTGAAAGGATCGCCTGAGCCCAGCAGGTCAAGGCTGCAATGGCTGTGATCGTGCCACTGCACTCCAGCCTGGGGGACAGAGTGAGATTCTGACTCAAAACAAAAAAAGAAAAGAAAATCAGCTATTTGAGCACTCACTCATTCAAAACCATCCTACAGTGAGTCAAGTACACATCCGTTCATTCCCTAGGGGAGTCCTTGTAAACTCCCAATTAACTGGCCTTCATGTTGCAAATATCACTTTCATTTTAGTTATTTTAAATTATCTAGGTACTAACAGCACCCATTAAAGCCTGACAGCCAGGAAATGTACAGAAATGAAGGATATCTCCTTAGTATCTGAACAAATGAGCAAATAAATGATAAATGAGCGAATTCATTTAGGTCAAAAATTGTGAAACAGAATTGTTATCATATTTTTGTAACACAGAACACTGTGATGATCAAAGGCACTAAAAATAGCCCCCAGAAGATGAAAAGGACATAACTAAAAACAAGAAAAACAATCACCTTATCCAAAATAGCAAAAGGCCCATGCATGTCACTCCTCTATGAATTATCTTGACAATAGGAAATGGAATTTAAAAAATTTTTCTTTGAATCCCACATTGTCCTTCCCCTCCCATGTGCCCTCTGGACAAACCCTGTTCACAAACAAGTAACACCCGGATAACTGACTTCTCGGCTGTTTCCACCAAGCTCAACACAGGCGGCAGCCCCCTGACTTGCCACTGCACGTCCCTGTCGCCTCGTTGGTGATGTCATGGAAAGACGACACCGACATGCTGGAAGTACTGCCGAGCAAAGGCCTGTGAAGGAAATCATGCTAACGCCGCTAGGTCTTAATTTTCCATGAAAAATTATTCCCATTGCCACAGCCACTTAGGGAAAGAGAAAAATGACTTAATTAGGAAACAGCCATCATGAGATTTTTTTTCAGCATACTCTTCCAACATAAAAGTTACATTACAGCATAGCATCATTTGGTTTAACCATTTGTTTTCATTTTCAGACCGTTCCAGAACACAGGAAGTTTCTGGAAAACAACTGAAGGAAGGAAAGGAAGAAAAAGAAGGTGAAACCACTTTGAGGAGCTTTGAAACGAGATGGGAAGAAGGGGTGAGGAGTCTTCAGAAGCTGAGGAGAGGGAAGAACCACAGTGGTGACTGGAGGGAAGGGGGCGTGGCCTCCTCTTTGATGATTACCAATTACCACCCAGGAAGTGTAGAAAGAAACAGCCTCCCCGCAAGAGACAATGACAATCAGGATAGGAATAATGATGGTGACTAGAAGAGGAAGAAGTAACAGTAATAGAACACTATATAGAAAAACAAAGAGAATTCTGCTCAGCAGAGACTTGACCCAGTAAGAATGTGGTTAGCCGGACTCGGTGGCTCAGCCTGTAATCCCGCGCCTTTGGGAGGCTGAAGTGAGTGGATTGCCTGAGCCCGCGGGTTTGAGACCCGCCTGGGCAGCATAGACCTCATCTCTACAGTAAATCAAAAAAAAATCAGCTGGGCTTGGTAGCGCATGCCTGTAATTCTGGCTACTCGGAAGGCTGAGGTGGAAGGATCACTGGAGCCTGGCAGGACGAGGCTGCGGTGGCTGGGAGCAGCCACTGCACTCCAGTCTGGGCGACAGAGTGAGACTCCAACTCAAAAAAAATAAAAAAAAAAAAGAATGTGGTTAAGTACCATAACCACACTTGTAGGTTTCTTCTGTAGTGTGTGTGTGTGTGTGTGTGTGTGTGTGTGTGTGTGTGTGTGTGTGTGTGTGTGGTGTGCCAGAAATTGAACCTTTAAGACCTCTGATTTATAGAAACCAAAAGATTTGTTTGTCACCTCCTCAGAAGTTCAAGGTGTGATTCAATGTTAAGCCTTGGAACGTCCCTACAAATGTATCTCAAAAAATTAGATGGAGAATAAATAACTATGTTATTTGGAAGTCATTGTTAAGTTAAAGATCTCAGTGGGACCTCCAAAAATATTAGGTTAAAAATATATATCCCAGCAGGGCCTCCAAATGTTAGGTCAGACATGCTGGGGTGGGATTGTGCAATCCAGTACCACGTGAAGAATGCAAAGAATTGCACAGAAGTTAGATTTTAAAAATATAGTTTATATAGAAAGTGAGAGAGAGAGAGAGAGAGAGGAGATTCTCCTCCCCAAGGTAGGAGGGGGGGGCCAAAGCTTAGGAAACATGGCGGTGGCATAGCTCAAAAAGCACATGGCTATACCAGAGTCTACAATGGCTACTGGTTGCTCAAAGTCGAATGCTTTTAAACATTCTCCTTTGAAGGGTGCAGATTGTTAAGGTGATTGGGTGATGGTCTGTTCCACATCATTACAGAGGGGACAGGTAAGTGCAGGTACTGACATCAGATGATGGACTGCAGGCAGATAGGTGGACCAGTCACATGGCTGCTGCCACGGTGATGGGGTCTGTCTGTGTCATGAAGGTCACGAAGGGCTGATTAGG
The DNA here is from genome assembly GCA_027257055.1 of Cephalopachus bancanus. Lineage (NCBI taxonomy): Eukaryota > Metazoa > Chordata > Mammalia > Primates > Tarsiidae > Cephalopachus > Cephalopachus bancanus. The sequence goes on along the minus strand of JAPVLO010000097.1, from coordinate 9,878,651 downwards.
TTAACTTGGGTCTTATAGGTGGAGGTAAATGCTTGAAATAGAAAAGTTAATTAGTACAAAACAACCTGAGGAGGAGGTTGTAAAACAATTATCAATAGCTACCTCTGAGAAACAGAGTTCTGTCCTTGGCTAGTGATTAGAGGGTAAGTTAAGTGAACTGCTAGAAAAACAAGAGATTTAGGCAATGTTAAAATGGCTGCTCTTTGGTTATACTGACTTCATGTTATGTTCTTTCAGTCATGAAATCTGTGATTCCACATTTTAAAACACCCAGCTTTAAAAAAATATTCCACCAGAAACAGTAAGAGCTTTATACCAATGGTCTTGGAGATGCTTAAAAATTCCAAACATCAGCCTTCGTTGCATCTGTTGACAACACTTTTACAAGTTTATCCTACATTTAAAATGGGTTTAATTTTATCTAGTAAACTGACATAACCAAGACTCCTTCTTGGTTCAATATCTTGGCAATAGATCAAGAGATATATCAACATGTCACTGAAGAAAGAAAGACATTAGGCCCTGCTGTTATCTTCACAGAGCTCCTGAGACCTGGCAAAACAGCCGTAGTGTGATGCAGTTAAAACTTAGAAAAATTCCTACAGAGCTGAGTTCTTCTTAAGGACGAATCAAACAGAGGCTGAAATTTACCAACAGACTCTTCTCTACTCTTAAGAGAAACTTCTATATGGGAAACACAGTCCAGGATGGCGGTCATGTTACTCCACAAGGAGGTGTTGTTATGGAGACAGCTTTGACAGCTTCCTGGCAACTCCAGTGTATAATTAAGGCTAGTGAGGATCACAGACCAGCAGGGTGGTCTCCATGGAAACCACCAAACATACATTTTTCACATGCAGAGCAACAGTTCTGAATCAATGACTCTTTATATAGGTTTAAAAACATTGTGAATGGCGCATCAATTGCTTCTTTTGTTAGACAATGTCTGATTAAATATGCTGTGAGAGACCTTGTTCTCATGCATGCTGAATTCTGAGCAGTGTCTGGGGCAGGCAGTCCACAACTAAGTTCACTACCTAGAACGAGTGAATACAAATAGTAAATTCAGACCCAGGAAGTCACTGGTTAATTTCATGAGAGAATTACACTAGTGGTTTGTCAGTCAAGAAGGACCTGCCAACCGCTAGCACTTCGAATCTAGGGCCATCTGCATAGTCTTTAATTCCCTGAACAAGGTAGACATTATTATTACATTTGTTCACAGAGGAGAAAAAATGATTCACACACCTAGAAAGTGGCAGACCTAAGACTCAAAGGCAGGTCAAAATCAAGCCTTGGTCTAGGTCTAGAGGACTCTACAGAATGTTCTGTGTTTGCAGGGCACTTTGCCACCCCAAGCTATTTTCACTTACGTCATCTCATATATTCTGCTTTGAAACACTTAGGATCCCAGGTTCTAGCATTTTCTAATTTTGCAATATGTTCTCCCCTGATCCTTAATTCTGTGCTCAACTCCTATACCCAAAATACACTCCAGGCTCTAGGACTCACAAGGGAGCATGTCGAAGAAGGCTTTGACCATCTTCCGCCTGTACTGTGTGAGCAGCATTCTATCCTAAGGAGCAATAGAAAGGGACATCCCAATCTATAAGTGTCAACATTTTTTTTATTAAGAGAATGTCTCGCTCTGTTGTCCAGGTTGGAGGGCAGTAGCACGACCACAGTTCACTCACCTTGGATTTCTGGGCTCCAGCCTCAGTCTCCCAGGTATTAGACACATGCCACCCTGCCCAGCTAGCTAACTAGCTTGATTGCTTGCTTATGTATTTATTCACTTAAGAGAGAGCTGGGTGCTGTGGTTCACACCTGTAATCCCAGCACTTTGGGAGGTGGAGGCGAAAGAATTGCCTGAACCCAGGGTTTGAGACCAGCCTGAACAACTTGGCGAGACTTCATTTCTACAATAAATTAAAAAATTAGCCAGACATGGTGGTGCACACCTATAGTTACAGCTATATGGAAGTCTGAGGCGGGAGGATCACCTGAGCTCAGCAGGTCGAGGCTGCAGTGGCTGTGAGCGTGCCACTGCACTTCAGCCTTGGTGAGAGTGAGAGACTTCAATTCAAAAAAAAAGAAGGGTAGAGAAAGGGTCTTACTATATTGCCCAGGCTGGTCTCAAACTCCTGGCCTCAAAGGATCCTCCTGCCTTGGACTCCCAAGGTCCTGGGACTATAGGCACGAGCCATTGTGCCTGACCCTAAGTGTAAATTTTGACTGTCCAAATTAAGTAAAAAGGAGAAACAATCCAGTTAACCGCTTATAACACATATCACAGTTGTCTACCATTTGGTGACAGGAATGGAAAAAGGTCAGACTGCTGAGTATTTCCTACTTTATTCAATCTATTAAATAATTTTTAAATCTGGCAAATGCTTTGTTAAGTAGGCACTGACAACCTTAGGTTTCTAGCAGATCATTATATAATGCTGCAATTGAAAGTAAATGTCAGCATTTAGTCTTGAATATCAGATACAGTCAACACTGTCAGGGCTCATTAGAATTGTAACATTTTTGAGCTATTTTTAAGTAACTTCTGGTTCAGACTCCTTACTTTATGGATGAGACGGAGGATAGAGGGTTCCTTAGTCTGTCTGGGCTGCTACAATAAAAATATCACCAACATTTTACCACATGTTTCGAACAGAGAACAGGTCCATGGAGGTGTCTTATCACCATACCCATCTGTCTACAGTATATTCCCCCACCTTTACTTCCCACAGACGCCTTCACAAGCACCCCCATTTCTGTCTGTCATGCCATGGGTTTCCCATCTCTAGGGTTCAGGTAATCCTTCTGCCTTAGCCTCCCAAGTAGCTGGGACTACAGGTGTGCCACCACACCTGGTTAATTTTTTTTAATTTTTGTATTTGTAGAGACGAGGTCTTGCTATGTTGCCTAGGCTGGTCTTGAACTCCTGGGCTCCTGACTTAGCCTCCCAAAGAGCTGGGATTATAGTCATGAGCCATCGCACCTAGCTAATATGATAAATTAAATGTTTATATTGTATTTTCTTTCAAACTGTCGGTCAAGTTTGACGTTTCATCTTTATTCTTGCTATCACTCCCTTGACTGATCTCTGTTTTAAATGTCCACAACTCATTTCCAATCTATTTTGAGCACCACTGCCATATTAACCTGCTTAAACATGATCTGCCTTTGATCAGCCTCATTCAGAGGTCCACAAGGGTTTCTGTGGAACAGCTTGGGGTTTCCTACCCTCTGACTCTTCTGTGCCTGATTCTCCCCCACCCCCACTTCCACATTTCCCTCCCTCTCTGATCAAATGTATTCAGCATGGCTCCCCACCTGCTCACCTCGCCTCGGGCCCCTGCCACTCATTCTGGAAGGCCCTCATTCTCCGTTCCACCTTTGTCAGGCAGCCATGGCCTACGGGGCCCAGCTCCAGCCACTTTCTGCCTCATCCTGCTCACAGAGCTCCTTCTTGTCCAGCTCCTGTGGTCAGCACCACCCAGCTCAGCGGCATTATCTGATAGTCTCACCTTGCTACTTTGACCTTCTCCTCTGGATTACAGCATATTTTAGGCAGGCACAACAACCAACCAATGTGTCCCTACCTCCCTACGACAAGCAGACACTACAAACGTTTCCCTAAATAAATGCTGATGGACTGACAGAATCATGTCCCCAAACAGGGCCATTCTAAGAGAGTTTATATGCCATGATATAAGACACTTTTTTTTTTTTTGAGTTGGAGTCTCACTCTGTTGTCCAGGCTGGAGACACGCAGCCTCAACCTACTGGGCTCCGGTGATCCTTCCACCTCAGTCTTCCAAGTAGCTGGAACTACAGGCAGGCGCCACCATGCTCAGCTAATTTTTCTTGATTTATTATAGAGACAAGGTCTTGCCAAGTCGCTCAGGCTGGTCTAGAACCTCTAGGCTCAGGCAATCCTCCTGCCTCTGCCTCTCAAAGTGGTGGGATTACAGGCATGAGCCACCATGCCCGGCTGACAGAAGACACTTCTAATATCACCAAAACTTAAGAATCAAGCATGTCTTAAATCTCTTGGAAATACCAGTTATTTCAGGCTAGCAGTAAATTATGACACAGATTTAGAGAAGGGACAAGGGACATGCAAGGAGGTGCTTATTCACACTCAGAGGCCAACCCAGCACTGCAAGGACCTGAGAGTGAGGCCACTTTAGGTCTAGCCCAGTGTACATGAAAGATGAAACTCTAACAACCAAAAATAGGCGCGGTGACTCATACCTATAATCCCAGCACTTTGGAAGGCTGAGGCAGGCACATCACTTGGCCCAGAAGTTTGAGACCAGCCTGGGCAACATAGTGAGACCTTGTCTCAAACAACAGAAAAATGAAACAGGCGTGGTGTGCATGCCCGGTGTCTTAGCTACTCAGGAGGCTGAGGCAGGAGGATCACTTGGGTCCAGTAGCTAGAGACTGCAGTCAGCTATGATTGCACAACTGCACTCCAGCCTGGGAAACAGAGTGAGACCCTGTCTCTAAAAAGAAGGAAAGGAGAAAACAGAGAAAGAGAAAAGGGAAGAGAAGGAAGAGAGGGAAAGGAAAGGCAGGGAAAGAAAGAAAAAGGGAAAAGAAAGAAATGAATGAATGAATGAAACCAAGTAAGAGACCTATCTTAGGCAAACTACAGAAAAAGTATTTTCCCAGGCCTGGGGAAAGACTAAGACAATTTTTAGTCTGTCACTGTCCTCAGGACACGAAATGGGATAGCACTGAAGTCATTTGCTTTAAAGGAAAAACATCTTCTTAGGGAGGCAGTGGTGAGAGGGGGAGTGTGTGCTGGTTCCTCAGCCCGTGAGGGCTGGAGCTAAGGTCTGGGGGCACCTCTCCTCCCCTAGCTCATCCTCTACAGACACTCACTCTGACCTCAGCTGCTTCCTCCCAGTGGTGCCGAGAACGTGAGTTGGTTTGAGGTGAATAAGAATGAGACAAGGCACTACTCAATCCAGGAAGAATTTGCGTGTGAGGACTTAACGCTGCTGGAAAGACTCAACAGGAGAGAAATATCAATTCATACATGCCACAACTTCTTTATATAACTACACAGTTTCACTGCTTCCTCTTGAATTCATGCATGTTGTCCTGCCTTAGTGCTTTATGGTACTAGTAAGAGGAGATCCCAAGATTTTAAAAAGAAGCAGTTAGATTTCACATGCCTGAATTTACCAAAAGGAGGCATTTTTTTAAAAGTGTTGCTGAAGTCTGATATTTTCAGCTTCTTAAAATTCTTCTCAATTCCCAGAGAGAAAAGTAATAATAATAGTGATAATAAAAAATGACTTAGAAAGCACTTTTTTTCCCATTTTCAGATCTGAGGAAGATACTGAAGGTGAGAACCAGAGAGAGACACAGAAGCCTTCTCTCCGAACTTGGAAGTGATGAAGAAGGTGTGACCGCTCCTTGCAAAATAGCCAAGGATGGGTCCTTCTGGAGCAAAGACAGCACCCTCAGCCCAGAAGGACCTTCCTCCCTGTATATTTTTGAGTCTTCACAGAATCCAGATTCTCTTCTGGCACCAACAAAACACCCTTCTGAGTCACTTTTTGAATATGCTGGCACCCAATAAAGTCACAATGACATCATGGGGAAATGCTGTATTACTAAGTACAATTATATTGCATTTCAAACATCAGCACATTTTGACGTGTAGGCGATCCAAAGAATGGACACATATTCTACCTTTAAGGATCACAGAGTTTATTTTCAAGGGGAGAGGGGAGATTCCCTGATGTACCAAGGCTGGAAGGACCTTAATGGCTCCTCTAATCCAATTCTCCACATTTAAGGAGGGTTAGCATTAAACCCCAGCAGCCAGTTACCAATCCTTCCTCTTCTGAATTAACTATTGAGGAGAAAATTAGAAATCTTCCTCAGAATTTAAAAAGAAAATAAATAATAAAATAAATAATAAGGAGACTCATGAAACTAGTGGTCAAATAGGCAAAGCCACATGCACAGAAAAAACGTCCTTCCAGATTCTGAAGGACAAGATTTAAGCACCATGTTTTGAGCACTACTATTTTACAGCTTTCGGGATGGCTTACAAGCTATAAAACTCACCTACCATAAATGTAAAGTGCAATAATTTTAATAAACAAATTTAATAAGTTAATTTAAATGATGGTGCAACCATCACCACAATACAGTTTTAAAACATTTCCACTAACCAAAAAAGTTTCCTTCGTGTCTATTTGCAGTCAATTGCTTTCTCCAAGTATAGCCATTGGTATGCTTCCTGTCTCTAGATGTTGGCTTTTTCTGGACATTTCACATAAGTAGAATAATACGATATGTGTTATTTTGTGCAGGCATTCTTTCACTTAGCATAATCATTTTCAGATTCATCACTGTAATAGTGATATATTTAATAGCTCATTCCGACTGTTGAATAGTATGCCATTGTATGTATATACCGTATCTTGGTTACACATTCACTAGTTGACAGATATTTAGATGGTTTTCAGTTTGGGGCTATTATGAATAATGTTAATTTTTGTGTTCAGGTTTTTTGTGGTCATATATTTTCATGTCTCTTGGGTAGGCAATCTTAAGAATAGAATTGCTGGATTGTAGTCAGTTTATGTTTAACCTTTTAAGAAACTACCAACTGTTTTCCACAGTTGCTGTAGACATACCCACAAGCAATTTATGAGGGTTCTAGTTCCTCCACGTCCTTGTCAACACTTGGTATTGTATTTTTTTTTAGTAACTACAGCCATACAAGGGGATGTATGGTGATATCTCTTTTAATTTGCATTTTCCTAATGACTAATGATGTTGAATACCTTTTCATGCACTTATCAACTATTTATATATCTTCTCTAGTGAAATGTCTGTTCAAGTCTTTAGACACTGGGTTGTGGTCATCTCGTTGAGGTGTAGGAATTCCTTATATATTCTGGGTACAAGTCCACAAGTCCTTAATCAGACATAATGATTTGCCGATATTTTCTCCTAGGTTGTGGCATGCATATATATATATATATATATATATATTTTTTTTTTTTTTTTTTTAATAAAGACAGGGTCTTGTTTTGTCATCCAGATTGGAGTCCACTGGAGGCCTCAAATTCCTGAGTTCAAGCAATCCTGCCACCTCAGCCTCCCAAGTAGCTGGGACTACATGTAAGTGTCACCACACCCAGCTGCAGTCTCACTATGCTGCCCAGGCTGGTCTCAAACTCCTGGCCTCAAGTGATCCTCCTGCCTCAGCCTTCCAAAGTGCTGGAATTATAGGTGTGAATCACTGCAACCAGTCTGGTTTATCTTTTCATTTTCTTATTGGTGTCTTTTGAATTATAAAAGGTTTTAATTTAAATTAAGTAGGATTTATCAATTATTTTATAACTCATGCTTTTGGTGTCATATATAAGAATTTGCCAAACCCTAGGCCATTAGATTTTTTAGGAAATAAATAAGATTTTCTTCTAGGAGTTTTCTAGTTCTGGCATTACATTTAGGTCTATGATCCATTTCATGCTAGAGACAAGATTTAAGTTTGATTGTTGTAGTTGGATTGATATATGGATATATGCCCCATATACCAACTTTTTGAAGAGACAATTCTTTCCTCATTGAATTGCCTTGGCATCTGTACTAAAAACAAATAAATGCCTATCCTAATGCCACTACAATGTCTTAATTATTCTAGCTTTGTACTGAATTTTCAAATCATGTAGTTTCAGCCTCCCATTTTGTTTTTCTGTTTCAAAATTGTTTAGGTTTTTGCGTTTCCAAATAAATGCTAGGATAAGTTTGTAAATTTCTACAAAAGCCTGCTGGGATTTTAATAATGATTGCATTAAATTTATTGATCAGTTTAGAAAAAATTTCCAACTTAATATTGAGTCGCTCCATTTATTGAGGTTTTCTGTAATTTCTCTCAAAAAGGAATTTATAGTTTTCAGCATCTCATATTTATTTGCTAAATTCCTAACTGTGCTTTCTTTTTCATGCTATTGTGAATAAAATTGTTTTCTTAATTTCATTCTTATGAATATGACTATTCATTACCAGTATATGAAGCTACAGTTAATTTTATACATTGGTCTTATATCCTCGGGCATTGATAAATTGTTTATTAGTTCAGTTAGTATTTTTTATAGATTCCTTGAGATTTTCTATGTATAAGATGATCTTACCTGTGAATAAAGATCATTTTATTTCTTGCTTTCCAATCTGGGTATATTTGTCTTTTGTTTTTTTGCCTATTGTACTGCCCAAAACCTCCAATACAATTTTGAACAATCCTCTTGCCTCTGCCTCTCAAAGTGCTGGGATTACAGGTGTGGGCCACAATGCCTTTCTTCTTAAAAAATGATAAGAGTGAACATTCTTGTGTTTCTCTTCATCTTAGAGGAAAGTTATTCAGCCTTTCCCCCTTAAATATTATGCTAATTATAGAGTTTTCACAGATTTTTATCAGGTCAGGGAGGTTCTCTTTATTACTAATTTGTTGAGCGTTTTTATCATAAATAGATGTTGGATTTTGTCATATGATTTTTCTGAACCTACTGAAATGATCATGTATTTTTGTTCTTTATTCTAGTAATAGAATGTATTATATTAATTAATTTTCATATATTAGATCAACCATGCGTTTCTGGGATAAATCCACTTGACCATGGTGTATAATCCTTTTTATATGTTGCCAAATTTGGTTTGCTAATATTTTGTTAAGGATCTATGTTTATGAGAGATATTGGCTTGTAGTTTTCTTATGATTTTTTGGTCTGGCTTTAGTATCTGGATAACTTACTTCATAGAATAAATAGGGAGTTATTCCCTCCTCCTCTGGTTTCTAAAAGAATTTGTAAAAAAAAAAAAAAGAAAGAAAGAAAGAAAGAAAAGAAATTCTTCTTTATTTTATTTTATTTTATTTTATTTGTTTAGAATTGAAGTCTCACTCTGTCGCCCAGGCTGGAGTACAGTGGTATGCTCCTGGCCACCGCAGCCTTGACCTGCTGGGCTCAGGTGATCCTTCCACCCAGGCTGGAAGTACTTCCAAGTAACTGGAACTACAGGCATGCACTACCACGCCCAGCTAATATTTTTGATTTATGGTACAGACAAGGTCTCGTCAAGTTGCCCAGGCTGGTCTCGAACCCCCAAGCTCAGGCAATCCTCTCGCTTCAGCCTCTCAAAGTGCTGGGATTACAGATTTGAGGCAGCGCCTGGCTCCAGAAATTCTTCATTAAATATTTGATAAAATTCATCAATAAAGCCAAGTATACCTGGGCTTTTCTTTCTTCAAAAAAACATCTTTTTTTTAGTTGAAGTCTTACTCTGTTGCCCAAGCTGAAGTGCAATGGTACACTCACAGCCACAGCAACCTCAACCTGCTGGCCCAGACTATCATTCCACCCTCAGTCTTCTAAGTAGCCAGGATTATAGGCACCCATTACCACGCCTAGCTAATTTTTTGATTTATTATAGAGATAAGGTCTCACCAAGTTGCCCAGGTTGGCCTTGAATCCCTGGGCTCAGGCAATCCTCTCGCCTCTGCCTCTCAAAGTGCTGGGATTATAGGTGTGGGCCACCATGCCTTTCTTCTTAAATCTAAGAAAGATTTTAAATTACTATTTACACTGATTCACTTGTTAGGGACGTATTCAGATTTTCCATTTCTTCTTGAGTCCATTTTCCTAGCTTGTTCCTTTCTGGGAATTTGTTCACTAAATTGCCTAATTTGCTGATATACAACTTATTCAAAACATGAAATTATTTATAATATGCAATTCTTTCTTTCTATAGGATCAGTAGCAATGTCCTTTCTTTCATTTCTAATTTTGCTAATTTGTATCATCTCTCTTACTTGGTCAGTCTAGCTAGAGGTTTGTTAATTTTTTCAAAGATATTCTATATTGCTTTTGCTTTCTATTTCATTAATTTCCACACTAAACTTTATTATATCCTTCCTTCTGCTTACTCTGAGTTTAACTTGTCCTGTGTTCTTTTCTAGTGTCTTCAGATGGAGGCATAGCTTCTTGATTTGAGAACTTTTTTCTTTTCTGATATGGGTGTTTATAGGTATAAATTGCCATCTGAACACTACTCTGGCTCCATCCACAACTTCTGATATATTGTACTTCTGTTTTAATTTGATTCAAAATATATATATATATTTTTGAGTTGGAGTCTCACTATATCGCCCAGACTGGAGTGCAGTGGCTGCTCCCGGCCACCGCAGCCTCGACCTGCTGGGCTCCGGCGATCCTTCCGCCTCAGCCTTCCAAGTAGCTGGAACTACAGGTGCGTGCTACCACGCCCAGCTAATTTTTTTATTTATTGTGGAGATGAGGTCTCGCCACATTGCCCGGGTGGGTCTCGAACCCATGGGCTCAGGCAATCCACTCACCTCAGCCTCCCAAGACGCGGGATTACAGGCTGAGCCACCGAGCCCGGCGATTCAAAATATTTTTAATGTTCCTTGTAATTCCGTCTTTGATACATGAACTATTTAATAGTATATTTAATTTCCAAGTGAATGGGATTTTCCTATTTTTTGTGTGTTGTGAATTTCAAATTTAATTCTACTGTGGTCAGAGAACATTATATGATATCAGTCTTTTAAAATTCACTGGGACTTGTTTTGTCACACAGCATATCATCTGTCGTCGACAATGTTCCATGAGAATATTGTGTACTGGGAAGTCAATTGGTGGAGTGTCAACTGGTTGATAGTGTTGTTCAAAGTCATCTATATTCTTGAGTTGTTCTACTAACTGTTCTATCAACAATACTGACAGTAGAGTATTGAAATCTCCAACTATTATTATTAAAGTCTATTTATTTTTTCTAATATTTTTTGTTTTCTATATTTTGGGGTGCTGTTAAATCTTCCCAGTGTATTAATGCTTTTATCATTATTAAAAGTCTCTATTTTCTTCTCTAGTAATATTTCCTGTTATAAAGTTTTTCTTTCAGCATGTGGAATGTCATCCCACCACTGTTTTTGATGAGAAGTTAGCCATTAATTGTATTATTGTTTCTCCATATGTGTTGAATCATTTTCCTCTTGCTGCTTTCAAGACTTCCTCTTTGCCTTTCAACAGTTTGATTATAATGTGTTTAGGTATTGACCTTTTTTTTTTGTTTATCCTACTTGGGATTCACTCAGCTTCCTGAATCTGTAAATTAATGTTTTTCATCAAACTGGGGGAGTTTTCAGCCATTATCTCTTCAAATATTTTTCTACCTTTTCTTCTCTTCTTCTTGGAATCTTATTACAGATATGTTAATATGCTTGATGGTCCACAGATCTCTAGGCTTTGCTCACATTTATTCAATTAAAAAAAAAATCTTTGTTCTTTAGATTGAATAATTTATGTTGCTTTACCTTCCAGTTCACTGCTTCTTTCTTCTGCCATCTCAGATTTATTGTTGAGTCTCTCTAGAGAAATTTCATTTCTGTTCCTGGACTTTTCAACTCCAGAATTTCCATTTGGTTTTTAGAAAAATAATATCTACTTTTTTACTCAGATTTGATAATCACTGATCCTTTCCTTTATTCTTTAAATAAAATTTCTTTTCCATCTCTGAACATACTTAAATAGCTGATTTGTAGTCCTTTTCAATAAAGTCCTACAGTTGAGGACAGACACTCAGAGATAGCTCCTATTGACTGCTTTTCTTTTCCCGTACACAAATTACATTTTGTGTTTCTGAATGCCTCTTAATTTTTTTTCTTTTTTTTGAATACAGAAACTCTCAGATAATATACGGTAGTAACTCTGAATTCTGACTTTTCCCGTAAGAGTTGTTATTGTTGTTTTGCTTAATTAGTAATTTTCCTGGACTACGTCTGTAAAATCTGCTTCCCACACAAGATACAGTTGCTGGTGTTTTTACTTGTTTTTTTTTTTTCTTGTTTTTTTTTTTTAGGGGTCATCCCCATGTCTGCATAGCTTAGCATTCTGGCAAAGACTAGCCAGAAGTTTTGCTCCAATACCTTGAGCCAGAAAGCCTTCTCTCTGCTCCTGTGTGTGTGGGCTGCAGAGCACATTCAAACCTCAAGCTGTTTTTACGTCCACCCTGGCTTTTACTTTCTGCTGGCTCTCTCACATCTCCTCTGAGTGTGCATGCAGGCTCCGTTGGTCAGGGATAGGAGCCTGCTCACCGCTGCTGTTCATACATACAGACTAAGCTCAATCTGGGTTATATGGAGAGCTATCAAGTCCCTGATGGCCATCTTACCTCCCAGCTAGACCGCCGGTCCATTGCTTGCTCCAAAGAGGACTATAAACTCAAGCTAGTAGAGCTACTGGTGTTTCCTGTTCATTTACCACCAAGTTGGTTACTTTGATGGACAATTCTCCAAATAGAGTGAGTCCTTTCCAGAAGCAGCCACAAGGTTGCTGGTTTTTACAGCCTGCCCTACTCTGGTTGAACTACCACACAGACCAAGCTGGAAAGAAGGAAATGGAAGGGAATGGGAGCCAACAACAGACAAGAGCATCATGAATTCATTTTGTTCCTACCCAGTTTAGCAGTTTTCATGAACAAATGATTCTCAGTTTGTTGTATGCTCTTGGCCAATTTCTAAAGAGCTGAAATGGGCATTTTTGAAAGTTCTTTTCCTGCTTTCTAGTTGCCTTTTGGGAAGCAGTTTCATTGACCTCCTCACTCTGTCCTGCTAGAAATCAGTATCTCAACCACTCTTGACATTATGCTGGAATTGAAATGATTAATTTAAAAATAGACCATGTGGGTGAAAATATCACTATGAAATCTTATTTTCAAAGGAAAATTGCTGCTTTCTGGGAAAGAATCAACTAAAAAAAACAGTAAGAAGACTAAAGGCCCAAGTTTAAATAGTGATTTCATGAGGTTAAATTAATTAAGAGACCTCACCCCTTAGAAGCAGCACCTCGGGCCCTGCAACTTGACTCCTTCACAGACACTAGGGAAATGAAATGTGCTGAGAGAAAAAAGCTGGGGCCGAAGCATTTCAGTTAAGATTGTGCCTCCCACAGCCACTCTCTCGCTCCTTCTGTTTCTTTGCAGTTTACCCACTACTTTATCTTATGCCTAATGGTCATTTGATACACAAAGGCCATTCTTAGAATAGTTCCCTTTTCAAAGGCTTCCTGGAAGTGCTCAACTTGGCCAGTTGTCTATTTCCTTTATTTGTTCACACTGGATAGGCCGGGTCCTCTTGGGCAAACCACTCGAGCGCTGGATACCTTCACAACCCCAAAGAAAGAAGGCACGAACTGCCCCACACATCTAGGAGTCCAGTCCCTTAGAGCTGGAGAAGCCTTAGAGATGTTTGCAAAATCTCTCATTTTCAGAAGGGTAAGTTAAGGTTCAGGGGTCTGCCCATGATCACCTTCCACAAATATGATAAAGATGAAATATGTCACACTAATAAAACAGGTGGCAGGTCTCAGAAATTGTTACCTGAATGAGGATCAGACTCAGGAACAGGGCCTAGAAATGGTTTCATGAAAGATGCAAAGTCACATTACCAGGCTTTGAGAACACGGGACACTCAGGTTCTTGAGAGAGAGCTTTCCACCACTCTCCTCTCTCTTACCTTAGCAAAGAAAATCCAGGCTGCACATTGCCCAGGGGCTAGAAGGCTTTTCAGCTTCACTGTACTGACCATGAGAAAGAATCCAAAAATTCCGCTGGAAGGAGAAAATATTGTTTTGTTAGTGAGGCTTGTCTTCCTTTAGCCAACAACTGACTTGTTTCTGCTACATTTTACCAGTCAATTTCGAATTATTACACATCTCCTATCTAAACTGCATTTTCTAGTGATCTCTGGATTAAAATATCCCAAATTGAAAACCCATTAAAGCTCTGCTTTTCTAAGGTGTTATGGTGGAAACATTTCATTGGTGGTAGGGGTGGGGGCATAGAAATGTGGAAGATCTCTGTTTAAATCAGGAAAGAAAAGAGGGCCAGGTACAATGGCTTATACCTGGGAGGCCAAGACAAGAGGACTGCTTGAGTCCAGGAGTTTGAGACCAGCCTGGGCAACATAGCAAGACCTCGTCTCTACAATAAATAAAAAATTTAGCTGGGTGTGGTTGTGCACACATGTTGTTTTGGCAACGTGGAAGGTTGAGAAGGAAGAATCGTCTGAGCCCAGTAGGCTGAGGCTGTGGTGAGCTGTGATCATGCCACTGCACTCCAGCCTGGGCTTAGCCCCTGATGACAGAAAGAGGAAGGAAGGAAGGAAGGAAGGAAGGAAGGAAGGAAGGAAGGAGGGAGGGAGGGAGGGAGGGAGGGAGGGAGGGAGGAAGGAAGGAAGGAGGGAAGGAAGGAAGGAAGGAAGGAAGGAAGGAAGGAAGGAAGGAAAAATGCAGAGGGCAACATTTCCTATTCCTTTCCATATTACTTCTGGAGTTTTGGTGATTGCCAAGGTAGAGCTTCAATGTTTTTCAAGCAAAACAAACTGGCAGGAAAAGACTTCAAAACGGAAATTTATCACATAAGAAGAGAGAGTGTGTACTGGCCCCTGGGCTCATAAGAATTTGAAGGGGAAGGCTGGCTCCCATAACATGTGTGGTTCCAGAAGTCCCCCAAACCATGCTGATCCATACAGAAGTCCCCCAGACCAGGATGACCCAGAGGCTGACTCCCAAACCATGCTTTGGAAATGCTGCCTACACACATGCGGTGAAATGAGTGGTCCCCACTCACAGGAGCCTGAGGCTGGGGCAGCATCGTGGGACCACTCAGAGGTCTGGACCAGCAAGGGCACTGGCCCAGCAGAGGACAGGGATGTAGTTGCCTGTGCTAAGACCGTTTTTCAAAAGTGCCACTGTGTGGTAAGGGACAAAGCAAAGGGAGCTCCGAATCTTCCTCACATTTGGAGGCAGGACAGTTGGGGAGCAGGGGAGGCAGATTGCAAGAGACAGAGAGAGGCTAGCTTCTAACAAATGTGTGCAAGGGGTGCCTTGAGTGTGATTTTTACTTAAAATTGATCATTCCAGAGTAAGAGACGTGACTACAGTTGTACCCCAAGCCAGAGGGGCAAACTGTGTGAGCTGTACTTCATTTGTTCCTCCAGAGCCTTGAGTGCCACACCTCCTCTGACCTCATTAGGTATTGGCTCCAACACAGATCTTAAGCTCTGAGAGGGAAGGGTCCCATTTTGGGTTGTTAGTATTTTTCCCAACAGAGCCTACATGGTGTCTCAGCCATAGTATGTACTAAATAAATGTTTGCAGGTTGAGTTGGAAGCAAGTTGAATTGAATTAAACACACCTAAGGCAAAATGTCACCGAAATGTGTACCTTCACTTCATTAGATTATATTAGTTCACAGTCACATCCTTGGGGTGGGACCAGAAACAAGCATTAGGTTTCCTCTGTGTATATTTCAGCCTGTTTGGCCCTGGTGACCTGCAAAGTTCGTTCTGATCAGCAGTCATGGAGCCTGAACAGTTATGGATGAAGATATCAAGGTCCTGAGGGCGAACAGCAGGCTGACCCCATCACACCAAGTGACCCGAATTTCTATTCTTAGCTGTGCTCACTGACCCTCATAACCTAAACCAAATCTCTTCTCACCTTTTTCTCACATCTGGTTCAGCGTTCTTAAAACAGGAATAAGCATAGCAATCCTCCTCCTATCTCATGGAAATGGAGACTTTTAGAACAGGAAGGTCACTTAGCCGCAAAGCTTCACACTATTAAGAAGAAAACTGGCCGGGCTCAGCGGCTCCACCTGTAATCCCGCGCTTTGGGAGGCTGAGGTGAGTGGACTGCTTGAGCCCTGGGCTTGAGACTCGCCTGGGCAACTTGGCAAGACCTCATCTCTACAATCAATCAAAAAAAATTAGCCAGGTGTGGTAGCACGTGCCTGTAGTTCCGGCTACTCAGAAGGCTGAGGCGGAAGGATCGCTGGAGCCCAGCGGATCGAGGCTGTGGTGGCTGGGAGCAGCCACTGCACTCCAGTCTGGGCGACAGAGTGAGACTCCAACTCAAAATAAAAACCCCCAAAAATAAAGAAGGAAACAGGCACGGGCACAATTAGAATTCAGATCTAATGTCTCTTCAAATTTCACCATGGAAATTAGTTTGTTTTTGTTTTGAGTTGGAGTCTCACTCTGTCGCCCAGGCTGGAGTACAGTGGCACACTCACAGCTACAGCAGTCTCGACCTCCAGGCTCGGGTGATCCTTCCACCTCAGTATCCTAAGTAGCTAGGACTACAAGCATGTGCCACCATGCCAGGCTGATTTTTTGATTTATTATAGAGACGAGGTCTCGCCATGTTGCCCATGGTCTTGAACTCCTGGGCTTAAGCAATCTTCTCACCTTAGCCTACCAAAGTGCAGAGATTACAAGCATGAGCCACCACGCCTGGCTGGAAATGTGTTCTTGATCACCAGACACAGAGTGAGATGCTTCAGGTGCCTGTGGCCCTGAGGATATGGTTGAAAAGTTCCAGGCTCTGCTTGGTGCTCCCACCCCTAAGTCCAAGTAGGTGACAACGCCACAGGTACCTGTACAACCTCCCACACCTCCTTCCCCTTGGGTCTCTCCTCTCTGCCTCCAGCCAGAGTGATTCCACATCAACCTGTCTCTTCAGCTCAGACTCTGGGCTAGAATAAGCTAGTCCCTGGTTAGGACCAACACATTTATGGAAACATGTAGGGCTCTTTCCCATGGCTTGATGTGTATGTCTGTGAACCATTTCTAAATTACTCATGAGTCCCTAATCCTTCTCCTTACATTTTCAGGTCTTCTATCCTTTGCTCTAGGGAGGCAGATCTGAAAAGCTGAGGAAGGTTCCCAGAAGTCAAGGAACTTGGGAGCAGAAGACTCTCTGCTAATGGGGTCTTCAGGTTATGGCTCCCATGTTTCCCCAGAGCTCCATGGCCCCTCCTGAGCTCCTCTAGGACCTTCTGAAGATGACAACTCTCAATCTGAGATACAGTCATGGAGGAGCCATCAAAATGACACAGGGAAAACTGACACATTCCTGAAAGAGGCCGAACTCTGTACTGAAGCCAGGGGCAAAACATAACAGAGACTTAAATCAATTCAAACGGAGATTCCCAAATCTTTAAAGTAAAAACACCTGATTTGTCATGTTGCGTTACGAGAAAGTTGCAGATTAAAAGGGGTGGAAATAGAGCCCGAATGTCACCCCACAAAGCCAGCACCAGTGGGCTGTGAACAGTGTCACTCTGTCCCAAATAATCAAAGAATCACTGACCTGCCCTCACACCCTGCTTGCCCGTGCTGCCAAATAGCCAGATTCAAAGGAAATAAGCCCCCAGACACCCACGACATACCAAGACTCACACTGTGTGATCCCCACTAATGGGTAAGGAATCAGGTTTCAAATGACAGGAACTGGGAAAATGCATTCTGTCAGTTTCCCCGAATTTTTCTGAGGGTAATAAATTGATCATTCTGGGGCTCAAATGCAGAAACAAACTCTACAATATTGATTCTTTTTCTTTTTTTCACCAACACACCTGAGTGGGAAGACATACACCATCAGCAACAGTGCCTAGCCACACAGCAGCTTTTTAACTCTCTGTAAAGACTCACTGCTTTACAAGGTACCATTCTATATGTGTGGGAACAGCTGTTGTGACTTTTATGTAGTAATTGCTAGTGGTTTGTTGACATTGCCTTTATAGTCAGATGACAATAAGGCCATCACTTATTGGGCCAGGCACAATGCTTAGCACTTTATATATGTAATCAGATACATACAACAGCCCTCTATTAGTGCTATATTTCCATATTACAGAGAGAAAAGTAAGGCTTGGGAGAACTTGGATAACTTACCCAAAGACCATACAATTAGCAAGCAGCAATCCTGGGGTTCACCCCAGGTTATGTTTTCCCGCCATATCAGAATACCTTCCATGCTTTGAGACAGTCCCAAGAAGCCTCTCTACTTCTTAGCATAATAAAGTCAAGTGAAGCGGCAATCAGAAATTTCCATGCATTCAAATGTATCAGTCTAAATGGTCTACATCCTCAAGACTTTCCCAAGGTCCAATACTAATCATCAGTCACCTTGCTGTCTAGTCTCCCAGTTGCTAGTTTCCCAGATCTGTTTGTCAGAAGTCTTAGGGTCTGCTGGAGGTTACCTTGGAGGTGGCCTTCAGGATACAGAGGGAGGCCAAGGTGGATGCAGAGAGGGTGGAATTCTGGTCCCAAATCTCCCAAGAGTTGAATCAGTATTTTGGGGGATTTTTTTTTTGAGTGGGAGTCTCACTCCATCACCCAGCCTGGAGTGCAGTAGCAAGCTCACGGTCACCCCAGTGTCAACCTCCTGGGCTCCAGCAATCCTTCCACCTCAGTCTTCCAAGTAGCCGGAACTACAGGAGGGCTACCACACCCATCTAATTTTTTTTTATTTTTTAGAGACAAGGTCTTACCAAGTTGCCCAGGCTGGTCTTGAACCGGTGGGCTCAGGCAATCCACTCGCCTTGACCTCCCAAAGTGCTGGGATTATAGGCTAAGCCATGGCCAAATCAGTTTTATATATTGAACCTCTGTGTGACATTTGATTGTGGAGAGAAAAAAAGGGTGGGGGAATCTTAGTTCTTCAGGAAGTCTGAAAAACACTGCCCTGGTGGAGGCACTTCCACAGGCCAGGTGTCCTTGCAGGGCCCAGGCTGGTCTTGAGAGCCTGAGGGTGCCCAAGTGACAACCTGCTGATAACTGTGCAACTGCTTCCTCACACAAACCCACCACTCATTCATGTCACTGGCTGTGACCGTGGACTTCACAGAGGGAATGACACTGCTAACAGCATAGAAAACATACAAATGAGTGAGTTCAAGATTACCTGGCACAGCAGCTGCCATGGAATCTGTAGAAATACAGGTACGGGAAGTCCAGGACACTGAAGAGATCGCCTGAGGGGCACAGCAAGGGTGAAACAATGACCCACATGGCCCCACACGCCCCTGTTCCCCACTTCCCTAGGAGACACAAGGTAAGGGGGCTTCAGCACAGCAAATGCCTGGCACTGAACTCACTCTGGCATTCCCAGGGATTCTGTTTTCGGCATTGACTTATAATGAAAATAACAGGATAGAGCATGCCTTGTGCAGGGCCCTATGCGAAAAGCTTTATGTATTTATCTCTTTCCACCCTCATAACAACTCTGTGAGGTTCTATTATCCCCATTCCAACTGGCATTCAGAGAAGTTGAGAGACATGTCTAAGATTGCACAACTCAAAAACTAGGATCTCTCCTCTTTACCAGGCAGCTGTTCCTGCAAAAGGGAGCATGCAGCAAAACAACAATCTTTTTTTTTTTAAAGAGTCTTTTCTTCTTGGCCATTGTTTTGTTAAGCACTGGCCAGGCCATGTATTCTTTGAGCTATGGCTGCCATGTTTTCTTAGCTTTGGTCTCCTTCCCTACCTTGGAGAGGTGAATCTCTTCTCTCTCACTTCTTTCTAAATAAACTATATTTTCCAATTAAAAAAAAGCATTTTCTTCTTTTCTGTCTTATATCTAAAAGAAGGTATTGAATGTATTGCCCTGACAGTTTTTTCATTTTCATGTTTAATTACTGCACAAAGGGGGCAGGGGCTAGACCAACTATGCATACTCATGTCAGTTTGAGGTCCAAAGGGAACATTTACTTCTTGTGAAGTAAGCTCATTCTTTTAGTTCTACTTGGTGCAAGAGGAAATAATCACACATATTGGCTGCTTCCCTCTCTGGAATTTGAACTTGGTCACAAACAAGAAGCCTGGAGATTAAAAAAGCAGAAAGCCTTCCAAAAATGTCCAGAGAAAAGGAATTAAGCATTTCCACAGCAGATAGCTTAATCCTTCCAAATCTGGAATTTCTGAACCCCTGGAGCCTGGGCCTCCAGGCCCCTGGGCCTTGGCCTGTCTCTCAGTTTTGGGGGAGCTGGAAGGAGAGAGTTGATTTTCCTAAGGGTTCACAGTATATTCAATGTGCAGTGGTACACACAGGTATTGTTCCCTTCACCACTGCACCTGCTAATCAAGAGTTTCAGAACAAAAGACACAACTGTCTTCTATGCATTCTTGGAGACCTAAATGATCTCAAAGGACTCAACAACCTATTGGAAAAGAAAGTTCTGAATTCTATTTCTCTGGAGGATTTTTAATCCTGACTGTTATTCCCTCCCTCCTTCCCTTCCACATTTGCAGAGACAAGGTCTCACTATACTGTCCAAGCTAGTCTTGAACTCCTGGCCTCAGCCTCCCAAAGTGCTGGGATTATAAGCATGAGCCACCACGTCCAGCCCATGACTATCATTTTTCTTTGTTTGTTTCATTGGTGCATGTGTGTGTGTTTCACTAAAAAGAGAGGGTTTCTTGGGATCTGGTTTGTGCGTCCCCCAACAAGAGGTTAAGAGTTCTTGTTGTCTTTCTGCCTTGATTCCACTGAATACCGCTGCTGTGTCATCAGGACCTCTGCTGACTCAGGGAACTTGTAAATGACATCAGCCTGCCTCCTACTGCATGAAGAGCATGGCTATATTCTGAAGTCCCCTGCCCCACAGAAGTGACAGCTGAGGTAACCCTGGGGATGCTGTACCTAGAGAGTGGCCAGAGCCCTGGTTTGGGCAGGTGGAGGGGAGAATTTGTTCTGTCTCTTTGGCAGCTGTGGGTTCTTGGCCCCTTCCCAATTGTGAGAGAAACTGTAGCCAGTCAGCGTGCTAATGAGGAGTGGCAGAGAGGGAGATCAAGGACCTCCAGGACCCTGAGACTCCCCGGGCTGTGCCCCCTCTCAGCGCTCAGCCTTTTATCAGAAGCACTCCACAGGGGTGAAATGGACTCAAGGCACGTTGCCAACTTTTATGCCCCCCCCAGGCATTGAAGGGGTCTAAGGAGCAGAGAAGTGGTCAGAGGAAGTCTGGAAGGAGGAAAATAAAGAAACGATCATAATCCTAGGGAATTTACCAGTTAGACCACAACCCCTACCTAAATCCCAAAAACTGATTCCATGACTTGCTGAGAAAGAACTAATAAGAGAATGGCTTGCCCTTACCTCTGAGCCATTTCTAAAACCTTCACATAGTTTCCACACGGTACCCAGCTGACTTTCATACCTGTTCCTCCTCCTAAAAGGATCAAGTTCTTGACAGCAAGGACTCTGTTTCACTCATCACTGTACCCACTGTGTTCCAGCACCGTCTCCAACATACCAGCACTATCAACTTGAGATTATCTAAAAGACTTGGCTCTCTTTTGCTTTCCAGTTGGCTATGTGGTTCTCAGTTCCAAGTCAACCTCAAATATTTATTCCCCTTTGATGCCTTCAATCTCCCTTCTCTTTTACCCAAAGAGCACTGTTTAACTGAGAGGGCGCACAGCAACCCCTACAGCGAATGTGAGTGACTGTGCTAAAAATATCCCGGAAGAGGTTGCAGCGTGTGGCCAGCCGGCCCCAACCACATGTGAACTCGATCCAAGAGCCTAAAAAAATGTGTAAAGATGCTCACCAGACAACACTCCTGCACCATCTAGTGCAGGACTGCACAATGTAAGCAATTAAGTGGCTAAAGAGTTGTAAACATGTGTTGTGGCAACAATAAGCAGCTTATACATAAAGTCTGAGTTGAGCCCTCACCATTGTGTTCCACAGTTAAAATTCTGCTGACTCTGAGTAAAGCAGTGAATCCCATTTCTCTGAAGATTACGGAGCATGAAATTGCCACGGTGAAAAGCGTGGTACAATAGTACCACATTCAAGATGAACTGATATTTGAACACGAAGAAAATGTCCTCTCACATTTCCCCTCTCAGAGCTGACAGGGAAACGGCAGGTCAGTTCCAGGGAACTGCCTGCTTTGTCTCACACATGAGCAACAGACACACCAGGTAACACGGTTACTTCTGGAGCAGATTCCTATGAGTCCCCCACTCCTCGGGTCCCTTTAAATTCTCTCTCTCTTAAACACCATGGCCAAGGGGCCTCGGACAAGTTGGAAGTGCAAACTCTTCTCTAATACTGCTTAAGACAGTGAGAGAGAAAAGGTGGTATTCGTCTCAAGGAAGGTTCCAAGATTCTTAGAGCCTTGACATGAACTGTGAGGTCAAAAGGCTAGAAAGGAGGTGGATTTTACCTGCCATGCAGCAAACCCTGTGGTGAGGCCCATGCCCAGGGCATGGAGACTGGTCAGCAGCCTGATTCCTACCACCACTGCCTAGTGCATCCCAAAGCTGCACCTGCAAGAGAGCTCATCTTTCTAGTCACGCAGGAGTGAGTGAGAGGGAACCTCAGGCAAAGCACTATCCCTTACACACCCCACTAAAATGGTTAAAATAAGACTGACAATATCAAAAGCTGGTGAGGGTGTGAAGCAACTGGAACTCTCAAACACTGCTGTGGGAGTGCAAAATGGTACACTTTGGAAAACTGGCACTTTCTTAGAAAGTTAAATATACACCTATTCTAAGACTTAGTAATCCTACTCCTAGGTGCTCAAGAGACATGAAAGTATAAGTCCACAAAAAGTCTCCTGCAAGAATGTTCATAGCTGCATTTTGGCTAGTCATAATAGCTACAAGCTGGGAACAGCCAAGGTGAGCACCAACAGGTGGACGGATAACCAAAATGTGGCGTGTGCACACACAACATAGCCCTACTCTACAGCACAAAGGAACAAACTCATGATCTATACAATTCATTCATGATATGAATGAATCTCTAAACACAATGCTGAATGTAAGAGGAAGACACAAAAATACTGATGAATCTGCTTATACAAGGCCGGAGAATAGACAGAAATCATGAGTGGCAATAAAAATCAGATCAGTAAAGGCATCCATGTTGGTGAGAGGCAATGACTAAGAAGGGCATGAGGAAACTTTCTGCAGTGACAGAAGTGTTCCACATCTTGACAGGGGTGTGAGTCACATGAGTATGCACATTTGCCAAAAGTGAACAAGCTGTACATTTAACATATGTGTATTTCATATATGCAAATTATATCTCAATTTAAAATTTTTAAAAAGTACTACCAAATAGCTAAGACACAAGTAACAGAAAAAGGGGTAAGAAGAAATTTTTAAAAATTGAGCCTTGCCTTAAAATGTTAGGAAGTATCAACAGATCTTTCAAAACAGACTGTACTCACAGAGCCTAACTCTCCCTTGTGTCTTTTTTTTTTTTCCTGCTGGGTCTCACTCTGTTGTCCAGGCTGGAGTATAGTAGCATGATCATGGCTCACCGCAGCCTCCAAATCCTGAACTCAAGTGATTGTCCCACCCCAGCCTCAGAGTAGGCTGGGACTACAGGCACACGCCATCATGACTGAATTTTTTTTTAATCTGTAGAGACAAGGTCTTACTATGTTCCCAAGCTAGTCTCAAACTCCTAGGTTCAAGCAATCCTCCCACCTCAGCCTCCCAAAGTGCTGGGATTCCAGCCTAAAAAAAGTCTTAAGGTTACTCAGTGAGGGAGCCAAGGGAAGTTCCAATCATTCAGAATCAATGTTCTTCCCATCACACTCCACTAAGCCACATGGAGCACTACCAATAAAATGTGTATTTTCAGTCATGCCACACACAGATATTATTGTTTGATCTTTGGCATCAACTTCAAAGCCTTTCAAGGTAAAACCGAACCAAACCAAACAAAAAAACACGATGGAATAGAGTACTTTGGGTAATTCCTGAATGTGAAAAGCAACTTTGGAGTAACTGAGGCAGCAACAGGTGAAGATAACTTTTAAAAATTATCTTTATTCTGGAACTATGAAAATTGGACGGTGACATAATACAAATTTATATAATGATGTCAGCAAGAAATAGGGTGAGCCCCATTACAAAGTGGGCAAAAGATACGAATAGACATTTCTCAAAAGAAGACATACGGGCAGCCAACAGATACATGAAAACACGCTTAGCCTCACTAGTCATCAAAGAAATGCAAATTAAAACCACACTGAGATACCACCTAACTCCAATCAGGATGGCCATCATCAATAAATCAAAAAACACTGGGCGCAGGGGCTCATACCTATAATCCTAGCACTTTGGGAGGCTGAGGTGAGAGGACTGCCTGAGTCTGAGGGTTTGAGACTAATCTAGGCAACTTGGCGAGACCTCATCTCTACAATAAATCAAAAAAGTACCTGGGCATGGTAATGCATGCCTATCGTTCCAGCTACTTGAAAGGCTGAGGTGGAAGGATCGCCTGAGCAGATCGAGGCTGTAGTGGTTGGGAGCATGCCACTGCCCTCCAGCCTGGATGACAGAGTGAGACTCTAACTCAAAAAAAAAAGCCCAAAAAACAACAGATGCTGAAGAGGATGCAGGGGAAAGGGAACACTTCTACACTGTTGGTAGGAGTGTAAACTAATACAACCTCTGTGGAAAACAGTGTGGCGATTCCTAAAAGTTCTAAAAATCGACCTTCCATACGACCCCGCAATCCCCCTACTGGGAATATACCCAGAGGAACTCAAATCACTCTATAAAAAAGATATCTGCACACGTATGTTTATTGCAGCATTGTTCACAATAGTAAAAACATGGAATCAACCATGCTGCCCATTGAAAGAGAACTGGATTTTAAAAATGTGGTACATATACCCAACGAAATATTATATAGCCATAAAGAAGGACAAAATTATGAACGTCACAGCAACTTGGATGGACTTAGAGTCTATAATACTGAGTGATCTATCACAGAAACAAAGAACTGAGTATCATATGTTCTCACTCATTAATGGATCTTGAACAATTATTGTAATACTTTAAGAAAAGGATTGGCAGTAGTGGGAAACTGCTGGTGGAGGAGGGGCGGGATTAGCAATAGTGAGAATTTGCCTGGGGAGGGTGTGCACACCTCATCAACAAGGGTACCTGCATGATGAACATTAGTATACCTAACCCTGAATTGCAGCCCACATATTTAAAATAAAAAATTTTTTAAAAGAAAAGATATAGAGTGACTGTGAACTTTTTCACCAAATCCTCTGGTGCTGGAACTGACAGGCAATTCTGGACACTTGGAGAAGAAACTTTCGAATGGGACAAAACAAGCAGTGGTTTACCTGGCAGATAACAGCCCTGTCTGCATATCTGCAATTGCACCCGATGAAACACAGACAACGACATTCAACGACCAATAAGTGGCCAGGCATGGTGGCTCACGTCTGTAATCCCAGCACTTTGGGAGGCAGAAGCAAGAGGATTACCTGAGCCCAGGGGTTCGAGACCAGCCTGGGCAACTTGGATAGACCTCCTTCTAAAAACAAAAAAAGGGAATAAGAATACATTCCTGGGCAGTCAATCCATAACAGGTCATTAGCACCAGTTTCAAATATGTGGGCCATTTCTGACCTCTCAGTTTGACATCCTGAGAGGCAGCCATGTTTTCTTAGGAAACATTTCTCAGAGACATGCCCAGTGTATTGAATGGGCAACATAAAACAAACAAAACCCATTTGAGAGGCATTTACCTGTAGGATGCGACGCAAACGCCAGGAACACCACACTGCAAAAGATACAGCAAAGTCGTCAAGGTTCCCCAGCACAAAAACGCCCATATGCGCCCACCCATTTTACCTGGAATAGTTACATCTACCTAAACACACATGATTACATTGCCTAGTCCCATCCTGCCTAAATACATCACCATAGAAGGAGTGAGAATCTCTTGAAAAGGCTCATGCTTTGGCAAGAGGATTGCCTCTTGGGACAGAGTAAGAATCCACGCTCCACCTGAGGGCATTGTGTGTCACTTCTCTTGGCCCGGCTGACCCTATGGTCATGCTCACTGAATCTACCAAGAGTATCTGTAAGCAAAACAAAGGCTGCGGTGGCTGGGAGCATGCCACTGCTCTTCAGCCTGGGTGACAGAGTGAGACTCCAACTCAACCCCCCCCCAAGACTCAAAAAACAACAGCTGTTGAAGAGGATGCAGGGAAAAGAGAACACCTCTACACTTGGGAGTGTAAACTAATACAATCTCTGTGGAAAACAGCTTGGCAATTCCTAAAAGTTCTAAAAATCGACCTTCCACACGACCTCACAATCCCCCTACTGGGAATATACCCGGAAGAACTCAATTACAAACAGGATGTAACTAAAAACTAGCTGTTGGGTGGGAACAAAGTATGCTTTTGCCACAAAGTTAGCTGCACAGAAATAGTTAAACTTCCAAAAGGCTAGCCCACAAATTAATCCATCCCACCCACTGTGTGGCTGAAAACTACCTGGACCGATTTCCAACAGATGCCACAGAGGAAGGATGAAAAGGAAAACCAGCAGGAGTTCCTTTGATGTGAGCCACACCATCCTTGGCACCCTTCCATCGTCCTCTCCAGAAACCTCTCCCATTCCCCTGTACCCTGTGCAGTGTCCTCATGCCACCAAAGCCTACTGCAGTGGGCCCAGTCTCACCCATGGTATCCTCTTCCATCAAAACTCCACGCCACCAAGCACGGTGGCTCACACCTGTAATCCCAGCACTTTGGAAGGCTGAGGTGGGAGGACTGCTTGAGCCCAGGAGTTCGAGACCAGCCTGGGCAACATAGTGAGACTTTGTCCCTACAAAAATAAAAAAAAAAAATAAGCCAGGCATGGTGGCATGCACCTGTAGTCCCAGCTACTTGGGAGACTGAGAAGGAAGGATTGCCTGAACCAAGGAGGTTGAGGCTGCGATGAGCCATGGAGCGTGCCACTACCCTCCAGTCTAGATGGCAGAGTAAGATCCCGATTCAAAAAAACAAAAACAAAAAACAAAACAGAAAGCTCCATGCCACCAGGCAGCTCATCTAATTAGAGGCTGGCAATAAAACACATTATTTAAGTATGAGAGGGAAGGAATTTTTTTTTTTTTTTTGAGTTGGAGTCTCACTGTGTCGCCTGGACTGGAGTGCAGTGGCCGCTCCCGGCCACCACAGCCTCGACCTGCTGGGCTCCGGCGATCCTTCTGCCTCAGCCTTCCAAGTAGCCGGAATTACAGGCATGCGCTACCACGCCCGGCTGATTTTTTGATTTATTGTAGAGATGAGGTCTTGCTGTCCAGGCGGGTCTTGAACCCGCGGGCTCAGGCAATCCATTCACCTCAGCCTCCCAAAGGTGCAGGATTACAGGCTGAGCCACCGAGCCCGGCTTGGGAAGGAATTTTTTAAGTGCTGGATGATCTCCTCTGGTTCTAAACCCTGGCTGCATATCAGAGTAGCACTGAGATCTGGCTTAAATCAGAATCTCTGAGGGCACAGTGCAGGCATCCGTTGTTTTACCTGGTTATGGCTCCAGTGGCTATACAGTACACTGAGCTGGTCACAGTGGCTCACACCTATAATTCCAGCACTTTGGAAGCCTGATGCAAGAGGACTGTCTGAGAACAGGAGTTCAAGGCCAGCCTGGGCAACTTGACAAGACCTCATCTCTATAAAAAATTAGCCAGGTGTGGTGGTGCCTGCCTGTAGTTCCATCTACTTGGAAGGATCGCCCGAGCCCAACAGGTCGAGGCTGTGGTGGCCATGAGCATGTCACTACACTCCAGCCTGGGTGACAGAGTGAGACTCCGACTCAAAAAAACTATAATAGTAAAAGTACACAATGATTGCAAGCCACTGCCAGGGACCACTGGTGGTGGCATCAGAGGCAGTCGTGGGCAGGGAAACCTGCACCATCTCCGTGTCTCTCAGGTTCCTCCTCTGCTCTTCCTTGAAGGCACAGGTTCTCTGATGGCCCCGGAGCCACAGCAGTTTGGACAGAGGCCGAAGGATGGGGGTGAGAGAGAGGGTGATGGAGAGGAGCCACATTCCAGTCACTCAGAAGTCACAGGTTTGTAAGACAGCATTTGCATGTAGCTGTAAAAACGCATGCCCTACTGGTGACACTGGAGATGGTGTAATGGTTCATCCTTAGTAGGGGCTCAGAAAGTCTCTGTTTGCTATCTCGGTTTCCTTTGGAAAACACACACCCTGAACATAAGCCATTATTTTTTCTCCCTAGATTCCTTTTGGCTATAACTTCAGGAGCAGAAGTTAGTGCTCCGATGGTTGGATATGGGGCCTCTTTCCATCCCCAAATATCTCCCAGGGCCTACTATGGTACCTCCAATCCCAGTATCAGAAGCACCCCCCAAAGGGTGACTTAAAATAAAATATTACGGGGTAAAGAGAAGAAATCATTACATGAAATAAATGGTTTTCTAATCCCTTTTGTAACTTTGCAAATATAGTGTTAAACCACTCCTCACTCATACTGGAGGAGACCATTCAGCACTTCAAAGAAAAATGTCCCTCTCAGATAACATGCTTTATTCCTAACCTCTAGCTAGATCAGCTGCCTGGCGGCATGGAGTTTTGATAGAAGAGAGTGCTGAGGGTGAGACTGGGTCTACTGCAGTGGGCTTCGGTGGCATGAAGACACTGCACAGGGTATAAGGGGATGAGAGAGGTTTCCAGAAAGGACGATGGGAAGATGTCAGGGATGGTGTGGCTCACGTCAAAGGAATGTTCCTGTCAGTTCTTCTTTTCATCCCTCTCCTTCTGTGGCACTCTGTACTTTGAGCTCCTTGGGGGGCAAGAACCACTTTGAGAGATGTATAGCAGGTGCTCAAGATTTTCTGAATTGCAATTAATCACCTCTAGGTGTATGTCAGTGGGAATATGTTTGAAGAGAAATATAGATTTTTTTAAAGTAAGTACACTCTTGGCTGGGCGCGAGGGTGGCTCACACCCGTCAGCCCAGGCTGAGGCAGAAGGATTGCTGGAGCCCAGGAGTTTGAGAGCAGCCTAGACAACACAGCCAGACCTTGTCT
This sequence comes from Cephalopachus bancanus, assembly GCA_027257055.1. Taxonomy (NCBI): domain Eukaryota; kingdom Metazoa; phylum Chordata; class Mammalia; order Primates; family Tarsiidae; genus Cephalopachus; species Cephalopachus bancanus. Next base: position 9,849,918 of record JAPVLO010000097.1, on the reverse strand, counting down.
CTAACCTCTCCCCCCCATAAAAAAAAATAGCTAGGCATAATGGTGTATGCCTGTAGTAAAAGAAAAATATAGCTTGAAGTTCCTTATAGTTCTTTATCTTTTTTTTTTTTAAGAGACAGGGTCTTGCTCTAACACCCAGGTTGGAGTGCAGTGATATAATCATGGCTCACTACAGCCTTGAACTCCCGGGCTCAAACAAGCCTCTGTTCTCAACCTCCCGAATAGCTGAGACTACAGGTGCATACGCTGGTTAATTTTTTTAAATTTTGTGTAGAGATGGGGTTTCACTATGTTGCCCAGGTTGGTCTCAAACTCCTGGCCTCAAGCAATCCTCCTGCCTAGGCTTCCCAAAGTGGAAGTCCCTATATAAATTACATGCATACTCTAATGAGAAAATTATACAAATGTAAGAGGCAGATTATGCCAGATAAACAACAGATTTCTTAAAATCAAATCATTCAATAAAAATTTATTGAGGCTGGGTGTAGTGGATCACACCTGTAATCCCAGCACTTTGGGAAGCAGAGGCATGAGGCTTGCCTGAGCTCAGAGGTTCAAGACCAGTCTGAGCAACATAGCGAGACCTCATCTCTACAATAAATCAAAAAATTAGCCAGGTGTGGTGGTACATGTCTGTAGTTCCAGCTACTTGGAAGGCTGAGGTGGAAGGATCGCCTGAGCCCAGCAGGTTGAGGCTGCGGTGGCTGTAAGCATGCCACTGCACTCTAGCCTGGGCAACAGAGTGAGACTCTGATTCAAAAATAAGTAAATAAATAAATATTTATTGTGTTTAATATATGTCAGGTACTACTCTTGTACCTGGAAGTACAGTAGTTATCAAAATAGAAAACATCCCTATGTTCACAGGAAACAAAATGGGAAAATATGATGAAACTATAATCTCTACATACTAAACTCCAATATACATTTTTTGTTTTACTAAGTCATACCCTAAAAAGAATACCTGTCTATTCCCCTTGGAGATAGATACACACACACACACACACACACACACACACACACACACACACACACACTTACATCTGCAAAATAAAGAAGTAGCATGTGAACAGGTAACACTATGGTAATTTTCTACTTAATAGACTGGGAGAGACTAGAGTCTGCCTTATATGAAAAAGAAATAATGCTCCTGGAACATTCCCTAATATTCACTCCATGAATATATACTGAATAATTCTCAAAATGCAGATAAAAGCCACACTTGCTTTTAGAAGTTCCACTTAATTTCAGCCTGATATACAAATATCCTCATGCCCGGTGAAGAGCAGGGACAAGAGGCAGAGGACACAACTGGCTTGGGTCACAGAGGCTCACTGTCCATGTCCCATATTTCTTTGCTACTTGATGTAACTACACTTTCTGTGGAGAAAAAGAACTGCTTCAAGTGCCTGATGTGTCATGGAAACACTTGAAACACCCAACAGCCTTCTTGCATTTTCAGAAAAGTCTCTTGAAAGCCAGCTGGTGGGTCAGAGCAGAGTGGAACTAATGATCATCCTCTGCTGGGTATAAAAGACGCCCAAAACCATGTTTGGGGTGAATCTTGCTTTCAAAAAGGCGTCTTAATAAATACTAAGATAGCTACAGCTCTATCTGCAAATGCACAACTCATGCTAAACGTTTTGAGCTGAGTCACATCCTCCAGAAACCAGCATGACCAAATCCTGAGGCACATCTCGAACCTTGGTCCTCTTTATTGAGCCTCACTGCATTAGGCCAACTTTGGTTCCCAGCAGCAAATCTCACTTTGTTTCTCAATCAGGTGCCTGTAGCATGGTCTGGGATGACTCAAACCCAAGCTCTTCTATTTACCAGGTCCATCTCTGCTTGGCTTGCTTTTAGAAGTTCATTCATCATTTGCAAGGGTACAAACAGAAGCCCATATACCATATTTAAAAGTTACAGGCTAGACACGGTGGCTCACACCTGTAATCCCAGAACTTTGGGAGGCCAAGGTGGGAGGATTACTTGAGACCAGAAGTTCAAGACCAGCCTGGGTAACATAGCAAGATCTCACCTCTACAAAAAAAATCAAAAAATTAGCCAGCCATGGTGGCACACATCTATAGTCCAAGTTACTCAGGAGGCTGAGGCAGAAGGATCACATGAGCTCAGGAGGTCAAGGCTGCAAAGAGCCATAATCATGCCACTGCACTTCAGCCTGGGCAACAGAGTGAGGCCCTGACTCAAAAAAAATTCTAAATCAAGCTTCGAATTTGATCCTACCTTAACAAATATGAGTATACATTCAAAACACTCTGCCATCCAGATTAAAATTTAGAGTTTGGTGGGTGGGGGGGGCACATAACATCACTAAAGATACCTGATTCTAAACCAAGTGAGGAGCAGTGGGAGGCCCAAACTTCACCTGCATGCAGATTACCTATGCACCTAATTCTGACTTATACTCTACATCTTTATAATAAAAGAAAGAAAAATGAATAAAAATAAAATGTAGAATTCTTGGACTTCTGGTGCTTCTTGCAGAATGTGGCAACAGAGGGCAGCCTCTGGCTCCCAGCTGCCAATGCCCACCCTTCTCTCTCCACCCCATCCTTCAGCTCAAGGGACACCTGAGCCCACCAGGCTAGGCTCCACCTACGCCCTCTCCCACTAACATTCTTTTTTGGACACTCCTTGTTGGGAATGAGCTGCAAAGACAAGACTCAGGGAAGGGAGCGGCCCTCCCAGTTCAGGGTCCACCAGAGGTCCCTCTTGCCCAGGCTAAGGGAAGGACTACTCTGGTTTCCTCAACTCTGCTCATCTCACAAGCTGCCTTCCTAGCAGGCACACTGGCTCAGAAGTCTTTAATCAAAACAATATTGGAAAATAAAAATTTTAAAAATATAGATTATATTTTACCTGAATATATAGTTTAAGTACTGCTGGTCAACGTCACTAAGAAATGAGAGAGAAAAGAAAGATGAAACAAGTGAAATAATAAAAGTGTTTAAAATACATAAAATAGTCATCATCTTCTATTAGTCAATTCTATCTCTCTACTTAAGTTATTACTTTTATAACTGTCACTAAGTGGAAGAAGGGTGTTTTATATTCTAAACCAGCTCCTGGTTCTTTTTTTTAGAAACATGTCCTAGTTGAGGGCGATCATACATTTTCACCCGTGGTCCACTGTCTTCACGGGCACATTTGCCACTTTCAAAGGAGGTCAACTACCTCAGACCACTGTACTGGCTTCCAGGGCTACAATATTTAACCAATAAAAATACATGGCGCTCAAATCCATTTGAACTTCAGATAAAGCTCAAATCCATTTGAATTTCAGATAAAGCGTAACGCTTTCGTGTAAGTACTGTATGTTCCAAATATTGCATGGGACATACCTAAACAAACAAACAAAAATATTCGCTGCTTATCTGAAATTCAAATGTTACTGGGCATCCTGTATTTTATCTGGCAACTCCATTGGCTTCTTACTGCAAAAACACTTTATCAAAAGAACAAAAGGTGCTGTAGGGAGCGAAAGCCCATGTTCTCAGAGGTGTGACCTTCTCTCAAGATTCTTCCCTTCAGACCCTTCCTTTCTAGGCCTTCAGCAGACTCCCAAGCCCAGAGGCCAGCCAGCCAGTCTAAGGGCTCTGACCTCTCAGCTCCAGGCCTAAATTAGCGTCTTTTTTCATTTACATTCACCAAGGCTGTTCCATTGACTGCCAGCAACAAAGACTTCATTATACCCAAGAACAGGGCTAGGAACTGGGGAGACTTCTGAGTCTAAATTGAGTCAAGTCAGGAAGGAGTTGGGAAACAAGAATAAAGCACTGTTCCCTGGAGCGGGATGTAAACAGCTAGGGCCCAAGACAGTCATCACATACATTTCATTAGAATGTCATTTAAGTGGTGCCCCTGAAGGAAGGGGACTTCCATGCCTCCTCACACATCTCTGAGGCTGACACGTTACAGGTGTTGGTGGACCCAGTCCGGAGGGGCCCAAGCAGCAAGAGGAGAGACTTTGAAGATTAAGTCCTCGGCCCTCACCACAACCCAGACCTGGAGTCTATTTTCCTACCTAAGACTACAGATAAGCAGCACTAACCATACAACTTGAAATAAAATCTCACGATATCACGGGTCTCATCCCTTACCTTTAACAAAACAACAGCTCACCAAACATTAAGACTTTACCTTAAGGCGCTGGGTTTCTGGGACTTCTGTAGAATTTTATAAGCCCCTGAAAATGAAGGAACATGTGTCACGAATCATGGCATTCTGCTCAAAGAGCTCCCTGAATTTCCTGGAAAACCCAAAATCCACATGGAGAAGGGCCCCAAAGGTGCGGCTGCTGGTCCCTTTACCCTGTGGAGGTCAGCTGACAGGAGGAAACCAACAATATTTGGATGGTTTCAAGGGTGTGAGTTCCATACTCCTTCATGACAATGCAGTCAGTCCTTCCAGTGGCCCACAGAGAGTGCTGGGCAGGGAAAGTGTCATGCCAAGGAAGGATGCAATTGACAGGAAGGCTTTACTTCCTTTACATGATGCATGTGAGAAAGAGAAACATCCCTGAATTTCTGAACATTTCTGAACGGTGTTAACAAAGTCAGGGCTGCATTTCTTTTTCTTTTTTTGAGTCAAAGTCTCACTCTGTCACCCAGGCTGGAGTGCAGTGACACAATCACGGCTACCACAGCCTCGACTTCCTGGGCTCAGGCGATCCTTCCACCTTAGCCTTCCAAGTAGCTGGAGCTCCAGGTGCATGACACCACACCCAGCTCATTTATTTGATTTACTATAGAGACAAGGTCTCACCAAGTTGCCCACGCTGTTCTCGAAACCATGGACTCAGGCAATCCTCTCACCTCTGCCTCCCAAAGTGTTAGGATTACAGCCGTGAGCCACTGTGCTTAGTTGAGGGCACTATTTCCCCCCCTAAGACTACAGATAAGCAGCACTAACCATACAATTTGAAATAAAATCAGATGGTTCTTTCATTCCACCAACTTGACTTTTTTTAGTCTACTACTGAAAGTAAATGTTTTGACATGAGCTTCTAAATATCCTCCCACCATTTTCAGAGACCAGCCACATGCCACAAGCTGACTCGAGCACCCCCGAGACATGATGACTTAATGTTTGTCATGAAAAAGAGGGAACTACATTGGAAATGGAAACATTTGAGGAAAACTCTAAAAAGAAAATGAAGGAACGACCATTTAATTTTAACCTTGACACCTTGAATTTAATTTGCCTGTTGTCTGGGGCCACTAAAAGTGGATACACAATAAGGTCTAAATAATCAAGCTCAATTATTTAAGGAAGCATTCTTTTAAAACTTACCTACACAGAATAAGTGAATTACAGCCCAAAAATATCCATCTGGATCAAACTGGAAACAGGATTAAAAAAAGAAAAAAAATGGCAATAAGTACAGGCAAACAGGACCCAGCGTGGCAATTGGAAACCCTCATCGCCAATGAGAGTCTAAGCAAGGGCTCCCAGACAGAACTTTGGGGCCTCAGTCAGTCCCTCAGTCCCCCTTAGCCCATCACCTACAACCTCTTCCTAGCAGAACTCTGCCTCCAACAGTCCCTTGCCATCACACTGCCATCATGCTGTGCTCAAATCCCAACTCACACCACCTAGGACCTCCGTGACAAGCCCGTCAACTCTTCAGCTGCATCTCCAGTCCTCCCCATGCCCCTCAGAGAAGACTGGCACTCCCCCAAGCACGAACGTGTCCCCCTATAACTCAGCCGAGGGGACTCCCTCTGCCTCTTCCCTTACTATTCTCCACAGACTATTATCCGACACACTCAATTTCTTCTCTTTTTTCACTATTTTTAATTTTTTTTTAATTGTAAAGATGTGGGATACAATTCAGGGTTAGGGATACAAATGTTCATTACGCAGGTACCCTTGTTGATGAGGGGTGCCCCTCCTTCTCTAGGCAGACTCCCACTACTGCCAATCCTGCTTCCCCATCCCCCTCCCAGCAGTTTCTCATTACTGCCAATCCTTTTCTTACAGTATTATGATAATTGTTCAAGGTCTGCTTATGAGTGAATATGTGATGCTCATTTCTTTGCTTCTGTAAAAGATCATTCAGTATTATAGATTCTAAGTCCATCCAGGTTGCTGTGAAGTTCATGATTTTGTTCTTCTTTATGGCTGCGTAATATTCCATTGTGTATATGTATCACATTTTTTTAATCCAGTCCTCTTTTGATGGGCAACACGGTTGGTTCCATGTTCTTGCTACTGTGAACAATGCTGCAATAAGCATACACGCACAGGTATCTTTTTTATAGAGTGATTTGAGTTCTGCTGGGTATATTCCCAATAGGGGGATTGCAGGGTAGTATGGAAGGTCGATTTTGAGATCTTTTAGGAATCGCCACACTGTTTTGCACAGAGGCTGTACTAGTTTATACTCCCACCAGCAGTGTAGAAGTTTTCTCTTTTCGCCACATCCTCTCCAGCATCTGCTGTTTTTTGAGTTATTGATGATGGCCATCCTCAGTGGAGTTAGGTGGTATCTCAGTGTGGTTTTAATTTGCATTTCTTTGATGACTAGTGAGGCTGAGCATTTTTTCATGTATCTGTTGGCTGCTCGTACATCTTCTCTTGAGAACTGTCTATTGATATCTTTTGCCCACTTTATAAGGGGGGCTGTTTGTTTTTTCCTTTTTGGTACATTTGAGTTCCTTGTAGATCTTAGATGTTAGGCCTCTGTCGGACAAACAGCTGGCAAAAATATAGTCTGTGGGGCACCTCCCTGCTCTCTTGATAGTTTCTTTGGCTTTGCAGAAGAATTTCTTCTTTATTCTTTGTTTATCTGTCTCTGTCTCCACCTGCTCTTCTCTGGACTGTAAATTCCAGGAGGCCAGGAATTAGAACAGGGAAAGCCACACAGCAGCTGCTCAATAAAGTCGTATCACAAAATACTCATGACACTCCAGGGCTCTGCCCTCGCCTGCTTTCTACTCCAGCTAACTCCTCCTCATCCTTCCAGATTAAAGTCCAGTAAGCAGAGCCTGGTCCTAGCATCAAAGGGATCTGGACTAAATGCTAACCCCCCCACTTATTTGTTAGCTGGTGACCTTTCGGGCCTCTTTACCCTGTAGCGATGAAATGAAGATAATAATAGTCCCTACCCTTACAGAGATGTGAGATTTTAAATAAAGCACATCCAGCCTTGGCACTGAGCCTGGCACACAGCAGGTGCCCTGTCATTGTTAGCTTTTCCTACCTCCTGAGTCTCCAAGCCTTCCTAGGTGCTTCAGAGCACCCCAGACCTCCAGGACAGAGCCCTAGTCTCCCTGTCTTAGAATGACCTGATTACTCATCTGTTTCCCTCCCCTTTGATCCAAATAGACTCTGACTTCTACCTGGGCAAAGTCTAATCTTCTTTCCGTCCCTAGAGCCTGACACTTGGTAGGGACTAATGACACCAGGAGAGTAAAGGAGAGAGGGAAACCCAGAAATGAGATGATGACTGGGGGTGAGGGCCGGGGTGGGTCCTCAGTGTCTCATATAGAAAACTCAACTTCAGGGGGAGAGCGGGGAGGAGAAAGAAAAGAAAACTCAACTTTGGCAAAAAATAATAAAATGAACATCATTTGGGATGAGAGGAAAAGTCAGCCTCAATGCCTGAAGCTGGGACACTTTGGACACTGGCCTGCAGGTTCAGCAGGTGCATACAGACGACAGACTGCTTGCACTACAGCACCCAGAGCTCTGTAGCCTCAGAGAGAAGGCAGAGGCCTTGGGAAGATGTGTTGGCCAGGCTAAGAGCTACCCAGGCTGACAGCTTTGGAATGCTTTTGCATAGGACAGGTTAACCTGATTCTAAAGGGACGACTAGGAAATTCTGGTCATGCACACAGGCTTTAGAGAATAAAGATACTTTGAAGGCAAAATGAGTTCACCTGGACTTACCTGGGAGTCGTTGAAGGGAAGGCATCCTGCTGCAGCCAGGAGGAAGAGGGCACTGCGGAGAGGGAGATAAAACACTGAGGCTCCACCTTTCAACATCAAAGAGTTTCCTGAGTGTGAAGGTTGAAACGCATCCGTGGGAGTTTGGATGAGGCAAAGAGCCTGTGAGATCAACCAGTACCCCTGTACATCCTTTGAGAGCCTGAATCCCAACGTCATTTTCACTGATGTGCTCCACTGATAACCAGATATTTCCTTCTCAGGGCCTAAGCTAGCCATTTCCCAGAGTCAGGCGTTTGCAGGACATCTGCAAAACCACAGCTGGCTCACTCGAGAAAAATAGCATGCCTGTGAAATATCTACTAAAAGGAGATTTTTCTCAACTACACATCCCCAAAAATACACAATAGGCAATCAGATCACAAATATACCAGTTACAAAAATGAAAACACCAAGGAAAGCACATTAAAATCCTTTGTGCACCACCATAAGCAAATTATCAAGCTTAGTATCTCTGAGAATGGGACAGATCGACATCATGTACCTCTCGATATAATATACTCAAAGGGACACATCCTCACCCAGGCAGGATTCCTGCCAAAAATTACAGAACCCGAATTAAATCATGAGGACACACTGAGACAAATCCAAATTTAGGGACAGCCCACAAAACAGGCCTATCCTTTCAAAATGTGAAGGCAATGAAAGACAGTGAAAAGCTGAGGAACTGTTACAGATTAAAGGACATAAAAGAGACATGACAGCTCTGGGATAAAAAATTGCTACAAAAGACAATATTGGGACAACTGGCAAAATTTGAACATGGACTCAGTATTAGCTAATAGTATCATATCTGGCCAGGCGCAGTGTCTCACACCCGTAATCTCAGCATTTAGGGAGGTTGGGGCTAGGGGATCACTTGAGCCTAGGAGTTTGAGACCAGTCTGGGCAACATAGTGAGACCTCATCTCTACAAAAAATAAAAAAAATTAGTCGGGTGTGGTGGCACACGCTTGTAGTCCCAGCTACTCAGGAAGCTGGGGTGGAAGGATTACCTGAGCCCAGGAGGTCGAGGCTGCTGTGAGCAGTGATTGTGTGCCACTGTACTCTAGCCTGAGTGACAGAATGAGACCACGACTCAAAAAAAGAAGGGAAAAAGAAACATAGATAGATGGTATCATATCAGATGTTAATTTTCTAAATTTAACAGTTACCGTTTGATTACATAAGGGATTGTTGTTTCTTGGAGATACATTTTTAAGTATGCAGGAGAGTCATGATCTCTGCAACTTATTCTCAAATGGTTCAGAAAAAAGAAGAGTAAGAATAATATTATATTACTATATATTTTGTGTGATATTCACATAGGTTTATGTGTACATATGCACCCACTGTATGCAACCATGTATCCACTGGAGTTTGGATGGTGCAAAGATCCCACGGGTCAACCCCATTCCCCTGTTCATCCTCTGAGAATCTGACTGCCTATGTCATTTTCTTTTTGTTTTTTTTTGAGTTGGAGTCTCACTCTGTCACCCAGACTGGAATGCAGTGGCCACTCCCGGCCACTGCAGCCTCGACCTGCTGGGCTCAGGCGATCCTTCCGCCTCAGCCTTCTGAGTAGCCGGAATTACAGGCGCGCGCTACCACGCCCGGCTAATTTTTTGATTCTATTGTAGAGATGAGGTCTCACCTGCCCAGGTGGGTCTCGAACCCACGGGCTCAGGCAATCCACTCAACTCAGCCTCCCAAAGGCACGGGATTACAGGCTGAGCCACCGAACCCGGCGCTTATGTCATTTTCACTGATGTGCTCTACTGATAATCAGTTACTGAATTCAGTGTATAGATGCCAAATACAGCATTTTCACTTTCAGGGGACTTTGTCATATGTCATTATATACATGCTCTATTTACATGTTAATATGTGTTCTATATACATAGAGAATTCTATACAGAGATTATATGTTTTATATATACAATAAGTCCCCTTCATACAAACAAGTTCTGTTCTGAGAGTGCATTCATAAGTCTAATTTGTTCATAAGTCCAACAAAGTTAGCCTAGGTACCCAAATAACACAATCAGCTATATAATACTGTACTGCAATAGGTTTATGATATACTACTGGACTACTGTACTCTAAGGCACACAAAAGCAAAACCACTTGTAGAGGATGCATGCACGTGACAATGTATGCCAGATATGTGAACTAACTTATGTGACTGGACACACAAACATGTTTGCATCTTTGAAAGTTCGTATAAGGGTACCCACACTTTACCTGTATGATGACCACGTATGTATCTAGCACTCATTTGTACCCCACATTTTAAAAGTAAAATAATTTTTTAAAAAAAGAAGGTTCATTAAATTTTTTTAAAAATTCACAATTTGAAGGTTTGTATGTATGGGACTTACCGTATACACACATATATCATAGATACATAACATACAACAACCTGGTACTTATCATCTCAGTACATCTTAGTACACTAAAACGGTGATGCTAGTCGATTCTGACAGTTCTCATTGCTGTAACCACATGTTGTTGTCTACTGCTCTGGGTGGACTAGCACAGCTGGCTGGGCCAAAGGCAGGAGGATTGACATGGAGGAACCCTTGGAGCTGGGGACCGCAGCCTTGGGAAGATCAGGACATCCTGAGGCTTGGGACACTTCTCTACTCCAGTCCACCCTACTCCTCCAGGCTTGCCACCTTTCAAGGCACACACACAAATGACCTGGAGAAGAATCCAAAGCACAGAGTGGGGTGGGGGAAGGGAGACTGTCCTCCTGGGACTGCACAGGAATCGGAGAACCCTGATGGATTTGGCGTCTACCTGTAGTGAAAGGCTTCACTGAATGCTAGACGCTTCCCCATCCACAGGGATACACATTAGTGATGCCCTCCAACAGACAGAGGTTGGGGAAGACAGGACACTCGGGTGAGGCAGCTACCTGGTTTCCCACCACACTTGGCGTTGAACAAGACCTTGATGACATCAGGTGTTAGTATGCTCTCTTAGTGCCTCTCCTTAACACCTGCCAATCTCCTTTTAAATAAGAAGAGGAATCCTGAGGTTTTGTCTTCTCTTTCGAGTTACAGCTTATAATAAGGGCAAAAAAAGGGGCAAGGGGATTGGATGAAAGCCTGGATATATCTGAAACAAAAATCCTCAATCTATTTATTTATTTAAGCATCTCTGTTGGTTTTCTAGCTACAGGACTGAGCTTCCTAGCTACTGCAGAGGAAGCAGGAAGTAGTCAGAGCACAAGGCACCCAGGTAAGAATTAGAGTGCTGGAGGGAGAGGGATTTGCATGAAAGCTGGCCCAGTTCACACTCTGGCTAAGGAAACTGAGGCACAGAGGATGATGAAGGCTGCCCACACTCAGTTTGCTGTGTCCCAGGACCATAATTCAGATCCCAGGACTCACAAGCAAGTGACTTTTCCAACATGGAAAATCTAAAGGCCCAATAAACAGCAAATATTATTTTTAAAATTTTAAGTTGTTGCCATGTTTTTCCTTTTTGGTCCCCATCAGCATTCCACAACTGTTAGTGAAGTTTTGGGCATCAATGACTGAAATCTAGCATGGGTTGCTCTTGTTTATTTTCCCCTAAAGAGTAAAATATTTCTGAAAAAAAAAAAAAAGGCATAGGAAATTTTAGGATAAGCACAAATTAGGAATATATATGTCAGCCCCCAGAGTACGAATCTTCAACAAACTTTGGCTTATCATCAAGACAAGATGAGGTTAAATCTTATATTAGGCTTGTTGGGTTTTTTGGGGTTTGTTGTTTTTTTTTGAGTTGGGGTCTCACTCTATTGCCTAGGCTAGAGTGCAGCGGCACGATCATGGCTCACCACAGCCTCAAACTCCTTGGCTCAGGTGATCCTTCCGCCTCAGCCTCCAGAGTAGCTGGGACTACAGGCACTTACCACCATGCTCAGCTAATGTTATGATTTTTTGTAGAGACAAGGTCTCATTATGTTGCCCAGGCTGGTCTCAAACTCCTGGGCTTAAGCAATCCTCCTACCTCAGTCTCTCAAAGTGCTGAGATGACAGGCGTGAGACACCCACAGTGCCCAGCCCATATTAGAGTTTTGTTTTGTTTTGTTTTAACTTACCTACAGATCTTTGCAGGAGACGTTTTCTGTATGAAAGGAAAGAAACTTATAATTAGTCTTTTAAAACTCTTTTTTATTCCCCTTAAAAGAAAACATTTAGATCAAGAGGCAAATAAATTATAAGTACGTTTACTAGGGGCTTAACAGCTGCTGCACTTAAGTATTTATTGAGGCTTTTTCTGCTTGGACCAAATGAAGGATGACTCAGAGTTCCAGATTGAGTCACTTTGGCAAAGCACTTTCACCATTTGAACCATGTTTACCCATGAAAAACATGTCTTCAACAATCTTACACACCTAGAAAAGGAGAGAAAAATTGATGCAACCTGTATTAAAAAGCAATTAAGCTCTGTTCAACTTCTGTTCAAGCTCTGTCTCTTTAAATATTCCTTTCATTAATCCAGCTCTGACTCTGAGCGGGCCTATAAATTATCCTATGATGTGAAAATTAAGAAACAGAAAGAAGAGAAGGGTTATTTTACTCCCCCTGGAAAGAAGGGGGAAAAAAAAAAGAGGCAGGTGGGGGGAGGGGATATAGACTTGGCATTTAAAGCTCCCTGAAACGAAGAAATTCTAAATTGGACTCTACCCTTTATCAAATCCTTTTAATTATTCTGAGAACTAATCCGTACAGGGAGTAACACAGATTTTTCTTTTTCATTTTTTTTTTTTATTCAGAGTCTTGCTCTGTCACTCAGGCTAGAGTGCAGTGGCATCCTCACAGCTACCACAGACTCGACCTGCTGGGCTCAGGCGATTCTTCTGTCTCAACCTTCCAAGTAGCTGAAACTACAGGCATGCATCATCATGCCTGGCTAGTTTTTAAAAATGTATTGTAGAGATGAGGTCTCACAAAGTTGCCCAGGCTGATCTGGAACCCCTGGGCTCAGGCAATCCTCTCACCTCCGCCTCAGCCAAAGTGTTGGGATTACAGGTGTGAGCCACCAAGTCCAGACCAGATTTTTAAACATTTGATAGAAGAATCAGACAGGTAGGATGCTGGATTAATTCTGAACATTTCAGAAGAAATATTTTGTTTGCTGGGAACATGCTACAATTTTGACACCCATTCCGATAAAGTGTGACGTAGGAACACATTGTTTAGAAGTGAAGAGTTGACATGAGAAACAGAGAAGGTTTGCGGTGAAGGCTTATCTTAAGCTTTCATGTGTTGCTACATAACTAAGTGTTCGCTGTTTGGATACACAGATTCTATTTGTGTGCAAAGCTGTGGCTGCGTCCTTTGATTCTTTAACCTGGAACCTTTGTCCAACCCCATCCCTCAGAGCGTAAGCAGCAAGGCCAACTATGACAGTGGTGCCACCTGGTGGAAAGAGAGCCTGTAAGCACAGAAGGGTTGAAAGCCAAGGTGATCAGGGCTCAGATAATTGCCCCATTGTGTTACACATATTCTAATAGATTCTGAGCTAAATATAACCGATATCACAACAGTCCTGGTGGAGGAGTAGGAATTGAAAGGATGGAGACTAAAGGGACACGCCCTCTATTCCCTGAGTTCATCTTCGGTGTCTACCAAGTAGCTGTCCTGGGGCTTCTATGATAGGACAACAAAGCAATCCAGTGCCTGAGACAATTTACCCCATCCAAGGAGGGGAGTTTGGACTTTTTTATTTATTTTATTTTTTTAGTTTTTGAGTTGGAGTCTCACTCTGTTGCTCAGGCTGGAGTGCAGTGGCATGATCACAGCTCACTGCAGCCTCCATCTCCTAGGCTCAGGCGATCCTTCCACTTCAGCCTCCCAAGTAGCCACACCCCACCACACCTGGCTAATTTTTTACAAACATTTTTTTGTAGACATGAGGTCTCACTATGTTGCCCAGGCAGGCCTCAAACTCCTGGGATCAGGCAATCCTCTTGCCTCGGCCTCCCAGAGTACTGGGATTACAGGCGTGAGCCATTGTGACCAGCTGAAAGACTTTTTTTTTTTAAACTTCTTGGCTAAAAGAGCACAGAACTTGAGAGACGAAGCCTAAAAACAAAGCAACAAGCTCATGACTTAGCTCCATTTCCCCGGGGCTCTGAAAACAACAGAGTTGATGTCAGGCACTCACCTTTTAGGACCCTCAGTCCAAAAATAACCGAGTAAGAAGTCCTAATGAGACCTCAAGGTTCTGAATGGGTCAGCATAACTTCTCAAAGTCATACTGCCATAAACAACAACAGTGAACACTCCCCTGGGCAAGCTAACTTACTCTGAGGACCCTTGACACTTAATTCTAAGGGCTCTATGAGCCTTGGGTGGGGTTAACTAACGCCATGGGTTATATGTTACAGATGAGGGCATTGAGGCCCTGAGAAATGAGGGAAGCTGCACAGCCCGCCACCAGTCCCACAGTGATCCTCGCTGTTCCCTTATGCCACTAGCCTTCATTCCTTGCTTCCCCTGCCTACTCAAAGTGCCCTATTTCCTTGTCCAGCTGGAAAATCCTTATTCGTCCTCTGTGACTCAGCTCAAATCTAACCCCTCGGGAAGTCTTCTCCGACCCTTTCAAGCTGTCACCCCTGGTCCATCCATACCTTGTTTCAGCCCATATGGCATTCTATGGGCATCACAGCCTGTGTTTATAGGGCAGCCCCTCCGTCCAACTCTGAGTTCTATAAAGGTAAGAAATGTGTCTTCTGCTGGACGTGGTGGCTCATATCTGTAATCTCAACACTCTGGGAGGCCAAGGCAGAAGGATTGCTTAAGTCCAAGAGTTTGAGACCACCTGGGGCAAAATAGCAAGACCTCATCTCTACAAAAAATCAAAGTTAGCCAGGTATGGTGGTGCGTGCCTATAGTCCCAGCTACTCAGGAGGCTGAGGAGGGAGAATCATCTGAGCCCACAAGGTCAAGGCTGTGGTGAGCTGTGATCATGCCACTGTACTCCATTCTGGGTGACAGAGTAACATTCTGATTCAAAAGAAAGAAAGAGAGAGAGAAAGAGAGGAAAGAAAGGTGCTTTCTACATCTCTGCAGCTTTAGGCCTTGAAAATTTTTGACATTTAGTATACACTTAAATAAAGGTCAAACAAATGAATAAATACATAGCAGTATTCTAATATTAAATTGTAATAAATAAGTCTGCAAGGTTATAAGATTAATTACAGAAGCCACACATTACCTTATAGTCAAACTGTATGTGTGCATGGGTTTGTGCGTGTGTATACATGTGTGCACGTGTGTCTATGTGTGTGTATGCATGCATACACAAAGACCTAGTTGTGGATGGTGAAAATGAACCACAAGCTCCAGATGGTTTATTTTTATAATCTGGAAACAAAGTCACAAGGAGGTCAACTTTACTCTCCAAAATTGATGCTAGTAAAATCTATGCATAAAGAACAAAATAGCCCTTGATACTGAATAGTCTGTAGGGTGCAACTGTGTTCCTCATGACATGGTTCTTGGCCGTATTGTCAGAGATGCAAGTCTTGTCAACAACACATCACAAGGCCGGGCTCAGTAGCTCAGCCTGTAATCCCAGCATTTTGGGAGGCCGAGGCAAGTGGATTGCCTAAGACTGTGGGTTCAAGACCAGCCTGGGCAACTGGGTGAGACCTAGTCTCTACAATAAATCAAAAATTAGTTAGGGATGGTAGTGTGCACCTGTAGTTCCAGCTACTTGGAAGGCTGAGGCGGAAGGATCGCCGAAGCCCAGCAGGTTGACACTGGAGTGGCTGAGTATGCCACTGGACTCCAGCCTGGGTGACAGAGTGAGACTCCAACTAAAAAAAAAAAAAAAAAAAAAGAAAAAAAGAACACATCACAGCAATCTTCATCACAGACCAGACTTTAACAGTGAACTGCTATAAACCACCTGCAGGTCTACACCTAGGGACCGGCCAACACACACTTCATCCAATGTGGAGAGATGACATGAAAGAGGAAAATTAACAAATTGTTCACTGGAAAATGGTGGATTTGATCATTTAGATATACACCTATATACATGTAAACAGCAAAAAATCAGCAAGAATAGAGCGGTGTTCTCAGGGAATTGGTAACAGTTGATGTCTGGGTTTTTTTCCCCCTCTGTATTTTCTACAACTTCTTACACCTTATTACATTTATAAAAGAAATAAAGGTTTTTTTTTAAATACCTGAAAAACAATATTGCCCACTCATTTTTAAAAATTTTCCCTGACAAGAATGTTGTTTTGTGTGGGTGATGAAATGGACTTGAAGATTCAAAATCTTACAGTATTCATCTACTTATTTACGAAGAGAGGTCCTCTCAGCCAGACATCAGCCCTCTGATGAGCAGAGCAGGGTCCCCTGCTAGGTAGAGGTATCCCTGGAGGACCTGCCAGTCCCAAGACCTACACTCACCCTCATCTGTAGGATCCAACTTGCCCATCAGGAAGCAAAACCCTCTTGGAGATGCCTCGGTCTCGTTCCCTAGACCAGGTAAATCTTCATTTCTGAATTCATAAGAAAGTATCCCCTTTTGTGAATAGGAAGCATTTTTGAAATTCAAGTGGCACAAGTCGGGCTTCTAGGGCTGAATCGCTCTCGGGGAGTTTCCGAACCTGAAGCTGCAGTGACCAGTAGTGAGTGACTCCATAGCTTAGCCCAAGTTCTGAGGGCTGAGCCCAGGGCTATTATGAGAGTGCCATGGCGCCATGTGGTCCCTGCCGTTAGAGGGCTCACAGGAAGCAGGCCAGAGACATGGGGGGTGGGGGATGCCAATATCACACTGAACCTGACACTGCTGATGGTAAAACCTCCCCTTATTTTATGTACCATAAAGAAAGAAAGCTGGGCTTGGTGGCTCAGCCTGTAAACTCAGCACTTTGGGAGGCCGAGGCGAGAGGACTGCCTAAGCCCAGGGGTTTGAGACCAGCCTGGGAAACTTGGTGAGACCTCGTCTCTACAATAAATCAAAAAATAAGCCGTGCGTGGTAGCACATGCCTGTAGTTCCAGCTACTTGGAAGACTGAGGTGGAAGGATCACCTAGGCCCAGCAGGTCGAGGCTGCAGTGGCTGTGAGTATGCCACTGCACTCCAGCCTGGGTGACAGAGTGAGACTCCAACTCAAAAAAAAGAAAGAAAAGAAAGAAAACAATGACACCAGGACACATCACTGATTATAAGACCCTCCCCTCTATCAATTTTATGGTCCGTGTCTCACTCTGTCACCCAGGCTGGAATACAATGGCATGATCACGACAATCATCGCTCACAGCAGCCTCAATCTCCTAGGCTCAGGTGATTCTTCCACCTCAGCAGCCCTAGTTACTGGGACTACAGGTGCACACCACTACACCTGCTTGATTTTTTTTTTATGTTCATTTTTTTTTTATAGAGATGAGGTTTCACTATGTTGCCCAAGGTGGTCTCGAACTCCCAGCCTTAAGCGATCCACCCGCCTCTGCCTCCCAAAGGACTGGGGTTACAGACATGAGCCACTGCACCCAGACCCTCCCTATTTTAAATAGACTCAAATTTGGAAAAAAGAAGCACATGTTAGAACTGATGAAATAAGGAAATTGCATGATTGTATGGTAAGTAAAATGTCACAGAAAGGTGCCCATCCTCTTTGAGGAGTCAGAGACCCCTCCGGTTGCACAGAGATCAGCCAAAAGTGCTGAGAGGCCTCTGCCTCCCAGTCTTTGCCATGGGGCTGGCCAAACAGAAAATGACATTCTTCTAAGCCCCAGGCTGCTCATTCCAGGCCCTCCATGGCTGCCTGGAAGGCTCAGGGGATCAGGCTCCCTTCCTTGGCTCCCAGATGGGCACCCCCGAGAAAAAAAATGCAGACCTGAACTTGAGGGACAGCAACCACAGGATTGAAAGAGGGGATAGATTCAGTAATGGGATGTCGAGGGAGGGGTGACTGGGGAGTCCCAGGGGACCCCTAGGTTTCCAACTCAGGTGATGTGTGACCAGGATTGGGATTACAAAGTGAGGAGCAGGTTTGGGGACACAGATCAGTTCCATTTCAGATGCCCTGGGAGCGCCAGAGGACAGCAGGCAATGGGACTCTGTGGGAAATCTGAGCTGGGGGGAGAGAGATGGGGATCTGGGAGTCATCCATGAGCAGAATGTGGCTGGCTCCATGGGTGTGCTGAGATTGTCCAGAAAGCATGTGGCGTGAGGACAAAGGTTCCCAAGACACAGTCCTGAGGGACCTTGAAGAGGAAGACAAGGGAAAAGGAGAAGGACGGGTGAAGAAAAGGAAAGAAAAACAAAAGGAAGACAGTCAGGCAAGGAGGGGGCACGGAGGCCAAAAGGACCAAAGGATTCCAAGGGAGGGAGCAGGCGACGAACCATTTTAAAGAGTCAAAGAGACGAAGCCACTCGTGACTTCAGCCAGAGCTATCTCACGGGAATGGCGGGTATGAGGACAAGAGGGCATGGACAACACCACCCCCGGCCATGTCTGGCACCCATGGCTGGGAAAGGGAAGGATGAGGTGAGGCAGAGTTGGGGAATGCACAGGCAAAGGAGCGTGAGATTTTCCTGTGTGCGAGTTGGTTTCGTAAACAAACCATTCCACAGTTGGGCAAATGCGAATCTTCCAGAGCCCGCTATCTCCTCAGGGCACTAACACCAAGTAGATTTATGCGCTCAGAGAAAATAAGCCAGCAGTGAGGCTCACCCGGCAAGGGAGAAGGGGTGACTGACAGAGCTGCCTCCGAGGAGCCATGGGAGACAGAGGGAACACAGTTGTGGCCACAGCTTCAACTCCTGGAAAGGACGCCTCTCTCCCCTGCACGCCTGGAAGAAGCACATGGCCCTAGGTGGTCAGCTAGCCTCTCTGTAGTTTAAAAGTTCCAAAAATTGATAGGAAACCAGATGGGCAGATGTTAGAGAAGAAGAACTCCTGAAAGGGACCAAATTAAAAGCACCACTATGCTGGGCTTGGTGGCTCAGCCTGTAATCCTGCACATTTGGGAAGCTGAGATGAGTGGATTGCCTGAGTTCGCAGGTTCGAGACCTTCCTGGGCAACTTAGTGAGACCTCATCTCTACAATAAATCAAAAAAAAAAAAAATGAGCTGGGCGTGGTAGTGCTTGCCTGTAGTTCCAGTTACTCGGAAGGCTGAGGTGGAAGGATCAGCGGAGCCCAGCAAGTCGAGGCTGCGGTGGCCGGGAGCGGCCACTGCACTCCAATCTGGGCGACAGAGTGAGACTCCAACTCAAAAAAAAAAAAAAAGCACCACTAAAAATATTACTAATCAGAGCTGACGTGCAGAGCACCTACTGTGTGCCGGAAATGGCTAGATGCATGTCACATCACACTGTAGTTGCTGTATCTTCCCAACAGCCCTCTGAGTGGTGTTATTATTATTGCCTTTCACAGATGGAGACAGAGGGTGATGGAGCTTGTTTTGACTGATATGAGGTAGAGCTGGGATTGGAATGAAAAGTTCTCCAAGGTGGGCTGATGCTATGATGCCCTATGTGAAAATCTGCCTGCCCTTTCCTGTGGTGCTGAGATTAGCTTCCCCACCAGGCCCACAGCAAGCTCCTCTCCCAAGGGTCTGGGTCAGCTCTGGCCTGGAGTTGGGCTCCATTCACATCAACAAGCATTTCTAGCTGGCATGGTGGCTTACGCCTGTAATTCCAGCACTTTGGGAGGCAGAGATGGGACGACTGCTCGAGCCCAGGTGTTCAAACCAGCCTGGGCAACATAGTGAAACCTCATCCCTTCAAAAAAAATTTTTTTTAATAGCCAGGTTTGGTGGTGCATGCCTATAGTTCCAACTACTCAAGAGGCTTAGGTAGAAAGGTAGAGGCTGTGGTGAGCTGTGATTGTGCCAATGCACTCCAGCCTGGGTGACAAAGTGAGACTGACTTAAAAAACAACCACCACAACAACAACAAAAGAATAAGCATTCCCAGGCACATCTGGTGAACTGCTGCAAAGCGAAAACTGTGTTCCTTGAAATCAGTGACCACTGTCAGGCAGTCCTGCCTGGAAACTGATGGCAGGAAAAGGCAGGCACTAATTTGGGCCATAAAAAGATAAGTGCTTCTTTGAAATTTTAAAGCAAGGGAAGTAAAGCTAGCATTTTGCATGATCATTTACCTCTTTCCGAAAACACTTCTGGTACCCGCAGATGATAACTTCAGCTACATTATGCAAAGTGAGAAACACAGGAATGGCCTGAAAGAAAACAGAATAAGAAGCATGAAAATATTTCCTTTGATCTCATAATCACATGGTTCTTGATTTTTGCTTAAAAATAAAAATCTGTGGGAACTTCTGGCATCCACATGTATAATCTCTCCAGCAAAGCCTCTTCTACATGGATTAGTGTTCTTTGGTATAGGATTACTCTTGGTAGGGGTGTAATGGTGACCCTCCTGAGGGCATTCTCATCCACATGTATTAAGTCTCCAGTGAGTCAGGCACCGTGCTGGATGCAGGGGTCACATCCTATGAACAAAGCAGACATGTGATAGGGGTCTGCCTCCTCAAGGTGAGGTATTCCTCACTCAGCACAAGGAGAGCAAGCCTTCCTGGAGGAAGTGAAGTCTAAATGAACACTGAATGATGAACTCACATGACCCAAACAAAAGCGAGGAAGTGGGCACATGTTGCTGGCAGGGGAGCGCAAAGGCCCAGGGGTGAGAGCAAACTCAGTTCCTCCAAGGAACTGGAGAAAGTGAGGCATGGATAGAACATAAGGGGGAAAGACAAAGTGGGGAGAGGAAGGTGGAGGGACATTCATGGACCATATCAGAAAATCAGGATGGTCCTGAGGGCCCCAGGAACCTCTGAAGAGCTTTAAAACGGACTGTGACATGATCTGCATGTTTAAAGGAACTCAGGGTACAGGGTAGAGAACAGGAGGCAGAGATGGCTGCAAAAGTCTAGCCATAGGCTGAAAATGGTTCCCCAAAAGATATCCACAGCCTAATCCCTCAAACCTGATAATGTTACCAAAAGGGTGAAAAGCCAAAATGGAGTAACTTTAGTGAGAGTGACAGTCATTTTAACATTGCTAAACTTTATCATGCTTTTTTAGCAGCTTACTTCAACCCACCTTATAATCATTAAAACAAAACCAGTTTCCCAGAGATAATTACTGATAATTGTCTTGTAACCCCTCAAGCATGCTTTGTACTAATTACAAAGTATTTGTCTTCCAGCCATAAAGGGCCAAGCTGACTGAATCTATCATGATCAGCCCTTCATGACCAAGATGACACAGCCCACTACCCCATCCCGTGGCAACAGCGTTTATGTTATCTCACCTAAGAATGCTTACCTGTTCCTACTACAAGGGAAGCTTTAAAAGCTTTCAACCTCAAGGATACGCTGCCAAACATTCCTTAAGAGTCTGGACCTCTCTCTAGTCTTGGAGAGGAGAATCCACCCCTTTTCCCTGATCTACTTTCTAAATAAACTTTCTCTGACCTACTCTTTGTGAAATTCTTTGCATCTTTCCCATGGCACCAGCACACCAACCTAACAGTTACCTTATATGGCAAAAACAAAAAATAAAAAAAGGGCCTTTGCAAATGTGAGTAAATTGAGGATCTTGAGATAGGGAGATTATCCGGTAGGCTTTAAATGCAATCACATGTATCTTCATAAGAAGGGTGCAGACATGATACAATGCAACCATGTAACGGAAAACTATGTATAACCCCTAAAGCTACTGAAATAAAGAAAAAAAGAGGCGTGCAAAGATTTAACACACACAGAGGAGGGCAATGTGACCACGGAAGCAGAGATTGGAGTGATGGCTGCCACAAGCCAGGAATGCCAGTGGCCACGGAAGTTGAAAGAGTCAAAGAACAGCCCTTCACCCCCAGCCTCAGGAGGGAGCACAGTCCTACCGACTCCTTGATTTCGGCCTGATGATACCAATTTCAGACTTCTGGCCTCCAGATTGGTGAGGGAAAACATTTCTGTTGTTTTAAGTCACCCAAGTATGTGGTAATTTGTTACAGAAGCCATAGACAAATTAATACAATTAGTGGCCTGAACTTGGTAGTGGCAGTGAAGACAGAAAAAAGTAGCCAAATTAAGAAAATATTTAGGAGACTGAACTGAGGTAAATATTTGAATAACTGGGGTTGACTTTGCACGCACGGGCACACACACACACACAAACTGGTAGGAGAAAATACCAAAAATGTGACACTCCCGTGGGTTATTAGGATACACAGCTACCCACTGCACGTTCCCTATTGCCGGGCTGTTTGTTAAGAATGGTGTTCTCTCTTAACTGGATAGGTAATCTTGACAAGGTGTGGGGGAAGGATGAAGGGGTAAGAGATTCTGATATCATCTTTGTTGTTGATGATGATTTTGCTTCCTGCAAGGCAGGAAAAAATTAATAATAAAAGCATGGGTTTTGGTCAGTCTGGGCTTCAGGTTCCAGCTCCACTGCCTACTAGTGGGGCTAGGTGCACATCCAAATTTTTGTTTCTTTCCCTGCAGTGCAGAGATTACAATTTCTATAACCTGGACCAAAATACTGTAGATAGGCAGGGCACAGTGGCTCATGCCTGTTATCCCAGCATACAGGGAGGCCAAGGTGGGAGGACTGATTGGGCCCAGGATTTTGAGACTATCCTAGGCAACATAGTGAGACCTCATTTCTGCAACAACAACAACAACAAAAAATAAAATTAGCCAGGCATGGTGGCACATGCCTGTAGTCCCAGATATTTACAGTCTAAAGGATCACCTAAACCCAGGAGGACGAGGCTGCGGTGAACCATAATTGTGTCACTGCACTCTAGCCTGGGTGACAGAATGAGACCTTGTCTCAAAAACAAAAACAAAACACTGTGGGTAAAGGACCTTGATGAGTGGCTCACTGGCTAAAGGTTATCAATATCATTAACTGGTGGCCCCATCCTTAGCAGCCTCTGCCAAGGATCAACCTGGTTGAATTGTTCCAGTTTAACAGACTCGCTTCAAAATTATGCTTCTCGCCTACTTTCAGATAAATTCTGTCTATACCTTATGGAGAATATATTTTTACCTTGTTTTTAAAACTTCTGTCGTTTTATATAGCTCTGCTCTGTTTTAGTATTCTGTTCTAACTTGCACTGTTTCATTTCTCTTTGAGTTCTGGCCTTATATTTTTCTTGCCTTTTAAAAAACATTTTCTACTTTTACTTTGCCTTTCAACTTGAATTGTTTTTCTTTTTTTAATCAAAATTTTTTTAAATTTCTATTTCTCATTTATCTTTTGTGCTTCTTTTTACTCCTCTTAAAATTTTACATTGTAAGTTATTATTATGTCCTTGATTAATAAAGAGATTATATATGTCTTTTTTTTTTTTTTGAGACAGAGTCTCACTCTGTTGCCCAGGCTAGAGTACAGTGGCACGCTTATGGCCACCGCAGCCTCGACTGCGCCTCAGATCCTTCCGCCTCAGACTTCCAAGTAGCTGGAACCACAGGTGCACACTACGACACCCAGCTTATTTTTTTATTTATTGTAGAG
The DNA here is from genome assembly GCA_027257055.1 of Cephalopachus bancanus. NCBI lineage: Eukaryota > Metazoa > Chordata > Mammalia > Primates > Tarsiidae > Cephalopachus > Cephalopachus bancanus. The sequence continues at coordinate 9,826,449 of JAPVLO010000097.1, read as the reverse complement.
ATGAGGTCTCAATAAGTTGCCCAGGCTGGTCTCGAACCCCTGAGCTCAGGCAATCCTCTTGCCTAGGCCTCCCAAAGTGCTAGGATTACAGGACGGAGCCACTGTGCCCAGTTTATATATGTATTTTTAAAAGCTGGCTTTATCCATGAGGCTCATGTCTGGCAATCCTAGACCCTGGCCTTCTAGTTCTTAGCTTAAAGGATGACAAAAACAATTTTGGGCAAGTTAATCGCATGGCAAATGGAAGTGACTATGGAAGGGTGGTCTGGATCTTATCAAGTTGAGACATTTTAAAAATGGTTTTTTGCCTCTTTGGCTATAAAATCAGTAATGAGATCAGATTTAGGAATGAGATCAGAGAACTCTAGACCCTAACTCTAGACCTCAAGGAAACTTCATTTTCTCAATTTTGCAACCTATGGACAGTTTTGTCAATCTTTCCAGGCCCTAGTCCAATCAGATTCTGGGAAAGGATCTATTTATACACGCAGAAGTGATTTTAAAGTACTCCAATAATAGCTACCAACAGTGTGGTAAGCACAGTGCTACTTATTTTATTTGCATTCTCTTATTTAAGCCTCCTCCCAGCGTATCTACCAGTAGATGCTATTCACTACCCTGATTTTATAGACAAGGAAACCAAGGCTTAGAGAAATCAGGCAAATTGCTCAATGATTCATCTAGTTCAAGGATTCGCCTAGTTCAAGGACAGAGTCATGACTCCAATCCAGGCCTGTCGAACTGCAAAGCCCACACTCTTAGTCTCGATGTTATGACACCCAAATTATATCAATCCCTAGTGAAAACTTCCTGGACCTCCAACTGTCCAAAGTTCAAAATGATCGGTATGTTCCAAATCCTGGCAGTCTGTTTATTCAGTAACAAAACTGGTAAGAATTAAATGAATGAACTAAGAGTAAAACCTATGTCTTTGTAAAAGAGCTATCTTCTACTCTAATGTAATGAGTTTTAAATCTAAATTTCTCCATTTTTTTCTACTGAGAAGCTAAGCAAGTTTTAGAGACCATTATTCTACAATTGAACAGCTACACTCTATCGGCTCATATAGATAGAGATCTATCAAAAACAAGACAGTCTGCAACTTTAATTACTGATCTTGGAACATACCTCTAACTCTGTCCAGGTCCCAGTCTGAACTATGCTCAATCAGTTCAGAAGATGCCCTTCTTTTAGGAAATTTGCCCTTTATTATCTTTACAGAGTCAAGTTCACCAGAACTTACTTTTGTTATATCAAACAAAAATGTTGAAAAATGATAAGAGCAATAATAGTAGCTAAGACATATTGAGTGCCTACTACATGCCAGACACTGCATTAATAGCTTTGAGGACTAAACTCTGACCTTTTCTCTTTACCTTGCCAAATTCCTAACTAAGGGACCTGGAAAAATAGTTCGTTTTTTTGTTTTGTCTGTCTGTTTGTTTTTAAATTAACTATATCATGTGGTTTACTTTCCAATCTGACTCTGGCATAACATCATATAATGGATAAAAAAGGAAAATCAAAGTATCTTATGATCCTTTAAAGCTAACTTTTGGGGACTCCAGGCACCTTTTAAGACACTTACCAATTCTGAGCAGCCAACAGATACATTTAAAAAAATGCTCAGCTTCACTAATCATCAAAGAAATGCAAATTAAAACCACACTGAGATACCACCTAACTCCAGTCAGGATGGCCATCATCAATAACTCTAAAAACAACAGACACTGGAGAAGATGCGGGGAAAGGGGATCACTTCTACACCGTTGGTGGGAGTATAAACTAGTACAACCTCTGTGGAAAACAATGTGGGAATTCCTAAGAGATCTAAAATTCGACCTTCCATATGACCCAGCAATCCCCCTCCTGGGACTATACCTGGAGAAACTCAAATCACTCTATGAAAAAGACATCTGCACACACATGTTTATTGCAGCATTATTCACAATAGCAAAAACATGGAATCAACTGTGCTGCCCATCAAAAGTGGACTGGATTTTTAAAAGTGGTACATATACACAATGAACTATTACACAGCCATAAAGAAGGACAACATATGGACTTCGCAGCAACTTGTATGGATTTAGAGTCTATCATACTGAGTGGCTTATCACAGAAACAAAGAACTGAGTAATACATGTTCTCACTCATAAGCAGACCCTGAACAATTATCATAATAGTATAAGAAAGTAATTGGTAGTTGTGGGAAACAGCCAGGGAAGGGAAGAGGAGGGCACACTTCATCAACAAGGGTACCTGACCTCAAACCAGGTGAAGTGGGGACCAAAGCGAGGCCCAGATTTTACCTGTACAATGACCATTTGTATACCTAACCCTGAACTGTACCTATCTTTAAAATGAAAAAAAAAAAGTTTTTAAAAGACACCTATTCTCGCTGAAGGCTGTCACCTATAAAGCTTTATCTACGTATCAAGAAACTCCCTTATTCCTCCCAAACTGCCCATTTCTTTGACTGCTTTCATGATTCCTTAGATTACTCTTGCTAACTAATTGCCAGTCAGGAAATCTTTGAATCCACCTATAACCTGCAAGCCCCCACTTAGAGATATCCCACCTTTCTGAACCAAACCAATATAAATGTATTGATTTATGACTTCTTGTAATGTCAGTCCTCCTAAAGTGTAAATAACCAAGCTACATTTCAACCGCAGCAGGCACATGTTTTCAGGACCTCCTGGGGACCAGAATCACAGGCCTAAGGTCACTCCCATTTGGCTCAGAATACACCATCTTAAATATCTTACAGAGTTTGGTATCTTTCGTCAACAGCTTTTACATATTTAAACTTCACAATAACTCTATGAGATAGTGTGGGGTATTGTACTGATAAAGACTGTTTCCCCCTATACCTGGTTTCTTACTGCCCCCTCCCTCAGAGAGCAGCCTTTGGCCAAGCCTGGTCTCTGAAGCGTGTACATATTCCCAGTAATGAGTCATGGGTTGCAGGTGGCCAAGCAAAGCTGAAAACAATGTAGTCGTCACGCTCAGTCAATGTAATTGTACACACCATATAGAAATCTGAATGATTAGCTTGTTTACTTTGATTCTAAAACTGCTTGCTATACTGCCCTAAGGCACGAATTCTTCACCGAGAATCGGCAGTGTCCGAGTCTCTCTGTCAGTCAGGCTGGAGTGGAGTGGCATGCTCACAGTCACTGCAGCCTTGAACTCCTGGGTTCAGGCAATCCTTCTGCCTCAGCCTTCCAAGTAGCTGGAATCACAGGCGCATGCGCCACCATGCCCGGCTAATTTTTTGGTGTATTATAGAGACAAGGTCTTGCCAAGTTGCCCAGGCTGTCTCAAACCCCTGGGTTCAGGCAGTCCTCTCACCTCTGCCTCCCCAAGTTCTGGGATTATAGGTATGAGCCAGCATGCCTGGCTTGTAAGTTTTAATATTAATAAATCAATGTCTTTCCCTGCTGGACCTCTGGGTAACTTCTTTGGAAAAGGTAAACATTGTGTGCAAGCCCTCTCAGATTTGGAGTTACCCCATTTTAGATAGACACTACTGATACTATTAACTTTCCCATTATACAGATGAGAAAACTGAGATATATGCTCTGGTTCTCTTTTTCAACCTGACTCTTCATTCAAAACCACTTTTGGATGATCTAGATATTTGCTTGCTACTAAAGAGAAGCAGAATAATAAATTATGTTCTTCTACACTGCCAAAACTCTAGAAATGAGCCAGGTGCAGTGGCCCACACCTGTAATCCCAGCACTTTGGGAGGCCGGGGTGAGAGGATTGCCTGAGTCCAGGGGTTCGAGACCAGTCTGGGCAACTGGCAAGACCTCAACCCTACAGTAAATTTAAAAATCAGCCAGGCGTGGTAGCATGAGCCTGTCATTCCAGCTACTTGGAAGGTTAAGGCAGAAGGATTGCCTGAGCCCAGCTGGTCAAGGCTGCAGTGGCCGTGAGAGTGCCACTGCACTCCAGCCTGGGCAACAGAGTGAGACTCTGACTCAAAAAAAATAAAAAAATAAAAAGACCCTAGAAATGGCCTCAACAACAAAAGATTCTACCATCTTTCATCAGAAAAAATGGTCCAACATCAACTACCATAAAGCTCATATCATCATTTTTGATACAAGTCTAACCAAATGAAATTGACCAAATTAAACCATATTGCAGGGCAATTCAGTTAATTCTTAGGGGCATAATTTGTATCGAATTTATTCTTAGAGTTCATCAAATTAAAATCCAACATTTCTTCCATGTACCACAGAAACTTTTCTCTGGCTATGAAGAGAAATTGGTAATTATTACTTGGAAATATTTTATTATTCCTATGCTCCCCAGAGTGGAATTTTGGAAGACTGGTTGTTATTTGTTCAGGTGTAGGAACTGACTTATAAGGGTTCTCTATGGAAATCCCTGGCCCTGCCCATAGGTGCGACCTTGGGTCACTCTGCAGAGGTATGAATGGTTCCCTTATTCAAGCACAAATCCTGGGTCAGCTTCTTAATTTTTGTAAAAGGATATCAATCCTACCTTTCTCTTTGGGTGATTTTTAAATGCGTGGGTGTGTCCCTAATCAGCAATTACAGAATAACTGCATTCCAGGCCCTTGCCAAAGAAAGTAACTTTGAACCGCTGGCTGCCCAATTTTGATAAAATTTTTATCAAAATTGGGCATGCGAGAAATAACGTTCCTAAAGCATTGTCTAAGAGTAGTCTGAGCCCTGAATGGAGCCAGATAACCAGAGAACAGTGTTTTTTATCCTTAGATAACTGCTGTTACCAAACCATACCATGTAAATAGGCCCTCAAAGGCACTAAGAATCCTAGACATCAGGTGACCGTCGTGTCTGTAGTTGTAAACGAGGACCTCATTTAAAAATACTTTTTAAAAGTGTTCTTTTTCTGAGTCCAGCAGGTCAAGACTGCCGTAGCCATGATAATTCCACTGCACTCTAGCCTTCTTTGAGACTTTGATTCAAAAAACAAGAAAACAAAATAAATAAATACATTTAAATAAATAAATAAATAGGGAAATTGGCTACAGGGATCATGTGGGAATGACATGATGCTTTCAGATAGCATGAGCCCAGATTCAAGACAGCCATCAGAACAAGTCACATAGACCAACAGCCACTGTCATTCCCACATGCTCCCTGTACCCAATTTCCCTTTTTATTTATTTATTTAGTTTTTTGGTTGCTGTTTTTTGAGTTGGAGTCTCAAAAAAGGCTGGAGTGCAATGGCATAATCATGGCTATCGCAGCCTTGACCTGCGAGGCTCAGGCAATCCCTCCGCCTCAGACTTCCAAGTAGCTGGAACCACAGGTGCAAGCCACAACGAACCACAGGTGCGTGCTGGCTAATTTTTTGATTTATGGTAGAGACGAGGTCTCACCAAGTTGCCCAGGCTGCTCTCAAATCCTTGAGCTCAGGCAATCCTCTCGCCTCAGCCTCCCAAAGTGCTGGGATTATAGATGTGAGTCACCATGCTGGGCCAGTTTCCCTTTTAAAACCTCTACATGCAGTCCAGAAGTTGAAATGGTCTGTTTGAGGCATGAGCCTGGCCATTTCCCCATCTGACGGCTTCTGGAATATAATCACATTCCTTCCACCATCTCTTATGTTTGGCCTTGGATGGCAAGTGGCTGAGTTTGCTCCTGGTTACATAACAAGGACATTATTGAAGATTAGCCCATTGAGCTGCCCAGTCTACCCTTTATAGGGATACAGGAAAACTTCCCCTCAGACCCGAGAGCAAGGATGAGCTCTCCTTTTCTTCAGCAATGGTTCTGCTCTTATCTTACAAGCACTGAGAGTCTTGTAACATTTTTATTTGGCTGCAGAAAGCTGAGAGCTGAATTCATAGCCCAACTATAATTATGTTCTGAGATGCAGTCCAGGTGTGGTGGCTCAAGCCTGTAATCCCAGCACTTTGGGAGGCCGAGGTGAGAAGATTGCCTGAGCCCATAGGTTCAAGACGAGCCTGGGCAACTTCGCGAGACCTCACCTCTACAATAAATCGACAAATTAGCCAGGTATAGTAGCGCGTGCCTGTAGTTCCAGCTACTTGGAAGGCTGAGGCGGAAGGATCACCTGAGCCCAGCAGGTCGACGCTGAGGTGGCTGTGAGTATGCCACTGCACTCCGCCTGGGCGATGGAGTGAGACTCCAACTCAAAAAAAAAAAAAAAAAAATCTAGGTGCTAAATTCCTCTGTGGTTTATCTAATTCTACTTCTATTACCCTTTACCTAGATTTCTTTTCAATTTCACTTCATAGAAGTGTTTATCTTCTTTTAATCATAATTATTGTTAGAAGCTACCACATGTCCTTTTTGGAAGATAGTGAAGTATTTGAATATGCATATGTGCACATATAAAAGAATATTCATAAATCAGCTGGGCACAGTGGCTCACACCTTTGGTCCCAGTGCTTTGGAAGGCTGAGACACAAGGATTGCTTGAGTACAGGAGTTTGAGACCAGACTGGGCAACACAGTGAGACTCCATCTCTACAAAAACTTTAAAAATAAGCTGGGCAGGGCGGTACACACCTATAGTCCCAACTACTCAGGAGGCTGAGGCCAGAGGATCACTTGAGCCCAGGAGGTAGCTCAAGGCTCCAGTGAGGACAGCACAGTGAGACTCTGTCTCCAAATGAATAACTATTCATAAACTGATTTGCATGAGATAAATGTAAATATTTATTTACATTAATCTTACTATTCTGCCATTAGATGGCAAACTCCTTGAGGGCAGTGGACCAGACTGTCCTCTTTCCCAATCTCCACTACAGGGTAGGAGACCACCTCTGTCCTTCATTTGCGCATCACATAAAGTAACTAACTTGTGTAAAGGGGCCTTGTATGCAAAACACACATCTTACAGTACCAAGAGCTCCTTGAGTTTAGCAAGAAAAAAAAATTTTTTTTTTCTGAGTCAGTCTCATTCTGTTGCCCAGGCTGGAGTGCTGTGACACACTGCTCACAGCCACCCACCAGTCTCGACCTGCTGGGCTCAGGCGATCCTTCTCCCTTAGCCTTCCAAGTAGCTGGAATTACAGGCATGCACCACCACGCCCAGATAATTTTTTTATTTTATTGTAGAGACGAGGTCTCGGCATGTTGCCCAGGTTGGTCTTGAATCCATGGGCTCAGGCGATCCTCTTGCCTCAGCCTTCCAAAGTGCTGGGATTATAGGCATGAGCCACCACATGGCTTGCAAAATGTTAATCCTAAAAGAGATGCCCAGGAATAAGAAAAGGCCGAAGGGGCCAGGTGCAATGGCTCACGCCTGCAATCAAGGTGGTGGAAGGTGGAGGCGAGAAGATTGCCTGAGCCCAGAGGTTTGAGATCAGTCTGGGCAACTTAGCAAGACTTCACCTCTATAACAAATTTTTTAAAAATTAGCCAGGCGTGGTGGCATGCACCGGTGGTTCTAGCTACTTGGAAGGCAGAGGCAGAAGGATCCACTGTGCCCAGTAGGTTGAGGCTGTGGTAGCCGTGAGAGTGATACTCCACTCTAGTCTGGGCAACAGAATGAGGCTCAAACTCAAAAAAAAAAAAAGGCCAAAGGGCAACATCAGCCCTCCAGCTTTGCATCAACACACAGCTGGGATGGTGGGTAGGCTTGCAGTGAATTACTGCTTTTCTCACACTTTTACCCAAGTGCATGTAACTGAGTTCAGCTAAACTAAATTTGCATACCCCACAGTGCCTCAAAGGAGCTCAGTGTGAGAAAGTAAGAATACATTCTCATCCCCTCCTTTTCATATAATCCTCAAGAAAATTTCTACTGGAATTCAAGGTTTGGTTTTTTTTTTATTGTGGGAAAATATACACAAAATGTATTGTGGGTTAACCATTTTTCAATGTACAATACAGTGACATTAAGTGCATTCATACTGTTGTACAGCCATCACCACCATCTATCTCCAGAACTCATCTCATTCTGCATAACTGAAATTCTTTGCTAATTAAACACTAACTGCCCCTTCTCCCTCCCCCACTCTACTTTCTGTCTATGAATTTGACTAAGTACCTCATGTAAGTGGAATCAAACAGTATTCGTCTTTTTGTGACTGATTTATTTCACTTCAAACAATGACCTCAAGCTTAATCCATGTTGTGGCACGTGACAGGATTTCCTTCCTTGGTAGGAGGGTTGAATAACATTCCCTGGTAGGTGTTCACCACACTTTATCTATTCATCTGTCCATGGACACTTGGGTTGCTTTCACCTTTGGCTACTGTGAATAATAGTTAAATGAACATGGGTGCAAAAATATCTCCCCATGTCCCTGCTTTTAATTCTTTGGGGCATACACCCAGAAGGAGAATTGCTGGATCATATAATAATTTGACTATTAATCTTTTGAGGAAGTATCATACAGTTTCCATGCCAGGCACACCATTGACATTGACATTGAGCAGTGCACAAGAGTGCCAATTTCCCCTACATCCTTACTGACATTGTTATTTTCTGTCTTTTTGATAATAGCCATCCTAATGGGTATGAAGTGGTATCTCAAATAGTTTTGATTTGCCTTTTCCTGATGACTACTGATGGTGAGTGGCTTTTCATGGGTTTATTGGCCTTTATATATCATCTACGAAGAAATGTCTACTCAAGACCTTTGCCCATTTTTCAGTTAGGTTACTTGATTTCTTGTTGTTGAGCTTTATGAGTTCTCTGTGTAGTCTACATATTAATCCTTTATTAGTTAAGTGATTGACCTATATTTTCTCCCATTCTGTGGGTTGCCTTTTTACTTTGTTGATAGTGTCATTTGACACACTGAAGTTTTTTCATTTTCTTTTTTTTTTTTTGAGGAGGAATCTCACTCTGTTGCCCAGACTGGAGTACAGTGGCACATTCACGGCCACTACAGCCTTGACCTGCTGGGCTCAGGCAATCCCTCCACCTCAGCCTTCCAAGTAGCTGGAACTACAAGTGTGTGCCACCATACCCAGCTAATTTTTTTATTTATTATAGAGATGAGTGTTCTCACCAAGTTGCCCAGGCTTGTCTCGAATCCCTGGACTCAGGCGATCCTCTTTCCTCCATCTCCCAAAGTGCTGGGAATACAGGTGTGAGCCACCATGCTCAGCTCCTTTTTATTTTGTAGAGACATGGCCTCTATGTTACCCAGGCTGGTCTTGAACTCTTGGCCTCAAGTGATTCTCCCACCTCATTCTCTCAAAGTGCTAAGATTATACATGCCTGGCCCAAAGTTTGTCATTTTGATGAAGTCCAAGTAGTCTATTTTTCCTTTGTTGCCTGTGCCTTTGATGTCATATCCAAGAAATCACTGCCAAGTCCAATGTCATAAAGCTTTCCCCCAGGCGTTCGATTTTAATAAGCCATTTTATAAGAGTTACGGGAAACATTATTTATTTATTTATGAGACAGGGTCTAGCTCTGTCACTCAGGCTGTCGTGCAGTGGCGTAACCATAGCTCACTGCAGCCTTGAACTCTTGGACTCAAGGGCTCCTCCTACCTCAGCCAGGATTACAGGTCATGCCACCACATCCAGCTTTTCTTTATTTGCTTGTTTGTTAGTAAGACAGGGTCTTACTATGTTGCCCAGGCTGGTCTTGAACTCCTGGGCTCAAGCAATCGACCCACCTCGGCCTCCCAAAGCGCTGGGATTACAGACATGAGACACTATGCGTGGCCAGGAAATAATTTTAGATGGAGCAAGAAGATAACAAAAATCTGGGGAGGGGTTTCCTGTATTACCATGGTACCCACATTAAAAATATAATTCCTGTAACTGGACCCTGATCACCTGTGATAAGAAAACAACGTGAGAAAGGAGAGCCACTTCTATCCAGCGGTATCAGGGAGCTTCAGGTGCAGGCACGGCCTTTCACACCAGCATTCACATCCATCTGTGGGTCCACATTCCTTTATGATACTGGAGCCAAACACGGGACAGGGGACTCACCAGTCCCACCTGCTTAACTAAATAGCTTGGCCCACATGGGTTTAATTATCCATGTGCAACTCACCAACACCGCCCCCCCATCCTATCTCTACACCGCAACATGCTGAGTGAATGTTGTGCTCATGGAAGAGAGAAACAGGACAGGCTGTTAGGAAGGGTCGAGATCAAAGAGCTTGACAAGGAAACCAAATCCCGTCCTGCCAAGGTGCCTTCACCCAGATCTGCGGAGTCCTCCAGCTGCTGACCCTGGCCTCCCCCAAGGGAGAAAACTGCATGGTTTGGGCCAAATCACCAACCGCGGAATGGCCTCTCCCCAGTGAGCTCGCTAGTGTATGGAATTGCACATCTGCTCAAACCCCTTGCCGGCACAGGCTGTGAGCCAGTCCAGCCCAGCTGAGAAGGCTTCAGACTGGGAAACCATAACAAGAGTAACAGCGGCCGGGCTCGGTGGCTCAGCCTGTAATCCCGCGCCTTTGGGAGGTTGAGGTGAATGGATTGCCTGAGCCCCGCGGGTTGGAGACCCGCCTGGGCAGGGAGACCTCATCTCTACAATAAATCAAAAAATCAGGTGGGCATGGTAGCGCATGCCTGTAATTCCGGCTACTTGGAAGGCTGAGACGAAAGGATCGCCGGAGCCCAGCAGGTCGAGACTGCAGTGGCTGAGAGCGGCCACTGCAATCCAGTCTGGGCAACAGAGTGAGACTCCAACTCAAAAAAAAAAAAAAAGAGTAACAGCGAGCCATCAAAGTCACACTGTCCCTCCAAAGACTAAGATTCATGCCGTCAGAATCATCATCAGACAAGCAGGCCTGAGTCGTCCAAGTCCAACTTCATGTGTCATCAGGGTTGGCAATAGAAAGTGCTTGGCTGGGCACAGGGTTCACCTCTATAATACCAGCACTTTGAGATGCCAAGGCGGGAGGACTGCTTGATCCCAGGAGTTCGAGACCAGCCTGGGCAACATAGTGAGACCTTGTCTCTACAAAAAAAAAAAAAAAAAAGCCATGCATGGTGGCACGTGCCTGTAGTCCCAGATACTCCAGAGGCTGAGGAGGAAGGATTGCCTGAGCCTAGGAGGTCAAGACTGCAGTGAGCTGTGATCATGCCACTGTACTCCAGCCTGGGTGACAAAGTGAGACCCTGACTCAAAAAAAAAGTGCCGGCCAGGCATAGTGGCTCATACCTGTAATCCCAGCATTTTTGGGAGGCGGAGGCAAAAAGATTGCCCAGGGAATAAGACCTGTTTCCTGATCTTGAGAAACTAAGCCCAGGGAATCGAGACCAGCCTGGGCAATGTGGCAAGACCTCGTCTCTACAATAAATCAAAAAATTAGCCAGATGTGGTGGTGCATGCCTGTGATTCCAGCTACTTGGAAGGCTGAAGTGGAATGATCACCTGAGCCTAACAGATCGAGGGTACGATGGCCATGAGCATGCCACTGCACTCCAGCCTGGGTGACAGTGAGATGCCAGCTCAAAAACAAAAAAAGTGCCACCGCATTTTGTTTATTTTGGTTTTAGTTTTTTTTTGTAGTTAGAGTCTCACTCTGTCATCCAAGCTGGAGTGCAGTGGCGTACACACTAATGGCCAATGCAGCCTCGACCTGCTGGCCTCAGGTGACCCTTCCTCCTCAGCCTTCCAAGTAGCTGGAACTATAAGTGTGAGCTACCATGCCTGGGTAATTTTTTGATTTATTGTAGAGATGAGGTCTCGCCAAGTTGCCCAGGTTGGTCTCAAACCCCTCAGCTCAGGCACTCCTCTCACCTCTGCCTACCAAAGTGCTAGGATTACAGGTGTGAGCCACCGGGCTGGCAGCACATGTTTAACAATGAATATTCATGATGGCTGTCCCCACAGTGAGCTATGTGTCTCTCATAGCCACCCCCATCCCTCTTAGTTTCTCAAGATCAGGAACAAGGTCTTATTCGTCTGGAAGCCCGCAGCATATAGTAGCTCCTGAATAAACATTTGCTGAATGGATGAGCTACAGGAATAATCTTTCTCTTAACTCTGCATATATCATTTGGTTGTGAGTTTAAGGTAGAAAAATCAACCAAGAGCTTTTCCCACAGCACCGCAGCAGAGTTAACCCAGCTTCCTCCCAGGAGCTGCACATCAGAACAGAGCTTTAAGACCTTGTCAGATAAAGGAGGGCTTTCTGGAGCAGAGCTACCCTGCAAGTGTTTTGCATAACAATACGCCCACGGAGTTTAACTGAGCACTTTTCCCCAATTCCTTATGGATTCATTCAACTGACAGCTTGGCACCAGCATATTGATGCCTGTTTTCCATCCAACACAAACTGTACGACTGCCTCATATTTATCCACCCTGTGAATTTCTAAGCAACTATGTAAAAACAAAGAGCTCAGAAAACAAAGAAAGATGCTGGGTTGAGTTATTTTACCAAAAAAAAAAAAAAACCAATAATAAGTGTCTCCTTTCCGCCCCCTCCCACTCTAATCGGCTATATATTTCGTTTTTGGTTGTTTCTCTTTGTTCAAAGATTTTGAGTTGCAACAGCTTCTTTTTGCTTATTAACGAAGGCTGAGCTCTAAGTAGGGTATGGAGTTATGTGCCTGTAGTCCAAGATATTTGGGAGGCTGGAATGGAAGGATAGCCTGAGACCAGGAGGTCGAAGCTGTAGTGAGCGGGGATTGCACTGCTACCCTCCAGCCTGGGTGATACAGTGAGATGCCGACTCAAAAAAAAAGAAAAAAATTATCACTTGAGGTCAAAAGTTCGAGGCCAGCCTGGGCAACATAGTGAGACCCACCCCCATCTCAAAAAATAAATAAATAGATACTTTAAAAATAAAAAAGGCTGTGTTCTAGGTCAATATCATTCAAAGTGCTGGTCCTCAGGAAGATTAAGAGCTGGCAGCAGAATGCAGTTCAGTGTCTTGCTTCCTTCTTCAAAAAGTCTTGCAATAGAAAAAAAGCTCCACCTCATCTCAACTGTGTGGTTAGTGCAGAAGCTGATCTCCTCTGGGGCAGGTAACAAAGAGTTCAAAGACAGGCCCAGCTAATGATCACAGCTCAAGAAGCATTGTTCCTGGTTACAGAACTCCCCACTGCCTGAACACCTACTAGAATGACATGTACGATGGACTACTGAGAGGTTTTGGCCATCTCGTGTCTACACCCCCCCATTTTTGGTAAAGCACTCCAATATTGAAGATCTATGACACCTCTTGTCAGTCTATGGAATCTGGGTGAGGATTCTGCCAACTAGGGCTTTGAGTCTCTCCAGCCACAGTGAACGGTTCAGGAAAGCCATGATCCAGGTTGGCCAATCAACATAATTCCGTTCTCCTGGCTAGTTTTCAAATCAGGGATGGGCAGTGGCCCTGACTGACACAGAGTGAAGCCTGGGACTCCCGCAGGAGTTCCCAAGAAGATAAACCCTTTCCATTAAGGTAGAGAAGATGTAAGCCTGGCATGAACGACACCCATGAGGGAAGGGCCTGGCTGTGAAATGGAGCAAAGACAGAGAGCAGAACTGACAGACAAAGAAAGAAACTGGATTCTGAGCATGTCATTGGAACCTCTGGATCAAGCCATTCCTGAAGTTTCCACCCTTCAAATTTTCAACTATATGAACAGTGAATCTTCCTTCTGCTTAGACCGGTTTTTGAGCTTTCTAACTCTTGCAACTGAGTGTAAAGTTATACATGACTACTATACCCTGGGTTCACACTAAAATCCATATGCATGGATCTGAAAAGGCAAAAAGTGGGGAATCAGAAGGGATGCCAACTGTCTGAGATTAGAGTGGCAGAGATCTGGGACTAAAGGTAGATGTCTGCCACTATTCTTTTTTTAATTTTTTTTTTTAGTACGGGTTTTACTCTGTCACCCAGGCTAGAGTACAGTGGTACAATCACGGCTTACCACAGCCTCCTGAGCTCAGGTGATCCTTCCACCTCAGCCTCTGGAGTAGCTGGAGCTATAGGCATGTGCCGCCATAACCAGCTAATTTTTTTTTGGTAGAGACAAGATATTGCTATGTTGCCCAGGCTGGTCTCGAGCTCCTCAGTTCATGCAATCTTCCCGCTTTGGCCTCCCAAAGTGCTGGGATTACAGGCATAAGCCACCGCACTGGGCTGCTGCTATTTTAGCAAGACTTTCCATACCTCTGTCTCTTCTCTGTCAGGTGATTACTATCTGTCTTACACATTATCTATCAGGTGATTGTGAGAATCCCATAAGAAAAAAAAAAACAAAAACAAGAAAGGCCAAGCATGGTGGCTCACATCTGTAATCCCAGCACTTTGGGAGGCAGAGGCAAGAGGACTGCCTGAGCCCAGGGGTTTGAGACCAGCCTGGGCAACTTGGTGAGACCTTGTCTCTACAATTAAAAAAAAAATTAGCCGGGCATGGTGACGTGCGCCTGTAGTTCCAGCAACTTGGAAAGCTGAGGCAGAAGGATCACTTAAGTCCACCAGGTCAAGGCTGTGGTAACATAACCATGCCACTGCACTCCAGCCTGGGTGACAGAATGAGACTCCGACTCAAAAAACAAAAAAGAAATCACACTGGAAGCTCATGAAAATGTACTGTACAAACAAAAGGTATTATTGTTATCATGAGCACAACACCTTATTCAGACTTCAAAAGTCTGGCATGCAAAGCTATCCAGACACTAGAAAAAGATTTCAAAGACTCTGAGCAACACATTGTTTTTACCAAATCCTACAGTCTATGGTGCAGGAGAGAAAGTGCCCCCTGCAGGCCAAAGGGTGTAAGGTGGGGTTGCAGGAGCCTGACAGAACCGGCAGCAGGAAGCCGGGCACGCCTGTGTCCTGGGAGGAGCTGTGTATTGTCGGTCAGTTCTCAGGCCCACCCAGGAAGTTTCCCCCCATTCTGTATTTCCCCCCCTCTACGCAAGCTTATGAGTCACAAAGGAAAAACGATGATTTAATTTCCAAATGACATTCCCAACTGCTATTTTGCAACTCTGGAGTTACTGTCCTAACAATAACACTGTTATCCAGTTAGCAGATTTTATGTTTGTTTTTACATCTGAGGTCTAAAGGACCAACATAACATATTTTACATAAAAAGATAACGTCATTTTGCAAATTGTGCATTTTTTACAAAATTCAGAATATAAGCATTTTTTAATAGATGGAACATACAAAGGAAATAGAGCAAACAAAATTTTTTGACTTTAATTTTTTTAAGGCAAAAACAGTTGGCAGTCAGGGAACAAGACAACAAGTGGCATGAAAGCCATTTCTGATTTTTAAGCTGCCTTCTGTTAATAGTGGTTTTAATGAGTTCTTTTTTGATGGTAAAATAGCTGTTTGGAGTTCCAGATAATATATCTGGAAGCAGATTTGCTCCTCACAGATCCTGCATCTGAGAAGCTCAATCCTGGGGGGAGGGGCAGGAGGGCAGAACAGACAGCTTGTTTTACTAGCGCCCTAGTGTCCCCATGTACAGGGCATGGCTCTGTGCCGGGTGTTTGTATCCACGACCAAGCCCAGCAATCACGGGCCACATTAACAGTGGGCAGGGTTCTGTCCCTCAGAAGCAAAGAGTATGTTGGGTTCTCTCTCCCTGCTCTGTGGATGCATGCATCCAGGCAATGGGGTAGGAGGTGAAGGGAGGGAGGGGAAAAGAGGGGAAGGGAGGGGAGACAGTACCAGCAGGGCCTGTCTAAGGCAGGTTCCACAAATGTCACTACTCTGTCTTCTGCTTCTCCTCCGTGCATCACACATTCCTGTCATCTGGTCATCTTCAACTCAGCGAAAGGGGGTAAGAGGTTGCATGTTGGCCTGAAGCCCAAGACTTGTTTTCCAATCTATACGCTTTTTTAAAAACAATCAAGGTCTCGCTCTGTTACCTAGACTGGAGTACAGTGGCACGATCATAGTGCACTGTAGCCTTGAACTCCTGGGCTCAAGCCATTTTCCCACTTCAGCCTCCCAAGTAGCTGGGACAGGTGTGTGCCACTATACCCAGCTAGTTTTTTTATTTTTTTTTATAGAGACAAGGTCTTGCTATGTTGCCTAGACTGGTCTCGAACTCCCCAGCTCAAGCAGTCCTCCTGCCTCCCACTGTGCCCAACCTAGCTTACCATTATTAAAGTTAATACTTTGCCCCTTGTTGATCCGAGGTACAACATGTCAAACAGCGAAGAGGAAGAGGAGGGAGATTGTTACCCCCAACCCCCTAACACTTACCAGCCTGGACAAGGCTCTGGACCCAGCATAGATTATACCCACAAACAGCACTGAAGCAGGAAGCCAAGTCAAAACATCAGATCTGGGAAGAGAAAAAAAGCCATGTTACTTTTCTCACTTTATGTTAAAACAGGCCTAGCTGGAAGGGTTATCCCTTCAGATGCACAAACTACAGCAGCAGGGGTTATCCAAACATCCCTGACAGACTCTACATGAGATGTGGTCTTTATCCACTGACCGTGACAGAGGCAGACAAAGCCATCCTACCTACAACCTGGTCACTTGTTGATGACCTAGCATGACTAATCCCAGAGGAGGAAATGGGAAAGGACTTGCTGTAGGTTGGGAGAAAGAACAGAGCTCACTGTTTTCAAGGGCAGTGAATATTATTCTTTGGAAGTAGCCAGAAATTTTAAAACCATGCCAAATTATTAAAAATCGAAAAGTCTATTTACCTAGGCAATATACCAAACAGTTCCATGGAATCACAACAAAGATAGCCACAGTATCAAAGGACTGAACTGAAAAAAAGAAAAATCCTAGAACTTCAGCTGAGTGGCCAAATGCTGACTTCTTCAACCATTAACCTGACATTGTTTAATTCTGGTTCAGGGAACCTTCTTTTCTTCTTTTTTTTTTTTTTTGAGTTGGCATCTCACTCTATTGCCCAGGCTGTAGGGCAGTGGCACACTCATGGTCACTGCAGATTCAACCTGCTGGGCTCAGGTGATCTTTCTGCCTCAGCCTTCCAAGTAGCTGGACTCACAGACATGCGCCACCATGTCTGGCTAATTTTTTGATTTATTGTAGAGAAGAGGTCTCGCCAAGTTGCCCAGGCTGGTCTCAAACCCCGGGCTCAGGCAATCCTCTCGCCTCCGCTTCCCGAAGTGCTGGGATTACAGGTATGAGCCACCACACCTGGTTTAGGGAATCCTCAAGTACTTCCAAAGGGCATATTTCTATGATTCAGTTGTGACCAAATCAAGAACTGCTTTTTCATTACATTACAGCTTAGAATCAAAATCCCAGGTCTCACAGGTAGTGCACATCATTGAGGTTTCAACCTGCTTCCCCCATCAGTTAGAAATGCATAGCATTTGATTTACTAATTCAGGCTCCCAGAGTTACCCTAATAATGAATACAAATACATGAATCCATTCCAGTAGGATATAACATAATAATCCCAACTAACTCAGTGAATTGCTGTCTTGGAATAAGACCTGCTCAAGAAATGGTCTTTGTTAATTTTTTTAGCATGGGCAGGAACTCTATCCAAGATCAGACCTGATTTGTACAACTTCCCAGAGAACCAAGCATTAAATGTCTCCAGACTCTGGTGAAGGCCTTCAAACTTTACTTATTACATACATATGTGCTTCCTTTTTATTTTTTGAGTTGGAGTCTCATTTTGTCACCCAGCCTGGAGTGCAGTGGCAAGTTCACAGTCACCGCAGACTCGACCTGCTGGGCTTGGGCAACCCTTCCACCTTACCCAAGTAGCTGGAGCTACAGGCGCGTGCCACCATGCCTAGCTAATTTTTTGATTTATTATAGAGATGAGTTCTCACCAAGTTGCCCAGACTGGTCTTGAGCCCCTGGACTCAGGCAATCCTTGCCCCGGCCTCCCAAAGTGCTGGGATTACAGGCTTGAGCCACCATGCCCGGCCTTAAGTATTTGCTTTCATTCAGTGACTACAGCAACTTACAAGGTACTGAGAATTATTATTAACAGTAGCAACATAGCCAGGTGCAGTGGCTCACACCTGTCATCCCAGCAGTTTGGAAGGCCAAGGCAAGAGGATTGCTTGAGCCCAGGAGTTCAAGACCGGCCTGGACAACACAGCAAGACCCCATCCCTTATTTAAAAAAAAAAAAAAGAAAACAGTAACATCATAGTTAACATATACTGAGCACTTGTCACAAACCAGGTACTGTGCTAGATGTTTTATACGCTGTACCTTTTAAAAAGCTATATAACAATCTTATGAGGAAGGTATTTGAAACAGTTTGGATTGCTGTCCCCTCCAAACCTCATGTTGAAATGTAATCCCTGGTGTTAGAGGCGGGCCTGGTAGGAGGTGCTAGGGTCATGAGGGTGGATCCGTCGTGAATGGCTTGGTGCTGCTCTCCTGGTAATGAGTAAGTTCTCGCTCTATTGGTTCACAGAGAGCTGGTAGTTTAAAAGAGCCTGGCACCTCCTAATTTCTTCTCTCACCATGTGACATGCCAGCTCCCCTTGTCTTCTGCTACAAGTAGAAGTTTCCTGAGGCCTCACCAGAAGCCAAGCAGATGCTGGTGCCATGCAGAACCGTGAGCCAAAATAAACCTCTTTTTAAAATAAATTATGCAGCCTCAAGTATTCCTTTATAGCAATGCAAAACTGATGAATACAGTATTATTATTAGCCCACTGAGCACATGAGAAAACCAAGGTACAAATAGTGTAAATAATTTGCCTGTGGTTAGAACAGCTGGTAAATGGCAAAGCCAGAATTTGAAT
Organism: Cephalopachus bancanus; assembly: GCA_027257055.1. NCBI lineage: Eukaryota > Metazoa > Chordata > Mammalia > Primates > Tarsiidae > Cephalopachus > Cephalopachus bancanus. The sequence continues at coordinate 9,807,824 of JAPVLO010000097.1, read as the reverse complement.
TCAGGTCTGTCTAGCTCTAAGTCCTAGCTGTTAAACATCCCTTTGTACTTTGCCTTCATGGACCACACCATCTTTTTGTTGTTGTTATTGTTGTTTTAGACAGGGTCTCATTCCATTGCCCAAACTGGAGTGCAGTTGTACAATCATGGTTCACTGCAGCCTCCAACTCTCAGGCTCAAGCCATCCTCCTGTGTCAGCCTCCAAAGTAGCTGGGAGTCCAGGTGCACATCTGGCTAATTTTTATATTTTTTTTTGCAGAAACAAGGTCTCACTTTTTTGCCCAGGCTGGTCTCAAACTCCCAGGCTCCAGTGATCCCCATGCCTTGTCCTCCCAAAGTGCTAGGATTTCAGTATGAGCCACTGCACCCAGCCTACAGACCTTGAAGACTAATGGAAGACATTGATATACAAATAAATAAGCTGCAAACACAGCATGAGTTTGCTCTGGCAGCAGACCAAGCAGCTCATTAGCTGAGGAATGTTCTCTGTTATCACTAGTCATGCTGCTGTAACAGGTGTCAGCACCCCCAGTCAGAAGGTGAACAGAGAAAGGAGGATACCATCCTCCATCATAATGGGGCAGGAATAACATCTGCCCATGGCCACACCTCTAGGAAATGACTTTTCCATTTGACATTAAGCTCACACTGATGGAGGGTGACAGAATTCAGCACCAGAAGGGCTCAGAGCACTGCTGCAGGCAAAGCTTATGGAGGAAGGAGGATGTTCACTGGGCGGAATGGCAGCTGCCCTCACTGCGCCAGGCCCAGGGCTTTGGAATGTAAGGTCAGTGAGGCCCCAGACATCTGCACTCTGTTCCCTCTTAAAACAAAGAAAACTGCCGAGTCAGATCTTCCAAGAGACATCAGAGTATCCGAGTAGCCATGGATATAGGAAAAAGAAAACATGCGTAGGAAACGTTCCCATTTTAACCCTCCTTCCCTAAAATACAAATAAATAAGTTTTTTTTTTTGAGTCAGGGTCTCACTGTCGCCCAGGCTGGAATGCAGTGGCACGATCATGGCTCACCACAGCCTTGACCCTCCTGAGCTCAAGTGATCCTCCTGCATCAGCCACCCAAGTAGTTGGAACTAAAGGGGTGTACCACCACACCAGGCTAATTTTTTATAAAGAAGAGCTCTTGCTATGTTGCTCAGGCTGGTCCTGAACTCCTGGGCTCAGGCAATCCTCCTGCCTCGGCTTCCCAAAGTGCTGGGATTACAAGAATGAGCCAATGTGCCCAGTGTAGAAATAACTTTAACTAGAAAAAGACACACAGGTCTAGTTGGACAAAAGAGGCTTCTGGGAAATCTTGTAAGATGGCTGAGGGAGCACCTGGCTCCAAGCATGGGACCCCAACACAGACACTGGACCCTGGTGCTTGTGTTCTCCAGTCATCTCCTTCAGGGCCAATGGGGCCAAAGAAACATGCACCAATGGTCGTGCCTTACACACTGGCAGAAGTGCTGGCTGCAGAACCCTTTTGGGCCCTCCTGAGTGCTCATCAGTGATTCAGCTGCCTTCCTTCACCACATGCCAACATAAAACTATAACTGCTGTGCCTGTAATCCCAGTACTTGGGGAGGGTGAGGCGGGAGGATTGTTTGAGCCCAGGAGTTCGAGACCAGCCTGGGCAACATAGTGAGACCCCGTCTCTACAAAAAAATAAAAAAATTATTTTATACCCCAAGACTTTGCCAAAGTCCTTTATCAGTGCAAGCAGGTTTTTGACAGATTCTCTTGGATTGTCGAGGTATAGGATCATATTGTCAGCAGAGAGGGATAAGTGACTTTGCAGCAACTTGGATACATTTAGAGTCTATCATACTCAGTGATCTATCACAGAAATGAAGAACAGAGTACCGTATGTTCTCACTCGTAAGTGGACTTTGAACAATTATCATAATACTATAAGAAAGGGATTGGCAGTAGTGGGAAACTGCCAGGGGAGGGGGGTGGGATTGGCAATTGAGGGAAACTGCCAGGGAAGAGGGGGCACACCTCATCAACAAGGGAACCTGCATAATGTACATTTGTATAGCTAACCCTGAATTGTACCCCACATCTTTAAAATAAATTTTTTTAAAAAAATAAATAAATAAAAATAAATTAACTATGCATGGTGACATGCCTATAGTCTCAGCTTCTCAGAATTTCTTGAGCCCAGAAACCCGAGACTGGTGAGCCATGATCCTGATATTGCACTCCAGCCTGGGTGACAAGGTGAAATCCTGACCAAAAAAAGATTTTCTCACAAACTTATTCTTCATTGCTATGGTCTAAATGTTTGTGTCCCCCCGAATTTCTATGTTGAAATCCTAACCCCTAAGAGTATTAGGAGCAGGGTCTCTGGGAAGTGATCAGGCCATAAGGGCAGAGCCTTCATGAATGAGACAGACAAATGTCCTTATAAAATAGACCCAAGGGAGTTCATTCATTCCTTGCACCATGTGGAGACACAGTAGAAAGAGCCATCAATAAACCAGAAAGTGGGTCCTCGACAGACACCAAATCTGCTGGTAACTTGATCTAGGACTTCTCAGTCTTCAGAACTGTGAGAAATAAGTTTCTTTCTCTCTTTCTTTTTAATTGCTGGAACACTTAATTCTTTTACACTTATTTTAATTACCATTAAATTGAAATTTTTTTATTTTGTACCTTCAAACTATCTACCTTATTCATGCTTCTTTTCCTCTTGTGTTGCCTTCTGATATATTTACTAGGTATTTATTGTATCAACTAGGTGTTTATTATGTTTTGGGAATGTTGAGTTTCCCAAGTCTTTGGTTAATGTCTTTTATTAGTTCTCAAAATCTCTCAGATATAATTTGTCTTAGTCTTGAAGGGATGCTGAAACAAATTCTCAAAAATGTTGTGGCTTAAAATAATAGAAATTTATTCTCTCATAATTCTAGAGACTCCAAGTCTAAAATTAAGGTGTTGGCAGGGCCATACTTCCTCTGGATGTAGGGAAAACCATCCTAAATATCTCACCTAGCTTCTGGGGTTGCTGGTAATCTTTGGTGTTCCTAAGCTTGTAGCTGCATCACTGGGTTTCCACCTGTCTTCACGTGGCCTCCTCTCTGTGTCTCCTCAAGAAATAAATTTCTTTTAAAAATAAACTATCCAGTCTATGATATTTTGTTATGGCAGCTCAGATGAACTAAGACACTCATTAACTATTTATTAAGCACCTAATATATTCTAATATTCTAGTCAATGAAGATACATCTCTTAACAAGACAGAACAAGTCCCTGACTTCACAGAGTTTATGCTAGTAGAATCAGGCAGTCAACAGATTGTGGCAATCACAGAAGGAGAGGGGCGCTGGGAGAGAAAGAGAGAGAACTTGTGGAAAGGAGTGGAGTCAGGTGGCAGTCATATTTACATAGTTTCAAGAATTAATGACTCTCGCTGCTTAAGAAATAAGGATTTGTGGCTCAGCCTGTAATCCCGCGCTTTGGGAGGCTAAGGTGAGTGGATTGCCTGAGCCCGAGGGTTCGAGACCCGCCTGGGCAACTTGGCAGACCTCATCTCTACAATAAATCAAAAAAAATTAGCCAGGCATGGTAGCGCGCACCTGTAGTTCCAGCTACTTGGAAGCTGAGGCGGAAGGATGGCCGGAGCCCAGCAGGTCGAGGCTGCGGTGGCCAGGAGCGGCCACCGCACTCCAGTCTGGGCAACAGAGTGAGACTCCAACTCAAAAAAAAAAAAAGAAAAGAAATAAGGGTTTGTATCTCCGGTTTACAGGGTTTCCAGAACTGTTAATGTACTGTCACAACCCAGAGGGGGCAGACCTTTCAAAGATTACCCGGTGCGGATAAAATTAATGACAACCAAGTAAGTGTTCCATACTTTTCCTGGAAGTATAGAGACAAGAAAAAAACACGAGCTACAAGTGTGGTGTTCCTTGTGCTGATGTCATCTCTTAAAATGTTTTTTAAAAAATCATTTCTTCAGGAAGAAATGAAACTACAATTTTTTAAATCCTAGTTAGCTCTGCTGTAATGGAGGATTATTTTCTAAGGAGGTACAGCAACAAGTGATACAAGTCATTACTGGTTCTGGGCACTACAGAGTATAGACTTATAACATCTACATGGGGCCGGACTCAGTGTCCCAGCCTGTAATCCCAGCGCTTTGGGAGGCCAAGGCGAGTGGATTGCCTGAGCCCACGGGTTCGAGACCAGCACAGGCCATTTAGCGAGACCTCGTCTCTACAATAAATAAAAAATTAGCTTGACGTGGTAGTGCGCCCCTGTAGTTCTGGCTTCTTGGAAGGCTGAGGCAGAAGAATCGCTGGAGCCCAGCAGGTCAATGCTAGGGTGGCTGTGAGCATGCCACTGCACTCCAGCCTGGGCAACAAGAGTGAGACTCCAACTCAAAAAACAAACAAACAAAAGTCATCTACATGGCTACCCAAATATTTTGAAATTATGAGTTCTCTTGCTTCCAAGGAGCTTCCAGCAATACTGGTTACTATTGTAATCAGTAAGAAATGGACAAATTGTACACATTTCCCTGGGCTGTGTTCCTTCTTCTAGTATAAATCAGGTCAACCAGGGGTAACACACAAGTCCAGGGCTATAGACAGAGGAACGAATGTGGTCTTGTGGCGTTGAAGCAAACCAGAAGGAGGCCACTAGCCTGAAGCTGTCTCTGTACTAGGAGCTCTGAAGTAAGCAAATTAATACTAATGTCATTAAGCATTTTATGTAACTGACTGGGAAACACATGCATGCGCACGTGCGCGCACACGCGCGTACACACACACACACACACACACACACACACACACACACACACCTCTCTCTCTCTCTCTCTCTCTCTCTCTCTAAACTGAGCCTCAGCCAATCACAACCAGCCAACCAGCCAATTGGTTATAACTTGGGACTGCCCATTACCCAAAGAAGGCCAATGCCTAGCTGTAGCCAATCAAGCAATTTATCTACTACCTGAATCTCTTCCAGCTCTGAGTCCTGACCCATTCATGAGTTTTTCCTTGCACAAATAACAGTTGTTAAATTTATTTTGTCTAAAGTTTTTCTTTTAACATGGGCAGGCAAACCTGGATCCATATTCCAACTCTTAAGCAGTTTGAAGAGAACTTACTTTTTCATTTATAAAATGGGGGTGATAATATTCAAAAGGCTTCAGAGTATACCTGGGGGACCCAAAACACCCTGGAATTATCTTGTGGAGGGCAGGCCCCTTGTAGTACAGGCTTCCCCCTCTAGGTAAGTGCTCTAGGAACCCATCGGCATCAGTGTACCAGCTAGCGTTGTTGTGAGAGCCTGTGTTCGGCTTCGGTGAGTTTTTTTTTGGAGATTGTTTCAACACATTTGCCCATTTCAGGATGGTTGATAATATGAGCGCAACTGCCCACACTGCGCAAAGTGTTCAGCAGTTTTTAACCCCTGTGCCCCAACCTCCCTATTCACCCCAGGGAGCTTTTTTTGCTCCCCGATGAAAAAAGTCCTCAATGGAAAATGTTTTGCCGATGTGGAAGAGGTGAAACAAAAAACGGCAGAAGCACTAAAAGGCAACAAAATGGATGAGTTCAAAACTGTTTTGAGCAGTGGAAAAAGTGTCTCGATAGGTGTATTGCATCAAACAGAGAGTATTTTGAAGGTGACTGAAGTTTAAACACGTAGGCATAAATACATAATTTTTAATAAATAAATTCAAGGGTTTTTTAGATGCTCTCCTCATACAGTATTTGGGGCAGTGCATGGCAACAACACTTGAACTTCTGGCTTCAAACAATCCTCCCGCCTTGGTCTCCTAAATTGCTGAGATTACAGGCAAGAGCCACTTAATAAAAATTAATACAAGTTTTAATAAAAACTCCCCTTCTGGTCTTTCTACACATAACTCCAAGGACAGAAGCCACGAAGGGAGCCTAATAGATCTACCTACATAAAACATACCAGTCAAAAAACACCATAAATAAAATCAACAGAAAATTAACAAACCAGGACAAACTATTGGCAACATATAACGCAAGCTGAAGTTTAGTATCCTTAATACATAAGAAATGTTTACAAATCAACTAGAATCAAGCTCCTAAAAAGAAAGTTAGTAGACAAAAATAGGTAATTCTCTCTCTCATACACACACATACATGAAATACAAACAGCTAATAAGCATGAAAAATTATTCAACCTCCTAAATTTAAAAAAAAACTTAAACTAAACAACTTTTAAAATATATCAGGTTTTGCCTAAGAAATTAGCAGTCTTTTAAAGTTACTGTTAGGAGCGGGGTTGGGGAAGCGGGATTGGCAGTAGTGAGAATCTGTCTGGGGAAGGGGTCACACCTCATCAACAAGGGTATCTGCATAATGAACATTTGTATACCTAAACCTGAATTGTACCCCACATCTTCAAATTAAAAAAATTAAAAGTTAAAAAAAAAAGAGAGAGGAAAAAAAATAAAGCTATTGTCAGGCTAGGTGTGGTGGCTTCACGCCTATAATCCCAGCACTTTGGGAGGATGAGGTGAAACGATTGCCTGAGCCCAGATTCAAGACCAGCCTGGGCCACTTGGCAAGACCTCATCTCTACAATAAATCAAAAAATTAGCCGGGCTTGGTGGTATGTGCCTATAGTTCTAGCTACCTGGAAGGCCAAGGCTGAAGGATCACCTGAGTCCAGCAGGTCAAGGCTATGGTGGCCGTGAGCATGCCACTATACTCCAACCTGGGCGATAGAGTGAGACTCCAACTCAAAATAAAATAAAATAAAATAAACTTACCATCTAACATGGGGAGTCATGAAACTACACCTTCATTCACTGTTGAGAATATAAACTGGTATCTTTCTGGAGGGTTGTGTAGGATGCACTGTTTGGTTATAGTTATTAAAAAAAAAAAAAAAGCCTTAAACGTATGCATACGTTTTGATCCAGAAAAAACACTTCCACAACTTTGTCCTTAGAAAACTATCTTGGACGTGGGTAAAGTTACCTACGATAATATTTTCATTTACACGTGGAAATAAAACCGCATTCTGGCCTCATTGCTGGTCAGCAAAAATGCCAAGCACCCCAGGACTTAGTATTGTTTCCTCTGCGGGAGCCAGACACCTGCATGGTCCATTCTCTCACGATTCAGATCTCTGCTTCAAAGTCATCTTATCTGTGAGCTCTTCTTACCCATTCCATATAAAATAACAACCTCCTCCCATCCAATTGCCCATGCATGTGCACACATGCACAAACACACATCTATCTCCCTACCTGGTTTTATTCCTCTCTACACTCACAGCCAACAGACACATTATGCACTTACATTTTCATGTGTTTACTGTCTGTCTACCTCAACTAGAATGTCAGCTCTATGAGGGCAAAGAATTTCATCTGTTGTGCTCAACGCGTATCCCCAGCATCCCAGGCATACAGTCAAATATCTGCTGAATGACTAAATCTCCATGCATCACTTTTGTAGTTTAAAAAAAAAAGTTCACTTCTCTCTCTAGACTAGTACAAGGGAAAAGAGCCTCAAAATCCAGCATGACCATCACTGACATTTCTTCTTCTGCTTTCCTCAAGCCCTTCAGAGACTTCGCTCTGAAAAGACTTGCTAACAGCTACTTGGGGCAGGAATAAGTGTGAGCAATACCTACATCCTTCATCTGTGTCTCTGAAGTGGGCCTAGTCAGGAATTCTAATAATTTCAAATTCAGTAAACATTTATTAACAATCATGTCAAAGCCAGGTGGGGTGGCTCATGCCTATAATCCCAGCACTTTGGGAGGCAGAGGCAAGAGAATTGCCTGAGCCCAGGGGTTCAAGACAAGCCTGGGCAACTTGACGAGACCTCATTTCTACAATAAATCAAAAAATTAGCTGGGCATGGAAGCACATGCCTGTGGATCCTGCTATTCAGAAAGCTGAGGCAGAAGGATCATCTGAGCCCAGCAGGTCAAGGTTCCGGTGGCCATGAGTGTGCCACTGCATTCCACCTAGGTGACAGAGTGAGACTCCAATTAAAAAAAAAAAAAAAATTGTGTTGTAATCTACAACTGTGAAAACAAGCTAACTGCATTAAAAAGACACATTTTTCTTCAACACTAACTTAGAATATTAAAATATAGGCAGTTATCTTATTTTCTTTAATAACTCCTTTCTTTCTTTTATTAAAAAGTAGTACCTATTGAGCTGGGTGCGGTGGCTCATGCCTGTAATCCCAGCATTTTGGTAGGCGGAGGAGAGAGGATTGCCTGAGCTCAGGGGCTCGAGATCAGCCTGGGCAACTTGGCAAGACTTCATCGCTAAATAAATCAAAAAATTAGCTGGGCATGGTGGCACATGCCTGTGGTTCCAGCTACTTGAAAGGCTGAGGTGGAAGGATCACCTGAGCCCCACAGGTTGAGGCTGCGATGGCCAGGAGCGTGCCACCGCACTCCAGCCTGGAACAACAGAGTGAGACTCCAACACAAAAAAATTAAAAACCAAAAAATAAATAGCTCCTATCCACACTAGAAATATTTTTGAAAATACAGATAATAAAGAAAAACATTACAATGCCACTACCCATAAATAGCCAATGTTAATACCTTGCTAACAGTGTCCATATGCACATACATTTGCACATCCACAAAAAACTGGCTCTAATCAAACATATTGTTTTGCAGCTGTTAACATCTTTCAGGCTGGGCATGGTGGCTTAAGCCTGAAATCCCAGCACTTTGAGGCCGAGGTGAGAGGATTGCCTCAGCCCACGGGTTCGAGACCAGCTTGGGCAACTTCATGAGCCCTCATCTCTACAATAAATCAAAAAATTAGCCAGGCATGGTAGCACGCACCTGTTATTCCGGCTACTTGGAAGGCTGAGGCAGAAAGATCGCCTGAGCCCAGCAGGTTGACACTGGGGTGGCCATGAGCATGTGTGCCACTACATTCTAACCTGGGCAACGGAGTGAGACTCCAACTTAAAAAAAAAAAAAAAAATTCTTTCCATGTCAAAAAAGTCATCCCTGATTCCAAAGTATCAGCTAGTATTAAAAAAAAAAAAAAAGGCATTCCCAATGCATCAGTAAAGGAATACCAACCTATTGTTGAACATTTAAGTTAATCCCACATTTGTACTTTTGTAATTCTGCATGATTTTCCTTGACTATACAGTCCTTCCTCCATATCTATGGGTTCTGTATCTATGGATTCAGCCAGTCGCAGATCCAAATATCTGGGGTAAACAAAGGATGGTTGTATCTATACTAAACATGCATAGACTTTTTCCCCTGTGTTTTCAGTATTCCCTAAACAATACAGTATAACAACTATTTATATAGTATTTATACTGTAGTAGGTAATATAAGTAATCTAGAGATGATTTAAAGTAGACAGGAGAATATGTGTGGGTTATATGCAAATACTATGTCATTTGGTATCAAGGACTTGAGTATCTGTGGGTTTTGGTTTGGGGGGAGGTGACCTGGAACCAATTACCCATAGCCACCCAGGGACAACTGTATTCCTTCTCATATTTGTGGTGCTTCTGTGATATTCAGGACAAATCCCCTGAAGTGGAATTGCTACTAAAGACACAAGTATTAAAGTTTATAAATGAGTACACAATTGTAACTGAGAATTTTAGCCTTAAATTGTATTCCGAACACCTTTCTTTAACTTTAGTTTTAAAACTGTACACTGAACATTTCTCCTCTCCCCTCCCCTCCTCTCTCAAGGCACTCCCTTACACTGAGATATTTATCTAAATCTGTGCTTTCTTAGAAATTCCAAGGGCTAATCTTAAAGTAAACCAGACAGGAAGTCCTGGCTGTGGAACTCTCCCAGCTTGGAGAGAGTTTTGAGACAGTTATCCAAAACCCAGCCAGAATCAAGGTAATGCCAACCAGGTTCCCAAGAATCCCAAAGACTGACCTTATTTATTTATTTTATTTTTAATTTTAGAGTTGTGGGGTATAAGTGAGAATTGACTACATAAGTAGGTTGCATGCAAGTGAAGTTTGGGCTTCTGGCTGGCCCTCTCTCTCCTTGATAGTGGACCTGGTGCCCAGTGTGTTGCCATGTGCCCCCCTGCCTCCCTCTCTCCCCTAACAGTGTCCAGCATCTGCCAATCCCACCCTTGAGCTCCTGTGGTCAGTGATCACAGCCCACTAATAAGTGAGAACATGTGACATTCAGTTGTTTCTGGGATAGTTCACTTGGTATGATGGTCTCCAGCTGCATCCACGTTGCTGTGGAGGCTCTGATTTTGTTTGAAGGCTAATCTTCGAACATTGGCATGAGCCAATGGTGGAGCCCTCCCAACTGAAGGGACTCACAATGATCGCTCCACCACCTGGTAGCAGCCACGATGTCGGTCAGACCCTGGATGGACAATTACTCGAGACAGCCATCGGAACAAGGACACGTAGACACCTCACCCAACCCTACTTCTGCATGTTTTCCATACTAATTTTTCTTTTAAAAACCCTTTCTGACTGGCCCAAAATTTGAGATGGTACTTGAGACATTAGTCTGCCATCTCCTTGGGAAGCCGGTTTCTTAAACTCTCATTTCGAGTTCGGCTTTGCACGGGGATCACCTGGACCTAGGTCTGACCACAAAAATCACCTTCAGGAGAGGTTTTACTACCCTCCCCTCCTTTATGGATCTAATACAGTCTGTTTCTAGGGTAGCCAGAGGCCTGAACCTTAGAAACAGACTAGACACACATGACTAATGCCACCTCTAATTCATCAGTTGGTACCATCTGGGCCTCCTATGCTGGTTTATTCTTACACTGTCCTATTGGCTCACAAAGGAGGCAAAATGGAACTAATCCTGAGGTGGTCCTGGTGGGATCTCAGGTCCCTGTGGTAAGTGGTCTGAGCCAGTGAGAGTGAGTGAGAAGCAGAGTGAGAGAGATAGAGAGCAAGAGTGAGAGAGAGATTGACAGAGAGAGAGAGGGAGAGAGGAGAGAGAGAGAATGAATTTGTGTGCTCTGGGACCTCACGGTAACTCTTAACTAGACAGACTGCAGACCCCACCATGTGAAGGGACTATTTGCCAAGGGGTCTGGTTTGAAAATTATAGTGACACATAATTCTTCTTAATTGATTTATAAGCACAACTATTGCATCATGTGGGAATCAGGGGCTTTTTCTGCTGGCTTGCACAGTCTACCTTTCCTAGGAACTCTGGTGAACAAAGCATTTTATAAGAAGCTAACAAAAGTCTGTTGGCGTGAATGATAAAAGTGTTGCTATTGAGATGAAGGCTAATTAAATTAAATCACTTGTTTTTCCGAAAGAGCATGCATTATTGAGAGAACATCTGCTCCCTGAAAATACTCTGCAGTTTATCTGTTCCTGGGTGTCGCAAAGGCTCCCTGGGCTGAATCCTGGAAAATTCTGTGCTACACTGACATCTAGTGGACTAAAAACAGTTTCCAAATATGAAAATAATGAGCACAAGAAGTCAAGGTTCATATGTTGATTATTGGCATTGCTTAAAACAGTAGTACCTTACAACTGTAAATTCAGTATTTGCTTACAGTTGAAAAGGACTTTTGCATATATTAACTAACCGGTATACAGTCCGTGAATAACTAAAATCCAAGCTGATGCGCAAGACATAATGTCTGTGCGTAGTCTGGGGAGTTTTACATTTAACACTGTTGACATCCTTGTGAAGAGACCAGAAAGGGGTTTTATGGATACAGAGCGACAGCCCCATGAGGTATGGTCTATAATAACACAGGAGTTCAGTAGGCCTCTAGGCCCTGGGGGCTACAGGCATGACCTGCAGGCACCAGACGCATCAAAGATCAGAAAAATCTTGTCCTTTTGCCCTTCCTGGTCTCATGACTCTGCTCCCCAAAGCCACCATGACCATCACACCAACACCCATCAGACTGTATTCAGCACCATGTCCTTTCAGTGGCTCTCAGTACATTTCCTGAGGAAACTTCTGAAAGTTTCATTAGCCCCCAAAAGTAATTTCTACATATATACCTAAAGCATTCCCCTGGAGAGAAAACAACAAGAGAAAAAGTATCTAAAACACATACATCTGGGGACTAATTTTCCTCTGTGAGCAAAGATGACTTTTTATAAAACTACAAGTTACTCAAAACAAAATAACAGCATATTATATCGCTATTAAATATAAGACATATTTGGGAAATTAAAACCATCGGTAGCTTTGATGAAAGTGGGGAGCCCACTTAAAAACAAATAAATAATCAATCATTAAAAATAAGTACAGAGGCCGGGCTCGGTGGCTCAGTTTATAATCCCAGCACTTTGGGGGGCTGAGGGAAAGGATTGCCTGAGCCTGGGGGTTCAAGACCAACCTGGGCAACATGGTGAGACCTCTTCTCTACAGTAAATCAAAAAATTAGCCAGGCGTGGTGGCGTGTGGCTATAGTTCCAGTTACTTGGAAGGCTGAGGCGGAAGGATCACCTGAGCCCAGCAAGTAGAGGCTGCGGTGGCCGGAAGCATGTCACTGTCCTCCAGCCTGGGTAACAGAATGAGACTCCAACTCAAAAAAAAAAAAAAAGTAAGTACAGGCCAGGCACGTGGCTCATGCCTATCATCCTAAACTTTGGAAAGCTATGGTGGGAGGATCACTTGAGGCCAGGAGTTCAAGACCAGCCTGGGCAACTTAGACAGAGCCTACCTGTTTAAAAAAAATAAAGGTAGTGCATGCCTCTAGTTCTTGCTATTCAGTAGGCTGAGGTGGGAGGATCACTTGAACCCCGGAGTTCGAGGTTGCAATGAGCTACAATTGTGCCACTGTACTCCAGCCTAGGCTACAAAGGGATACCGGATCTCTAAAAACAAAGTAAAAAAATGTATGTACCATCTGGTCCTTAACTGAATGGATAACTGTTCATTTCTATACAGGCAGTACTGAGTTAATTTGGAGGTATTATCAAAGATATTTGTTACAGTTCTCCAGCAAAGACTCGATTAAAAAAATTAAGGGGTGGGGATTTCTATTTCATCTCAGCAATCTCTGACCATGAAGGTATTGTGGCAAACGATTTTTTTTTTTCATTAATCAGTATTTTTTATTATGGTTTTGTGGGGTACAGTTAAGGGTTAGGTGTACAATTACGTTTCATTCAGGCACCCTGTTGATAAGAGGTGTTTTCCCATCCCCCGACAGATATTTGCTACTGTTAATCCCATCCCCCTCCCCTCCATAGTTTCCCAGTACCGTCAGTCATTTTCTTATAGTATTGCATTGGATGTTCAAGGTCCATTATATGAGTGAGAACATGTGATATTCGGATCTTTGTTTCTGTGAGAGGTCACTCAGTATTATAGACTCTAGTTCCATCCAGGTTGCAGCGAAATTCATGATTTTGTTCTTTTTTATGGCTGCATAGTATTCCATCGTGTATATATACCACATTATTTTTATCCAGTCCTCTTTTGATGGGCAGCATGGTTGTTTCCAGGTTCTTGCTATTGTGAACAATGCGTGGCAAACGATTTTTAACTTAGAATTTCTCATCCTTGAAAGCTTGAACACTCAAAATTTGCTCTCTTATTTATGAAAGACAAGAAGTAGGAAATAGTTTTGAAATTACTTTCCAAGTATTTTTATTTAACATGTAGCCTGGCAATACAGGAATGATAGGCCTGCATCTGGGGTCTCCAACAGTATTACACCTGGGTCTATCCTTAGCAATGGTTCCAGAATCCAAAAAGGAGTGCTGTGTTCTCACTATGCTACTAGATGTCCAGTCAGATGAAACAGGTCACAATGTTCTTTTAGAATCATTTTCTGGAAATACAGGAAGCCTTCCGCAAAGGACTTCAGCAACTGCTGGAAAAAATTGCTTCAGTGTTCGGTAATGGCTTGGCCATAGCAGTAACTGCCATGTAATGACAGGCCTGTGGCTGTAAAGCAGTGCTCTCGGTGCCATCTGTCCCAAAACAGAAGGTTTCAAGGACATCATTCAAGACTAGGTAGCAACATCCAGTTGCCAGGCAAACACCCAGGGAGAAGAATGACTCCATAAGGTCACTATGTGAAGTCAGTCCATGACATGGCTGGAGTGTGAGACACAGCAGACACGGCCCCTCTGCAATAAAAGAAATGCATTACCAGGTTCTGAGGCTCATTTGAGGGGGAATCTGGGCCGCTCTTGTCCCAGGTGATAAGAGCAGTCTTGATGAGTTATCTAAGGCATATGCTATTCGGGACCAATCCAGGACCCACCCTCCAGCTCCGCCATTATAGTCTCCACCCTACAGTGACCTCTGGCACTCCAAACTGTCTTCCTTCTGCTGCCATTTTTAGTAGAGCCAAACCCCTGCTATCTTTGCATAAATACATAGTTACCCAGTCAACCTGGGCTTCAATTCCCAATGACATCATGAGAAAACCAAGCCCAGGAGGAAACAGCAGCCATAGCAAACACAAACCCAGCCCAGACACACACAGAAGAATGCTGGTGCTGGATCCTTCTGCTAGCCATCTGGTAACACCCCTCTGCCATGGGCCCATGTTAACTGGAAACCCTGAGTTGTGCCAGCAGTTATTAACTACAAGATACACTAAAAATCTAGGATCTGGAATCTTTGACACGAAGTTTAACAGACTGACATCATGTGTGTGGCTGTAAAACCACAGAAGTCTAGGACAGAGAGACGAAAAGGCCTCTGAAAAGTTTAATGGGAGCAGAAAAGAGGACATGATTACAGATCTTCTGAGGTGAATGGAACCTGGCATCCCGCTGTTGAGTCGAAGGGACAACAGTGTCTTGTGGGTCTCAAACTTCTACCATCAGAGGACCACCCCGTCCAGGGAAGCAATCTTGAGAACCTTTGACCAATTAACTAGTCATTATCTCCTCCTCAAAAAAAAAAGTCAATAGAAGTATGAGGAACCCTATCAACAGATGAATGGCTCATCAAATGTGGTGTAGACACACGAACATTATTCAGCCTTAACAAGGGAAGAAATTCTGACACATGCTACAAACACAGATCAACCTTGAAAACATTATGCTAAGTGAAATAAATCAGACACCAAAGAACAAATGTACAATTCCATTTATATGAGGTACCTAGAAAAGACAAATTCATATACATAGAAAATAGAACGAGGGCTACTCAAATGTGGGGAGAGGGAGAATGGGGAGATATTATTCAATGGGTACAGAGTTCTGTTTGGAATGATGAAAGTTCTGAACGTGGAGAGTTGTGATGGTTGTACAACATTGTGAATATAATTAATGCCATTGAATTGTACACTTATAAATGGTTAAAATAGCCTCCACCAACAACCAATGGGGAGAGGAGAATCTATTCAGTAAATACTGCTGGGAAAACTGGCAGACCACATGCAGAAGACTGAAACAGGACCCCTATCACCACACACAAAAATCAACTCTAAATGGATCACAAAACCTCAAACTATGAAAATCCTAGAAGAAAATACAGGAAACACCTTTACAGAAATCGGAATAGGCAACCAATTCCTGATCAACTCTCCTAAAGTTAATGCCATAAGATAAGATAGACAACGTCGCTGCAACTTGGATGGATTTAGAGTCTATCATATTCAGTGATCTATCACAGAAACAAAGAACAGAGTACCATATGTTCTCACTCATAAGCAGACCATGAACAATTATCATAATACTAGCCAGGCTCGGTGGCTCAGCCTGTAATCCCGCGCCTTCAGGAGGCTGAGGTGAGTGGATTGCCTGAGCCTGCGGGTTCGAGACCCGCCTGGGCAGCGAGACCTCATCTCTACAATAAATCAAAAAATCAGCCGGGCATGGTAGCGCATGCCTGCAATTCCGGCTACTTGGAAGGCTGAGGCGGAAGGATCGCCGGAGCCCAGCAGGTCGAGGCTGCAGTGGCTGGGAGTGGCCACTGCACTCCAGTCTGGGCGACAGAGTGAGACTCCAACTCAAAAAAAAAAAAAAATTATCATAATACTATAAGAAAGGGATTGGCAGTAATGGGAAATTGCCAGGGGAGGGGGAAGTGGGATTGGCAGTAGTGAGAAACTGCCAGGAGGAGGGGCACACCTCACCAACAAGGGTACCTGCATAATGAAGATGTGTATAACTAACCCTGAATTGTACCCCACATCTTTAATATAAAAAATTAAAAAATAAAATAAAATAGACAAGCGGGACCTCATCAAACTGAAAAGCATCTGCAAAGCAAAAGAAATCATCAAGAGAGTGGGGAGACAGCCCACAGAATGGGAAAAAATATTTTCCAACTGTAAATCTGACAAAGGCCTTACATCCAGGATCTACAAGGAACTCAAATGTGCCAAAAGGAAAAAAAAAAAAACCCTATTAAAAAATGCACAAAAGATATGAATAGACACTTCTCAGAAGAAGACATACAAGCAGTCAACAGATACATGAAAAAATGCTCAGCCTCACTAATCACCAAAGAAATGCAAATTAAAACCACACTGAGATACCACCTAACTCCAGTCAGGATGGCCATCATCAATAACTCAAAAAACCCAGATGCTGGAGAAGATGCAGGGAAAGGGGAACAGTTCTACACTGTTGGTGGGAATGTAAACTAGTACAACCTCTGTGGAAAACAGTGTGGCGATTTCTAAAAGATCTAAAAATGAACCTCCCATACCACCCAGCAAACCCCCTTCTGGGAAAATACCCAGAAGAACTTCACCGCATAAAAAAGATACCTGGCCGGGCATGGTGGCTCAAGCCTGTAATCCCAGCACTTTGGAAGGCCAAGGTGAGGGGACAAACTGAGCCCACAGGTTCGAGAACAGCCTGGACAACTTGGCAAGATCTCATCTCTACAATAAATCAAAAAAGTATCCAGGTGTGGTAACACGTGCCTGTAGTTTCAGCTACTTGGAAGACTGAGGTGGAAGGATCACCTGAACCAAGCAGGTCAGCGCGGGAGTGGCCGTGAGTGTGCCACTGCACTCTAGCCTGGGCAACAGAGTGAGACTCCTAACTCAAAAGAAAAAAAAAATCTGCACATGCTGCCCATCAAAAGTGGACTGGATAAAGAAAATATGGCACATTTCCATGATGGAATATTATGCAGCCATAAAGAAAAACAGAGTAATGAATTTCGCAGCAACCTGGATGGAATTAGAAACTATAATACTCAGTGATTTATCACAGAAACAAAGATCTGAGTACCACATGTACTCATTCATAAGCAGACCCTGAACATTTATCACAATACTGTAAGAAAGGGATTAGCAGTAGTGGGATACTGCCAGGAGCTGGGGGCACATAACATCAATAAGGGCACCCACACTTTACCTGTACAATAATCATCCTTGTGCCTAACCCTGAATTATACACCACATTTTAAAAATAAAAAATAAGAGAAAAAATGGTTAAAATAAAATTAGCTGGGTATGGTGGTGTGTGTCTGCAGTCCCAGTTACTCGGGAGGCTAAGGCAGAAGGATCACTTGAGCCTAGAAGGCTGAGGCTGCAGTAAGCCATGATCATGCCACTGCATTCCAGCCTGAGCAACGGAGTGAGACTCCCACTCAAAAAAAAAAGTTTAAAATAGTAAATTTTATGTTATACATATTTTAACATGATAGACAAAAAAATAATTTAAATATGAAAAATGGCATTGTGGCTTGGCACAGTGGCTCATATTTGTAATCCCAGCACTTTGGGAGGCCTACGCAAGATGATTGCCTAAGCTCAGAGTTTCAAGGCCAGCCTGGGAAAGTTGGCGAGACCTCATCTCTACAGTAAATCAAAAAATTAGCTGGGTGTGGTAGTGCACACCTGTGGTTCCAGCTACTTGGAAGGCTGAGACAGAAGGATCACCTGAGCCCAGCAGGATCACCTGAGCCCAGCAGGTGGAGGCTGCAGTGGCAATGAGTGTGCCAATGCACTCCGGCCTGAGCAACAGCGTAAGACTCCGACTCAAAAAAAAGAAGAAGAAAATGGCATTGCTTTGAAGAAAACATGAAAAGGGTCATTTTTAAAAGATGACTATTAATAAGTAAACCATTCACATCAGAAATTATAAGATAAACCGGGCTCGGTGGCTCAGCCTGTAATCCCGCGCCTTTGGGAGGCTGAGGTGAGTGGATTGCCTGAGCTCGCGGGTTCGAGACCCACATGGGCAACTTGGCGAGACCTCATCTCTACAATAAATCAAAAATCAGCCGGGTGTGGTGGCGCGTGCCTGTAATTCCGGCTACTCGGAAGGCTGAGGCAGAAGGATCGCCAGAGCCGGTCCCGGCCACTGCACTCCAGTCTGGGTGACAGAGTGAGACTCCAACTCAAAAAAAAAAAAGAAATTATAAAATAATTACAATTAAAAACACTTTTAGAAGGGCAGACCTATATTGATCAGCAACAGTGGCCCCAGATCAAAATGTGACAGTCAATTCCCTCACTCTAGTCCAGCCTCCTGCTTCTCTGGAGGGTAAATTTAGCCATTTGGAGTTCTCACTATTATCCCCCATACCAATGGAGTATTAAGTAAGACTTGAACTTAATATAACATAGAAAATCCCCAAACTATCTTTATTTCATCAATTTGAGGATGTTATACCATGAAAATGCTAAATCTTTATTTCATGAACTACTCCTTTGGATAAATTAAGTATCTTGTGTGGAATCTTCTTTCAGAATATGAATTATGATATAATAGGATCAGGTAAATTAATGTACACCTATGTTCCCAATGCTTCTCCTTTATAAAACCTCTTAATACTGGTTTTTTGCTCTCCAGTTTTTTATTTTTAGGAGAAGCCAAGATTATTAACATTTACACTAGATATATTCTCGAATATTCTCCAGAGTGCCAAACAAAGGGGTGAGTTAGAAATCAAGCAGTTAATCTGATTAATGGAGAAGTGAGCAGAATAATTTACAAGGTGAGTGATTTGACCTGCTCATTCCATTGGAATGTTTACTTTAGTCATATAAACCTTGTCTTAATTTTTTTTCATTTTATGCATCATTTCAGGCTGGGCAGGGTGTTCTCAAAGAATCAGGGAGAATTTAAGTGAGGCAAGAGTGAATAACAAATTCAGATTATAGCCAGGTGTAGTGGTTCATGCCAGTAATCCCAGCCACTTTGGGAGGCAGAGGCTAGAGGACTGCCTGAGTCCAGGGGGTTCAAGACCAGCCTGGGTAACTTGTCAAGATCTCGTCTCTACAATAAATCAAAAAATTAGCTGTGCATGGTGGTGTGTGCCTATAGTTCCAGCTACTTGGAAGGCTGAGGTGGAAGGACCTCCTGAACCCAACAGGTCAAGGCTGTAGTGGCCGTGAGCGTGCCACTGCACTCCAGCCTGGGCAACAGACTGAGACTCCGACTCAAAAAAAAAAAAAAAAATTCAGATTATAATTTTGGAAGAAAAAAAAAGTCATGGTCCTTGAGATTTCTTTTACACATATTTAAATGATTGTTTTAATAGAATCATAACATCTAATGTAAGGTGTAACCTGGATTGAACCTTGACCAGAATTTTGGGTCAGAGCTATAAAGGATATAATTTAGAAAACTGGCAAAATATGGTCTCTAGCCGAGATAATGGTATTGTATCAGTGTGAATGTCCTGTACTGTACTCAAGTAAGTGAATGTCTGTGCTCTCAGGAAATATACACTCAAGAATTCAAAAGTAAAGAAAACAGACACCTTCCTGTCAAATCTACAACTTACTCTCAAATAGTTCAGAAAAAAATAATAAACACACACACACACACACACACACACACACACACACACACACACACACACACTGAGTATATCAAGAGAAAAACAGTAGGAGAAGCAAGGTACAATAATAACAACTGGGGAATCAGAGTAACAGGTATGGGAGAGTTTCTGTACTATTCTAACTTTTCTGAAAGTGGGAAATGATTTCCAAATAAGAAATTACAAAAAACATTTTAAGCCTATTTAATTTCATTCATAGTGCTTCTATGATCTAAAACAAATCAAAATTAATATGACATTATAAAATATATATCTCAACTAATTTTAATACTATACATCAGTGGCATTATTAACCAGGAAAACACTATTTGAGTTTTACTTGATTATAAAATAATTGAATCTCAAGGTCTGAAGGGAACTAGGAGATGAGCAACTCACATAAACATCCGTGTTTCCTGGTATAAAACCATAAGAAATTAAATAACAGCAAAAGGCAGGGCATGAATCACGAATCAAGCACAGAGGGGTTGTTATACCTTGGACTGCTGTTGATCTCCACCCAGCCCAGTTTCCATGACACATGGAGCAAAAGTCCACCAATGAACGTCTGCCACCTGAAAAGGACAAAAGCCCATGTGAATTTAATAGAGCCATGACCTCAAATGCTATCAAGCCCCGACCGATCTATTGACTGACACAAACAGACACACTCAAACCTGTTACAATTCCTTCCTCCCATTCTATCCCAATTGTCCCATTTCTCGGATCTTTCCTTCTCAATCTCCACTACTGTCTTAAATCCAGCTGTCCAGTAAGTACAAATATTGATATTCTTCTCTTCTTCTTCTAGATCAGGGATGTCCAACCTTTTGGCTTCCCTGGGCCACATGGAGTAAAGAGAAATTGTCTTGGGTCACACATAAATCATATAATATAGTTAGTGTATATGTACAGTAAGACTTATTTTTTATTTTTTTATTCTAAAGTTTTGGGAAAAAAATGAGAACAATATAAAACTGAGAAATTTGACCTCGTTTTTGTAAAACTAATCTATCAATGTCTGATTCCATGGAAGTGGTCACAATTCTTAGTGAGTTCTCAAGGTGCTCGTCAGAAATGTTTGTCCATATTTTTCTCTTCATGTGCTTCATAATTGAAAACAGCTGCTCACAAATATAAGTGCTACCAAAAAGCGATGTCATGAATAAGGCATAATTGTGAACTTCAAAAATGAAACCACACATGGGGTCACGAAGAAAATAAATGCTAAAAACACATGATGTTAAAAGATTTTGTGAGGCCACATGACTAGCTGTCCTGGGGTGCATGCAGCCTGAGGGCTGTGGGTTGCACATGCTTGTTCTAGACTTTCCCTGAACACCCCTACCCATAGCCACTGCTTCTCCCACTGCCACTGCACTAAAGATTCCCATATCCTCTCTCTCGCCGGGATACTGCTGTTGTGATCTCCCACAAACTCCTAATTATCACATGCCCAAAATAACACCTTGAACTTCCCCTTTGAATCATCCTCCCTATCCCTCATCAGCCAAACCAGAAACCTACACAGCATCACAGCCCTACCTCTGCTCTCCCCTCCAACATCTATGAGCAAAACCCTAATGATTTTATTTAAGCCCATACCAGAGCTGAAATCCGAAGCCTTGCCCTCCACCCCTCCTGCCTCTGCCTTAATTCAAGGTCTCATCATCTCACACCTCGCCCATGGCATTGGTCCCCTAATTAACCCCCACTCCCTGGTTTTTCCTCAATTCTCATTCTCTACTTTGCAGTTCAAGGGTTTGTTTTAAAATGAAATTCAGCCAAGTACACGGCTCATGCTTGTAATCCCAGTACTTTAGGAGGCTGAGGTGGGAGGACTGCTTGAGCCCAGGAGTTCAAGACCAACCTGGGCAACATAGCAAGACCTCATCTCTACAGAAAATTTTAAAAAGCAGCCAAGCATGGGAGTACATGCCTGTAGGGGGTGCGACCCAGGAGACTGAGGAGGAATGATCACCTAAGCCCAGAAGGTTGAGGCTGCAGTGAGTCATGATCATGCCACTGCACCACCTTGAGCAAAAGAGTAAGACACTGACTCAAAAAAAATAAAATGAAATCTGTGTTACTCATTTGTTTAAAAAACAGATGATTCTTCCTGGTGCCATAGGTAGCAACCCTCAGCCACTTTTCTACCAACAACACACTTGGGGGCCATGAAGCTCCCATGAGACACCCTGCCCCGGCAAGCAGAGTGGGGGCAGCACAGGTTATAAGCACCCCTCCCTCTCTCACTGCAGAAAGCACATCAAAATGCCAAATGAGTAGAGAGACTGTCTAACTCTAACTGCTTTTTTATTTTAGGTGAATCATCCATAGATTTCAAAACCCTATTTCTAGTGATAAATAAATGACTTGAGACATCTCACCTCACCAGTGACTACAACACACCCATGTGTTGTGACATTACAGCTGAGAACCCTTGGCCTACAGGACAAAGTAACTTGTGTGTGACACACAAGCCGTCTGGGACTTGTACTGCCCCTCTCCTGCTATGGGCAGCCACATTCCAGCCATACTGAACGGCCCACACCTGGAGAATGTGCCAGGCCATGTCCCACTTCTAGGAGTATGGGTGCGCCATCCTCTCGCCCCATAACGTTTTTCCTGTCTCCCTGAGTTCGGGTGAGCACCTGCTCAGCCGGTGAGACCCAGTGTTGCCTCTGTGAAGCTTTCCTGGCCCAGTGAAGCACAGCAGACCAAACGTGAGCTGAGCTCTCAAACAGCTTGGTCTCAACCAGGCAATTTTTTTCTCCAGGGAGCACTTGGCAGTGTCTAGAGAAATTTCTGGTTGTCACAACTGGGGTGAAAGGGGTAAGTGTGCCACTGGAATTTAGTGAATAGAAGCCAGGGATACCACCATGCATCCTACAATGTGAGAGAAGCCCCCATGCAAAGAATCCAACTCAAGTGTCAATTCTGGAATGTTATCCTGAGGTTAAGAAACCCTGTCAACAGGAAAGTAAGATAATGAACGAATAATTACAATCAAGTGTGATGAAGCCCACCAGGAAGGGTAGCAGGTCCTACAAGTCCCTTAGTGCGGGAGTCCAGCTCCTGCCGGGTTCAGGGTACCTCAAAGGTGGAGATGGCGTTGGTGATTGGGGGGAAGAAGAAAGAGAGAGAGAGAAAGAGAAGAGAGAGAGAGAAAGAAAGAGACTGGACCCCTGTCTAGTGCAGAAGCCCTTTATTGGGAATTACAACGGGTCTTTTATACAGTCAGGTGTGTGAGGGGCGTTCCCCACCCACCAGATGTTCTTTCAGGTATAATCCCATAACAGATGTTAAACCTAATCCATGAAACCTTAATCCATGACTGCCTTTAAACCCTTCTCGTACCCTATAAACCCTTTTCATATTGCCTATAAACCCTTTTCGTATTAATGCCAAGTTAAACAATTCTATAGACACTTAAGTACTTACTTTACAAACTAAAGAGGCCCATCCCAGAATGTTTGGAATGTGGCCCAGTCCAAAGTTCACAGTGGGCTACCTGCAAGTAACCCAGCCGCATTCTTTCAACAAAATGGCTGTCTTCTAAAACTATATTCTACAATTTACACCTTATTCAACTTCAATAAATCCTAAGATCATGACCCAGAAGCCTGTGACCAATACTAAGGCTCTTAGATGTGACCCGAGATTGAATTATAAGTTGTGTGAAAGCCAAAACTGCAGTTTGTGGAAGAATGGGAGCAATGAGCTTCTAAAGTTATCTTGTGTTCGTCCCGGTCTCAGAATTTTTATGTTTTGAGCTCACAGGAGCTTAATCTGGTTAGTGCTGAGTAGAAAGGGGGAGGAAATGGGGTCAATAGCTCCCGAACGCATCCTAGTGGTCTCAGGGTCAACGGCCCTTCCTGATCCCTAATGCTCAGTGGGCCTCAGTGGCTGGCTCCCAACACCTTAGGGAAGGCAGATCGCCTAGTCTGGTGAGCAGGAAGACTTCCTAGAGAAGGTACATTTGTAAAAACTTGAAGCATATTCAAAGTAGAAGAGCCAGAGGAAACACAGGCACAGAAGTGAGAGAGACAATGGCTTGTTCAAAGTTTCTAGTAGAAATTCAATTGGTCTAGACCTTAACATGTGAACATTTGAGAAGGGAGTGGCAGGAGCTGACACTGGAGAGGAGGAGATGGTCCTGAAGGGCCACATCAATCATAGTAAGAAGCTGGGACTTCAACATAGGGACCCACTGACAGGCTTTAAGCATGGGAGCAACACTGTAGCATTCACATCAGGGGAGACTCCCTCTTTTTACCAGGACGGGAATGTACTTGAGGCAAGACACAGTAGCTCACACCTGTAATCCCAGCACTTTGGGAGGCCAAGGAAAGAGGATTGCTTGAGCCCAGGAGTTTGAGACCAGCCTGCAACACATAGCAAGATCTCACTTCTACAAAAAACTTAAAAATTAGCCAGGTATGGTGGTACATGCCTATAGTCCCAGCTACTCGGGAGGCTGAGGCAGGAGGATCACCTAAGCCTGGGAGGTCAAGGCTGCGGTGAGCCATGATAATGCCACTGCACTCCAGCCTGGGCAACAGTGAGACTACACCACAAAAAAAATTAAAAAGTGCTTGAGAGAAGTAAGACTGGAGATGAGAAGGCAAGTTAGAAGATTTTATGTAATTTGAGAGATGACAGTGGCCCAGCAAGGGATGACATGGATGAAGAAGGTGGACGGATTCTAAAGATGTCCAGGAGGCCCTGGTGGTTAACCAGAGATGGAGAATGAATGAGACAAAGGAATCAGTTATAACTCCCAGGTTTCTCAGTTGGGCAATTGGATAGAGGGTGCCATTCACTACAGTTAAATGAAAGGAACAGACAGAAAAAATGAGTTCCACAAGAACAGGGATCTTTGTCTTCTTCACCATTGTGCCCCAAGTGTCCAGAACAGTGCCCGGCACACAGGATGTGCCAATAAATACTTGTGGCATAAGTTATTCTGCCCTAGTGTGCACCTCCTATTTATTGTTCTAGGCACCGGGAATACTCCAGTGGCAAAACGGATAAAGCAATATCTTTGTAGATCTTACACTCTACTGGGAGAGATGCATTCAGTTTAATTTGTCCATGGACAAATTAAAATGGATAAAGCAATATCTTTGTAGATGTTACACTCTACTGGGAGAGATGCATTCAGTTTAATTTGTCCATGGACAACCAGGGGAAAGGCAACCCAGGTGTAGACAACATCCTTTTCCACAGAAGTTCTACCTGGAGAGACGTAAAAGGATACCAGGACCAGGAAACACTGGCTACTCAATGAGAAAACAGTATCCCAGCTTTATTGATTAAAATATGCATAATCGCAGAAAATATTTTTAAAACGTTTGTGTGGGCTGGGTGCCGTAGCTCATGCCTATAATCCCAACACTTTGGGAGGCCAAGACAGGAGGATTGCTTGAGCCCAGGCGTTTGATACCAGCCTAGGTAACATAGCAAGACCTCATTTCTAAAAAAAAAAAAAAAAAAAAAAAAAAATTAGCTAGGCGTGGTGGCACGTGCCTATAGTTCCAGCTACCCAAAAGACTGAGGCAGAAGATCATCTGAGCCAAGGAGGTTGAGGTTGTGATAAGCCATGATTGTGTCACTCCAGCCTGGATGACAGAGCGTGACTCTGACTCAAAAAAAAAAAAAAAAAGTTTGCTATGATATATTAGGGAGGAACTCGACAAAATAATTCTTGAGTTTACCCAAAGAGAATCTAGAAAAATGACAGCCAGGCATGGTGGCTCATGCCTGTAATCCCAGCACTTTGGGAAATGTAGATGAGAAGATTGCCTGAGCCCGTGGGTTCGAGAACAGCCTGGGCAATATGGCGAAACCAGGTCTCTTTTTTTTTTTTTTGAGTTGGAGTCTCACTCCGTCACCCAGACTGGAATGCAGTGGCACGCTCACGGCCACCGCAGCCTTGACTTGCTGGGCTCTGGCGAGTCGTCCGCCTCAGCCTTCCAGTAACTGAAACTACAGGCATGCACCACCATGCCCAGCTAATTTTTTTTTTTTTTTTTTTTTGAGTCGAAGTCTCACTCTGTCGCCCAGACTGGAGTGCAGTGGCTGCAGCCTCAACCTGCTGGGCTCCGGCGATCCTTCTGCCTCAGCCTTCCGAATAGCTGGAACTACAGGCGTGCACTACAACGCCCGGCTAATTTTTTGATTTATTGTAGAGATGAGGTCTCGCCAAGTTGCCCAGGCGGGTCTCAAACCCGCAGGCTCAGCCAATCCACTCACCTCAGTCTCCCAAAGCGCTGGAATTACAGGCTGAGCCACCGAGCCTGGTTCAAAACCGCGCCTCTACAATAAATCAAAAAAATTAGCTGGGCGTGGTGGGCCTGTGGTGCAAGGTACTTGGAAGGCTGAGGCAGAAAAATTGCCTGAACCCAGTAGGTCGAGGCTGCAGTGGCCACGAGTATTCCACTACACTTCAGCTTGGGTGACAGAGTGAGACGTCAACTTAA
Organism: Cephalopachus bancanus; assembly: GCA_027257055.1. NCBI lineage: Eukaryota > Metazoa > Chordata > Mammalia > Primates > Tarsiidae > Cephalopachus > Cephalopachus bancanus. Next base: position 9,781,673 of record JAPVLO010000097.1, on the reverse strand, counting down.
AAAAGAAAGAAAGAAAAAAGACTATATACAGATGCTCCTTGACTTACATGGTGTTATGTCCTGACAAATCCATCAGAACTTGACAATATTGTAAGTTGAAAATGCACATAAGACCCCTAATCTGCTGCACATCATAGCTTAGCCCAGCCCACCTTCAAAGAGCTCAGAACACTGACATCAGTGTGGCCGACTAGAGTGGCAGCTATCCAACATCACGAGAGTATCGCTAACCCAGGAAAAGATCTAGTTTCAAAATGTGAGGTACAGTTTCTACTGAATGCATATGGTTCTATCGTTGAAAAATTCTGAATTGAAGCATCATAACTTGGGACCATCTGTATATGCTATTAACAACCCAAAGGAAGGATTATACAACAGATGAGGCTAATATACATTAGTTAACTGTTGGGGCTGGGGCAATTTCCTGACATTGCACCATATGCTAAAATAAACCAACAATGATTAAATATTGAAAAAGCTTTAATGAAATGTAGGTGACTAAATCATCTTGTGATAGGGAAGAATACACATAAAAGCAATGGAAGCTTCACACTGAGGAAAAGACAAAAAAAAAACCCAAAAAACAAAAAGCAATGGAAGAAATCATAAAAGAAACAATCAGGCCAGGTGCAGTGGCTCATGTCTGTAATCCCAGCACTTTGGAAGATCTAGGTGGCCTCAAAAAATAAATAAATAAATAAAAATAAACAATCAATATATTTGTCCACATAAAAATAAAACATTTACATAACCAAAATAATTATAAACGAATTGCAAAAAAAATTCCAAATAAATGTGTTGGACAAGTGGTTGGCATCCATAAAATATGAAGAATTCATTACATTACTTTTAAGAAATACTAAAACCCTAGTGAAAATAAATAGATAGCTCAGTGGCTCAGCCTGTAATCCCAGTGCTTTGGGAGGCCGAGGTAAGTGGATTGCCTGAGCCCACGGGTTTGAGACCCCCCCAGGCAACTTGGCGAGACCTCACCTCTACAATAAATAAAAAATTAGCCGGGCATGGTAGCGCGCGCCTGTAGTTCCAGCTACTTGGAAGGCTGAGGCGGAAGGATCACCGGAGCCCAGCAGGTCGAGGCTGTGGTGGCCGGGAGCGGCCACTGCACTCCAATCTGGGCGACAGAGTGATACTCCAACTCAAAAAAAAAATAGATAGAAGACACAAATAGGCTAGGTATGGTGGCTCACACCTGTAATTCTAGCACCTTGGGAGACCAAGGCAGGAAGATTGTTAGAGGCCAGGAGTTTGAGACCAGCCTGGGCAACATAGTGAAACCTTGTCTGTCTTTTTAAAATATATAGTATTAAAAGTTTCATTTTTAAAAAGGCACAAATAGACAATTCACTGAAAAAAGAGATATGACTGAATAGTATGCATGAGAAAACTGTTGAACTTCATGAATAATCTAAGAAATTATAAAACAAAACAATATACTTTTTTGTTCATGAAATCAAAAAGAGAGTCAAAGTCTCAGTGTAACATTTATAGAAATTTTCATATACAGGCTAGGTGGCAATGAAAATTGGTAAAAAATTTTTGGAAAATAATTTGTTAATATTCAAGAATACTAAGGAAGTTCATATACTTAATCCCAAGTTTATTTTCTTTTTTTGAGTCAGAATCTCACTCTGTTGCTCAGGCTGGAATGCAGTGGCACCATCATGGCTCACCACAGCCTCGGCCTCCTGGGCTCAGGTGATTTTTCCACCTCAGCCTCCTGAGCAACTAGGACTACAGTCGCACATACCATGCCCAGATAATTTTTTGATTTTTTGTAGAGACAGGGTCACACTATGCTGCCCAGGCTGGTCTCAAACTCCTGGGCTCAATTACTCCCACTTCAGCTGCCCAAATTTCTTATGTAGGAGTCAATCCCAAATAAATAATTAGAAATTTGACAGATCTGAACACAAAAATGTCAGATAACATTGCTTTTATACTCCCAAAAGGGAACACAATTTAAATGCCCATTAATAGGATGGCTAAATAAAGTACAGTCTGTCTATTTGACAAAAAACCTATACAGTTATTAAAACTATTTCAAAGAACATTTAATAATGTGTATAAAGAACATAAAAGATACTCACCCTTGGAATAATGTAGGATAGGTAAATTTCAAGACAGACAGGACAAACTGAAAAACAAATACCAGATTATTAGACATTTCAAATGATTAGACAATTGACAGACTATAAATTACAGAAATTCCTACTGAAGAAACATAAGCACATTATGCAAGTATATTTAAGTTTGAAAAAGGGGCCGGGTGTGTTGGCTCCCATGCCTGTAATCCTAGCACTTGGGAGGCTGAGGTGGGAGGATCACTTGAGACCAGGAGTTGTAGACCAGCCTAGGCAACATAGCAAGGCCCTATTTCTACACAAAAATTAGTCAGATGTGGTGGTGTGTACCTGCAGTCCTAGCTACTCAGGAGGCTGAGGCTGAGGCTCATCTAAGCCCATGAGTTTGAGGCTACAATGAGCTACGATTACACCGCTGTACTCCATCCTAGGCAACAGAGCAAGACCTTGTTTCTACTGGGCAAACGAATTTCCAACTCACACTTAAGGGAGTGAGCCTGCTTTCCCCAGGACCATCCAAAGACTGTTAACTGGGAAATGGAGCTGGGATCATGAGCAAACTGGAAAGCACAGCAGCTGGGTCCCATGCAGAAGATGCTCAAACACTCAGCATCTTCCCAGATGCCAGAACCATCATGCTGCAACCATATAGCAACTCTGGAGAAAACATCCTTGGCCACAGTCTGTTTTCTCAGGGTATCCACTGTATGGTCTAGCTTACCTAAAAATCCAGTTCCTTCTTTGTTTCTCTTCAAGTAGAACGACATCCTTGTCTTTCTTTCCTTTGTAGTTCTCCAAATTTTTTTTTAGGGTTTTGTATGTGTTTTGCATTAAAAGATTTTTTTTAACTAATTCTGCATAGGTGTCATAATTTTTGCTGTGCTGTAGGCAGTTTAAAGATTAAAAAAAAATAGTATCTCAGCTGGGCACAGTAGCTCATACCTGTAATCACAGCACTTTGGGAGGCAGAGGCGAGAGGACTGCCTGAGCCCACGGGTTTGAGACCAGTCAGGCAACTTGGTGAGACTTCATCTCTATAATAAAAAAAATTAGCCAGGTGTGGTGGCATATGCCTGTGTTTCCAGCTACTTGGAAGGCTGAGGCAGAAGGATCGCCTGAGCCCAACGGGTAGAGGCTGGGGTGCCACTGCACTCCTGCCTGGATGACAGAGTAAGATTCCGACTCAAATCAAAATTTTTAAAAAATCCTGAGCCTGTGGGTTCGAGACCCACCTGGGCAAATTGGCGAGCCCTCATCTCTACAATAAATCAAAAAATTAGCCGGGTGTGGTGGCACATGCCTGTAGTTCCAGCTACTTGGAAGGCTGAGGCGGAAGGATCGCTGGAGCCCAGCAGGTCAGGGCTGCAGTGGCTGGCAGCGGCCAGTACACTCCAGTCTGGGCGACAGAGTAAGACTCCAACTCAAAAAAAACCCAAAACAAACCTATCTCAGTTAAGGTCAATACGTATTTCTCTGGGCGTCAGGTCTCCCATCCAAGGGCTCACCAGGAGCGACCCTACTTAGCTTCCCAGCCTGTGGGGCATCCTGCGCCTGCGTGCCATGAAGCGCCCTACGCATTTCTATTATATCTTTTAAATAAACTTACGGCACCTTATGAATGAAGAAATTGTGTTTCATCCTTCTGAGTATCTTTTCAATGTTCTCCTATTATTGAACGTTTTAGGATTTTTTTTTTTTTTTGAGACTGGGTCTCATTTTGTCACCCAGGCTGGAGTGCAATGGTGTGATTATAGTTCGTTACAGCCACAAACTCCTGGGTTCAAGCAATCCTCCCACCTCAGACTCCCACGGAGCTGGGAAACAGGCATGCACCACCAAGCCCAGCTAATTTTTAAATTTTTGTTAGAGATGGGATCTCACTTGGTTGCCTAGGCTGGTCTCCAACACCTGGCTTCAAGAGAGCCTCCTCCCCAGCCTCCCAAAGTACTGGAATTACAGACATGAGCTACCACAACTGGCCTCTTTAAGAATGTTTTAAAAGTCTAAAACCATTAAACAGTTTTAGGCAAGGACTCCACTGATTTTTCACATGACCTAAAAAAAATTAAGTGCACCAGTGTTGGGCAAGTTTACAGGTCTACTTTCCTCCCCAAGGATTAGTCCACATAGAATTCCCTGTTTGAGCTCCACAGTTACAGCAAAACTGTCTGTGCTCTGTTCTACATTTATCATTCTTCCCTAAAGTCCATTTACACACAAAATTCAATGTGCTCCTCCCTTCTTTCCCTGATATTTTCATTCTAAAATGGAGAAAGAAAAGCAAGCATCTAAGTCATGTCCTGTAACATCCTTAACAAGCTTCATTATAACAACAAATATTTACTTAGTTTATTGCATGCTTAGCTTTGGCCTAGATACTGAAGGTGATCAAAGATCCTGAACCTCTCTCTCCTCACCTCACTAAAGAACAGAGAAAAATGAAAGCTATAACAAATGGAATCTAAGTCCTACACATGTCTCCTTTCAGCAGTTACTTGTGTCACTGAGAAGTGTCGCTCAGATAAAATACTATTTGGCAGAAGAGCAAGATCTTAGCAGTGATTTGAGAAAGAGAAGGAGCAAGTTGGGAGACTTTGAAAGGAGTATAAGCAAATTTCTTATGAGCCAGGCTCGGTGGCTCAGCCTGTAATCCCACGCCTTTGGGAGGCTGAGGTGAGTGGATTGCCTGAGCCCACGGGTTCGAGACCCTCCTGGGCAGCGAGACCTCATCTCTACAATAAATAAAAAAAATCAGCCGGGCATGGTAGCGCATGCCTGTAATTCCGGCTACTTGGAAGGCTGAGGCGGAAGGATCGCCGGAGCCCTGCAGGTCGAGGCTGCGGTGGCCGGGAGCAGCCACTGCACTCCAGTCTGGGCGACAGAGTGAGACTCCAACTCAAAAAAAAAAAAAATTTCTTATGCATATTATCCACTTGCTATCTCTTTTTTCAATAAATTGACTATCCGTGCCTTTTGTCCATTTATTTTCACTGAGGCTTTAGCATTTTTCTTATCAAATTAATGCATTCATGGCTGGGCACAGTGGCTCATGCCTGTAATCTCAGCACTTTGGGACTGAAGCGGGAGGATTGCTTGAGCCCAGGAGTTCAAAACCAGCCAAGGCAACATAGTGAGACCTCGTCTCTATGAAAAAATTTATTTAAAAGCCTGTAGTCCCAGCTACTCAGGAGCCTGAGGCAGAAGGACTGCCTGAATTCAGGAGGCAGAGGCTGCAGTGAGCAGTGATCATGCCACTGCACTCCAGCCTAAGCCACAGAGTAAGACCTGGACTCAACAACAAAAAAAAAAAGGTTCAGAGCTTCTAAGAGCTACAAAGTTCCTCACCAGAGACCCATGATACACAACCACCTCTCTGTGATGTGTAACCACCTCTTGCATCCCTACCTGGCCCTCCCACCTCTTCTTCTTCACTCTTGAGCTCACCTCCCTCTCCTTCTTTAGACAGTATCCCTAGGTGTGCTTTTGCATTTGTGGCATCAATTTTTAATTTATTGGGTATAAATATCTATAAACTATATGTTATTTGCCTGCTGGACTTTTTTTCCCTTAGATAAAATGTTTTTTGCCTAACCAATGTCATGGCTTGTGGGCTTTCATGAAAGACATCAATCTGCCCCATTTAATGATTATATGGAAATAAAAGGAAGGTAATTCTGTTTTAAAGTAACATGTTATCAGTATATCCATCAGATTAGCTAGACAATTGTATATCATATTAATATATAATTACATATACAGTATATTCATATATAATATATTAATATAAGTATATATAATCTTAGTTTAGCTACATGTCCCATGAGAATAAAGCAAATCTGTTAAAAGCGAATAATAACCATGTCACACCATAAACAAATGATTGTCCTTTCTTTTCTTCCAGAGTAACTAACACCTTTTGGAGCATTTACCACCATGGTGGGGACCAGGCCAACCACCTTACAAACACCATTTCCATGAACCTCATAACCCTTTCAAGAAGACTGTATCCCATCTTAAAGTTAAAAAACTCAGGTTTAGAGAGATGAATGTCCCAAAGGCCAAGTAAGCGCAGCTAGAATGTAAACGCATCACTGCCTCCCAGTAGGACAGCATTTATGGATCTTCAAAGGCCCATCACTATAAGAATCAACTGGACAGGGAGAAAGGGCTGGGGAGCATCCTCTGAATACACTGAAGAAAGTAATCACTTTAAGAGAGAGGGTATAAGGAAATGCTGGTTCTTTCCCAGAAAGCAAGATGGGGGAGAAAATGGGGAGAATGGGGAGCAATGGAGAAGCAAATGCAGAGCAAGTGGGGAAACAGCAGCAGAGACGCCACAGCAGGGGAAAGTGATCCTGGGCCCAGTATCACCACTGCTGCTCAGGTCCTCCCAGGGTCCAGGCCAACAGGTGAAGTCTTAGCCACGTCCAATGTGTGCAACAAGGTACCAAACCCAAGCCAGCTTCCCTCTAACAAAACCACAACCAAAACATGGCACCACTACTTCTCTGCCTCTTCATCAAAAGAGTTTCATGAGCTATTTTAAACTTAAAGTCACGTTTTATTTTTTTAAAAGTACACCAAAAACTCTTAAATATACTGGAAGTGCCTGGGATGGAGACATATAAAAACCGATTTGGGAGCCGCTGGTGTGAGGGGTGATGAATTAATCTCTTCTATTTAAAGGCTTCTAGAGCCTTGCTGGGTTCTGCGGCAGGGGCGCATTTGGAAAGAAGGCAGGAGGTGTCTGATTTCTTCTCTGACTCCTCCTTCCCCGAGGGAACAGGAACCAATTGCTTTCCCTTGAAAGTAGTCCACACAACCCAAAATAAAGCTCTCAGGAAATGATCAGTCAAAAAATCCTGGTTCCCAGAAGACGTACAGGGTACAGGATGCTTTGCAGGGCGGGAAAGGATAGCCCAGCTCAACAAATCCTACTTGTAAAAGAGCATCCCACACGGAAGCGGCTTCCTTTCCATTGCCAACCGGAAAGAAAACAAAAAAAGCTTGAGGTTGCATTTGTCACCCGTCCGATGAGGGGACGCGACTCTCCCACGTGCAGTCACCGCCTCCCGCGCTCGCCCCCCTCACCTTGTTCGTGAGGTAAGAAGCCAGGTAGCAGGCACAAAAGGTGAGTCCGACCAGGGACCTCCTCAAGCACATCTGCCAACTCGCTCCCTCGGCGGGGACAGGCGGCGCCCGCCCGCCAGAGCCCCCCGACAGCCGCAGCCGCAGAGCAGCAGCCCCGAGACGGCCACGTGGCTCCGAGCTCCGCCAATCAGCGTGGGGACCGCCCCCCAGCTCCGGCTCCTTAAAGGGGCCGCGCCCACTTAGGCCCGGCGGCCTCGGGATGGGCGGGGCGGTATCCCGCCCTCTATCTGCCGGCGGCAATCCGGGATGGTTGGGATTGCGACCCGGGGTAGAGAAAGTAGTCCTTGCCCGCCCCCCAAAAAAACAAAAAGTAGAAAGTGGTAGAAAAGAAAAAAGTTCGCAACACCTCGTTACCGTTTAAAGAAAAAAATGTTCAAAACTATCTCCAAACGATGGTACCAAAATGTTGCTTGTGCATTACTGAATTTTCCCAAGTTTCTACATTGAGACTGTGGTGCTTTGGCAAACGACACCAAAAAAACCTAACAACAATAAGTGTTATTTTAAAAGAAGAGATGTTGAGGAGGAAGGAACTAGAATGAGTATAGTGTTTTAAGTAAAGTCATTCCATTGTGTTGACATGTCTATAAAATAAGAAATCTTTCCCAAAGTAGAGTTCCAAGCACAGCCCATATTCCAGTCTCTACGGTGGAAAATTGACCTAATGAGGCTTCTGAAAAATAGTAGTAAACATACTAGAAAACATTTTGGTGGACTCGGACAGTAACAAGAGGTGGAAGTGTTCTCCACTATAGAAACACAGATATTCAGAAACACCCACACACCAGGAAACTGTCGCTCCTAAGCCATAGCATAAGGCTACATTATGGCTCTCAATGCTGAAGCAGTGGATGGGAAACGGCACGACAACCCTTGGATAATCATTACGTTTATCAAGGCATGCCTTGGCTGGGCTCCGTGGCTCAGCCTGTAATCCCAGCACTTTGGGAGGCCAAGGCAAGTGGATTGCCTGAGCCCGTGGGTTCGAGACCCGCCCCGGCAACTTGGCGAGACCTCATCTCTACCATAAATCAAAAATTAGCTGGGTGTGGTAGTGCGTGCCTGTAGTTCCGGCCACTTGAAAGGCTGAGGCAGAAGGATCGCCTGAGCCCAACAGGTTGACGCTGGGGTGGCCATGAGTGTGCCACTGCACTCCAGCCTGGGTGATGGAGTGAGACTCTAACTCAAAAAAATAAAAAAATTAGCCGCAAGTGGTAGTTCGCACCTGTAGTTCCAGCTACTTGGAAAGCTGTGGCGGAAGGATCATCGGAGCCCAGCAGGTCAACGCTGGGATGACTGTGAGCATGTCTTGTTTCTCTTAGCCCCTTCTAGCAATGAGGGAGTGCTGACTTTGCCTTGTTGCTTTGAAGCCACTCCCTGGCCTCCACTGTCCCAACAAGGTCTGCGCCAATGCTTGCTGTTCCTAGGTCTCTACCTGGACCTCTGGTGGTCTGGGGAAGTAACCAGCAGAGAGATACAGGTGGGCTAGTCACCCCCACCCTCCTTCTCCTGACCCTCAGTATTCTTCAAACCACCAGGCCAAGACGTACAGGTGAATGTGACTTTCTTTACCGAGGTCAGATTATTAAAAGGGAAAAGTACAGAGTAACAGAAAGGAGATAAAGTTCTAAACGCACTAAATTTTCTTTTCCATAGAAATGAAATCATTTAAGAAGTTAACATTTCACAAGTGTACACTCAGTTCCAATCTATTGCACTTTCCCTGGGTTTGTGTCTCCTGCTCCAAACATCAGCCTTTAATGACAATTTTAAAAGACCATTGGAACAAGACCAATAGAACAGAGAGCTACAAAAGAAAAATTAATCAGCCAACACCATCCCCTTAACCACTGCAACCCACATAACCAATATTAACAGCTGGTATATCTTTGTCCACCTTTCTCCATATTCATAGATCAACAAACACCCATTTATAAGTCATTGCCTTACAAAAATGGATCTAGCTATTTATCTTGCCATTGTGACTTGTTTTTACAACTGCAGGTCAACACATAGAGATTTAATTCTTTTTAAAAGCTGCTGATGAACAAAATCATGGCCTTCGCAGCAACTTGGATGCAGTTGGAGAACGTCATACTAAGTGAACTATCACAGAAACAAAGAACTGAATACCTCCCGTTCTCACTCATAAGCTGATGCCCAGGCTGGTCTTGAACCAGTAGCACAAGGTTGGTATTACCAGTCCCTCGGCACTGCTAGGGGAGTGGGGGGAGGGAGGAAGAGGGGAAGGGAGGAAGGGGGGGAGAGAGGAAGTGGAGGGAGGTAAGGAGGAAGGAGGGGTGTGCATAACAACACAATGAGTACTTGGTCCACTACCTGGGAGTGAGGACCAGCTAGAAGCCCAAACTTCACCTGCATGCAGCCTACCTAAGTAGCAAATCCTCACTTGTACCTCATAATTCTAAAACAAATGAATAATAAAAATAAAAGCTGCAGACATTCCATAGTATGGATATACCATAATTTATTCAACCATTCTGCTGTTGACATAATTATGTTGTTTCTAGTCTTTTGCTACAACAAACAAAGCTATAATAAATGTCTTTGTGCATATGTCTTTACCTCCTGCTGGCTTAATTTCTGCAGAATAGCTTCCCAACAGGGGGACTGCAGAATCACAGCATGTGTGTATTTTTAAAAATCATTACTTTCCACTTCTCTTCACTTTCTGCCTGTGGGAATCCTAGCTACTGGCAAGGCCCAGTTCTTCTCAAGTGCTTTGGGCAGATTATTCGCCTCTCTTCTTCCGAAGCATTTTGTAATACTTGTTATGACATTTAGCACCTTAAATCTTTTTCCAAATCATAGCCCACACAGAAAATGCTAAGATTTGTTCGCAATCCCAGGCTGAATGGCTGACACTGCTCAGGAGTCTGAGGCACTGTCCAGGCTCCACCTGTTATAGGTCAGGAGACACACCTGTAATACTCGCCTGGTCACACCATTTGACAAGTTTTGCATTAAAGTCAAGGTGTAAGGCCGGGCGCAGTGGTTCATGCCTGTAATCCCAACACTTTGGGGGGTGGGGGAGGGAGGCTCACTTGAGCTCAAGAGTTCAAGACCAGCCTGGGCAACAAAGCGAGACCTTGTCTCTACAAAAAATAAAAATAAAAATATTAGCCAGGCATGGTGGCACGTGCCTGTAGTCCCAGCTACTTGGGAGCCTGAGGCAGGAGATCACATATACCCAGGGAGTTAAGACTGGTGATCCGTGATCATGCTACTGCATTCCAGCTTAGGTGACAGAGTGAGACCCCAACAACAACAAAAAAAAGTCTGGGTGTTGTGTGTCCTCTCTCCCCAGTCACATGGCAACTCTTGGACAGCAAAGGCTCTCCTGTAATTAGCTCATGCCTTATACAAACTAGATACACGATAAATGTGTGAAGAATGAATCTATCAATTGAATCAATGAAATGTTGTAGGAATGAGACTAAAAAACTTCAAACAGGGCAACCCCTTTGGGTCCCCTCCCACTGTGGGAGCTCTTTTTTCCTCTCAATAAATCCTTCTTTAAAAAAAAAAAAATTCAAACAGCATGGATTATACACAATACCAAAAAATCCTGGAATCCATAATGCAAATTACACATACAGTCACCAGCAGACCCCATTGGCATCAAACAATCTCACAAGATATTGACTTTAGAGAGTATATTAAGAGGATAAAACTACAGCATGTGAGAGATGTAAGTTGCCTTGTCAGAAAACACTTTATTGGTAAAGTTCTTTAATAGTTCCTATTGGGCCAGGCTCAGTGGCTCAGCCTATAGTCCCAGCACTTTGGGAGGCCAAGGCGAGTGGATTGTCTGAGCCCACGGGTTCGAGACCAACTCGGGCAGCTTTGTGAGACCTTGTCTCCACAATAAATCAAAAATTAGCCAGGTGGGGTAGTACACGCTTATAGTTCCGGCTATTTGGAAGGCTGAGGGAGAAGGATCACTGGAGTCCAGTGGGTCGATGCTGGGGTGACCGTGAGTGTGCCACTTCACTCCAGTCTGGGCGACGGAGTGAGACTTCAACTCAAAAAAAAAAAAAAAAAATAGTTCCCATTGTTTTGTTTCACTATTGTCCAAGCTTTGTACAGTGTTGCCCAAAAAGTAATGAATATGCCAATTCGGTTCCTAATTAAATGGATTTATATTATATTAAATGTAATCTCACTTCTGGTATTGATTGTTATCAAAGAAATTAAATAGCTCTAATATAAAATTGTAATATTTAGTTATTTTATTTTACTTATTTTTTAGAAACAGAGTCTCACTCTGTCACCCAGGCTGGAGTGCAGTGCTATGATCATAGCTCACTGTAGCCTTGAACTCCTGGGCTCAAACTATCCTCCTGCCTCAGCCTCCCAGGTAGCTGGAACTACAGGCATGTGCCACCACACCCAATTAATTTTTTTTTAAAGTTTTTGTAGAAGGCCAGGCACAGTGGCTCATGCCTGTAATCCCAAAACTTTGGGAGGCTGAGGCAAGAGGAATGCCTGAGGCCACAGGTTCAAGACCAGCCTGGACAAGATGGTGAGACCTCATCTCTACAATAAATCAAAAAGTTAGTCAGGCATGGTGGCGTGCACAAGTAGTTCCAGCTACTTAGAAGACTGAAGTGGAAGGATCACCTGAACCCAGCAGGTCGAGTCTGCAGTGGCCATGAAGCATGCCACTGAACTCCAGCCTGGATGACAGAGTGAAACTCCAACTCAAATAAATAAATAAGGGCCAGAACCCTAAAGAGTCATTAGAAAACTCAAAAACATTTTTTTCTTACTACAATATAATTCAAAAAAATTCATAATAAGATGTGATGACTCACACTGGCAATCCCAGCACTTTGGGAGGCAGAGGCAAGAGAATTGCCTGAGCCCGGGGTTCAAGACCAGCCTGAGCAACACAACATGGTGAGACCTCGTCTCTACAATAAATCAAAAATTTAGCCAGACGTGGTGGCGCATGCCTGTGATTCTAACTACTTGGAAGGCTGAGGAGAAAGGATCACCTGAATCCAGCAGGTCGAGGCTGCAGTGGCCATAGGCATGCCATTGCACTCCAGCCTGGGTGACAGAGTGAGACTCCGACTCAAAAAAAAAAAAAAGTTTTTGTAGAGATGGGGTCTTACTATATTGCCCAGGTTGATCTTGAATTCCTGGTCTTAAGTCATCCTCTTACCTTACCCTCCCAAAGTGCTGGGATTACAGACATGAGCCACCACAACAGGCTGATTTTATTTTAAGTTTCAAAAGAATAGGCAGAATGTGAAACTGGTTTCTGATCAAATGCAGAAATGTCAGCTGAGTGGTATTTATAATCACATGTCATGAGAGATTATTAAATATTGTTTCCAGACATGTCCACAAATTTTAACAACTTCAAAACAGAGAAATAAAATTGGGAGTAAGTTGAGACACTACACCAGTTATGATATTTTCTATTGTAAGTTACAGAACTTCTAACTCGTATGGACTTAAATAATAAGAAAACATTGGTTCATATCATTGAAAAGTCCAGAGGTAGATTAGGCTTCAAGTATAGTTTGGTCCAGGTATTCAACAGTATCAGCAAGAACTGGGGTATTACCAAGAACTAGAATGACTATGGATCCTGATTTGCTTAAAACAGTTCTGCTTATGCTTTTATCCTAGTATAATTATTAAGAACATCCCTTTTGTTCCTATAAATGTCATGATTTGGATGATAAACAATTACCAGCCAAGAACCCAGTTTCATCCTACCGAAGCTTTGCTTTCCAGGATGCCAGGATCCTCACTTAATTATTACTGCCAACAGTAACCAGAGCTACTTCAGAATGAGGGAGAATTTCCCTTTCACTATTCAACAAACAACATTTCTGTGCTTCCTTAAAATTAGACCATTCCTGGAAGGCTGAGGCGGAAGGATCGCCAGAGTCCAACAGGTCAAGGCTGCGGTGGCCGGGAGCAGCCACTGCACTCCAGTCTGGGCGACAGAGTGAGACTCCAAATCCAAAAAAAAAAAAAAAAAAAAATTAGACCATCCCTGGCCGGGTGCAGTGGCTCACACCTGCAATCCCAGCACTTTGGGAGGCCAAGACGAGACGATTGCTTGAGCCCAGAGGGAGTTCGAGACCAGCTTGGGTAACAGAGTGAGACCTCATCTCTACAAAAAATCAAAAATTTAGCCTGGCATAGTGGCACGCTCCTGTAGTCACAGCTACTTGAGAGGTTGAGACGGGACCTGAGCCCAAGAGGTGGAGGCTGTGGTGAGCTGTGGTGGTGTCATTGCACTCCAGCCTGGGTGACAGAGTGAGATGCCAACTCAATAAACAAGCAAGCAAGCAAACAAACAAACAAACCAAAATAAGACCACCTCAGGACAAATGCTTACCCTGAAATAAGCACCATGTCTAAGATAATCTGATGCACATCTTTAGGTATATGATTACAATTTATGAAATGATTTGGAGAATACCAAATCATATATCATGTTGTATAAAGTCAACAAATAAGAAACTAATTATTTATATTACTTAAATAAACTTGCTTCTTGCTTATCAAACTACATTATCTAAGCAAACACTGGATATATAGTTTCTTCATCAAAGATAAATGAACTAAAAATTATGTTTTCTTGAAGTTACATTAGGAAACTTACTTCAAAACTAAATAATCCTTATAAACAGAATTTTTATCCAGGAGAATTTGCTTAAAATCAAGGGTTCATATTTATCTCTGATTTCCCTGAGCTCTTTCAGTAGAAGAACAAATTTAAATCTTTTTATTTCCTAGTTATTGCCTAACTTGTTTTCTTTGACAGAATTTGCTTAACAAGGAGGAACATCTAAAGAGTAAAGAATCATGCAAACAGATATTGACATTAGTGGCAAAAGTGCTGATAGATCCTGCTAGTGTTATTGATTTTTCCAAAGCTGTATTATTCTGTTCCACAAAACAAACTAAGCTAAGACTGAATTAAAACCAGCAGGTCTTGCTGGGCACAGTGACTTACACTTGTAATCCTAGCACTTTGGGAGGCTGAGTCGGGTGGATTGCTTGAACCCAGGAACTTGAGACCAGACTGGGCAACATAGTGAGATCTTGTCTCCACAAAAAATTTTTTAAAAAAATGAGCTGGACGTGGTGGTGCATGCCTGTTGTCCCAGCTACTTTGGATGCTGAGGTGGAGGGATCGCCTAAGCCCAGGAGGTAGAGGCTGCCATGAGCTGTGATTGTGATCATGCCACTGCACTCCAGCCTGGGCGACAGTATGAGATCCTGATTTTTAAAAAAAATCATTAGGCCTTACATTGACAAATCACAGCTATTAATTAAGATTGAGGTAAACCTTCTGTACATGTGAAAAAATTTAAGTACCTTGTATTTTTTTTTTTTTTTGAGTTGGAGTCTCACTGTCGCCCAGACTTGAGTGCAGTGGCCGCTCCTGGCCACTGCAGCTTCGACCTGCTGGGCTCCGGTGATCCTTCCGCCTCAGCCTTCCCAGTAGCCGGACTTACAGGCGTGTGCTACTACGCCCGGCTGATTTTTTGATTTATTGTAGAGATGAGGTCTCGCTGCCAGGTGGGTGTCGAACCCGCGGGCTCAGGCAATCCACTCACCTCAGCCTCCCAAAGGCGCGGGATTACAGGCTGAGCCACCGAGCCTGGCTGTAACTTGTATTTTTAATTGAGACATTTGAGACCAAAAGGTCATTCTCATTAAGTTATTTTTAATGGAGAAAGCAGTGGGGCAGCAACGGCAGTGGCTCTGGGGGCCACAGTCTGGATCCTGACTTTGGCCTGGGCCCCACCATGGTGACACTTGCTAAGCTGCTGGTGCTCCTGGCTGCTTTCCTGGCCACAGCCTCGGGCTACTTCGTCAGCATGGATGTGCACACCAAGGAGTGCTTCTTTGAGATGGTCACCTCAGGCACCAAGATGGTCCTCATCTTCGAGGTGTCCGAGAGCAGCTTCCTGGACATTGACATGGAGATTACAGGACCTGGTAATAAAGGGATTTATAAAGGAGATCAAGAGTCCAGTGGGAAATACACATTCGCCACTCACATGGATGGAACATAAAAGTTTTGTTTTAGTAATAGGATGTCCACCATGACTCCAAAGATAGTGATGTTCACCATTGACATTGGGGAGGCCCCAAAAGGAAAAGACATGGAAACAGAAGCTTACCAGAACAAGCTAGAAGAAATGACCAACGAGTTAGCAGTGGCAGTGACCACTGTAAACACTAGCAACAGTCCATGAAAGTTTGGGAGAGGAAACACAGAGGCATAAATTACAGCACAAACAGCAGAGTGGTCCTTTGGTCCTTCTTTGACGTTCTTGTTCTAGTTGTTATAACATTGGGACAGATCTACTGTGAAAGGGACAAACTGACCCAGACCCCAAGCCCCCAAAGAGACTGGAGACTCATGCTCTTGTAGGCATAACAAGCTAAATCTGCTTCTGTAAACAAGCTTGCTTATGCATTGCAGTTTGGCTAGCTGGAAAGTCCTTGACAACTGTGATTATCTAGCTGAAAAGTTCCTCGCATCTGTTGCTACCAGGATATGGTTTTGGTCTATAAAAAACTCCTCTCAGCTGCAGCTGATGCCCCTTGGTTTGGAATCCTCTCTGGCAAGCGGTCACTGGCCATGGCTGAACCTGGCTATAAGCCTCTCCTTTGTTACTTATAACTTTGTATCGGTGTCTGTGATTTAAGCGCTCGGACCCTACTTCATTTGGGGGCTCGTCCGGGATAACTGAGCACTTAAATTGCACCTGTTTTAACCACCGGGTCTTGTGGGGCTGCATCCCTGCGAACTCTCTGGGTTTGATTGGGCCTGTATCTCTGGCAGACTCACAATGCCTCTGGAAGTCCTCAGAGAGGTAAGTCAGGTTCCTGATTTCTGTTTTGAGTGCACTCCTGTAGAGACCCTCAGGAAAGCTGGACGTAGCGCTAATTCTGGGGTCCGAGGTCCCAGTGAGACGTCACCAGGATCTCCTGTTTTGCCCTCGGGTGGTTAAGTCTCTTTGTTCGGTCCCTGTCTTTTCATGTTTGGTGTTTGTCGCTGTTGTGTCCGTCATAGCTGTCGATATTACGGGACAACAATGTTCTCAGCCTGACACCCCTCTACAGCTGGTCTTGTGCCACTTCAAGGATTTTCAGAAAGCAGCACAAGACTCGGGTGACCAGGTAAACAAGGGCAAACTAACAACCTTTTGCTTCCTTGAGCGGCCCACATTTCCTAATTGCAGCTGGCCATCAGAGGGTACTTTCGATCCCACCATAGTGGAGAAAGTCCGCCAGTTTGTCTATCGCCATCATCCAGACTAGATCCTGTATAACACCTCCTGGTACCTCTTGGTAATGCGACAACCACTGTGGATGAGAAAGGTCAATAAAAATAATAACTCTTTTCATGTTTTAGCTTTGCAGGAAACTCCTAACCCAAAACTCTGGTCCTTCAGAACCCACCGGAGGACAACAACATTCTCCCGCCGTACCCTATACCCCAATGGGAACAAGGGGTTCAAGAGGTTCTCAGTCCATCACACACTAGGAGTGGGTCCTCCTACCAGTCCCTCTACCCCACACTTCCCCACTCCTCCTTAGAGAGCCCAACAGCCCCTAGCCAGTCAACGAGCCCGGATTTGTCCTCGGGAAACCCGGAGATGCAAAAACTGGCAATTCTTCCTTTGTGACAAATCCCAGGGTTCGATGTTGGTGGAATGGGAGCCCTGCCCTTCATGGTGTGTGCCCCCTTCTCCACTAGTGACCTCTATAACTGGAGGAACCAAAACCCCCCATTCTCTGAGCGACCCCAGGGTCTCATCTCTCTCTTAGAAACTATCTCCTTCACCCATCAGCCCACATGGGATGATTGCCAATGGCTTCTCCAAACTCACTTAACCACGGAAGAGAGGGAGAGAATTCGTCAGGAAGCAAGAAAACTAGTCCTGGGGCCAGATGACAGGCTGCAGAGCAGTTCTGTGTGGAGCATGTCTTTCCCACTGAAAGACCCAACTGGAACCCCAACACCGATCAAGGTAGGGAGCATCTCACCACCTATTGCCAGACTCTAATGAGGGGTTTTCAGGCTGCTGCAAGGCGCCCTACAAATTTGTCTAAGGTAAGTGAGGTTATTCAAGGCCTGCAGGAATCTCCCACTGCTTTTCTGGAGTGACTCATGGAGGCCTACTGGACGTATACTCTGATAGACCCAAGGCCCCAGGAAACTGGAGGGCACTAGTTACAGCATTTGCCTCCTAGTCAGCTCCGGATATAAGAAGGAAACTGCAAAAAATTGAGGGATTCAAAGGCAAAAGTTTGTCAGAATTAACAGAGGTGGCTCAGAGGGTTTATAATAACAGGGATTCCCAGAAGGATAGGCAGGCTAAGAAAATGGCCAAAGTGGTTGTGGCGACCCTGGAAGAAACCAGGCCGAAACAGCCAGCTGGGAGAGGGGGCAACAGGGCTCCAAAAGGAAGCCACTGGCAAAAGACCAATGTGCCTACTGCAAAAAGTTTGGACACTATGTGAAAGATTGCCCAAACAAGCCGCCCCGACCGCAGGCTCCCTCCCCACATTCAGGAGAGTACCCACCACCACCGCCTACTCCAGTGCTTCAACTGCAGACAGACTGATGGGGCCGGGGCTCTAGCAGTACACCACCCCCACCCCCTGGAGCCCAGGGTGAAGCTTACTGCGGGGGGTAAACCCGTTCATTTTCTGGTAGACACGGGGGCTGCGAATTCGGTCCTACAAAGGGATAGCAACCCCCTGCAACAAAAACGAACCCTGGTTCAGGGGCCAACTGGGACCCAGTTGGTCCCATGGACTACCGAAAGAATGGTCAACTTGGGAAAGGGGGAAGTTACACATTCGTTCCCAGTAATGCCAGATTGCCTGTACCCACCTTGGGACGAGATCTTCTACACAAGCTTAAAGCCAACATAGGCTTTCAAGAAACCACTGCCATGGTAAAATTGAACCACCTGGAGACACCAGCAAAAATTCTCATTACTGTTCTTTTAAGTGAAGAATATGTGCTGATGAAGGATAAGCACCCACTAGACTCTTCAAACACCATTTTGCTAGCTCAGTTGCAGATTGAGTTTCCCCACATATGGGCCGAATCAAACCCCCCCAGGCTGGCATCTCATCAGCCGCTGGTCATTGTTCAGTTCAAGAGCCAGCCAACGCCTATTAGGGTAAGGCAGTACCCTATATCCCAGGAAGCCAGGCGGGGTATTGCAGTCCACATTCAGCGCCTATGGCAGGCAGGAATCTTAGTGTCGTGCCACTCACCCTGGAACACCCCATTGCTTCCAGTCCAAAAAGCTGGCACGGGGGATTACCGACCGGTGCAGGACTTAAGGGAAGTCAATAGGCGAGTGGAGGAGATCCACCCCACGATTCCTAACCTGTACACTCTCCTAGGTGGACTCTCCCCAGAAAGGCAAGTATACACCATCCTAGATCTTTTTTTTTGAGTTGGAGTCTCACTCGGTCACCCAGGCTGGAGGGCAGTGGCACGCTCCCGGCCACCGCAGCCTTGACCTGCTGGGCTCCAGCGATCCTTCCGCCTCAGCCTTCCGAGTAGCTGGAACTACAGGCGCGTGCTACCATGCCCAGCTAATTTTTTTTTTTTTTTGAGTTGGAGTCTCACTCTGTCGCCCAGACTGGAGTGCAGTGGCCGCTCCCGGCCACCACAGCCTCGACCTGCTGGGCTCCGGCGATCCTTCCGCCTCAGCCTTCCAAGTAGCCAGAATTACAGGCATGTGCTACCACGCCCGGCTGATTTTTTTTATTTATTGTAGAGATGAGGTCTCGCTGCCCAGGTGGGTCTCGAACCCGTGGGCTCAGGCAATCCACTCACCTCAGCCTCCCAAAGCCGCGGGATTACAGGCTGAGCCACCGAGTCCAGCTTAATTTTTTGATTTATTGTAGAGATGAGGTCTTGCCAAGTTGCCCAGACGGGTCTCGAACCCGCGGGCTCAGGCAATCCACTCACCTCAGCCTCCCAAAGGCACGGGATTACAGGCTGAGTCACCCAGCCAGCTCCATCCTGGATCTTAAGGACGCTTTCTTCAGCATTCCCCTGGCTAAGTAGAGCCAGCTCTTGTTTGCCTTTGAATGGACAGATCCTGAGAAAGGGGGAAATGGCCAGTTAACCTGGACACGGCTCCCACAAGGATTTAAGAACTCTCTCACGCTTAGACAGGACCTCTGAGCCTTCTGGCAACAGCACCCTGGAATGATCTGCTACAGTATGTAGATGACCTGCTAATTGCAGCTACATCAGAAGGTGAGTGCCTGCATGCCACCAGGGACCTACTTAAGGAATTTCATACTCTGGGGTACCAAGTGTCAGCAAAGAAAGCTCAGCTCTGTGTAACTATAGCCACTTACCTTGGATACAACCTCAAAGGAGCTAAGAGATCTCTAACTGCCCAATGTATTCGGGCTATAACAGGCATCCTGGTCCCAGGAAACAAAAGGCAGGTTCCAGAATTCTTGGAAACGGTGGGATACTGCCACCTGTGGATCCCTAAGTTTGCAAAACTCACAAAGCCCCTATATGAAATTACCAAAGGGCCAGGGGCTAACTTCCAATGGACCCCGGAAGGCGAAAAAGCTTTCCAAGCCCTTAAAAACACTCTGGTTTCGGCCCTGGCCCTGGCCCTGCCGGATATTGAAAAACCTTTCCACCTTTATGTAGACGAGAGGCGTGGCGTCGCCCGGGGAGTCCTAACCCAAAGACTTGGCCCATGGAATAGACCAGTGGCCTGCTTGTCAAAGAAACTAGACCCAGTAGCTTCAGGTTGGCTGCCCTGTTTGCGAGTCATTGTGGCCATTGCCATAGTAAAAGACTCAGACAAGCTAACACTGGGACAGAATTTAACCATTACAGCCACACATGCGGTGGAGTCTCTGCTCCGAGGGGCCCCTGACAAATGGATGTCAAATGCCCGAATAACTCATTACCAAGCACTGCTGCTAGATCAACCGCGTATCAAGTTTCAGCACACCACCAGTTTAAACCCTGAAACCCTGTGGCCGGAAGAAAGCACTACAGAACCACCCCACTGCTGTTTGGAAGTCACTCTCCAGAAGTTGCAATGGGATTTAACAGACGTCCCAAGAACAAGTCCTGATCTAACCCTTTTCTCGGATGGCAGCAGCTTCATGCAGGATGGGGTCAGGTAATGCGGGATCAGCAGTGGTCACTCTGCAGGGAACTGTCTGGGCTGAGCCCCTCCCTCCAAGGACATCAGCCCAGAAAGCGGAACTAATCGCGCTGATGGAAGCCCTAAAAGCGGGCACAGGAAAAACTGTAAACATCTACACTGACAGCAGGTATGCCTTTGCAACTGCACATGTCCATGGGCAATCTACAGGGAAAGGGGGCTGCTCATGGCAGAGGGGAAAACTATTTAAAATAAAGCAGAAATTCTAGACTTACTAGCGGCAATCTGGGCCCCTAAAAGAGTGGCCATTATTCACTGCCCAGGCCACCAAAAAGGGAACTCAAAGGAAGCAATAAGAAACAGAAAGGCAGACCAAGCGGCCAGAGAAGCTGCTTATCGCAGAACCGCCTGCCTGCTGGCATTGCCTCCTCCAGTCCTAAATGAGCCATCGAAATAGGTGGAGGAGGATCTCCTTACCGCACAGAAGCTAAATATACCCCAAATCCCAAGTGGCTGGCTACAACTCCAGGATGGCAGAATTTTTCTCCCTCAAGCCTTAGGACAGCAGCTCCTGCGTCAGCTCCATGAGGGAACCCACTTAGGGAAAACAAAACTAACTGAACTCATAGGGAAAGAATCCTTTCTTACCTATCTGGACCAGCTGGTGCCGGAACTCCTTCAAAGTTGCATCCCCTGCCAACACGTCAATGGTGCTAAGGTCAGTGTATTCACCCAAGGGGTCCGGAATAGGGGACTAGCCCCTGGGAGGCATCGGGAGATAGATTTCACAGAAATAAAGCCGGGGCAGTATGGATACAGATACCTGTTGGTATTGGTAGACACTTTCTTGGGATGGGTTGAAGCATTTCCTACAAAAACCGAAACTGCTTCAGTCACAGTTAAAAAGCTCTTGGATGACACAGTCCCAAGGTATGGCTTACCTATCTCAATAGGCTCAGACAATGGCCCAGCGTTTGTCTCAAAGCTCACTGAGGGTATGGCAAAGGCCTTGGGGATAAATTGGAATTTACATTGTGCATACCATCCCCAAAGTTCAAGGCAGGTAGAAAGAATGAATCCGACTCTAAAGGAAACCCTAACTAAATCAACCTCAAGAGACCAGCGAAGGATGGGTAACGTTCCTACCTTACGCCCTCTTAAGGGCCAGATGTACTCCCTACATTAAGGGTCTCACCCCCTTTGAAATCCTTTTTGGACGGCCCGCCGTTACTCCCGAAGGTTGGGATGGAAAACACGGTGGAACTGTCTAACCATAATTTACTTCAGTCACTACAGGGGCTCCAAAAAGTTCAACAGGCCGTGACAGAGACTGTGTGGGCGGCTCTCCAAAAACCAGCCCCAGAAATCCCTCACCCATTCCAGCCCGGTGACCAGGTCTGGATAAAATGGCACAAGACCCAGCCTCTAATCCCCAGGTGGAAGGGCCCCCACGTGGTCATCCTGACAACACCGACTGCTTCCGCCCTTGGATTCATCACTCGCGAGTAAAGGCAGCTTCACACCCGGAGAAATGGAAGGTCGTCAAGCCCGCCACCGGAGGGGACCCCCTAAAGATAAGACCTTTGCGTGTTTCAGACTCTTAACTTTAATCTCCCTCTATATCCCTGCCCGGAATCACTACGCCCCGGGCAACTACACTTGGGACGTGGTAGCGCGTGCCTGTAGTTCCAGCTACTTGGAAGGCAGAGGCGGAAGGATCGCCGGAGCGCTGCACACCAGTCTGGGCGACAGAGTGAGACTCCAACTCAAAAAAATAAAAAAAAAAAATAGACACGGTCACCGGAGCGTAGTCGCCTCCTAACACGGGAGCGACCAGCCGGCTTTTAATTTTGATCTTTGTAAGCTATGGCCGAACTTGTTAGCATGAGCGTCAACATTTTGTAGGGATAATGGCAAGAGGAGAGACGCATGTCATTCCCACCACTGGGGAGTCCTAAGATCTGAGAAGTTCCTCGTAGACGTTGAGTTTTACGCCTGCCCAGCTGCCAGTCCCTACCATTGTCATAAACCCCAACAGTTCCACTGCACTGCATGGGGATGTGAAACTATAGCTCCCTGGAAAAACAGTGACCCCTACATAAACCTCCGGAGACTATCGTCCCCATCCCCATGCAGTCAATTAAAAACTTGTAACCCATCGAGGTTAACTGTAACCCACTGGGACCCTTTCAGCATTCAGAAGGTATGGGAAGCAGGTAAAACGTGGGGGCTCAGAAGGTGTGTCACAGGACGTGACCCCGGAATGCTATTCACCATACAAAGGAAACGTACCCCCCACACTCTCAACCCGGTAGGACCCATCCACAATATCATTCTACATGTACCCCAATCTCCTAATCCTGTTATAAGAGAACTAGGTCCCAAATTAACCACTCCCTCCACCGGGAACACCTCTGTGCCATCTCCATCACTCAGCGATCAGTTTCTTCCTATGCTATCGGCAGTTTACCGGCTCATTAATGCAACTCATCCTGACCTGGCCAAGGACTGCTGGCTATGCCTGGATCCCCGCCCCCCATATTACGTGGGAATCGGGGCTGTTTCCCCTATAGGAGACACGGAGAAAAACATACAGATCCTCAATCTAACCACGGTTCAATCTCGAGGACTGTGCCCTTGGGGTCCCCACCCAACCTTAACCTTGGGGAACCTCCAGGGGCAGGGAACTTGTCTATATTCTCCACAGTTTCCGTTGACAAATTCTCCCCTTCAGGCATCCTGCAACATCACCTCCCGAATTAATGCCGCAGACCTCCCAAACTCTAAAAGTCCCCAATTGGCTGTAGCTCCCCCCACCACTTGGTTTGCCTGCACGTGAGGCATCACCCCATGTGTGGCCCTGCAGCACCTTCAGGCCACCTCGGAACTCTGCGTCCTGGTACATATTTTACCCCAAGTATATATATATATATATATATATATATATATATATATCAAGGAACAGAGGGAAGGGAGCATCTCCGGCTCCCAGATTTTCCGCGAGCTAAATGCGCCATCCCCATACTAGTGCCCCTTCTTGTAAGTCTGGGTGTTGCAGGATCTACAGCCATAGGTACAGCCTCCTTGGTCGTGGGGGACCAAAACCTCAAACAACTAAGCACACAAGTCAATGCAGACCTAAGCTTACTAGAATCTAGCATCTCCCGATTAGAAGAGCAGGTAAACTCCCTGACTGAAGTGTGCTCCAAAATAGGAGAGGCTTAGACCTCCTCTTCATAAAACAAGGAGGCCTTTGCATGGGTTTAGGGGAAGCCTGTTGCTTCTATGCCAATAAGTCTGTGATAATATGGAAAACTCTCACCCAAGTGAGGGAAAACATCAGGCAGCGAGAATTACAAAATCAGGTTTCAGGAAACTGGTATCAATCCCTCTTCTCCTGGTCCCCCTGGCTAACCACCTAATTTCAGCAATTGCTGAGCCCCTCCTCTTGCTCTTGATAGGTATTACTGTGGGGCCCTGTACTGTTAGAAGCTTGCTTAACTATATCAAAAATAGCATCATGCTTATAAAATGATGGTCCTCAAATCTCACTATAACCCTTTATATGAGGAGTCAAAGATTTAACTCCAGGAACAATTCGGAAGGGGGGAATGTGAAAGGGACAAACTGACCCAGACCCCAAGCCCCCAAAGAGACTGGAGACTCATGCTCTTGTAGGCATAACAAGCTAAATCTGCTTTTGTAAACAAGCTTGCTTACACATTGCAGTTCGGCTAGCTGGAAAGTCCTTGACAACTGTGATTAGCTAGCTGAAAAGTCCCTGGCAGCTGTTACTACCAGGATATGGTTTTGGTCTATTAAAAAACTTCTCTCAGCTGCAGCTGGTGCCCCTTGGTTTGGAATCCTCTCTGGCAAGCGGTCACTGGCCATGGCTGAACCTGGCTATAAACCTCTCCTTTGTTACTTATAACTTTGTGTTGGTGTCTGTTATTTAAGCGCTTGGACTCTACTTCACTACTACCTGAAGAGATATTTTTGAAGTCTGAGGGTGGTTTAAAAAGACTTTCCCTGGCTGGGTGCGGTGGCTCACGCCTATAATCCCAGCACTTTGGGAGGCTGAGGTGAGAGGATTGCCTGAGCCCTCAGGTTTGAGACCAGCCTCAACTTGGCGAGACCTCATGTCTACAATAAATTTTTTTAAAAACTAGCTGGGCATGGTGGCGTGTACCTGTAGTTCTGGCTACTTGGAAGGCTGAAGCTGAAGGATTGCCTGAGCCCAGCAGTTCGAGGCTGCGGTGGCTGGGAGCATGCCACTGCACTCCTGCCTGGGTGACAGAGTGAGACTCCAACACATAAACACACACACACACACACACACACACACCACACACACACACAGCCTTTTCCTGAAGATCCCAAATTCAAAACTCACATTTTACCAAACACCGTGCTCATAATAATGTCATTAGTTTCTGCATTTTTACTTTCTGAACTGCACATTCACATCTTATGTTTCTGTTTCTTTGTGATTAATAGGTATTAGGGGGAATATCTTTTTCAGAAAGTTATAGTGAAAATTTGGCAATTGATTGGCATACTTTCTTTTTTTTTGAGTCAGGGTCACACTCTGTCACCCAGGCTGGAGTTTAGTGGCATGCTCATGGCCACTGCAGCCTCAACCTCCTATGCTCAGGCAATCCTTCTGCCTCAGCCTTCCAAGTGGCTGGAACTATGGGTGGGCACCACCACACCCAGCCAATTTTATTTATTTATTGTAGTGACATGACAAGGCTCACCAAGTTGCCCAGACTGGTCTTGAACCCCTGAGCTCAGGCAATCCTCTCACCTCGACCTCCCAAATTGTGGGGATACAGGCTTGAGCCACCGCGCCTGGCCGGCATAATTCCTTTTGAATGCTACCTTCATTGTATAGGTCCTTCCAAAATTCAAACACTTAATGAAATGCAAGAGTATAGTCTTCTTTTCCTTTTGTTTTCATAATAAAGTACAGTTTTTTCAGGAAGTTAGCATAAAGCCTGGTAGGACTTAACTAAGATGACAGCATTCTTTGGATTCCCTCATACTGCAGTATTTTGATTTCTGACTAACCTTGTAAGAAGTGTCTGTTAAAGCCAGTTCTCTGGGTGTCTTAGTGAATGGTAGCTCTTTTTCTTTCCACACTGCCACATCCAGTCTCTCCACTTTTGACACGTAGGAAGTATGCATTCATATAATGGGGAAAATCTGGATTTCTGATGCCAAAGGGTTAAAGCCTCTTGGATTTCATTGCAGTGATATACAGCCACTATTTTATTTTTGGTCAGTGACTTTGCAGCCACTGTTTAACCAGGACACTGAACATCAGTGTCAGTACTAGGGTTTTTGTTTTTGTTTCTGTTTCTCTTGGTTCTTTCTTTTTGGCACGTGTGAATTGTGTTTTGTATAAAATGAAATGAGTTTCTCTTGGTCTCTGATGATGAGTTTAAAATTAAAGAAGCATCTGATAGCCGGGCTCGGTGGCTCAGCCTGTAATCCCGCGCCTTCGGGAGGCTGAGGTGAGTGGATTGCCTGAGCCCGCGAGTTCGTGACCCGCCTGGGCAGGCGAGACCTCATCTCTACAATAAAATCAAAAACTAGCCGGGCGTGGTAGTGCGTGCCTGTAGTTCCAGCTACTTGGAAGGCTGAGGCGGAAGGATCGCCGGAGCCCAGCAGGTCGAGGCTGCGGTGGCCGGGAGCAGCCACTGCACTCCAGTCTGGGCGACAGAGTGAGACTCCAACTCAAAAAAAAAAAAAAAAAAAAAGAAGCATCTGGTTTTGGTGTGGGGGCTGATGCAGGATTATGTTGTGACTGATGTATATTAGTTATTTGTACATTTTAGATCTTTGTAAGGGGAAAACTACAAGAAATGAGTTTTATATAATTTACCTAAATTTGCTACAGGTTTTCGTGTTCAGGTTAAACAATTTTTCAGCCTTGGGTGAAAATACTTGCAACAGTTTATTGATAAGGTGACTGTTTCACCTTAGGACAACTGTTGCATGCCAATTTTTATGTGTATGTGTGTAAAAACACTTTAAAATTGAATTCAGATATGTAAACTTAAAATTGGTTGTGTACCCAATATGTGCCAGGTTCAGTAAATAAACAATTTTTTAAAAGTTATGTTTGATAATGCATCAATAAATGTCTAATAAATATGCATTGAATGATTGAAATCAAAGTGTCAGCCAGCCAGGAAAAATTATATTAAAGTAAATAAATAAATAAATTGAAAAATGTATGCTAGCCAGGTTTGGTGGCTCAGCCTGTAATCCCGCGCCTTTGGGAGGCTGAGGTGAGTGGATTGCCTGAGCCCGCGGGTTCGAGACCCGCCTGGGCAGCAAGACCTCATCTCTACAATAAATAAAAAAAATCAGCCGGGCGTGGTAGCGCATGCCTGTAATTCCGGCTACTTGGAAGGCTGAGGGGAAGGATCGCCGGAGCCCAGCAGGTCGAGGTTGCGGTGGCCAGGAGCAGCCACTGCACTCCAGTCTGGGCGACAGAGTGAGACTCCAAATAAAAAAAAAAAAAAAAAAAACAAAAACAAACGAAAAATGTATGTTGAATAATAAAAAGAGGGAGCTTGGCTAAAACAATGGCTTGTGGGTTTTTTCCCCACAAATCTTTTTAAATAATGAATTTTTATGATAACACATAAAAATATGATAGCAGGGTTATGAAATCAAGGTTCTCAAAGGATGGCAGTAGCAGTAGCACACCTTTTGAAACTCCCTAAATCACTCTTAAAAAACCAACAGAATATAGCTATCTCCTTATGAATATAGTCACAAAAATCCTCAAGCAAACACTAGTAGAAGCGAGTCAGCAATATAAAAAAAGGAATATACAGCTTGACCAAATGAAATTTATCCCAGGAATGCAAAGTTGGCCTAACACTGAAAAGCCAATGAACATATTGCACAATATGAAATAATAAAGGATAAAAACCACATTGTCATTTCAATAGACACAGATAAGGCATTTGACAAAATTCAACATGACTTCATGATAAAAACATTCAGAAAATTAGGAATAGAAGGAAACTTTCTCAGCATAATAAAAGGAATCTATAAAATACCTGTAACTAAGATCATAACTAATGATAAAAGATAATGCTTTCCTCTCTAACATCAGGAACAAGATAAGAACAACCTACTTTTTCACTTGTATTCAATATTGTATTGAATATTGTATTGAAGGACAAGAAGGCATGAAAATAAAATAAAAGGCATCCAGATTTCAAAAGAAGTAAAACTATCACTGTTACAGAAGACACAACTTTTTATATAGAAAATCACAAAGAACACATTAAAATACTATTAGAACTAATAAATGATTCCAGCAAGGCTGTAGGATGCAAGATCCATATACAAACATAGATTTTATTTTTACACACTAGCAATAAACAATCTAAAATGAAATTATGAAGAAATTAAAATGCCATCAAAAAATAAAATACTTAGAAATAAATTTAGTAAAATTTATGCTCTGAAAACTACAAAAGATTTTTGAAGGACATTAAAGAAGACCAAAATAAATGGAAAAACATCCCATGGTTATGGATTGCAAGACAATATTATTAAGATGGCAATAGTCTCCAAATTGATTTATAGATTCAATACAATCCCCATCAAAATTCCAGCTGGTTTATCTTTCTCTGCAAAAATTAACAGACTGATCCTAAATTCATATGGAAATTCACAACACCTATTATAGCCAAAAATCTTAAGAAAGAAGAAAAAATTTAAGGACTTGATTTCAGAGATTACTACAAAGCTACAGTTAGTCCAGGCAATATGATACTGGCCTAAGAATACATATATAGACCAATGAAATGGAATTGACAAATTCTCACATTTATGAGCAATTGATTTTTGACAAGACAATCCAATAAACTGATAATAGCTTTTTTTAACAAATGCTAGGACAATTGGCCATACACATGCAAAAAAATGAAGATGGACTCTGATTTCATATAATATACAAAAATTAACTTGAATGTAAGTGAAAGACACCAGTCACAAAAGACCTCATGTTGTATGATCCCTTTATATAAAATATCCAGAATAGATAAATCTATGGATATTATAAAGAAAACAGAATGGTGGTAGGCTAGGGCTAGGAGTGATCGGGGTGTGGATGCAGAATGGCTGCTAATGGGCCTGGAGTTTCTTTATGAGGGTGATGAAAATGTTCTAAAATTGATTGTGCTGATGGTTGCACAACTTAGTGACTATACTAAAAATAATTTGATTGTACGCTTTGAATGAGTGCATTATATCTCAATAGCAATATTATTATTGTTGTTATTATTATTAGTCAGAGTCTCACTCTGTTGCCCAGGCTCGAGTGCAGTGACACATGATTACTGATGGGCTCAGGTGATCCTTCTGCCTCAGCCTTCCAAGTAGCTGGAACTACAGGCCTGTGCCGCCACACCCAGCTAATTAACAATATTACAGGCATGCACTACCACACCCGGCTGATTTTTTGATTTATTATAGAGATGAGGTCTCGCCAAGTTGCCCAGTCGGGTCTCGAACCTGCGGGCTCAGTCAATCCACTCACCTCAGCCTCCCAAAGGCGCGGGATTACAGGCTGAGCCACCGAGCCCGGCAATACATATTTTTCATTGTGGCAAAAACTTAGCCAGACATGGTGGCTCATGCCTGTAATCCACACCTTGGGAGGGAGAGGCGAGAAAGGATTGCGTGAGCCCAGAGGTTCGAGACCAGCCTGGGCAACTTGGCAACACCTCGCTCCTACAATAAATCAAAAATTAGCCGGGTATTGTGGTACAACCTTGTAGTTCCAGCTACTTGGAAGGCTGAGACAGAAGGATTGCCTGAGCCCAGCAGGTTGAAGTTGCGGTGGTCATGAGCATGCCACTGCATTGCAGCCTGGGCGACAGAGTGAGACTCTGACCCAGCCCCACCTCCAAAAAAAAAAAGGAAAAATTTACCATCTGTCCTGATGTCAACACAACTGGTAAGGCATTATTTTGGGATATGTCTGAGGGAGTTTTCAGTATGTGAGTCTGCGTGGACTAAGTGGGGAAGACCCACACTCAGTGTGGTCGGGTACCATCCAGTCTGCAGGGATGAGGACAGAACAAAAACAGAGAAAAGGTGACTGTGTGGATCTGTCTGCTGGAATTTGGATATACTCTTTCTTTCCTTATGACAATGTCAGACTTCCCAGCCACCCTGACCTCCACCATTGGGTTTTTAGGCCTTTGGTCTCAGACTGTGAGTTGCAGCATCAGCTTCCCTGGTTCTGATGCCTTTGCACAAGAACTGTGAGCCATGTCACCAGGATCTCCTGCTTGCTGATGACCTGTCATGGAACTTCTCAGCCTCCATAATCTCGTGAGCCAGTTCCTCTAATAAATCCCTTCTCATATATCTAATATATAATCCATTGGTTCTGACTGTCTGGAGAGCCCTAGCTAATACACTTTTTTGTTGTTGTTTTTGAGATGGGGTCTCACTCTGTCACCCAGACTGCAGTGCAGTGGCACAATCTCAACCTCCTAGGCTCAAGTGATCCTTCTGCCTCAGCCTCCCCAGCAGCATGTGGTGCATGACACCACAGCTGGCTAATAGTTAGATCTTTTGTAGAAACAATGTCTTGCTATATTTCCCAGGCTGGTCTCAAACTCCTGGGCTCAAGCAATCCTCCCCCCTTGGCTTCCAAAAGTGCTGGGATTACAGGCGTGAACCACCAGGCCTATGTGTACATTGTTGAGCAACACATCTCTTTTTTTCTTGCAAAACTGAAACTATATACCCACTGAACAACAGTTCCTCTATTCTCTCTCACCCCATCCTGGAAGCCACCATTTCACATTCTGTTTCTAAGAGTTTAACTACTTTAGATAACTCATATAAATGGAATTAAATATACATCTTTTAAAAATGTATTTTAGACACAGGGTCTCACTATGTTGTCCAGGCTGGCCTCAAACTCCTGGGCTCAAGCAATCTTCCTGCCTCAGTTTACCACGTAGCTGGACAACAGGTGCATGCCACCATGCCTGGCTCATATACAAAATTATTCTTAAAATTATTTTTCTTTAATGTACCCTTTGTAGTCAGAACATTATATGTCAATTAAAATATATTGTGCAGGCCGGGCGCCGTGGCTCAGCCTGTAATCCCAGCACTTTGGGAGGCCGGGGAGAGAGGATTACCTGAGCCTGGGAATTTGAGACCAACGTGGTGAGACTTTGTCTTTACAATAAATCACAAAAATTAGCCAGGCATGGTGGCATGCATCTGTAGTTCCAGCTACTTGGAATGGTGAGGCAGAAGGATTGCCTAAACCCAGCAGGTTGAGGCTGTGGTGTCAGTGAGCATACCACTGCACTCCAGCCTGGGCGACAGAGTGAGACTCCAACTCAAAATACATACCTACATATGTTGTGTAGCAAAGGGAGCAGAACAAAATATTTGTTATTAAAAATGGCAATGGGGCTGGGTGTAGTGGTTCATGCCTATAATCCCAGCACTTTGGGAGACTGAGGCGAGATGATTGCTCAATCCCAGTAGTTTGAGAACAGACAAAGCAACAGAGCTGTTTGGGAGACTGAGGTGGAAGGATCACCTAAGCCCAGGAGGCTGAGGCTCCCGTGAGTCGTGATTGTGTCAGTGCACTCCAGCCTGGGCGACAGAGTGAGACCCTGATTCAAAAGAAAAAAAAAGGCAATGGGTTGGATAGGCATGAAACAGTCTCTCTCAGAGTCCCACCTAACCCTAACTGAACCATATCCATAAACATTTCACCCGGATGACCTTATGAAAATACTCAGTGTCACCAAGTATACTGCGAACTTGCCTGCCTTTATGCCTAGTCTTATGCTGTTCTTCCACCCAAACTTTAAAGTTTCTCCCAATTTTCATGGCCTGTGTTGGTGCTGTGCTGCCTTTCCAGACCTCACCATGAATCTTGAAATGCTTGTTGTCCATAGCAGTCATTTGGAAATAAATCAAGCACTCTTTTGAGACAGAGCGGTTTTATCATGTAATGCTGTTGTGTGACTCTGTTAGCTCTCTGATTATAATCTCATAGTTCTTTGTTTCTCTCACAGGACTGTAGGGGTGTCCTAGGCAGTTAACAAATATTTGTTAATTGCCTGAAACAGCTATTTGCAAAATAGACTTGATGTTTTTCAATATTAAAGACTAAAAAGCCTTACTTCTGTTCTCTTTAGAGACCAAAGAATCTGCTAACTCATGTGTTTAGGCGGGGCAAATTCTCGAATAGCTTTGTTTCTGCTAAGCACCAGTGAGTTGTCAGCAGAGATGACAGAGTATAAAAGCTGGAGCCAAGCCTTTAGACATGGTGCTTACTCTATGTCACTGTTAGATCATATGGAAATAAATGCTGTTATTGGCAAATCACATTTTTCCTATCAATAATATTTGTAAATGTAAAACATAAATTTGTAAATGGTAAATACCACAAATGTCCTTCTAGCTTCCTTTTTAAGGAGTTAGTAGTGGGTGGTGTCAAGTAATATCTTTTTTTTTTTTTTGAATTGGAGTCTCACTCTGTCACCCAGACTGGAGTGCAGTGGCCGCTCCCTGCTGGGCTCCAGCGACCCTTCTGCCTCAGCCTTCCAAGTAGCTGGAACTACAGGCGCGTGCTACCACGCCCGGCTAATTTTTTTTTTGATTTATTGTAGAGATGAGGTCTCGCCAAGTGCCCTAGGCGGGTCTCAAACCCATGGGCTCAGGCAATCCACTCACCTCAGCCTCCCAAAGTGCTGGGATTACAGGCTGAGCCACCGAGCCTAGCCATCAAGTAATATCTTACCCGTGGACAAACAACCATTGTTAACCCAGAAAACCTGTGCCTACCTGAAACCCCATCTTCCCTTCCCTGAAACCCCACAATAAACAACTTCCCTTGTCCTCACAGCCTGCCGTCTCTACTTCCCTGACTCAGTTAAAACAGGTGCAGTGGTTCATGCCTGTAATCCCAGCACACTGGGAAGCCAAGGTAGGAGAATCACTAGAGACCAGGTGTTTGAGACCAGTCTGGGCAACACAGTGAGACCTTATCTCTATAAAAAATAAAAAAGTTAGCTGGGCTTGGTGGCATGTGCCTGTAGTCTCAGCTACTCAGGAGGCTGAGGTGAAAGAATAGCCTAAGCCCAGGAGGTCAAGACTGTGGTAAGCGTGACTGCACCACTGCACTCCAGCCTGGGTGACAGAGTGAGACTCTGACTCAAAAAAACAAAACAAAATAAAAAAAACTGTGTGTCTTCTGGAACTATTCATTTTCCTCCGGGGTAGGGAGTAAGGGCAACATTCTTCACTTTCTCCAGGCAGCTTCCAAAACGTTATTCCTGTCCGCTCTGGTTAACACATTTCTCTTGTGTCTCTGATCATCTGTTGCCTCTGTCTCTAAGCTTCCTTATCAGTATCGTCTGCCAGCCTCTGGGGGTACAATCTGCACATTTTCTGAGCACTCTGACACCTGTGCAGACTCTTCCACTCTATCCCAAGTTCTGTCATCTTGCTGGGTGATTTCAAGGTCTTTGCAGATCACCCATCTGATATGCTGACCTTTTATCCTGGCTTCTTTTTTTTTTTTAAACAGAAGTGTTTTACTATCATATTATTTTTTAAAACAATTACACACCCACTTAATGCATTAAGTTTTATACTGTGTAGCCACATGGTATACATTGTGAAATGTTGAGTTGAACTAAAACTTACTTATCTTATTTATTCTTTCTGTTTTAATAACATATTGCTCCATAACATTACCATTTTATTTTTTTATTTTTTTGAGTTGGAGTCTCACTGTCGCCCAGACTGGAGTACAGTGGCCGCTCCTGGCCACCACAGCATTGAACTGCTGGCCTCCAGCGATTCTTCCGCCTCAGCCTTCCAAGTAGCTGGAACTACAGGCACGTGCTACCGCACCCGGCTAATTTTTTGATTTATTGTAGAGATGAGGTCTCACCAAGTTGCCCAGGTGGGTCTCGAACCCATGGGCTTAGGCAATCCACTCACCTCAGCCTCCCAAGGCACGGGATTACAGGCTGAGCCACCGAGCCTGGTTAACATTACCATTTATTAGAGACTTATCTCATTTAATTCTCACAATGACATTCATGAAATACAATTTTATGGCATATTATTTTGATCTTCCCATTGATAATGATACTTCAAAAGATTCAGTAACTTATTCCATGTAACAAATCAAATAAATATTAGAATCTGAATTTAAACCCATTTCTGGTTTTTTTCCTCTTTTAATTTTTATTTTAAAATTGTGGGGTACAATTCAGGGTTAGTATACAACTATTCATTGTGCAGGTACCCTTACTGATGAGGTGTGCCCCCTTCCCCAGGCAGATATCAACTACTGTCAATCCCCACCCCCACCCCCAGAGTTTCCCGCTACTGTCAATCCTTTTCTTATAGTATTATGGTAATTATTCAAGGTCCACTTATGAGTGAGAACATGTGATACTCAGCTCTTTGTTTCTATGAGAGATTGCTCAGTATTATAAACTCTAATTCTATCCAAGTTGCTGTGAAGTTCATAATTTTGTTCTTCTTTATGGCTGCGTAATATTCCATTGTGTATATTATTTTTTTTATACAGTCCTCTTTTGATGGGAAGTATCCTGGCTTATTAAATGTCCCAATCTCAGCCTCCCCTTTGCTTCACTAGGACTTCTTCAGAATAACCTAATCTGCTCGACCTCTAAAACTCTTAAATAGCCCACTTTCTCTCTTTTTAAAAAGTGAAATTTACATAACAGAAAATTAATCAGTTTGAAATATAAAATTCAGCAGCATTTAGTAGTTTCACAATGTTGTGCAACCACCACCTTTCTCTCTCCCAAAGAAGACCTCATTAAGCATGATTACCCCATTACACATGAAACACTCTCTCCCTGTTACCCCACTCCTCACCTCATTCCCTAGCAGCCTCCAATCTATTTTCAGTCTTTATAAATTCACCTATTCTGAACTCATACGATATGTGATATTTATGTTTGGCTTCTTTCACTTAGCATAGTTTTTTTTCAATATTCATCCACATTGTAGCATGTATGGGTGCTTCATTCCTGTATTAGCTTTCTAGAACTGCCTTAACAAAATACCACATATTGGATGGTTTAAGCAACAGATATTTATTTTCTCATAGATTTGGAGGAAGGAAGTCCAAGATCAGGGTGCCAACAAGGTCGGCATCCTCTGAGGCCCCTCTTCTTGGCTTGGGGATGGATGGTCTCCTCGTGCTGCCTTTTCACATAGGCATCCCTCTGTGCACACGTATGTCTCTATTGTCTTCCTCTTTTTATAGGAACACCAGGCCAGGTCCGGTGGTTCACGCCTATAATCCCAGCACTTTGGGAGGCTAAGGCAGGAGGATTGTTTGAGCCCAGGAATTCAAGACTATCCTAGGGAACATAATGAGACCTCGTCTCTACAAAAAAAAAAAAAAACAAAATTCAAGAATTAGCAAGGTGTTGTGGCATATGCCTGCAGTCCTAGTTACTAGGAAGGCTGAGGTGGAAGGATCACCTGAGTCCAGGAGGTTGAGGCCACAGTCATTGCACTCCAGCCTGTGTGACAGAATGACACTTCGACTCAAAAAAAAGGACACCAAATCATATTAGGTTAGGGCCTCACCCTGACGGCCTTATTTTAGTTAATCACCTATTCAAGGAACTTATCTCCAAATACAGGTGCACTCTGAGGTACTAGGGTTTGGGACTTCAGCATATAAAATTGGAGGGGACACATTTTAACCTATAACCTTTCCTTTTATGACTAAATAATATTCCTTTGTAAGCATATGCCACATTTTGTCTGCCCACGCATCCCTTGATGGCCATTTGTGTTGTTTCTACATTTTGGCTATTCTAATAATGGTTCTATGTGTATATGTTTTTTATTCTTTTGGGTATATATCTATAAATGGAATTACCAAGACATATATGTTGAACTTTTTGAAGAACTGCCACTATTTTCTACAGCAGCTGCACCATTTTACATTGCCACTTGCCATCAATAAGGGTTCCAATTCCTCCATGCTCTCAACAACTTAATTCTTTAAAAAAAAATTTTTTTTTTGTAGTGATGAGAGTCTCACTCTGTTGTCCAGACCGATCTCAAACTCCTAACCTCAATCAATCTCCCAACTCAGCCTCCCAAAATGATGGGACTACAGGTGTGGGCCACCATGCCCAGCAACCAACTTAATTCTTTAGCTCCATCATGTTCTTTCTCCCCGCAGAACTTCTTACTCCAACTTTATCAAAATCTCCTGTCCCTAACTTGTGCATTCTTCCTAACAGCGTCTTTCTTTTTCACTTACTTCCATAGCCAACATAAACCACATAATTCATTATGAGTGATATTGAGCTCTCCAAATCTCAGCTTCCCGATCTATAAAATGGATTAACAGTATCCCTCAAAATGAGCTAATGTATTTGAAGTGTTTAGTTCAACACAGTAAGCATTCAACAAATGGTAGTCATGATGATGGCTACTAAACTGTTATTTTCAGCCTCTGTTTTTTCTCATAAACTCCAGACTGCCTATTGGTCATTTTCTAACTACATCCATTCAGTTTGTTCATTCACAAATATTTGAGTGTCTATTATGCTAGGCCACCATGCTAGGCATTGATTTACAATGGTGAGCAAAATAAACACGGTTCCTGCTCTCATGGAGAATAACTACAAATGTGAATATCTAGGTTTTTGGTGTTTTGTTTGTTTGTTTTTTGTTGCCCAGGCTGGAGTGCAATGGCATGATCACAGTCACCACAGCCTTGACCTGCTGGGCTCAGATGATCCTTCCATTTCAGCGTTCCAAGTAGCCAGAACTACCGGCTTATGCCACCATGTCCAATAAATTTTGGGGTTTATTGTAGAGACGAGGCCTCGCCAATTTGCCCAGGCTGGTCTCAAACCCCTGGAATCAGGCAATCCTCTAGCCTCCACCTCCCAAAGTGCTGGGATTACAGGTGTGAGACACTGTGCCTGGCCTGTATTTACAGTTTTGGTAGCTGCTATTTCCCATAGGCAACATAAATATAACAAGTACAAAATTAACTCGATCATATTCCCTCCCAACTAGCTCTTGAGCACTACCTTCCACCCAATCAATCAAAAAAACAGAAGTCATCTTAGATTCCTAGACCTCCACCGAGATGCTTACCTCTCATTCTACTCTACCTTCACTTAGCACTACCTACATCAACACCAAAACCCAAAAACCAAATCTTGAAAACAAGAGAAATGAGATCAGAGTTGGAATATTCAGTCACCTTATTAGACTGAATGTTATTAACACTTTTAAAAGATGTGTCAGTGGAAGTCAAAGCAACCTCCTCATCAATTGCCTGCCAGGTTTTCTATCTTTTTTTTTTTTTTTTTTGAGTTGGAGTCTCACTCTGTCGCACAGACTGGAGTGCAGTGGCCGCTCCTGGCCACTGCAGCCTTGACTTGCTAGGCTCCGGCGATCCTTCCGCCTCAGCCTTCCAAGTAGCTGGAATTACAGGCATGCGCTACCACGCCCGGCTGATTTTTTGATTTATTGTAGAGATGAGGTCTCGCTGCCCAGGCGGGTCTCGAACCCGCGGGCTCAGGCAATCCACTCACCTCAGCCTCCCAAAGGCGCGGGATTACAGGTTGAGTCACAGAGCCCGGCTTTTGCCAGGTTTTCTAGTCTCCAGCCTCACCCTTTTCAATCTACCCTTCCTTCACACAGCTCTCAGAATTATCTTTCTAGAAAGCAAATCTGAAAACATTATTCTCTTTTTTTAATGACTACTTACTGTCTAAACTCTTAAGTCCTTAGTATTAAAAACTCTTAGACCTTTCCTGCATTCTTCAACCTAGTCTTTCCTTTGTTCCTGTTGCACCCTAGGTCTGGCCAGCCAAACCACTTGCCCTTTTCCGATGCACCCTGGAGGTTCCCTGTTTGGGGAAGACCTCACTCCACCTTACAGCCCATCTCACTGATGCCTGGACATCTTGAGAAGCTTAGCTCAAGTGTCATCTACTCTAATGAACCTTTCCAGAGCATCTGGTTATCTGACCTCTTCCTCTTTTCCATTTCCCTGGGCCCTGCACAGGCATCTATCATAGCATCTTTAACATCTAATTCTACTTGAGTTCAGGACCTCAAGGTACATGAGGCAGTTGCCTATTTTTATTCATATATGTCACTCCATTGTTAGGAATTTAAAGCAAACTATAAAAATTTGTTGAATAGATTATCTAAGTAGAATATTCAGATCTTAGTTGTATTTTCAACTTCCTGTCCTTTTCTGATATGTCCCTCACTGGTACATTTTTGTCATATGCTGCATCTCAGCCTTTCTGTCTGCTCTTTTTTCTTTTCAATTTTTTTTTAGAAATACTTGGCTAATTTTTTTTTGTTTTTTAAGCCCTTCCATTCTAGGAGCTTAACTAATTTAATAGGCTTCAATAACTTCTTCTGGTTGATCCTCTCCTTTCTTTCTTACCCAGAATTGAGAAGTCCATTTCGTTTCTGGTTACGCCCACTTTTCCTTAACTATTTATACTCCAATGAGAATCCTTTGAACACTAAGAGGGAACACAATTTCCACACTTATTTGCATATATAGACAACATTTGCCAATCACAGGCCTGTATCCTATTATATGGCTATGGTCTGCCTTATTTTAGTAGGAGTGTCTGGAGGATTCAGAACAAGCTTTGGCCTGGAATAGGCAGGAGGCAAGGATCCTGTTCTAATGTTAATCATTAAGATCAGTATCAGGGCTCTCAAGTATTGACACTTAGAGATCCTGACTCAGAACTGAGATTTAGGAAAAATAGCTATCCAGTACAAATTTCTAGAAAGTCTAAATAGTTGACATTTAGAAATTATAGAGCCAGTTCCTAAACCCAGACTGCATGGGTCCACCACTTAGCTTTGCCGCTTGTTAGCTGTATGACCTCAAATACTTTATGTCTTTGTCCTTCAATTTCAGAACAGTAAAACTGAGATAGTGATAGAATTTATATCTCAAGGTTTTTTTAAGGACCAAAGAGTTAATACGGTATTTTGAACAGCACATGAAAATAGTAAGTGAAACGTAATGCTTAGTTATCGTTTATCCGGATACTAATGAGAATCTCACTACAGAATACAAAATCAAAACTTTTACCATATAGTCCTATTTTTGCTCGGTTGTATAACATTTTTACAAATTTTCGCATTCCAGCCCCGCCCCCCTCCCCCCACAACAGTAACAACAAAATCCGACCTTTCTCCTCAGTCCCTTTTCCCCTCTCAAACCTGCCGTTTTCTGTCTCCCAAACCATCCCAGCTTAGAATTACGCCAGGAAATAATGAATGAACACAGGGAGCCTGGTGTTTATTTACAAGTCACACCGCCTAATCTAGTTTAACTAGATCCAGCGGCTGTCTCGGGCTGCCAGGAAGGAAGGAAGAAAGAAGGCAGTGCAGGGGCAGGGCAGGGTCTGGGCCAGAGGAAGCCACACCCAAATCCTGCCCTGCCCTGCTCTGGCCGGTACAGACCAGCTTGCCCACAGTCGACTGCCAGCCGGACTTTGCTAGCCTGGCCCTACGGGCAGCGGCCGGAAGCGGTCGACCCGGGGGCGGGGAAAGGTGATTGAAGGCGGAGCCACGAGCAGGCGGCCAATCGGATGCGGCCGTCACAGCGGAGAGGGCGGAAGAGGAGAGATCTAGTTCCGGACGCGGCCGCCGCCGCCGCCATCTGTCACCTTAGCTCCGGCACTGGCAACCGGTCGTCCCTGCCCCGCCTTTCCCCTTGGCGGAGCCTGCTTCTCGTCCTGACACTTCTCTGCTCTGTTCTTGTTGCTGCTTTCTTCCATGGATCTGGTCGGAGTGGCTTCGCCTGAGCCCGGGTCGGCAGCGGCCTGGGGACCCAGCAAGGTGAGTGGCAGTCGGGGCGGGAGTACCTGCCTTGGTCTCCTGGGCTGGCTCTCTCGGAAGGCCCGGGGAGGGCGATTTCGTGGGCCACTCGGCAAGTGGGGACCGGCCGGGGGGCCGCCGGGATGGGGGCGGGAGGGAACATGCGAAAGAGGCGGCGGAGGGCGGCTGGGCTCCCAGAGGGCACCTGGTAGCATATATGTGAGCAGGACTTGCTCGCAGACGCCGACACTGGAGGGAAAACAAGCACGGTCTTGTTTTTCATGGGCGAAGTGAGTCAGCCGGATACACACAAAGTTGGTTTAGGAAGCTGTTTTCGTAATTTGAAAAGCTTGCTTATCCCAGTTCGGAAATGTCTTGTTTTTGGAGTAGTAAGAGATAAAACCCAGGCGCACCCTCCCTCCCTCCCTCGAAATTCTAGTGTAGTACGCACCATATACATACAGAGGTTATGAATCTTCATTATCTGCCTGGGCTTTAACTTTTTGGAACTTTTTTGTAGAATGACCAACGAAAAACGTTTATTTCGCGTTTGGTTTCTGGCTTTCAGCCTGCTTCTTTTCGTGATACTTTCATTAAAAGGATGAAAAGACTTTTCTGCTACTTTATTGAGGGTTTGCTTGAGAGCAGAGTGCTTCCACTGGGATTTTATGTTCCAGAAATTAAGGTTGTGAAGGAATCCAGCTTTTTAAGCTTCATAATTTGTTCTTCATGTGTTAACACAGAATGTTTGTTTCATTTAAAGGGTCACCTGTTAATCTTATCGGATCGTCAGGCTTGGACTTAACAGCAAAAGGAGTGAATAATTAGCTCTTATGTAAAAAAAAATTATTTTATAAAAGTTCTCATACAACTGTCAGAAGAATCTAAGGTAGTCCATTGGCAAATGCGGTTACACCTGCATGTTACTTTGTGCATTTTTTGTTAAGGCACTGTTTATAAACTCAAAATCAGTAAACTTAAAAGGACAAAATCACTAGACAGAGACTAATAAATATAAACTCTACATGTTAAATCCCTCCAGTTAAACATTGACAAAGGCTAGCAAAAACGTCATAGAGATAAACTCTGCTGAGAGTACATCCTAACCACAGAACAAATTTCACTTAAGAAACTAATTGAGTAATAAAATATTTATCAGTCATATTCTTCTTTAAGTATGCATCATCAGAATTATAAAATTCCATGTTCATCATACAACAAAAAACGTTTCTGGGGTTTATTGATGTTCTATAGGGAGGACAGTGTTTTGACAGGGAAAACAATTAGAGACTGAAAGTTATCACTTAATTCTTTCCTTCTTTAACTTTGTGGAAGACTGAAGTGATTACACAAGCCTCCATGGGGGAGGTGGAGATTTGAATAAGAAAAATGGAAGGGTTCTCAAAACTTTTTAATAGGATATCTTTATACTATTTTCTTTTTTTTGAATCGGAGTCTCACTCTGTTGCCCAGGCTGGAGTGCAATGGCATACTCATACTGCAGCCTTGAACTGCTGGGCTCAGGCGATCCTTCCACCTCAGCCTTCCAAGTAGCTGGAGGTACAGGTGTGCCCCATCACACCCAGCTTATTTTTTGCTTTATTGTAGAGACAAGGTCTCACCAAGTTGCCCAGGCTGGTCTCCAATCTCTGGGCTCAGGCAATCCTCCCACCTGTGACTCCCAAAGCGGTGGGTTTACAGGTGTGAGCCACTGTGTCTGGCTTCTTTAATACCTTTTTTTTTTTTTTTTTTGAGTTGAAGCCTCACTCTGTTGCCCAGGCTGGAGTGCAGTGGCATGCTCATGGCCATCCCAGCGTCGACCTGCTGGGGCAATCCTTCCACCTCAGCCTCCCAAGTAGCCGGAACTACAGGCATGTGCTACCACACCCAGCTAAATTTTTGGTTTATTGTAGAGACGAGGTCTCAACAAGTTGCCTGGGCTGTGTTGAACCCACAGGCTTAGGCGATCTACTTGCCTCATCCTCCCAAAGTGCTGGGATTCCAGGCTGAGCCACTGAGCGGCATTCTTTATACTCTTAATAATCATTGAAGACCCCCAAGAACTTTTGCTTACATTGGTTATCTGTTGATATTTATTATGTCAGACATTAAAGCTGAGAAATTTCTTATATGTTAACATAAATAACCTTTTTATATTTAAAGAAAACTAGTTTCTAAAACAAAAACACATTAGTAAAGAGAATAATATTATTTTACATTTTTGCAAATCTCTAACAGCTGACTTAATAGAAGATAGCTGGATTCTTGTCATTTTTTTTCATTCGGTCTGTTGTGATGTGCTTTGGTTAAAGTATATGAAGAAAATCTATCCTCACAGATATGTAGATTAAAATATGTATAATTAAAGATGGCTAATAAGAGTACAGTAGAAATACTGAGAAGTAACTGAGTTAATCTCCAATAATGTATATTTATGTTGTCCAGGCTAATCTCAAACTCTATCTAATAATGTATATTTATATCCCAAGCCTCCTACCTTAGAAAATGTTAGAAAGCACAAGAATATCAAGCACACATTTCATTAGCCATCAGAGTGATGATGTCATCACATCTGATGCAGTCTCTGGAAAATTCCACACTCTTGGGAGAATGCAGGTTAAAAAGACAGTGTGACTGGGCACTGTGGTTCATGCCTGTAATCCCAGCACTTGGGGAGATGGAGGTGGGAGGATCCCTTGAGCCCCAGAGTTTGAGATCAACCTAGGCAATATAGTGAGACTTCCTCTATACAAAAAATTAACTGGGTGTGTGGTGGCACATGCCTGTAGTCCCAGCTACTAGAGAGGCTGAGGCAGAAGGATCTTCTGAGGCCAGGACATAGAGGCTGCAGTGAAATGGTCTTGGGGATGATCCCTCTCCAAGTTACTGGGGTACAAGTTACAAAATGTTAAACTGCTGTTACGGATGAAGCATTATAGGGGGCATTTGAAGAAGGCAGGATTGGTAAACTGTGTAGGCAAAAGTGAGGAAGTTTGTAGCTCTATTGAGAGAGAGCTATAAAAATGGATTTGTGGTTTTCCTCAAAATTATCAAGGTCATTAAAAACAAGGGAAATCTGAGGAACTTAGGCCAAGAGGAACCTAAGGAGACATAACAACTAGATATAGCTTGGTGGAGTAGTGGGACAGAAAAATGATGTTGAGGAAAACAAAGGAAATCTGAATAGAGACTTTAATAATATATCAATATTGGTTCATTAGTTGTGACAAATGTATAATACTAGTGCAAGGTATCATTAATAGGCGAGCCCGCGTATGTGGCATTTAGGAAGTCTATTTCTGCAACTTTTTTTCTGTAGATATAAAACTATTCTAAAGTAGAAAGGTTTTGGGGGGGCGGGTTAGTGTTGTTATGTGGGCCCAGAT
Source organism: Cephalopachus bancanus (assembly GCA_027257055.1). Taxonomy (NCBI): domain Eukaryota; kingdom Metazoa; phylum Chordata; class Mammalia; order Primates; family Tarsiidae; genus Cephalopachus; species Cephalopachus bancanus. The sequence continues at coordinate 9,738,941 of JAPVLO010000097.1, read as the reverse complement.
CATTTTTTCCAGAGACCCTTGCCTTGAGATATAAAAAATTACTTCAAAAATCTGCCTAGATTGTCTTCTAGCTACATGGCTAGGAAAGGGACCTTCCTGTGGTTTATGGCTTTCTTTTTTTGTTTGTTTTTTGAGTTGGAATCTCACTCCGTTGCCCAGGCTGAAGTGCAGTGGCACTCTCATGGCCACCCTGGTGTCGACTTGCTGGGCTCAGGCGATCCTTCCGCCTTAGCCTTCCAAGTACCTGGAACTACAGGTGCACGCTACCATGCCTGGCTAATTTTTTTTTCTTTATTTTAGAGATGAGGTCTTGCCAAGTTGCCTGGGCTGTTTGTTCTCGAACCCACATGCTCAGGCAATCCACTCACCTTGTCGGCCTTCCCAAAGTGCTGGGATTACAGGCTGAGCCACCAAGCCCAGCCTGGTTATGACTTTCTTGACTTACTTTAAGTAGAGGACTGAATTTTTGTTATTATGTGTCTCTTTCATGTTTACTGTTGTTGATTTTACTTGATTCTTTCCCCATAGTTGTCTGCAGTAAAACCTTTTTAAAGGGCAGGACAGGCAGCAAAGGGCACGTCTTTAGGAACTGTAGAACAGGACATGGTTTTTGTCTTCTCTGCAGCCAGCCACTTGTGAGAGAATGTGGCAGTAGTGAAGAACTCCGCGGAAAGGGTTTTAGTGGTGGCAGTTTCACAAAGGAGAGGAAAACCAATGGTCTTGGGGTTCTTTAACAACAGGAAAGAAAGAATCAGGATGTTGATTATAGGCTTGATGGATGTCTTTCGAAGTAGAATAACTAACTGGAAAGGATTGTGTGGGGTTCAATCCGATTATGATGCTATGTGGTGTTTATGTTGATGAGTGGAAGTGGCTTTGGCTAGCTAGGAATAGAGCAAGGTTATGAAGTATTTTCCCCCCATCTCCTTAGATTTTTTTTTTCTTTCTACTAACAAAAGGTGGTTTACTGAGGAGTCACAAGATTATGACAGAGATTCCCTTAACATACACCCTGTGGTACCTGTTTGTAGGAGGAGCCTCCAGTAAATTTCAAAGACTTCTTTGGGATGGCAGTGAACTGCTTGTGCCTATGGGGAAGGCCCGAGGGGTTCTGCCCCCAACCCAGAAACCTCACACAGGAAAAATTTCGCAGAGGACTTCTGATTGTTGCTTGAAGAGTTTGGCTTTGATTTCAAATTATGGGAGTTGGCAACCTTTCTGAAATCTTTACTTGTTCCATTCAGTGGATGTTGTCGCAGTGTGAGGGGGCCCAGCTGAGCTGGTACAGGGCACTGTAGTCTCTTGAGTCTAAGGTCAGTAGGAGTGGGCACTTAGGGTGTCTTGGTGCTATTTGTGATCTGTTCTTGCTTCCCTTTCTGATCCAGTGTATTTGGGAGTAGGTCAAATCTCTGCCTCAAAATAACAAAATCACTGCCTGTCATTTTTGCTTCTTCTGAGAAATTGTCAGCTAATACTTTATTTAATGCTTTAACAGAATTAATTGACAGGTGGCAAAAGAGTAGAAGCCTCAGAAGTGGGTGGGCAAAAGGGTAGACTTGAAGGTGGGGGAAAGAATGGTAGAGGAGAAGGGATGCAGAAAGTGGTAGACTGCTGCAGCCCAGGGACAGCCTGGTAGTTCTGCCTGGTATCTCCAGTGTTTCCTTTGGCAAGTATCACTCAGTAATGCTTCAGTGTCTCTTTATGTCTGATGCTCTGTGCTGGGCTCTGAGGATTAGACTACAGTCTTCAAGGGTCGTGCTTGTGGCTGTTGCATTACCCTGATACGATGATCAGTCCTGAACTAACAGTGTTCCATAGTGGCATGGGAACACAAAGGAGAGGATCCAACTTTGTCTGATGACATTGAGACAGCCCTCTAGAGGAGGTGACGTTTAATTGGTGTAAATAGGGAAGGGAGAAAAACCATTGAGAAAGGAAGGAATGTGTGAAACCGTGGAGCATGTCACATTTGACATATAATTAGGGTTACTAGAGTGCAGGACAGATGAGGGTTGAGACTGGAAAGATAAATCAGGACAAGTTGTGAAAGGCATTCCTTGCTGGGGCATTTGGATTTTATATGCAAGTAGTAGGGCAGTTTGCTCCTCACATGCCAGAGTGAGGTGATTAGGGAAGCATTATAGCAGAATCTAAGAGTACAGTCTGAGGTCCTGCCTTGGTACAAATCTCAGTACTTCCCATCTACAGTGGTATCTTGGGTTAAAAAAAACTTTATGTGCCTCAGTTTTAAAATCTACAAAATAGGAATGATATTGCATATACTCAGTTATGTGATTTAAATAATCTGCTGTATATTTAGCCACGTGACTTAAATACAGTGAATATTCATATGTTGTCTGTGATGCACCTATTAATCATTGCCAAATGTGATTAAGAATTCTGAGCTAGCCGGGCTCGGTGGCTCAGCCTGTAATCCCGCGCCTTTGGGAGGCTGAGGTGAGTGGATTGCCTGAGCCCGTGGGTTCGAGACCCGCCTGGACAGCGAGACCTCATCTCTACAATAAATCAAAAAATCAGCCGGGCGTGGTAGCGCATGCCTGTAATTCCAGCTACTTGGAAGGCTGAGGCGGAAGGATCACCAGAGCCCAGCAGGTCGAGGCTGCGGTGGCCGGGAGCGGCCACTGCACTCCAGTCTGGGCGACAGAGTGAGACTCCAACTCAAAAAAAAAAAAAGAATTCGAGCTGTAGCTGGGCGTGGTAGTGCGCACCTTGGAAGCTACTTGGAAGGCTGAGGCGGAAGGATCACTGGAGCCCAGCAGGTTGAGGCTGCAGTGACTGGGAGCGTGCACACTGCACTCCAGTCTGGGCGACAAAGTGAGACTCCAACTCAAAAAAAAAAAAAGAATTCTGAGCTGGACAGTCATCTGACTTTTGGAACCTGGACTTTGAAGCTGATCAGTTGAAACATTTCCTAGCTAAACAGCATTATATCTTCTGCTTAGAGGTTACAGAAGGAAGTCAGCAGAGTTGTGTGGCTAAAAGATTAGCTATGCTCTCCAGATTACCGAGAGCTTCGAGATTCCACATTTTACAATCCTTAGCAGGAGAGTGCTCACTTGCTGATAAGCTCTGAGTGACTGAGTCACACCAGACCTTCAGGAAGCCTCCCTCTTCTCTCTAGGTCTGGCCTTTATAAGGCTGGAACAATTCTGCATTAGGCATGTTCTAGGTGTGTGCTAGGGGCCAGGTACATTTCCTCAATCTCAGGGTGAATCTAGATAAAACTTGATTCTGATTCACTCAGGCATAAATATAGTTATTATTGGTCACCTTTAGGTGCTCTACCCAAACAGAACCCGAGCCAAGTAAATTTCTGAACTTCAATACCGTGGAACCTGAACAAAAGTCACTTGCCCAGTTGTCTCTAATCATCATGCCAACAGTCCCTTAGACCAGCTGGAGGGCCTGTTCTGTCTAAACCTGATTAAATAATTTTGTGGCTAAAACAAATACCATATTCTATACAGTAATGGTTAGCAGTTAGTTTGGGCTTTATCCTAAAAGCAATGGGAAATGAGATTTAAGTAAGGAAACAGTACTTATCAAATCTGCATTAAAAAAAAAACAACATTGTTATGGTGTGGAGAATGGAAACAAGCAAGACTGAGAGCAGAATGATTACTTAGGCTTCTCTTATAAGTAGCCCAGGGATGGGATACCTTGGAGTAGAATCATGGATGAGGATGGAGAGAGCTGGGCAAGTTCAAAGAGATATTTAGAGGCTAGACGGGCTATACCCCTACCACTGTGGAAGACTTAGGCAGGAGGATCACTTGAAGCCAAGATTTTGAGACTAGCTTGAGCAACATAATGAATCTCTGTAACTTTAAAAAAAAAAAAAAAGAGAGAGAGAGCGAGGGAGAAGGAGAGACAGATGCTTAGACATCTTATGTAATGCTAATGACTTTAATCACTGGACTGTAAAATGTAATCAATTGCTGCAGCCAAGTAAAGCAACTTGCCCTCTTAAAAATTATGAATCGTGAAATAAACCTACAGTTTATATTTTAGAAAGATTGAGACAGTGGTGTCACTGAGAAAGGCCAACTTGGTGGGTCTCACAGAATATTACTGTCCTGTATTTGTATTTGTATTCTTTTAAGAGTCTGTTTCTCAGCTTCTGAAGTTCAGAAATACAACTTTTGTTGTTCTTATTGTTTTTGTTTTAGCATATCCTAAGATGTCTTAAGAGGGGCTGATACACACATTGTATGTTTAGCAGGTTTAATACTTAAATTAGAATGAGGTATAACTTCTGTAACTTCTCAGTGGACTTTTGAATTCTTAGTTGATGTAGTCTAATCCTAAAAGAGATGCTCCTTGGGAAGCCAAAGGTAGCTTGGTGAGCAAGGAATTGAAAGAGGAGTTATTGTGAACGCATTGGCTACTCAGTGGATGCCATAATAATCTGGTGCTTCCCTGCAACTGTAAGGACATACCTACCAGCAAGGCTAGAGAATGCTTTTGACTTTTCATTTACCTTTATCTTTGACTAAACATAACCTGGGAGGTCAGGTGTGGTGGCTCATGCCTGTAATCTCAGCACGTAGGGAGACTGAGGCAAGAGGATCGTCCAAGTCCAGGAGTTCAAGATCAGCCTGGGCAACATGGCAAGACCTTGTCTCTACAATAAATAAAAAAAAAATTTAGCCAGGCATGGTGGTGTGTGCCTATTGTCCTAGCTACTTGTCCCCAGCTGAGGTGAAAGGATGGCCTGAGCCCGGTAGGTTGAGGCTGCATTGAGCTGTGATTGTGCTACTGCACTAGCCTAGGTAGCAATGAGACTGGCTCAAAATAAATAAATAAGTAAGTAAGTAAAGCCTGAGGACCTAGGAGATATTTTTACTTTTGAGATGATTTCTGTAATAGATAACCATTCATTTTGGGTGTTAACTATATTGTTTAATTGTCAAAAGATAATCTTATTTACAAGTTGATCGGTACTTTTATTTCATTATTATGGATTGAGCTATTCTTTTATTTATTTATTTATTTATTTATTTATTTTTAAACAGTGTCCATGGGCTGCCCCTCAAAATACAATATCTTGTTCTTTGGCTGACGTAATGAGTGAACAGTTGGCCAAAGAATTGCAGTTAGAAGAAGAAGCTGCCGCTTTTCCTGAAGTTGAGTAAGTAAAATTCACAAAGTATCTATTTTACAACTAATTATAGCAAGTTTTAGGATTTGATGAGTGATCACCATGGCAAGTGATTGAGAAACACATTTAGAAAAGCAGTGCGGTAGAAAAAGCACCGTACTGGAAGTCCACTGACAGTTGAATTCTGATTCTGATTTTGTGATCAGTTTTCATTATCATCTTGGACAAACCTGTTTCTCTGGATTTAAGTTATTTCATGTTAGTGTGACAGTTGAACTAGATGAAGTACAGTTTTGATGAAGTGTTTGTAGCTTATCTTTTCATAAATATGTGTCTCTTCTTTGATTAGTACACAGAAGAAAAGAATTCTGGGTGTATATTTGGATTTTATTAGACCCTTTCAGCTTCCCCTCCCAGCTCCCCTAATCCCAGCTGAGGCTCTCCTAGATGCATGCCACTGACCTCAAGGCTAGCTGGGAAGGAGAAAGCGAAAGGTTTGGTAGAGTTCTTTCCCTTTGTTCAGTACAACTATAACACTGAAAAGGCACATCCCACCCTCATAATTGGTAGCTTCTGTTTACACAAGCACATTATATTAGTTTATATTGCCTTATTTTGAATAGTGTTGCTGAAGGACCATTTATTACTGGAGAAAACATTGACACTTCCAGCGACCTAATGCTGGCTCAGATGCTCCAAATGGAATTTGACAGAGAATATGATGCACAGCTTAGGCGTGAAGAAAAAAAATTCAATGGAGATAGCAAAGGTACTACAATCTTATTGTGACAACTCCAGTGAGTGGTAGAAAATGTTTGTAACGTGCTCCCAAATAAATCTGCAACTGTTTTTGCCTTTTAAGTTTCCATTTCCTTTGAAAATTACCGGAAAGTACATCCTTATGAAGACAGTGATAGCTCTGAAGATGAGGTTGACTGGCAGGATACTCGTGATGATCCCTACAGACCAGGTACCAAGGCTTTCATATCTTCTGAGGGTATAGGATAGGTACAGGAAGAGTGATTTCTTCAATGAACTCTTTTAGTTTTATTTTTTTTCTTTGAATCTCATTTGGTAATTTGCTCTTAGATTAAAATATCTTTTCAGACAATGTTAAATGCAGCAATTTAGTCTTTACTGTTCTTATATACCTGACTTGCCTTAATCTCCTTTAGCAAAACCAGTTCCCACTCCCAAAAAGGGTTTTATTGGAAAAGGAAAAGACATCACCACCAAACATGATGAAGTAGTATGTGGGAGAAAGAATACAGCAAGAATGGAAAATGTAAGTTACAGAATGTATCTGTCTCAGAAATGAGAGTTTTGTTTACATTTTAATGGGATTCTAAACATACTATCTTACATTTCTAAAAATATCTTTCTTCCTTTTTAATGCTGTTTTAGATGTTTTAGATGATGGTATAACAATACCATGAAAACTCAGCCACTAATGAGAGTATAAAGTACCTTAAAAGAAAATTCTACAACAGTGTTGCAAAAACTAAATTGATTTACATTGATTCTAAAATTAAGAAATAGATCAATTTTTTATGCACCTGCACAAGTGGCTGTGCGAGTGAGATGGGAAAGGAAAGTGGGAAAGAAAGGTTGGGGATAGGGGTCTGAAGGAGAGACTTAAATGAACCAACAGAAAGACTGAAAGAGTGGTGGGAGGGAGAAAGTAGAGGAGAAACGGGAGAGACTGAAATTAAGAAATAGTTCTTATGAAAATAACATTCTTCAGCATATTATTTTCTACAAAATAGCATCCCTACCCAAGAAACAGGTAACAGTGGTGACTGGGGGATAGGAATAGGAGTGAGAAATACGAAATATTTTTTTTTTTTTTTTGATATAACTATCCTGTATTTTTTTTTCCTGTTTTTTAAATTTTTATTTTAAAGATGTGGAGTACAACTCAGGGTTAGGTATACAAATGGTCGTTGTACAGGTAAAGTTTGGGCCTCACTTTGGTTCCCACTTCACCTGGTTTGAGATCAGGTACCCTTGTTGATGAAGTGTGGCCCCACCATGGCAGTTTCCCACTACTGCCAATCCCTTTCTTACAGTATTATGATAATTGTTCAGGGTCCACTTATAGTGAGAACATGTAGTACTCAGTTCTTTGTTTCTATGATAGATCACTGAGTATTATATGGACTCTAAATCTGTCCAAGTTGCTGCAAAGTTCATAATTGTCCTTCTTTATGGCTGCATAATATTCCATTGTGTATATATACACCACATTTTTTTTTTATCTAGTCCACTTTCAGTGGGCAGCATGGTTGAGTCCATGTTTTTGCTATTGTGAACAATGCTGCAATAAACATGCATGTGCAGGTATCCTTTTCATAGAGTGATTTGAGTTCCTCCAGAATATTCTCAGAAAAGAAATTTCTGGATCATATGGAAGGTCGATTTTTAGATCTTTTGGAATCGCCACACTATTTTCCACAGAGGTCGTACTAGTTTACACTCCCACCAACGGTGTAGAAGTGTTCCCTTTTCCCTGCATCCTCTCCAGCATCTGTTGTTTTTAGAGTTATTGATGATGGCCATCCTGACTGGAGTTAGATGATATCTCAGTGTGGTTTTAATTTGCATTTCTTTTATGATTAGTGAGGCTGAGCATTTTTTCATGTATCTTTTGGCTGCTCACATGTCTTCTTTTGAGAAGTGTCTAGTCATATCTTTTACCCACTTTTTAGTAGGGCTGTTTGTTTTACTTTTTTCTTTTCGGCACATTTGAGTTTCTTGTCGGATATACAGTTGGCAAATATTTTTTCCTATTCTGTGGGCTATCTTCCCACTCTCTTGGCAGTTTCTTTTGCTTTGCAGAAGCTTTTCGATGCGATGAAGTCCCACTTGTCTATCTTTTCTCTTATGGCATGGGCATTTGGGGTTTCGATCAGGAATTGTTTGCCAGTTCCAATTTCCATAGGGTGTCTCCTGCATTTTCTAAGGTTCATATAGTTTGAGGTTTTACTTTTAGGTCTTTGATCCATTTAGAGTTGATTTTTGTATATGATGATAGGTAGGGGTCTTGTTTTAATCTTCTGCATGTGGTCAGCCAATTTTCCCAGCACCATTTACTGAGTAAGTGCTCCTCTCTCCAGTCGTTGTTAGTGGAGACTTTGTCAAAGATGAGTTTTGGTTGAGGTTTTGCTTCCAGAATCTATCCTGTTCCATTGGTCTATATGCCTAATACTTTTGGCTATATATATCCTTTTATGCTTTCTGAATTTTTATCTTGTGCCTGAACTAGCTCTGAAAAGTCAAAAATAAAATGTTATTTTTTTTTAAATAGCATTCTAACTCTTTCATAAATATTATGGTTCATATAAAATATTTAGACTTCAGAATACAAATGCTTGTTATGTAAACATATTTTTAAATTATATCAATTCTAGATCTGACCCTAGAATAGAGGTCTATTTCTGGGTTTTTGTTGTTGTTGTTGTTGTTGTTGTTTTTCCCCCTGTCATCTACCGCAGCCTCGGCCTGCTGGGCTCAGGTGCTCCTTCTGCCTCAGCCTTCCAAGAAACTGGAACCACAGGCATACACCACCATGCCCGGCTACTTTTTTTATTTATTGTAGGCAACTCATCAAGTTGCCTAGGCTGGTCTCGAACCCCTGGACACAGGCAATCCTCTCACTTCCGCCTCCCACAGGCTCCATTGCCAATAATACAACTTCCTGTGATAATGGGAATGTTCTGTATCTGTGCTGTCCAGTGTGGTAGCCACATTTGCTAGTGAGCACTTGACATTTAAGTGGTACAACCGAAAAACTGAATTTTTGATTTAACTTTAACTTAAATATCCTCATATTGTTGGTGGCTACCTAATTGGATTGTATAGCTCTAGAACATATTTGTTGTGGCGTGGGCATAGCTTGCTGTACTAACCTGCCCCTCAAAAATAATTAATTGTGAAATTGTATTTCTTTGGTAAGGTTCGGGATAGCCTTCACAATATAATATTGTGTTCTTTGGTGGATGTAAAAGTGAGGTACAAAGCATATGCTGAAAGACAGCTTTAGATGTAATGAGGTGTATTCTATGCATAGAATAAATGTCTTCCTTTGGGTTGCAATTTCTTAAGGAGTATTGCTCCTCTTTCTGTTAGTGAGTTATTGTGTCTTTTCTCTGTAGTTAGAACCTATGGGTTCTGATTTTGTAGTGTGATCATCTTTGAGTAAGAAACCTGTTCAAAGAAAATCTTCACTTCTCTCTTTTAATTTACTGTCCCCGTTTTAAAGTATTTAGACGCTAATTCTTCTTTTTGGCAGTTCGCACCTGGGTTTCAGGTAGGAGATGGAATTGGAATGGATTTAAAACTATCAAACCATGTTTTCAATGCTTTAAAACAACACGCCTACTCAGAAGAACGTCGAAGTGCCCGCCTCCATGAGAAAAAGGAGCATTCTACTGCGGTAAGGATTCGTCGATTTTTCTTCTTTACTGGATTTATATTAGAAAACTTTGTTTGGGGAAGAAAACAATACTTCATGTTTGATATTTTCTCATAAGATTGGCTTTTCAAATCAAAGATATAAATAAAACCGAAGTGACTTTGCTATTTGACTTTCAGATTTAATGTTATAGTTATAATCACTTATTCAAAAGTAACATTTTAGTAGTCATGATTAATTTAGACTATATAGTTTATGTTGCAGCTACATGTTTCCAGATTTTATTTAAAAATTTAAAATGCCTGTTATAGTATTGGCATCTTTATAATTTAATGTCTCTAGTGTTTTGCCTTCATGAACATTATGTCTAATAAACTAATTTATTTAAACCTTTACAAAAACTGATGATAAGAATGCTAGGGAAGCTAATCAAACTTTGGGGATAGAATACAATTTGACTAAGCTAGTGACTTTTTAGAAAAATTAACACATAATAATTGTACATATTTAAGGGGTAACTGTCTTTTTAAAAATGTTTTAATTTTTTTTTTTTTTTTTGAGTTGGAGTCTCACTCTGTCGCCCAGACTGGAGTGCAGTTGCCGCTCCCGGCCACTGCAGCCTTGACCTGCTGGGCTCCAGCGATCCTTCCGCCTCAGCTTTCCAAGTAGCTGGAACTACAGGCGCGTGCTACCATGCCCGGCTAATTTTTGATTTATTGTAGAGATGAGGTCTTGCCAAGTTGCCCAGGCAGGTCTCGAACCTGCGGGCTCAGGCAATCCACTCACCTCGGCCTCCCAAAGCACGGGATTACAGGCTGAGCCACCGAGCCCGGCCAAAAATGTTTAATTTTTAATTAATTAATTTTTTTTTTAGAGACAGGATCTTGCTGTGTTGCCCAGGCTGGAATGAAGTGGCTTGATCATAGTTCACTGCAGCCAGAAATTCCTGAGCTTAAGCTGTCCTTTCACCTCAGCCTCCTGAGTATTGAGGACTACAGGCTCGTGCCACCATGCTTGGCGAATTTTTAAAAATTATTTTTTGTAAACACAGGGTCTTGCTATGTTGCCCAGGCTGATCTTAAACTCCTGGCCTCAAATGGTCCTGCTGCCTCAGCTGTTCAAAGTGCTGGGATTGCAGGTGTGCGCCACTGTATCTAGCCTAATTTCTTCTTGGTAGTCACTTTCAAGTACATTAGAGTTATATTTATAGGTATGAATTATATCTTGACAGCACTCTTTGAAGAGCCTTTTAGATATTTGAAGAGCCTTTTAGATGTATATCTAAGTAAATTAAATAATGGTTAAAAAGAAATATTTTGAATTTTAGATACTAGAAATACATCAGGAAATATATAATTAACAGTTATTTTTACTTACAGTGATTTATCTTTTGCAGGAAAAAGCAGTTGATCCTAAGACACGTTTACTTATGTATAAAATGGTCAACTCTGGGATGTTGGAGACAATCACTGGCTGTATTAGTACAGGAAAGGAATCTGTTGTCTTTCATGCATATGGAGGGAGGTAAATTAGCACAGTATGATACTATCATGTGGACAAAAGCTTATTCTCTTCTCAAGAATCATGGATTCCACAAAATCAAAATTAATGTTGCATAGCAAAGTCTAGACAATATAGGGATGTATAAAGAAAAACACAGTCACCTTAATACCACCCAGAGATAATCAATAATTTGGGGTAGACTTCTTTAGTATTTTTTCAATGCACATATTATTTTTACACTATTATAATTATACTATATCATATAGGCAGGTATAAGTAGAGAGCAAAATTTGAACCTGGGTTTGATCCAAAATCCATTGTTTTTCCACCAGTGAGCCCTTTGAGACCAGATTGGGTGCGGGCGGCATGCTCAAATCAGTTCTCAAGTTCTCATTCTTCCTTTTGTAACTCTGATCCTTACTTTATGGAATACTAGCTTTTTAAATTTTTGAGTCAGAGTCTCACTCTGTTGCCCAGGCTGGAGTACAGTGGCACATTCACGACCACTGCAGTCTCGACCTGCTGGGCTCAGGTGATCCTTCTACCTCAGCCTTCCAAGTAGCTGAAACAACAGGCAGGTGTCACCATGCCCGGCTAATTTTTTGATTAATTGTAGAGACGAGGTCTCACCAAGTTGCCCAGGCTGGTCTCGAACCCCTGGGTTCAGGCAGCCCTCTAACCTCCACCTCTCAAAGTGCTGGGATTACAGGCATGAACCGCTGTGCTGGGCTATAAAATACTAGCTTTAAATAGTGTTTCCGTTATTTCAGGAAATGTCATTTAGAGGTTTTATGCCATTGTAGCTCTTACCCACTTCACGCTTGTTACGAGTAAGTAAAGAATGACATGGGGAAGAGAAACACATTTTAAATTGGAGGCTGTTAGAGAATGTCCTTAAGCCAGGAGCATGAAACCATGTGGTTACTTACTGTACTGCCAGCCTGCAGGCACCAGCTGTTCCTTTACCTTAACTTTGCTTACAAAAATGTTAAAATACATTACATAAATTGTTCTTTTCTTTTCTTTTAGATTTAGAAGGTATTTATTGTATACCTTTGTAGATAAGACACATATAATCATGTATGAAATAATACTCCTAAGTTCCAAAATGAGGATAAAAATAAATGTTAGGGTAAAGTATCTTAACATTTAGCTTACATTTTTTAAGCTATGTGATTCAGAGCCAATTACTAAACCTCATTTAAAAACTGAAAGTCCCCTCAGGATTTTTGTGAAGGTAAATGAAATCATTATTTGATAAAACTTGGTATATGTTAATCTTAATAAACATCTGTTTCTTTTCCTACTTGAAACTTTCTTTTCTTTCTTTCTAAATTCCAATTAAGGGTTTCCTAAAATTGAACAAATATTATTTTAAAATGCCATGAATCATTTATTTATTTATTTTTTAGTTGGGGTCTTACTCTGTCACCCAGGCTGTAGTGCAGTGGCTCAATCCTGGCTCACTGCAGCTTCAGCCTTCTGGGCTCAGGCAAACCTTTCACCTCAGCATCCCAACTACCTGGGACTACAGGCACATGCAACCATACCTGGCTAATTTATTTATTTTAAAATTTTTTTTGTAGAGACCAGATCTTGCTATATTGCCCAGGCTGGTCTCAAACTACTGGGCTCAAGCAGTTTTCTCACCTTAGCATCCCAGAGTGCTGGCATTACAGGCTTGAGCCACCATGCGTGCCTGAAAATTATTTTAAAATGAAAGGTTACTCATGGTAGTAAATTAAAACTTTACAGAAATGATGAAAATTAAAAGTAGTTTTCATATTATTTACTCTTACCTCACAGATCTTCTCTCCAAAGATCTATAATAATATAAATAATAACCAAATAATAATAATAAATGATAACCAAAAATAATAACCAGTATTAACAGTTTTTAGTCTTCCAGAAATTTTTTATACATACAGTTTTATTTATTTAAAAGAGATTATACTCGGCTGGGCTCGGTGGCTCAGCCTGTAATCTCAGCACTTGGGAGGCTGAGGCGAGTGGATTGCCTGAGTTCGAGACCATCCTGGGAAACTTGGCAAGACCTTGTCTCTACAATAAATCAAAAATTAGCCAGGCGTGGTAGCATACACCTGTAGTTCCAGCTACTTGGAAGGCTGAGGTGGAAGGATCATTGGAGCCCAGCAGGTCGAGGCTGCGGTGGCCAGGAGCGTGCCACTGCACTCCAGTCTAGGCGACAGAGTAAAACTCCAACTTGAAAAAAAAAAAGAGATTATACTCTATATTCAGGATCTTAGTTTTTTCAGTTGATATATTATTCTAATAATATTATTCTATATTACTAGCTAATGCCACCCCAGTTTTTTTTTTTTCCTTTTTTCTTTTCTTTTGAGTTGGAGTCTCACTCGGTCGCCCAGACTGGAGTGCTGGGCTCTGGCGATCCTTCTGCCTTAGCCTTCCAAGTAGCCGGAATTACAGGCATGTGCTACCATGCCCGGCTGATTTATTTATTTTTATTGTAGAGATGAGATAATTGTGTGATTACACAGTAATATCCTTATACGTATATCTTGATATGCTTTTGCAAATATATCCTTAAGCTAAATTCCTAACAATGAAATTGCTGAGGCAAAAACTATTTTTCTCCTTTTCCTTAAATAGTCAAAGGCCTCATTAAATGGGGAATATCTGATTTTGCTCACTGTTTCAGCCCCCTAAGCTGGGTGTTGTAGCAAGCATGTTACTTGATTTCTCTTTTTTATTTAAAATTTATTTTAAAATTTAGAAAATCCTTTATTGTATGTCACACCAAAAGCCAGAATCTTGAATTTGTTTATCTTTTAATGGTAGAGCAAATGTGTACTTTTCTCCATAAGCTTGTCAAATCTGCAGGTTGTCTACATCCTGTATGCCAGTAGATATTGCCAAATTGCTACAGCCAGCAGCATGCGCCTCTTCTTCCTCCTTATCAATGCTTTATTATCAGACATAATTTTTGTCAGTGTGACAGATGAAAAGTAACATTTTGGTATTTTGGTGTGTATTTAATTATAAATTCAGTTGTACGTTCTTTTCAAGTGCTTTATTGGTCTTTTGTCTATCTTTTTCTTTTCCTTCTTTCTTTCTTTCTTTCTTTTCTTTTTTTTTTTTGAGCCATAGTCTCACTTTGTCGCCCAGGGTGGAGTGCAGCGGCATGGTCATGGCTCACCACAGCCTCTAACTCCTGGGCTCAGTCTACCTCAGCCTCCCAAATATTTTGGACTATTGGCATGCGCCACCATGCCTGACTAATTTTTTTTTTTTTTGATAGAGACACGGTCTCACTATGTTACCCAGGCTGGTCTTTAACTCCTGGGCTCAAGTGATTCTCCTACCTCAGCCTCCCAGCATGTTGGAATTATAGGTATGAGCCACTGTGCTTGCCTGTGTTTCTTCTTCTGGTAAACTGTTATCCTTTGTCCATTTTCTGTTACACTTTATGATTCTCTATAATGGGTGATCTCGCTGGTGGAATTGGTCTCATAATCTGTACTTTGGCATTTCTAAGTTAGCAAAACTAGAGAAGATTTAGTTTTCTGCAGCTGGAAGTAAATGTTAGTTTTTGCTGGGCTTGGTTGCTTAGCCTATAATCTCAGCACTTTGGGAGGCTGAGGTGAGTGGATTGCCTGAGCCTGCGGGTTTGAGGCCAGCCTGGGCAACTTGGCAAGACCTTGTCTCTACAATTAAAAAAAAAAAATTAGCCAGGCGTGGTACCGCACACCTGTAGTTCCGGCTACTTGGAAGACTAAGGTGGAAGAATCCCAAAGCCCAGCAGGTCGATGCTGGGTTGGCCGTGGGCATGCCACAGCACTCCAGCCTGGGCGACAGAGTGAGACTCCAACTCAAAAAAAAAGTTTGTTAGTTTTCTGTGCTACATAACAAATTGCCACCAACTTAGCCTAAAACAACACCCACTTATGTCATGGTTTCTGTTGTCCAGAGGTCCAAGCATAGCTTAACTGGTTCTTGATCAGGGTCTCACAGTGCTGCAACATAGGAGTTGACCGAGCTGCATTCCTATCTGGAACTCAGCATCCTCTTCTCTTGGTACCATTTGGTTCCTTGCAACTGCAGGACTGAGGTCCCGTTTTCTTGTTGACTGTCTGCTGGGGGCTGCTCTCAACTTCTGGAGCCCCCTGAAGCCCTTGCCATAGGGCCCTCTCGCTGACCCTGCCACACAGCAGGTCACTCTTTTAAAGCCAGCAGGAGAATCTCTTGCTCCAGTCTCCTAAGCCTGAGACACACAGAGTGGACTGTAATCATGGGATGACTATCACCTTTGCTACATAGCATAACCTAGTCCAGGGAGTGGCTGTCCCCTCCACACTCGAGAGAAGGGGTGTTATACCAGGTATGCACCCTACAGGGCCGGGATCTTGGAGGCCGTCTTAAAATTCTGCTTCCCACAAAGCTCTTCTGGTTTCTGCCACTTTCAGATTGGCCAAGCAATCAACATTACTTCAATAGTATGAGACATGGGTTTTAACTCTCAAGAGCTTAAGCTATAGCCAAGAGGAGAACATTACAGCAAGAACTATTGTAGTCAATAAAAGATAATTTCATAATAGAGTGTACAGTTATACAAATTAGACCTCATATGGGAAAAGGATAGAGGATATATAGAACAAGATCATTGCCAGGTACATTTAGGGACGGTATCATGAAGAAGTTAGGTCTCAACCTGGATTTTTCAAATAGGTTTAAAAAAAACCCAGTGTTGAGGTCAAAAAGCTAGTTGAGGAATATATACATTGTATCATTTACTTAAAATTTTAAATTCATACAGAAAATTATATGTGTATACATATATATAGATGCTAACTTTATAGATGCTTGTGCATTTGGATACTTATGGATATCTCTTTAAAAGGACTAGAAATACAGCAGTCATGATAGTGATTCCCGCTGCTGAAGTGGGATGGAGAATGAAACCACCTGGGTGGTCATCGGAGGGAACTTCAACTTTATCTGTAAAATTTAATTTATCTGTAATATTTAATTCTTTAAGAATGGGAGGGCTAAAGTTGAATAGGCACTGAGAAGATTAGAAGGTATATGTTTCGAGGTAGTAGAAAATAAAGCTGTATGAGCAAACTGGAAAGTGAGTAGGAAGACTTTAAAAGCTAGGCAAAGGGATATGCCATTTGCTAAGAAAAAGGATGTTTTTGTAGTGGGAGAGTGACTAGGTAAATCTTATAAATTGAACTCTATCCTAGAGATCTTCCAAGTAAGGAGTCTCTTCTATGGTTTGGTTTTGGTTTTGGTTTCTGGTTTATATTTTTTTTAATACAGGTTCTTGCTCACTCACTTAGGCTGGAGTGCAGTGTTGTGATCACAGCTCACTGTAACCTTGAACTTCTGGACTCAAATGATCCACTTCAGCCTCCTGAGTAGCAGGGACTAGAAGTGTGCACCACCACACCTGACCAATTTTATGTTTTGTAGAGATAAGGTCTGGCTTTGTGGTCCAGGCTTGTTTTGTATTCCTGGCCCAAAGCAGTCTGCCCGCCTTGGTTTCACAAACTGCTGGGATTAAAAGCATGAGACCTGGTGCCTGGCTATGGTGTTTTTGATAGGGTTTCACCTAATTTATGGTTAAACTCTTCTAATGACAGGGAGCTTATCATCTCAAAATCTAACCTGTTGTCTCCAAATGTCTCTAAATTATTAGACATTTCTTCTTTGTACAGAATCTCTAATTTGTCTTCCTGAAAATTGAATCAGTCATTGCTTTGTTAAACTCTGATGTGTCCACATGGCTCTTTGAGTTATGGCTGCCATGTTTCCTAGCTTTGATCCCCTCCTCTACCTTGGGGAGGTGACTCTCCTCTCTCTCTCTGTCTTCCACTCTCTCTGTCTCTCTCTCCCCCCCAACTTACTTTCTAAATAAACTATATTTTTCAGTTAAAAAATTGAATTATCCATTCACCAAATCTGTGAGCAGCTATCATATGCCAGGTATTCTTCTAGATACTGGGAATACAGTAGGCTGTAGTAACTGATACAAGGAAGGTTTCTGCTCTAATAGGATGTGCTTCCCCCTATCCTCAATCCCCCTCCAAGACAGTAATAGACTAAAAATATCAGATATGTGCTATGCAAATAGAAAATAGGGTGATGTCATAGTGACAGATTGACTCTTTTTTTAGTAGAGCAGGAAAGCCTTCTCTGATGAAGTGACATTTGAAAGTCATATCTAGAGGCCGGGCTCGGTGGCTCAACCTGTAATCCCAGCACTTTGGGAGGCCAAGGCGAGAGGATTGCCTGAGCCCACGAGTTCGAGACCCACCCAGGCAACTTGGTGAGACCTTGTCTCTAAAATAAATCAAAAATTAGCCAGGCATGGTAGTGTGCACCTATAGTTCTGGCTACTTGGACGACTGAGGTGGAAGGATCGCAGGAGCCCAGCAGGTCGAGGCTGTGGTGACAGTGAGACTCCAACTCAAAAAAAAAAAAAGTCATATCTGGAATACATCAAAGATCAGTTGAAAGGGCATTCTGGACTGGAAAACAGCTAATACTTTAGGACAGGTGAAAGCACAGTATCTTTTAAAAAGAGTCTAAGAAAGCCAGCCTGCCTAAAACCTGGTATGTATGTGAAGGGGAGCGAGGAGGCTGGAAAAGTAAGCAGGACTACATCAGGTAGGGCTTACCTGTGTGTCAAGGTAAGAAGTCTGCAGTGGGAACCAAAGTTGTGAATTGATTCTTATTTTCAAAAGATGACTCAGTCTGCTATGTGAAAATGAATTATACAGGGTCAAGAGAAGAAGCAGAATGATAGGTTATACATGTATCATAGTAATTAAATGATGGTAGAGGTTAGACAAGGAGGTGGGAGTGAGAGAACTTGGTGTGTGTTTTGAAGGTTGAGTGAAGATAAGTGCTGTTGGATTAGATGTGGGGTATGAGAGTGAGAGGATCAATTCTGGGCTAGAGCACTGGAGGTACTGTTTCCTGAGGTGGGATCCTGGGGAAGGGCAGGGTTAGGGTGCAGACCTCAAGAGTGTTATTTTGGCCATACTAAATTTGAGACACCTGCTAGACTTCTTCTTTTTTTGAGTTGGAATCTCTACTCTGTCGCCCAGACTGGAGTGCAATGGCCGCTCCTGGCCACAGTAGCCTCGACCTGCTGGGCTCCGGTGATCCTTCTGCCTCAGCCTTCTGAATAGCCAGAATTAACAGGCATGTGCTACCACTCCCGGCTGATTTTTTGATTTATTGTAGAGATGAGGTCTTGCTGCCCAGGCGGGTCTCGAACCTGCGGGCTCAGGCAATCCACTCACCTCAGCCTCCCAAAGGCACGGGATTATACTGAGCCACCGAGCCCGGCTTGAGTTGAGCCTTTTAATAGCTCACTGCTGGGGAACTATTACATTAGCATCCTGAGTAGGCCCAGCACCTCTATCTTCTTCCTGCACCCCGCCATCCTGACATGATCGTTCACTGGACCTTCATGAAGCGTGTCTTTGAGAGTGCCATGCTCAGTAGGCCTCGGGATTCCCACCACCTCAGAGAATTCGTTGAGGCTCTTCACACATGTGCCTCTGTCCCATCCCTTTGGCTCCAACTTCTTTCATTCCCTCTCTGCAGCCAAGTCTTACCTGTGCTATTTGTTGTTCCTCAGAGGTTCCTTACCTCTGCTTTTTAGTTAATATTATTCAGATACCACCCATTGTTCATGTTCTGTTTCAGATGCCACCTATGCCATGAAACCTTGCCTGACCTTTCCTATAGAAAGGAATAGGACCTGTTCAGTTCACGTACTGCTTTTATTCTCTCTGGCCCCTCCTTGCAGACTCACAAGGTCACGAGGCAGGACCCCTTTACTTGCCTTTGAATCTGCTAGGAATAAAAGAATTTTTTTTTTTTTTGATTTGGAATCTCACTCTATCACCCAGATTGGAGTGCAGTGGCCGCTCCCAGCCACTGCAGCCTCGACCTGCCAGGCCCCAGCGATCCTTCCACCTCAGCCTTCCAAGTAGCTGGAACTACAGGCGCGCACTACCACGCCTGGCTAATTTTTTTTTATTTATTGTAGAGATGAGGTCTCGCCCAGTTGTCCAGGCAGGTCTCAAACTCGCGGGCTCAGGCAATTCACTCAGCCTCCCAAAGCGCAGGATTACAGGCTGAGCCACTGAGCCCAGCAAAAGAACTATTTTTAAAAGAGCTATTTTATTTGTTGCTTTTATTAAATTTAGACTCTGAACCATGTCAGGTAGACTGTAGCTTATTTTAAAGTACGTATGTTTTCATTGACTCCATGGTAATTAAGTGAAGAACAGTATGTTACAGATTGTTGAAAACTGGTTGACAATTTATTTGAAAGTATGTTTTGTTTTTAAAAAAAATCAAACCAAAACCTAAGGTTTTATTAAGATCCAAAACTTAAAGGCTTAAAAAAAAAAAGTTGACACTCTGATAGAATATAGATCTAATTTAGTGCTAAATAGAGTCTTTATTTTGAAATTGTTATACTTGTGAGCTGGCAACTTGTACTGACTTAATTTTTTTCTTTCTACCTAGCATGGAAGATGAAAAGGAAGATAGTAAAGTTATACCTTCAGAATGTGCCATCAAGGTATTTAAAACAACCCTTAATGAGTTTAAGAATCGTGACAAATATATTAAAGATGATTTCAGGTTTAAAGATCGCTTCAGTAAACTAAATCCACGTAAGATCATCCGCATGTGGGCAGAAAAAGAAATGCACAATCTCACAAGGTAAAGAAAACCATGTGCTGGATGTAATCTTGGGTAAATACCTTTCTGTTAGGGCAAAAAAAATCCATGCTAGCTTTTAAATTCATTGTAGAAATAGTGAAAGGGCAGGCATTAAACCTGAATTCACACTTGCAGAATTAAAAGGCTATTTCCTTTTTCTTTCCTCGGTGAAGTTTGAGGGAAACTAAGGCATTTTCTGCCTCAAACATTTTATCATCTATCTAAATGATATCTTTTAAATTGTCTTTCTCAAGAAGTAAAAATTCTGGTGTCCACTTAGGCTTAATATAAAAAATGGTTTCCCTTTTTGTTTCAGATAATGTTATGTATTACATCTGTTAATTTTTAGTTGTATTTTGCTTTCATTGATTAGACTGGTTTCTCAGTTTTCTAAGCAGTTTATTTTCTATCAAAGAATTTGTTTTATCAACCAAGAAATTCAGTAACAACCCCTCCTGTTAATAAATCTCCCATTATCTTAATTGAAAACTTTAGGCCGGGCTCGGTGGCTTAGCCTGTAATCCCATGCTTTGGGAGGCCGAAGTGAGTGAATTGCCTGAGCCTGCGGGTTCGAGACCCGCCTGGGCAACTTGGCGAGACCTCATCTCTACAATAAATCAAAAGAGTTAGCCGGGCGTGGTAGCACGCGCCTGTAGTTCCAGCTACTTGAAAGGCTGAGGCGGAAGGATCAGCAGAGCCCAGCAGGTGGAGGCTGCAGTGGCCGGAAGCAGAGTGAGAATCCAACTCAAAAAAAAAAAAAAGGAAAGAAAATTTTAGTTTGTTATTTTCTTGAACTCCTGACCTCAAGTAGTCCTCCCACCTAGGCCTCCCAGAGTGCTGGGATTACAGTAGTGAGCCACCACACCTGGCTTAGTTTGTTATTTTCTAAAGATTTCAAAAGTAATTATCTGTATATGTTGGTTGCAAAATCCTTCTACTTAGAACTCTGAGTAGAATAATTTCCTAGGAGGTCTTGGGGTCCTCCAGTCTCTCTTCTATAGCACTGAGATGTTATCCCTGCCCCTCTTAAAATTCTTCAACAGATTTCTATAGTCAATAGTGTAAATTCAAAGAATTTTCATGATTTGGAGCTTGCCTTTCTCTGTAGCCTCAGCCCACATTTCCCTTTCTCCTGCTCACAGACTCAGCTGTGTTGATTAGTCTCCATTCTTCAAATAGACTGTGCTCTTGAAGGCTTCCTTGTGCTGTCTTAAGCGGGCTAATTCCTGGTCCCCGCCTGTTCTACCAAACCTTCCTTGGTGCTGTGTGCTCCCATAGCTCCCACCAGTATCTCTGCCAGTGCACATATCACGGTGCACTGTGATTGTCTCCTCACTAGCCTGGCATTTCCACCAGTCCATGGGTTTTTTATGGGCAGAGGCTGTGTCCTATTGTTGTCTTCCCACACTGGGAATGTAGTGTAGGGTAGAACACAGTGCCAGCCCATTGCAGGCCCTGGTTAGGTATTTATTGAGTGAATGCCATATTTTCTCTTTCTGACCTTTATATTCTTAACAATTTCTTTCTGTATAGAATGCAGAGAGCTGGAATTCCTTGTCCAACAGTTGTACTACTCAAGAAACACATTTTAGTTATGTCTTTTATTGGCCATGATCAAGTTCCAGCCCCTAAATTAAAAGAAGTAAAGCTCAGCAGTGAAGAAATGAAAGACGCCTACTATCAAACTGTTCATGTAAGTTGTGCCTTTAAAAGCATTCGCACACCAACTTTTAAAAATGTTTCCTCTAAGTCGGGCTCGGTGGCTCAGCCTCTAATCCCGCGCCTTTGGGAGGCTGAGGTGAGTGGATTGCCTGAGCCTATAGGTTCGAGACCTGCCTGGGCAACTTGGCGAGACCTCACCTCTACAGTAAATCAAAAAATTAGCCGGGCATGGTAGCGCTCGCCTGTAGTTCCAGCTACTTGGAAGACTGAGGTGGAAGGATCGCTGGAGGCCAACAGGTTGAGGCTGCGGTGGCTGGGAGCGTGCCACTGCCCTCCAGCCTGGGTGACAGAGTGAGACTCCAACTCAAAAAAATAAATAAATAAAATGTTTCCGTTAACTTAGTTCTTTCAAGTTGTCCTATTTCAAGATTCTATAACAAGGACAAACTGAGGTTTGTGAAGGCATTTTACACTGAAGAGTTGTCCTTATATCAGTATGCCTTGAGTAGTTTTTAGAAAACTTACAAGATTAGGGAGCAGGGACGTCTTCATTGTTACGTTAGTGATAGCACGTGAAGTTTTCACAAAACTTCCTTAAATAAAACTTGAAGTTAATACATGTAACAGATATAGTGCCTCATTAGTTTGCGTCCTTTCTTGAATGTCATGGTGCCAACAGTGAAGAAGGGGAAGCAGATTTGGTCTCATCCTAAGAAACTGATGATGAAAATTGGAAACAAGGAGTGCTGGTGTTAGAGTTGGGAGGTACATGCCGGGAATCTTGAGGAAACTTCTGCTTTGAAATAGCAACAAATTAAATCGAGGGCCTTAGCTTAAGGAAACACTCCTGAAACTGTCATTATGCCTCTGAATTGTTTTACTTGAGAAACTTAATGTGCTGCGTATGCAGCCTCTGCATGAAGTCATCACGTCATGCAGCTGCTGTGAATGTGGAAATGTCAGTCAGATTGGTTTTTAAGCTACAGCTAAAGCTGCTCCATCTTCCTCTGCCTCCAGGAGGAAAACAGTGAAAGGAAAATCAAATCCATTGTTCTGGCTCCTGTGGGAGGTGGGTGGCTGGGAAAGAGATGAAGCAGTGATCAAACTTTCCTGTTTAAGTCCATTAATGCTACCAAGCAAATGCATTAATATTGGTTTCTGCTATAAGACGAGGGGTCATCATCCAGAATATGAATCTATAATGCCATTATTTATAAGAACATCACTTTCCCACTAAGTCTGGTAGGAAGTACTTTTCACCTTGGAATTGTTTATACCCCATCCTGGACATTTGTGCTTCTATGAAGGGAAGTGGCTTCCCTAGGTCCCCTGGTTGGTGACAGTCAACAGAGTTGCTGTATTACTGTTGTGAGAATCCAAGTCTGACTGTTGGCTTCCTGATCTTGCTGTCACAAGGGCAAGGAAGCAGAGTGTCACAAGCTGACCCCCCTCCATTATCTCTCACTGTTCCTCCACACTACCTAAACAGCAAAAAAGCACAGTCCTAGACTGTACAAAGCCAAGAGAAAATACAGTCTTTAACTTTTGTTTTACTTTGTCTAAACAATATTGGTTGATATACACATTTTAATTGTATAGGTAAGTAGAAGTTCCCTTCATTTTCTAAATGTTTGCTTCCCTCCTCACAGTTAATGCAGCAGTTGTATCATGAATGTACACTTGTACATGCTGACCTCAGTGAGTATAACATGCTGTGGCATGCTGGAAAGGTAAGGAGGACATTTTGTCAATGTTCAGATTCAATTACTCAGTGTAAATTACTGAATGTAAATACATCCATCTATATTCTATATTTAAATAGGTCTGGTTGATTGATGTCAGTCAGTCGGTAGAACCAACCCATCCTCATGGCCTGGAGTTCTTGTTCCGTGACTGTAGGAATGTCTCACAGGTAGGCATGTAAACCAGTATATCTTTTTTTATAGGACATAGCAGGTCAAAATATTTTTTTCCTAAGATAAGTAAGAGGACCATATTCTTAGAAATTAAAGGAGGGAATTCTAGCTCCTTTCAGGATAAGGATATAAAGATCAATTTGTTATAATAGATTTCATATTCAGTGAGAATTTGGTTCCCTGTCTCACATTTGGGTAACCTTTTCAAGGGAATAAGTGTGTGTTTTGACTTCTCATATTTAGACAGTCAAGTAGACAGTTAATGCATGCACAGTGCTTAAATAGAAGCTGGTATATAGGAAGACTGCATGCTTGCCATCATCATTATTACTTTTAAAAGAAGACAGTCTCCATAGTGGGGCAGTGTCTGATCACTGTCACGTGAAGCAGCGTAAAAACTTTAGAGAAGGAAAACTCAGTAAGCACAGGGTTGGGTCCTATTTGTTTGTCATTTCTAGGGGAAATTAGTTGTTTGTAGTAGATTCAGATAGGTATGATCTTTCTAAAGGATAGAGTACTCATATTTCAAGCCTGCTTGCACATTTTAATTCATGGGATTTAGTGAAAGTATTGTGTCTACACATTCAAAGCAATGCCAAGCAATTTTATGTATATCACTCATTTTTCCATCTGTAAAAGCTGCAGAGTAACTTTATACACACCTTACTTTTATGGCTATAGAAGGTACAGCATGACAAACTCAATCTAGAAGGCAGCAGATGTGTAAGCAGGTAGAACCTGAGCAGAGTTAAGCCTGAAATGGGAAGGTCCATGGTTGAAAATGGTGGAAGGAATTCAGTGGTCATACAAGCATACAGTTCCCTATTTTTAGTTTCTAAGAGAGCCTTGCTAATATCTCTTACTGCCTTTCTTATATTTCTGTACTAGTTTTTCCAGAAAGGAGGAGTAAAAGAAGCCCTTGGTGAACGAGAACTGTTCAATGCTGTTTCAGGCTTAAACATCTCGGCAGATAATGAAGCTGACTTTTTAGCTGAGGTGAGTGATAGACAACTGTTTTCCCCCTGCTGGGATTGAGGATGCACAGAGGAGGTAACTGAAACCCAGAGCTAACTGCATCCTCTCTTCCCTTCAGAACATAATTAATTTGAGATTTTTCTTAAGATGTTTTTGTTTTTTCTGAGTTTTAAATTTAGAATAAGCGTACAGCAAAGCACTTCTTCAAGGAGTTCCCAGCTTGGTCAAATGGGCAAAGCACACATTGCCAGTGTAGTCTTATTTCCTTTATTTTATGGATGACGAAGTTGACAAAGACTCTGGGTGATACAAAAATAAGTAACACATGGTCTCTGCCCTTCACTGAACATAGAAGGTTAGAAGTGGCCATCCTAGCTGGGTGTGATGGCTCACGCCTATAATCCCAGCACTTTGGGAGGCGGAGGTGAGAGGATTGCCTGAGCTCAGGGATTTAAGACCAACCTGAGCAACATGGTGAAACCTCATCTCTACAATAAATCGTAAAATTAGCCAGGTATGGTGGTACATACCTATGGTTCCAGCTGCTTAGAAGGCTGAGACGGAAGGATCACCTGAGCCCAGCAGGTCAAGGCTGTGGTGGCTGTGAGCGTGCCACTGTACTCCAGCCTGGGTGACAAAGTGAGACTCTGACTCAAAAAAAAGAAGTGGTCATCCTTATACCTAGTCATTATACTATCAGATCTACAAAAAATGAGACAGCAATTAATTATTGCACATGTTTTACCAAAGCAGAGAATGATTACTGAGTCTGCCCCATACTTTCCCATTATGACTTGAATTTGGCTGAGCTGTGCTGAGGCCTAAGGCCAGAGGAAAAGGAAGAGAAAGATGGTAAATTCAGCATCCAGCACAATATAGGTGCTCAGTGAGGGGGGATTAACTTGTTGTTGAAAGTTGAATGAATGTTCCTTTTTTCTGTTCCTGGAGAGCTTTATAGAGCACACAGTTAAGACACATCTTAGTCCTATTGGTAGCTTGATAAAGATACTAAATATTAACCCCAGTAATATAATCAAGTACAAAACATACATGTATGTGTGAATATATGTGTACATACAGTGATTTCAGTTCAAGGCCAACATCAAGAATACCTAGTTTCAAGAGAGTAAACATACCAGCTCAATCTAAAGAATGGTTTCTGTGAAGTAAGATTTTGATGAACGCATTCAATATATTTTATAGATAGAAACTTTGGAGAAAATGAATGAAGATCATGTTCAGAAGAATGGAAGGAAAGCTGCCGCCTTTTTGAAAGATGAGGGAGGCCCGTCAGTGCCATGTGATGAATAGCACCAGCACCCACTGCCTTCACTGTTAACGCCATGGCGATTGTCAGCCACCCACAGCAAGTGAAGCGATTGGTGACCTGAAATACCAAAACGTGAGGAGCATACAATGGTGCTTCGGTGCTTTTCCCCCTTGTAACCCATGTGCCAGATGTGTGGAGTTCTCAGCTCAGCATTGAGAGAATAAAATGTCACTACCTCTCATCTTATGAACAGGATAATATAATTATTTAACAGCTATAGGCTATCTGAAACAGACTTAATTTTACATGCCTCGTGGTATAAATGTTTTGATGAGAATTTTTAAAACTTAGGTAGCATTTCCAAATATGGGAGGAAAGGACAGATGTGTTTACAAGGGAGGGTTTTATTACAGCATATTTACTTTATTCACTTCCCTGTTTTGTATTGTGCCTTTCCTCAAATATTTTATTGGCCCCAAATTAGTCTTTCTCAGTTCTAAAATTTTTTCTCTGTAGTGGGTATTGCAAATGGAAATTAGGTTTCAGAATGACTGATGGAAATAGACATCGGCACTGTACTTTTTATTGATATATCATGAAAATGAATGGAACCCTACTTTTTCCATACTCATATCTAAGAAAAGGCATCATAGGCATCTGAAAGAAATAAATATGTAAGAGCTTCTTAACTATCCAAATTTTTAAATTTAATTTTCAGCTTTTCTATATTTAGGTTAAATAGTTCGATATAACTCATGGTGTGGCTGCTCTACATTTATGATGAAATGTAAATTATCTGGAAGGAGAGAATATAAGACTTAACCACGTTTGACATATTTTAATGAAGTCAGTGAAACAAAGTTGAATTTGTATTTCACTAAAACCATACACTTATGGATTGATTTTGAGAGAAATATAGCCAGTTAATTGGAAATATAATTAATCAAAGGATGAAAAGTATATATAAAATAACTTGGATACCACATTAACCAACTCATTTGGCCTCATTTTTAATAATTTTTTTTTTATTAGTTTTTAGTATTGGCTGGACACCACTTTGTGGAAAAGTATATTGGCTTTGTTAGGATTGAAAGTTCATTATAAAGATCCAAACTTGTCTGGTAATAGACAGTAACAGTCAAGACATCATTTACAATTTGAAAGCTTCTCTTTTAACATCATTGAAAAATGCCAAATATGTTATTTCTAGAAAAATATTTATTTTTGTTTTGTTGTATAGCTCTGAATTGCATTTCAGAGAAATGTGATTTTGAGTAGATATTCATTACATTTTTGAAATGTTTACTACTCTGAAATAAAGATTTAGATGACTGGTGATTATTGGCTTTACAGAGGTTTCAGAGAATGAATTTTTAAAACCATTAACCATTTAAAACTTGTTCTTTGTCTGACATATTCAGATAAAGAACAGCAAACCATCGCTGTGTGGCATTCTTGGAGTGTGCTATGAACATGCTTTTTGAGACATTAAAGATGAAGAGATCATTTTAGAGTTGGTTCTTTGCGTGGTTTCTTCTCATTCTTTACATCCTGGTACCAAGTTACCCTTTCTGTATAAAGTTAAGCTAAATAGGTTTTTTTCCTCTCAACTTCTCATACTTAGTTGAGAGTGAAATCAGATGAGCTTTTTTCACATAGTAGAAAAAGAATAGTACAAAATGTGGGTTTGCTAAATAAATAATCAAATACAAATGGAAAACATAAAATATGGAAATAGGGATATTTTTGCCTCACTTTAATAGAAGTATATATATGAATAGTTATAAGTTATCAAAATAAGGATGACTAGAAAATTTTTATTTCAACAAGATAATTCATTGCCAGTTTTCTTTTTATAAAAAGTCCTATTTTTTTCTTGCTTACAAAAGTAAGACATGTTCATTTGAATTTAAATGTTGCAGGAATTAGAAATGTTAAAGTTCCTTATATTCCAGAAGCCACTGTTTATAGTGTGGCATATATCCCTGCCAATTTTTTTCCCCTTGGCATGTGGTATATTGTTTTCTTTAAAAAAAAAAAAAAATCTGAATAGAAAGCAGGATGAGAGCAAGGCAGCTAGCTGGTGAGGAAGTGCTGGGCCTGGAAGACTTGCTAAGGAAGATGAAGATACGGAGGCCTGAGATGCGGGAGAGAGAGCGCATTTTGTACTGCTCTGGGCATCAGAAGAGATGGTTTTCTGCACCTTTTGAAAACCAGCATTTTTTCCCAGAGCTTTAGAAATGGAAAAAATCTCATCTGATTGTATTTTCAAACCTCAATCCATAGGTTTTTGAAGATTCCTATTTTTCTGTTGGATTTTTATCAGGATCACAGAAAAAAATAAGTTTTCAGTTAATTTTCTATTTGGAGACATTAGCATTACTTTCACTATCCTAGGCTTTCCAACTTTCTCCCAAACACAGCCAGCTTTTTGAGGCATTGAGATCAAATATAGTAGATAAGAAAGTAGCAGATGGAGTGGAAGGTGGTGTATTCATTGCAGAATAAATGAGTGAGCGACTACTAAAAGTGCTATCAGCTTTTTAAAAATCTGCGCCACGGGACTCAGCAACTCAAGCGGTAGCAAGAGCAGCAACAGTCAAGCAGCCCAGCTTCCAGAAGGCTCTGGCGTGGCCCCCAGACACCCGGCACCCACCCTCCCAAAATTTCAGCTCAGCCGAAGGACGATGAAGGAAGAGCCCAAGAAAAGGCTTGTGTGATTGTCCATGTAGCCTCCTACCGAGGTAGAAACAGCCCAAAAGAAGGCAGCAGGAAAGAATACATCTCCAGAAAAAAAATGAACACATCAAATAGCATACTTGGAACAGAATCATAACATCTGAGTAAAACCTCAAATGAGCTTGATATTAACATGTAGTAGGTTTATTATTTTTAAGTGACTTAATTTTTTTAAACTTTTCAGTTTAAAATTTTAATATGGAAAATATCAGTTGATAAAACTCACATAAATAAAAGCTCAAAGAGGTTCCCAATTCTGACACAAGACTTATTAAGTTTTTAGTACATATGTTTGGAATTGTGTACAGGCCATGTGTAGTGGTATATGCTTGTATTTGCAACACTCTGGAAGCCTGAGAAAGAAAGATAGCTTGAAGCCAAGGGTTTAAAACCAGCTTTGGGCGATATAGCAAGATCCCATCTCTGCAAAAAATCAAAATCAAATAATTGGCTGGGTGTGGTGACCTGTTCCTATAGAAGTAGCTATTGAGGAGACTGAGAGGATCACTTGAGCTCAGGAGGCTGAGGCTGTAGTGAGCCAAGATCATGCAACTAGAAGAAAGACCCTGTCTCTAAAAAAAAATTGTATATAAATTGTAATATCTGTGTACTGATCCTCAACACCACAACCAATTAAATCTCAATTAGGAGAGAAAAAATATATTTAATATTTTCCAGGACATAATGAACACATCAAATAGCATATTTGGAACAAAATCATAACATCTGAGTAAAACCTCAAATAAGCTTGATATTAACATGTAGTAGGTTTATTATTATTATTATTATTTTTGAGTTGGAGTCTCATTCTGTTGCCTAGACTGGAGTGCAGTGTCCGCTCCTGGCCACTGCAGCCTCGACCCGCTGGGGTCCGGCGATCCTTCCACCTCAGCCTTCAAAGTAGCCAGAATTACAGGTGTGCGCTACCATGCCCGGCTGATTTTTTGATTTATTGTAGAGATGAGGTCTCGCCAAGTTGCCCAGGCAGGTCTCGAACCCGCGGGCTCAGGCAATCCACTCACCTCAGCCTCCCAAAGGCGCGAGATTACAGGCTGAGCCACCGAGCCTGGCTAAGGTTTATTATTTTTAAGTGACTTAATTTTTTTAAACTTTTCAGTTTAAAATTTTAATATGGAAAATATCAGTAGATAAAACTCACATAAATAAAAGCTCAATGAGGTTCCCAATTTTTTAAGTCAGAGTCTCACCACAGCCTTGACCACCTGAGCTCAGGCAATCCTTCTGCCCCAGCCTCCCAAGTAGTTGGGACTGCAGGTGCATGCTACCATGCCTGGCTAATTTTTAAACTTTTTTGCAGAAACAAGGTCTCGCTATGTTGCCTAGGCTGGTCTCGAACTCTTGGATTCAAGTGATCCTCCTGCCTTGGTCTTCCAAGGTGCTGGGATTACAGGCGTTAGCAACTATGCCTGGCCACTTCTCAATAATTTTTGAGGGTAAAAAGGTATCCCCATACCAAAAAGTTTGAACACTGCTGCTCTAGAGATACAGAGAGTGTATTTAGTGGAAGCAAGCGTTCTGTATGTGGATTGGCCATAGAATCTGAAGGTGTTAGGCTGGAGAAGACTTAGGACCTGATGGCTAAAGGGCAAAGGAGCACTGGTTTGTTATGAAAGTGTAGCCGGGCTCGGTGGCTCAGCCTGTAATCCCGCGCCTTGGGAGGCTGAGGTGAGTGGATTGCCTGAGCCCGCGGGTTCGAGACCCGCCTGGGCAGCGAGACCTCATCTCTACAATAAATCAAAAAATCAGCCGGGCGTGGTAGCACATGCCTGTAATTCTGGCTACTCGGAAGGCTGAGGCGGAAGGATCGCCGGAGCACAGTGGGTCGAGGCTGTGGTGGCCAGGAGCGGCCACTGCACTCCAGTCTGGGCGACAAAATGAGACTCAACTCAAAAAAAAAAAAAAAAGAAGTAATGTAGAGTGAGGTTTACAGCAGGGATTTGGTGAACAAACAGACCTGTATTTGAAACTGAGATATGGTACTAAGAGCTCTGTGATTTAAGCAGTTAAGCCATTTTTTCTTTTCTTTTTTTTTTGATGTTTGAAGTTTCCAACCTTTTATTTGGAAAAAAATTACCTACAGAAAACTTGTATAACCTTTCCTCATTCACTTTTTAACATTTTCTCACATTTGCTTTATCTCTTTATATTCTTTTTGGTTGTTTTCCTGAATCATTTAAAGGATGCTGCAGATATAACTCATAGCTAGATAACTCAAGTACAGATCTAAGGACATTCTACATGTTAATAGTCATCCAATAATATTGTCTACTGTGCACATCACATTCATTTCCCTAATTGTCCTAAAGAATGTTTTATACGAGGGAGACCTAAAAAAACCCAGAACTTATTTATAAAAAATTGCATATTCTTACGTATTTAAATTTTAGTCACCTTCAAAGTACCCTCCGTTTGATGCAATACACCTGTGGAGATGCTTTTTCCACTGCTCAAAACAGTGAACTCCTATTTTGAAGCCTTTTAGTGCTGCTGCCATTTTTTGTTTCACCTCTTCCACATTGACAAAATGTTTCCCAGCCTTTGCTTTGTTAAATTCTGGTGTGTCCGTGTGGCTCTTTGAGCTGTGGCCACCATTTTCCTAGCTTTGGCCCCCTCCCTTACCTTGGGGAGGGGAATCTCTAATTTACTTTCTAAATAAATTGTATTTTCCAATCTAACTTCTGTGCACTTCTTTGCCTCTTTCGCATGGCACAGGATCACAGACAAGACACCTCCCCATCAGGCCTGACCTAACATTTTGGAGACACCTACTGGAATTTTTTTTTTTTTTTCCCTGAGTCAGAGTCTCCCTCTGTCACCCAGGCTAGAGTGCAGTGGCACGCTCACGGCCACCACAGCCTCGACCTGCTGGACTCAGGTGATACTTCTGCCTCAGCCTTCCAAGTAGCTGGAACTACAGGCACACACCACCACACCCAGCTAATTTTTTAATTTATTGTAGATGTGAGTTCCCGCCAAATTGCCCAGGCTGGTCTTAAATCCGTGGGCTCAGGCAATCCTCTCATCTTGACCTCCCAAAGTGCTGGGATTATAGGCGTGAGCCACTGCACCCGGCTTCTACTGAGATTTTTAACCTAACAAATATTTATTGCCCATTAAAAAAAAGTTTCCTTCTGAGGACTTTTTTCATATGGGGAAACAAAATGTCACTCAGGATGAGATCGGGTGAATAGGGAGCGTGGGGAACAGGGGTCATGCCATTTTTGGTCAAAAACTGCTGAACACTCAGTGCAGTGTGGGCAGTTGCACTTGTAAATCACCCATCATGAAATGGGCAAATGCGCTGAAAGAATCTCCCCCCCAAAATTCACTGAAGCCGAACATAGCATCTCACAATAATGCTAACTGTTACACTGATGCTGATGGGTTCTTAGAGCACTCATCTAGTGGGAGAAGCCTGTATTACAAGGGTCCCGACCTTCAAAAGATAATTCTGGGTTTGTTTTGGGTCCCCCCTTGTGGGTTTGTTTGGATTTTTGTTTTTGGATATTTTTATTTATGTCCAGAATCCAAAGTTCACTCACTGAATATGTTAAATCTCTTTAGTTGCTTTTAATCTAAAAGGGCTCCAAATAGACATTTTAGGTCTCCTTGTTTTCATCTTAGAATAATTATAGTTTAGCTGGGCTCGGTGGCTCAGCCTGTAATCCCACACCTTGGGAAGCTGAGGTGAGTGAATTACCTGAGCCCGTGGGTTCAAGACCCGCCTGGGCAACTTGGTAAGACCTCATCTCTACAATAAATCAAAAAAAATTAGCCGGGCGTGGTAGCATGTGCCTGTAATTCCAGCTACTTGGAAGGCTGAGGTGGAAGGATCGCCGGAGTCCCAGCAGGTCGAGGCTGCGGTGGCCGGGAGTGGCCACTGCACTCCAGTCGGTGACAGAGTGAGGCTCCAACTCAAAAATAATAATAATAATAATAATTATAGTTTACGCTGTTTTATAAGTTGTATATGTCATAACATAGAGGAGACTCAGCACGAAATTGTAATTCCACAGAGGCAGGGCATTTCTGTCTTTTTTGCTGGCTCCCCAGCCCTTGGAATGATGTCTTACATATAATAGGCGCTCAATGGATGCTTGAATGAATAAATGAATGAGTGAACATAGCACCTAGCTAACTAACAAGTGGGGAAGGTAACATCTGCCATACCACAGTTTCCAAGTATTTGATAACCTATTTGACTTCTCTCCTTGGGTGTCAACTGGGCGTCTAGAATTCTCTTTCATACTCCACATGCAATAAAAATGGGTCTAGATTCTGGCCACTCTTCACCTACCACTCCCTCCCTAGTTCAAGTTAGCCTCTTATCTGGTCTCCTGGCTCCTGCTCTTGCCTGCCTCTCACCCCCTTTTAGACAAATCTCAACATGGCAGCCAGAGCAATCCTTTTCAAAACGAAAGTTACATCAAGTCACTTTTCTGTTCAAAACCCTGAACTCCAGTGGATTCCCAATGGTGCCAGTAAAAAAAAGGATTCGTCCACCTGATGAGTAACAAACGACTCCACAAGAATGCAGGTTTTGATCAATAGGGGTGTTATTACTCGGAGTGCTCCCCAAAGCAGTGTCTCCCTGGGGGAAAAGCACGACAGGGGTGTTTTAGGGGACGATGGAGAGGGAAGAGGAGGGGTCTGGATGGTGCAGATGCAGTGAGTCGTGTGCCAGCACACAGATCCCATGTCCTGGTAATGAAGCTACAGTTCCTCTCAGGGTGGAAACATCAACCTGGACATGGGGATGGTTCACCTGGGGTCACCTAGAAGTTGCTGGAGTCTGTCAAGGCCTGGTTGTAACTGGCTAGGTGACCGCATTCCACATAGGGCTGAAAGGCAGGAGGCTGTAAAACAGGCTGATGGCTCGAGTTGGTTAAATTCCTGTCATTCCTGAAGACCCTGTCTGCCTACACCATCTCACTCAGAGTAAGACCCAAAGGGCTTCCAACAGCCTAAAATCCAGCCCACGGTACAGACCTGTCCTGAGGGCCTTTCTATATCTGCTGCTCTTGTAAGGACAGCAAACACCACTGCCATTCTCAAGGGCCCAGCTGGGTCTGAGAATTAAATTGACATAAGATAGATGGATAGGGTCTGGTGTGGTGGCTCAGCCTGCAATCCCAGCACTTTGGGAGACAGAGGCAAGTGGATTGCCTGAGCCTGCGGGTTCGAGTCCAGCCCCGGCTACTTGGTGAGACCTTGTGTCTACAGTAAAATAAAAAATAGCCAGATGTGGTAGCGCACACCTGTAGATCCAGCTACTTGGAAGGCTGAGGCAGAAGGATCGCTGGAGCCCAGCGGGTCGACGCTGGGGTGGCTGTGAGCATGGCATTTGCACTCAAGCCTGGGCGACAGTGAGACTCCAACTCAATAAATAAATAAATAAAAGACAGATGAACAGGAGAAAAGCATACAATTTGACTTAATACAAGCTTTATGTGCATGGGATGCCTCGTAAGGAAAGAAGCAGGTAGTTATACACTGAATTGGAAAAAATAGTAAGTTGTGAGGAAGCAACTGATTATGAGGGAAGGCTTAGAGGATGGGTTGTTTTTTTTTTTAACAAGGTCTTTTGGTCTCACTTTCCTGTCCTTGAAGAAAAGGATGTTTTTCTTGTAGTTTAAGAAGAACATCTTTCACATGGGAATTTCATCTCCTGCTTTTAAAAAACAGCACAGCCGGGCGTGGTAGCTCACACCTGTAATCCCAGCACTTTGAGAGGTGGAGGCGAGAGGATTGCCTGAGCTCAGGGGTTTGAGACCTGCCTGAGCAACATGGCAAGACTTCATCTCTGCAATTGAAAGAAGTTAGGCACCAGTGATAACTCCACACCCGTTTAAGGCCAAGAGATTTATTAAAGCAGCGGCTACAAGGGAAAAGGGAAAGGGTCTGTGGCCACGGGATTGGGGGGAGGGAGGGAGGGAGAGAGAGAGAGAGAGAGAGAGGGGAGAGAGAGAGAGAGAGAGAGAGAGAGAGAGAGAGAGAGAGAGAGAGACACACTGCGGGGGGAAGAGAGCAAGAGAGTGTGAGAGAGAGAGTAGCGGCTGGGGGGGGGAGAGAGAGAGCAAGAGAGAGTTATGCAGGGGGAGGGGTGTATTTATGGGCTTGACAGGGTCTGGCCAGTGTCGTGTTTGGGTTTTATTGGAGGAGACTATAAGGTAGTATTCCTATAGGGAGAAGTTATTCAAGCACAGGTTTAAACTTCGCTGTGCGCGGGAAAAGCCGGAGCTTAGGGCCTTTGTTGTCTTGCGTGGCAGCACCATCTTGGGGACGCCCTTCTGACTGTTCTCTGCGCCCTTCAACAATAAATAAAAAAATTAGCTGGGTATGGTGGCACATGCCTGTAGTTCCAGCTACTTTGGAGGCTTAGGTGGAAGGATGGCCTGAGTCCAGCAGGTCGAGTCTGTGGTGGCCGTGAGCAGCGTGCCACTGCACTCCAGCCTGAGCGACAGAGTGAGACTCTGACTCAAAAAATAATAAGTAAGTAAATAAATAAATAACAGCACAAAGGACAGAGCGATTTTTCTTGTATCTGCTGTTTTTCAAGTGCCCTCAATTTAAATAGTAAATATGTGAAAATGGCATATTTTTAACTACTTCACCCTATACTAAATTTTTTGTGTATGAAGATAATACTCATTTAGAACATTTAAACAATGCCATAGGTAGAAAAAAAGCAGAAGTCATACACAGTATAGTACAACCATCATATGCATATTCCTGACACCTTTAAAAACCTTTTCTTTAAGTGTACTTTTCACTTTTTGTAGAGACTAGGGTCTTACTATGTTACCCAGGCTGATCTTGAACTCCTGGCCTTAACTCCCACCTCAGCCTCCTGAAGTGCTAGGATTATAGGCGTGGGCTACCCGCCCAGCCCTGACA
The DNA here is from genome assembly GCA_027257055.1 of Cephalopachus bancanus. Lineage (NCBI taxonomy): Eukaryota > Metazoa > Chordata > Mammalia > Primates > Tarsiidae > Cephalopachus > Cephalopachus bancanus. The sequence goes on along the minus strand of JAPVLO010000097.1, from coordinate 9,703,692 downwards.
TTTTTTAATACACACATATACGTGCAATACAAATACAAAAAGAAACATGCATTCAATCATAAAATATTTATGAAAAAACAAGTTGACTGGGTTCAGTGGCTCAAGCCTGTAATCCCAGCACTTTGGGAGGCCCGAGGTGAGGGGATTGCCTGAGCCCACAGGTTCGAGACCAGCCTGGGCAACTTGGTGACACCTCATCTCTACAAGATGTGGTAGCACGTGTCCATAGTTCCTGCTACTTGGAAGGCTGAGGTGGAAGGATCAACTGAGCCCAGCAGGTCAACACTGGAGTGGCCGTGAATGTACCACTGCACTCCAGCCTGGGCAATGGAGTGAGACTCCAACTCAAAAAAAAAAAAAAAGAAAAAGCAAGTTATAAAACAGTAATATATATAGTCAACATTTGCCAGCATATACAGGAAAACACGCTTAAAAAAAAAAGTTATCTATCTATTTATTTTGAGTCAGAGTCTTACTCTGTCACGCAGGCTGGAGTGTAGTGGCACGTGCATAGCCACTGCAGACTTAACCTGCTGGGCTTAGACAATCCTTCTGCCTCAGTCTTCCAAGTAGTTTTGGAACCATAGGTGTGTGCCACCACACTTGGCTAATTTTATGATTTATTGTAGAGACAAAGTCTCACCATGTTACCCAGGCTCGTCTAATACCTGTAATTCCAGTACTTTGGAAGGTGGAGGTGAGAGGATTGCCTGAGCTCGGGTTCGAGACCAGCCTGGGCAACTTGAAAGACTTAGTCTCTGCAATGAATTAAAAAAAAAAAAAAATAGCTGGGCATGGTGGTGCACGCCTATAGTTCCAGCTACTTGGAAGGCTGAGGCAGAAGGACTGCCTGAGCCCAGCAGGTTGAGGCTGCGGTGGCTGTGAGCATGCTACTACACTCTCTCCTGGGAAACAGAGTGAGACTCCAACTCAAAAAACAAACAAACAAAAAAACCAAACAACAAAATAACCAAAACTAGCTACTTTTATAAAAATTATTCCTGCTCACTTTCAAACTAAAATGAATTTAGAAAGTTCAAAGAAGAAAGTAAAAGTCACCTGGAAAGCTGCCAAGTTTTGGTACATATGCCTTCTAACATCTGTTGTGTAGACTGACGAGATTATAAAATAAAAATAAAAACAAACAAAACTCAGAAAAACAGAAAGGCTGATGTGTCATTTTTAGGTTTTAGAAACTATCAGAAGCAGCGTCTAAGCTTCCACAGGAAGAGGAAAACAAGTGGCTGATTTCAACACCAGGAGTTACACTGAGCTTTTGGTGGCTCTGGCAAACAGGCAGACAGTCAACTAAGGAGCAAGAAGGAAAGAAATGTGTGAATGCACTCCTTATTCGGGGGCAGGCAGGGCAGGTAGGTGACCCCAGGCCCATCAAGGGCTGGGCTGACTTGGGGCTGCACTTCCATTTCCCCCCACCTATGTTAGTTTCTCTACTCCTAGGGAGGAATCTCTTCCAGGACCCCAGGACTGCATCTCAGCAGGCTCTGCACCCAATTGTTATCAGCTCAACATTGAATGTATCTAAAAAAAGTTTTCTCAGCTTCATACCTTTCCCTTTCTGCTCGGCATGTCAGTATCTCAGCCATCATTTTCTTTTTTAAAAAAATATTTTTATTGCCTGAGCCCGCGGGCTCGTGATCCGCCTGGGCAACTTGGCGAGACCTCATCTCTACAATAAATCAAAAAATTAGCCGGGTGTGGTAGCGCATGCCTGTAGTTCCAGCTCCTTGGAAGGCTGAGGCGGAAAGATCACCGGAGCCCAACAGGTCGAGGCTGCGGTGGCCAGGAGCGGCCACTGCACTCCAGTGTGAGCAACAGAGTGAGACTCCAACTCAAAAAAAAAAAAAAATCTTTATTATAATTTATTTTCTTTTTTATAAGATGGAGTCTCACTATGTTGCCCAGGCTGGTCTTGAACTCTTGGGTTCAAGTGATCCTCCCACCTTGGCCTCCCAAAATGTAGGGATTACAGGTGTGAGCAACCATACCTGGCCATCTATCACTTTCAAAGCAGCAAATTCATTGTGGAGCAAGGTGGCCACAAATGTCAGGCTCCCCACTCTGCAAGCTTTCTTCTCTCCAGGACCATGGCCTTCTCTGGTTCTAGAAGAACTGCTTTTACAGTGAATGAAAACAAACATCCTAATTAATTTGCTGGTTTGAATTTTACAACTGGCTAAATAGTGGTTCTCGTGTTTGTCTGTGAACAGATGTCAATCTAGCTGCAAATGATCACTTTAGGGGGTTTACTAAAAATACAAATTCCCAAGCCAAGAGGTCAGGAATAGGACCTGGAATCTGCATTCTCTTTTTCTTTCTTTTTTTGGAAAGAGCGAGGGAGAGATTTGGAGAAAGAGAAATAGATTTGGAGAAAGGACAGAGATTTTGAGAAAAAGATTGGGAGAAAAAGAGACAGAAATCTGCATTCTAAGAAACAGCACTTCTGATACTAAAGTATAAGGGGGGAAAAAAAAGAAAAGCACGAGTAACCCTGAAATTAAATGAAAAAAAGCCCATTACTAGGTATCAACCCAATATTTATTTCCATCTTCTTCCCTGTTAAAAACTCCAATTTTCTACAGGGCATGATGTACTCAGCTACAAACTCCATTTCCCAAACTTCCTTGAAACTACTGTGGCTATCAGGCATAATTTTGACCAATAAGATGTAAGCAGAGAGCCTCTGGGAAATTCCTTTGCTTCCCCCCCTCTCCCCACCCCCGTCACTCCCCTTCCTGTCTGGGGACTGTAGGCCCATATTAGAGGCACGCAGCCATCTTGCAACCACATGGTGACAAGCATGAAGGTGGAAATCACATCCTGAGGATGGATGGCTAAGTGGAAAGAAAGAGAGAGTATGGGTCTCTGAGGCATCATGGAGCCTCATTACCAGGCTTAGATGGATTACCCTGACTTCTTGTTCCTTGAGAAAATTAAAGCCCTATGTGGTTGTTGCTGTCAGTTGGGCACCTTTGCAGTAACTTTCAGCCAAATATACTTCTAATGGATACAACAGCTGGACAATCAAGACATGGAATAAGAAATGAAAGAACTCTTTGTAGAATGTCTGCAAAACAATGTGGAGCACATTTTATGAACGATATACTTTTTTAAATAAACAAGTGATCAGCAATAAATATTAGCTTCATTTCAAGTGAGTCCCAAACAAACTGTACAATTAACAAAAACCTGGAAGAGCTTAAAGATAAAATAAAGGCATGATCTCTTCTGTTAAAAAATGAAAGGCAATAACAAATTGCAGAAAAGCAAACAAAAGGCTTGTCTTAGTTTGTTTTCTGTTGTTATCAGGATACCATATACTGGGTAATTTTTTTTTTTTTTTGAGTTGGAGTCTCACTCTGTCGCCCAGACTGGAGTACAGTGGCTGCTCCCGGCCACCGCAGCCTCGACCTGCTGGGCTCCGGCGATCCTTCCGCCTCAGCCTTTCAATTAGCTGGAACTACAGGTGCATGCTACCACACCTGGCTAATTTTTGATTTATTGTAGAGATGAGGTCTCGCCAAGTTGCCCAGGCAGGTCTCGAACCCACGGGCTCAGGCAATCCATTCACCTCAGCCTCCCAAAGCACGGGATCACAGGCTGAGCCACCGAGCCCAGCTATACTGGGTAATTTTTAAAGAAAAGAAATGTATTGACCTGCTCCACTTACACCAAGCAACCCAGCCCAGGGCAGGCACGGGCTGGAGTGCAGACATCAGCCTCCCGGATTTTCTCCAGAAAGGAAAGCGCTTCCACCTAGGGTCAAGCAAGTCACAGGCAACCCCAGCTCTCACCTCACCCCCCACCACCACTCCCATGCCCTACCACTTTCCCCCACCTCCCCCCGACTTGAGGGCATGAGCACTGCCCCCTGATCTTTGAATCCAGCGCCCGCCAGGGAGAGGCAAGTCCACGTGGGTCCCACACCTCCGCCCCCCCACTCCCAGGCTCTAGGCCCAGAGGTTGTGACAGCCGCGGTCCTCACCCCCCGCCCCACTCCACGGCCCAGGCAAAAAAAAGAAAAGAAATATATTTCTTGCAGTTCTGAAGGAGTTCTGAAGGCTGGAAAGACCAGCAGCATGGCACTGGCATCTGGTGAGGGCCTTTTTGTGGTGTCATCACATGGCAAAGGCCATGACATGGTAAGAGGACAAGAGTGCATGACAGCTCAGGTCTTTCATCCCTTTATAAGGCCACCAGTCCCAGCATGGGAACCCTTCCTGGGTGGCCTCATCTAATCTTAATTGCCTTCCAAAGGCTCCACCTCCAAATACCAACATATACATTTGGGGATTAAGTATCTAACATACAAAATTTGGGGAAATGGTCAAGCCATAGAAGGCTGTATTACACAGTCAGCTTTTAGTAGAAGCAAACCAAAATACGCATGATATTTGAGCAAATGGTAGAAAATTTTGACCTTGACACTTGGGATATTCTCTTTCAAATGGCCAAGTTTAGTGACCAAAGGTTACATTTATCTTTCTAAAAGCTCATTCTACACGATTCTATAGTGAATATTCATAATACTGTTTAAAATAATAGTGTTTTTTAGGTGGTGTCATAACCACCTATGGTGGCTCAGCCTGTAATCCCAGTACTTTGGGAGGCCGAGGAGAGTGGATTGCCTGAGCCCACAAGTTCGAGACCCACCCAGGCAACTTGGTGAGACCTTGTCTCTATAATAAATAAAAAATTAGCCAGGTGCGGTAGCGCGCACCTGTAGCTCTGGCTATTTGGAAGGCTGAGGCGGGAGGATCGCCAGAGCCCAGCAGGTCGAGGCTGGGGTGGCTGGGAGAGTGCCACTGCATTCCAGCCTGGGCAACAGAGTGAGACTCCAACTCAAAAATAAATAAACAAATACAATAAAATAGTAGTGTTTTAAACACTATTTCTAAGAGCCAGCAAAATAAAAAGAAAAAATTCAATATTTATTACGTTTTTAAAAAAGAGATGGGAAGTCAGGCTTGGTGGCTCAGCCTGTAATCCCGCACCTTTGGGAGGCTGAGGTGAGTGGATTGCCTGAGCCCGCGGGTTCGAGACCTCCCCGGGCAACTTGGTGAGACCTCATCTCTACAATAAATTAAAAAATTAGCCGGGGCGTGGTAGTGTGCACCTGTAGTTCCAGCTACTTGGAAGGCTGAGGCAGAAGGATTGCCAGAGCCCAGCAAGTCGAGGCTGTGGTGGCCAGGAGCGGCCACTGCACTCCAGTCTGGGCGACAGAGTGAGACTCCAACTCAAAAAAGAATAAAAGGGGGGGGAGATGGAGTTTTGCTATGTTGTCCAGGCTGGTCTCCAACTTCTGGGCTCCAGCAATTCTCCTGCCTCAGCCTCCTGAATACCTGGGATGACAGGTGCACAACTGCATCTAGCTTTAATTTTTCAAATTTTAGAGTTTATTGTTGACAAGTCATTGAATTTATACTTATATAATATAAATCCCCTAAACCTTAACAATGTGTTTTAGTCAGAGTTCTCTAAAGAGAATACACACACACACACACACACACACACACACACACACACACACACACACGCATGTGTGTATATATATGTAAAATATAATGATATACAGTATATATTTCATAGGCCAGGTGTGGTGGCTCACTCCTGTAATCCCAACATTTTGAAAAGCTAAGGTGGGAGAGTTGTTAAGCCCAGGAGTTTGAGGCCAGCCTGGGTAACATAGCAAGACCTTGTCTCTAGAAAATAATAAAACAATTAGCCAGGTATGGTGGTGCACACCTATAGTCTCAGCTACTTTGGAGGCTGAGGCAAAAGAATCACCGAGCCCAGGGTGTCAAGACTTTGGTGAGCCATGATTGTGCCTTACTGCACTCTACCCTGGACCACAGAATAAAACCCTGACTCAAAAAATAAATAAATAAAAAATAACACACACACACCCCCCACACACACGCATACACATAAATCATAAAGAATTGGCTCACATGATTATGGAGGCTGGCAAATTCCAAGATCTTCAGTGAGTTGGTAAGCTGGAGACTCAGTAAGTTCAGTTTTAGTCCAATTCCAAAGGCCTGAGACCCAGGAGAGCCAATGGTATAGTTCCAATTCAAAGGCCAGCATGCAAAGGCCCAGGAACATTTCAGTTTGACTCTAAAGGCAGGGAAAAAACCCGTGTCTGGGTTCAAAGGTTGTCAAGAAGGAAGAATTCTCTAGTCCTTGGGGGAGGGTCAGCCTTTTGTATTCTAGTCAAGCCTTCAACTGGTTGGATGAGGCCCACCCACTTTAGGGAGGACAATCCGCTTTACCCAGTTCATTAATTTAAATGTTAATCTCATCCAAAAGCACCCTGGCAGAAAAATCTAGACTAGTGTCTGACCAACAATTTGGACACTTTGTGCCCCAGTCAAGCTGACACATAAAAGTAACCACCATACAATGTAAAGGTAAGTTGGGAGTCCAGGAGGAAAGGGAGGAGGGCAGACAGTGTCAGTCCCCTCATCTCCCCATTTTATGTAATAGAAAGTCACCAGAAACATCCTCCCACTGATGGATACAAAACAGAGGTCAACATACATAAAGTTATGTGAGCAAACACTAGAATGAAAACTATGATGAAAAGTGAGAGATGCGACAGGAGGGGAGAAGAGGTGAGAGGCGGGTCAAGGTGCTCAACTCTTCCTCTTATTTTTCACATCAGGGAACGATAAATACTACCCGAAGCTGATAAAACAAGTATATGAGAGGCATGCTGTGACCATCAGTGCTAGAAATAGAAATTGGTAACAGTGGTTTCTTGTGAGTTGTGGCACTGAGACTTGATTGTGGAGGAAGGAGAGATTATTTTTCACTTGATATCTTTCTGTATTATTGGAATTGTTTTAACCCACACACATGCAGTTCTTTTATAATTACAATACAGCATGATTTTATTTTATTTTTAACTCTTTGGATTCTAACAACTAGCTGGCTTGGACAGCCACTGCGCTAGACAGTCTCTGGAAATGTCATTTCCTGTAAGCTTCTTCTGCAGCAGAGTCATGGACAGGGGTAAGATGCCTACTGGTCCTCAGTGAATTTCACGGTAAAAAAGATGTTTAGAAAATGTTGGCTTAAATGGTCTTCCAAAACAACTGCATACCATTAAAAGAACAATGCTTTGAGATTGCTTAATAAATCACTTTAAAAATGCAACTTTTAATTTCTATTAAAAGTGAATTTTAGCCGGGCTCGGTGGCTCAGCCTATAATCCCGCGCCTTTGGGAGGCTGAGATGAGTGGATTGCCTGATCCTGCGGGTTCGAGACCCGCCTGGGCAGCGAGACCTCATCTCTACAATAAATCAAAAAATCAGCCGGGCATGGTAGCGCATGCCTGTAATTCCGGCTACTCGGAAGGCTGAGGTGGAAGGATCGCCAGAGCCCAGCAAGCGAGGCTGCGGTGGCCGGGAGCAGCCACTGCACTCCAGTCTGGGCGACTGAGTGAGACTCCAACTCAAAAAAAAATAAAATAAAATAAAAGTGAATTTTAAATGTTAAGCATTCGGATTATTCTGATTTGTATTTTGAATTTTATTTTTCTCTGAAAACCAATCAAGAGCAGAGAAAAGCATGCCAGCTATGTAAAGAAACCAAGACAGAGGTAAAGCTTTGCCTCCTTCCTTCAATTTAATGTTTAAAGAAGCAGCCGGAGCATGATCTGCTACAGAAATAACAGAAATGAGGAAGAAACTATCTGCAAAGGAAATCCACAGAAAGAACTTTCTGAGATCAGAAACATTTATGAGGCCAGGTGGGGACATGATACAAAGAAAATGCTCATCTAATTCAAATTCTGGCCTGTCATTCATGGTAACGCCCGCACTGATGTTAGGCACCTGAAAAGGTGAGTTGTGGCAACATTTGGACTCAATTAAGAACATTAAGGCCAGGCGCGGTGGCTCAGCCTGCAGTCCCAGCATTTTGGGAGGCCGAGGCAAGAGGATTGCCTGAGCCCAAGCATTCGAGACCAGCCTGGGCAATTTAGCAAGACCTCGTCTCTACAATAAATCAAAAAACTAGCCAGGTGTGGTGGCCTGTGGTTCCAGCTACTTGGAAGGTTGTGGCGCAAGGATCGCCTAAGCCCAGCAAGTGGAGGCTGTGGTGGCTGTGAGCATGCCACTGCACTCCAGCCTGGGCGACAAGAGACTCCAAAAAAAAAAAAAAGAAAGAAAAGAACATTAAGAGGCAGGGTGAACCGGGCTCGGTGGCTCAGCCTGTAATCCCGCGTCTTGGGAGGCTGAGGTGAGTGGATTGCCTGAGCCCGTGGGTTCGAGACCCACCTGGGCAACTTGGCGAGATCTCACCTCTACAATAAATCAAAAAAATTAGCTGAGGCGGAAGGATCGCCGGAGCCCAGCAGGTCGAGGCTGCAGTGGCCGGGAGCGGCCACTGCACTCCAGTCTGGGCAACTGAGTCAGACTCCAACTCAAAACAAAACAACAACAACAACAACAACAAAATTAGCTGGGCACGGTGGTGCATACCTGTGGTTCCAGCTACGTGGAAGGCTGAAGTGGAAGAATTGCCTAAGCCAAGCAGGTTGACGACAGAGTGGGCGACAGAGTGAGACTCCAACTCAGAAAAAAAAAAAAAAAAAGAACATTAAGAGTTCTCGAATGACTACAGGTCCATTTTCAAGGGGCATTTTCAGAATTTTGCTGTTTATCAATGAAAAGGTCATGTTTTAAATTTTGGAAGAACAGGGAATCTCTATGGGCCTCAGGCAAATAATTCTGTCTTTAATGCAGAAAAAAACCATTTACAACAGAAAGAGATAGCTCGTGCAGGAGCAAAGACTTTGTTCTGGATTCTTAAATTTTGTGGGGTCTGCAGTGGCTTCAAGGTGTTTCAGCCTCTCCCGGGCTCACAGATACCATCAAGGTCACTGTAGCCAGGGCCTCTTGCCCACGGCTGATGTATTCATCTCCTTAGGCTGTCACAGCAACATAAACCACAGGCTGGATGACTTTCTTACCGCATCGGACCCTGGAAGTCCTAGGTCCAGGCGAGGCCGTTGGTTTCTTCTGAGCCTTCTGTTCCAGGCCTGTAGATGGCGCCCTCTTGCCGTGTCTTCACGTGAGTCGCCCCTCAGTCTATGCATCCTAATCGCTTTTTTAAAGACACTGGTCATATTGGATTAGGGCCCACCCATGTGATCTCATTTTACATTAATTACCTATTTTATTTCATTTCATTTCATTTTGTTTTTTGAGTCAGAGTCTCACTCTGTCGCCCAGGCTGGAGTGCAGTGGCACCATCAAAGCTCACCACAGCCTCCGCTTGCTGAGCTCAGGTGATCCTTCCACCTTAGCCTCATGGGTAGCTGGGACTACAGGAATGCACTACCAGCCTGGCGAATTTTTTTGGCTATTTTATAGAGAGGAGATCTCACTATTTGCTTAGGCTCTTCTTGAACTTCTGGACTCAAGCAATCCTTCTGCCTTGGCCTCCCAAAGTGCTGAGATTATAGGTGTGGGTCACCACTCTCAACCATTAATTAGCACTTTAAAGGTTCTATCTCCAAATACAGACACAGCTTGAAGTACTGGGGGTGAGAACCCTAACCTTTGAATTTTAGGGGGACAGGATTCAGTCCATAACATCCCAGCAGATCTTTTTTTTTTTTTTTTGAGTTGGAGTCTCACTCTGTCATCCAGACTAGAGTGCAGTGGCCGCTCCCGGCCACTGCAGCCTCGACCTGCTGAGCTCCGGCGATCCTTCCGCCTCAGCCTTCCAAGTAGCTGGAACTACAGGGGCGCACTACCACGCCTGGCTAATTTTTTGATTTATTGTAGAGATGAGGTCTCACCAAGTTGTCCAGGCAGGTCTCGAACCCACGGGCTCAGTCAATCCACTCAGCCTCCCAAGGTGCAGGACTACAGGCTGAGCCACCGAGCCCGGCTCATCCCAGCAGATCTTAAGGCTGCTTGTAGACCAGGGCAAATTGCACAAAAATCAAGCCTGACTCTTAGGACCAAAAATACCAGCCAAAGTCAGATGCTCAGTGTCAAAAAAAAGGCAACAATCCAGGCATGGTGGTTCATACCTGTAATCCCAGCATTTGGGAGGCAGAGGCGAGAGGACTGCCTGAGCCCTGGGGTTTGAGACCAGGCTGGACAACTTGGTGAGATCTTATCTCTACAATAAATCAAATATTAGCCAGGTGGGGTGGTGCACACCTGTAGTTCCAGTTACTTGGAAGGCTGAGATGAAAGAATCACCTGAACCCAGCAAGTTGAGGCTATGGTGGCCATGACTGTGCCACTGCACTCCAGTCTGGGCGACAGAGTGAGACTCCGACTCCCCTCCCCCCCAAAAAAGAAGAAACAAAGAGTAGAATTTCAAACAGGTATTTCCACACCCATGTTCATAGCAGTATTATTCACAATAGCCAGGTGGTGGAAACAACCCAAATGCCCATCCACGGAGGGGAGACCAAAAAACCCCCTGGAATTTATTTATAAAAAAATGTGTATTTTTACATGTTTACGCTTCAGTCACTTTCAAATTATTGTTTGATGCAATACATCTATCAAGATGCTTTTTCCACTGCTCAAAACAGTTTTTGAACTCATAAATTTTGATGCCTTTTAGTGCTTCTGCCATTTGTTTCACCTCTTCCACATCAGTAAAACGTTTTCCTTTGAGGATTTTTTTCATTTAGGAAACAACAAAAAAAGCTTGAGGTGAGATCAGGTGAGGGTGGGGTGGAGCATGCCAATTTTGGTCAAAAACTGGTCAACACTCAGTGTGGCATGGGCAGGTGCGTTGTCCTGGTGGGAGAACCAGTCACCTGTTTGCCACACAAAATGCAGTCTCTTACGACAATGCTAGCTGGTACACTGATGCTGATGGGTTCCTTGAACACTCACCTAGCAAGGGAAGCTGGTACTTCCTGGGGCTCGCCCCCCAAAAAATAATTCCAGTTTTTTTGGTGTTCCCCTTCATATATACAGTGGAATGTTATTCAGTCTTAATAAAGGAAGGAAATCTTGACACACATTTCTTGGATGAAGCTTGAGGACATTGTGATAAGTGGAAGAAGCCAAATACAAAAGGACAAACCCTTTAAAATTCCACTTATAGTGAAGCACCTATAGTAGTTACATTCCAGGACAAGAAGTCGAGTTTCAGGTTTGCAAGATGAAAAAGTCTTGGAGATCTGATTCACAATAGCATGGGTTACTTACAAGGATTAAAAAGATACATTTTATGTCTGTGTGTTTTAACCAAATAAAAACAAGCTGTTGACCCACAATCTAGTTTTCCCTGTTACTGCGAAGGAGTGAAGGCCGGGTCATTCCAAAATATGTCAGGTTGGTGTACGATTTCAAGTTGAAAATATTGGAGAAATTAAGTTTCAGAAAGGGCTGGCTGGCCTGCCTCCCTGCATGCAGCAAGCCACAAAGACTCCTATGGGAGGGATACCCTCCCTCTACCAGAGCCAGAAAATAGCCCACACCCCCAGAGACCCGGCTTTGGGGACTTCAATGGACCTGAATAAATAATCTTACCCCCCCCAAAACAAAACCAGAAAACTCTTCCCATAACTTCCACTAGTGTTACACGCTCCCCCCATATATCTCCTAGTGACTCTCCCAGAAATTTACTATCCTTAGCTAGATCTTCTTTGAACTGTCATTTCTTTTCAAATTTATCGTTTTGTCTAAAAAGTATAAAAGCTATGCTCTGGCCACTTCTTTGACTTCATTCTCTCGTGAAGATCCCGTGTCCACGCAAGACGAATAAAACTTGCACGCTTTCCTCTTGTCGACCCGCCTGTGTCAACTCGGTTTCTAGATCCAGCCAAAGCCCGCAGAAGCGCTGGGGGCTTGGAGAGGGTCCCAGGCTCCCCGCCACGTGCTCACAGCAGGAGGGAGCCCCGGCCCTGGCGGCGCCCAGGAGACCCCGGCACGAGCCTTTCCTAGGCCCGGAGCAGTCCCGTCCCACAAGGGCGCCCGCCCGGCTGCAAACCCCCCGGGACCCGCCGAGAAAGGGGCGAGCCGACCCTGCGCAGGGACCAGGGATGGGGCGAGTTCCGCGCCGCCGCCACCAGCCCGCGCAGCACCCCGCGGACTTCCGGGTCACGCCGCCGCGCGCCGGCCTTCGGGGAAAGAAAGGGGCGGAGGCTCGCGGCGGGCGGGGCCGGCTGCGTGTCGGCCGGTGGGCCCCACCGCGCCCGGACGTGGCCCGTTTAAGCGCGGAGGCCCGCGGGTCACGTGGCGCGCGGGGGTGGGGGCGTGGCACCAGGAAGCGGCCTCCGCGCCGGGCCGGACAGCCGCCGCCGCTGCCGCCGCCGCCCGGGCCAGACTTCCCCCCGCGCCCCCGCGCGCCCCGCGTCCGGCTCTGCTCGCCCCGCTTCACGCTGGCGGCCGCCCCCGGGGCCCCCGCCGCCGCCGCGGCGCCCGCCATGGGCGAGGAGGATTACTACCTGGAGCTGTGCGAGCGGCCGGTGCAGTTCGAGAAAGCGAACCCCGTCAATTGCGTCTTCTTCGATGAGGCCAACAAGCAGGTCCGGCCGGCCCGCGCCCCTCCGCGCGGCCCTGCCGGGGTCGTGGGCGCCGGAGGCCGGGTGCCGGCGCGACCAGGCCCGGGCCTCCCCTCCTGTCCCCGGGCGCTCGCTCCTTCCTCGTGGGGTGGGCTCCACCACGGCCAGGTGTCCCCGCAGGTGACCCTGGGAGGGACCCCCGAGCCGGCGTCACGGACGCGGTGACCCTGGGGCCGATGTTGTCCTCTGTTAGCACGCCGGTGTTTCCCAGGCGCCTTTTGTTGTTGTCTTTGTCGTTAGTTCCACTTGCAGTCGAGGGTTTCGACGTTCAATTTCCATTTTTCGTGGCATGTTGTACTTCAGTGCGCATCGGCGGCGCCAGTGCGCGAACCCGCCTTAAATCTTGCATCCTGGGGGTCCTGCCCGGTGTCGCACAGCGGGCCGCACCCGGACCTTGTGGTGTCTGTTCTTCTTGTGTCTGTTCTCCTGTTTGTTACAGTTCATGTGAACAGCCAAGCATGTGTACCTTGATACCTGCCGGGTTAGTTTAGGTGAACCAAGGGTGGAGCGTAGCGGAAATAATCACCTGTAGGTGGGTATATGAGCCTAGAACTTTCCAAATTTCAGGCTTTTAACATCGCTGCTTTTTCCTCCCAGGTTTTTGCTGTTCGCTCTGGTGGAGCTACTGGCGTGGTCGTTAAAGGTCCAGATGATAGGAATCCCATCTCGTTTAGGTAACGATATAGAGGCGTGTTTCAGTTTCAGCATGTAAGCAGAATGGTGTTGTTCTGACTCAAAAGGTTGTTTTCCACTTTTGTCATTGGCCTCCCCTAAGAGGTCTGCAGTGTATGTGCACACATGGATCCCCTGTCTGTAGGCAGAGGGAAGCAGACACCTGCAGTGCTATCTTGGTGGCACGTGCTAACACCTTCTGAGGGAGCAGTTGGTGTGGGAACCAGATACTTCCAAAGTAGGGCACCTACTTCCTGCCACTGGAAATTAGCAAGGCAGTGTGTTGATGTGCCCATTTCTGGCTTGTGAATGGGGAGGGCCTTCATTTCTTCCTTTAGCCCAGGTCTTTCCAGAGTGTTTCGTAGGTGGAGGAGATTCATTGCGTCTCATCTAATAATATAAGATCACGGCCTTTGCTGTGCTTAAGGTGACTTCATGGTCCCAGGTTACACAGTTGAACTGGTGTGATTGTCAATAGCCGTCCCTTTCAATTTTAGAACTTTAATACTTGTGATTACAAAAGGGGACAGTACATGTAGGCAGGCGCTCAGTTCAGGGGTGACTTTAAAAAGCAGCATTCCCATTGGCCTGTGTTCATGGGAAACTTTTTGAAGTAGAAAATGGATGGCCCTCTCTCTTTTGTGATCACATATTTGGCAAACACTGATTTCAGCCCCTGTGCTGGGCACCAGGCATGTGAGGGCATGGATTAGCCTGGTCCCTTTTGGAGAACTCATAAATGGAGTGCGGGAGACGAGTGAGTGGATAAATACTATTCACTGTGGTAAGTGCTATACTAGGGCTGTGTTCAGAGTGGGAAACCCTGGAGAGAGGTGACATTTTTCTTGGGATGGGCTAGGGAAGACTCCTGCCCAGGTGTGGGGAGGCCTTAGAGACGGGGCAAACTTTGAGCGAGGTTTTAAAGTATAAGTGGGGTGATTTCTAGATGGAGAAGAGTGTAGGCCTTCTAGTTAGAACACCAAGGGCAAGGGAGAGTGAGCGTGGTGTTTTAGGGAGCTCCAAGTCTGTGTAACTGAAAGTCAGTGTGCCTGTGGGGAAGGGAAAATGGTGGGGGTGTGGACACTGGCAGGGGCCAGCTTGACCTTACATATTTTCCTAAATAAGGGCTGTATTTATTTATTTATTTGAGTTGGAGTCTCAGTCTGTCGCCCAGGTTGGAGTGCAGTGGCACACTCATGGCCGCTGCAGCCTCGACCTGCTGGGCTTGGGCGATCCTTCTACCTCCGCCTTCCAAGTAGCTGGAACTACAGATGCACGCCACCATCCCTGGCTAGTTTTTGTGATTTATTGTAGAGAAGAGGTCTCACCAAGTTGCCCAGGCTGGTGCCAAACCCCTGAGCTCAGGCAATCCTCTCACCTCGGCTGGGATTACAGGCTGAGCCACTGTGTCCGGCCAGGGCTTTATTGTATTACTAAAAACTTGAAAATTTGTGGTGTGTGAGATGGTCATATCAGTGTTTGGAAAGCTCATGCTCTTCACAGCGTTGAGGCTGGGTTATCGGGAGGACATCAGCGTCAGAGAGACTGTTGAGAGACAGTAGCATCGTCTTAGCCAGGCCTGGTGAAAAACAGGGCTGCATCGGTGTGGACTGGTGTCGGGATGCTTGAGAATGTTGGTCTCTGGTAAGACTTGGGGGTCAGTTGGGTGCAGAAAATGAGAGCGAGCCCATGATGATCTAGATTTTGGGGCTCTGGATTTGAGAAGGAAGGTTCTGAATTTAACTTTTTCAAAAATGTTTTCTTTTTAAAAAGCAGCTTTGTTGATGCATAATTGGCTCACATATTTAACGTATGCATACACTTAATGTATGTAATATGATGAGTTGTGACATATGCATACACCTCTGAAACCATCACCACAATCAAGGTAATGACGTCTCCATACTCCCAACACTTTCCTCGTACCCCTTGGCAATCCATCCCATGAATTCAGTTTTTAAAAATTTTATTATTTTCATTTGTTTATTTAAAATTTTTCTTCATAGAGCTGGGGGTTTCACTATGTTGCACAGGCAGGTCCTGAACTCCTGGCCTCAATCGGTCCTCCCACCTCAGCCTCCCCAAGTGTTGAGATTACAGGCGTGAGCCACCATGCCCTGCCTGAATTCACTTTTCAACATCTATTTGAGGTGATCATGAGACACTGTAGTGGAGCTGTGTAGCACATTACAGTGGTCACACAGTGATTGGAAAATAAGATGCCAGAGCAGATACTTCTTTCTAGACACTTTGCTGTTAGAGAGATGGAGAGAGAAGGCAACAGACTGGAGAAGGTTATGGTGTGGGTGTGTAGTTATTTATGTCACAAATAATTCTGCGGTGACACATACATGTGTTCTTAATCCTTCAATCACTTGTTATCCATACTACTATAAATTCCTCCCAGCAAGGTGTTGCCAGTGACATTTTGTTGTTTGAAAAGTGGTCCTACTGATAGCTTCAGAAACAATTTTAATTTTTTTTTTTTTTTTGAGTTGGAGTCCCACTCTGTCACCCAGACTGGAGTGCAGAGGCCGCTCCCAGCTACCGTAGCCTTGACCTGCTGGCTCCAGCGATCCTTCCGCCTCAGCCTTCCAAGGAGCTGGAACTACAGGCGCATGCTACCATGCCCGGCTAATTTTTTTGATTTATTGTAGAGTTGAGGTCTCACCAAGTTGCCCAGGCGGGTTTCAAACCCGTGGGCTCAGGCAGTTCACTCACCTCAGCCTCCCAAGGCGCAGGATTACAGCCTGAGCCACCGAGCTGGCTAATTTTAATTTTAAATAGGGATTTGCTGCCTCTTGAATATTTAACTTGTCTTTTGTCTTCTCAATAAGTGATAGTAGCTTTAACTCTTGACATATTCTTTCTTCTTAAAGAATGGATGACAAAGGAGAAGTGAAGTGCATTAAGTTTTCCTTAGAAAATAAGATACTGGCTGTTCAGAGGACTTCAAAAACTGTGGTAAGACTATGTTTAAATATAGCATGAAGAAAAGGTCATTAGAAGTGCATAAGCAAAAGTGGAAATTGCAGAATTCCAGTGCTAAAGAAATATTTATTATTATTACTGTTGTGAAAGGGTTAGTTATGTAGCATTGTATTTGAGCCTTTAAAGATGAGAAAGACGTTGGAGTGGATAAATATGATTTTAGTTGGACATTTTGGACTTAATTTTTACTTTTTTTTTTAAGAGGCAAGGTCTTGCCATATTGCCTAGGTCGGCCTCAAACACCTAGGCTTCAGCAATCCTGCCTCAGCCTCCCTTAAAAGTTTTTAAAAAGTAATTTGGAACTTCATGCGTGTTTTATATTGCTTGATAGGTAGCAATATTGCTTATGTGAGGTACACAGAGGGTGCCAAAAAAGTATACACATTTTAAGAAAGGAAAAAAACATATTAAAATTATAATACTCGCCGGGCTCAGTGGCTCAGCCTGTAATCCCGCGCCTTGGGGAGGCGGAGGTGAGTGGATTGCCTGAGCCTGCGGGTTCGAGACCCGCCTGGGCAGTGAGACCTCATCTCTACAGTAAATCAAAAAATCAGCCGGGCGTGGTAGTGCATGCCTGTAATTCCGGCTACTCGGAAGGCTGAGGTGGAAGGATCACTGGAGCCCGGCAGGTCGAGGCTGCGGTGGCCGGGAGCGGCCACTGCCCTCCAGTCTGGGTGTCAGAGTGAGACTCCAACTAAAAAAAAAAAAAAAAAAAAATTATAATACTCAATATATACCAATAACAAAGGAAGAATACAAGTCACGTTTGACTTTTGCAATTACAAGACATGCTCAGAGTGGTTACCATCAGCATCCAGATACTTCTGATTATGGTGAACTAAAAGTAATACATAGATAACATCTCTTAAAATGTATGTATAATTTTCTGGTGCCTCTGGTATTTTTGGCTACTTTTTGAATTAGCCTTCTGAGCTCTTATTTCTTGATGCTAGATCTAATAGGATGCTAGATCTAATAGGAACAGATACTCAGAGTCGGAGCTGCCTGTTGGTATTTTAGCCCCTGAAAATATCTACCATTGCTATTTGTAAAGCAGAGCGAGGGCTGCTGGGAAAGGGGCCGACTCCTGTGCTGATTTCTTCTATCAGTATTAAGTGTTAACGTTTTGGGAAGCCTCTTATAAAGGGCAGCAACACGTTTCTCTGACATCAGCCATTTGAGGAATGAATTTTCAAAAGCAGTTTCTAAACTCTTATCTGACTATTTGGATGAATTTTTTATTTTAAATTGAATTATAAACCTGCTGTTATTAAGGAGGCAGATTATCCACACGGGTCTTTTTATCTTTGGGTTTGTCGGTTATTTTCCCATCTCCTTTTACATTTGCCCTTTTCATTTTATCTTGTAATAAGCCAAGGTAGGTTGGCACTGTGCTGCCCAGTCCAAATTTTTCTGTTTTTTTTTCTTTCAGGATTTTTGTAATTTTATCCCTGATAATTCTCAACTGGAATACACACAAGAGTGCAAGGTATGGACTGGCCAGTGCTGAGCCGGGCTGTGTTGGGGGCAGCGGAGGATCAGGGCCATGGGGGCACAAACTTGGGATCAGACCATGCCCAGAGCTGAGATCTGCCAGTGTTTGCTCTGTGATATTGGACGGTTTTCTAAGTTCTCAAACTTAGCCTGTTTCTTCATCTGTAAACTGGAGCTGGGGGATCAGGAGATGATGGGTTGTAACATGGATGGCATCAGTCCTTGATGGCTGTTGTGCTTCCTCGAAGGCTGGCAGTACATCTGGGTCTTAGCCCTGGGTCCCCTCACAGCCGTTTCCTATGGAGGTTTTTGGTGGAGTTCCCTCTCCCTTTTTTTTTTTGAGTCAGAGTTCCACTGTGTCACCCAGACTGGAGTGCAGTGGCATTTACCACAGCCTAAACCTTCTTGGGCTCAGGTACTCCTTCCACCTCAGCCTCTTAAGTAGCTGGGACTCTAGGCGTGTGCTACCATGCCTGGCTAATTTTTAAATTTTTTTTGTAGAGAAGAGGTCTTGCTATGTTGCCCAGGCTGGTCTCGAACTCCTGGGCTCAAGCGATCCTCCCAAAGTGCTAGGATTACTGGCATGAGAGCCACTGCATCCGGCCAAGTGTTCCCCCTTTCCTGATGATGCTTCCTTTCCTCCATTTGTAGTCCTTGCTTTGTCCTTGTAGATCCTAATCCTTATTAATTAGATTTGTGGGGTGTAATAAACTAGGCTAGAGGGAGCTGAGCTGAAAGTGGCCAGGTGGCACCCAGACACTGACAGAGGCTGCTTCTGGTGGGGGAGGGCTTTCCGCATCTTTGGAACCGTTTTGTTAGAGTAAGTTCAGGTTAGGCACATCCCCGAGCATGGACCCCTTCCCTGTTCTGCAGCTGCCCCCGTAATCAGCTCCTCGGCCCAGGGTCCCTGTCTGTCCTGGGCTCATGGCCCTGCTGTTTGTCAAGTCAGTTGGGCATGGGTCGTAGGGTCCCCAACCCATTCCTTTATGTTTATAGTAACAGTTTATATAATGTGGTTCACTGAGAATGTCAGTAGTACTTTGATTACTAAAGGAAGAAGTTGATATCTGTGAGCTCTGGTCAGTTACCTTTTTACAAAACTCAGGCTCCCTCTGAAGTGACTGGGAGGAATTAAGATTCAGGTTCTTGAATGAAGTGTTACAGGCAAAATCAGGGAAAGCCTTATTTAAAAAAAAAATTGATTTGTGAATGAGTAATCATTCTGGGTCATTTCCGTTAAAGAGTGATGGAAGCTTGCCGGGCTTGGTGGCTCAGCCTGTAATCCCGCGCTTTGGGAGGCTGAGGTGAGTGGATTGCCTGAGCCCGTGGGTTCGAGACCCGCCTGGGCAACTTGGCGAGATCTCATCTTTACAATAAATCAAAAAATTAGCCGGGTGTGGTAGCGCGTGCCTGTAGTTCCAGCTACTTGGAAGGCTGAGGCAGAAAGATCGCTGGAGCCTAGCAGGTCGAGGCTGCGGTGGCCGGGAGCGGCCACTGCACTCTACTCTGGGCGACAGAGTGAGACTCCAACTCAAAAAAAAAAGTGATGGAAGCTGCAGGGCTTAGGAAGCCTTTGAAGAGAGCTATAGTTACTTCTCTAATTAATTAAAAGTAATATTTTTATAATTCTTCTCAGACCAAGAATGCCAACATTCTGGGCTTCTGCTGGACCAGTTCTACTGAAATTGTCTTCATAACAGATCAAGGAATTGAATTTTACCAGGTGTGATATTTCTCTTTTGTGTTTGCTGGGGGAGGCTCTGGGATAGCAGTTTGAGATATTAGAGCTTTAGTCTCTTGCTTGAGTTTTTAGTTTTTATTTTTTGTAATTATAAGTAATGGGACGCAAAA
Source organism: Cephalopachus bancanus (assembly GCA_027257055.1). Taxonomy (NCBI): domain Eukaryota; kingdom Metazoa; phylum Chordata; class Mammalia; order Primates; family Tarsiidae; genus Cephalopachus; species Cephalopachus bancanus. Next base: position 9,684,112 of record JAPVLO010000097.1, on the reverse strand, counting down.
AAACAAAATTTTTAAGTTAAAAAAATCATGGTACTCCACATATTTAAAATTAAAAAATTTAAAAAAAATTACGTATTTATTCTTACATATTTAAACTTTAGTCACTTTCAAAGTACTCTCTGTTTGATCCAATACACTTTATCAAGATGCTTTTTCTACTGCTCAAAAAGTTTTTGGACTCACCAATTTTTGTATCTTTTAGTGCTTCTGCCCGTTTTTTCATCTCTTCCACATTGGCAAAATGTTTCCCTATAACGACTTTTTTTCACCTGGGGAAACAAGCAAACAAACAAAAATCACTTGGGATGAGATCAGGTGAACAGTGAGGGTGGCACATGGGAGTCATGTCTTTTTGGTTAAAAACTGCTGAACACTTGGTATGATGTGGGCAAGTTGTTTATGTAAATCACCCATTGTGAAATGGGTGAATGCATTGAAAGAATCTCCAAAAAAAATTCTCTGAAGCTGAACGCAGCCTCTTACAATGCTAACTGGCACACGGATGCCGATGGGTTCCTAGAGGACTTACCTAGTCAGGGAAGCTCACTCTCCAGAAAATAATTCTGGTTTTTTTGGGAGATTCCCCCTTGTACATTTAAAAAAATAGAACATTCAAACACTACCAAGATATATTATATGGAAAAATAAAAAATTGCCATAATCCCTAGAAATAACTGTTATGAATAGTTTGGTACATATTTCTATATTTTTTTCTTCATATATATATATATATGTATGTATGTATGTATATATACCAATTTTTTTTTCTTAACAAGGAGAATCTATATATATAAACTTTGCCAGCTGGCTTTTTTGCATAGTCATATATCTTGGACATCTTTATTTTATTCTGACTGACTAGTATTCTACTGTATGGATCAATTACAGTTTATTTAATCAATTCCTTGTTGCTAGACATCTGGCTTATTTTTACTTTTTTTGTGTGATTACAAATAGTTTTCCAGGAACATGCTTGTACATGGTTTTTTACTACTTTGGGCAAGGCAGTTCTTGGAAGGGGAATTGCAATGTAGGTATGAACAGCGGAAAAGCTGAATAGATGTCACCGATCTTCTAGATGTTTGCACTTTCATTAGCAGTATAGGAATTTCCATTTTCTGTGCCTTTGCCAGAACTGGTTATTACCAATCTCTAGACATCTCCCAATCTGAGATATAGAAAGACATTGTAATTTGCATTTTTCATGACTAGGGAAGTAAGCATCTTTTCATTTGTATATTGCATTTCTTTTCATGAACTACACTTTATCTTAAAAATAATTGTATTAGGGCTAGGCTCTGTGGCTCACACTTGTAATCCCAGCACTTTCAGAGTTTGAGGTGGGAGGATTGTTTGAGCCCAGGAGTTTGAGACCAGCCTTGGCAACACAACGAGACCCTGTCTCTACAAAAAGTACAAAAAACTAGCCAGGCGTGGTGGCACATACTGGTAGTCCCAACTACTCAGGTGGTCGAGGTGGGAGGATTACTTGAGTCTAGGAGTTCCAGACTGCAGTGAGCCATGATTGTCACTGCACTCTGACTCAAAAAACAAAACAAAGCAAAAAGCACGCTTTAGACAAATCTCATATACACGGAAATAGACTTTTTATATATGATGGCTTGGGAAGGATGGCTTGCTTTAAGAGGAGTTCCTGTGGTGATCATTTAAAAGTATATCATTCTGTTCTCTATAGTGGGAAAGTGTACCTTAAGGTCACCTTAATGGTCTCTATTTCTTCATGAAATAGGTTAAAGAGACTCTAGCCCATCCTGATTTTATTATACCTGAGTCATCAAGAAGCTCATGCTTACTGACCCTGACTTCCACATCAGTTCTTCAGTGTAGTGTTCTGTGCGGCTTAATGTCTTGGGGGCTTTTTTTTTTTGGTTGAAGTCTCACTCTGTTGCCCAGGCTGGAATGCAGTGGCATGATCGCAGCTCACTGCAGCCTCAGTCTCCTGGGCTCAGGTGATCCTTCTGCCACAGCCTCCCAAGTAGCTGGCACTACAGATGCCTGCCACCACACTTGACTAATTTTTTTGATTTTTTTGTAGAGATGAGGTCTTGCTATGTTATACAGGCTGGTCTCAAACTGGGCTCTAGCTATTCACCCACCTTGGCCGCCCACAGTGCTGGGATTACAAGTGTGAGCCACTGCGCCCAGCCTTGGGGGCTCTTAATGTATCAGAGGATTTAGGATACATTTTTTTTTTTTTTTTGAATTGGAGTCTCACTCTATCGCCCAGACTGGAGTGCAGTGGCCGCTTCCGGCCACCGCAGCCTCGACCTGCTGGGCTCTGGCGATCCTTCCGCCTCAGCCTTCCCAGTAGCCGGAATTACAGGCATGCGCTACCACGCCCGGCTGATTTTTTTGATTTATTGTAGAGATGAGGTCTCGCTGCCCAGGCGGATCTCGAACCCGCGGGCTCAGGCAATCCACTCACCTCAGCCTCCCAAAGGCGTGGGTTTACAGGCTGAGCCACCGAGCCCGGCAGGATACATTTTTAATGTGCCTTGATTATAAAATACTACTTTTGCATGTAGAGTTTCATAAACATATCTTCAGAGGAAGGGAGTCCCTCCCAGGCCCAGGCAGAAGTGCAGGCTGGGAGGTGGCTGACTCAATACACGGGGTCTGGGAGTATGGGTTTGTTCTGACCATTTCCTGGATGCATGAGAATTCTGTTGTGCCTCACTCTTTGGTGTGTGATGCAAGCACAGACATGAAAGCTCAGACATGGACTTTGGGGTGAAACAGCCTGCCGAGCTGTGATTGCTGTTAGGTTGGCAGGTCCCCTAACTATTCTGAGCCTTATTTTCCTGTCAGACAGAGTTAACGCCCCCACTTCCCAGGGTTGTGGCGAGGAGTGAATGAGTTAGGGTGTGCAGAGCACCAGGCATAGGGCTGGATGAAAAGTCGCTGGAATAAGCACAGTGCTCCCATTTGATTTAACTTAGTGGATTTTCTTCTGCTTTTTATTTTCTTAATTTACTGTATTGCTCTTCCGACAGTTTGCTGTTTTTAAAATGAAGATTCTGTTTGTCAAACTTGGCTTCAGGTATTACCAGAGAAACGGAGCCTGAAACTCCTGAAGAGTCACAACATCAATGTGAACTGGTACATGTACTGTCCTGAGAGTGCCGTGATCCTGCTTTCCACCACAGTCCTGGAGAATGTTCTGCAGCCTTTTTATTTTAGGGTAAGAGTAAACTTCCCCTTAGACAACTAACTCCCTCTCCACCCTGTCACTCTAACTTCCTAATGTGTTGAGTGTGTTGGGACGGGGCCCCCAGCCCAGCCTCACCACTCTGACCACTAGGGGGCACACTGTACCAGCGTCGATGCGTTCCCCGTAGACGGGGACATGGTGGGCTGGTGGAAAGGGTCCGAGATGTCGTGTGTGTTTATTCTTGTTGATTTTATGTAGGGAATGCTAGAACGTTGAAGGGGTTAATAAACTCTTCCTAAAACTTTTCCCCCCAAACAGGCTGGAACTATGTCGAAGCTGCCCAAGTTTGAGATCGAATTACCAGCCGCGCCCAAGTCAACTAAACCTAGCCTTTCCGAAAGGGACATTGCAATGGCGACCATGTACGTCTGTCCTTGAGGGGACTCCTTCCTGGGGCTGCTTTCAGTGATACGAGAAATAGAAGGGGGTGTTGGAAGCACAGCGGTGATGCCCTCTCCTTAGAAAAGGGGCTCCCCTTGGCCTGTTCATGCGGTACCTGCATTTTATGACAATAGAACATCTGTGGCTTTTTTGGCATTCTTTTTGGATGCTCTGTGGGCTTGGGAAGTCTTTTTATTTTTGTAGCCTGATATAAGTATCTTAGTTTTAGAATTTTTTTTTTTTTTTTGAGTTGGAGTCTCACTCTGTCACCCAGACTGGAGTGCAGTGGCCGCTCCCGGCCACCGCAGCCTCAACCTGCTGGGCTCTGGCGATCCTTCCACCTCAGCCTTCCAAGTAGCTGGAATTGCAGGCACGCGCTACCACGCCCGGCTGATTTTTTGATTTATTGTAGAGATGAGGTCTCGCTGCCCAGGCGGGTCTCAAACCCGCGGGCTCAGGCAATCCACTCACCTCGGCCTCCCAAAGGCGCGGGATTACAGGCTGAGCCACCGAGCCCGGCTAGAATTTTTTTTTTTATTCTGAGAATTGAAGCTTAACAAGTTTTTTTGAAGCCAAGTTTTATCATCAATAAATTAGATTAAGTTTTTCATTTAACAAACATGGAATTGACTTACTTTTATAGAGTCTAGATTATATTTTCATTTGGAAAAGTGTATATCTTAATTTTAAAACTTTGTACTGAAAATTTTAAACACACACAAAATAAAACTGATACAAAGAACCCCCCTATACATATATTGTTGATTCAACAATAATAAAAATTTGGATTGCTTGAGCCCAGGCATTTAAGACCTTGTCTAAAAAAAAAAAAAAAATTCTTTTGCTTCTAAATTATTTCTGATTCTTCTATAGCTGAAAAGAGTGGTTTCCAAACTTTTAGAACCTTTCGTAGTTAGTAGAATGCTTTTCTTTCTTTCTCTCCCTCTTTTTCTCACTCTCTCTCCCTTTCTCTTTTTCTGTTTCTGTCTTCCTTCTTTTCTTTCTCTCTCTCTTATTCTCTCTTTCTCCCTTCCTTCCTTTCTCTCTCTCTTTCACTCTTCTGTGGCATCCTTGTTTAGAAGACAGAGGGAGAGCCATCTGGCTGAAGTGAAAGTGGGGACCTATTCCCTCCCCCTGGGTCTCCTTGTCCCTGGTAGGCCTGGAACAGGATTACCACTGGACTAGAACGTACATTCAGGAACTGTTTACACAAACGTTTATTAGATGGCACTTAAAAACGAAGTCAAGACTGGGCAGGGTGGCTCATGGCTGTAACCCAGCAACTGGGGAAGCTGAGGCAGGAAGATCACTTGAGTTTGAGACCAGCCTGGACAACATAGTAAGACCCTGTCTCTACAAAAAAATTTTAATTATTAGCCAAGCGTGGTGGTGCATGCTGTTGTCCCAGCTACTCGGGGAGGTTGAGGTGGGAAGATCGCTTGAGCCCGAGAGTTTGAGGCTGCAGGGACCTATGATGGCACCATTGCATTCGAGCCTGGGTGACAGAGTGAGACTCTCTCTCAAAAAAATAAGAATAGTGATTATGTTTTCCTATTATTATGCTCATTATATAAAACTTAGAAAACAGAAATTTAGAGGAGAAAAGAAAATAGATTTAGCTTCTCTCTCAAGGATAACGATTAGCAATACAAGTATTTCCTTCCAGTAGCTTTGGACTCTATGCTTGGGTTTGGGGGTTTCTTTTAAAAGGTTGTGATCAAGCTGTATTTGGTTTTGTGTTCCTTTTTCCATTTAACTTTGCAATAGGCTTTGACTAACTGCACTTTGTAAACGTCTTTGTTGACTACAAAATATTGCATTGAGTGAATATCATAATCTAAGGACGATGCCTGTACAGAGGGGTTTTAAGCCTCCAGCTGTGACTATTGCCTCTTGGTTCTCTCATCAGATACGGGCAGCTTTACGTGCTCTTCTTAAGGCATCACTCTCGGACCTCCAACAGCACCGGGGCAGAAGTGGTCCTCTATCATCTACCACGGTGTGTCCAACGCTGTCTTTCCTCCTCCTCAGATTTTAAAAGAGGAACTGTAGCTTGTGGACCATTTTTTGACCTTTCCTTTGTCCCACAGGGAAGGGGCCTGTAAAAAGCTGCACATCTTAAAGTTAAACAGGACAGGAAAGTTTGCCCTGAATGTAGTGGACAACCTGGTCGTAGTGCATCACCAGGACACAGAGGTGAGTCTGTGGGTATCTCATCAGTGTGGACAAGCGAGGGCTGCTTAGAAGCTTCATGAGAGTGGGCACCACGTTCAAGGAATAGAAAGTGTGTTTTTATGGAGAAGTTTCAGTCTTCAGATGGAAATGGGTTTGGTATTCTAAATGGTTTACAAAAAGTGACTTATCAGTGGATTCTGGATAGTTAAAAACTGTTTCATGAAACAACACATGAGGAGATTTAAGCTGTAGCTGGGAATCTGATGTGTTCCATGAGTCCATGAGCTCGGCACTTTGGTCGTGACCCACATGATCGTAGTTTAGAGGCTGTGTGACCCAGGGCAGCGAGAATGGGTCCTGTGAGCTGGGTCTCTGCTTCCCAGAAGCCACCTCCTCTGCCCTCCCCGAGGTGGTGCTGCTAAATCTCTGGCAAATAAAGATGTTTCAAGTTAAAGTGATAAAGATCAGCATAAATCATGTTGAGCTCTTCAAAGGAAGCCCATTATAAATGCAGGAAATGCGAGTGAGAGGCATACAGATGTTGAAAGAGGGTTGTGCTGTTGATGATGAATTCCTCCTCGCATGAGAACCGGCCTGTAGAGAGGGAAGGCAGACGTGGCTTCTGAACTGATCTGCCAGCGAGAGGTGATGCAGTGGAAGAGGCAGATCCCACCATGCTTGGTCGTGTCTTCTCTCCTCTTTTCTCCTGTAGACATCGGTGATATTTGACATCAGGCTGCGGGGTGAGTTTGATGGCTCCGTCACCTTCCACCACCCAGTGCTTCCAGCTCGGTCCATCCAACCCTATCAGATCCCCATGGCAGGTAAGAGGAGATTTCAGGAGGCGCTGTGCCGCTGTGTCACCATGTGGTGGGCTCGCACTATGATTTTTGGGGGTCCTGTTAAAAACAGAGTGAGGAGTCTGAACAGAGTCCAGATCCTGGTTTCGTTTTTGTGAGGGGCCATTTGTTCTGTTTTCCGAAAAGTGCAACTCCTCCTGATCCCATAAGCTGGAATTGTATAGTGAGAAGCCTTTTGAAAGATAAGCACATCAGCCGGCTCGGTGGCTCAGCTTGTAATCCTAGCACTTTGGGAGGCTGAAGTGAGTGGATTGCCTGAGCCTGCGGGTTCGAGACCCGCCTGGGCAACTTGGCGAGACCTCATCTCTACAATAAAATAAAAAATCAGCTGGACGTGGTAGTGCACACCTGTAGTTCCAGCTACTTGGAAGGCTGAGGCGGAAGGATTGCCGGAGCCCAGCAGGTCGAGGCTGAGGTGGTCGGGAGCGGCCATTGCACTCCAGTCTGGGTAACAGAGTGAGACTCCAAGTCAAAAAAAAAAAAGAAAGATAAGCAAATCTCCCCTTGAAGAGAATAGAATGATTTCTCTTCCCTGAGGTTTAAATTGTAGAGTTGTAGTTACTCATCCAAGTGAAAGACTTTCAGATGTTAAATAGGCCCTTAGCATTTTCTGTTGCCTGAGCTCTGTAGCCCTGCAATTCCATTTGGCTCTATGTTTGTTGTTTTAACCTGGGATCCCTTTCCTCTGTCCTTTTCTTGCTATGTGTCATAGTTATAATAAACATTGCATTCCTCGTTACTGATTGTCACAGTAAGTGCTCTGGTTGGGGGTTATCCCAGATCAGTCCTTCTATGTGAAGGTGGGGAGTGGGAAGTCAGAGAAGGGGTGGGGCAGGGTTTCAGGGAAGGGGAGAGAAACCTTGGCTTCCTTTTTCTCTTTCCCTATGTAGTTGATTTTAAAATAGAACTCAAACAATATCAGCTCCCTCTTTTTTTCCCCTAAACAACAGAAATGTATTTTCTCACAGCTCCAGAAGTCCAAGATCAAAGTGTCGACAGGGTTGGTTTCTTCCGAGGACTCTCCTTGGCTTGCAGACGGCCACCTGTGCCTCTGCATGGTCTTTCCCCTGTGCTTGTGTCTCCCTGGTGTCTCCTCTCAACCCTCTTTTTTTTTAAGTCAGGGTCTCTGTCACCTCCACCTCCTGGGCTCAAGTGATCCTCCCACCTCACCCTCCCTAGTAGCTGGCATTACAGGCAAGCGCCACCATGCCCAGCTAATTTTTAAATTTTTTGTAGAGACGAGGTCTTGCTGTGTTGCCCAGGCTGGTCTTGAACTCCTGGGCTCATGCATTCCTCCAGCCTTGGCCTCCCGAAGTGCTGAGATTACAGGTGTGAGCCATTGCTGGGCATTTTTCTGTTCTTTAATGCGCACGTATAAATGCTGGGTGATGACCTAAAAAAACCAAATCACAGGGCAGGAAGCCTCGATGTGCTTTCTCCTTCCTGGGGAGATTTTCCTGGATTGTTCTCGACTCCTTCCCCCTTCCTCTCTGTGTGCTACCAGTGAGACATAATAGCTTATTTCTTCCTTAGCTACAACCAAACAAACATGTACAGGTGCATTAAAAAGTATTGACTTTGGCCTCTCAAGCACTAGTATCAGCAACATTTTCTGACAGCATTGTTGCACCTGTGTTTTCTCAATTTGTAGGTCCTGCTGCTGTGACCAGCCAGTCCCCTGTCCCGTGTAAACTGTGTATCCTTTACAGAGGCGTTGACAAGTGCACAAGAGGGAAGGCCGCCATCCCTTTAGGGTCCTGAAGCTCTGTCCTGAGCAGCCACATGGTGCTCTGGGAGCCACCCAGGGCAGTGTCCCTTACCAACTAGGGGCCAGGCACTTAGCATGGCCTCAACACAGGGACAGGACATGACTTGACTGCAACTGGGTTTGCCTTTGGTTTTCCTCTCTTCCTGGTTTAGAATTTCCTATAACATGTAGATTCTTCATCCTGGATTGTCTTTCAGCCCGACATCATCATCAGTGCAAGCCAAGGTAGGTCCGAGGGGATGACTGTCATGCTAGAAAGCAACTCTGGATCACATGCACAGCCAGTGGTTTTTGGTTGGTTTTTAAGCCAGGTGCATCACCATACCCGGCTAAGTTTTTAATTTTTGTAGAGACGAGATCTCCTTATGTTGCCCAGGCTGGTCTCGAACTCCTGGACTCAAGCAATCCTCCTTCCTTGGCCTCCCAAAGTGCTGCGATTACAGGTGTGAGCCGCTGCACTCAGCTAATAGCCAGTGATGTTTTGTGTGAATCTCTGAGAAATGACCTCTCCCTTCAATCTTGGGAGTGGAATTACCACCTCATACTCTGTTTTCTACAATGCGTCCGTTTTCTCAAGAGCACATACTGTTTTCTGTAGTTAAAGCAACACCTAAGATGGCCATTCCCCTTCTTACGCCCACCCTGGAAAGCCAGACACCATCGCATGGTGTCTCCATGCTGTCTCCCACCAACCTTCCTGCGTGTGCTGTGCCTCTTTCCTGAGTGTGCCTGGCAGGGCTGGTCCCCCTTCTCACCTCGCGGGGGAAGCCTCCTTCAGCCCACCCTCTCTTCCTGGGTAACCCCCTGTACCGCTCTCTGTTAGAGAATGTGCTGCCTTAGTCATCTCTCTATTTTCCTGTCTCATCCTCTGGGATTCTCAGGCATTCTCAAGGAGAGAAGCAAACTGATAGGCCATAGGCATCTGCTGAATGTACCGAACTTGCTTCTGTCCCATGTATCTGGGGTGGTGCGACCTCTGTGCTGGCCTTGGGAGAGCTGAGCAGGTGGTCACTCAGGTCCCTTTTACGTGGCATTCTCCTGTGGAACCCGGGTGGGACAGGCGGCAGCAGACTGTGGGCCTAGCTGTGTCCAGCACCCTTATGGATGGGTGCGTGTGTGACTGTGACATTCCACTGACGGCCTTAAGAGTTGCCTTTTGGACGAATGAGCCAGTGCGGGAGGAACCAAGGGACAGACTGAAACTGATGCCGTATGTTAGCATACCTTTTTGGCTTTAAACGTTAAAAGGGAGGCTAGGTATGGGAATTAAGGCTTGTTGCCCTGTGTTCAGGGAGATACGGCATGGATGCATCTTGGCACACAGGGAGTGCTTGTCAGGAGTCAGCCAAGTGGCAGAAACAGTCTGGTTGTCAGTCTTTGTTTCACGACAGCCCCAAATCAGGCAGGGCTCACGTAGGCTTACCTGTTCTGAAGAAATCATCTGGAGGACAGGTTGGTAAAGACATAGGTTTGCTATTACTTAGGGGAGGGAACCAACGACAGCCAGTCGGTTCAAAGCTCTCTGCACCCCAGCAGACATGGGGAGAGATTATATACTCCCAGGTGGGAAAGAGAGGACACAGCAATAGCATTATATGCAAAGAAGAAGAAACCAAGATGAAACTGCCTTGAGTTCGCAGATGTGCCTGTCTTCAAGGGCATTTTGATGGCCTCAGCCACGGCCCATTCTCTTAGTCAAGAAACAGTCATCGGGAGAGGAGGGGAGCAGGGCCTGTGTCCTGCGTCTGCCACTAGTCCTGTTGAAAACATGGTCCTGCATGCCTCGGCTCTACTTTGTTAAGAAGAAAGAGCTACGTTAACCGTAATTTTTAGTCTCCTCTCCCTCACTAATGTTTAGGGAAGCTACTTTTGGGGCTTTTGTTCTGGTTGCACCATGTCGTTTAATTTGCTGCCTCTTAAAAATCCAGGTTACCTCTGGAACCTCCAGGTGAAACTTGAGCCTATAGTCAATCTCTTGCCAGATAAAGGAAGATTGATGGACTTTCTCCTCCAGAGGAAGGAATGCAAGATGGTCATCCTGTCAGTCTGTTCGCAGAGTAAGTCGCTGGCCCTTCCCCACTGGTCCTTCCCTTAGTGCCTCCTAACACCTTTCGGTGGGGGGAGGGGCACAGGCTCATTCTTGAGGTGAAGGCTGGATATTTAACCCGGGAAAGGCTGCTAATATGAAAATGACTCTTTGAGACACTGGTAGAAAAGACTGGCCGCGTTCAGTGGCTCATGCCTGTAATCCTGGCACTTTGGGAGGCCCAGGCGAGAGGACTACTTGAGCCCAGGAGTTTAAGACCAGTCTGGGCAACGTGAAGAGACCTTGTCTCTTCAAAAATATAAAAGTTATGCGGGCGTGGTGGCGTGTGTCTGTATCCCCAGCTACTCAGGGGCTGAGGGTGGAAGGATTCCCTGAGCCCAGGAGATTGAGGCTGCAGTGAGCCATGATCATGCCACTGCACTCCAGCCTGAGCGATGGAGTGAGATCCTGGCTAAAGAAAAAAAAAAAAACAAAGCCAGGCGTGGTAGCTTACACCTGTAATCCCAGTACTTTGGGAGGCAGAGACAAGAGGATTGTCTGAGCCCAGGGATTTGAGACCAACCTAGAACACTTGGCGAGACCTCATCTCTACAATAAATCAAGAGCTTAGCCGGGCGTGGTGGTGTGCCCCTGTGGTTCCTGCTACTTAGAAGACTGAGGTGGAAGGATTGCCTGAGCCCAGCAGGTTGAGGCTGCGGTGGCTGTAAGCATGCCGCTGCACCCCAGCCTGGGTGACAGAGTAAGACTCTGACTCAAAAAAAGAAAAAGAAAAAAGACCAATAAATATAATGGGTTCAGATGCAAGCAGCCCTAAATGTGGGCACACATGAGGGTCGTGGCCACCAGCTGTGGCCTTAGGACATCTCTCTGAGTCCAGGTCTCTCACTGCATATGTATTTACTTTAAGACTCTCCTACTGATATCTGCCTAGATTTTTTTTTTTATTTTACCCGGAAAAGGGTCGTGATTTCTAGGGTTGAGTCTTCAGAATATTAGCATTCCTTTGAATGTCCTTCAAAGATATGTTTGTGCTGAGCACGAGGGCTCATGCCTGTCATCCAGGCACTTTAGGAGGCTGAGGTGGAGGATCACTTGGGCCCAGGAATTTGAGATCATCTTGGGCAATGTAATAAGACCCCATCTGTTTAAAAAAAAATTCAAAGTATGTTTGTGTTGGTAGCCTTTTGAGATGGGAATATTGATCGCTGCAGCATGTTGAAATGCTGAAGATGGCATGAAGCTAGTTTGATCTTTGTGGACATTTCTCCTTTCCAGTGCTAAGCGAGTCGGACAGAGCCACGCTGCCTGTGATAGCCACTGTTTTTGATAAACTCAACCATGAGTATAAGAAGTACTTGGATGCTGAGCAGAGTTATACCATGGTAAGTCACATGGACTATGAGGAGGGCTCCCTTTCCCCACCTCCGCTATTTTTAAGTAATTATAATGCAAAATTGTTTTTCATTTTATTAGAATAACATTACTGAGATTTGACACATGCCAGCGGGCAAAGTGGCAATTGTGAGGGATTAGTGAATTCAGAGTCTCTGCATGCATGAAACAGGGCTGCATCTTACTTAATGCCTTCACCAGCTTTGTCTTTTTCTTTTGAGTCAGAGTCTCTCTCTGTCACCTAAGCTAGAGTGCAGTGGCATGATCATAGGTCCACTGCCTCGACATCCTGGGCACAGGAGATACTCCCACCTTAGTCTCCTGAGCAGTTGGGACTACAGGTGCGTACCGCTAGGCCTGGTTAACTTTTTTATTTCCTGTAGAGATGAGGTCTCACTGTGTGCTCAGGCTGGCCTCAAACTCTTGGGCTCACACAGTCCTTTTGCCTCGGCTTCCCACGATGCCAGGATTATAGGCATGAGCCACTGCACCCAGCTATTGTTTTCTTAATCTGTTTGATATTATATGTAGGTAATATCGAGTCTCTCATAGAGCTTGGTCTATCTCTGTTTTATAGATGAGAAAACTAGTTTGGGCTTTGCATTATTTTATACGTCTGCCAAGCCAGAGCCTGGACTTCGTAAATTCAACATATAATTTCTCTCGGCCATACCTTCTTCCTTTTAGAGTGTAATAACTATAAAACTAGAATTCCATCAGTCTGCTACTAAGATAGTGATGATTTAATGTTAGCATTTAGTAGGCATCAAATGTTTGTGGAGAAGGGCTGGAAAATGTTCACATGGCCGGTTCCCAAGTTCTGTGTCACTAGTCCGTCATCTCTTCTGAAGCTAGAAAGAAGAAACGTTTAGGACAAGTGGAATGAATTATTTCGCTTTGAAAAGCAGGGCTAAAAATGGAAGTGGTTTTGCACACAAACCCCTAGAACACCACTGCTCTTTAGCTGTTCAAGAATAAGAGGTCTGAGGCAGGCCACTGAAGAAGGCTGGTGCCTGGACAGTGTGTCCTGTCCTTTCAGACACGAGGGATGGCTGAATCCCCTCAGTTGGCCCTGCTGCTGGCATCCTAGGCCGTGGGAATCAGTCTGACCCCAAAGAGCAGTTTCTGTGCTGTCCTACGCTGTATCTCCTGGGCTCCGTAAACTCTCACCGCTCAGGAGTGTGGGCACTGACCAGCGATGTGGGCAGCACCTGGAGTTTCTGAGAAACGTGGGTTCTTGGGCTGCACCCCACAGTGACTACAGAGTCCGCATGGATCTGAGCTGCTTTAGAACACGAGGCGAGATCGGGTCTCTCCCAGAGCTTTTCTACTCAGAAGTACTTGCGGGCTCTGGCTTGCCATGTACAAATCCACACAGACACTTGCTGCACAATCCAGAATTAAGAAAATTGGTAGCTGGGTATGGTGGCACATGCCTCTAGTTCCAGCTACTTGGAAGGCTGAGGCAGAAGGGTTGCCTGAGCCCAGCAGGTCGAGGCTGTGGTGGCCATGAGCGTGCTACTGCCCTCTCTGACAGAGTGAGACTCCAACTCAAAAAAAAAAAAGGAAAGAAAATTGGACAGGGAGTTTTAAAAAATTGTAAAAGGTCACAAAAACAATTATGTGTCTTAAAATTATTACTCACCCTTTCTTAGTTCCATCTGCCAAGAGCATTGATGTAGTTTCAAGATGAACAACTCTGACTTACTAGATGCTTTTCCAGCTGGCACAGGAAAAGTAGTCGTCTGATATAAGCAGTGAGATGAATGTCATCTGTTCATATCTTAGGCCCATATCTAGGGATTCAGCCTTTTTTTGAGTCGGAGTCTCACTGTCACTCAGGCTGGAGTGCAGTGCCATGGATCACGGCTCACCAGCCTTGACCTCCTGGTAGCTGGAACTTCAGCCTCCTGAGTAGCTGAGACTAGGTGTGTGCCACCACACCTGGCTAATTTCTTGATTTTTTTGGTAGAGACAGAGTCTTGCTCTGTTATGTTGTCTAGGCTGGTCTCCAACTCCTAGGCTCAAGCAGTCCTCCCACTTCAGCCTCCCCAAATGCTGGGATGCGAGGTGTCAGCCACTGCACCCGGCCAGGAATTAATCTTTTTGGACAAACTGAAGGGCACCATTCCTCTAGATGATGACTGAGACCCATCTGGTTTCCCACCAGGCAGTGGAAGTGGGGCAGAGCCGAAGCAGCCCACTCCTCAGGAGGCCCGTGCGGACCCAGGCTGTGCTGGACCAGTCCGACATGTACACCCACGTGCTGTCGCCCTTTGTGGAGAAGAAGGTGGGCTGCAGCTTTTCTGCCTCTTGTGGACTTAAGAGTGCCCCAAGCAAAGCAGTTGAGGAAAACCAGGAGACCCCGTAACGGGATTAGTGTCAGTGGAGTGTCCCTGGGTGAGGACCTAGCACCAGGAGTCTGGCTTCTAATACTCAGGCCTAAAACATAAAAGGAGTTCTGGAAGGATTTGTGCAAAACCAGGGAAACATCAACACTGACCCAATTAAATATGGGAATGAGGTGGGGCTGGACAAACGAGTTCCGGGTCCTCTCTGCAACTGATATTTATACAACCACCCCATTTTCTCTACAGGATATGCCTCACAAGTTTGTGATAGCCGTGCTGATGGAGTACATTCGCTCTCTCAACCAGTTCCAGATTCCAGTACAGGTACCTTCAAACTGTCATCTGCAGTCCCAAGTTAGAGAAGCAGGGATTTATTTTTTTTAAAGCACGGCTGATAACTCAGTAGATGACTCTCGTATATGCTCCTCTCGTATATGCTGAAAGGGTCTGCATGCTTGCCTCAGAATTCTTGGTGACTTTCCTAACACCCTTAATGTCTTCAGCAGTTGGAAGGAGAAGTGTAACATCAGGTTGGGTTCTTTGACCTGCACCATGAATGAAATCACTTCTTGAAATAACCGAAACTTTTGCCCCGTTGGTTAGAAGGGCCGCAGTCCTCAGGTGGCCTCCAGTCTGCAGTCGGGAGCGATCCCGACCCATCCTTCACGTCTTCCTCCTTCTGTCCTCAGCATTACTTACATGAACTTGTCATCAAGACGCTTGTCCAGCACAACCTCTTTTATATGCTGCACCAGTTCCTGCAGTACCACGTCCTCAGCGACTCCAAGCCCTTGGTAGGCATGGCCAGATTTGCACTTCGGTTGTGATTAAAAATGGAAAGTTGTTGTAACCCTTCACCTTCCAACTGAAGCTGGTCTGAAATGTGTCTTTCAGGCTTGCCTGCTGTTATCCCTTGAGAGCTTCTACCCTCCTGCCCATCAGCTGTCCCTGGACATGCTGAAGGTAAGGGGCCTGTGAGTTTCAGATGACAAAGCTGTCTGTCTGTGTTGCTTGCATTGACCCGGACTTCTCTCTCCTTCCCTCCCAGCGGCTTTCGACAGCCAACGATGAAATAGTAGAAGTTCTTCTATCCAAGCATCAAGTGCTGGCTGCCTTACGGTTTATCCGGGGCATTGGTGGCCATGACAACATTTCTGCACGAAAATTTTTAGATGCTGCGAAGCAGACTGAAGACAACATGCTTTTCTATACTATATTTCGGTTTTTTGAACAACGAAACCAGCGTTTGAGAGGGAGCCCTAATTTCACACCAGGTGAGTACATAAGTAGTGAAGACTTGGGGTAACCACAGCCTCAAATAGTAGCAGAAGGCACTGGCAGCTGGCGGGAGATAACTCCTGGGTTAGCTTTTTTGTAAACAACAAAATTTCGTAACAGCCTGCCTTGCCCACAGCCCATGATCTGTACTCAAGTGAATTCTGTGCGCTTTAGAATCTGAATTACAGTCTGGAACTCATGGAGAGGGGGCGCTTTGGGTGGAGACACATTCAGGGCCTGTTTCAGGCACTCTAGACACGGCACATATGTGACAGCTGATCTTGGAATAAGCAAATACTGCCGGAGGTTTTAAATGCCCCAGGGTTATTAAAGTACCTCTTCAGCTTTAGGCCGGAAGCACTGGCTGCTTGTTCTCAGTTTTTTAATAGTTAGAAAATCTAGGACATCTTTAGGATAGGGAAGAACTCCTTAACCATTAAGCTTGAGTTTGACTGTTTTAGGTCTAACCAACTTTTAGTTTAATTAGTGTACAGTGCAAAATGGCACCTTGTTACCATAATGACAGGTCAGAATCTCTTCTGCTTTGCCTTTCTACGTGTCTCAAAGCAGATGGTGACTTGCTAGGGCTTGTGAAGATACCAGTTTTGCAACAGAAAGGGCAACCCGAAGCTTAGGAAAACAAAATATTTTATTAAAGAAAATAAGTTAAAACCCAGTCCACACACCCGTGAGCTGCATTCTTTCTTCCTCTCTTTTTTGGGCCACATTTAACTGATGACTGATGTCTTTCCCTTACAGGCGAGCACTGTGAAGAACACGTTGCTTTTTTCAAACAGGTTTTTGGAGACCAAGCTCTAATGAGGCCTACGACATTATGAAATCACTTGCTAGTTTGGTTTTTCTTTTTTATAAAAATGTGTACAAAGTTAATTTATTGCATTAATAAAGCTCTTTAAACTACAAAATATAATAAAGTGTATCTACAGCCTCAATGTCACTAAAAATATGGCATAGAACTTGTGTGATGGCTAACTCCTAAAAAAAGGAGACCGTGCACGGACTGGCCTTCTAAAAGTATCCGCAAGTGGATCACATTCACAGCCACCTTAGCATCACCTTCTGCTGGCCAGAGAATGAGGTTTCTTTCCCAAAGGAGCTGGGAGAGGTTTCGTGTCTCGTGGTTGCCCTCGGATTTAGTAATACTGCTTCTCAAGTCAGCTGTGCGTTCCTGAGTGTACAAGTGTCAAACAGCCCAATGCCTGGTGACATCGGTGTTCAAGGGGACTTGACGCAGCCCCTGTCCAGTGGTAAATTGTCCCTCAGACACAGTTCAAGTCACCAAACCTGTGAGGGGCTAGAAGTTCAGAAGTCGTTCTCGCTCTGTTCCTTTGAATCGATCTTCAGTGGCATGACTTTTGGCTTTGTTTATTGATGGTCCTGTGAGAGAGAAAAAGAATAATTCTGTGATTTCTTCAGGAGAAGAGGAGATAGTATGTACTGGATTCTAAGAGAAGTAGTTTCTAATCCCGTGGGATGAAAAAAAGCCCCTCATTTTTAGGTCTATTTCAGTGCTTTAACTTAGTCACAAGCTACAAATCAAGCAAATGAACACTCTTCTTCCAGCCATGGTTATTTGTGCATGCTGAAGTGGCCACAGAAGCAAAAAGGACATAAGGACAGTTTCAAAATGAGAGACGGGTAGCAAAGACTGTGTTCTGCTAAGAACAGTAAATAAGGAAAGGAAATGGAAAGCTGTTCCACAGCATGGCTGGTGTGTGACTTGACTGTGGATGGGCCGTCTGTCTCTCAGCAGCAGGGAGCAGCCGCCCAGGCCTCTGACACTCGGAATCCCGGGCCGACTTCGGGCCTTTGTGAAGCAACAAATAGGTCTCCAAAAAACATGAGCAACTTACTAACGAAGGCGTTGACACAGTTGTGAAGCCCCTGAACGGGAGTTTTTTCTCTCCTAAGTTTTTTACTCAGTACCATTTATCCAATGACCATTTACTGTATAAGTTCAAAGACTTTAAAAAATGCCTCAAGATATGATTTTCTTTTAGTAACATGCTCCCTCCTGGGCCCTCCTGTGAAGATGAGAATGCTTACCTATGTAACTGAGCAAGACGGGGAGAAACACCAATCCATGTGTGGCTCCCAGTAAGACCATAGCTAAATACATCCGGAAGTAAAAAATCTGGAAAATTTGAGACTTGGCAAAGGCCAACACCACAATCCCTCCAAATTTCGTAAGTGTGATTCCACTGAATACCTGCAAGATGAGAGAGTGTTGGAAACCACTGTTACCAGCCTGTTATAATGGAATACGTAATAGGTCCAGAGTCACGGGGACTGAACCCCAGCTTTCAGAGTTGCTGGAGTAGTGTTACAGTCTCCTTAAAATGGCTTCAGTTGCTGCTTTAGGAGTCTGGGGAAGAGGGTGGTATCACTAAGGTAAAAGTTGTGTGTTCTGTATAGACACGTGTGTCTCTAAAATGAAGAGATTTCTTTATATTCTCAGATGAAAACTATTTTAACCCTCTGCACTTGGAGGCATCTTGCAGATTACCTACCAGCAACTTGACTGCACTTTTTAATGAAATGGTGAAAAACGAACTGCTTCATATTAAATAGTATGTGCTGGCACCGATTATTCTATTGTAATTATACTTGGCTTATGATGGATGGGATTTTGGAACTTGAGGAACTTATTTATGACCAAAAAAACTCAAAATTTTATATCTTAATACTTTTCTAATGTGTGTGGTACCTTGAGAAACTGTCACCCACGGGCATTGCAGGTTCCTTGATACATGTTGTGCAACAGTAATTGGACCAAGTCTTCCACCTGGTGTTTTTCTATTCAAGCGGACGATGCAGTCTCATTTTCCTCCTCCCACATTAGTAACATGTCATGTATTGTCCAGTCTGTGGTTCAAAGTCTATGTGGAAGGACGTACTCGTGGATTCCTGAAAACCACTTCTCAACTGATTGATTGGAAGCTTGACAAATTTCAAACAGGACATAGTTTTTTTCATTGTTTTTGGGTGGAAAACTTCAAGGAAATATACATTTTTGAAATTTGTGCTTGCATAAGTTTGTCTTGTATAATCATCAGCAATCTCTTTATGTCTCCTCAGAGGAGACATCTTAGTGATTTGCTAGATTTACGATGTCCCCTCAGAGGGGACATCCGAGTGCAAAGGGTAAGTTCCTAAAATGGTTATAAACAAAGTTTTAGTACTTTTTTTTGAGTCAGGGTCTCACTGTGTTAGCCTAAGTTGAAGTGCAGTGGCATGATCCTGGCTTGCTGCAGCCTCAATCTCCTGGGCTCAGGTGATCTTCCCTCAGCCTCTTGAGTAGCTGTGACTATAGGCGTGTGCCACCACACCCAGCTAAGTTTTTTGATTTTTGGTAGAGACGGGGTCTTGTCCAGACTGGTCTTGAACCGGCCTGCACTATAAATGGAGGCGAGTCCAGCTCTCTCAAGTCTAGCTTTTCTGTTATTTTCCTGCTTCAGCCACACTGCTTCCTGGAAAGGAGGCACGCCAGCAGAACGTTCAACAGAACATCAGTTCTGTTCAAGATGTGGCTACTCTTGGACTGCTGAAAGACTGCAATTATCAGGAGCAGCTTTCTAAGCAAAGGCCACTGATTCTGCAGTAACATGGTGCTGCAGCTTCTGCCTGCGATGATACTCACGGAGCTGCCCATGTGGGCGAGGGCCTGCTCTGCGCGCTCCACGCGGCTGCCTTTCGTGCTCACCGTGAACGCCCTTGTTATGTGGCTGCAGAACTCCACCGAGATGCCGCAGCTCTGAAAGAGAGGGCTGCCTTTAGGATGGCTCTTCCTGTTGAAAGGCTAAAGCTACCACCTCATTCCCAGCATGGGGAGAATGGGGAGCCCTGGGTGGTTGTATTACAAGGCCCTCAGCACACCTACCTCAGCTGTGCCAGGAAGCTTTGGGGCCCGCTGGGCACAGCCCAATGCCCTGACTTTTCTGTGGCACATTCCTTCTGTCAGGGGAAGCTGCTGAAACCCCTTAAGGTTGCCCACTTTCCCCGAGCAAGCACACTGTCATGGCTTCTGTATGTGGGCCTCACAGCATGCCACCTGAAGCAGGCATATCTTTTTTTTTTTTTTTTAAATTTTTATTTTTTGAGTTGGAGTCTCACTCTGTTGCCCAGACTGGAGTGCAGTGGCCGCTCCCGGCCACCGCAGCCTCGACCTGCCGGGCTCCGGTGAGCCTTCCGCCTCAGCCTTCCAAGTAGCTGGAACTACAGGCGCGCGCTACCATACCCAGCTAATTTTTTGATTTATTGTAGAGATGAGGTCTCGCCAAGTTGCCCAGGCGGGTCTTGAACCCGCGGGCTCAGGCAATCCACTCACCTCAGCCTCCCAAAGGCGCGGGATTACAGGCTGAGCCACTGAGCCCGGCTCCTTTTTTTTTTTTTTTTTTTTTAAAGAGACAGGGTCTCACTCTGTCACTCACCCAGGCTGGAGCACAGTGGTGTGAACATAGCTCACTGTAGCCTTGAACTCCCGGGCTCAGGCAATCTTCCCATCTTAGCCTCCCTAGTAGCTGGGACTATAGTCACGTGCCACCATGCCCAACTGCCTTTTTTGGTAGAAATGTTGCCCAGGCTGGTCTCGAACTCTGGGGCTGTGATCCTCCTGCCTTGGCCTCCCAAAGTGCTGAGATTATAGGTGTGAGCCACAGCACCAGGCCCGGGGTTTACATCTTTAAATACAGATGCACTGTTTCTATTTTCCATGAATACCTTCTTACCTGCTCACATCTTCGTGACTTAAACTACTAAATAGCAAAAGCCAACTGTATGAGAGGCAAAAGGAGCGGTCAGAGAACCCCCCGGGGGTGTAATTTTCTAAATAAAACATGCTTCTGCAATCCCTTCAGATAATAAATGATAGAGCACCCAAGAGCTGGACCCTGAATCGCATTTCTTTTGTGATAGGTACAATGAACTCTTCTGGTCTAGTTACAAGTAAAGGCACAAAAGAGGAAAAATCTGAACTAAGCACAAACTACCCTCAATGCGCTCTTCCCAGTCGCCCCCTCGATGTTCCCTCCAGGGCTCGTCCTGACTGCACCTCGTACCCACCCGCCTCCGTGTGTGCCAGGACCAAGGCCAGTCTTGGTATTTTACTCCACTTCAGGGTTCACGTGGAATCCAATAAACAATTCGCTTAAGTGACACAGGAGCCGGGGACAAATGAGAGTGGGCGAGGACTCACCATCACCAGGTTGACCAAGGACACGGCGTTGAGACTGATGCCCCAGAGCCACATGACTCCGAACATGTTGACCAAGATCATGGCGATGGTGGCACACATGAGGACCGCGGACCACAACTCGCAGCCCAGGAGGACCATGGTCACCAGAAATATCGCGCCCAGGGACGTGCCCAGGTTGAAGATCGTGTCGTTGATGATGGTCAGGTACTGTTCGTAGAAGACATAAAACACACTAGAGAGGAGGGGGAGACCCATTAGAGCTTGCTCTCACTCCTGGGTGTCCCACCGCTCATCCTGCCACCACTGCAAAGCTGTGAGATGCTCTGAGACATCCTGAGCAGAAGGACTCCTGGGATGTTCGCAAGACTCACCTGAAGTGATTCCCCAGGACCCTCAATGGCCACTTAACACCCAGAGAGGGGCCTTATGATGATATAACATGCATATTTATATGAAGGCCCAATCTATGCCACTTTATAGAGACTTAGCAGAGAGTATTTCATGGCACTGCAAACAAACCAGGCCGGGTTCAGTGGCTCAGCCTGTGATCCCAGCACTTTGGGAGGCCAAGGCGAGAGGACTGCCTGAACCCGAGTGTTTGAGACCAGCCCAGGCAACTTGGTGAGACCTTGTCTCTACAATAAATAAAAAACTAGTCGGGCATGGTATCACATGCCTGTAGTTCTGGCTACTTGGAAGGCTGAGGAAGAAGGATCACCTGAGCCCAGGAGGTTGCTCTGCACGCCAGCCTGGGCAACAGAGTGAGACTCCAACTCAAAAAAAAAAAAAAAAAAGAAAACAAACCAAAACGAATCCTGATCTACCCTGAGGATACCTCAGGCCAAGTGGGGTCTGTGCTGGTCTGAGGAGAAAATGCTCATTTATTTATTTTTTTGGCAAAGTTAACCAGTTCTTTCTGGGAACTAGGATACCCACTCTGAGAACTTCTTCCAAGGAAAAACATGCTGTCCTTCTTTAAAAGCAAGATCATGGGGGTGGGGGGGAAAATCACCTGTTTCTTCAACCTTTCTACAATGTCCAAATCCAGTCTTTCATATAGAATGCTTTTCTTGCCAGGAAGAAAAAACCCAACATGAAAAAGAAAAGTCTCCATGAAGGCCCTGTCCCAAATAACTGGCATTCGGGGGGACTGGTTGGTGGCCGGCCAAAAGCATTGGCCCAGCCCCTCTGTGAAGCCTGCTCTCCACACACCCCCTGCCTTGTCACAGCATGTCTCCTGCAGGCCGTCGGGTCGGGGAGCACAGAGGTCAAGTTCTGTGCCTCTAGCCCCCAGGCCTTGGTAGGGGCTCAAGATTCTGCCCCTGCCCCAGCGTGCCACTTCCGTGACGTACTTCACCTGGGCTCAGAATGGAGCTGGTGGTCAGCACCAAAGCCGAGGCTCAGCATCCCACCTGGGAGCCCCCAGGTGTTGGCCCTTCCCTGGAAACCCTCGCTTATGAAGCCCAGGCTTTACCTGTACGGAAACACGCGATAATGACTGCCATTGAGGCCCATGGTGGCGGTGATGTTACTGGCGATAAGCTGGGCTTTTTTCATGGCGTCAATGAAGTCAGCGGAATTCTGAAGCACAGTGTGGTAGGTCATGAAGTACGTGGCACCTACCCCGGTGTCATTGCCGAGGATGTTAACAGCTGAGCTGTAAGCGGCATGGCCCCTGAAGGAAGAGTCAACGGACATCAGAGGACATGCCTGCCTGCGGGACACCTGCAGAAGCCAAGCACTCAGGGCACAGCAGAACCACCCGACCCTGGGCTCAGAGGCCATGTCCAGCCACGTGCTCAGGGTGAAGGCCTCCTGTTGAGGACACGCTGGTGGCTCAGGGGTCTCTCCCAGAACGGCTTCTCTTTACTGTTTTGGTTTCTTTGGTGCATAGCTCTGTTGTTTTTCTATCTGGTTCGACTTGTAATCAAATATACAGTGTTTACTCAGTCCTGTTATGTAACAGGAGGCAGCCAAGGGCGTGGGGCCTGGGGTCAATCTCAGCCCTGCCACTTACAGGCCACGTTATCCCTGAGCAAACCCACTTGGAGCTTCCGTCTCCTCTTCTGTGTACTGGGTATACCAACACCTCCTCACAGGCTGTGTGACAACACATGACATGTGTCAGGGAGGTGACAGCATGACACTGACACACTGGAGGCACGCAGAAATGGCCTGTTGTGCTCATGAAAACTGAGTTCATTTCACCTTGCTGTATGTAGGCCAAAGCACGCAGCCTATAAGCAAACCATGCTGTAGGACTCACTTCTATTTTTATTTTAGGGATAGCTGTCCCATGGTACCTAGTATAGGTCTCAAAACACAGACATGGTATGTATGATTAACTGACATGACTCTGGGCAAACGTGTTCTTATGAGGAACAGGTATGTCCAGGTTTACCTAACACACACGTGGGTACTCATCTTCTGCCTACAAATGCTTCCAAACCAACCCCAGAGACTTCTGTTGCCCTCACGATTTCCAGGCCAGAGCATCTGGCTCCCGTGGGTAATGGCTGCCTGACTGGATGGGGGTGGGGGGAAGACAGCCCACCGCCTCACACCTGGACCGGCTGGCAAGGAGCACGGTGGGCTACAGAACCGAGCCAGAATCTGGGATGATGTCACCAAAGCAAGATACTGTCCTGCACGCCACCAGCAAAACCAAACAGAACGCGTTCTTGCAGCTTCTGAATCACCAGCGTGCTCATCCTCTCCCCCATCCCAGGAATGTGCACGGGACTCTGGCTTCATTGCTGTGTCTGGGGGCCCAGGGCACAGAGAAGCATAAGATGCCCAAGAGTGCCCCAGCTAGGAAGGATCAAATGAATGCAGAGGCACTTCCGGTTCCTTTCCTCTCACAAAAGGATGGGACAGGTGGGGTGGGGAGAGGACATGCCTTACCCCCACCCTCTCCCCATTGGCTCCTGCAGTTACGGTGCCAAGGACATTTATCCGAAAGGGCTCAGCACACTTACCCTTTGCCACACTTGGGGTTGGGGTTGTCCGAGAGGAACATGGGCAGGAATCTCATGAAGTCCTGGCCCTGAGGCCTCTGCTTACCCTCTGGGGTCAGAGGCCTACAGCGGACACAGGTGGGGTCCACCACTGGCGAGACAAGAGGGAGGAGCCAACTGTTAGAAGGGCAGGCTTCCAGCATTACTGATGATGAGGGAAACTGCTTCCCTGAGTCTCTCCCCTTATTCAACGGCTTCAGCCACACGTGACTTTCAGTTTAATCGGAAATACTGTTTCATCTTAGGCAAACTATACTACATCTTTTCCCCTGAGGCTTCAGGGATGACCTTGATTGGTATTATTGGAGCCCAGGGCTCCCAGGTTTTTCTTAAGAAAATTCCAGGACAACATCAACGCTCTCACAAAACCATGGACAAGTGATAAACAAATGAAGGCATGCCTCAAAGAGGCTAAGGCCAGACACAAATCCAGAGGTAGTTGGTGTCGTCAGGACAGAAGAATAAAGCTAATCTGGAAGCCAGAGTCCCCGACATGGACCCTGTACAGACTTCCCTCTCGGGCCTGAGACAGAAATGACGTGAGAAGAAAGGGATGGTGACAAAGGGAATGAGACCCGGTGCTGGTATATAAATAGGTATAAACCAGCCTGGGCAACACAGTGAGACCCCGTCTCTACAAAAATCAAAATCAAAATATTAGCCAGGCATGGTAGCACATGGCTGTAGTCCCAGCAATTCGGGAGGCTGAGGTGGAAGGACTGCCTGAGTCTAGGAAGTTGAGGCTGTGGTGAGCCATGACTGGGCCACTGCACTCCAGCCTGGGCAACAGAGTGAGACTCCAACTCAAAAAATAACAATAGACAGGTATAAACCGAGGCAAAGTGCAAATGGTTTTTAAATGACAGCATTCAATTTCTCCAGAAAAGGGGGAAAGATGTGGAAAGGCAGATGAAGTACCCGAAGCATTGCAGAACTGCTCTGTGATGTTGTAGACCCTGCAGCAGGAGGACTGCGGCTTCACCCAGTCGAAGTAGTCGTCGAGCCAGGACGAAGGGGCAAAGCCGATTCGGGTGCTAGAGAGATGGAGAGAGCGCGCATCACGGACTTGCTCCACAGAGGAGGCCTTCTGTTCAGTACTTTTTCTTAAAACTTAACTTGCTTCCCTCTACTTTCTACAGCTGCTGCTCCAAAAAAACCCCCAAAACCAAAAATGACACTAGCACTTAATGGCAAAAACCTTCAAAGTATTAGGTAGTTAGTGAGTCCTTTCCTAGGTTTTACCCAATAAAGATAGATTTAAAATACAATTTGAATAAAAACTTCTCCAAGAAAGTCTATTTTCAGTGAGAGAGTTCAGGCCCGAGCCGCCCCCTGGCCGCATGCCCCTCCCAGCTGCTTCGACGGGAGGGGAGCCACAGAGGGGTACTGACTAGTTGTCCAGCTGGGCCGCGTTGAATATCTGCTGCACCAGGGAGTCGTTGTTGCAGCCCATGCCGCCGCACACCATGTTCTGCCCCGTGGGAGATGTGTAGTCGTGCCCCTCCTCCAGGACGAAGTACACAGGGGGGCCCGCGTGCAGGTACTGACTGATGGCCTTGAAATAATCCACCACGTAGGAGTCCTGAAAGATGAAAGAACAGAAGGAACTGTGAACACTGAAGGAACTACGCGAGACAAGGAGCCTAAAAGGATGAAGAGGAGGCTCCTGACTGAGACGTTGCCAGCCTGGACTTGGGGTTCCCGCCACAGCCAGTCTCCCCCCGGGGGCCCCTCCTGTGAGTCCCACAGATGGGGCACCTTGTAAGGTAACCTCCTGAGACTGGCTGCTCCCGTTCTGTGGCTGTGCCCAGAGGGTGTGGGAGTCCACACTGGCAGAGCTCTGGGGCAGTTCTAACATCAGAGAGCTTGTCACCATCTGCATTTAGAAGCAGGTGTTAACTTACAACACCCACATGCAACACCCACATGCAAGTTTCGAAAGATTTATTCATCACCAGCTAAACAAGCTGAAATAAAAAATAAGCCTCTCACATCTGGCATCGAAAGAGATTGATCCAAGCCAATTTCGACTTTGTTCAGGACCGCGATGCTGAACGACAGAACCCCCACAAATACTGCGATCTGAAATGAAAAGCAAAGTGCATGACAGCAATCACTGAGTGCAATAAAGAGCTTAAGAACAGAAATAAGATCTTAAACACGCACAAAAAGCAGGGCTTTTCTAAACTGAAAAGCAAGTTCAAATGACATGCTAAGACATCAGGGAGTACAGGGCAGTGGTTGCCATCAAAGCGTAGAGTCTGAGCTCCTGGGTTCCTATCCCGACTCTGCCAATGATGAGTGAGTGATGGGGGGTGAGCCATGGAACCTCTCCTCACTTCTATTTCCTCATCAGAACACAGGGGGAAAAAAGACTGATTACATCTTACATCAGATAGCCGTGTGGATCAAATAAGAAAATCCAGAGATTTTCTCAGAGATTTTGTATAAAAAGTTCCTAATCCCAGCACTTTGGGAGGCTGAGGCAGGAGGATTGCTTGAGCCCAGGAGTTCAAGACCAGCCTGAGTAACATAGTGAGACCTCATCTCTACCAAAAAAAAAAAAAAAATAGCCAGGTATAGTCCCGGTGACTCAGGAGGCTGAGACAGAAGGATCAGTTGAGTCCAAGAGACTGAGGCTATGTGGAACCATGATGGTGCCTCTGCACTCCAGAATGGGTAACAGAGACTCCAACTCCAAAAATAAAACAAAAAGCTCCCATGTGGTTGCTAGGGAGTAGGGTGTGTGGTGACACCATAAGGGGTAGCAAAAAGGAGATATGTGGGGTGATGGGACAGTCGGCATCTTGACATGCAAGCAACCCACCCAGGATAAGATGACACAGAATGACACATGTATTGTGCCAGCGTCCAATGCCTGCTTTTGGTATTGTGCTATTATAATTCTGTAAAATATATCACTGGAGGACCCTGGGTGAAGGGACCTGGGCCCTCTCTGTACTGCCTTTGCAACTGTCTGTGAACCTGCCATTATAGAAACTTAAACCAGACAAATAAAAACTCTTGCTTATAACTGACTGATGAAAATATTTTATCTATTGGTGCATACTTGCTTTTGTATTTTTGTACACGTACTTAACAGCTGTCAGAACCTTCTTCCCAAGCTGACTTCCTAGAAAGCATGTGACAGTTGGTATGGGGTGAAGAAAGAGAAAAACCACAGAGAGGCACAAACCACGATTGGCCGCATCCAGTCCCTCAGCAGCAGCGGGGAGTAGGAGTTTTTGAAGAAGCGAAACAAATAGCTTTCAGAGGGCTGGACGCTTGTTCCATCCTCGGCACCGCTGATGCAACACAGGATGTCCAGGCGATTTTTCTGATGGGACAAAGAGGAACAGAAAATATGCTCTGACCTCTTCATCCAGATTCTAGACTCATATTAAATACATGGGCATCCTGGTGGCACCTTACCTCTTGACGCTTAATGTCTAACCCCAGGAGACTCACAAAACAGGTGATCTGCAGAAGGAAGTCGATGAAGACCGCCATGCCAGCGAACAGGGAGAAAGTATGCACGGCTGGCATAAGGGACAACGCTCCTGCGAGATGGAAAGAGCTTGTCACTTGTGTTCATGCCAGGGGCTCTGCAAGCCTCACATTCATGTGCACACAGACGCCGGGAGCCGAAGCAGGCCAAACCCACAAGAAGGTGTGGTGTAAGGTCAACATCACGCCCGAGCTGGGCGGGGAGGCCGTGACCCAGTGCTTTTCAAAACAGTGTCGAAACTGGAGTTTAAAATGTAGCTTCCTGGGCCCCAGCCCCAGCCTACTTAAGCAAGAAGCAATGAGACTTCAACCCAATTCTACTGTATTCGAGCTCTCAGGTAAATTCGTGTACAAATTTGAGAGCCACTCAACAGGTCATTTCTTATAGTGCCTTCGAAGCTTCACTAGGAGAAAGGGGCAGTATTTTCCACCTGCCATTTTATCAACTGTATTAGCTCCCAGTTTAGTCACAGTAAGAGGCAACTGGCAAGGAATGAGGGTCCCAGGTCCGAGGGTAAGACTCAAACCGCAAGCAGGCAGCCCACGCATCAGAGGTTCCTGCTCGGCCCACACTATGCTGGCCCACTTAAGCATTTACAAACTTTAAAAATTAAAAGCAGTCAATATTTAACAATGACATTTTACACACAAATCTTGGGTCCTGGCTTTGCTTAAAACAAAACCCCAACAGACCCCGTAGCACTGGGCCAGCCACACATAACTGCCTTTCTAGACAGGATACACATACTCAGGGTGCCACGTCTTCACCGTTCCTACTGTCCCACCAAGGTCACTCCAACCTTGAGGAACGGTCTCAGCTGCTACTATCATCATACTTGCACAGGTTCTGTTATGATAGACATAAAAATATTTTTTTTGTGCCTGTGTTTACCAAAAGGAACTCTAAGGGCTGCAGGTTTCAAAAGCATGTTGCTTTGTGGAAATCAAGAGTAACATGCTGGTAGTTCTGTGTTGAAAGACTACTGCCTATGACGACCTACAATGGCCCTTGTGAGAGGGACCTGGGCTTCATTTCAGGTTGTGACCCTTAGGCGGTGTGTCTCCTTTGGACTGGGTGATTCTAATCTGCCTCTTCCCTAGTGGACAGTCACTTATTTCTTATTACACTTCAGAGATGGGGCAGGAGGCCCCACTAGGGAGTCTATCTAGTTATTTCTCCACATGGAAGAAACACAGAAGTACTGATTTTTGTTTCAGATTATTCTGGCTCCTTGTATTGGGTAAGATTCAAAAACCTCTGCTCTTTATCTTACAAGGCTGCTTCCCTGATGAGTTGTGTATACAAAGAAGAAAGACTAACCCTGGCCAGGCACAGTGGCTCACACCTATAATTCCAGCACTTTGGGAGGCCAAGGTGAGAGGACTGCCTGAGCCCATGGGTTCGAGACCAGCCGGGGCAACTTGGTGAGACCTTGTCTTGACAATAAATTAAAAAATTAGCTGGGCATGGCAGTGCACCATGCCTGTAGTTCCAGCTGCATGGAAGGCAGAGACGGAAGAATCACCTGAGCTCAGCAGGTCGAGACTGCAGTGGCCATGAGCTTGCCACTGCACTTCAGCCTGGGTGAATGAGATTCCGACTCAAAAGAAAAAGACTCAAAAAAAAAGAAAGACTGTCTTTGAAAACACTGGCAAACATCTTGCAAGATGGCGCCTGTGGGCTTGGGAGCTGTTGCTTACAGTGTTGTGTTGAAAAGGATTCTGCAGCTATGCAAGGATGCCCTCTTCACAAGTCAACACCCGCCATGGCTTCCAAAGGGAGTAAGTGGCAAGGTGAACTCTAGGCCTCTCTCATCCTGCACCCCAGCATCAACACTGTCCTGAAACTCAACATTAAAAGAAGATGTTCCCAAAATGATACCCAAAGTCCTGCATTTTCTATAATACTTTCTAATTGCAGAACGAAGTTTAAGAAGGAAGGCAACACCAGGGGGCACACTCAGACTCCCAGCGTCTTCTCTTCCCAGGCTGCACAAACTACAGAATCGGTAGAAGTTAAAGCAAACTTACCTAAGAAAAATGCTACAGTCTCGGAAAAGGATGACAGGAACATACTAGGAGCCACCTCTCCTAGGACCCTGCCCAGCTGCTGATCCAGGGTTTCCCCTTGAAGACGTTCATCTCTCTTTAAGGAAAAAAAAATTAAATATGCAACATTAACATTTCTCAACAACAATGCCACTGCTTTGTTGCCTAGTGTTAACTCAAGGATACAGAAAAATGATTGGCAGATGGCCAGTCGTATCTTCTAGGCACATAAACTTGGGGGGTGGGGGGCGCAAAGTTCTCATGTTAACTCATTCAGAGAACCACTGAGCTGGGTGCCAGGTGAGAAACTCAAGGAAAAACTGGAGCGTGCATCAGGAAAATACATGGAGCACTGGCTGCAGGTGGAGAGACCATTAAACGACACTCTCACATGTCAATGAGTCTTCACCCAGGCAGGATCTACAGGACGACTCAGAGTACTTTCTACAGCAGTGGGTCATGTGTTGACCTTTTGCCTTTTTTTAGGGGCATCTCGGAACAAAACAAACCTATCATTCCTCCACACTATGCTGGATACATTTTAATACCAATTGGGCCCAAAACGTTTTCCAAAAGCTTGTTAGTCCTTCTTGCACTCATGTGGAAAAAAATACTATTTAAAACCAAATTTTTGGCTGGGTGTGGTAGCCCACACCTGTAATTCCAGCATTTTGGGAGGATGGCTTGAGCCCAGGAATTCAAGACCAGCCTAGGCAACACAGCGAGACAGTGTCTCTACAAAAACATTAAAAACATAGCTAGGCATGGTGGTGTGCACCTGTAGTCCCAGCTATTCGGGAGGTTGAGGCAGGAGGATTGCCTGAGCCCTGGAGGTTGAGGCTGCAGTGAGCTTTGATTGTGCTACTGCATCCCAGCCTGGGTGACAGTGTGAGACTCTGACTCAAAAAAACAAAAACAAAAACAAATAATTCCTCCCCACACAAAATCCTTATATCTATTTTGCCTACCAAAAAGAGGGGTAAAATTCTTGGTCCCCAAATGTTTAGAATAAGTCAGACAACCAATGAGCCACACAGGGGCAAGGAAACGGGATGCCCTACCGTCCCCACTCACAAAGAGCCGAACGGTCATTCGAAGCCCCCATGCCTGCAAGACGCCAAGGTACGGAAGTGTATGACACTCACCTGGTAGGTCTGCACCAGAATGAAGATGTTGTCCACCCCGACAGCCAGCACCAGGAACGGGATGACTTCAATCACGATGAGCGTCAGGGGGAGCCCGACGTAGCTGAAGATGCCCAATGAGCATGCCACTGCGCTAAGCACAATCAGGATGCCCGCGATGCCCAGGGAGATCTTGGAATCCACCTGGCAGAGGTGACAAAGACAGAGATCATCAACTGAGGGTTTCTGTCCTATGCGTTACTAAAAGGGCCCCATTTTTACATCTTTGCATGGGTATCGGGCATATTCAACCCAGAGTTAAAAGTCTAATTCTCAGTTTGAGAGAAGACATGAAAACATTTCTAGGTCTTCCCTAGCAACATATTTCACGAGCTCACATCCTTAGGTGATGGAGTGGACAAATTAGAAAACAAGCGGATTATGTGAAATAAACTTTAAAACAGGTCAAAAAGTTGGAACTGAAGAAAACAGATGCAAGAAACACAAAATGTTACATAGTGAATTAAGAATTGAGGCAAAATAGGACATCATGCTGTGTACTGCCATTAACCATAACACACACACACACACACACACACACACACACACACACACACACACACACACCCTGCTTACCAGAAGCCTGCGACAGCTTTTGATGTGACCCAAGGCTAGAGAAATATATAGAAACATGATGCCATAGCTAATTACAACAGTAAAGACATCACTGTTACTCTCACGATTTAGTTCATCTTCAATACTTCGTTCAGTAGTAAAAGAAATGGTCAAATTTGGATTCTTGTAGTTTTTCACAAAATTAATAAGCCTAAAAAGTAAGCAAAATTTTATATTTTTAGTTTATACTTTGTAGTAGCTAAGTCAGAGACTTCTTCCCAACTGGTATAACACAAAGGCCACTGTACTCCTGCCTGGGCAACAGTGAGACTCCGATTCAAAAAAAAGAAAAGTTTAGAAAAAAATGGAAATTGGTTCATGTTCTTGCTATTTTTTAACTGAAAAAAAAAGATTTTTAAAAGAAATATATTAAAAATGCACAACTCATGTAACAAAATTTAAAAAGTTGATCTACAGATTTAGCATAATACCTATCAGAACCCTAGCTGACTTTTTTGTAGAAAATGACTAACAGACTCCAAAATTCACATGAGATTGCAAAGGGTCCAAAACAGCCAAAACTTATTTTTCAAGAAGAACAAAGTAGGAGGACTCACACTTTCCAATTTCAAAACTTACAACAAAACAACAGACATCAAGACTGTGTGGCACTGGTGCAAGGACAGACATACAGATCAGAGCAACAGAACTGAGAGTCCAGAAATGCACCACGGGTGTGGCCAACTACTTACTGATAAGGATGGCAAGATCATTCAATAATATTTTCAACAAATGGTTTGGGACAACTGGATAGCTACATGCAAAATAATGAGTTAGACCTTTACCTCATTATCATATACAAACATTAGTTCTAACAGATCAAAGACCTAAATGTAAGAGCCAAGCCAAGACTAGCCCGGCTCGGTGGCTCAGACTGTAATCCCGCGCCTTTGGGAGGCTGAGGTGAGTGGACAGCCTGAGCCCGCGGGTTCAAGACCCGCCTGGGCAACTTGGCCAGACCTCATCTCTACAATAAATCAAAAATTAGCCAGGAGTGGTAGCGCACGCCTGTAGTTCCAGCTACTTGGAAGGCTGATGCAGAAGGATCGCTAGAGTCCAGTAGGTCGAGGCTGCGGTGGCTGGGAGCGGCCACTGCACTCCAGTCTGGGCGACAGAGTGAGACTCCAACACAAAAAAATAAAAAAATAAAAATAAAAAATAAAAAAAAAGAGACAAGACTATAAAACTCTCAGAGGAAAACTTAGGCACATATCTCCATGTCCTTGGATTAGCCATGGTTTCTTAGATATGACACTAAAAATACGAGCAACAAAAGAAAAAGTAAACTGGACTTCATCAAAATTAAAGACTTTTGGGCTTCAAAGGACACCATCAAGAAAGCAAAAAGATAACCCACAGAATGGGAAAAAATATTTGACAATCATATAACTGACAAGGGACTTGTATCTATCTACAATATATGAAAAATTCTTATGTCAATAATACAAACACAAATAACCCAATTAAAAATTGGCTAGGTGCGGTGGCTCAAGCCTGTAATCCCAGCATTTTAGGAGGCTAAGGTGAGGGATTGTCTGAAACCACAGGTTCGAGAACAGCCTGGGTAACTTGGTGAGACCGCATCTCTACAATAAATAAAAAAACTAACCAGGCGTGGTTGCGCGCGCCTGTAGTTCTGGCTACTTGGAAGGCTGAGGGGGAAGGATTGCCTGACCCCAGCAGGTCAAAGCTGCAGTGGCCATGAGCATGCCATTGCACTCCAGCCTGGGTGACAGAGTGAGACTCCAGTTCATTAAAAAAAAATTGTACAAAGGATATGAATAGACATTTCTCCAAGGAGATGTACTGATGGACAATAAGTACATGAAGAGATGCCTGAAACAGATATCAAAAAGACTCAAATCAAAATCACAATGAGATACCACTTCATATCATAAGGACAGCTAGAATCACAAAGTCAGATAACATCAAGTGTTAACAAGGATGCAGAGAAACTGGAACCTCTGTACCCTGCTAATGTGATGTAAAATGGTATGGCTATTTTGGAAAACAGTCTGGCAGTTTTTCAAACAATTAACAGTAGAGTTACCATATAACTTAGCAATTTTACTCCTAGATATATACCCAAGAGAAAAAAAAAGTTATATCCACACAAGACCTTGTATATAAAAGTTTGAGGCAGCATTATTCATAATAGCCAAAAGATGGAAACAACCCAAGTGCACCAAAAAATAAATAAATACACAGAATGCAGTATATCCATACAACAGATTTGGCATAAAAGGAATGAAGTGATGATACATACCACACATGGATGAACCTTGAAAACATTCTGTTAAATGAAAGAAACCAGACACAAAAGTCCACATAAGACTGCAAGTATATGAAAGATCAGAACAGGAAGATCAGAGACAGAAAGTAGATGAGTGGCCGCCTGAGGCCAGGGATAGGAGGGTGAGAAGATAAAGGGATATTGGCTGAAAGGTACCTTATTGTGAGGCAATGCAAGTGTCCTAAAATGGACTGTGGTGATGGCTGCACACATGTGACCATACCACAGCCACTGAAGTGTATACTTTGCTTTATTTTATTTTTTGAGTTGGAGTCTCAGTCTGGACTGTAGTGGCACACTGAAGGCCACTGCAGCCTCGACCTGCTGAGCTCAGGCGATCCTTCCGTTTCAGCCTCCCGAGTAGCTGGAATTACAAGCATGTGTCACCACACCTGGCTAATTTTTAAAATTTATTGTAGAGACGAGGTCTCACCATTCTGCCCAGGCTGGTCTTGAGCCTATGGGCTCAGGCAATCCTCTGGCCTCTATCTCCCAAAGTGCTGGGATTATAGGCGTGAGCTACCAGGCTCAGCTAGTGTATACTTCAAATGAGTGAACTGTATGACATACAAACCACACCTCAGAAAAACCACTACTGAAGGGTAGCAAGTAAAGACTGAAAGTCCCCTGTCCTCCCCAATCCTCTCCTTCCCATTCTCTAGAGTTTACAAAAACAGCTAACAATTTCTCGGCTCATTCACTTGATGTTTTTTTCGAAGCTTGGACAGCAATGTATAACACATATTTATGTAAATATGCTGACTACAGCTTTTATTTAATCCATCTTGAACTACTTATTGACCTTACTGTGTCTAGTGACTGCATAGTATTTGACAGTCCTTATCCCTCACTAATGCACATTCAGCATGCTCCCAGTTTTTGCTGTTAGGAAACAATGCAAGGAACATTTTTTGCATACTTTTGCATTCTTGTGTAGGAATATCTGTTTAAAGGTAAATTTATGACCAGGCATGGTAGTTCATGCCAGTCATCCCAGTGCTTTGGGAGGCTGAGGTAGGAGAATCACTTGAGCCCAGAAGTTTGAGACCAGCCTGGGCAACATAGTGAGATCTCACCTCTACAGAAAATTTAAAGATTGGCCAGGTGTAGTAGTGTGCGCCTCTGTTCCCAGCTACTCAGGAGGCTGAGGCAGGAGGATCGCTAGAGCCCAAGAATTTGAGGTTGCCATGAGCTATGACTGCACCACTGTACTCCAGTCTGGATAACAGGGCGAGACCTTGTCTCTAAGAATAAATAAAAAATAAGATAAAATTTTAAGAAGTGAAGACGAGAATTTGTTTACATATTTACGTTAGCATCACAAGTACCAAGTGTACAACTTTACATAACTGAGATCTGACATTCGTGAGTTTACAGAACGAAGTTTAAGTGCTTGCACACATCCAGCTTCCCCCAAAGGACAATCTGTTCAGTCCCATGAGTCACTCACTCTTTTTCCCAGGCCTGGGCTCTCTGGAGCTTCTCTGTATCATTATAGTAATTATTGACAGGGAAGGTAATCACAAGGGCAGTGGCGTTATTGTAGTTTTGATCTAGAAAGGAAAATGACATCAAAAGAAGATTACAAGCGTGCAGATAATTAGATACATGCGGGAGGAATCCCAATGCAGCTAGCTGGCTGATTCCTCGCTGGAGCTACAGGCTGTCTCTGTGCTTTACTGCAAGTTTGCATGCAGTTCAGGTAAATGAATACAAAGGAGTCTTTATCCGAAGTAGGCACAGTTATCATTCAGGAAGAAAAACTTTTTTTTAAAGTTGCACATACGTGCACGGTAAGAATTTCAAACAGAGCAGAAAGGTGTTCAGTGGTAATGCTCTCTCCTTCCCCAACCCTCATTCCATGCTCTTAATTCTCCCCCATACCATGACTATCTGGGAGTCTTTCCAGATAGTCCACGCACACACACAGAAACAACACACATTCCTCCCCTTTCCTCCTTAATTACACAAACTGTAACGTGTTATTCTGCATTTTAAAATTTTGTATGTCGGAGACGGCTCCATTTTAGCATATAAAGAGCTTTCTTATTTTCTTTCTGCTAACATTTCCTAGTGTAATTTAAGCAATCCCCATTTTTGCATTTTGCTATTACAAACAAAACCACTACAAATAATCTATACATATTCTTAATGTATAGACACATACTTGTAAAATTAATTCTTAAAGCATAATCACTCAATCAAAAACCACGTACACTTCTAATTGTGATAAATTCCTCTAAACTGCCTTCCAAAAAGGCTGGACTATTTCGCACTCTTTTATTCAACAAAATATTTAATGAGACCTACTTTGTGCCAGGCATCATTTTAGGTGCCATGGATACATCAGTGAACAAGAGATCGACACCCCTGCTGTCCTGGAGCTTACATTCTAGTAATTAACCCAGCAATGAAGAATTTCCTATATTGTCACCAACAAAGGGTTTTATCAAGCTTTGCCCTTGCCTATTTGTGAGGTTAAAAAGCCTGGAATGAGGTGCATTTCACCAACAGATGGGAGGCTGAGCATTTGTCCCCCCTCAATGAAAAGCCATTTGTAATTCTTCTTTTGTTACCTTTCACATGGCTTCACCCACTTTTCTTATGGGTTGCTAAACTTTTCTTTTATTCATGAGAGCTCTTTATGTACTAAGAAAAAGTTGTCTACTATGCATACTAATTTTTTTGTCCAATTTTTTTTAACTGTATGATGTTTGTTCTCCACAGATAAATTTAAAATTTTTATGTAGTCAAATTTATCAGTCTTTCCTCTTGTGGCTTCTGAATTGTCTTGCTTAGAAATACCTTCTCCATTTTAAAATTACCATAAAAAATTCCTCCTGTATTTTCTTTTAGTTCTTTGAAAGTTTTACTTATGTTTCAATCTTTGATTCATCTGGAATTTATTTTGGTGAAAGAAATAAGGCAGAGATTAAATTTAACCTTTTACCCTGTGACTAGTCAGGTGCTAACACCATCCCTTCTCCACCAATTAGAAATGGCATTTACTCCATGAGGCAAAGTAAACTGTCAATAGACATTGCAACCTCTCCCCTGCCACTGAGCAAAGAGAAGAAAACTTCTCTGCCCTCTTTACAAGCTGGAGAAAAACCTGTCAAGCCTGTAATTAGGCTTCAGATGCCAAAGGTATCACACCATTACCTCATTTTATCAGGTACAATCTGTTCCGAAGTACCACAGGAACCAGTAAAGAGCAAGCCAACTGCTTTTCACACAACAAAAGTGTCCAAATTCTTAACTGATTGGTTTCGGGGGAAAAAAAATGTATCGCCTTTGCTTGTTTTTCCACACACCTCATAATATTCTCTCTTCCCCAATACAGGGGTTCTTAACCTGAGGCCTAAGAACTTCCTAGTGGTTCCACAGATGAGTTTCAAGGGTCCCATGATCTCCTTGAAACTGAACGTAGAGGGACATAGTTCCATTACCCCGGGAAAATGACCTTAGCCCTTGACAAGTTCTCAAAGGCATGTGCCACCCAAACAAGGCTAACACAATCCACTTCTTTTAAAGTACTAGAATTAAATCCACGCCCAAAGCCAAAAGAGATGTTATATTTGGGATTCAGGAGACAAGGCAATAACAAGACTTCCGAATTTACAAAATCTTTATAATTACCACTTGATGTTTTTTTTTGTTTTTTTTTTTTTTTGAGTCTGTCACCCAGACTGGAGTGCAGTGGCTGCTACCGGCCACCGCAGCCTCGACCTGCTGGGCTCCGGCAATCCTTCCGCCTCAGCCTTCCAAGTAGCTGGAACTACAGGCACGCGCTACCACACCTGGCTAATTTTTTGATTTATTGTAGAGA
Source organism: Cephalopachus bancanus (assembly GCA_027257055.1). Classification (NCBI taxonomy): domain Eukaryota; kingdom Metazoa; phylum Chordata; class Mammalia; order Primates; family Tarsiidae; genus Cephalopachus; species Cephalopachus bancanus. Next base: position 9,646,919 of record JAPVLO010000097.1, on the reverse strand, counting down.
TGAGGTCTCGCCAAGTTGCCCAGGCGGGTCTCGAACCCGCGGGCTCCGGCAATCCACTCACCTCAACCTCCCAAGGCGCGGGATTACAGACTGAGCCACCAAGCCCGGCTATCACTTGATGTTAATGACAAAACCAAGACTACTTTACCCAATAGGAAAGTCAAAGCTTCCCTTACTTACCATCATAGCCTCCTAGCACAAGCCATGGGAATACCGGTCCACCAAATGTACCCAGACAAGGGTCATGGAGCAAGCTTGTGTCATTCAGAGAAGCAGGAGCCCTGCCAAAAAGTTTAGAAAACATCTCCCAGTTAGAACCACCTCAAGACATTGCCAAGATCTAAACATTTATACAACAAACACTTGATGAGGTTGACGGTCTTCTAAGCCCAACATGGCCCTGAGGTTCCTCTGAGTAATACAGCTCAGCATTTTCTTTAGGGGCTCAAATCAATAACTGGGCAGGAGAAGGCAAATACAGCCCAGTGCCATCCACAGCACATGGTGCAATGTGGGCAGAGGGGAGGGAGCAAATGCCACCAGGGGAAAACTGTCACCAAGAGGAAACCTGTACAGACCCAGAGCTACAAGGATGAGGGAGACTTCACCAGGGAGGGGGAAAGGAGTGTCTTGTGCACTTGCAATTGTGGGAAGAGTAAGGGAGGGAGAGGAAGATGACTCAGGGGGTAATAAGAAGTCCTGTCCTAGAGCAAGGCATGCCCACGAAGGAGCTGCCGTGGGAGGGGACTGGGCTGGAAAGGGCAAGTGACAGATAATGCCAAAAAAAAAAAGAAACAGTGCCATGCTAAGTGATTTGGATTTTGTCCTGCAGGCACTGGGAATGATGAGAGATTTCTGGACGATGAGAGATTTCTGGACGATGAGAGATTTCTAGGAAATGGATGCCACGAGCTGCTTTATGAAGATCACCTGCGAGGCCGAGTGGAAGAAGGGCCGGAAGTCGGAAAGAAACAGGAAGTGGGGCTGGGCTTGGTGGCTCAGCCTGTAATCGCAGCACTTGGAAGGCCAAGGTGAGTGGACTGCCTAAGCCCGCAGGTTCACGACCAGCCTGGGCAACTTGGCAAGATCTCGTCTCTATAATAAACAAAAAATTAGCTGGGCATGGTAGTGCGCGTCTACAATTCCAGCTACTTGGGAGGCTCGCCAGAGCCCAGCAGGTCGACGCTGGTGTGGCTGTGAGTGTGCCACTGCACTCTAGCCTGGGCGAGAGAGTGAGACTCCAATTCAAAAAGAGAAACAAGAGCCGGGCTCGATGGCTCAGCCTGTAATCCCGCATGTCTGGGAGGCTGACGTGAGTAGATTGCCCGAGCCTGAGGGTTCAAGACCCACCTGGACAGGCGAGACCTCATCTCTACAATAAAAATAAAAAAAATTAGCCGGGCGTGGTAGCGCGTGCCTGTAATTCCGGCTACTCGGAAGGCTGAGGCGGAAGAATCGCTGGAGCCCAGCGGGTCGAGGCTGCGGTGGCCGGGAGTGGCCACTGCACTCCAGTCTGGGCGACAGAGTGAGACTCCAACTCAAAAAAAAATAAAAAATAAAAAAAGAGAAACAGGAAGCAGGGGACCAGTCAGGTATATGCAATGGTCAGGCATGAGGGGCAGTGCAGTGAGGACAGCTGGCCAGTGGAGAGGGAACAAGCATTTTAGGACAGACTGCCAGCCGCAAGTGAGCTGGACGCTGAGGGAAGTTCTTGCCAATCACAGTAGGTGATGGTATCAGCCCTGGTGGTAGGTAGCCTGCAGCTAGAAGTTGAGTTTTCATCCCACAGCATTGATGTGCCAGGCCACCCAGGGGTTGAATTCACCAGACCTACATGAGGAAGGTGCAGATGAGGAAGGACTTGGAGAGAAAGCCTTTTTGTCTAAGTAACTGGACTGGGCTTGGCTCTGGGCAGCCCACGTGCTGTTCCTATGGAACTTCCGGGTGGAAAAGTCCAGAAAAAGTTGGAGGGTGGGGAAAGAAGTGAGAGCTAGAGACAAACCTGAGGCTGTGGGTACATGTCAAGTGTAACCACACGACAACCCAAATCCCTGTCCCCAGGGGAGCTCTTCGCAGCAGTGTTCCCATGGCCCCCGATACAACACAAGTCTAATGTACCCTCCTCCCACAATTTTTGCTGACTTTCATTTTGTAAAATAACAGAAAGTAAATGTCTTTTTCCTCCAAATATAAAAATGATATAATACTGAGGGGTTTTTCCCTCTGAATTCCACATGGCTCCCTTGGACCATCTACCCTGAGAGAACGCTGGTTTAGGGCATATGGGCACGAACAACGTCTTAAGAGTATAACTCATGTTTTTAGAGAAAATGTCCTTGAGATAAACACAGACCAATTGCTAGAGAGTCTTACTCTGATAATAGCAAACACAGACAGAACTCAAGGACACCAAGGTTCTTCAGAACCAGCAGTCCAAGTCCTCAGCTCCTGATGTGAGCTGAGCGGTACTATCAAAGGAGACCAGGAACAGCTTCTCTGCTCCCATGATGAAGAAACAGCACTGAGGCTGCTGACTGGATGAACAACTGCTGAAGGCCAGGGCCAGGGCATTCAGAATGGGCAGGCCATCTGGCAGCTGACACTTTTCCTCCACTGGGCAAACCTGAAGACTCCCTCATAGACACCTGAGCACAGCTTCCTGTGGTGACTAATCCCAGCTATAAACACACCCTGCCCAGCCAGAAATGCCTCCTAGGGAAGCAGCTGCAAGGTGTGCCCATCTAAAATGGCACACCAATCCTACCTTGACTCCTAAGGGAAGTTGAGTGTCTAAACACAATTCAATATCATGATATAAGGCTATATTTGAAAGGCAAGAAAAAAATACAATAAGGTTCTATCTTTAAACACTGAGGGGTGCAAGAGGTGTGGCATATGAAACTGTGTGTTACCGATCCAGGCATGAGTTAAAGGGTAAGAGGTACCTGCTGTTCCTGGATCACATGTCACAGTAGCTCCCACCCCTGGGCCTTTGCACTTGCTACCCATTCTGCTTGAACGCCTGTCCCTGTGATAGCCACAGGCTGCCTCCTTACCTTTCCTTTCCCTTTGAGCAGATCTCTGTCTCTCCACCCGGCCTTATTTCCCTCCTTCCAGCACTCATCTCTACATGAAATGATCATGTATTTATGTGCTCTTCGTCCGTTTCCCTCCATCAGGATGCAAGCTTCACAGGGCAGAGTCTTGCTCCGTTTGTGCTAACATCTTGAACAGAGTCTAACAACAGCAACGCTTACGTGTCACTGGGACACACGAATGACCGCTTTTTGCCACTCACCGTACGCAATACAGGAAGTGCGTGTGGTAGTCGGCATATACGTAGAATTCGTCCCCTATCTTGTGGTCCAGCACGGAATGGCTGTTCTGGAAGTAATTCAGCACACTCATAATGGTGCAGTTCTTGTTATATGGTGAGAGAGGGGCCAAGCAGATATCCTGAAGTGTCACTGTCTCATTGTTGTAAAAGGCAGTAATGTTTTCAATGGTTGTCTGTAAGTCAAGAACCTGAAAGAAGATTTTCAAAATAAGCAAACCCAGAAACAGGTCACGTTTCTCTCAGAATTGCCCTGAGGGGTTAGAAGATAGAGTTTGGGGAAATACTTGAAGGCACACGACGGTAAGAGACCTGGCTAAGCCCAAAGCCCCCTCTTACAGCCAACTGGGCTGAAGACCCTGGTTAGAGGCGTCCGGAAAGTCAAGGAGGGAACACTACCACCAGAACAGATCTCAGTGTAAAAACCCCCGCTCCCTTCTTCAGCAGTGACCAGCAGGCCAGCAGAGAGACTGGAGCCGGACACCTGGTCTTCCTGACACTGTCCCTCACCAGCACTACAAAACCCATTGCCCTGTTCCACGTTACACCTATGTAGGTCCTGTATTTCTTTTCCTTTTTTCCACATATTTATGTTTCATAGTTCTGAAATACAGATCAATGGCAAGCTTCCATGTGATTCAACCCACAGAAATTATTTTTATTATTATTTTTTATTTCTAGACATGGAGTCTTGCTCTGTTGCCCAGGCTGGAGTGCAGTGGCATGATCATGGTCCTGTATTTCTTAACAGAGAAGATGCTCCTGCAGGTAAATGACCATGATGTCACCTCCTGCAACAAGCTGGGAAAAAACAAGTCATTGGATGGGAAAGACTCTGTTCAACTCTTGGGAACAAGGTGATGTTTTTCAGGATTTCAGGCTTTCTGTAGACAGGAACCAGGATTAAGGGGAAAACCATATGGTTGTACAACCATGCATGCATTTTAAGAAGTGGGTGCGGTTCACTGACAGGCACAGTTCTCCGGGGCAAATGCGACCAGACCAGGGGAAGGTTTACATGCCTTCTTAGAGAACGAGTTGATCTCGTCCCAAATGCCCCTCTCATCAAAGGCAGGCTGGGCGTCCATGTTCAGGCAGTGATAGGTTCATCCTGCAAGCTGGATCAGGGGCCACCCAGCAGCTCCTGCCTCAGCCCCCAGGACAGCATGAAGGGCTTCACTCCTTTGGGTCCTTGCCTCTTACTTTCAGTTAACAAAGTATAAAAATCACAAATTCCTAAGGTGACTGCCTTATAAACACATCCCGCCTCAACAGAGAAACTCCTCTCAAGTCTTCCACTGCTCATCTCAATTTCAGGAAAAAGGCAATACCTGCTGCCTGAAGTAAATATAAAAATAGGCAAGAGGAAATTTTCCATTAAGTTCAATATGTATCATTCACTTTCCTGAAAAATAAGTTGAACGCACCTTTGCTGTTGCAAAGATTTTCGACATATACCAGTACATTCAGCCCCAAATCCACATCAAGCAGAACTGTAAAAGCCAGCAAACCACCAGGTCTCCCGTGCTGACTTACTTCTGCGAACAGATTACCTGGTGCAAAATCTCTAAGTCAAGTGGAGGTCCAAAGGGCACATCAGCTCCTGAGGGGTACGGCTGGTAAGTGTGTTTGTTGGTGAGAGGGGCCCGGATGATGAGCTGCTCCGTTCGGAAGAAAGGTCCAAAGTGCTGGTCAAAGTACTCTTTTTCCAGGCGAGCCTGGCTGCTGGGGGCTGACCAGAGGTCAACAGGATTGGTTGTGACCCGGACAAACACCAGGCCTGAAGAACACACGACAATGAAGACCAGTGAGAAGAAAATGACACAGCCGGGGTTTCGGACGCAGAAAGAACCCCACTGTGTGAACAGATTCCTCAGACAGCCCTCGAAGGCCACACCAAGTGGGTCACAGCAGGACACCTCCCCTGGAAGAGTGGAAGAAGAAGGGAGGATGGAGGTTAAGAGCCAAGCCATTCCTGAAAGTTGGAACAGGGAGAGCATTAGCTGCAATCGCTGGAGGCAGGCATTGAGCCCACCTGGGGACCCGCGCAGGACATGTCCTTACCCACCTCAGCTATTCATCTGTGAAGTCATCTTCCTTGGTTACCCTCAGCAAGTGATATCCCCACTCACAGAGACACTCACACATGGGCCTTGAAGAACAAAGTTCTCTGACCACTCTGCCCACAGCCCTCTACCTGGCTCTGCTGCCACTGCTCTCAGCCTGCTGCGTCAGCGCCTTTGCATCTCCTGTCAATTGCTTGGTTCTGCTCTGCCATCCTGCCTAGATGTTAGAGCCACAAAGGCAAGGGCCATGTCTATCTTGACCAAAGTCATGTCCCCAGCCCCAGTATGCCGCCTCCCCCACTGCCTCAACCCCATTGAGGAAACAAACACTCTCATGACAATACCATCTAAACCCTTTTACTGACGTACAAATATTCCTACCTTTGTGGTCGCTGGCATTAACGGAAAAAGCTATGTTGCTATCAATGGGAGTATACTCGGAGACAAAGTATCGTTTTCTGAAAAATAAAAGTAAGTAAGTAGTATTAGCAGACATCATCATGATAAAGCTGTTGTTATCTTGACTTCCTGTAACCCCATTAAAAGCTGACTTCCTCAACCTGGCTTCTTCCTCCCTAAGTTCCCTTGCCCTGGGTCCCTCTGCTTACTAGTCTCAAGAGAAAATTTAATACGACATTAAAAATCCAATTAGTAAAAGATCATTTCACCGTGTAGCCCTCATTAGTCTTTAAAACTTTTAGGTACCTTAAAAACACACTCCCCTCCCCAGCAGCAACGAGTACACCTAGTGCCCGAGTCTTGATTTCTATACACCGTCCTCCAAAAAAGGAAACAGGGCTCTTTGCAGAAAGGGGCTGATTCTGGGGTGAGGATGCAGGCAGATGAACCCAGGGAAAGGGATATGTCAAAAGAACACAGAAGTGCTGGGTGCAGTGGCTCATGCCTATGATCCCAGCACTTTGGGAAGCCAAAGCGAGAGGATTGCTTGAGCCTAGGAGTTCGAGATCAATCTCGGCAACACAGTAAGACCTCACCTCTACAAAAAATAAATAAAAATTCGCTAGACATGGTGGCACATTCCTGTAGTTCCAGTCAATTGGGCGGCTAAGAAGGAAGGATCACCTGAGCCCTGGAGATTGAGGCCATGATCATGCCACTCCACTCCAGTCTGAGGGACCCCCCCTAAGAAAAAAAGAACACAGGAGCCAAGAAGAAGGCACTCCTAATGGCCAAAACTGTAAAAACTTAGAGCAATGAAATAAATGACAATATTGGATACAGCCCACAGGATAAAAAGTCCATGGTGCAAATAACTGAATAAAGAAGTGAGAGAATGGGCAACCCCTCTGGGTCCCCTCCCACTGTGGGAGCTTTTTTGTCCTCTCAATAAATCCTGCTTTCAAAAAAAAAAGAAGTGAGAGAGAAGAGACAGCTTTCTGTACAGAAGTCCAAATGGATGCGGAGGGAATGAGGAAAATAGAAAATCACTACCAGGCAGACACCACAGTAATGACTGTTGTAGGCAAGACCCACCAATAGATGCTGAAACCAGTGGGGGGTAATTTGAGGAAAAGTAAAGTGTCAGCATAGTCTCAAAGCGTCTCTCCTCAATGTAGTTATAGTTACAAAGGAAAAACAGTAACTTCACAAGGGAGAGACCCAGGAGCAACAGACACCATCTCACCCGAAGGATCAAGGTTAAATCACCAGGAACGTGACGTATCAATGTCATGTACCCCGATACACCAAGAAAGACACAGCACCACTTCTGAGATGTTCTTATCAAAAACAGGTAACCTCAACTCAACCATGAGCCAATGCTAGACAAACCAAACTGAAGGGGATGCTACCAAGTAATGACCAGTACTCATCACAAAGGTCAAGGTAAAAAAAGGAAAGACCGAGGAATGGTGTCACAGAATAGATGGGTTAAATCACAAAAAGTGAATGTAATATCATGGGATCCTGAAACAGGAAAAGGGCATTAGAGAAAAAATTGATGAAGTACGAATAAGGCCCATGGTTTAGCTTAATAATATCACACCGATTTTTTTTTCTTTCTTAAAGACAGTGTCTCTGTCCCCCAAGCTACAGAACAGTGGAGTGAACACAGCTCACTGCAGTCTCAACCTCCTGGATTCAAAGTGATCCTCCCACCTCAGTCTCCTGGGTAGCTGGAAACACAGGTATATGCCCCCACACCTGGTTATTTTTTTTCTTTTTGGTAGGGACAGGGTCTAGCCATGTTGCCCATGCTGTTATTTTCATGGTTTTGATAATTATGAGTTATGTAAGTTGAAACATTAGGGAAAGCTACGTAAACAGTTTACATCAATTCTACTGTTTTTGCAACATTTTGGTCTAAAATTATTAAAGTTTAAAAAAAAATTTATTGTCCTAAATCAAGATGCAAATATCTAAAAGGACTATAGTACTGCCTTTATATTAATTCTGAATCAAATTTGGCTCATATGACACCCTGACTTTCTGAAGAACAGGTGGTTAATGCACAGTGCTTTAAATAACATATTTTGGATAAATCAATAAAACTTGCTTCAAAGGTTTAAATGTCTAATCAGGACTCTGTTTGCAAGTTGTGGGACACAGCAGGCCACAGAAAGGTATGAATGCAGGTGTCTCTTGTTCAAATTAACCAAGCTCTGCCAAGGGAAGACTACAAATGCCCGTGGGTGACTTTGCTCTTCTTGCCCAAGGAGACAAGCAAAACTCCTTACCTGTAGCACCACACTGCAAAAAATGCTCCAAAAAACACAAGCAAAAATGCCATGTAGGTGATCCACATGATGACGTACATGGCGTCCAAGCCGAAGATCCTCCAGGGAACGGGAGGGGGCGGGGGCTGAGGCTTTGGGCCACAGACGACAGAGCAGTCCTGGCAGCTGCATGGCCCTGTGACCTCATCTACAGACTCGTTGCAGCCTTTAGTGGCATTATTCATGGGTTCCATCCCATGGACTGGAAGATCTACAGGAAGAAATTGTGTTGAGAAAAAACTCAATAAAAAACACTGTGGCTGGATGAGGTGGCTCATGCCTGTAATTCTGGCGCTTTGAGAGGCTGAGGAAGGAGGACAGTTTGAGCCCAGGAATTTGAGACAAGCCTGGGCAACATAGTGAGATCCTGTGTCTACCCCCCTAAAAAAAAATTTTAGCCAGGCAGGTGGATTGCACCTATAATTCCAACTACTCAAAAGGCTGAGGCAGGAGGAACCCTTGATCTCAGGAGTCTGAGGCTGCAGTGAGCCATGATCATGCCACCGCACTCCAGCCCGGGCAATAGAGGGAAACTCCCAACTCAAAAAAAAAAACAACCATTGAACATTTTGTACTATTAAATTTAAACCCAACAACAAGCACACTGAAATATCTAATACAAATGGAAAAATAAAAATAATCGGAGGTTTTAGTTTAATCAAATTATGTTTTGTAGGCTGGGCTTGGAGGCTCAGTCTGTAATCCTAGCACTTTGAGAGGCCAAGGCGAGTGGATTGCCTGAACCTGAGGGTTCCAGACCAGCCTGGGCAACTTGGCAAGACCTCGTCTCTACAATAAATAAAAAATTAGCCAGGCATGGTAGCCTGTGCCTGTAATTCCGGCTACTTAGAAGGCTGAGGAAGAAGGATCACCGGAGCCTAGCAGATGGATGCTGGCTGGAGTGGTCTTAAGTGTGCCACTGCACTCCAGCCTGGGCGACAGAGTAAGTCTTCAACTCAAAAAGAAAAAAAAAATTTATGTTTTGCTGCTTTGTCCTGGAGATTTTTAGATTACTCGTCTATAAACTTGAACATAAGGTTTGTCACTGACACCCAAATACATCACACACCCTTCAATCATGCCCTGTCTCCATCCACTGCAGGCTTCTGGAAATGCCACCCTTTCCCTACCCATTTTGTTTTTATTCTCTCAATTACAACGGTAATCACAAAGGCAATTCTTTTTCTTCCTCCCTTTCTACCCCAAGGACCCCTAAATTAACTCGGGCAGGATAAATGCTCTAATTACCTCTTACTGAGAAGAAACTTGACCAACTAGTTATATGAATTTATCTTCCTATTACAGACTATTCCCAATCTTCTTTTTTTTATGTCTTTATTTATTTATAGAGAAAGTCTTGCTTATCACCCAGGTTGATGTGCAGTGGCACAACGACAGGTCACTACAGCCTCCAACTCCTGAGCTCAAGCGATACTCCTGCCTCAGCCTCCTGAGTAGCTGGGACTACATGTATGAGGCACCATGCCCAATTAATTTATTTTTGTAGAGATGAGGTCTGGCTATGTTGTCCGGGCTGGTCTTAAACTCCTGGTCTCAAGTGATCTTCCCACCTCAGTCTCTCATAGGGCTGGGATTATAGGTGTGAGCTGCCAGTTGATTCCTTGACTTTAAAACATCGTAAAACTTGGAGTCTTTATCCCTACCTGAAAAGATGGGAGTGATGGTAAACGGCGCCTGCCCATTGTCCTTATTGAACATGTACTCAATCCAATTGGTGGCATTGCAGGCATCAGCATCCTTCCCACACAGGAGTCCCAGGGCTTTGTCATTACTTGAGGGGGCCTCCACGTCCCGGCAGGCATTGTACATTGCTAGAAGAGGAATCCAAGGGAAAAAGAAATAGACGGGATGCATGCTTTAATTCACTGGGCAAGATCTTGCAAAGGCCTCTTGAATGGGAACGGGCAACTTCACATGCACTGCAGCCACATTAGGGAGCAGGTTGGACCACAGGCAGTGAACAAGAAGGGCAGGAACCGAGATGTCCCTTCATACTGACTTATTACCCTGCAAATAACATGCCAGGCCTGATTCCAACTAACTTAAAAGTGAAAAGCAGACAGCAAAGGGAAAGGCTCCCATGATCTCACGTAGTTCTCAAACAGTGTGGAGAAGTCTTATACCCATGGTGTAGAAGAGCACACTGAGGCTCAGGAAGGAGATGCCGAAGGCCTTGGTGCTTCTTCAACCAATGAAGCTGGCTCCAGAAGGCCTCTGCAGAAGGAGTTTCCACAGCCAGAGAATCAGAAGACTCACAGGGAAAACTGGTGTTGGGGCAGAGGTCAGGAGAGAATAAACCTAATACTATTCTTTTGGGGTTTAATTTTGGTATACATAAAGACAATATACTACATAAAGATAATATTAATGTTTTACACATAAGAAAGCAGTTGGAATGGGTCCTGTACTGTAATCTTCACTTACCAGGCCCTGCTTCCTAGAAGCCTCCAGAATCTTCTTCCCCAAATATCAAGGAAATACTTACACGTTCATTTTATTTTACTCTTGCTCTGTAGAGTCAGGTTAACTAGAGTGACAGTTATGTCTCTGAGAACTCTCAATATATTTCCATTGCCTTCTGGCCTCTTATCATGGCTCGTAAAAAAAAAATCTCCAAATGTCAGTCTTTTGAGGTGACTTATGTCTTCTCTATTTGCTTTCAAAATACAAGTATTTGTCTCTGTAGTTTTTATGGTTTTCTATGCTATACTCATGAATTTATTTTTGCTTTTTAAAAAGCAGCTTTGTAGAAACATAATTCACATATCATAAAATATACCCACTTAAAGTCTGCAATTTAATGAATTCTACAATACTCACAGATATGTGCAGCTATAACCACAGTTGATTTTAGACCATTTTCATTGCCTCAAAAGAAACCCTGTACTCTTCAGCTATGCCCCCCATCTCCCCAAGTGACTACTAATCTTTCTTTTTTTTTTTTGAGTTGGAGTCTCACTCTGTCACCCAGACTGGAGTGCAGTGGCCGCTCCCGGTCACCGCAGCCTCAACCTACTGGACTCCAGTGATCCTTCTGCCTCAGCCTTCTAAGTAGCTGGAACTATAGGCGTGCGCTACCACGCCTGGCTAATTTTTGATTTACTGTAGAGATGAGGTCTTGCCAAGTTGCCCAGGTGGGTCTCGAACCCGTGGGCTCAGGCAATTCCCTCAACTCAGCCTCCCAAAGCGCTGGGATTACAGGCTGAGCCACCAAGCCCGGCTTCTTTCTGCTTTCATAGATGTGCCTATTTTGGACATTTCACATAAATGGAATCATATAATATGTAGTCTTTTGTGACTGGCTTCTTTCACTTGGCATGTTTTCAAGGGTCATTCATGTTGTGGCATGTATCAGTACTTCATTCCTTTTTATGGTCAAATAACATTCCCTTGTATGGACACTTTATCCATTTATTAGTTGACAAATGTCTGGTTTGTTTCCAGCTTCTGGCTATTACGAGCAAAGCTGCTATAAACATTTGTGTGCGAGTTTTTGTATGGACATATATTTTCATTTGTTTTATGAGTGGAATTGCTGGGTCATATGGTAATTTCATGTTTAATCATTTCAGGAACTGCAAGACTGTTTTACAAAGTGGCTATACCACTTTATGTCACCACTAGCAGTGTGTGAAGGTTCCTATTTCTCCACAGCTTCCCACTGCCAACACTTCTTGTTATCTGACATTTCTTGTTATTCTGGCCGTCCTGGTGAGGTTGAAGTGCTATCTCACTGTGGTTTTGATTTGTATTTCCCTGATGACTCATAATGTTGACTATCTTTTCATATGCTTATTGGAAACTTGTATACCATCCCTGGAGAAATGTCTATTCAGATCCTTTGCTCATTTTAAATTGGGTTATTTATCTACTTATTATTGAGTTGAAAGAGTTCTTTATACATTCCAGATACAAATCCCTTATCAAATACATGATTTGCAAATATTTTCTTGACAGTGTCCTTTGAAGTACAAAGGTTTTCTATTTTAATAGTCCAGTTTATCTATGTTTTTCTTTTGCTGCTCATGCTTTTGGTATTGTTATTTAAGAATCCATTGCCAAGCCGGGCTCAGTGGCTCAGCCTGTAATCCTGTGCTTTGGGAGGCTGAGGTGAGTGGAGTGCCTGAGCCTGAGGGTTAGAGACCCACCTGGGCAACTTGGCTAGACCTCATCTCTACAGTAACTCAAAAAATTAGCCAGGTGTGGTAGTGTACGCCTGTAGTTCCAGCTACTTGGAAGGCTGAGGCGGAAGGATCGCCGGAGCCCAGCAGGTCGAGGCTGCGGTGGCCGGGAGCGGCCACTGCACTCCAGTCTGGGTGACAGAATGAGATTCCAACTCAAAAAAAAAAAAAAGAATTCATTGCTGGCCGGGCTCAGTGGCTCAGCCTGTAATCCCAGCACTTTGGGAGGCCAAGGTGAGAGGATTGCCTGAGCCCACAGCTTCGAGACCCACCTGGGCAACTTGGCGAGACCTCGTCTCTACAATAAACCAAAAACTAGCCAGGCGTGGTAGCGTGCACCTGTAGTTCCAGCTACTTGGAAGGCTGAGGCAGAAGGATCATAGGAGCCCAGCAGGTCAAGGTTGTGGTGGCTGGGAGCGTGCCACTACCCTCCAGCCTGGGTGACAGAGTGAGACTCCAACTCAAAAAAAAAAAAATCCACTGGCAAATCTGAGGTTATGAAGATTTACCCTTATGTTTTCTTCAAAGAGTTTTATAGTTTTAGCTTTGACATTTAGGTGTTTGATTCACTCTAAGTTAACTTTTTGTATATGGAGTAAAGAGTCCAATCTCATTCTTTTGCACATATATATCCATTATCCCAGCACCATTTGTAGAAGAGTATTCTTTTCTCATGGAATGGGCTTGGCACCGTTGTCAAACATCAGCTGACCAGAGATACATGGTTTATTTTCTTCTTTTATTTCTATTTTGTTATAGAGACAGGGTCTCACTATGTTGCCCAGGCTGCTCTCAAACTCCTGGGTTCAAACTATCCTCCTGTCTTGGCCTCCCAAAGTGTTGGGATTACGGGCCTGTGCCACCATGCCTGGCCTGATTTACTTACTGTCATATTTGTTTAAGAGTTCTTTGTACATCTTGAATTACAGTCCTTGCTCAGATATGTCTTTTGCAAATAATTTCTCCCAGTCTGTCATGTCTTCTCATTCTCTTAGGTCTCTAGTTTTTCACAAAAACAATAATGTTACAAAGGTTGCTCCTATGAGTCTCCTGTTTCCATACACCAAGAGTTTTCTAAGGCAGGCAACTATTACACATGAAATTTCTGGCATGAGAGATTACGTCTCATCAACTTTACCAAGTATTACAAAATTATTTTCACATGGCTTTCCAACACTTGCACCAAGCTGTGGCTACAAGTGGGGCATTTATTAGCATTTTTGTTGCTTCACATCCCTTACCAATAGCTGGAACTGACCAACTTTTAAACCTGTGCCAATCTGAACAGATGTAAAAGAGTGGTTCACTATTTTTGTTTTTCTTTTTGAGTTGGAGTCTCACTCTGTCTCCCAGACTGGAGTGCAGTGGCCGCTCCCGGGCACCGCAGCCTCGACCTGCTGGGCTCTGGCGATCCTTCTGCCTCCGCCTTCAGAGTAGCTGGAACTACAGGCGCGTGCTACCATGCCTGGCTCATTTTTGATTTATTGTAGAGATGAGGTCTCCCCAAGTTGCCCAGACGGGTCTCGAACCCGCAAGCTCAGGCAATCCACTTACCTCAGCCTCCCAAAGGCGCGGGATTACAGGCTAAGCCACCAAGCCCGGCTGGTTCACTGCTTTAATTTGCATTTCATTGTCTACTCTAGATACTAATAGCCTATATTTATAAATCTTTTCACTTATGGTTTCTGCTTTTCCTTTCCTGTCTAGAAATCCTTCCCTTACCCTAACGTCATAAACAGAGTCTATATTTATTTCTTAAAATTTTTAAGATTACGACTTTTGACTTTTTTTTAGTATTACATGCAAAAATAAAAAATAGATGAATATAATCAATTTCCTCAACCTAGTAATTAACTAGCCCACCCTTTCTCTCAATGGTTTGTAGTGACAAACCTACACCTGTTACACACCAACTTTCCTTAGATGTATGGTTCTATTTCTAGACAGAATGATCTCTCTATGGTCAAGTATGAAAAAGCAGTACTTTTTTCCTCTTCTTTCTCTCTTTCTTTCTGAGATAGAGTTTCACTCTATCACTCACGCTGGAGTGCAGTGGCACAATCATGGCTTATCGCAGCCTCAATTTCCTAGGCTCAGGCAATCCTCCTGCCTCAGCCTCCTAAGTAGCTGGGACTATAGCTGTGCATGCCACCACATCTGGCTAATTTTGCTATTTTTTTTTTTTGGTAGAGACAGGGTCTTGTTGTGTTGCCCACACTGGTCTCGAAATCCTGGCCTCAAGTGATCCTCCTGCCTCGGCCTCCTAAAGTGCTAGGATTATAGGAATGAGACACCATGCCAGGCCCCAGGTTGCTTTTTAGGTCCCATCACCTGGAAGACTGATTCCTAGGTATGTTACTTTTTGTTGCTTTTGTGAATAGATCCTTTTTTATACTTCTTGTTATCTTTTTACTTGGTCATTACAATTAATTGTATGTTGTTCTTATAACAGACAACTTTGCTAAATTCTTGTTCTGTTATTTGTAGATTGTTCTTGGACACTTTCTTTGTTCAGCTTTGTCTAATCTGTTATCTTTCAGTCCATCTCAATGACTATTTCCCACTGGTAAATTCGGTTGGTTCTAATTCAGAGCAATTTATTCTTTTTCTGTAGCACCCTATTCTTTCAGAATTCTTGCATTTCAGTCATCTTTAACACACGTTGTGTCTCTTTGAGATTGCCCCATGATTTCTGGTTGTTGGAAGGCCATTTCTTCTACCTGCTGGGCTGCTGACATTCCCTGCTGGTGATCTGTTCCTTCAGAGTCATAACTTCCTCTCCTCTGCTAACTAGTTCTATCTCCTCAGCCTTGTGGTAGTTTATGAAGTTACACAGTTCACATTCACTAGACCCAAAGTTCCACTGGTTACTAAAATGTACAGAAGCAAATTTGCTCCTACCAAAATTTTCCATGTGGGAACTGAAAGTCAGAAAGAGGTGAAAGCCTTAAGGAGATTTATGTTATTGTTTGCAGTTTAAGCCCTAGGATACAAGCAAAGCAACAACTCTTATTTCCTGGTCAATGGAACTGAAAAAATTGTGTTTTTCCACACAGTTGACAGGACAACAAAAAGGAACAACCTACTCCCATCTCCTGCAGTAAAAGAATAATTAAAAGTTACTTACCATTGGCAAAACTCTGTCCGACATAGTACTGTAACTCTACCACGTTTGTTTTTGTCTGGTTTGTGACAGGATCAACATAATCTTTAGTTGCTGTAACATTCAGAAACCGACCTTGTTGAGGACTACACGTCAGCTCACAAAACAGGTTCATTAGGTTATAAAAGCAGGATGGACATCTAAAGAAGAAGCAAATTATATTTTACATAATTTTATAGGTAACAGGGTCACCAAAAATGATTTAAAATAGGCAAGGATATTAAGAACAATATTAAGATATTGAGACAGGATCTTGCTCTATTGCCCAGGCTGGAGTACAGTAAATATAATTACTGTATTTATTTTGTCCAGGTATAATTTCAAAAAAAGAAAGATGCTTCTCTGAAGTCTGCATTTTATATTACAGAGACATATTTTATTTGTCCTGGAGTTTTGTGGTGACAATTTTGATTAAGAAGAAAAAATAGTTACTATCAGAATTTATTTTTTTTTGAGTTGGGGGTCTCACTCTGCTGCCCAGGCTGGAGCACAGGGGCATGATCATGGCTTACCACAGCCTCAACCTACTGGACTCAGGCGATCCTTCTGCCTCAGCCTCCTGAGTAGCTGGGACTACAGGTGTGCATCACCACACTCGGTTAGTTTTTTTGTTTTTTGGAAACACGAGGTCTTGCTATGTTGCCCATGCTGGTCTTAGACTCCTGGGTTTAAGCAATCCTCCTGCCTTGGCCTCCTAAAGTGCTGGGATTACAGGCATGAGCCGCCATGCCTGGCGGGATTTTCATCTTATAACCTATTATAGGGCTTTCTTCCAAGCCCCAGAAAATCCCTGAGTCCTCCCAAAAACACAGGGAGATATCCCCTAGCAAAAACAAGAAAACAGCAGTGATGTCCTCTGGCAAAAAGCACTGCAGAAGCACACAGTTTCATGGGAATCACAAGCTGTCTGCTGTCCTTCAGGTTCAAAGTTTAAGCTCCCAATGTTGACTTGTCATGTGGCAAAAGAGATCTCCTTTCCGTTTGATCCACTGATACCTACAAGAGCTATTGCGTTATTAGACTTGCGTTCTTGCAACACAGTCAAGGTTATTTTTGACTCTGATCTAGACTCAGTGACCACATATGACACAGAATGAGAAAAAGTGTGTCCTGGCCTTCAAGAAGCTTTGTTCTAGGGAATGAGACAGACATGCTGATTCTCTTTCAAGAGCTCTGTGCTTTGCCATGACAAAGTCAGACACTACAATTACATTATTCTAATAGCAGTCACTCTTAGGTGCACAGTTTTCAAACACTTTCCATGTAACTACATTTAATCTCCATAATAATCAATTTTGATAGCTGTATACTATTCCATATAGCAGGTGTTTATCTTACTCACTATCATAACTCAAGCTTTGGTACCTCTAAGAACAAGGGGGAAACTTGGTTATCTTTTGATGTTTATGTCTGTAATGCCTCACCAAAATGAATGCTAAGTGACAAAGGGACAAAGACTCCAATTTGGCTCTATCAACGTCCACCAGCCTTCCATAAGATATGTTGGCCCGATTAGATTCTCAATTTTAGGTTATTACTGTACGTTGTCCTGAAAAAAACAATTTAGCTGGGCATGGTGGCTCATGCTTATAATTCCAGCACTCTGAGAGGCCGAGGAGGGAGGATTGCTTGAGCCCAGGGGTCCAAGGCCAGCCTGAACAACATAGGAAGATCTTGTTTCTACAGATATAAATATTAGCTGGGTGTGGCAGCTTGTACTTGTAGTACCAGCTAGCTACTCAGGAGGCTGAGGCAGGAGGATCAATCGAACCCAGAAGATCAAGGTTGCAGTGAGATGTGATCGTGCCTGCGATCCAGCCTGGGCAACAAAATGAGACACTATCTCAAAACAAAAACCAACAAAAAAACCACTTTAGTGGGGGTTTTCCACTCTCCACTGTCAACATCTGGAAAGAAACAGAATTTCCCCAGTTGAAGCCGCCTTGCACCCTGTCACCCACAGTGACATTTGCAGAGAAGCATCTTCCCTGTTACTAAGTGTTTCCCATACATTTTTATCAGTGTGCCGAAGTCCAAAAAATGTAGAAAGATACCATACTCTGCTGTCCTCAAGAATACTAGCAGCGTGTTCTTTTGTACGTTTGAGAGCTGCTGGGTGGGCCCACGGGAGAACATCCACTACTCAGCCCTTTTGCACAACCCAGGGTCATTGTGGACAGATTAGATAGAAAACGAACTCTGACAAAACAGGTCAACTCGTTGGACCAAGTTTGCTGACCATGATCCAAGGCCACCTTTGCTGAGGACCTGACTCCAGCACACTGTCCCACCACAGAAGAGACAAGAACAACGGGGCACAGCAGGGGAGGTGAACAGAGGGAGGTGATGCAGAGGCCTACACAAATGAGTGTCTAGGGTCAGGGACCTGAGCAGGACTTTAGGAATCTCTCTTCCCCACAGCACATAGAGACTCGAGTTGGAAAGGAATGCATCCCCATCCACAATGCAGACACCCCATAGGGTGAGGACAACTCAGAGGAAACCAAGTGTTAACTCTGAATGCAGCTGGCAAGAGAACCATATCTGATCATTATTTTCTCTTTATTTTTGACAAATCATAAAAATATTTTGTCAAAACAACACAAAACAGGACAGGTGTGGAGGCTCATGCCTGTAGTCCCAGCACTTTGGGAAGTTGAGGTGGGAAGATCGCTTGAGCCCAGGAGTTCGAGACCAGCCTGGGCAACACAGTGAGACCTCGTCTCTAAAAAACGTAAAAAAAAAAAATTAGCCAGTTGTGGTGCATGTGCCTGTAGTCCCAGCTACTTGGAAGGCTGAGGTGGGAAGATCGCCTGAGCCCAGGAGGTTGGGGCTACAGTGAATTGTGATCGTGCCACTGCACTCCAACCTGAACGGCAGAGTAAGACCATGACTCAAAAAATAAAAATAAAAAAAATTTTAAAACCCACGAAACAAAACAAAACCTGACTTTTAAAAGGAAATCTGAACATAAGCAGTTCACAGATACATAAACCCATCTGTTCTGCTTGCCTGGTGGTCAGCCTACCTGGACAGAAACTGTAGAGGCAGTTGCAGGTTGTCTTTCAGTGTCTGAAGCTGCTGAACATCACAACAGAGACTGACATTGTCATAGAGAAAGCCGGGACACAGTTCCTTTCAGAAGAGAAAGCGCAGTTAAAATAAGGACACACTCCTCAATGAAATAAGACAACCTCACTCCTGGAATCCCTTTTTAGGGACACAAGAGTAAGACACATACTGTATCCGCAAAGTTCTCACAGAATTCCCACAGAATTCGCAATGTGCAAAGCTCGCACATTTACTATTAATATTTATAAACTAGGGATTCACAAGTAGAGGTAGCAGAGACAGTTCTAATTTGTTTCCATTTGGAAGATCATTCCCCTTTCTTGACAATCACTTTACCTCTTCTTGGTTTTTTGTTTGTTTGTTTTGTTGTTGCTGTTGAAATTCAACCAGAGTGCTATTTACTATTTCCATTAGTCACTCTATGGAAAGTCAAAGTCTTTAAAATAATTCTGTTTGGTTTTTTTCTTTTTTAAGAAAGTGATTGGCAGTAATCAGAAACTGTTGGTGGGGGGTAGGATTCGCAATTGAGAGAAACTGCTAAGGGAGGGAGGGGCATACCTCATTAGCAGGGGTACCTGCATGATCAATGTTTGTATACCCAACCCTGAATTGTATCCCATATCTTTATAATAAAAATTTAAATAATAATAATAATAATAATTCTGATGAAAGAAGCAAGTGAGGCGAGGAGCTCTGTTACTGTGTTAACTTGATTTCAATTACTTAAGCCTCTAAAACCAGGCTTTCACCGTGATTTTTTTCAATTCTTTTCGAATATCCCTGTGAATCAAGGATGGGAAAAAAGACAAAGGAAAGCAGAATCCTGATAACAGCCAAAATTCACAGGCTGTCGGTGAACACAGAGGGAACAGCAATATGAAAGGGGACAGGGAAGCCATAGTCACTGAGCAGCAGACTCCTTTCAAGTCCTAAAATCTAGGAACCAAAAAAAAGCTAACTTCTAATATATGGTGCATAGTTTGCAAAGCACAATATTTGAAGGAGCTAGGTCAATCCTTAAATAGTAAGCTGCTATTTGGAAGCTTTATGAGGGGTATGAAGGCAGCCCCTGAAAATCACCACTGGAGTGATAGCGTTATCTTCTCTGCCATTATTTGCTATAGGTTAGAGTTTAGGGTAAGGTGTAAGCCAGTTAGTCTCACCTCCACCCCCACCCCACAATGACATTTAAGGTATGATTACAGAGGAATTCGTGATCAGCATTTTGCGTTTCCAAGATAATGAACTTACCTGCACTAAGTCATACCCATCCTTTGGCAATGGCTTTGGAGGGCCAGAGTATTTGCAATTGTACCTTTTATCCCCAGATGCAATTCCACACTCTCCATACCAAACACAGGACTGTGAAAACACCTACAGAAAGTCAACACAAAACTTGGTGTCACCAGGATCTCAATGGTAACAAACAGCAATAGATGTCAACAACAAAGTGTCCACTCAAGTACGATTACAGAATCTTCTGCTGATGTTACTTGCAAAATGAAGGAGGTACTTGTTACACATTTTGAAAAGTATTAATTAAAATAGACCAAATGCCTATTAGTCAAGTCAGAGAAACAGGTCATAGTGTAGGGCAACACACTCTCAGTGACGACATGAGCACACCCTGATATGGCCCCAAGCTGGGGGCTGGAGCCTAGGGAGGAAGCCAACCCAGGATGTGGCCCCAAGCCTGGGGGCTGAACCTGGGGGAAGCCAATCCAGGATGTCCCCCTGGGCTCCAGCATGGGCACGAAGGTCAAGCTGAGGCTGTGGGCGTGGTGTCCTGGCACCTGTTGACCAAATCTTGCAGCTTCTCATACTGAATGTTCTCTAGCACCCTTTCTTAAGGCAGTCGGCTGGAGCTGGGCAGGCCTAGACCTAAGTCCATAACCTTTGGCTACCTTTAGTTCATTATAATACAAAAAATTCTACCCCTAGAGAGAATCTGCATTTTGTAAACATGCCATGTATGTGTAAGCCCCTTCGCCCATTGTACCTGCGCACTGGAAATTCTACCTTTTGACATGCAACCCCACACTCTGTCCTATGGAAAATGCTACATGACCTGTGTGCCTTTCACCATCAGGCATGGTTTTTTTCCTACCCAGACAGCCACTCCTGGACCACCTTCCCTGTTAAGTTCCTGAATAAAGTCCATGTCTTGTTCATTGTCTCTGGTACATTTCTTCAGCTTCTGGGACACAGTGTCTTCATTTTTGGGGTCTTTGGGGGATCTGGCACTACAAATGGAAATTACTTGTTTATTTACATAATTTTTATTTCTTGCTTGTTTATTTGTTGATAAGAAGTTATTGAGCCAGGCTCGGTGGCTCAGCCTGTAATCCCGCGCCTTTGGGAGGCTGAGGTGAGTGGATTGCCTGAGCCCGCGGGTTCGAGACCCGCCTGGGCAGCGAGACCTCATCTCTACAATAAATCAAAAAATCAGCCGGGCGTGGTGGGGTATGCCTGTAATTCCGGCTACTCAGAAGGCTGAGGTGGAAGGATCACCGGAGCCCAGCAGGCGAGGCTGCGGTGGCCGGGAGTGGCCACTGCACTCCAGTGTGGGCAACCAAGTGAGACTCCAACTCAAAAAAAAAAAAAAAGAGGTTATTGGGCCTGGCGTGGTGGCTCACGCCTATTATCCCCACTTTGGGAGGCAAAGGAGAGAGGATTGCCTGAGCCCAGGGGTTTAAGACCAGCCTGGGCAACTTGGCAAGACCTCATCTTTACAATAAATCAAAAAAATTAGCTGGGTGTAAAGGTGTGTTCCTATAGTTCCAGCTACTTGAAAGACTGAGACAGAAGGATCATCTGAGCCCAGCAGGTAGATGCTGTAGTAGCATTGAGTATGCCATGGCACTACAGTCTGGGCAACAGAGTGAGACTCTGACTTAAAAAAAAAAAAGAAAAAAAAAAAAAAGCTGGGCATGGTGGCTCAAGTCTGTAATTCTAGCATTTTGAGAGGCTGAGGCGAGAGGACTGCCTGAGCTCAAGGGTTCGAGACCAGCCTGGGCAACTTGGTGAGACCTCGTCTCTACAACTAATAAAAAAGTTAGCCAGGAGTGGTGGCACACACCTGTGGTTCCAGCTACTTGGAAGCCTGAAACAGAAGGATTGCCTGAGCCCAGCAGGTAGAGGCTGTGGTAGCCTTGAGTATGCCACTGTACTCCTCCAGCCTGGGCAACAGAGTGAGACTGACTAAAACAACAACAACAACAAAAGCTATAGTTTGTTTAGCTTTTGTAAGAAACCCACAGTATAGACAGGTAAAAAAAAGGCAGTATGTGAAAAAGCACTATTTTTGCACATTTGTACAAGGTACTGTATTAACTAAACAATGAAAGGCTATTTTTATATATACCGAAGTTAGTTAACATCAGCACATCAAGAGTAGCATGAAGAACAAAATCACAACGAGTAATAACCCTGGGTAAGAAGGAGCAAGACTGAACACCCTGTCCTTGAGATTTAAGCTGAAAACAAGGAATGTGCTAACTTTAAGGAAAATCACCAAAGCAAGCTCAAAAGAAAATTTTAAAATCTCTTATGCAAAGACTTCTCAAGAGCCACTCATATTCCCCGTGTGAGAGTCACAAGGCTGTTAGAAAATTCGTTCGGTGTGAATCATCAAGTCAGCGTCCTACTCTGAAGGGGACTGCCCACACAGGCCCAACCCTTTCTATCACAGTGGACTCACCCAGCCACAGAGAGCACAGCTAGCCACAGCTGTCTGCTTGCAGCCGTGGATCCCAGGGGGAAACAGAAGATATCAAGAAACAGCCGTGGCTCCCATGATACCAGGTGGAAAAGCCATTAAAAAAAATCTGATAGAAGCTACAGCACGAGTTTTCCCTAGTGACTGTGGCAAGTGTCCCACACACAAGCAAGGAGCTAAGCCAGACTGTGCTGGCCCCTGGCATCAAGACACAAATCTCAAAACAGACCCTGAAGCCCTAAAACATGAGAGGCAAAACAGGCAGGAGTTGGGGTGAACATGTGGGGGGATCCAAGGAGTCAATGTAACTTTTCTTTGAATTCGCTCTTCAGGTAACCTAAAACAAAAATTAGGACTTACCCCTCTCATGGCTCTTTAGAAGTCGGATATTTAGGCCACAAGAAAAATTAGGCAAACGAGGAAGTGACACACCTTCAATAAAGCCACAAACCAATCCTCTGGCCAGAAGTTGTCAAATTCCACCACCATTTTAATATCAAGAGAATCCCAACTGGTATTCTCATATACTTGGCGATTCTAAGGAAAGTACTGCAACTCCAGTTCCCACAGAGAGGTCATTACCCAGCTAACCAAAGGCAAAGGCTGTCTACAGAGGCAGGGGAACTGCTGATGGTTATATGCCACTTACACACAAGGAGCCCTGCCCCAGACCTCACAGAGCTCAAAGGATTGACCAGCCAGGCAGGTCTCTGCCTCAGGGGCACACTGTCACCCACAGAAGCAGAAGTGACAGAAGCCCCGTCAACAAACTGCAGCTCTGGCCTGATAAACAGGACGGGTGTTAAGTCTAAAATCCCCTAACTCAGCACTTGGCGCTATCCTATAAAGGCAAGTGAGGATGACCCAACACTGCTTAGGTTCCTTTTCACAAAGATCATTCCTTACAATCTCTTTCTTTTAAAAGCAGAGTGTTGTCTCTACCCATTTGACGGAAGGAGTGGTGGAGAGGAAGGCATGAAGTGTGGTCAGGAGTCCTGGGGTGGCAGGATAGCTACTGTAGCTCAGACACACATGATTCTTGCAGGTAGGCATAGCTTAGGTGACTGGAAAACATGATAAAGAGGCACCAGGGCACTGACTTATAGGGACACAACTTTCTGAAACAATACCTGCACTAACTAGGCCTCCAGCCCCAGCCTCAGAATGCAAAGCAGCTGGCACACTCAGCTACTGAAACCCCTGCCCCAGTCCCAAATGTAGGGTAGCTGGCACACACAGCTACTGAAACCAGAAGCACTGGAGCATGGCGTTTCCAAAAACATCTTACTTAAACCATAAAACAATAACTTTTACCATTATTTCAACTGTTTCACATGATGCAAGTAAGCTTAGAAGTCAGCCTAGAAAAAATAATAAGAACAGAAACTAGTGATCAACAGACTACAACCCACTGCATTCCCCACATAGCGCAGAGATTTTTTTGGCAGAGATTTTTTTGTTGTAGAAGAATGCTTAACCACTATCTTAAAGGATACAAAGCACCCAGCTAACAGCAACTGGCTGTGCCCTTTCTCCTAAGGCACTCATGTCCTCCTCTGGACATGTTTCCTTTTCCATCCTAACAAATCCTATCTTAAACTTCTACTCAGATTCACTCTGAAATTCTTCTTTGCAGTGAAGTCAAGAGCTCACGAAGCAACTATACCCTCACCTCTGGCATCACTGGGTTCTGATCTCATGAACTCAAGAACCTACAATAAATGTGCTTGTTGAGCCCATTGCACCTGGGCTCACACCTAGAG
This sequence comes from Cephalopachus bancanus, assembly GCA_027257055.1. Classification (NCBI taxonomy): domain Eukaryota; kingdom Metazoa; phylum Chordata; class Mammalia; order Primates; family Tarsiidae; genus Cephalopachus; species Cephalopachus bancanus. Next base: position 9,622,866 of record JAPVLO010000097.1, on the reverse strand, counting down.
GTCACTCTATGCTGAACAGCATGCTCCTACCTGTGAAATGAAGCTCAATCTCTGCTTATCTCACAGGTTTCACGTGAAGATCAAATAAGGAAGTATCTGTACATATGTGATAAGTACTTAGTAAACTACAAAGCACCATACATCAAGTATCAAGTGTAAGGAATTATTAATAATGTCTTCCAACTGTTTGGGGCCTCAGCACAGAGGTTCCAAAGACCCCCCAAAAATAAAATGCCCATGGTCTCTTTGGTCCCAGGAAATTTGGGTGTGAATCAATTCTCCTTAGGTTTGCTTCCCAAAAAGTCCTCCTGCCTAAAGAAGCAACCTTGAGCCAGTGTGGCCCAGGAAGACTCACAAGGCACTTAGAGTGTGCCAGGCACCTTTGCATTCAAAGATATCTTGCAGATCACCTACCAGCAACCCAACCGCACTTTTTTACAAAAAAAGTGAAAAACCAATCACTTCATATTAAATAGTGTAGCGTTGGAACCAATTATTTTACAGTAATGATATTTGGCTTACTATGGAATATTGGACATTGAGGGACTTATTTATGACAAAAAATCAAAGCTTTATATCTTATATTTTTCTAACACATGGTAACGTGAAACAGTCACTGACATGCATTCATTGCAGGTTCATTGATACATATTGTGCAATAGTAATTTGCTGGATATCTTCTGCCTGATATTTTTCTATTCCAGCTGACAATGCAGTCTAATTTTCCTCCTTCCACATTAGTATGTAACTTATTGTCCAGTCTGTGCTCCACTGTGAAAGCACTTCATACATCCTCTTTTTTTTTTTGAGTCAGAGTCTCATTCTATAGCCCAGGCTGGAGTACAGTGGCCCAATCATGGCCACCGCAGCCTGGACCTGCTGGGCTCAGGCGATCCTTCCACCTCAGCATTCCAAGTAGCTGGAAATACAGGCACGTGCCACCATGCCCGGCTAGTTTTTTGATTTATTGTAGAGACGAGGTCTTGGCATGTTTGTTGTCCAGGCTGGTCTCGAACCAGTGGGCTCAGGTAATCCTCTTGCCTCCATTTCCCAAAGTGCTGGGATTATAGGCTTGAGCTACCGTGCCTGGCTGGGAGGTGTTATTTATACCCACTTTATAGATGCAGAAACTAAGGCACCGAGAGGCTAAATCGCTTGCCCATGGTGAAAGAGTGGCAAAGCAAGGATTCAAACCAGAGCATTCTGGCTCCAAAACAGCCTCTAAATAAAATATAATCAACTGCAAAATGAAGGTCTTCCTCCAGCACTACACTCTCCCTGACCCACCTTGTGGAAGGACACAAGTACGTGTGTAATCACTCATACTACTACACTCAGGGAGAATATCTATCTGCATCTCCCTCTTCAAAGCATCTTAAAAAGGAGCCACAAAGGAGTCGTCCTCCCCCCAGGCTTGCCCGCCTGCATTCCTGAGCCTCCCAGCACCTCCTTCATCTCATCTCTTTTTCTTGTACTTTTTTTTTTTTTTGAGTCAGGATCTCACTCTGTCACCCAGGCTGGTGTAGTGGCACCATCACAGCTCACGGCAGCCTCAACCTCTTGGGCTCAGGCAGTCCTCCCGAGTAGCTGGGATTACAGGTGTGTGACACCACACCTGGTTAATTTGTTTTATTTTTTTGAAGACATGGTCTCGGTGCCTTAGTTTCTGCATCTATAAAGTAGGTATAAATAACACCTCCCAGTCAGGCACAGTGGCTCAAGCCTATAATCCCAGCACTTTGGGAAATGGAGGCAAGAGGATTACCTGAGCGCACCGGTTCGAGATCAGCCTGGGCTAGAGTATATGTCTCGTTATGTTGCCTAGGCTGGTCTCAAACTCCTGGAATCAGGCAATTATTTTGCCTCAGCCTCACAAGTAGCTGGGACTACAGGTGTGAGCCACCATACCCAGCCCCATTGTAGATTTTTAATCTCATCTCTCTCTTTGTCCTTTTGCCTGCATGTGCCTATAAACAGTGCTCCGATTTTATTCATGAACCCCTCTCTCAGCTTCAAACGATCCCCAGTTTCTCTCTAGTCATACTTCTAACTAGCTGCTGGGCAGCCTCAGGTAGTTAAGAGGAAACCAGTCTTTCCTCTGAAGTGTCTTCTACTGCCAATCCCTTTTAAGTTTAAAATGAAAACCTCGGGCACCTCTCAAACCCACCTTCCACAGCCAATGCACCACTCACTCCTGGGAGGTGCCCTTGCCAGCCTTCTCCCACCCATGGCTGCCCCTTTCCTCTTCCAGAACGGTGGCTCCCAAGTTTTCTGGTACTCAGAAACCTACCCTGTGCTCTTCCTGCTGCCTGCCAGGCAAGCTCCAGACGGCTCACCCTGGCTCTGTCCACCCCCACTCCCCAGTGTTCCAAACCTATCTCTCCGCCCTCCCTTCCCTGTCCCACACTAAGTGGGACCTGTCTGCCTCTGCATTGGTCATGCCCTGGGATCGAGTAGAATTTAGATTTATGAGAATCGCAAAGTTGTGATGTTGGAAGAAGGTGCAAGGGTATTTTATTGCTTCTGTCTGAACTCCCCTGTAAGGCCATGCAATCCTCCAGGGCAAGGCTCGGGTGTAAAACTTCCTTGGAAACTCCCCACAGTCCCACATCTGGTGTGCATCGATCCAGAGCCTGTCAAAGCTCACCATGAGTTGAGGGAGTACAACTGGATTATATAAGGTGTTCAGAAAGGAGAACTGCTGATGGTTTGGCTTCTGCCCAGAACTTCTGTAGTTACAAGGCTAGAGCGTTTCTATTTTTAAAGGTTAGGTCATACGGATGTCTTACAACTTGTCTAGAGTTTAATTATTGGTATGTGACTGGATAGGAAGGTTTCTTTTAACAAGAACAGGAAGAGCTCAGAAAAGATTCCAGAAGTCCCTTCTGCTATACGTCTGCCACTACAGCAACTGCTAAGTCAGACTCCAACAGTACACATGATCACATGGAGAAACAGAACGTCAGCCACAGCATCTCACACTCCAGGCTGCCCTTAGCAAATTCTGCAGAAGCACTAACCCGTGCATATTCAAGTCCTTGCTGAACAGCAGCTGTGTGCCAGGCACAGAGTCAAGTGATTTCTCATTCGCTGTCTCATTTGTACTCTCTGTAGTACTATAGCAGTATTTCACAGGTAAGCAAGCTAAGGATCAGGGAAGGCACGCTGAGGTCACGTGTCTCATACGTGACATGATTGTGAACGCCAAGTTAAGCGATCTCCATCTCATCCCCCTTGACATTCTGCTTCCCCCGCCCCCCAGCTCCTGCACCGTGCAAACTTCAGCCCAGTTTGTGCACTGATGCATCCTCAGAATTTGAGAATACACCAGAGACAGGCCATCCCATCCACCAGGATCCCACACAAGGGTTCTTCCTTCTAGACAAACTTGTTCACTTGTAAAAATAATGAACACTATTCACATCTTTGAAAGAACCTCTCCAGGCAGTTGTCAAGTGATGACTCACTTCCTCGGTATACCACTGACAGTCCTCAACCCCAGACTAGCATCCCACCACAGTTGGGAGGACAGGGCTTGGCATCCCACTTTGCCCTGCCCTGGACGGGTAAAGTTCATGGCAATACCCGGACAGACACCCAGCTCAAGCTCCAGTCAGGGCAAGGAGGAGAGGGGCTGCTGTCTAACTCGATTGTCTCGCTGCCTCTCCAAGGAGCAGAGGCTAGCCTGGCCAGGCAGGACAGTGTGGGACGGGGTGGCAGAGTGGCACAGAGAATCCTGCCCTGAGATTAAGCTGCTGCTGTTTCCTTTGGAGTCAGGGAGGCAGACAAAACAAATACAACAGGACATTTGGGGTGGAGGCTGGGTTGGTCCAACTTCTACTGACAGAAATCTCTGGAATTGTTTTACAGCCAACCTGGCATGAACATATCCACATAACAAAGGGTGATTTGTAGGTGCACCAGGCTTGCCTGTCTGTGGGTGCTTAAGTCATACATTTTGAGAGTTAGATGGGCTCAGCTAGTCCAATTCTCCATTTTACGGGTAACTTTATCCTGTAGTTTCTTCACATGATTGCCCCGAGGTCATATACTAGTTAGTAGGAACCACGAGACTCAAACAAAACTAGAAAAGTGGATGTCAGCATACAATGTCTGCAGGATTTTTTCTCTGGAATGTTCACACAGTGTGGCAACAGAGTCATGGGTCAGGCCAATAGGCCAACTCCATCCTTGATTGACTATAGACTACTGAAGAAGCCACTGGGAACAGGAACGTGCCTTGAATGAGACACCTTACTGACCAAGTGGAACATCTGTTGAACACCCATTCCATTAAGCTTGCTAAACATGAAGAATCTAGTAGCAAAACTTTGAATCTGAATGAACTAGAGCACAGAAGTCAGAAGACAGTAGGTCAAGCTCCCAAGTCTCCATCTATTAGTGATGTGACCTTGGGACAAATTTAAGCCTCAAAGTTCACATCTGTAAAATGGAAAAAAAAAAACGGCATTATAACTATCTTAAAAAGGTTTTGTGAGGATAAAACAAGATCAGCTGGACCAGGCATGTCTGTAATTCTAGCACTTTGGGAGGCGGAGGTGGGAGGATCACTTGAGCCCAAGAGTTCAAGACCAGTCTGGGCAACATAGTGAGACCTCAGTTCTACAAAAAATACAAAAATCAGCTGAGTGTGGTGGTGCACACCTGTAGTTTCAGCTACTCAGGAGGCTGAGGCAAAGGGAGGAGGAGGTCGAAGTTGTAGTGAGTCCAGGAGGTTGAGGCTATAGTGAGCCAGGATTGCACCACTACACTCCAGCCTGGGCAACAGAGTGAAACCCTGTCTCCAAAAAAAAAAGATAAAAAAGATCAGATGTGTGACAGCAATGGAAAACTCCACAAGACATCTTGCATAATTTTTGTCTTTAGTCTTCTGTGATCTAGCATAGTCCCCTGGGAATTTTTAACAGCTTTACTGAGATAATTTACAATGAAAAATTCACCATTTTCAAGTTTTTAGCCGATAATTAGGCAACTCTCCCAGTTTTCCTTAGTTCTCCTCTTTTCTGCCTGGTATACATTAATTCATACTCCAAAGCTCAGCTCAAAAATGGACTTCCCAAGACATTTTGTCTTAATCCTTAATCGAGCCTTTCTCATTAAGTTTTTATGTATCCAGCTTTCCCTCCCCAACAATGAACAAAATGGAAAGTAATCATGAACATTTACACAGCACTTCACAGTGTACAGATGCTTTTTTAGTGGGTTAATTCTTTTGATCTTAGCATCCCACATTGTACCCAGAGCACCCACTTCATGCTTATGAAGTTATTTTGTGTTCTTCTTGTGACCTGAGGAAGAGACAGTTGCAAGATAAACAAAATCAAATCTTAACAAAACCTTAAACCTCTCAAATGCCCCAACGCTACAGTTGCACCACACATAGTTTTGTTTAAGTTTTGTTGCCAAAGCAAATATTCAAGAAACTAAGAAGCATAGTCCAGGTGAAGAAAAACCTGGTGACCATAGTTGACCATCGCTGTCACCTACACACCAACAGTAAATCCAATTCTGATGCTCCCTAGTCACCAAGTCCCTCCCCAAAATCCATTTTGAGACCCAAAGATTTTGTGATTAAAAAGAATCCCAAAGCCAAGTGAGATGGCTCACGCCTATAATCTCAGCACTTTGGGAGGCTGAGGCTGGAGGACTGCTTGAGCCCAGGAGTTTGAGACCAGCCTGGGCAACATAGTGAGATCTTGTTTCTACAAAACAATCCAAAAAATTTAGCTGGGCATGGTAGCGTGTCTGTAGTCCCAGCTAATCGGTAGGCTGAGATGGAAGAAGCACCTGAACCTGGGAGGTCAAAGCTGCAGTGAGCCCTGATCATGGTACAGCACTTCACCCTGGGCAAGAGTGAGACTCTGACTCAAAAATAAATAAATAATTCCAAAGCTGGGTGTGATGGCTAATGCCTATAATCCCAGAACTTTAGGAGGCCACAGCAGGAGTACTGCTTGAAGCCAGGAGGTCAAGGCCACCCAGGGCAAAATAGCAAGACCTTATCTCTATTATATTAAAAAAAAAGTCCCAAGTGAAGAGTCCCAGTCATATATGATATATGGAGATAAAATATAATTCTTGCTTTTAAGAAGCCTGCAATCTGGTAAATTCAATTCAAAAATATTTCTCTATCTTTTTACAAGCACTCTGGCAAGTGGGGCCATAACTGTTAACACCACTTTACAAAGGAGGAAACTGAGGCTCCAGAGGACAACTGGCTTGCCCAAGATCTCTCTTGGGAAGAGAAGAGTCAAGACCCACATCCAAGACTTTTAACCAGGCAGCAAATACTGTTCCTGCAGTTTAAACAAAGGTTGAGAACTTCAGAGGGAAGGCATTCTAGCTGGGGGAACTGGACAAGAATGTCATGGTCATAGCAGCATGTGAAATGGAGTCCTGGAAGTTGGGCGGGGTTTTGCCAGCAACAGTTTAATTTGGCTGGAGAGCTGATGTCCTTCACAGGGCTGTAGGTCAAAGGGCAGAAAGGGGCGCCTGAGATCAGATTAGAGACATCTAATCCAGGCTTCTGCAGGAGGTAATGTGCCATGCTTAAGATACCGCATCCTTTTCAGGAGTGGAGAGTGAATTAGGGCTACCAGAAAAGGGAGAGCACACTGTCTTTGTTGCCAGAGGGATTCTTTGTTCTGGGTAGCATAACAAACACTGAAGGAATACAGAGGCCTATTCAGTTAGTCCTTTTCTCTCTGCCCACTTGTTAAAATTTAACAAAAACAAACAAAAAAACTCCTCATTTTCCCCTTGATTACTTATGTGAGTAAAATATCTGATCACAGCATCAAAGAGTGGGGGACATGGGGAAAAATTACCCACAGTCATTCCACTTCAGATGGTTGTTCTTAATCATTCCTAGGTCAAAAGAGTTAACCCAATCCCAATCTCCTCAGGAAAAGCCATTTTAATACATAACTCCTACCCAGGCCTCGCTATGTCCCAAGTCCCTCAAGATAAAACATAAAAATTACAGCCAGGAGAGACTCACACTATGTCTCAAAACTACACACATTTATTTAGTTGACTACAGGGTTTAAAAACCAGGCATTATAGTAATGTTACTTCATCATCTGTAAATGTTAAAAATTAAGAAAAGCAAAAATTCTCCCCTAATTTATTCCAGATGTTACAAAGCACAGCTAGTCTGCAATTCCACGACAGAACTTTATTAGTGCTCAGATTGAAGCCAGGTGAGCTGCTATCATTGGTATGAACTCTAAAAGCTGACACTCTCTCCCCCACCCAGTTTGGCTTCAGATGCTGCCCCATCTGTACAGGTGCACTGAAAGTCACGAGAAAGGAAGGGGTTAATTTTCAAAGTAACAACAGGATTGTTTTCAGTTAAGATTTAGACTTTGATAAGGCTTCCAGGCATTTTCAAAAGAGACTCACCACCAACCTCTGACCCATCCCAAATGTCCTAGGAAGAGAGGCACTCCTGGCCATCAGCCTTGGATAGTACTTTGAGGTAAAAGCATTTCAGAGATAAGTCAGAGCTTCTTAATAATGTGAAGTCTGCCTATTAGGTCCTGATCTAAAACTCCAGGAAACTAAGCAACTGTATTTTCTCTAAGGCACATACTTGCTACTATTTCTTAAGTTTTCTTGACATTGCTACAGTGATGAGGTTTCTCCAAATATCCTGTTACTAAATAACCCTGATAACCCTATAAGGTATTATTTATCTTCAGGAGAAACTGAGGCTGAGAGTAATGTGTCCAGAGCCACAGGGCTACTACTGAGGGGTCTACTAACTAATGCCATCTCAAAATGCCTTCCTAAAGTTGGCTTTCTTCTAGTTCATCCCAATAACAGATGTGTGTTCTTCCACAAGCCCACACAGGTGGGGATCACACACACACACACACACACACACACACACACACACACACACGCCACCGTTCTTCACACACACACACACACACACACACACACACACACACACACACACACACACACACACGCCACCGTTCTTCTCCTGGCTCTTGAGCCATTACTGGGCCAGCATCACCTATTACCATCTGAGAACTACACAGAAGTCAAAAGAGAATTTTTTTCTCAACCAGGAAACCCCTTAATCTGCTTGCCCTCTGAGTCATTACTTCTTTGAAACTGACACACCTATTTGAGGGGAGTTAGTGGGCTTAGGGCACAGAATTCCCAGAGGCTCACTCTTTCATCCTGATTTGCTTTCATTAGGCCACATCCTAGAAACACAGTCAGGTGCTCTTGCCCAAAGCTATTAAACTAAGGAGAGGCACCCCCAAGAGAATTAGGACACTAAGTTCCAGGCCCCATCCTGTCGCTGGCTAATTGTGACAAGGAGAAATTTAACTACCTCCGTGTGGGTCTCAGTGTCCCGAGACGCAAACAGCAGTTGATGACAAGTAACCTGCACACTTCAGAAGACCAAGATGACTCACGTACAGTACTTGGTGAGTTTTGTTTCCCGTCTGTACCTCCGCTTCCACCTCCATCCTCAGGCAGTAAGAAGGGGACGCAGAATGGATGGATCCCACAAATTTAAGAGAGTTGGTGTGCATGTAGCAGAATCTTTTTAAGGAGGTTAAATAATGTCCTTATCCTTCTCTACCCACCTTCCTCTTTCCTTCTGATCCCGCATCCAAAATCGAGAAACTGGGTGACCCCAGCTGAAATGAGCTCAAAACAGGGCAAACAAGCAGCCCCCAGTTGCCAGCCTCTTCCAGACCTCGGGGAAGAGCGCGCGGCTGAACACAGAAGCCGGAGAGGCGAGGGACTCTCGGGGGTCTCCCCGCTAGAGCAGCTTCCCGGGACCTCAGGGGACAGGCCCGCCGCCCCCTCCCCGGTTCTCGCCCCGCCACGTCCTCCACCGCCCGTCCGCGTCGCCGAAGCCGCTCACCTGCGCCGGCCAGAGCAGCAGCAGGAGGAGGCCGAGGGCCGGGCCCCGCGCGCTCATGCTGCTGCCGCGCGAGGCTGCCAACGTCTGGAGGGATTCGGCTCGTCCGGCACCCCGGAGGCAGCTTCACTTCCCCGGGCGCAGTTTCAGGACCCCGCGCCGGACCAGGGAGGGAGCAGGCGCCGGCGGCGGCGGGCTGCGCGCGCAGGCCAGGAAGGAGGAAGGCGTCGTCGACTCCTCCCCTTCTGGGCGGTGCCGCCGCCAGAGCGACCACGGCTGGGGGCGGGACCGGCTGGGGCGTGGGCGGAGCCGGCTGGGGCGTGGGCGGGGCCCGCTGAGGCGGGGAGGGCGGGGCCGGTAGCGGGACCTCCCTGGGGTCTGGATCCCGTCCATCTCTGCCCTGTGACCTCTGGGGGCGAGTCGTGGGTTTGGGGTCTCCCAGACCCAGGCAACTGAACTTTTGGAATCTGGCCTGGCCCGGGAGGATATTTATGGAGTTATGCCAATAGTATCTGGCCTTGATGCTTTAACTTGTTTCCTCTCACCTTTTTACATTAAAAATTTTTTTAAATTTATTTTTTATATTTTGTAAAGATGTCTCTCTGTTACCCGGGCTGGTCTCGAACTCCTGGTCTCAAGCGATCCTCCCGCCTCTGCCTCCCAAAGTGCAGAGACAACAAATTATAGGCGTGAACCACTGCGCCCGTCCTGTTTTCCCGCTTTTTTGTCTCCTGGGTTGGAGAGGGTGGGCGAGGTTTCAGCAAATGGTAGAACTGTTCCGGGAGACGGTTTTCCCAGTGAAGGTCCCACTCGTCCGCGGAGTTTATTTCGGCTCCGATAAGTACTCTGAGCAATTTCTCCTCCCAAACCAGTCGCCCAAAAAGAATCTGTGCCCAGGCACTTTCTAGCCAAGCTCCGGGCGGTGACGCGCAGTGGCCTGACCGTGTTGTGATCCGCGAGCGCGAGGGGGCGGGGCGCGGAGGTGGGCGGTGCCCTGGGCTACCCTGTTGTTGTTGCCAATTCAGCCGAGTCGGGAAAAGTGCTAGCACCGCACCCCCTGCTGGCTGAGACACGCGGTGAACCCGTGGGCGTGAGAAAACCCGAAGTGTGATCCCGAACTGGGAACCAAGGTGCGTTTTAAGTTCTGGGTGGAATCAGATAAAAGAGAACCATCTTCATTTGGTGATCAGACATTTATTGTGTGTGTGTGTGTGTGTGTGTGTGTGTGTGTGTGTGTGTATCTTTAACTTATTTTTATCGTATGTGTTTCTGGTAACGTTTCCCCTCAAATTTCAATTATTCAGACCATTCAAAAGCATCAGTCATTTCCATTATGAAGTTAAGGATATGGGAAGTAAAAATTTCTTTCCCAACAGTGGAAGCAAATGTACAATGAAAGACTGAATATCCATATGTAGCAATGACCAAGCCCAGTCCTAGGTAGGCCCATGATGCAGGTAACCTTCCCAACCCTGACCTACAAAAGGGCTGTTTCAGTTCCTGTCTTGTCTGGTCCCCTCTTCATCCCTGAGATGCTCACCTGGCTGACCTGGCAGTGAAACTGCAGGCACTTTCCTCAGGACCTTCAGCCCTAGATACCCGGTGATGACCCCTGGCCCCCCTCCGACTGTGTTCACTTCCCAGACTCTGGTTCCTGGTGGGGTCTCACTGATGAGAAAGTATTGTAGTGTGTCCTAATACAGGGCATCTCAAAGTGTGGTTACTAGAAGCATCTCCTGGGAACTTATTAGAAATGCAGATTCTTTTTAAAAAAAATTTATTATAAAGATGTGGGGTACATTTCAGGGTTAGGTATATAAACATTGATCATGCAGGTACCCTTGTTGATGAGGTATGCCCCTCCCTCCCCTAGCAGTTTCCCTCAACTGCCAATCCCACCCCCCCACAGTTTCCCACTACTGCCAATCACTTTCTTATAGCATTATAATTGTTCAAGATCCGTTTATGAGTGAGAACATATGAAACTCTGTTCTTTGTTTTTGTGGTAAATCACTGAGTATGATCGACTCCAGATCCATCCAAGTTGCTGCAAAGTCCATATATTTGTCCTTATTTATGGCTGCATAATATTCCATTGTGTATATGTACCACATTTTTTATACAGTCCAACTTTGAAGGGCAACACAGTTGGTTCCATGTTTTTGCTATTGTGAATAGTGCTGCAACAAACATACGTGTGCAGGTATCTTTTTTTTTTTTGAGTTGGAGTCTCACTCTGTCGTCCAGACTGGAGTACAGTGGCCGCTCCTGGCCACCGCAGCCTGGACCTGCTAGGCTCCGGCGATCCTTCCGCCTCAGCCTTCCAAGTAGCTGAAACTACAGGCGCACGCTACCACGCCTGGCTAATTTTTTGATTTATTGTAGAGATGAGATCTCACCAAGTTGCCCAGGCGAGTCTCGAACCTGCGGGCTCAGGCAATTCACTCACCTCAGCCTCCCAAGGCACAGGATTACAGGCTGAGCCACCGAGCTCGGCTTGAATATTCTTTCAACAAACAAACAAACAAAAAAGTCTCTCTTAGGATTTCAGTTGTTGGGGCTCAAAAAATGATACCCAAAATATGGTGCTTTGGCATGCTGAGTACATTGAAGTAAGGGAGATTGAAAGGCTTCAGAAGCAGCCTCGGAAGCAAAGTGTCTCTTTGGCCTTCTACCTCTCTCTTGCTCCTCTTTCCAGAAGTCATAGCAACCAGAATTTCTCTTCCCCAAGATGGGTCACAGAAACTAGAACCCCTCTCCCCCAAAGCAAACCACAAACCTAGAAGGATGACTCCAATCTTTCATCACCTTTCTGTGTAGGAGCTGGCCATACAGAAAGTCTCTAACCTTCTTTGTCTGGTAGTAGGTGGTAAGACCCTTGTTCCATTGGGGTCCTACCTTTTACCTTTTACCTGTGGAGAAGAAACGCTACGCAGAGATGCCAAGAAGAATCAGCACAGGCCTTGCTGAGTTTCCCTCTACCTCAGTCTAATATCATTAGACACACCCTTGAGGGCCAATTATATCTGTGTACAACTGTCCTGCATCATTGACTCTAACATAAGAAATGAACAGTTTTCCTCTGGTCTTTGGGTTATTTCTGAAGGCTCCTTTGTCACATAAAACTTTGATTAAATCGATTTTTATGGCTTTTTCTTGTTAATCTGCCTTTTGTTACAGGAGTGTCCTTGATGGTGGATGAGGATGAGGATTGGTATCACACTTTTTGGCCCCTACAGAACCATGTTAAAACCATTTTCTTTTTCTTTTCTTTTTTTTGAGTCAGAGTCTCACTCTGTCACCCAGGCTGGAGCCATAAGCCTAGAAGGATGACTCTAACATTCTATCACTTTTTGTGTAGGAGCTGGCCATACAGAAAGTCTCTGACCTTCTTTGTCTGGTAGTAGGTCGTAAGACCCTTGTTCCACTGGGGTCCTACGACACCAGGGTGGCTGTGAATGTGCCACTAAACTCTAGCCTGGGCAACAAGTGAGACTCTGACTCAAAAAAAAAAGACTATCATGTGGCCAGTTACAGTGGCTATAATTCCAGCACTTTGGGAGGCCAAGATGGGAGGATTGCTCAAGCCAGGAAGTCCAGGCTGTGGTGAGCCATGATTGTGCCACTGCACTCCAGCCTGGGCAACAGTGACACCCCGACTCAAAAAAAAAAAAAAAAAAAAAGTCATGGCAGATATTTGAGTTGTTTCCAGTTTGGGTTGTCATGAATAAAGTTGTTGCGAGCTCTCTTGTACATGTCTTAAATTCAATATATGCACTCAATTCTTTTGGGCTCTCAGATGGACTTTTAAAACTCCATACTTAAGCAGGACAAATTTTGCAGATGTCTTCACTTAAAAGTTTACAGCTATAACTCATGACTTTAATGCCAGTGATGATGACTGACTCAGAAACGGGGCATTGCTGGTCAGACTTCTGGTAAAATATTACTCACCCTAGTGAAGATGTTGGAGTTGGTGATTAATCCAGTCATGGGTTGCGGTGTGATAAGATGCCACCAGAGTGGGAATAACTTGCAGTATAGCAGTCAGGGTTACAAAGTGGCATTCCCTTCTCTGAAAGATTCGATCACATGACCCAGTTTCCTTAGTCTGGGTGGTTTCAGTCTTATCTTTCCTAAAGTCGAGTCCAGCTCTTGTCTTCAGATTATTTATCTTACAACATTAATTGCAGAAATAATAATAGTGTTTCATTCATTAAAGATTGGTGGGTTGAGGCCGGGTGCAGTGGCTCATGTCTGTAATCCCAGCACTTTGGGAGGTGAAGGCGAGAGGATGGCCTGAGCCCAGGGGTTCAAGACCAGCCTGGGCAACTTGGTGAGACCTTGTCTCTACAGTAAATCAAAAAATTAGCTGGGCATGGTAGTGCTCGCCTGTAGTTCCGGCTACTCGGAAGGCTGAGGTGGAAGGTTTGCCTGAGCCCAGCAGGTCGAGGCTGCAGTGACTGTGAGCATGCCACTGCACTACGGACTGGGTGACAGAGTGAGACTCCAACTCCAACTCCAAAAAAAAAAATAGTTGGAGAGTAGAATCCTGAATCCTAAATCCTAGTGAGGGAGAGAAGAACCAAAGACAGGGGAAGTAATTCTTTCTTTTTTTGCACGCTTGTTTTTTTTTTTTGCACTGCATGCTTGCCCAGGTTGGAGTGTAGTGGTACTATCACAGCTCACAGCAGCTTTGATCCCTTAGGCTCAAGTGATCCTTCTGCCTCAGCCTCCCAAGTAGCTGGGACTACAGGCCTGCACCACCAGGCCTGGCTAAATTTAAAAAATCTTTTTGTAGAGAGGAGGCCCTTCTATGTTGCCCAGACTGGTCTCAAACTCCTGGCCTCCAGCAATCCTCCTACCTCCGCCTCCCAAAGTGCTGGAATTATAGGCATGAGCCACCTTCCCTGGCTAGAAAAAATTCTTTCTGTCAACAGAAATAAAGCTGACAAGTCATCTAAGAACGGAAGATCTTTAATTAATTTCCTTTAATTGTTGAAACATAACCTCATTCATATTTTAAAATTATCTTAAAGTATTGCTAAAAATAGGGTAAGGGCACCAGGAAAAGATTCTAGGACTTTCCAGACCCACTGGTACACAAATTATTTAACTGAGGGCTAAATATAGTCACAGAGCCTGGAGAAAATATCTTTTTGTTACTAGTTTACTTTGTTGTGTTCACTATGTCAAGCAGGGTCAAGAGGCAGGCTGGGACCTCAGATAGAGGATACACAAAAATAATTATCCTATTTTTTTTTTTTTTTTTTGAGTTAGGATCTCACTCTGTCACAGTCACAGCTCATTGCAGCTTCAGTCTTCTGGGCTCAAGCAATCCTCCTGCTTCAACCTCCCAAGTAGCTGGGACTACAGGCATGCATCACTACGCCCAGCTAATTTTTTGATTTTTGTAGAGATGAGGTCTCACCAAGTTGTCCAGGCTGGTCTCAAACTCCTGGGCTCAAGCAGTCCTCCCATCTCAGCCTCCGAAATTGCTGGGATTATAGACATGAGCCACTGCACCCAGCCTAATTATCCTAATTTTGCCTGAGAAATAAAAATAAAATTCTAAGCCCCTAACTGACTGAGTGGATCCCCCTGTTGGCCAAGGGGACTCCAAAGAAAACTTGGAAACTAAGTTCACGGCCGTGATGGGTTGGGAGTTTGGACACACCATTGATATAGTTTCTTTCAAAACCTCCTGAGAACCGCATTAGAAAAAAATAGCCATAGATGCCTCTGTGACTTGCATTTTTTTCCCAGGTACACACTCAAGCTGGCTCTCGATAAACCTCGATGATCTGACATGTGCCTCAGTCACTCCTTCTAGTTGTCATGCTAATAGTTTTTTGCTTGTTAGTGTTTATATTTTTCCTTGTTTTGAGTCACAAGTAAGTACAAGGGTGTGAGCTGATATAGGCATGAAAAATTGAAACACAGGGTGGTTTTGTTTATGACTGGGTCAAAACATCTTTCTATGCACGAGTTTTTTAGTATCTTTTCACAGTGAGATAAAATTCACCAATGAAAACCAATCAGGCTGAGTGCCGTGGCTCATGCTTGTAATCCCAGCACTTTGGAAGGTTGAGGTGGGAGGATTGCTTGAGTCCAGGAGTTTGAGACTAGCCTGGGCAACATAGCGAGACCCTGTCTCTACAAAAAAATCAAAAAGTTAGCTGGGCATGGTGGCACACACCTATAGTCTCAGCTACACAGGAGGCTGAGGCGGGAGGATTGCCTGAACCCAGGAGGTCAAGACTGTGATGAGCCATGATCATGTCACTGCACTCCAACCTGGGCGACAGAGTGAGATCCTGACTCAAAACAAAAACAAAAACAATCAGCCAGGATAGACAAGCAAGAATATTTTATCTTAATTGAAAAAGAAGGTCAAAAGTCATAAAACATTAGCTCCCAGGTCCATCTTGGTTTGTGCTATACCTATCTTGTATCTCGGTAGGGTGGTACCAAGTCTGTTTTTTCTTTTTTTCCAGGCTACTTTAATCTCAGCACAAAGCAGCCGCCGCTATACATTCTGACAGTTGCTGGTGATTCCGAGAAAGCATCAAGAGTATCTTCACAAGTGCAGTTCTGTCCAATGACAAGTAGGTTCATCTCAAGGAAGTCACTTATTTTAATGCAAAATGAGCACCATGTCTTGACCGCTCGCCAATCCTTAGCCACAATCTCCATCCCAGGGCTAGAGTTCCTTGATGACTGAACAAGCTCATCAGAGGCAAAGCTGGGGCCCCAAAGCAGTCTGGACTTTTTCAGCCTTGTGTTCTGTGGTCATACTTCTTCCTGGGGTGCGTTGCCTGCTCCCCTCGCCTCAGGACTTTCTTCTTCCTCTTTGTGTGTTTCACTTCCAGCTCTCATCCATTTTGTTTCCTCTCCTTTGCTGACTTGCCTTTGTCCTTCAAAGTTTACCTCAGCTTACCATCTCTTTTCCTCTCTGTGGGGACCTCACTCACCCTGTGACTTTGACCATCACTCCATACAGATGATGCCCAAATCAGTAACAACAGCCTTGTCCTAAACACTAAGTTGCAATTTCCAGCTACCTTCTAGAGTTAATTTCACAGATTCTTCACATCAAACATGTCCAAACTCTCTCTCTCCCCACCCCAAATCTGCTGTTCTTCCCTGTTTCCTAATAGTTATTGGTGCCATCACTACGCAAACCTTGTATGCGAAGAAGAGTTAACCCAGAGGCGGCCTATCCTTAGAAAGACCTGCTTACAAGTCTTGCTTTTGGCTGGTGTCTGGGGGCTTGGCTGGCAAAGAGTTCTCAACACTGATATAAAACTTTCCCTAGGCTGGGCACAGTGGCTCGCTCCTGTAATCCCAGCACTTTGGGAGGCCGAGGCAGGAGGATCACTTGATCCCAGGAGTCTGAGACCAGTCTGGGCAACAGAGAGAGATTCCATCTCTATTATATTTTTTTAAAAGCTTTTTTCTTAAACAATAGGAATGATTCACTCTGTCTAAACTGTTTGTATAATGTGGTTTATATTGGATCGCTGTTTCCTTCTGGAAGTCTTGAATTTTAATAAATGCTAAGTAGAGGGTGCCTATGTGACCAGCTCCCAATTAAAACCTTGAACTCTGTTGGATGTAGTGGTTCACACCTGTAATCCCAGCATTTTGGGAGGTCAAGGCAGGAAGATCGCTTGAGTCCAGGAGTTCGAGACCAGTCTGGGCCACATAGGGAGACCTCACCTCTACAGAAAAAAAAAAAAATTAGCCAGGTATGGTGGCACACATCTGTGGTCTCAGTCCCTGTGGAAGCTGAGGCAGGAGGACTGCTTAAGTTCCAGTGTTCCAGGGTGCAGTGAGCTATGGTGGCACCACTGCACACAAGCCTGGGTGACAGAATAAGACCTTGTTTCAAAAAACAAAACAAAACCCTGAACTCTGAGTCCTTGATGCATTTCCTTAGTAGACAGCACTTGCTGTCACAACTTGGTTGCTGCAGGAATGAAGCTGGCCCTGTGGGATTCCACTGAGAGAGGGCTCTCAAAGCTTGTGCTTAGTTTCCTCTGTTTTCACTCCATTTTCCTTTCCCCTTTGCTGATTTTGCTATAATCTGCAGTCTTCTTCTTCTTTTATTTATTTTTGAGTGCAGTGGCACGCTCATAGCCACCACAGCTTTGACCTGCTGGGCTCAGGCGATCCTTCTACCTCAGCCTTCCACATAGTTGGAACTACAGGCATGTGCCACCATACCCAGCTCATTTTGTGATTTATTGTAGAGATGAGATCTCACCAAGTTGCCTGGGCTGGTCTCGAACCTCTGAGCTCAGGCAGTCCTCTCACCTCAGCCTCCCAAAGTGCTGGGATTATAGGCATGAGCCACCGCACCTGGCCCTTTTTTGGTTTGTTTTTTAGGAGATGGGTCTTGCTGCGTTGCCCAGGTTGGTCTTAAACTCCTGGGCTCAAGCAATTCTCCCACCTTGGCCTCCCAAGGTGCTGGGGTTACAAGTGTGAGCCACTGTGCCAAACTCTTTTTGCTGTAATCTTAACCATGAATATAACTATGTATGTGATGAGTCCTGTGAGTCTGCCTAGCAAATCACCGAACCTAGGGGTTGTCTTGGGGACCCTGATACACTCTCGTAGAATTTAGTATTCCTTTTCTTTTCCTCACCCGCTATATTTACTTCAATTAGTCACTGATTATCATTAGTTCCATTATATAAGTTTTAAAAAACATGTCCCATACTCTCCACCCTTACTGCTCTTATGCTACAACTGTGACTCCATCTGGGTACCCCCGTCCCCCTGCCTTCCCCAAAAAGCAGAGTCCCCAAGATCAGAAGACAGCATCAAGCCAACACTACAAAGGACTGTCTATCTCAAAGCCAGTTCCTTCAACTATAATATGGGGATAGTAATAGTGCCCATGTCATAGAGTTGGTGTCAAGGGTAAATGAAAAAAATCCATAGACTCTTGTCGGGAGCAGGTATGATGTGGGGAGCAGAGGAGTGCTGTCACTATAGCAGACCTTGCATAAAGGCCCCAAGCAAAAGGAAGGTCTGGCTTGATAGCTCTGCATCCTAGCCAAAGGCAGGGGATGCAGCCTGCTACATGAAACAGCCTCTCAGATGCCTGCACATCTGGGTACACAAAGTACAGATAAAGCCTGAGCTACAACAAGATAACCGTGTTTAAGTAGCAACAAAATCCCGCTATAGCTCCCTCACAGACCATGAATCCTTTCCAACTTTCTTTGTGCTTAATTATAAAATAAACATGCTGAGCTAGTTCGGGGCCACTTCTCTTCTATCAGAGGAAAGTGTCCCACCAGGCCCCAGCTTTTCTTTATGTCTCTGTGTCTGTGTCTTAATCTCTTGCCCTGCTCTCAGGACCACCAGTTTCTATGAGATAACAATAGCTTTTTGGGGAGGAGGAGGGGTTTCACTCTTACCCAGCAGACTGGAGTGCAGTGGTGGAGTCACGACTCATCGCAGCCACGAACTCTTGGGATCAGGTGATCCTTCCACCTCAGCCTCCTAAGCTGGGACTACAGACACATGCCACCACACCCAGCTAATTTTTGTTTTGTTGTAGAGATGAGGTCTCGCGGTGTTGCCCAGGCTGGTCATGGACTCCTGGACTCAAGTATTCCTCCTGCCTCAGCCTCCCGAAGTGCTGGGATTATAGGCATAAGCCACTGTGCCTAACCTGAATGAAAACTCTTTGTAATCATCACAAACACAATAGAAATAATAAAATTATATGTTCATTGGTAACATAAAGGTTAAAGATCTATTTAGAATTCCAAAATATTAATCTATTTTCCAACAGAATCGAATTATTCACTTTTAAATTCCGTGCTTTAACGATCACAGAGCAGGCTGGGTTCGGTGGCTCAGCCTGTAATCCCAGCACTTTTGGAGGCTGAGGCAAGTGGATTGCCTGAGCCCGCGGGTTTGAGACCAGCCTGGGCAACTTGGTAAGACCTAGTCTCTACAATAATTTTTTTTTTTTTTTTTAGTTGGAGTCTCACTCGATTGCCCAGACTGGAGTGCAGTGGCCGCTCCCGGCCACCGCAGCCTCGACCTGCTGGGCTTCGGCGATCCTTCCGCCTCAGCCTTCCAAGTAGCCAGAATTACAGGCATGCGCTACCATGCCCGGCTGATTTTTTGATTTATTGTAGAGATGAGGTCTCGCTGCCCAGGAGGGTCTCGAACCCGCGGGCTCAGGCAATCCACTCACCTCAGCCTCCCAAAGGCACAGGATTACAGGCTGAGCCACCGAGCCCGGCTACAATAAATTTTTAAAAAAATTAACCAGGCATGGTAGCGTGTGCCTGTAGTTCCAGCTCCTTGGAAGGCTGAGGTGGAAGGATTGCCGGAGCCCAGCAAGTCGACGCTGGGGTGGCCATGGGCGTGCCACTGCACTCCAGCCTGGGCGATGGAGTGAGACTTCAACTAAAAAAAAAAAAAAAAAAAAAAAAAGGTGTTTATATACATATATATATATGTATATATACACACACATATATACCAAAAAAATCACACAGCAATAACTTGATTAAGAACAAACAGAAAAAGCAGCAAAGGCAAATCGGGTAGTACATTAACTTTATTTTAAATTATAACATGGAATGTGTTATCAAACAAATAAGTGTAATGAAAACCTTTGTAATTGAAAATAAGCAGATGATTTGCATAGGAATTGCTAGTTTTAGCTTTAGGATGCAGAGCTGAATTGTGGATTCGATACATATACAAACTAAAACGCCAGTTTTAAAATAGCAGACCTTCTCTGTACTTTCTTTGGTAGGTGATCAGTCATCTTCCCTGCTACAGATAATCTCATTTAGATCAAATTTGATTCTTCTGAGCTAGACACCTCTTCCAGTAAGAGGACCTCCATATTTTTAAAACACCTGGGCTCGCTTTTATGACTCATATTGCTCAAGAACACTATCTATGTCAAACAATCTAAGTAATAAGCCAATGCCATGTTTTGTGAAAAACATTAAGCTTGTGACTCATCGCATTTTATCTTTTGGAACTTTGCTATCAGTGTCTATAACAGTCTTATATCAGTGATATATAGCCCTTATTTTTGACATAAGGGCTAAACGGAAAAACACAAACTATTTAAGGCCATATTATTTTCCTCTTCAAAAAGAATACAGCTTTTTTTGAAATTCCCTTAAGGGAAAACGTGTATTTATACAACTTTGCTGAAAAAAACCTCAATGAGAAAATTGGCATTGCTTTTTTCCCCCCTCCTTGAGACAGGGTCTTGTTCTGTCACCCAGGTTAGAGTGCCAGTGGCACAATCATGGCTCACTGCAGCCAGAACTCCTGGCCTCAAGCGATCCTCCAACCTCAGCCTCCCAAAGTGCTGGGATTACAGGCATGAATCACTATGCCTGGTCTGGCACTGCTTTTTAGCTTCCAAAAATGTTAATGTCTGGGTGTTTTAGCAACATAGAGCTTTCTAATCTTTTATCCTGAAGTAAGATCACACGACTTTTGGATAGTTAGTCAGGCTGTTGGCACCTCTGGGGGCTGTAGGCTGCTTGTTACTGGCTTTACCTATGATATTGATAAAAATAAACTGATTTTTATTACACTGTTAACATTTTAAGAGACTATCTTCTAATTTCAAAAATTATATTCTATTACTTACTGACTTTAAAATAATGCCTTTAGTACCACTGCAAGTTGGTTAAGCAAAAATTCTTTTGGAATCCCAACATTTCCCTCCATCTTGCCTTTTTTTTTTTTGAGCTAGAGTCTCACTCTGTCACCCAGGCTGGAGTGTGGTAGCACACTTACAGTCACTGCAGACTTGATCTGCTAGGTTTAGGTGATCCTTCTGTCTCAGCCTTCCAAGTAGCTGGAAACACAGGCGTGTGCCATCACACCCTGCTAACTTTTTTATTTATTGTAGAGATGAAATCTCACCAAGTTGTCCAGTCTGGTCTCAAACCCCTGAGCTTGGGCAATCCTCTCGCCTTGGCCTCCCAAAGTGCTGGGATTACAGGCGTGAGCCACTGCACCTGGCTCAACATGTCTTTACATAGAACATTGGCTGGAAACCAGAGCACAACATGAACAAGAAAACTAAAGATGTGTTTAAATAATAGAGATTCCATCAGTGTTTATTATGGTAGATTATAGGAAGAAGGTTTGATTTTTGTGTGTGCAGTTAGGCACTGACTGAGACATTTAGACACCGTTGATTGTAAAGTGCATTGGATATAAATTTTGATTCCCCATCAAAGGAATAATTAAATAAAACTCAAGTTTCTTTCTTGGAATCAATCATCCCAAGAACATGCATAGATGAACACTTATTAAATGCTACTAATTTATTGTTTATACTCCTGCAATAGTGATAGCAACATGTTGTACTTGCATATAACATATTTCATCCAGAGATCTCTAAGTCATTGTATCAAGCAACTTGGTGTAGGAAAGTCAAGATACCACAGCACAGTAGGTCTACTTAAAGCATGGGAAGTAGATTCTCAACAGTAGAATCAAAGTTAAAGGCTGGATTGTAATCCTAGCACGTTGGGAGGTTAAGGTAAGAGGATTGCCTGAGCCCAGGGGCTCAAGACCAGCCTGGGCAACTTGATGAGACCTCATCTCTACAATAAGTCAAAAAATTAGCTAGGTGTGGTAGCATGTGCCTGTGGTTCCAGCTACTTGAAGGTTGAGGTGGAAAGATCATCTGAGTCTAGGAGGTTGAGGCTGCCATGAGCAGTGGTCATCATGATTGTGCCACTGCTCTCCAACCTGGGTGACAGAGTGAGATTTCAACTCAAAAAATAAAAATAAAAAATAATTTTTTTTCTGGAGTCTCACTCTGTCACCTAGGCTGGAGTGCAGTGACATGCTCACAACCACTGCAGTCTCTACCTACTGGGCTCAAGTGATCCTTCCACCTCAGTCTTCCAAGTAGCTGGAACCACAGGCGTGCGCCACCACTTTCAGCTAATTTTTTTGATTTATTGTAGAAATGAGGTCTCATTAAGTTGCCTAGGCTAGTCTTGAACCTCTGGGCTCAGGCAGTTTTCTTACCTCGCCTCCCAAAGTGCTAGGAATACAGGCATGAGCCACCACACCAGACAAAAGAACCAAAATTAAAGATCAAAGAGAGAAGCCTCAATTTCTTGTGGTTTGTAATTTTCCGAACTTCCAAATTTGCCACTGGTATCCTGATATACCTACAATGTTGACTCTAAGTAAAAATGATTTTTAAGCCGGGCTCGGTGGCTCAGGCTGTAATCCCGCGCCTTTGGGAGGCTGAGGTGAGTGGATTGCCTGAGCCCGTGGGTTCGAGACCTGCCTGGGCAGCG
This sequence comes from Cephalopachus bancanus, assembly GCA_027257055.1. Lineage (NCBI taxonomy): Eukaryota > Metazoa > Chordata > Mammalia > Primates > Tarsiidae > Cephalopachus > Cephalopachus bancanus. Next base: position 9,600,624 of record JAPVLO010000097.1, on the reverse strand, counting down.
AGACCTCATCTCTACAATAAATCAAAAAATCAGCCAGGCGTGGTAGCGCATGCCTGTAATTCTGGCTACTTGGAAGGCTGAGGTGGAAGGATCGCTGGAGCCCAGCAGGTCGAGGCTGCGGTGGCCAGGAGCAGCCACTGCACTCCAGTCTGGGCAACAGAGTGAGACTCCAACTCAAAAAAAAAAAAAGATTTTTATATGTCAGGAAAAAGATGAGGATCAACTAACAAACAAATGCAAAATATGTCTTTTCTTTTTTATTTTAGAGACAGGGTCTCACTCTGTCACCCAGTCTGAAGTTCAGTGGTGCAATCATGACTCACTGTAACCTCAAAATCTTGGGCTTAAGTGATCCTTCCACCATAGCCTCCCAAGTGAGTAGCTGGGACTATAGGCATGTGCCACCATGCCTGACCACAATTTGTCTTTTCTGTGGTACAACAGTCTATCTTTGAATAGCACATGGTGGAATGTTGGAAGTGACTATTTATTTATTTATAGATACAGGGGTCTCACTACATTCATTGCCCAGACTGGTCTCGAATTCCTGGTCTCAAGCAATTCTTCGCTTTGGTCTCCCAAAGTGCAGGGATTACAGGTGTGAGCCACTGCGCCCAGCCAAGGAAGTGACTTTTTAATAATGTAGGTTTATACCTCATTGATTCATAAAAATCATGGCTAAAATCCTTGGGTGGAAGGAAACATTTTACACGGAGTGACATACATTTGCACATCAAATAGGATAAATGTATATATTGTAGCACACCTACATTTAACACAGAAGTAGAAGTACATGGATTCACTCCCCCAAGGAACAAAGCTGTCTGTCTCCTTGCTTAGTACTGAGAACCCTGCCCTGTCCATCTTAGAGTTTGACTGAGAGACCCAAGTTAGCATAGTTGAAAATGAGTTTCTGAGGAATCCTGGAATTCGAGAGCATGCCAGGCTCCCTGGAGCTGAGTTACAGGGCAGTGAGAAACCCATGGTAAAGGGGAAAGGGTCCCTGAGCTGTTCTGGACCCAGTGAAAGAGCACAGTTCTTCTTGTGAGGGACCCACAGGATGGGCATTCCAGGCATTTTCTTTCTTAAAAGAATTTCCAATCACTGCAGCCTCCACCTACTGGGTTCAAATGATCCTTCCACCTCAATTTTCAAAGAGATTTCTTTTTGGACAATGTGGATAAGGTTTCTGTCTTTCTGCCAAATATGGACCCAAATTAGTTCTTCCTGGGATCTTCTTTACTTCGGAGGAGACACAATATGCGTTCATTTTTGGTTAGTTCTGCCGGAAGTTCATTGGCCTGAAAGAAGATGAGATGGGTATTAGCAAGTTTCCACAGCTGGTGCATTTTTGGGGACCCCCCCCAAGGAGGGCCACCTGGCCCGCATTTTCTCCTTCACTAATGAAAATTCCCCACTGGACTCATTCTTGTAAAAGAAGGCATTAAAGGTCTCCTTTAAGCGTATCCATGTTACTTACAATTTTCTTATCTCATCGTTAGAGATATTTTTCTATCCAGCCAGATCTCTTACTAGACTGCAATCTCCCAGTGAGCAGGACCCAGGTCTTATTAATCATTGTATTCTCATCTCTAGCACAATGCCTAACATGTGCCTAATAAATTCTGGTCAAATTAAATTGGTATCTTATATTTAGTTTATTACATGAGGTGGTCTATCTTTTAGGGACTCAGGATTCAGGCCAGATATCTTTTGATGAGAGGGCAGAGTTAGGAAACATCTAGACGATAAGAGACATCTGGGAAAGAACAGCTTTGGTGGCTACAACTTTCCACCTGACCCAGTCTCACTGTAAGTTCTTTTCACATTGCTGTTGAGACATACTTAAGCCATTAGTGAGCCAGCCCCCACTACAGGCAATAGGTGTTTTGGGGCAGTGGTTCTCAAACTTTGTGGTCTTAGGACCCCTTTACATTCTTAAAAATTATTGGAGACTCGAATACACTTTTGTTTTGAACTTACTAGCAATAAAAGTTGAGAACATTTACAAATGTATTTTAAAATAATGTTTGACAATACTATTTAAAAATAATAAACCTGTTGTAACAGGCTAAGAAGTGATCATTTTGGTTATGTAAAATAACCAAAATAAAATTTTTTTTGAGTCAGAGTCTCATTCTATTGCCCATGCTGGAGTGCAGTGGCATGCTCATGGCCACCGCAGCTGGGCTGAGGCAATTCTTCCACCTCAGCCTTCCAAGTAGCTGGAACTAAGGTGTGTGCTACCATGCCTGACTTATTTTTTGATTAATTGTAGAGACGAGGTCTCACCAAGTTGCCCAGGCTGATCTCCAATCCCTGAGCTTAGGTAATCCTCTCACCTTGGCCTCCCAAAGTGCTGGAATTACAGGCTGAGCCACTGAGCCCGGCCAGGTGCGTTTTCTTGAGATCATCATACCTCAATACACAGCAGGAGTGTTTTAGGCATACTTGCCATTTTGTCATACAGAACTTTAAAAAGATGTGTAGCAAGGGTCAAGATTTAATTCAATTAACAATTTTTACTGCTTCATTGACAATGTTCTTAAGTAAAACTGGTATTTTGGTAAAAATAATTTATAACATAACTTACAAAGGTTTGTAAAATATTTTGCCAGCATAGCTAGGTACCCCTGCTTCCATGTGTATGAAGGCTCCAACAGTTTCACCCACCATTAGAGCAAATGTCAGCCCAGTGAAAATCAAGGCAGATAATATCTTTGTATTATTAAGAATATTGTCTTGGTTTCTTCGAGCCTCTGAAATGGACCATGAAGACACTTCAGGGTCCAAGGATCGTGCTTTGAGAACTGTTGTAACAGAGGAATCAAAAGAATGTTTCAGTGGGGCACTGTGGTTTATAACTGTAATCCCAGCACTTTGAAGGCGGAGGGAGGAAGGGGGATTGCTTGAGCCCAGGAGTTTGAGATCAGCCTGGACAACATAGCAAGATCTTCTCTCAAAAAAAAAGGATGTTCTGGGAATTTTAGGGGAGACTGTTAAAGGTTAACAAGGCACACAGAAAGGAGAATGGGGCTTGGCTGTAGGTGTTAACTGTGTCACATTTTTTTTTTCTCCTCCAGACAAGCCTGGAACCACAGATGCTTTATCTGGACCTTGATCCTAGATGAAGCGTCTGCAGTTTCACCTTCTAGGCTGGATCCTGCTCCCTGACCCCAACCTGCTGCCCTCACGTTGGGAATTATGAGTTTGCCACAAAGGGTCTGCTGTGCAACGTGTCCTGTAACCCCTGCCTACCACAAAGGACCCTTGATGCTGATGCTCGAGCCAATCAGAGGAAATTGCTATGCTATGCTACCATAGACCAGAGGCCCTCCGAAGCCAAATTCTGTTTTTTGTATTGTATTGTTTTTTGAGTTAGGGTCTCACTCTGTAGCCCAGGCTGGAGTGCAGTGGCACGATCACAGCTCACCACAGCTTTCACCTCCTGGGCTCAGGTGATCCTCCCACTTCAGCCTCCTGAGTAGCTGGGACTACAGGTGTGTGCCACCATGCCCAACTAATTTTTTGATGTTTTTGTAGAGATGAGGTCTCATTTTGTTGCCTAGGCTGATCTTGAACTCCTGGCATTAAGCATTCCTTCCACCTCGGCCTCCCAAAGTGCTGAGATTACAAGTGTGATCTGCCACGCCTGGCACAAATTCTAATATTAGGTTAGTTCCTGCAGGAACAGACATTGGGCAGACCTAACACCTGGGCCTGCAGAAAAATACTCCTGGTAAACAGACCTAAGTTGATCCAGTCTCAAAGTCAATAGGAATAACTGAGCTATCTGTCTCAGCTTCTGGTCCATGGTGAGCAGGCTGGCAGGTAGCAAGAGGATCCACCACACCCAGGAAGAAGGGAGCTAAGAAGCTGTGCCTCTGTCAGCCACTCTGGTGACTTGGTGTTCTGTGCAGCCATCCCATGAATGCCACATCCTTTGCTCTATACCCTCAAATTGTGTTGTCAAGATTCAGTCAATCACACCATTCTGTGTGTCATCCATGTTGTTTTAAAAACCTGATCTCATTTCTCCTTGCCTAGGAGTCCGATGGAATTCTCAGGTTGCTGAGGTTGTGTGGATTGATCTGACGGCTGGCACCCCAGGTCAGCCCTATCAGCCATCTTATTCATCGTGGAGAAGGACCGTGGTCCATATTCACGATACGACAACATCAGACCACTCTGTTTCCCCCACTGTTCCTGGATACGATGTATTGTGAGAGCTATGTTGGGGGTGCTGGGAACACAAGACCCCTCCACCCAGGGTGGCTATAGCATGAGGATTGGCTCTTGTCACTCTACTGCAACTGCTTTTTTGATCATTTTTTTTTTTTTTTGAGTTGGAGTCTCACTCGGTCGCCCAGACTGGAGTGCAGTGGCCACCCCGGCCACTGCAGCCTCGACCTGCTGGGCTCCGGCGATCCTTCCGCCTCAGCCTTCCAAGTAGCCGGAATTACAGGCACGCACTACCATGCCCGGCTGATTTTTTGATTTATTGTAGAGATGAGGTCTCACTGCCCAGGCGGGTCTCGAACCCGCGGGCTCAGGCAATCCACTCACCTCAGCCTCCCAAAGGCACGGGATTACAGGCTGAGCCACCGAGCCAGGCTTTTGATCATTTTTATGCTCCCACTAAACTCTGAGCTCCATGAAAGCAGAGACTGTGTGAATCTTATTCACCATTGTATCCCAGCACATAGCAAAGTGCATGGTATCTAGTAGGTGCTCAATAAATGTTTGTTGAATGAATGAACAGAGGCCAAGAATACCCCTTCAAGAGTCCTTGGTGGCTGCTGTAATCCCAATACCCTTCCTTCTGGAGCTGCCATTAAAAAGACTAGAGCTGGGCGCAGTGGCTTACACTGTAATCCCAGTACTTTGGGAGGCCAAGACCGGAGGATGGCTTGAGCCCAGGAGGTTGAGGCTGTGGTGGGCTGTGATTGTGCCACTACTTCCAGTCTGGGTGACAGAGTGAGACCCTGAATTAAAATAAATAAAATAAAATATAAAATAACATAAAATATAGAATAACATAAATAAAATAGAAGACTGGCTTCTAAGGGTGGCCGGCAGGTGGGTGGGGGCTTCCCTGGCAGCTCTTCCCATATCCCTAAAGACATCTTAAATGAGGCTCCACCATGAGCACTCACACACATACTTAAGTAGTTCTAGGGAGGGTCCAAAGTCCAGCATTCTGCCCCCTGGAAATTACCCATAACCCATTATTGCTGATGGCCATTCCATTCTTCTAGGAAACACACAAGGGATTGCTTTTTTCAATTTCTATATAAAAGTACTAGCTGGGCATGATGGCTCACTCCTGTAATCCCAACACTTTGGGAGGCTGAGGAGAAAGGATTGCCTGAGCTCAGGGTTTGAGATTGGCCTGGGCAACTTGGTGAGACCTCATCTTTACAGTAAATAAAAGAACTAGCTGGGCAAGGTGGCACATGCCTGTGGTTCCAGCTACTTGCAAGGCTGAGGCGGAAGGATCCCCTGAGCCCAGCAGGTGGAGGTTGTGGTGGCTGTGAGCATGTCACTGCACTCCAGCCTGGGCGACAGAGTGAGACTCTGACTCAAAAAAATAAAAATAAAAATAAATAAATACATGTACTGCTATTCCTCTCTTGCTTGAATTCAGGACCAGAGAGTTCACCAACAAAGACCCATCTCTTTAGGAACTCTGTGTACAAGGTCTAAAGATAAGATCTAGGCATGGTGGCTCACACCTGTAAACCCAGCACTTTGGGAGGCCAAAGTGAGAAGATTGTTTGATCCCAGGAGTTCAAGACCAGCCTAGGCAACATACCGAGACCTTATCTCTACAAAAAAATCAGAAAATTAGCCAAGTGTGGTTTTAAGTGTCTGTATTCCCAGCTACTTGGGAAGCTGAGGTGGAAGATCACCTCTGAGCCAGGAGGTCAAGGCTGCAGTGAGCCATTAAAAAAAAAAAAAGAAAGAAAAGATCTAAAGAAAGGTCATGGTGATTTCAACTGGCTTATCACACAGGCAGCTAATGGAAAATAAATTCACATATCTCAGAGAGATAAGCAGAGTATCCTCAAGCAATTCAATGGTGGGATGGGGAAATAATTCTCCTATTGCTAAGGAAAGTAAAAAAAAAAATAGCTCTTGGCATGTTGTCTAATTAGTACTCCTTAATAACTTCTTTTCAAAATGTCATGAAATACTGTTTTTGTTTTTATAATTTAAAAAACATTACACAAATTATGCAATTTAAAGAGGAAATATAAAGTGCAAGTTGTTTTTATATCCCTCTCTCCGTCTTTTTTTTTTTTTTTTTTTTTTTTTGAGTTGGAGTCTCACTCTTTTGCTCAGACTGGAGTGCAGTAGCCGCTCCCTGCCACCGCAGCCTCTACCTGCTGGGCTCCGGCAATCCTTCCACCTCAGCCTTCCAAGTAGCTGGAACTACAGGTGCGCACTACCATGCCCGGCTAATTTTTTGATTTATTGTAAGATGCGGTCTCGCCAAGTTGCCCACGCAGGTCTCGAACCTGCAAACTCAGGCAATCCACTTACCTCAGCCTCCCAAAGGCGCAGGATTACAGGCTGAGCCACTGAGCCCAGCTCCCTCTCTTGGTCTTAACAAGCCCTGATACCACTTCCTCCTCCAAAAGCTGGTCGTTTCGTCCATTTTCTCCAGATCTTTCCCAGGTTACTCGCCTCCCCTGATCTTGTTGGCAGCTTAAGCTGAATATGAGGAAGTACAGTGACAATCTTTTTTTTTTTAAATATTTTACTTTTAGACATAGAGATGGGGTCTTGCTATACTGCCTAAGCTGGTCTTGAACTTGAACTCCTGGGCTCAAGTGATCCTCCCACCTCAGCCTCCTCAAGTGCTGGGATTACAGGTGTGAGCCACTGTGCCCAGCCAGACAACCATTTTTATCTGTTGTTATTGTACACCTTCCCACCTCCAAGTTTGGCCTGATTGTAAATTAAAGAGTTTGAAAAAAAAAAAGGGCCTGGCTGTGTACTCCTGTTAACAATATAAAGGCAGCATTTTCCCAATGTAGTCACCAAATATAGCACAAGCAATTCTCAAGATATGAAAGACCAACTTATGCCAGAACTCTGACATTTTGGGGGCACATCTTTGATGATAGAACAGTACTTAGTCCCATCATGAGCCCTCTCCCCCGTCCCCACACCCCCGCCAGAAGGCTGCACCATTATTGTTATTTATTTAGTTAGTTAAGTTGGGGCTTCACTCGGTCACCCAGGCTGGAGTGCATAATCACAGGTCACCACAGCTTCAACCTCTGGGCTCAGGTGATCCTTCTGCCTCAGTCTCCCAAATAGCTGTGACTACAAGCACACATCACTAAGCATGGCTAATTTTTTGATTTGTTTATAAAGACAGGATCTTGCTATGTTGCCCAGGCTGGTCTCCAACTCCTGGGCTCAAGCAATCCTCCCACCCAGGTCTCTCAAAATGCTGGGATTATAGTCATGAGCCACTGTGCCCAGCCTGCACCACTGTTAACTGCAAACCACTGATAGATAATACAGGGTTTTGTGTACCTGTACAATTTCCTGGGTTCAAGTGTATGCTTATAATTACTTACTAAAAGCAACCATGCATGCTCTTAGGGTTATGGTTAGAATGAAGGTGTTCATTCTGGCTTAGGAGGGTTCTGAGAGGGGTCCAGTGGAGTTAATGGGTAGGTTAAGTGGGTACCTTGTTTCTCAGGGATGGGTCCGCCCCTGCTTCCAGGAGCAGTGCGACTGTTTTAATATTCCCACTGAGTACTGCTGCATGGAGTGCCGACGTCCCGTTCTAAGAGAAAACAACAGTCGTGTCAGGAGTGAGCTCACAGCCGTCAGCACATAGCCTTACTTTCATCATAAACCATCTAAGTGATGAGGCAGACATGTCAGAGCCTTGCTCTTGCTTCTCTTGCTGCGTACTCTTTTTTTTTTTAAGTTGGAATCTCACTCTGTCGCCCAGGTTGGAGTGCAGTGGCATGCTCACAGTCACTACAGCCTTGACCTGCAGGCCCAGGAGATCCTTCTGCCTCAGCCTTTCAAGTAGCTGGAACCATAGACAAGCACTACCATGCCTGGCTAATTTTTTGATTTATTGTAGAGATGAGGTCTCACCAAGTTGTCCAGGCTGGTCTTGGACCTATGGACTCAGGCAATCTTTTCGCCTCAGCCTCCCAAAGTGTTGGGATTACAGATGTGAGCCACTGCATCCAGCCTGCCGTGTACTTTTCAAAATCCCATCACCACCCAGCATAGTGTACCCAGGTACACAGCCCACAGCTGGACTAAATATCGCTAAGCTCTTTTGCAAGTGAAACAAGGCATCTGACCCAGGGGGCACATGACTACATGGTCACAAGAAACAGACAAGTGTGTTTCTTTCTTTCTTTTTTGAGTTAGAGTCTCACTCAGTTGCCCAGGCTGGAGTGCAGTGGCACACTTACTGTCAACCTAGTGTTTACCCACTGGGCTCTGGAGATCCTTCCGCCTCAGTCTTCCAAGTAGCCAGAACTATAGGCACACACTATCACACCTGGCTAATTTTTTTGATTTAGTGTAGAAACGAGGTATCACCAAATTGCCCGGGCTGGTCTCGAACCCGCAGGCTCAGGCAATCCTCTCGCCTCAGCCTCCCAAAATGCTGGGATTATAGGCTGAGCTGCCACGCCCGGTTTTGACAAGTCTGTTTCTTACACTGTTTTTGTTTGTTTTTGAATCTGGGTCTCACACTATCACACAGGCTGGGGTGCAGTGGCATGCTCATGGTCACCACAGCCTTGACCTCTTAGGCTCAGGTGATCCTTCCATCTCAGCATCCTGAGTAGCTGGGACTACAGGTGTGTGCCACCACACCCAGCTAATTTTTTTTTTTTTCTGTAGAGATAAGGTCTCCTTATGTTGCCCAGGCTGGTCTCAAGCTCCTGGGCTCAAGCAATCCTCTTGCCTCAGCCTCCCAAAATGCCTGGGAGACTTGGACAGTTTCTTATACTTTAGAACTTACTGAAGAAAAAACAACAGTGCTGTGCCAAACATTTTTGTTCTCCAAAGGCCACACATATAGAGTCTTTGTACTTTTGGTAAACCACTCCCAGTAAGGCTATAAGCCACATGGGTGACATTGCATGCCAGCCTGGGAGACAGAGTGAGAGCAGCTTAGCTGAGGGTCTGCCCTGTTAGACAAGCTCCAGAGATACTCTGTCCACTCAGACAGTCAGGAGAGTGACCGTGGGGGTTATAGGACTTAAGAGGAAGAGTATTTGGGGTGAGGCAATACCCCTGAGCACTGAGTTGGAGCATTCTGAGCACAGATGGCCTGTGTTGGGAACCAGCCTTGGAGGTCCACATGATTGACAGGGTCCCGGTGGGCCGAAGACCCCGGGCCGCAGGGCGAGCCCGGGAAGCTGAGGCCCTTCTGTCTTCCACCTTTGCTGTTTGATATGGCTGAAGAAATTCTGTGCAGTCGTGGAAGAAGAAAATGGCATGTTTATGCGAAGTACTCACACCTAACCTGAGAATGTCATGGTTCATTTTCCCATTTTCCCACTATGCCGCTTGGCCTTTTCTAACATATGCAAGGGTTAAACTCTGAAGCACATCAAGAATGCTTTCTTTCACTTGGTTATAAGTTACTAGATATTGTTTGAATAAAAAGATATTAGTATATTCACTCCTTATTTGATTTAGAATTATGCAGTTTAGTGTTTAAGACATAAGGTTTTTTAGAAGTACAAGTTTATGGTAAGTTCATTATGAGCTCATTATAAGTTCTAACACTTATCTAGGAGTTATGTAGGTGATTTATAACACTGTCTTCACAGACTTAGGATAAAGATTAATCGTTAAGGTTTTTACTTAATTCTATAGTTAACACTTATAGAGTGAGTTTTCACTGAATTCATAATACACTAATTAGGTACTTTTATGATAATTAACTAAATACAGAAAGTAACCTTGGGGGCCTGGGAAATGTCATTAAAAGCTTCTTTTGAGTTTTCTTTAGAAATAAACACTGCAGGATAAGAGAAAAGTAACGAAGACACCTGGACAAGAAAGGCGATTACAAAAGCTTTGAAGGTCGTAAAAGCCCAAAAGAGAAGAACTGCTACATGAAGAACCATGCACCTGGGAACTTTCTTGAAGCACTTCAAGGACTGTAATTTGGGACTCTTTTGAAGAAAGTTGCTGGCAGTGCTATTCTAGACATGATAATTGTTTTATCCATGTATTAATCATAATTGGTAAATGTAATATCATACAAGTTTATATAATCAATATACATATGTATGAGGATTGACAAAAATTATTAGGCTCTGGTTATGTTTAACAAGGTTTTTACTTTGTGTCATTAATTAAGTCTTAGTGCTATAGTTTAGTGTTTTATAGCTACTTTGAAGATTGTTTTAAGTTCATAAGTTTAAGTTCACACAATGATAAAGCTGGTGCCTTAAAGACAGTAATAATTGCTCCACCGCCTATCTTAAGACAAAGATGTTTTCCAGGAGGTTGCCAAGCGTAAGGGAAAACAGCCAAATCACCATTATCCTAAACTTAAAAGTTCATTGGCAATTATGCAACCATAATAATTTTAGTTGTGTTAGTTTTATTTCATTATGTTTCATTCACTTTATATGTTTATCCAGAGTAAAGATTAGTGTATGTATTTTCACAGTAAGTGACTTTCATAGTTATTCTTTAAAAGCTAGCCACTGTTGTTTGGTCAAGTTAATGGGCTTCATATTCCTGCTATCACTAGGTACAATCTATAGTTTTGTTTTAGTGATTTTATGGCCTTTTTAATTAGACTAGTGATGTGGAACTGAAATCAAAGTAAACCTTGTATGCATTATGTTTAGTTTAAGTGAAACTCCTTTTACACTTATCTCAGGACTCATTAACTGAAAGTAGATAGTGTTTTTGGCTTATTCGTTTCTTCTAAAGACCGCTAGATGGTGGTAACTTTTAAAACATATGTACGTGAAGGAATTTTCTTTGTCTTGCCCCTTTTACAAATGCTATAAAAGCTTTCTGTTAACTAATAAAGGATGTCATCTGTTCAGGAAGCAGGTGTCCGGGTATATTGTTTTTGTCTTTCGCCTATCCGTCTTTCAGGAGATCTCACGACCTGGCAAAGGGGCTGGACCCCTTCAGGCCTGTAGATGGGTTCCTGATGTTTGCAAAATCTACTGCAGATACTTCTTGAAATAAGGAAGGAGCTACATGCAGCACATAACTGGATCTGGGAGAAGAGAGGAAGAGAATATAGCAAACTAATATAATAACAGTGGGACCGGGGATGGAGCACGGTGGCTCACATTTATAATCCAGTGCTTTGGGAGACCAAGACGAAGACTGACAAGAGGATAGCTTGAGGCTGGGAGTTTGAGACCAGCCTGTGCAGCATAGTGACCCTGTCTCTACAAAAAAAATATAAAAAGTAGGCAGGCATGGCGGTGCATGCTGTAGTTCCAGCCTTGGGAGGCTGAGGCGGAAGGATTACTTTGAGCCCCAGAGTTTCAGGCTGCAATGAGCTATGATTGCACCGCTGCACTCTAGCCTGGGCAACAGAGCGAGACCCTGCCTCTAAAAAAATAATAATAATTTTAAAACAGGAAAGTCGGAATTCACTTTTATAGATGATTTATTCTGACTTTACAAGCAATTTTAACAAGCATAGCTTTCTGGCTTCCAAAGTTCATGGAAGATCAGAAGTAGCTCACGAGGACGGGGGAGAGGAGCCAGCACATGACAATAGTAGTTCTGCATTAGCTGACAGCAGGAGCAGGAATAGTCTAAAAATATAAAGAGCAAACACAAAGTATCCCAAAAAGCCTCTGGGGCTATTCAAGGGCAAGTTGATTTTATTATACACATGGATAGACTCCAAGGGCACAGCCCCAAATCTGCTGAGCCACTGTGTTCATTTAATAAAACGGGACAGTATATGCTAGGGGTCGGAAAACTTCAGCCAGGGGGCAAACCCACTGCCTGTTTTATGTGTCCTGTAAGCTGAGGATTGTTTTTATATATTTACTTTTCAGCGATGAGAGTCTCATTCTGTCACCCAGGCTGGAGCACAGTGGAGTGATCATAGCTCACTGCAGCCTCAAACTTCTGGGCTCAAGTGAATCTCCCACCTCAGCCTCCCAAGTAGCTACAGGTGAGTGCCACACTGCCTGGCTAATTTAAAAAATATATATATATATTTTTGGTAGGCTGGGCATGATGGCTCATGCTTGTTATCCCAGCACTTGGGAAGTCAAGGTAGGAGGCTTGATCGTGCCACTACACTCCAGCCTGGGTGACAGAGTGAGACCTAAAAAAAAAATTTTTTTTTTGGTAGAAATGAGGTCTTGTTATACTGCATAAGCTGGTCTCAAACTCCTTTGCTCAAGCAATCCTCCCAAAGTGTTGGAATTACAGGTATGAGTCACTATGTTTAGCCTGTTTTTACATTTTAAAATTATGTTTAAAAAGATTAAAAGAAGAATGCTTTGCAACATGTGAGAATATGAACTTCCACAAGTACAATGTCTCTAAATAAATAAAGCTTTATGGGCATGTAGTCACTTTTTTTTTTTTTTTTTTTTGGATTTTCTGCGGTTGCTTTCAGGTTACCATAGCAGAGTGGGGCAGTTGAGAGAGACCTTCATGGCCCACGAAGCCTGAAAGATTTACTATCTGGTCCTTTACAGAAAAAGTGTGCTGACCCCTGACACATACTATAGTTTTGGGTCTCTGTTCTCTAGGTGACCAGGTCTCCAAATTGACATGTTTTCTGAGGTTTCTCAGCAGGTGTCTCAGGCTTATTTTATTTCACTTAAGGTATCAAAACAGAGTGGGTCTATGCTCAAGATAATGAAGAGAAGGAACATCAGTGTCTGTTCTTCTTCCTTGATTTCACCAATCCTTCAGATAACATCAATATGGTTCAATTTCCAATTTAGCAATTTCATTACTACTATCTAATTGTTTTTTTCCCCCTAGGAAAACTAGGTAGTGCCATTCTGTGGTTCACTCTTTTTACCACCTTCCCACCTCTGCCAGTGCTCATGAACCTCCAGTGTCAAGAAGCTGTAGGTGTGTTTCTCTTTTTCTTTTTTCCTGTTTTCTTTTTTTTTAAATGGAGATGGGTCTCACTGTGTTGCCCAGGCTGGTCTTTAAATCCTGAGCTCAAGCAATCCTCCTGCCTCAGTCTCCCAAAGTGCTGGGATAACAGGTGTGAGCCACCACAGCCTCTTTCTTTCTTTCCTTCCTTCCTTCCTTCCTTCCTTCCTTCCTTCCTTCCTTCCTTCCTTCCTTCCTTCCTTTCGGAGATAGGGTCTCACTATGTTGTCCAGGCTGGTCTCCCATACATTACAGACAGGATTACAGGCATGAGCCACCATGCCCAACCTTGGGTTCTTTCAACAACACAACTAACCAAGTTAAGTATACCCAAATTCTACTCAGTTCCCAAGTGTGGACTTCTTATTTTCTAACCTCTCTCTTTTACAGATTGGAAACATTTGTTTTTAGGTCTTACCTTCAAAATACCAAGAGTGGGTGAGAATTTAAGCAACTCCTCAATAACATCATTATACCCTTTATTGGCTGCTTTCAATAATGCTGTTGTGCCATCCTTAACAGAAAGAGGAAGATAAAGGTTGATGATTAACGTATGTCTGTGTTGCCACATGGTCTCACTGATATGTGGGAGCTAAATGGTCATAGAGATAGAAATAATAGACACATGGGACACTAAAAGGGGGGAAGCCGGCAGGGGGGTAGGTTTTGAAAGTTACCTCTTGGAGGATAGCTCGCTACTATCTGGGGAATGGGCCACTGGTGAAGTCTGATCCCCACCAATACACAATATGTTCACATAACAAACATGAACTCCTGAATCTAAAACAGAAACCCAAAAAACAACAACAAAAAATATGTCTATGGTGGCTGAGAATGAAGTGTCAATTGAGAACTGGGAGAACTGTTGTCAGAAACAAACAAAAAAAATGTGTATATTAAGCACAGACTAACAATGCTTCTTAAACTAGAAGAGCATCTTAAACAGTTAATTCTGCATGAAATTCTGCATTAGATAAAATATATGACAATTTTTTCCATTTTTTAATTAAAAACTTTTTTTTCACTCATAGTTCCAGTTGTAGAAATGTAGGTGTGAGGTTGGAGTGAAAATGTGTGACTTAATATTATCTTAGAACCCTGCCATTTGGGAATTCATAGTCTTTTAGTCTCTTAGAACACTGGGTGAGGGACAAGGGGAATTTCAAGAACATATGAGGGGGACCCCCAAAACCCTATAATTTATTTATTAAAAAATCATGTATTGGCCAGGCACAGTGGCTCATGCCTAGAATCCCAGCACTTTGGGAGTTAAGAGGATTGCCTGAGCCCAGGGGTTGAGACCAGCCTGGGCAATTTGGCAAGACCTTGTCTTTACAATAAATCACAGAATTAGCCAGGTGTGGTGGCCCATGCCTGTGGTTCCAACTACTTGGAAGGCTGAGGTGGAAGGATCGCCTGAACCCAGTTGGTCGAGCTGAAGTGGCCATGAGCATGCCACTGCACTCCGGCCTGGGTGACAGAGTAAGAATTCAACTAAAAAAAAAAGTTTATTTATTCTTACATGTTTAAACTTCAGTTACCTTCAAGGTACTCGGTTTGTTGCAATACACCTATCAAAATGCTTTATACTTTTTGAACTCACCAATTTTGATGACTTTTAGTACTTCTGTTGTTTTTTGTTTGTTTGTTTCACCTCTTCCATATTAGCAAAACATTCCCCTTTGAGCACTTTTTTCATCAGGGAAACACAAAAAAAGTCTATTGCCGTGAGATTGGGTAAATAGGGAGGGTGGGGTACAGGGGTCATACCATTTTTGGTCAAAAACTGCTGAACACTCAGCACAGCGTGGGCAGGTGCCTCATCATGGTGGATGAACCAGTAACCTGTTTGCCACAACTCAGGATGTTTGTTCCTCAAATTGTGATGCAGCCTTCTCAAAATTTCTAGATAAAAACTTTGGCTGACTGTTTGATCCGAAGGAACAAGTTCCAAATGTACTACAAGGGACCCACCCTCCAAAAGATAATTCTGGTTTTGGGGGGGTCCCCCTTGTATTTTTAGGGCATTGATGGATCAAAGAGGCATTCTCTGTCTTTCTTGACTTGGCATAAATTGTTTAACTGTCTTCAATGGTTTAAGTGATTGTTGAATTGTATTTACTGTTTTAAAGCCTGATGCAGCCCTCCTGCCCTAGGTGTTTATGTGTGTGGGTGGTAGAGGGTGGGGACGACATGGGAGACAGATAAATATCTGCTGAAAAAGAATGAAAACTCAGCCGGGCTCGGTGGCTCAGCCTGCAATCCCGCACCTTTGGGAGGCTGAGGTGAGTGGATTGCCTGAGCCCGCAGGTTCGAGACCCACCTGGGCAGGGGAGACCTCATCTCTACAATAAATAAAAAATCAGCCGGGCGTGGTAGCGCGCCTGTAATTCCGGCTACTGGGAAGGCTGAGGCAGAAGGACCGCCGGAGCCCAGCAGGTCGAGGCTGCGGTGGCCGGGAGGGCCACTGCACTCCAGTCTGGGCGACAGAGTGAGACTCCAACTCAAAACAACAACAACAACAAAAAAGAATGAAAACTCAAATTCAAAAATTGCATTCCGTTTCTGTCATTATTTTGTTGGTTCAAGAAGAGATTTTGCCCAATCCCCTTTCTCTGTTTTAACCCATCAATCGCTGTTTGGAGGACAGCTCAGAGTTCCGCAGCCAAGGAAATCCCTCAGCCTACCATGAAGGTGTATCTGGAATCTGGAAGAAGGAAACTGGGATAAGGGGACTTTTCTTTTCTGGCTTCAAAGATTCTGGGAAGAAGAAAAAAGTGAGAGGGAGCATGAGAGTGAGAGGGAGGACAGTCAAGTGGTGGGAATGTGTCTTCGGATTTCCCTCTTCTGGGTTCAGACTAGGAGAGGGGAAGGGCGGCCACCCAGACACAGCACAATACAAACAGGACACGGCGGAGATGGGCAGGCTCTCTTCAAGGCCTTAGATACGACAGGGCACACGGAGGCATTAGGTGACCCCAGCAGAGGGAGTGGAGACAGCCGACTAGGGAGGGGCGCAGGGGGTCTGCAGCTCCAGAGGGCAGGGGTGAGAGGCAGAGCCAGCCAGGGATACCGCTGAACCCCAAACCGCAGACACCCCTCCCCCTCCCACTCCTCCCCTCTTCCCCACCCCTCCCCCACCTTCCCCCCCCCTTTCCCCCCCATCGTCCCAACTGCACTGCAGCCCGAGGCCGGCAGGAGGCTCAGCACTAAGCTAGGGGACAACCCTCCTTCACCCCCATGGACAGCCCGAGGCCGGGTCTCCTCCGCCCCCGAGGCAAAGACTCCACCCGCTCCAGCGGGTCCAGAAGTCACGTGCACAGAGGAGAGCGACACCTGGCAGCGCCGGATCCGCCTTGACTCGGTTTTCCTGCCAAGGAGCAGGCGGCGGAGGTCGAGAGGAAACCCGGGGAGCCGCGGGCCGCGGGGAGCCAGCTCCGTCGCACGGCCCGGGCACTCACCTTGCGCGCGGCGTCGCGCTCGGCCCCGCGCAGCAGCATCACGCGCACCACCTCGCTGTGGCCCATCTGGGACGCGATCCACAGCGGCGCCGTCCCGTCCTGCCAGGAGAGGAAGTGGCGTGACCCGGGGGCGCCCGCGGAGCGTCCTGAGCCTCCGAGACGGGGGCTCCTGGGAAGGAGCTCCCCGACCTCAGGTCGCCCTCGCCAGCTGAATCTGCGCCCAGGAGGGACTGAGAAAAGAGGACCCACGGGCACAGGCTGGCATCGGGCAGTGCCCGGACTGCTTGAGTACTTGCCGGTATTCAATTTGTGGCGTATAAAACCAGCGATACTGGATCATCTCTCTGTCTCTGTCTGTCTCTATCCGAATTTCTCTCTGCGTCTCTGTCTGTCTCTGTCTCTGTCTCTGTGTCTCTGTGTGTGTCTCTCTCTCTCCCGCCCCTCCCCCTCCTTTCCCTCCCCTCCCCCTCCCCCTCCCCCTTCCCCCCCTCCCCTCCCCCTCCTCCTCCCCCGTCCCTCCCCCTCTCTTTCCCACCCCTCTTTTTTCCTCTCCTCTCTTTTCCTCCCCACCCATCTTTTCCCCCCTCCCTTCTTTCTTCTCTCCCTCCTTTTTCTTCCTTCTTTCTTTTCTTTCTCTTTTCTTCCTTCCTTTCCTCCCTTTCCTTCTTTTCTTTCCTTTTTCTTTCTGGTCACACTCACCACGATACACCTTGCTTAGTGGGAGTCTCCTGTTCTCATAAAGAAATGGGCCGTTTCCTTTTACGGAGGGTCTGAGGGTCAGAGAATCCAAAACATTTCTTCTATGCTTCAAAATCCCCCAGCCTTAGCATTTTTTAGGGAACTTAATTAAATCAATTAATTAATTATTTGAGTCCTGGTCTCACTCCATAGCCCAGGCTGGAGTGCGGTGGCATGACCACCGCTCACCGCAGCGTTGGACTCCCAGGCTCAAGGGATCCTCTGTACCCAGCCTCAGCCTTCCAGTGGCTGGGACTACAGGTGCATGCCACCACATCCAGCGAATTATTTTTTATTTTTTTGTAGAGACGAGGTCCCGCTATGTTGCCCAGGCTGGAGATTAATTTTATGTGAAGTGGGCTGTTGCATCTTCCGGAGGTGAGGCACATGAACTAGCTGTAGCAGGACAACCTCTTGATGTGTGTACTATTATCTCCTGTGTACTATTTCCCAGCGTTCCTTTTTCTGTGGACACGGGGCTGCGATACATTGCTCCAGAGAAGAAAAGGTAAAATACGCAAGAGACAGAGAAGGATTTGACAGCAGGGTGCTTCCTGCCAGACACGTGGGAACTGGAAAACCCTTCCAGTGCAGGAGGGGGCTGGATTTGGAGGGGGGAGGCGAGAAGGCCAGACTTGACTGTCCAAATCTTGCTCCCCCTCTGGGTTGAATTTGGCTGTGTGGAGGGGTGGGGGTGAGGTAAGCTAGGGGTGCCAGATACACCCAGAGAAGTTATGGGGAATTCCAGAGGGGGAAGGATTTTCTCCTTTTCTTGGAATGATGCCAGAGAAAACGCGCAAGCCTCTTAGAGAAGCTCTGATCTCAGCTGGTGCCCAAGTGAGAGAAATGGCTGTGGGAACTGCCGTGGTTGGTGGCCCGAGACCTCCCCCAGGCCTCACAGCCACCTCCACTCTGGGCACCCAGGAGTCCCCCTCTGTCTGTGGGAAACTGAGGTAGCAGGGAAACCACTAGGAATAAGCCTGAGACTGGGAAGTCAAGGCCACAGAGAGTCTAGACTTCCTGCGCAAAGACCATGGCAGAGTCAGCATTTTGGTAGAACCAGCTGCATCCCCTGGGTACTAGTGCAGGATGCTTGGGGACCAGAGAAGCCAGCACAAGGGCCAGACATGAGTCTCCCTACCCCCATCCCAATGTCAGGGTAACAGTCTGACTCTCAGAACTCAGGTCACTTAGGAGAGACAGGCAGGAGGGAGCAGGATCCAGAAAAGGCTGAACTTAACCTCTGAGGTAATTATGCTAGATAAGCCCCTCGAGATTGGTTTAGCCAGAGACGCCTGCGTTCCCCATCAGAGGGAATGGGGGTTAAGAGCAAAATGATTCTGTTGTAGAATATAAAGTTACCTTTTCTGCTGTCGTGTGTAATTTCAACCCTAGCCTACTAGTCAAAGCAGGCAGAGGATTATTGCCTGTTCTTGTCTCGGGAAAGGGACAGAGGAATATGAGTGGGGTGGTGGATGCTGGCTGCATGGGAACCCAGGGGAACATGAGGGCACTGAGGCGCAGTGAAAGGATTTGGGCACCCCTGTCTTGGGAGAGAGGGGAAGAGGTGCTGAAGCAAAGGGTGGAGGGAGGTGGAAGACATGCTAACCTACTTCATATATTTTCTAGTATATATTTGAAATAGCCTCAAATATGAATATTACTTATTATCTTATCATTAAGGATGATACATAATACCTTAATTTGTACTTTAGGCCAGGCGTGGTGGTTCACGCCTATAATACCAGAACTTTGGGAGGCCGAGGTGAGAGGATTACCTGAGCCCACAGGTTTGAGACCAGCCTGGGCTTTTGGCAGGACCTCATCTCCACAATAAATCAAAAAATTAGCTGGATATGATGGCGCATGCCTGAAGTTCCAGCTGCTCAAAAGGATTGCCTGAGCCCAACAGGTTGAGGCTGTGGTGGCCGTGAGCGAGCCACTGCACTCCAACCTGGGCGACGGAGTGAGACTTCGATTAAAAAAAAAAAAAGAAAAAACTGTACTTTAGTTTACAAAGCATTTCCACATATTTTTTTTTTTGAGTCAGAGTCTCACTCTGTTATCCAGGCTGGAGTGCAGTGGCATGATCATGGCTCACCGCAGCCTCAACCTCTTGGGCTCAGGTGATCCTTTCATCTCAGCCTCTCGATTAGCTGAGACTATGGGTGCATGCCACCACGCCCAGCTAGTTTTTTTTTTTTTTAATTTTTTGTAGAGGTGAGGTCTTCCTATGCTGCTGCTCTTCACATTCTTTTTTTTTTTGAGCTGGATTTTCACTCCATCGCCCAGGCTGGAGTGAAGTGGCATGCTCACAGCCACCCCAGCATCAACCTGCTGGGCTCTGGCGATCCTTCTGCCTCAGCCTTTCAGGTAGCCAGAACTACAGGCACGCACTACCATGCCCAGCTAATTTTTGATTTATTGTAGAGATGAGGTTTCACCAAGTTGCCCAAGCTGGTCTTGAACCCACGGGCTGAGGCAATCCACTTGCCTCGGCCTTCCAAAGTGCTGGGATTACAGGCTGAGCCACCGAGTCCAGCCTACATTCTTTATTTGATTCTTCCAAGTCAGGATTTTATCAACAATCATTCAAGCAATCAATAATTATTATGATTATGATTGTTATTTTTCTTTGTAGAGACAGGTTTTCACTATGTTGCCCTGGCAGGTCTCAAACTCCTGGCCTCAAGTGATCCTCCTGCCTTGGCGTCTCAAAGTGCTGGGATTACAGGCGTGAGCCACCACACCCGGTCAACAATTCTTAGGCATCTTCTAAGTCTCAGGCAGAGTATAAAAATAAGTAGTGGAGGCTGGGCGCAGTGGCTCATGCCTGTAATCCCAGTACTTTGGGAGACCGAGGTGAGAGGATTGCCTGAATCCAGGAGTTGAAGACTAGCATGGAAAACATGGCAAAACCTCGTCTCTACAAAAAATTAGCCGGGTGTGGTAGTGTGCGCCTATAGTCCCAGCTACTCGGGAAGCTGAGGTGGAAGGACTGCCTGAGCCCAGGAGGTCCGGGCTGCGGTGGCTGTGATTGTGCCACTACACGCCAGCCTGGGGAAGAGAGTGAGACTCTGACTCAAAAAAAAAAAAAAGAAAAAAATGTAGTGGAGAAGAGACGCGGATGTATCAGTCTGATTGCGGTGCTACAATAAAGAAAGTATCAACAAAAATGCACGAAACGAACTAAGAAGGTACCGTCCTGCATAGAGGTTACAGGGTTAGTGTCATAGATAGGGTCACAGCTGAGCTGGTTCTTGAAGAAGGGCCAGGACTTTGCAGGTGGGAGAGGGGGGAACGGTCACTCTGGGTAGAACACTACAGTCACAGTGGCTTGGACAGACCTGGCTCCTTAGGGCAGAACAGGAAACCCAGCTGCTGTGGCCCAAATGGTGTAGGTGGGACCCTGGGAGGCAGGAGCTGGGTCTGGACTCCACAAAGGTCTCCCAGGTTGCTAAGCTTTCTGGCACTAAGGCTCTAAGGCACCTCTCTCTCCTTGCTGGCCCACTTTATTCTCTGTCGCTCTCGCCACCAGAGGGCAGGCAGGGAGCGGCAGTCAGAGGAGAACAGGGCAGCTGATCGCCTATTCCATGTGCTTTTCAAGGGCTTGGCCATGATTCGTAAAATTTTATTAATTGATACTAATATGTGGGAAAGTGTGGCAAGGTGCTGCATTGTGAATAATTATTATCATCAATTGATAACTACAATGATGACATTCAAATATATTCTCTTTCTCTCTTTTTTTTTTTAAGTTGGAGTCTCTGACACCCAGGATGGAGGGCAGTGGCACGCTCATGGCCACCGCAGCCTCAACCAGCTGGGCTCAGGTGATCCTTCTGCCTCAGCCTTCCGAGTAGTTGGAAATATAGGCACGTGCCACCACTTCTGGCTAATTTTTGATTTATTGTAGAGATGAGGTCTCACCAAGTTGCCCAAGCTGGTCTCGAACACTTGGGCTCAGGCAATCCTCTCACCTCGGCCTCCCAAAGTGCTGGGATTATAGGCGTGAGCCACCGCGCCCAGCCTTTTTTTTTTTTTTTTTTTTAGGTTGGGGTCTCACTCTGTCACCCAGGCTGGAGTGCAGTGGCACAATCACGGCTCACTGCAGCCTTGACCTTGGGGTGCAAGTGATCCTCCCACCTCAGGCTCCCGAATAGCTGGGACTACAGGTGTGGGCTACTACTGCCTGCCTAGTTTTTAAATCTTTTTTGTAGAGACAAGTCTCTCTGTATTGCCTAGGCTGGTCTCAAACGCCTGGGCTCAAGGAATCCTCCCTCCTTGGCCTTCCAAAGTTCTGGGATTATAGGCATGAGCCACTGCATCTAGCCTAAAAAAAATTAACCTCTTAATTGGAATAGTCCTGGTAGGTGGAAAAAGCAATCACCTCTACCTGGTTCTAAAACTTTAGCCAAATCATTCTCAGCCCCAGTGTCTCTTTTTACAGAAAGGTGAGCTTCCCAGAGATATTACTAAATGGGAAAACAAATCAAGGGTGGCGAGTGGGTGTTTAGAAAATGTTAACTGAATCTGAGTATTGTTTATCACAAAAATCAATAAGCCCCTTCATTTGTACTTTGGTTCACAAAACACTTCCATATACTTTTTAAAATGTAATTCTCCCCCTCACCCTGTGAGAGGACTGCTTGATGAGCAGGTAGGAATGATGGGTAAATGGGATGTGGGAAACCTGTGTTTCCTTACTGGCGATTACTTCTCCAAGTCTGGTGTTTGAACCTAGGAAGCTTCATATGAGTCAGAGCACGGTTGTCAAGTCAGGTTTTTTTATCAGTTGATGATCCGATTTATAAATTAGGAGAACTTTTCCTCTTTTGCACACCTTAAATTCTGTTTTCTCTTATTTTTTTCCTTCTAGTAAAATGGTTAGAGTTTTCATGTCCGGAATGAAAATAATGGAAATTAAGTCAATTTAGCTGCTTTTTTGTAGAGTTTTGGAGAGTATCAAAATGGGAAAAAATATTTTAAATTATTTAAATAAGTCTCGAATATTTCCTGATGGAAATGTGTAGGGTTTTTTGTTTTGTTTTGTTTTGTTTTTTAGTTGAGGTTTCACTCTGTCGCCCAAGCTGGAGTGCAGTGGTATGCCCAAGGCCACTGCAGCCTCAACCTGCTGGGCTCAGGCGATCCTTCTGCTTCAGCCTTCCTAGCAGCTGGAACCACAGGTGAGCGCCATCATGTCCAGTTAATTTTGGGGTTTATTGTAGAGATGAGGTTTCGCCAAGTTGCCCAGACTGGTCTCGATCCTATGGGCTCAGGCAACCTCTCGTCTCTGCCTCCCAAAGTGCTGGGATTATAGGCATGAACCACCATGCCTGGCGTAGTTTTAAAATATATTAAATCAAATAAATCACTGTGAAGTTACAACCTCTACAGCACTTTTTAATATTTATTTATTTATTTTTGAGTTGGGGTCTCTGTCACCTAGGTTGGAGTGCAGTAGCACAATCATTGCTCACTACAGCCTCAACTTTCAGAGCTCAGGCAATCCTCCTGCCTCAGCCTCCTAAATAGCTGGGACTGCAGGTGTGCGCCACCATGTCTGATGATTTTTTTATTTTTTTATTTTTAAAATTTTTTGTAGTCTGTTGCCCATGCTAGTCTTGAACTCCTGAACTCAAACCTGTAGGTAAAAATAGCCAAAGTGTGAAGACTGGAAGGCAGTAGAAGCAACGAGTTAGTTTTCCTTCACAGACTCATCCAATGGAAGAGATTGCTTTCAGTTCTTTTTTCTAAACAATCTCAGGAGCCCAAATAAGAATATACAAGATTAGTCTCTACTACAGGTCCTATCATCTACTCCATCTTATGCTGTGATCTAGCCATAAAAATGTATGAAGGAGGCCGGGCATGCGGCTCATGCTTGTAATCCCAGCACTTTGGGAGGCTGAGGCGGGAGGATTACTTGGGCCCAGGAGTTCAAGAGCAACCTAGGCAGCATAGTGCAACCCTGTCTCTACAAAAAATAAAAAAGTTGGGTGTGGTGGTGCATGCCTATAGTTCCAGCAACTTGGGAGGCTGAGACGGAAGGATCACACAAGCCCAGGAGGTCAAGGCTGCGGTGAGCCATGATCTTGCTGCTGCACTCCAGCCTGGGTGTCAGAGGGAAACTCTAACTAAAAAAAAAAAAAAAAAAAAAGAAAGAAAAAGAAAGGAAAAAAAGATAAGAGGATATTTGAATGTATTATCTGAAATGAAATGAGGGAATAACAGTTGGAAGGGGCTGCAGAAATTCCTCCCTTTAGCCACCCAAAGTACTTGAATCTTTTCTGTGAAAATCAGCAACTGTTGAGTACCTCTGGGGGTGGGGAACACATTACTATTTGATCAGCTTATCTAGTCTTTAGCCAGCCTTCAGTATACTTTCCTTCTTACCTTGACCCCAAGTCTCCAATTAGCTTTCACCCATCAGTCCTTTTTTTTTAATCACTTTTTTTTTTTTTTTAAAGAAAGTGCTGGCCGGGCTCGGTGGCTCAGCCTGTAATCCCAGCACTTTGGGAGGCTGAGGCGAGTGGATTGCCTGAGCCCACGAGTTCAAGGCCAGCCCAGGCAACTTGGTGAGACCTCGTATCTACAATAAAAAATAAAAAATAATAAAAAATATTAGCTGGGTGTGGTAGCACGCACCTGTAGTTCTGGCTACTTGGAAGGCTGAGGCAGAAGGCTCACCGGAGCCCAGCAGGTCAACGCTGGGGTGACCGTGAGTGTGCCAATGCACTTCAGCCTGGGCAACAAAAGTAAGACTCTAATTCAAAAAATAAAAATAAAGAAAGTGTTATAGGTGGGCACCATGGCTCACACTTGTAATCCCAGCACTTCGGGAGGCCAAGGTGGGAGAATTGCTTGTGGCCAGGAGTTTGAGACCAGCCTGGGCAACACAGCGAGACTCCTTCTCTGAAAAAAAAAAAAAATCCTATGGCAAAGGTAGCATTATTACTCTGATTTAACAGTTGAAAAATAAACCTGAGATTCAGGGAGGGTAAGCGACTTGCTCGAGGTCATGCAGTTAATAGTATCCCCATCCCCAACTACCAAACTGCTCCCCTCTCAGAGATCCAGTCTGACTTCCTGGCTGCCTCTTACAGTCTTCCTACATCTGGAGGCATCTTCTAGTTCCCAGGCACTGGTCACCATGTGCTTCAGGCTTCTAGGCCTCTTTGGTACCTTGCCACACCATGGGGATCTCTGGCTGTCAACACATATTTCCAAGTGTCCCTTGATGAGCAGCTGGGCTGTCCTATAGCTGTCTGCTCCCATGGGTTTTTAAAAAATTATTTATTATTTATTATTATTATTTTTGAGTCAGAGTCTCATTCTGTTGCCTAGATTGGAGTACAGTGGCACAGTCATGGCTCACTACAGCCTTGACCTCCTGGGCTCAAGAGATCCTCCCACGTTGGCTTCTCAAAGTGCTAGGATTACAGGTGTGAGCCACCACACCCAGCCTTTCTGCTCCCATCTCAAAACCCTCAGGATATCTCTTGGCTTTTCTTTCTCCTTTTATCCACTGCCAGGTTTGCCCCTCCAAGCTTTTGGCCTGAGAGAACACTGACATTCTGGGCCCCAGCAACTCTGCATATGTCTGTCCCAGCGCTTCTGTTACAAGAGACACTTTATTAGATGGCTTTTCTGCCACAGTCAAAGAAGCATTGATTAGCACATGAAAAAGAAAAAGACTAGATGGAGATGAGTTATGACAGCTAACCTCAGCTCTGGGTAAACAGAGTCAGGCATTTGCTACTTTATAAAATTATTATTTGAATAAGTTGGGTGAGTTGAGTTGGGAAAAGTATATGCCAAGGCAATTGGTTAACAGAAAACTTGAAACAGCCATCACAGCTAGTGATAAAAAAGGTTTACTCAGACCGGTGAATTTCTTTTCTTTTCTTTTCTTTTTTGCATCGGGGTCTCACTCTGTCCACCAGGCTGGAGGGCAGTGGCATGATCATGACTCATTACAACCTCAACTTCCTGGGCTCAGGCAATTCTTCTGCCTTAGCCTCCTGAGTAGCTGGGATTACAGGCAGGTGCCACCACACCCGGCTGATTTTTTAAAAAATTTTTTGTAGAGATGAAGTCTCACTATGTTGCCCAGGCTGGTCTTGAATTCCTGGCTCAAGTAATCTTCTCACCTTGGGCTCCCAAAGTGCTGAGATTACAGGCATGAGCCACTGTGCCTGGCTATAATTGTGACTTCAATTATCTCTGTGACTCTTGACCTAACACAATGTTGAAGAACATTTTTTTTCAAGTATCAAATAAAGTCTTTCCATCATCTGTCTGTGTCTTGTTTTGGAATTATGATTCCTCATCATAAAGTACTAAAAAGGTCTTCATCTAGTTCTCAGTGATAGAGTTACCAAGAAAAGTCATTCCCACTACAGTTTAGAATCCTGGCAGCTCAGATCAAGTATCAACTGAGTCATCTCAATATAACTTTAACATCCTGTTACAGGTTACCACAAAATGACAGGGCTTTAAAGAATGGCAGTGCTAAATATTTTAGATTTATCTAAAAAATATTAAGAAATTAAAGCAGGCAGATATCCTTATCCTTACTTTGCAAATTCAAGGATTTTCTGAAAAGGACTCAATGTGTCAACTGAGATTGCAGAATAAAACACTGGTTTCCAGATAATCTCCTTGTATGACATTCCACCACGTGCAGACCATTTTAATGGAAACATAACTTTCCTTTCTTTTCCTTTCCTGCCTTTCCCTTCCCTCCCCTTCCTTTCTCCTTCCTTTCCCCTTCCTTCTATTCTTCTTTCTTTTTTTAAAAATTACCGACAAGGTCTCACTATGTTGCCCAGGCTGGTCTTAAACTCCTGGCCTCAAGCGATCCTCCCTCCTTGGCCTCCCAAAGAAGATTACAGGCATGAGCCACAGCACTCAGCCAAAATTTTTAATTCAACTTTTTTAAAAAAAACCTTCCTTATAACTTGTGACAGAGTCAGCAAGGACTGGTATCACTTTGTCATATTTATGGCACTATTTGTTTTCTTGGAACAGGATAAATATGCAGAGTTTACACATTCGGAGAAGACAGGACTTGGGCAAGTCTGACCTGGATAGATAACAGATAACAGCCTCTGACTATAAGTCACATTAGGTAATAAAAATTATTATGATTTGAGGGCACATGGAGTGAGTGTACTCTATACAAATGAAAATTTCCATTACTCCCCCCCCCAACAATTCTTATTTTACAAAACACCCCTTTCCTGAATAACAATTCTTTTAGAGCTGGACACTCATAGTCAAAACAATTGCACTAGATGCAGTCTTTGGAAGGTGCGGTACCAGTTCCTTGACCAGAAGGTGGGTCCTCACACTAAAAGATTACATCAACCACTTTGACCAGGTTATTCTCACTCTTGAAGAAAGAAAAGCAGTTGTGCTATGTTGTGGCAACCGCTGCAATGTTGGTACATAGTGTAACTTCTTAGCTTCAAAGTCATCACACGACTCATTCTAGGTTTAAGCATTTGCAACTCATGAGCACTTGAAATAGAATCTCTTATATCAACTTGCTTTTCTTAATAAATTGTATTTTAGACATATAAATAATAAAATATGTTTTAAAAATAGATTTGTCAAAGTGCCAGGAATTATTTTGGAAGGATGTGCTAGAAGAGAGACTTGATAATCTCTCATTTCTAAATTCACGGTGGTACCTTCAATAATGGCCTCCAAATAAAACTTATGTAATCTAAAACTCATCAATTCCTTTTATTAATTTTGGTAGAATAAACCCTCTGATTCAGAATCAATCAATAATATCAAAATAAGGAACAATAAGAAGATATTAAACGAAAGGCAACTCTGGTAGGTATGAAGTGTAACTTTTTCAGGAATGTTCTGGGGGCCATCTAAACCTAAGAGTAGGGGCCAGGCATGGTAATTCATGCCTGTAATCTAAGCACTTAGGGAGGCTGAGGTGGGAGGATCATTTGAGCCCAGGAGTTTAAGACCAGCCTATGCAGCATAGTGAGACATCTCTACAAAAAATCGAAATGTTAGCTGGTTGTGCACGCTTGTAGTCCCAGCTACTCAGGAGGCTGAGGCGGAAGGATTGCCTGAGCCCAGAAGGTCAAGGCTGCAGTGAGCTGTGATGGTGCCACTGCACTCCAGCCTGGGTGACAGAGTGAGACTCCAACTCAAAAGATAAAAAATAAAAATTAAAAAACCTAAGAATGGCTTTAAAATTCTAAAATTATAATCTTACATTGATAGCACTGTCTAGCACATGATAAATGCTCAAGAAATAATGATTGAATATTAATTTAAAGGATCTGAGGTCCAGAGAGGTTGATTCACTTGTCCAAAACCATCACAGCTCTAGTTATTGGCAGAGTTGTATCTAGAGCTTAGGATTCCTGATCTCAAGCCCACTTTGCCCAAAGGCTCTTTCTTTTCTTAGGTTCCTCATGTGCTTAGGCTTCTAGAGACTGAAGAAGTCCGAGTGTGGTGGCTCATGCCTATAATCCCAGTATTTTGGGAGGCCGAGGTGAGAGGATTACCTGAGCCCATGGGTTTGAGACCAGCCTGGGCAACTTGGTAAGACCTCATCTCTACAATAAATCAAAAAAATTAGCTGGGCGTGGTGGCGCATACCTGTAGTTCCAGCTACTTGGAAGGCTGAGGCTGAAGGATCGCATGAGGCCAGCAGGTTGAGGTTGTGGTGGCCGTGAGCATGCCACTGCACTCTAGCCTGGGTGACAGAGTGAGATTCCAACTCAAAAAAAAAAAAATAAAAAGACTGAAGAAACCTGTGGCTAGGCCCTCAGAGCAATCTGCAGGTTCCCGTAACTACTCAAAACATGAACACACAGGCATTCCTGTGTCAGGTCATCTGACAGTGGAGACCTGAAATCAGCTCGACCTTTCTCTAGAAAATCACCTTTATAGTAATGTTTCTTTAATCTGAAATGTGTAATTAATCAGGGCAGAAAAAGTATCGATATAAGAGAAGCTAATTGGAATACCTTACCTTTGGATGGTTCTTCACTGTTTGTTTGCTTTTGAGTCAAGGTCTCACTCTGTTGCCCAGGAGGGAGTGCAGTGGTACCACCACAGCTCACTGCAGCCTTGACCTCCTGGGCTCAGGCGACCCTTCCACCTCAGCCTCCCAAGTAGCTGGGATTACAGGTGCATACCATCATGCCCAGTTGATTTTTTTGTTGAGAGAAGGTCTCACTGTGTTGCCCAGGCTGGTCTTGAACTCATGGACTCAAGCAGTCCTCCTGCCTTGGCTTCCCAAAGTGCTGGGATTACAGCCGTGAGTCACTGTGACTGGCCTCTTCACTGTTTGTAAAGTGCTGCCTGTATCGTCTTGCATTTCTGAGTATCAGTGAACTGACTTGCCAGATGTTAGCATGCTGTTAGTAAATGAAGTCTCAAGAGTGTGGCAATTGTGAGGAGGAAAGGTCCAGAACCTAAGGATGCCAGCGGCCTGGGCTCCCCTTTGGCTTGGTGGGAGAAGCGGTGGGCAGGTGAGGAGGTGGTGTGTCGGCAGAGGGACTGGGCAGGGGCAAGGCTACCTGCTCTGCCGCTGTTTACCTACGTCCCAGACTAGCCCTGCTCGTGAGCTCAGCGCCTCCATCATTTATTTGAACAGGAAGTGGCAGAGTGTCTACTTGACCTCAGACACCACACACTCAGGTTTTAAAAGTACTGAATTATGATGCCAGCCTGATTTCACAGGCTTCCTGGTGAGCTCAAAGCACCAACAGGAGAAACCCTAAACAAAGATTAACCTTTCATCCCAGAAGGGTTTAAAGAACGCCTTGATCAGGTGAGCCATGAATGCACCACTGCACTCCAGCCTGGGTGACGGGGTGAGACCCCAGCTCAAAAACGTGAGATAAAAATAAATAACCACCTCGAGCTGACTGTAATCCTAGGTGTGTTGCCACGGGGTGCCCAGCCCCCGCCCCCGCCTCATGTCCCGCGTGCTTGGGCAAACGTCAGCCATGGACATTACCTGCCTTGGCTGGTTGACCTTTGCTCCTGAAGACAACAGTAACCGAATGACATCCAAATAGCCGCCTTGGGCAGCTAGGAAGAGGGCAGTGGCTCCATCCTAAGAGAGAACAAATGAAAAGTGTTAAAAAAGCATCTTTCACATTTATTTTTAAATTGATTAAAAATACATATATTTAGTATAATTTTCCATTTCCATCCCCTTTTAGGTTTCCACATTTTTGTCAATTAAGATCTAAGTGTTAGATAAACAAGCAAATCCTCTGAACCTAATTTTATGCTTTCATGAATTGGGAGTGAAAGGTCCTCTTCATGAGGAGGACCCTTTGCTCTTTCTTGTTCTTTTCTCCTTGTCCCCTGCAACATGAAGTTTCTGCAAGCACTGAAACATAAGATGCTTGGCTGGGCATGGTGGCTCATGCCTGTAATCCCAGCACTTTAGGAGGCCAAGGTGGGAGGATCACTTGAGGCCAGGAGTTTGAGTCTCACCTGGGCAACACAGCAAGATCCCATCTTTACAAAAAATTAAACACACACACACACACACACACACACACACACACACAACTTTCAGAAAAATTGCCCTAGAAAGCTCTCCACAAAGTTGTTTCCTGTCAGCCCAGCAGACGTCAACAACACCTATATATACACAGACAGCAGTCCTGCGTGAAGCCCACAGCAAGTGCTTTCTTTGCAATGTGCTTTTGTTGTCTGTGTGTCTATGTCTCCTGGGCATTTCTTTGTTCTTGTAAACATGTCATTCTCTGTTACCCACTGAGAGCATGCCTTCTCCCGGATACTCACTGCCAACAGATATCAGGCACAGCACAGAGTGAGCCTTCCCGACCACAGTGGGAAACCTAAGCACACTCCCAAGGAAAACACCTAGCAAACCCAGCTAATGACCCCGCCTCCCAATGAGAACACTAACCATAAGCTAAAATACAAAACACCTTGCAAGTCCAACCAGGTAGGTCACGTGGAGGGTTCCTGATTTCCAGGGGTTGGCAGCTGAGCTGCCAGACTGCCCTCAAGGCAATCATTAAAAAATTAATGAGCCCATACAGATTTTTAAGCAGACTTTTGATATGGGGATAACATTTTCAGAGAGTCTACTATACCTTCAGTTGCTGATAACTGTCAGGAATTTCCTAAGATGCGAGGTCTAACAATTAAGCTTGTGAACTCATCTTAGAAAAAGTGCTACATACCTCATCACTGAATATCACTACAGTCAAATCATCTATTTTTTTTTTTTTTTGAGTCAGAGTCTCACTCTGTCATCCAGATTGGAGTGCAGTGGCACGCTCACGGCCACTGCAGCCTTGACCTGCTGGGCGCAGGCAGTCCTTCCGCCTCGGCTTTCAAAGTAGCTGGAACCTCAGGCACACGATACCGTGCCCGGCTAATTTTTGATTTATTGTAGAGATGAGGTCTTGCCGAGTTGCCCAGGCTGGTACCATCATATTTGAAATACTTCTCTTGGGAAGCTATGCACCAATGCCAGCGTCTAGTCCACCCATCAAAGCAATTTTGGAACTCTTACTGAATGGCCATCAGAGCTGTCATCGTATTACCCTTTGATACCCTGAATGTCATCAAAATGTATTCCTTTCAATGTTTTCTTCATCTTCAGGTAAAGAAAAAAGTCACTGGGTCCAGATTAGTGAGTAAGCAGGGTGTTCCAATATAGTTATCTGTATAGTGCTGCAATGTCAGCACACAGTGGCAAGTTTGCAAACTTAATTGTCAGACCTCAACAAATAACGGTGATGACTCAGATGGCCATTCCAGAAAAAGTGGTCCAAAATTGTTTTGACGGGTTGAGTAGGCACTGGCGTCAGTGCATAGTTTCCCGAGGGGAGTACTTTGAAGGTGACCGAGTGGTATTCAACAATGAAGTACGTAGCACTTTTTCTTTTTTTTTTAAACTATACAGAAGTTTAATTGTTTAACTTTACTCTTTCAAAACATTTATTCAGCATTGACCATGCAATGTGTATTCATAAAGTCAAGAGTTTAGAGACATACATACCAGGAATTCTGTTGAGTATCACCCAGAAATGGTCATCAGGGCTGTAGGTGTCTTGGACTTTTTCTAGGATTGTTCGTGAAGCTAATTGTTGGACCTCGTAGACTACCCATGCATTGACTTTTCACACCCATCTGTCTATATTTTAATGACTTTTAATGGAACATTTAGATTGTTTGGCTAAGGCCAAAGGTCTTAACATAAAATGGAAGTTACTGATGCATGAAATTTCTTGAGTCACCTAGTAACAGAGAGAAATTTACTATGGGCAGGGGCTCCTTTCAAACTACATTTGTAAGATTATGTCCTATCCCAATGAGCTTATGGAAGAATACTATCTAATGGGTACAGATTCTATACTCACAGTCAATCTGGACTGCTATCAGAGGTAATGTTATGAAAATCACAATCTGTTTTCTTTTTCCAAAACTTTGGCGTGCGCGCTCGCGCTCTCTCTCTCTCTCTCTCTCTCTTTCCCCCCCTCCCTCTCTCTCCCCCTTCCCTCTCTCTCTCCCCCCCCCTCCCTCCACCTCCCTCCCTCTCCCTCTCTCTCTCTCTCTCTCTCTCTCTCTCTCTCTCTCTCTCTCTCTCTCTCTCACACACACACACACACACACACACACACATTCATACACACTCTCAGATATACTTCACCTATATGTAGCCAA
The DNA here is from genome assembly GCA_027257055.1 of Cephalopachus bancanus. Taxonomy (NCBI): domain Eukaryota; kingdom Metazoa; phylum Chordata; class Mammalia; order Primates; family Tarsiidae; genus Cephalopachus; species Cephalopachus bancanus. The sequence goes on along the minus strand of JAPVLO010000097.1, from coordinate 9,568,600 downwards.
GGAAATATCCAAAGTTTTAGACTGTGTTTCTTAGACTTGGCAACATCTCAGAACCACCTGTTGCCCAAGTTGCACCTGTGGATTCCAGTTTGGTTGGGTTGAGCTGGGCCTGGAAATTGTGTTTTCCAGATTATGGGGTGGACACACTGCCTACTGTGCTAAGGAGGCAGGTGAGTTGGTCTTTTTAAAGCTTCCCAGTTGATTCTAAGGGCAGAGTTGAGAATCACTCCTTTAGATCATTATTAAGCAGTTGACTCAATCTGCTGGCCATGCTGCAGGCTCAAAAAGTGTCATAGAATTTTTTTTTTAGATGAGAAAATACAGTCTATTTAAAAAATAAATTAGGGAAAGAGAGAGAAAGAAAGAGGAACCTCACCTCTCCAAGGTAGGGAAGGGGGCCACAGCCATAGCTCAAAGAGCACATGGCCACACTAGAGTCTAGTAAGGTAATGGCCGAGTGTCACAGATTTTTAAGTGCAGAAGGTAAGGATGGTTGCTCTGAACTTCAAAGAGGTCTAGGATTTGTCAGAGCTAACCATGTAAACTCTGGAGCAGGTGTTTAAGTGGAAAAGTTTACACCCACACAGCTCATTACACAGCTATAAAAGGACAGTGCCCTAGGCATAAGAGCTAAATGTCTAGTTGTAGGACAGCCTAAAATATGGTTCCTAGATCACTGGGAGGAAGGATTCTTTCACCCTTCACCACGAGACTCTGTCAAGTCAATTCAGATCCCCAGATTTTTTTCCCTACAGAACTGGAATAACAATGGCCATAAATCCTATGGCATTACAGTGACAATTAAAAGAGCCCTTGGGTAATGTGCTAATTGCCAATTAGCTGCAACAGACCCACGCTAGTAGTGGCTGCCTTTCAAGGTCAAGGGTGTGCTTGTACGTCACAGGTCTTCATCCAGCCTACCTCACTTTTCTTCCAAATACCTTGATTTCTCCTCTTTGTGTCCTTCCTCACAAATAACTCCACAACAGGAGAAGAGATCTTGGTTTTCAGCAAGCCCATCTGCTGCCTTTGGACCAGCCATATGACTGGGTGACTGTGATGTGCTTCTGGGCTGTGTGGTTTGTCACGGTATGAATAAGTATCACATGGATTTTGAAAGTCTGAACTGCATAGGTTCATGAAATGTTGCGTATGTACAAGGGAGAACAGCTGGGTGTGGAGATTCATGCTTGTGATCCCAGCACTTGGGAAAGCGGAAGCAAGAGGATTGTCTGAGCCCAGGGGTTTGAGACCAGCCCGGGCAACTTTGTGAGACCTTGCCTCGATAATAAATTAAAAAAAAATTAGCTGAGTCTGAGTGACAGAGTGAGACTGGCTCAAAAAAAAAAAAAGGCGAGAACAAAGGCAGGTAAATAAGATACATGGCTTCCATCTAGAAAAAGCTCAATACATCAAGCTTTTTCCCTTGATGTCTCAGATTAAAGTCCTACAGTCGAATATATATATATATATCTCATCCTCCCAAGTAGCTGGGATTACAGGCATGCACCACCACACCCGGCTAACTTTTTTCATTTTGGTAGAGGTGAGGTCTTGCGAAGTTGCACAGGTTAGTCTCAAACTCCTGAGCTCAAGTGATCCTCCGGTCTTGACCTTCCAAAGTACTGGGATTATAGGTGTGAGCCACAGTGTCTGGCCCATTAAATGCTTGAAGTTGGCACCTGAATTTACACTGCAGTGTTTTATGTGTGATGAGGAATGAACAAGTGTCCACCTAACATTCCCTTGAAACGCACTCACATAAAGTTGGTCGTGGATGTTGGCTCCATGCTTCAGCAAGGTCTCCACCACCTGCATGTGCCCGTACTGACTGGCAGCCAACAGGGCGGTGCCCCCGTCCTATGGAAGTGCAAAGTATACATGCATTAGAGACAGTGCAGTGGCGTCTTTTACCACGCAGATGCACCTCACATAGATAGAACTTTGGAAGATAATTCTCCCACTGATAATAGCAAACTAATTTCCCCACTTTTATTCTTTTAATTTTTATAATCATGACAGAGCTCATCTCATCTTAAGGACATGATTATGTTGTACACTTGGATGACTTGCTAGAGACATACTACAGTTATTTGACTGAGTTATTGTGAGGGTTTTTTGTTTGTTTTTTGAGTTAGGGTCTCACTCTGTCCCCAGGCTAAAGTGCAATGGCACGATCATGGCTCATGGCAGCCTTGACCTCCTGGGCTCAGGAGATCCTCCCGCCTCAGCCTCCCAAGTAGCTGGGACTACAGGTGCACCTACCATGCCTGGTGATTTTTTTGAATTTTTTGTAGAGATGAGGTTTCACTACATTGCTCAGGCTGGTCATGAACTCCCAGACTCAAGCAATCCTTTCACCTCAGCCTCCCAAAGTGCTGGGATTACAGGCGTGAGCCACTGTGCCTGGTCTTATTGTGAGTTAATTTAGAAAATGTCTATGCCAAATGCAAAATCATCTATTTGTCTCTCACTATGGGAAACACCGAACAGAGAGTCTGTACCAAGTCTTGTCAGTTCTTGGAATCACCTGAAAGGCCTCTCATGGCTTCTGGTCAGAGACCCTCTTGGCAAACATTGGCTTCTTCCTGTGCTTCAACTCAGTTGTAGGCCACTGAGATTAAGGTCCTTTCACAGGGTGACTCTCTGGGGCCATTGCCCTCATGGGACAAGATCTGCATCCATTAAAAGAGCAGATAACGATGGCATGTTCCATGTGCCTCTCCTGTGCTACTTAGCATCTTTCTCCAAACACGTGCCAATTTGTCCAGGTCTCTTCTTAAGTGTGGTCCTTAAAACTAAGCAGAGCACCACAAAGTAGATGTGCTCTGATGTGGACTCAGACATTCCTTTGTTCCATCTACTCGGCTTCTGCCTCTGCAGCCTAAATTAGAATTTGCTTTTATGCCCACCACCTCACATCACTGGTTCACTGAGTTTGTGGTCAACTGAAACCCTTTATGGTTTTTCTCAGGTGCTGCAGCGAAGGCGTTATCTTCTCCCAACTAGGATCGTTAAGTTGTTTGTTTGGCTCTGTGAAATGATATGTGGACATTTGCGTGGTAGCGTGCACCTGTAATTCCGGCTACTCGGAAGGCTGAGGCGGAATGATCACCGGAGCCCAGCAGGTCGAGGCTGCGGTGGCTGGGAGCGGCCACTGCACTCCAGTCTGGGCGACAGAGTGAGACTCCAGCTCAAAAAAAAAATAAAAATAAAAAAAAATAATAAATAAATAAACAAAACTCAAATCCTCTTGACACTCTCTTTTCCACGGAAAGCTCTTAGACACCTGCAGTTGACTTAATGGAGACCTATGGAATTCCTCATCCAGGACCCCGTGTTCCATGGATTTCTGGGACAGCACAAACTGGCACTCGTACAGAGGCTTTAAGCCGGTATTAACTTGTTAAACAAGAATAATGAAGCAGTCACATGGTCATACAAGATCGTTTTGACTTAGTTCAGAGTTGAGATTTTGGTTCATAGAACTTCACTTTCTATTTTTAGTTGTGTCTATCACTTCAAAAAATTTGTAAAATTTATTAGCATATGTGATCAAGAATTTAGCAAAGAACAAGGATAAAGTTACTATCTGAAAACTAAGTTGCAGTACTTTTGGTAACACTGAAAATTAAATCAAACTATAAAAATGTTTACTTTGAAACATGGTATTGTGAAACCAAAGTTCTCTTTATAAAAACTGCAGAATGAGAATTTTTTTGCTAATGAGTCAGACTTCACAGAGTTGTATCACTTTTATAAGGAAAAATAAAATAATAATATAAAAACATATTTTGTATTGCTGTGAATTATATATGCTATGTTTGGCAACATGTACAAAGTTCAACAGCAGGCTTCAGAAGAGATAGGAATCCTATATGAAATCCAGATCTGCCTAACAGCATTTCAACAGAAAAAAAAAAATAAAGCTCATTGGAAACTCCCTTGACATCTAAATATCACATACAAAGGACCAAGAAACCCTAAAAGTTTCTAAACTGGGAGAATTTTCAGAAATTTTACAATTATAATTAGGTTAGAAATGAGCTGACAATTATAAAAATCTCCTATTCTAAAACACTATCCTGTAAAATCATATTGTGGACTGGGCATGGTGGCTCATACCTGTAATCCTAGCATTTTGGGAGGCCATAGTAGGAGGATTGCTTGAGCTCAGGAGTTCAACATAATGAGACTTTGTTGCCCCCCCCCCCAAATTAGCTGGTTGTGGTAGCATGTGCCTGTAGTTCCAGCTAAAAAACATTACATTTTTACTCTGGAAAATTTTATGGGAAATTACTTAGATGCTACCTTTCTACTCTGGGATACTAAGTTTTGTAACAGAAGGGATAATAAGCAGGTGACTTTCTAACTTTCCCTGTTTCCTTGTGCTTTTTCTGCTTCAAGATTAATACCAAGACTGTGATAGGGATTGTTGGAAGTATTAATCTAATCCTAGTGAATGTGAGAGATTCCCAAAGAGGGCACTTCGATGAGCAGCTTACTTTCATGAGCTATCCTCACTGAGAGATATAATACATAATTACAATTTATATAATTGGGTGAGTCATTTGGTGCTTCCTTTAAAGAGGTTACTGATTTTCATTGCTGACATACAGATAAGAAAACTGAGACTGAAGAAGAATCAATTTTGTGTTCACTATATATATATATATTTTGAATTGAGGTCTCACTCTGTAAGGCAGAGTGCAGTGGCACCATCTTGGTTCACCACAGCCTTGACTCCCTGGCTCAGGTGATCCTTCTGCCTCAGCCTCCCCAAGTAGCTGAGACTAACAGATGTGTGTGCCAAATTGCCAGGCTAATTTTTGCTTTTTCTGTAGAGATGAGGACTCACTGTACTGCCTAGGCTGGTCTCGAACTCCTGGCTCAAGCAATCTTCCCACCTTGGCCTCCCAAAGTGCTGGGATTATAGGCATGAGATACCATGATCAGCCTACAAATGTAATGTTTTGGATCATATCTCTAGAACTACCCTGAACCGTTACAAGAAACCTTGTGAAATCCACTTCCTTAGACTTGAGAAGCACCAGTTTGTCCTACAGTTGAGGAAAAAAGTAACACTCATGACTGCTGAACCTCTTCAGCAGGGTATGAGATCAAGAAGGTTCTCTTACTTTGGTCCTAAATTCAGTGGATGCTCCGAATCCAAAGAGAAATCTTACGACATCGTTATGGCCTTGTTGGGCAGCAAAGAACAGGGCAGTTGTACCTGACTGGGAGAGAGAGAGAGACTGGCCATATTACATTCGACTTGTACATTTGCAAAGAAAATAAAATAGTATCTTTGCATACAAACCTTCTATCCCAGGAAGGGGTTACATTTGAACTGATTCTATTCCTTTCATTCTTTCTTTCTTTTTTTTGAGTCAGTTCACCACAGCCTCGACCTCCTTGGCTCAGGGGATCCTTTGACCTCAGCTTCCTTAGTAATTGGGACTACAGATGCATGCCACAACACCCAGATACTTTTTTTTGTTGTTTGTAGAGACAAGGTCTCACTATGTTGCCCAGGCTGGTCTCAAACTCCTGGGATCGAGCAATCCTCCTGCCTCAGCTTCCCAAAGTGCTGGGATTATAGGTATGAGCCACTGCATCCAACTGATTCTATTTCTTGCTCAGAGAAGTGACAAAATGAAAGAAAAACTCTATTCTTGGTGTAGTGGAATAAACGGTGGCTCCCCAAAAGATATGTCTCCATCCTAATTCCTGGAACTTGTGAATATTACCTTATATGGCAAAATAAGTGATTGAGGATTTTGAAAGGAGGGCCTTATCCTGGGTCATTTGGGGGGACCCAAGTCTAATGACAAGTGTCCTTTTAAGAGTGAGGCAGGCCGGGTGCAGTGGCTCAGCCTGTCATCCCAGCACTTTGGGAGGCCGAGGCGAGAGGATTGCCTGAGCTTGGCGATTCGAGACCAGCCTGGTGAGACCACGTCTCTACAATAAATCACACACAAAAAACTACCCGGGTATGGTGGTGTGCGTCTGTAGTTCCAGCTACTTGGAAGGCTGAGGTGGAAGGATTGCCTGAGTCCAGTGGGTCGAGGCTGCGGTGGCCATGAGCGTGCTGCTGCACTCCAGCCTGGACAACAAGAGTGAGACTCCAACTCAAAAAAAAAATAGTGAGGCAAAAGCAACATCCACAATAGTTCAAACGTGGAAGCAACAAAAGTGTCCACCTATTAATGAATGGATAAGCAAAGTGTAGTATAGTCATACAATGAAATATTATTTAGTTTAAAAAAGGAAGGACAGATTGGACCACATAGTGAGACCCTGTCTTTACAAAATGAAAAAAAAAAAAAATTAGCTGGGTATGCTGGCACGCACCTGTAATCCCAGGTACTTACAGGGGCTGAGGCGGGAAGTTCACCTGAGCCCAGGATTTGAGGCTGTGGTGAGCTGTGATTGTGTCATTGTACTCCGACCCAGGCGACAGAGTGAGACCCTGAGCCAAGGAAAAAAAAAAAGGAAGGCAATTCTACCATTTGCTACAAGGATGAACCTTGATGACATTATGCTAAGTGAAATACGCCAGTCACAAAAGGGCAAATACTGTATGATTCTACTGTGGTATCTGAAGTAGTCAAATTCATAGAGCCAGAAAGTAGGATGACGGTTGCCAGGGGGTAGGAGAGGGGAGAATGAGAAGTTATTTAATGGATACAGAATTTTAATTTTAAAAGATGAAAAGAGTTCTAGAGATGGATGGTGGTGATGGTTGCACCACATTATGAATGTGTTTAATACCACTGGACTGTACATTTAAGATGGTTAAGATGGTAAAGTTCATGTTATGTGTATTTTACCACAATAAAAAAATAATAAAGGCTGAGCATGGTGGCTCACGCCTATAATCCCAGCACTCTGAGAGGTCAAGGCAGGAGGTTTGCTTGAGCCCAGGAGTTTGAGACCAACCTAGGCAACATAGTGAGACCCCATCTCTATCAAAAATGAAGATTAAAAATTAGCAGGGCATGGTGGCATGCGCCTATATTCCCAGCTCTGAGACAGAAGGATTGCCTGAGCCCAGGAGGTCAAGGCTGCAGTGAGCTATAATGGTGCCACTGCATTCCAGCCTGGGCAACAGAGCAAGACCCTGTCTCTTTAAAATAAAAAAGGATGCTTTCAAAAAGAGTGAAGCAGAGTGATATTTGATACAGAGAAGTGGCAAAGTGACCACAGAGGCAGAAACCAGAGAGCTGTGGTCACAAGGAATGCTAACAGCTACCGGGAGTAGAAAGAAAATGGAATGGATTCTCCCCTGAAGCCTCCAGAGGGAGCATGGCCCTGCCCATACCTTGATTTTGGACTTCTGGCCTCCAGATCTGTGAGAGAATAAGTTCCTATTGTTTGGAGCCATCCACTTTGTGGTAATTTGTTATAGCAGCCACAGGAAGCTAAATATATTTGGTGTAGTGCTTGGGAAATGCTAGCATTCATTAATACAGGGAAGAATCCTGGTTATAAAATTTAACATCTCAGAAAAGAAAGCTATCAGTACAAGAAAGAATCTAAGTAGGCCGAGCTCAGTGGCTCAGCCTGTAATCCCAGGAATTTGGGAGGCTGAGGCGAGTGGATTGCCTGAGCCTGTGGGTTCAAGACCAGCCTGGGCAATTTGACGAGACCTCATCTCTACAATTAAAAAAAAATTAGCTGGGTGTGGTAGGCTGAGGTGGATGCTGGCTGGGGTGGCCATGAGTGTGCCACTGCCCTCCAGCCTGGACAACGGAGTGAGACTCCAATTCAAAAAAAAAAGAAAAGAATCTAAGTAATCCATCCACAAATGTCTCCAGTTGCAAGCCCAGAGTAAAAGCAGGCTCAGAATATTTATCAACATTGAACATATTAACAAGAAACAGCCTGATTCCAAATTTTAAACCGACCATAGTATACTGAGACACAAATTTGAGCATCCTTCCTTCCCAGTTACTTTTATATGCTTATTCAAAATTGGTACCCAAATTATTGTGTAATATGAGCAACATCATGATACCACTCTTGTGGGTGATATATCTTTTTCCTATAAAGATGCTCTTCACGTCTCCTCTTTGAGCTTGGGACAAAGCTAATAATACTATACATTCCCAGGCACAGTGAAAGGAAACTCTTCTTTCTACAGGTTACCTGGAACAGTTAAGTTGATAAGTCAGTCCCACTCAGGTGGAGAAGCTGAGGAGAACATGTCCTATAGTCTACTGATTAATCCAAAACTTGTCTTAAGCGTGTGTGTGTGTTACGGGGTACTGAGGCCCACCACTGTGATGGAATATCGAACACCTTCCCAGAGATAGCCCTCTATAGCCAACTCTACCATGACCACTCACAGGGCCTTTCTGCTTCCGTGCAGGCATGATTTTCTCCTTGGTTCCCACAGAAACCAGTGGAAAGCATCCTTCTACTGCTCTCTTACAGATGGAGGATGCCATTCTAGAAATCTTAAGGTGTCAGCAGATCTGGATGAAGAAACTTAGCTAGAACAGGACAACCCTCACCTTCTCAATAGACATGGAACTTCAGAGACAACCAGGGGTCCTTTCTAGGAGGTGTTTCTTTATTAAGAAAAAGGATCTGTGCTTGAATATACTTTCTTGATACATTAATTACCAAAAAAATCATAATTACAGCAGTGTGAGCCAATGTTGGAACATACATATTACCAATCATTATGTACACAAATGTAGCAGTCTTTGGACAATAGAAGCTAGCCATCAGGCTGGAGTGTACAAACGTCCTGCATGTATGTGTTTTCCTATTGAAACCCAGGGCTTCACGCCAGCTGTGTCTACAGCTTCTATACCTGAGAGGTGCAATCAACCAATACTGCTGTTTCTCTCAAGCTGTGATCTTTCAGGACCCTTCACTTCTGGTTTATCTCTCTAGCAAGCTCTGTGTACCTAGACAGCCAACCTAAGAAAACAATGGTAGGCAGTTTTTCAGGAAAAAAAAATTCTGATGTTCCAACATAGATTAACAAAGGGCCAAGGTAAAAGTCTACTATGAGGGTAAGTTCCAAAGCACTGCAAGGTACTCTCTCTCAGCTTCCAAAACCAGTGAGCAAGCTTGGGGGTCTTCCTATGGCTTAGAAGCCCTATGGCCCCTGATTGCTACAGTCTCAGGAAATTCAGGGATGGCCAGGAAATGGCACAGCACTGTCGTTTGAGCCACACGGGGTTATCTAAGCTGAGTACACTTTGGTAAATCCCCAAAGGCCATTCATTGTTCTCAGTGTACACGAGTTTTCAACTCCAAGATTAGTTGAGCAATCGGAACCAAACAAACAGATAAATATAAAACCATAAAAACCACACATTGGCTAGAAATCAAACACTTTTTCAGTTGTTCTAAAGAGATTTTTGTGCATGTTGAATCCATCCTCCAGGATAAAGTATTTTGAGTAAGCAGATCTGGACCATGTTGTTTTTATTCAAGACATTTGTCTTTTATTTAAAGTTATAATAAACAAGGACTATACCGCAGAGAAGAAAAAACAAAATTTGTGTGATTTGAAACTAGAATTCTGCGCGGGTCCCAACATTTTTAGCCTGGAGGGAAATAACATGCTGAAGTGAAAATGACCTAAAACAAGTATCTAGTGTTATGGAAATTGCTGTAAGGAATCTGCTGGTAAGAAGGCTTCATTGGTGGTGGACTCTGTCTCTACCCTCAATGGACCAGGCTCGCTGATCCAGGACCACGGAGAGACAGATACAGATTCCATCAGCCATGCCATTCTTTCGTGGTTCACAGTCCAAACCTCCAGCACCCAGAGGGGTGATGGGGGCGGGAGTAGCTGGATGTGCCTTGGAACTCTTGACACAGCTCTTAGACCTGATGTGTCTTAATTTGCTCCACTCGCGGGTGGTGGTCCAGACTGGAAGAATGGGGTATAGTGGCTTGATAAAAGTTTGGTTGGCAAATCATCTGTCTGAAACAACAGTAAAGCAGGACCTGGGATAAGAAAAGGCTGGATCAACAAAAACTAAGTGGTCTAGCCTGGTTCGGACTAGCCCAGGATGCCCCATCTCAGGCCTTAGTCAGTGAGAGCTGAGAGGTCAGATGCCCTCTAGGGATGACCTGAGCCGGTGCCTCCACAAAGGTGAGTTTGTTCCTAGGTAGCCTCAGAAATATATGGAGACTGAGCCCCAAAGTATGCCAAAATGTCCCAGTCTCCCTACTGCTTCTTTAGACTGGACCAAGAAAAGATTCTTGGGTGAGACCAAACTTCCGAGATGGCCCTTAAATGAAGTGCAGGAACAGGCTCACATTTTAGTCCAACATTCACCCACATGGCAATTTTGGAGGGAGTTTATTTAAAACAGATGGCCAGTCAGAGAAGTTCTCTGACAACACAGTTTGGGGAGCATGATTGCGACATCAAGTGAGCCTCATTACGGATAGGTTGGTGACTCAACCCTTCTAAAAGTAGAATGATCTTCATGAGAATTCTGCAACATCCCAAGGGGAGAAGGAAGAATTGACGAAAGCATTAGACAAAAACATACGAGTGCTTAAGGCATGAGGTTTGGTTACCTCAGACATGCCTCACAAGATACACTTAACCGTAACACAATCATTGGTGCATTTCCAGACCTTATTTTAGGCACAGTAAACTCGGCAATGGGCTTTTTTTTTTTTTTTGAGTTGGAGTCTCGCTCTGTTGCCCAGACTGGAGTGCAGTGGCCGCTCTCGGCCACCGCAGGCTCGACCTGCTGGGCTCCGGCGATCCTTCCGCCTCAGCCTTCCGAGTAGCTGGAACTACAGGCACACGCTACCATGCCCGGCTAATTTTTTGATTTATTGTAGAGATGAAGTCTCACCTGCCCAGGCGGGTCTCAAACCCATGGGCTCAGGAAATCCACTCACCTCAGCCTCCCAAAGGCGCGGGATTACAGGCTGAGCCACCAAGCCCGGTTTGGCTTTTTTTTTAAATTGGAGTCTCACTCTGTCAGCCAGACTGGAGTGCAGTGGTACACTCATGGCCATTGCAGCATTGACCTGCTGGGCTCAGATAATCCTTCTGCCTCAGCCTTCCAAGTAGCTGGATCCACAGACATGTGCCACCACACCTAGCTAATTTTTAAATTTATTGTAGGGATGAGGTCTTGCCATGCTGCCCAGGCTGGTCTTGAGCTCATAGGTTCAGGCAATCCTCTTCCTCTGTCTCCTAAAGTGCTGAGATTAGCTGAGCTCGGTGGCTCAGCCTGTAATCCCACGCCTTTGGGAGGCTGAGGTGAGTGGATTGCCTGAGCCCGCAGGCTCGAGACCTGCCTGGGCAACTTGGCAAGACCTCATCTCTACAATAAAAATCAAAATGAGCCAGGTGTGATAGCGCACGCCTGTAGTTCCAGCTACTTGGAAGGCTGAGATGGAAGGAATGCCGGAGCCCAGCAGGTCGAGGCTGTGGTGGCCGGGAGCAGCCAGTGCACTCCAGTCTGGGTGACAGAGTGAGACTCCAACTCAAAAAACAAAACAAACAAACAAACAAAACCAAAAAAACCCCCAAAGTGCTGAGATTATAGGCATGAGCCATCATGCCCAGCTGGCTAATTGTTTTGATTTACTGAGGTCTTGCCAAGTTGCCCAGGCTGGTCTTGAACCCTTGAGCTCAGGCAATTCTCTCGCCTCCATCTCCCAGCCACCGCATCCAGCTGGCAATGGGCTTTAGTGTAGGAGAAAAGCAAAGATGACTCTTGTCTTCCACCTCAGTTCACTATTATGAAAACATCATATCTCTGAGCCTGGTCATTTCTGTGCAAGCACAAAACCTGACCTACCTCTCTCTGAAGATTGATATCTGCTCCTTGCAGAACCAGTTCCTTCACACAGTCTATGTGGCCAGCATAGGCAGCCACCATCAGGAGCGTGGTGCCGTGCTGGATGGAGGAGAGACAAACAGTTAGGCCATGGTGATGTCAGAGGGAGGGGTCCCGCAGAAGACGCTGCAGAGATGACAGTGCTACTCAGGACACATCAGAGGTGAACTTCCCTGCAGGGATCAAAGTGCCTCATGCATAGTGCAAACCAGATGGGAAGAAAGCAAAGTGAGAAATTGCTGAGGCTGGAATTGTCGATGTAAAAATTCACTTACTTCCATCACCTTCAGAAACACAGTCCCATGTAAACCATGGTTATTGCATTTTAAGGCAACAGCGATATCACGCTCTCATTTTGATCTCTGTTAAGTGATTTCTGAGCCAACGCATGACTACTAATGCAACAAAAATGGAGTTAAACAGCACCACTTGGTTTTCTGTATTTAACATCCTTTATCTTCAGAAGAGGAAGGGCACCATGATGAGATGAGAGGCTACAGAACTTGAGGCAGTCGTGGCCTCTGGCATCAGCCAACAGGTAACCTGGGTGAGTTGCTGACAATCACCACGACTCATTTACTTCCTTTGTAAAATGAGGGTTTGCATGGGATGATCACCAGGTCTCAGCCTGAAGATTCAAGGACTTGAGACATACCATGTGATATGGACCTTCCAGTGGAGGTGGATTTGGGCAGTTTAACTAGCGCTTGTTTTTAAAGGCTTGAAACTGTAATCTGAGCCTTCACCTCTGTATATCCACCAACCTGCATCTCAGGAGTGGATGATGAGAGAGACAGCTTTGCACATGAGGAAGCCTTATTTGTATAGGGTAATTAAGTGCATTTTAGAGGCTTCGAGGTATTTTCATCTATGGGATTTTGTAGGAAGGTGACATGACTGAGTGATCACTGACAGTATGATCTTTCACATTATATAATTTTTATAAATTTATATAATTTATATAATTTTCCTCCTCCTTTCCCTCATCTTCTTCTTCCTCCTCTTTTTTTTTTTTTCCTTCTTTGACAAGGTCTTGCTCTGTCACCCAGACTGGAGTGCAATGGTGCAATCAAAATTTACTGCAGCCTCAGACTCTAGAGCTCATACAATCTTCCTGCCTCAGTCTCCCAAGTAGCTGGAACTAGGTGTGTGCCACCATGCCCAGCTAACTTTTTAATTTTTTGTAGAGACAAGGTCTTGCTATGTTGTCCAGGCTGGTCTCAAGTGATCTTCCCACCTCAGTCTCCCAAAGTGCTGGAATTACAGGCATGAGCCATTGTACCCAGCACTCTACACTTTCAAAGTCTCATTCTCTTCATCTGGAATATGAGGGAATAATAAAAGTATCTGCCTGATTAAATTAAATTAGGGAATGAAATAAGTCAGGCAATGTGGTTAACATAGTCATAGTAGATATTAGTCCAGTAAGTGTTAGCTATTAAAATATTATGATAGTTCAGTAAATGTTAGGTTGTCATCTGGCTGTTGTTAACTTCTGTTAATGTTCATGTTAGTTTGGGAAAGTCTTGTTTGCTTTATATAAAAAGGGACCATGAAGTCAAGAAAAGCTGATGGCTCCATTGTAGTGCTCTATGCTATTATTTTATCCCACGTGTTTATACTTGACATCTGAATGTTAAGACCCTTATACAGGCTCTACCACCCATTATTCAGTTGAATGCCTCCTTTGGTATTCTCCAGGATTGGAATGGCAAGCTTAGTATTATTAAGTTCCTCTTTACTGTGAGAACTTTTTGTTTAGGTAGCAGATAGAAGAACACTTGGTGCTTATGGTCTGAATATGTTTCTCCAAAATTCAAGTTGAAATCCAATCCCCATTGTAGTGGTATTAAGGGGCAGAGCCTTTAAGTTATGAGGGCTCTGCCTTCGTGATGGGATGAGTGCCCTTATAAAGAGGTTGAAGGGAGCTCCTTTCCCCCTTGATCTTGGATTTCCCAGCCTCTAGAACTATAAGTAATACATTTCTGTTGTTTGTAAATTACCCAGTCTAAGACATTTTGTCATAGTGGCCCAAATGGACTAAGATACTTGGTTTAAAGCCAGTCTGACTAGATAAATTGTGACTATACTCTTTTGAAGGAAAGATGAGGTCATACTCATCTCACAATAAAAATCAATCATGAGCCAGGGAAAGTACAAAGCACTTAATCTGGATATTTAAAAAAGAATGTAAAAAATGTTAGGCTCATCTGTTTTAAAGGAAAGATGAATTACATACACAATAAAAATATTTCTTCAAAGATTGTATTTCAATTCTACATCGTGGTCAACTGAGAAAAAGTCAGGTTAGGACAAAGGAGAAAAAGAAAGAATAAAGAAGTGCTATATCAAGCTACACAAAAATATTTTCTTTATTTTGAAAACCTATTAGCTTGATTGATTTTAATTCTCTAAAGATTAAGGTTACTTCATTCATTGATGTTAAAAATGTGTCTTTTTAAAACTACCTTGTTTTAAATAGCACATATCAATGTATACAAATATAGTGAAGTCCAAAACAAAAGAGAACAGTGAAACATGTACATGAATATAGCAAAAAAGGTTACAAGAAGCTTGCCAGCATATCCTTATGGTAAATGTGTGTCAAAGAAAAAGCAAAGTAACCAATGGAAAAACGTAACTCAAGATGAATGGGCATTTGAAAGTCAGAGCTTTGGTGTCTAGTGGGTGGCCTAGAGATACAGTGTTATTTGTTGGAAAAGTCTGAACATGGTCATTGTACTTGAAGCTAAGAACATTCCTGGCCTGGGCTGGGTGGCTCAATTTGTAATCCCAGCACTTTGGAAGGCTGAGGCTAATGAATTGCCTGGGCCCACGGGTTTGAGACCAGCCTGGCCAACTTGGCGAGACCTTGTCTCTACAACCAACCAATCAATCAATCAATCAATCAATCAATCAATCAATCAATATCTGGGCGTGGTAGCGTGCACCTGTAGTCCCAGTTACTTGGAAGGCTGAGGCAGAAGGATCGCTGGAGCCCAGCAGGTCGATGCTGGGGTGGCTGTGAGTGTGCCATGGCATTCCAGCCTGGGTGACAGAGTGAGACTCCAACTCACACAAAAAAAGTCCTGAGAAAGTTTGGTGGGACTCTCCTTGCATTTCAAAGGCCTCACAGGCTTCCTAGGTGACCTGGGGCTCGGTCCCCTTCAAGAGGGCTACAGATAAATAAGCAAAGCCCCATGAGAAACCTTCCTGGAACCTGGCCTCCCTGTTCAAGTGTCACGTGGAAGACAGACAGAAACTCAGCCAGTGACATTCCGAGGGGAACAAAGACCTGCACTGTCTCCAGACATCTTCCTGCCACTCAGTCACCACCAGCCTGAGGTCTTTCGAAATAAATGAGATATCTGAAATCATCATCATTTAGACATTCCTTTGGGTTAAGGACATATCTTTCCAGAAAGCTCCTGAGAAAATGACTTTTTGTTTTAAACAAAGAGGTTTAGCCTATAAATATATGTATCTATTCATGGAAGCACCATTTTTGGTTAAAATATTACCAGTCACCCAGCAGCCGGGACAGGGTCTGAGCTCTGAGGGACAGGAGGTGGGAGGACAGATGACTCTGGATGTGGAAAGGGCACTCACTGAACAAGTGGAGAGTCTGGGGAGCAGAACGTGTGTGGCTCTGTGGAGTGGCCTTGAGAACCTGGGAACCAGGAGGAGTCCTAGGGGCGTCTGGAAAGGGGTGGCTTCAAGAAAAAGTCAAAATGTGGTCATCAAGGCGGTCCGTGGGTGACGTCACAATAACAGCCGGTGCTCCTATCCCATGCAGTGAGACCTGGGTCAGACCGGGATGCCCAAGACCCCACATCAGCCTGGGTTCTGACAAGGAACAGATGGTACATTCAAACCGGAATCATTGGAAGAAAGTTTAATAAAGAGACTATTTATAAAGCTGTGGCCTGGGCACAGGGAAACTACAAAGGACAGCGTAGTACTGGTAGCTAGGAACAGTGGAGCCCTGTGGCCAGCCATGGCCAGGGGAAGATAATTGCTCCCAGGAGGCAGAGAGTGGGTGCGCTGCTGATGGATGGAGCAGGGAAGACACTGGCTCCCTGATGTCCCTCTCCTCCCACTCTCTGACTCCCGCTGAGACTCTCATGGGCCAAACCTAACTGGGGGTGAGAGGGAAGCAAATCTGCTGGGGAAGTCCATACAGTTCTGACTCTCTTTTTGTTGTGGAGTCAGGATCTCATTCCGTCACCCAGGCTGAAGTGCAGTGGCACAATCACGGCTCACCACAGCCTCCACCTCCTGGGCCCAGGTGATCCTCCCATCTCAGCCGCCCACATAGCTGGACTACAGATGCATGCCACCATGTCCAGCTAATTCTTCTGATTTTTTTTTTTTTTGCAGAGATGAGGGCTCACTCTGTTGCCCAGGCTGGTCTCTAACTCCTGAGCTCAGGCAACCCTCTCACCTTTTCCTCCCAAAGTGCTGGGATTACAGGTGTGAGCCACCCCGCCCGGTGGCTCTGAGATGTGGAGTGAGAAGGGTGTGGAGTGGGTCTGGAGGCACAAACCAAAGATATTTTGGTCCCAATGCCCCAGTGAGCAAGCTGGAGCGAACGATTTCACTCTTGGGCCAGTGGCAGAATTCATTCACCAAATTTGTGCAATAAAAACTGGAAATGACATAACCTGCTTTCAGGAAAATAATAAGGCTCCTTTGAAAACATTTTTATTCAAATCCTAAAATCAAAACATCTCTGCTTGCTCCCTCTCCTCATCTGAGTTCCTCCCTAGACTCTGGAAATGTGAAGTCCTGCTCAGGACAGAGAAATGATTACCTCCAGCTGGGGAGGGCAAGGGCTAAGTGGTGCCTGCAGTGGGCTGTCGCATCTCTCTTTATTTTCCCTCCTACACTGCCAAGTAGCGTCTTAATGTTTGCAAAAAGGTAATGAAAGAGTAAAAGGCTGGGGGAGGTGTCAGTTTCCGTTTTCTCATTCTTGTAGAGAAAACACAATTCTATACACATAGCAGTCCACTGAGGCTTGAAATTATCTCTGGCTTTTCACGAAAGCAGTTGTCTTGAATTCTTTCATTAAACAGTCTTTTCTTCTTTTTTTAAATTTTAAAATGATTTTTTTTTTTAGTTGGAGTCTCACTCTGTCGCCCAGACTGGAGTGCAGTGGCTGCTCCTGGCCACCGCAGCCTCCACCTGCTGGCCTCTGGCGATCCTTCCGCCTCAGCCTTCCGAGTAGCCGGAATTACAGGCGTGCGCTACCACAGCCCAGCTAATTTTTTGATTTATTGTAGAGATGAGGTCTCGCCTGCCCAGGCGGGTCTCGAACCCGCGGGCTCAGGCAATCCACTCACCTCAGCCTCCCAAAGGCGCGGGATTACAGGCTGAGCCACCGAGCCTGGCATAAAATGATTTTTTTTAAGTTGGCGTCTCACTCTGTTGCCCAGGCTGGAGTTCAGTGGCACAATCACAACCATCAAGGCTCACTGCAGCCTCGACCTCCTGGGCTTAGGCGATCTTTCTATCTCAGCCTCCCGAGTCGCTGGGACTTCAGGTGCGTGCCACCATGCCTGGCTAATTTTTAAAATTTTTTTTGAAGAGATGAGGTCTCACTATGCTGCCTAGGTTGGTCTCAAACTCCTGGGTTCAAGCAGTCCTCTCCTATAAGCCTCCCAAAGTACTGGGATTACAGGCATGAGCCACTGTGCCCGGCTAGCCTTTCCTTCTTGTACATGCCAATTCTGATTTCCAGTGAAGTGACCCTTTCTCTGTTGTGGCTGCCTTCTGTTTTGTGTGTGTAATTGCTTCCTTTCCTTTCTAACTTCCTCCGGTATGTTTTTAAGTTCACCACAGTACTTTGGATGTTTTTGAATAGCCTAAAGCAAGCAAACATATGAACCGGTAAACAAGCAGTGCAAAGGGAAATGCATGTGCAAAGTGCTCTTGCGCACACAGTGGGATAGGGTGTGCTCTGGGCATGCATATACCGAATGCATCGTACACTGTCTCTGCAGTCCACGTCCACCCGGCCGCTGTTCAGTAACAGCTTCAGCAATGCCAGGTTTCCTCTCCTGGCCGCCCAGAATGCGGCGTTGGCAAGTGGGGTTTCCTTCTGTAAGAACAAAATGAAACCGGACCTTAAAATCAACATCACTGAACGTGACCACTTCTGCGTTGATAGTAGCCAGTCAAAAGGGAGAATTTCCAGTTGTGTCATATTATTTGAAAGATTGTTCCCCCAGCAATAGAAGGTTGTAATATATTTGGCCATAGACGCTGATACCAGCTGGGCATGGTGGCTCATGCCTGTATTCTCAGCACTTTGGGAGGCCAAGGTAGGAGGATTGCTTGAGTCTAGGAGTTTGAGGCCAGCCTAGGTGACATAGCAAGACCTCATCTCCAGGAAAAAAAAGTAGCCAGGTATGTGGGCATGAACCTGCAGTCCCAGTTACTTGGGAGGCTGAGGCAGAAGGATGTCCTGAGCCCAGGAGGTCAAGGCTGCAGTGAGCCATAACCATGCCACCATGCCACTGCACTCCAGCCTGGGTGACAGAATGAGACTCCACCCCTCCCCCAAAAAAAAGGAAAAAAAAAAGAGTAAACTCTGATGATATCAGACACCTGAGTCACATGTGGTTATGAAGGGCAATGTTGTTGATTACCCAGTGCTATGAATAACCTGTTTTCCATGAATATCCTCATTTTCCTGCCTGTGCTGTGTCTTTGTTCACAGTTTCCTTTTTGCTTGAAATGAACTTTCCCCCATCCTTCAAGGCCAAGGCTCTACTCAAATGCTATTTCCTCCCTGAAACATTCCAAATCTCTTTTCACCCCTAAGAGAAGCAACATTCCTCCCAATTCTGACCTCCCAAGATGGTTTACCCACCTCTTATCTCTGCCCTCAATGCTTTCTAGCTCATTCCAACTATCTGGGTAGATGCCTCTCTCTCCCTCCACCGAATTTTCTTTGCTTCAGCTGGAACTTGCCAGAGGTTTGAGTTGAGAACGAGGAACATGGGGCAGAGAATGCCATGACGTGTCCTCGCAGGGAGTCTTCACTCCACTGCTGGGTCATTTTTAAGTTGTAAAGTTGATGTTGGGACCATGGCTACAGAAGGCTTGGAAGTGGAAAACAGGCCTTCCAAATGAGTGGCAGGGCTGGCTGCAGTATGATTCCCTTTACTGAAACAAATTGATTTGGATTTGTAGAGAGCAGGCTGCTAGAGGGAGGGCCTGACCCTGAGACCAGACAGCTCTGGGTTCCAAACCAGCCTGGGCAGGTGACTTGGCTCTTGGGAGTCTCAGTTTCCTCTCACTTAGGTGGAGGTCACAGTGCCTGCCTGGAAGTTTACAGTAAGGATGAAATGATATAGATCAATTGCCTCATACAGTGTTCAACACAGCAGAAATGCTGACAAGTGCTAGCTACCTTTCCTCTGTCTACTTTTCTTTACCAATTCAGAATCAACAGGCAAAACTGAATTCTGAGTATTGGCTGGTCTCAGGGAATTTTAGAGTATTCACATTGTTTAATGAAAGCATGTTTTGGGGTGGGTTTAAAATACCTATCTGGCCTAAAAGGTCTTTTATGTAATATGTCTTTTATTTTTTTGAGTCAGTGTCCCACTCTGTCACCCAGGCTGGAGAGCAGTGGCATAATCTTGACTCACTGCAGTCTCAACCTCCTAGGCTCAGATGATCCTCTTGCCTCAGCCTCCTGAGTAGCTGGGCCTACTGGCATGCTCATCATCATGCCCAGCTAATTTAAAAAAAATTTTCCCTAGAGACAAGGTCTTCCCATGCTGCCCAGGCTGGTCTTGAACTCCTAGGCTCAGGTGATCCTCCTGCTTCAGCCTCCCAAAGTGCTGGGATTACAGGCATCAGTCATGGTGTCCGGCTTATTTTATTTTTACTTTTTGTATAGATGAGATCTCTTTATGTTGTCCAGGCTGGCCCTGAACTCCTGGCCTCAAGTGATCCTCCTGCCTTGGCCTCCCAAAGTGCTGGATGACAGGCACAAGCCACAACAATATGTTGCTATTGTATTACATATACTTAGCTTCGCAAAGTTAAAAATAAAGCATCAACAATTTTAGCTACTCAATGGAGCCATCTAAAATGAAAGAACGGTGACAGAAGTATAACAATAACATTTGTTGGTGTGAGGATTTCCTTTCAGAAGTCCTTGGCACACACACAAACTTGTGCTCTTGTACATACCTGGATGGGAGAAAAGCAAAGCAAGGAGTGAGAAGTAGGTAACAGACATATTTGGAATAGTTTTCTGGCTTACTTAGGAGGAAGAAAAATCAGTTCAAATTCCAGATGAAAAATGTGCCTTCCCTGAAGGTGTAAATTTACTGTCCTGCAGGTTTCAAGGCAAACTGCGGCCATGGTATTCACACCAGTGTTGCTGCTTGGACTTCAGTCTGGGCCTCCCCTGTTGCAGCTCTTAGTAAATGGGCAAAGCAATGGCAAGGTGGGTTTGGCCCATGTAAGAAATCATGAAACAATGCCTTTGTCACAGAGTTTGCACAAAAGTCTGGGAAGGTGAGTCAGGAAGAGAATTTAATATGCACCAGGGAATATTTAATATGCATCAGGCTTTTCCTGAAACCTAAACACACAAGAGTGATACATTTTAACTCATTTTCAGTGACTTTGTCATTTCACTTTAACCTCAAACACCTTCAAAAAATCCATTGCAAACGGCAAGCATCTCTGCTCATAACAAACTAGCTAGGCTCTTTCCTTCCTTTAGGATGGTCTTGGGGATTCCCCTCCTGCTGGGCTGGACATCCTGGTTTCCTATAAGGTTCTAGAAACTGAGTGTTGTGAAAAGCTATAGATATTTCATTCTACCTCAAGGGCTTGATTGACTTAGAGATGGAAGTATGTAGAGTTGTTGATTTGGGGGCAAAAAAGAACTGGGTTAAAGTCCTTCACAGCTCTGCAACCCTGGGCAAGTTATTTAATAATAATATAGTATCTTTGCTGGCCATGGTGGCTCATGCCTGTAATCCCAGCACTTTGGGAGGTGGAGGCAGGAAAGAGGATTGCCTGAACCCAGGGGTTCAAGACCAGCTTGGGCCACTTGGTGAGAAGGCATCTCTACACTAAATTAAAAAATTAGTCGGGCATGGTGGCTAGAGCCTTTAGTTCCAGCTACTTGGAAGACTGAGGTGGAAGGATCACCTGAGCCCAGCAAGTTCGAGGCTGGGGTGGCCCTGAGTGTGCCTGGGTGGCAGAGTGAGACCCTCACTCAAAAAACAAATGAACAAACAAAATAGTATCCCTGTTATGCATTGTTGGAGGATTACATGAGATAAGACACATACAACTGTTAGATAGTACACACTCAAGAAATGGTAGCCAGGCTGGGTACAGTGGCTCACGCCACTAATTCTAGCACTTTGGGAGGTCAAAGTGGGAGGATCACTTGAGGCCAGGAATTCAAGAACAGCCTAAGTAATAGCAAAAACCCGCCTCTACCAAGAATTTTAAAATTTGCCAGGTGTGCATCTGTAGTCCTAGCTACTCAGGAGGCTGAGGCAAGAGGATCACTTGGGCCTAGGAGGTTGAGGCTGCCATGAACTGTGACCATGCCACTGTACTCCAGCCTGGGTGACAGTTAGACCCTGTCTAAAACAAATAAACATACAAAAAAAAGAAAGTAAAGAAAGGAAATGTTAACTAAAAATGCACAGCCCCCAGCTCTTTAAAATACCTGTCCATGAGGTGTGCCCACCAACCCCGGCAGATTCCCACCACTGCCAGTCCCACACGTCTCATCAACAAGGGTACCTGCATAATGAACATTTGTATACCTAACCCTGAATTGTACCCTACATCTTTAAAATAAAAAAAAAAACCACACAAAAAAGAGATAAAAATAATAAAACACCTGTCCAAGGAAATTCATTTACGTGGTAACTAGCATGTGACAGGGACAGTGGCAAATGCCAGGGGTTAGGACTAAAGTTATGAGTCAACTTTGGTCTCTGCCTACAATGACTTTATGGCCTAATTGGAAAATCCGTCATGTCTATAGGCTTCACAAGTCAGTATAGGTGCCAGTGTAGGAATGCAGCTGCTTGTGATGAGAATACAACCAGAGAGGTCACTTCTACTGAGTAGGGCGGCCAGGATGGGTTTTGGAGGAAAGGAATTCTTGAGATGAGTTTTGAAAGATGGGTGGGTGCCTGGGTGCACAAGGGGTGATGAGTATCTGAGGCAGAGGATGGTGAAGCAAAGACCTGGAGGCTTGTCATAGCATTCTGGGAAGGTCCCTAGCTCAGCAGGGCAGCAGTGAAGGTTATGAGGGAAAGAGGAAAGAGCTGGGGGAGGGCAGGTGCCCAGGCTGGATTCTGGTGGCTCTGGTGTTTGTGCCACAGAGGTTGGACTTCATCCTGGTGGGCACCAGAGTCAGGGAAGCGTTTCAAGGTGGGGAGACACCATCCATTTTGCATTTCAGAAAGTGCCTGGGGTAGCCTCAAGGAGAAAGGACTAGGGCCAGAATGAGATTGGTATCTACAACTGGTCAAGAGATCACAAGGACCTGAGCTGAGGCAGCGTCAGTGGGAGTGGGAGGAAGGGACAGACCGATGTCATTTTAAGGAGTATAAAGGAAAAGTCTGGGCCTGTAGCTGTACATGTAGGGGAGGAGGGAAAAGGGAGTATGGACTGACTCTCCTGAGTTTCTGGTTCACTGCCTGGCTGGTGATGGTGCCATTCACGAAAGTCGGAAACACTGTACAGAGAACAGGTTTGGGAACAAAAATTAGTAGTTCTGCTATGAATGTGCTGAGTTTCAAGAGCCTTTGAGACATCTAGGTGGACATGTCTAGCACAGAAATGGGTACGTTCTCCTATCACACCATGGCTGGCACATTTATCAGAAGTCAGGAATCTTTTTAAAATAATTTACTTTTATGACTTTTATTTATTTATTTTTTAAAGTGAATAAGCAGGATTTATTGAGAGGACAGAAAAGCTCCTGTGGTGGGAGGGGACCTGGAGGGGACCCGAAGGGGTTGCCCCTACTTTTATTTTTGAATAGAGATAGGGTCTTGCTATGTTTCCCAGGTAGATAGGGTCTTGCTATGTTGCCCAGGCTGGTCTCAAACTCCTGGCCTCGAGCAATCCTCTCACCTCTGCCTCCCACAGTGTTAGGAGTACAGGCATAGAGTCACCACGCCCAGTCGGAAGTCAGGAATCTTGAGCTAGCGCTTATTAAGCACCACATGGTATATATAGCCTCTGCATATACTAACTCATGGTACCACATGGTATATATAGCCTCTGCATATACTAACTCATTTAATTCTCATCCTAGCCCAGTGAAATGGGTACTATGATTATCACATTTTACAGATGGGGTAAATGAGAAACAGCACAACAGGCTTCAGCGCCAGGCAGTCTGAGGCTTCAGGTTACCCTTTCAACTACCCATCACACTGCTCTGCCTCTCACAGAATTTTTCTCCTGTAGATTGATGGCAAGGACTAAGCAGCGATGACCCCCACCGATTTCCTTCCTATCCTGCAGTCTTCTCTCTGGCCAAGATGGAAAGTCCCCAGGCCTTCCTTCTGTCTGGGATCTGTACATATCACATTCCCTGGATAGCTTCCAAACCTCCCCAGGGTACAATACGCTCATAATCATAATTGGTGTGGAGTGAGGCGGGGCAAGTCCTTCAGCCTTTAAAGGAGATAATGCAGCTGGGCTTGGTGGCTCAGCCTGTAATCCCGCGCCTTTGGGAGGCTGAGGTGAGTGGATTGCCTGAGCCCGCGGGTTCGAGATCCGCCTGGGCAGCGAGACCTCATCTCTACAATAAATCAAAAAATCAGCCAGGTGTGGTAGCGCATGCCTGTAATTCCGGCTACTTGGAAGGCTGAGGCGGAAGGATCGCCAGAGCCCAGCAGGTTGAGGCTGCGGTGGCCGGGAGCGGCCACTGCACTCCAGTCTGGGCGACAGAGTGAGACTCCAACTCAAAAAAAAAACCAAAACAAAACAAAAAAAAAGGAGATGATGCATATGAAAATGCCTCCTACACGCTGTAAAGCGCTTCATTAAGCACATTGCTACTATTTAGCCTCTTTCTCAATTTTCTGATTGCTACAATAGGGCCAGTGAACCTTTCTCTCAGGCTTGGCTGGTTGTGATTTTACGAGTAGTAGCAATAGCTAAGGTTGCGCCCATTCAATGCTGGTGACATTTCCAAACCCAGAACTCAAGATCATGTTTAAAGTCTGTTTAAAACATATACATCCGGCCGGACATGGTGGCTCACACCTGTAATCCCAGTACTTTGAGAGGCCAGGCAGGGCACTGACCTTCTTAACACTTACACTCATTCGATTGCCAAGAGCACCCCATGAAGTTGGCCCAATCATGCACCACATAATGACATTTAGGTCAACAACGGACCATGTATACAATAGTGGTCCCATAAGATTATAATACCATATTTTTACTGTACCTTTTCTAAGTTTAGATATATTTAGAAATGCAAATGCTTACCACTTATAGGTCTTCCAGTTACCTACAGTATTCAGGACGGTAAGGTGGTGAACAGGTTTGTAGCCTGGGAGTCACAGGCTATACCATGCAGCCTAGGTGTGTAGATGGCTACCCCATCTAGGTTTGTGTAGGTACACTCTATGATGCTCACATGAAGACATTGTCTAATGACATATTTCTTAGAACATATCCTGCCGTTAGGCAATGTGTAACTGTTTTATAACTATTCCCTTTTTTTGATGAGGAATCTGAGGCACAGGAGTGAATTACTCATGGTCATGTAGTTAGAATCTTGGCTCACTGGAGTTCAAGCCCAAGTCTAGTTGGGTCCAGAGTCAGATCTTACGTCTCATACCTTGTGAGAAAAAGTGAGTGTCAGCTTCCACATTTGTTACATTTTCTTTTTTTTTTGAGTTGGAGTCTCACTCTGTCACCCAGACTGGAGTGCAGTGGCCGCTTCCGGCCACTGCAGCCTCGACATGCTGGGCTCCGGTGATCCTTCCGGCTCAGCCTTCCGAGTAGCCGGAATTACAGGCATGCGCTACCACGCCTGGCTGATTTTTTGATTTATTGTAGAGACGAGGTCTCACTGCCCAGGCGGGTCTCGAACCCGTGGGCTCAGGCAATCCACTCACCTCAGCCTCCCAAAGGCGCGGGATTACAAGCTGAGCCACCGAGACCGGCTTTGTTACATTTTCTACTTTCCCAACCCCCGACCCCAATTTATTGCCAGAATTTTTGTGAATGCACTGCTCATCAGCACACTAGCAGAAACTGAGTACAGAAGGAGGGGGAGAGGAAACAGGGGAAAGGGATATTGTTTGTGCAGAGCTGGGATTCTGATGAAGAGCTAAGAGGGGGCAGAGATTTAAATTATTAGTTTAAAAAAGGGTTTAGAGTAGTGCGGATTTCAATTGTGTGCTTTATGAATTCAATCAAGAGACTATTCGTTTTATCCAGTAATGCATTCCTGTGATAACAGAGGCTACATAAAATAAAGCTGTAATGATGGACTGAGAAGTCATATACAGGTGTTTCTGAAACATCACTGGCTATTCTAATCCACTG
This sequence comes from Cephalopachus bancanus, assembly GCA_027257055.1. Classification (NCBI taxonomy): domain Eukaryota; kingdom Metazoa; phylum Chordata; class Mammalia; order Primates; family Tarsiidae; genus Cephalopachus; species Cephalopachus bancanus. The sequence goes on along the minus strand of JAPVLO010000097.1, from coordinate 9,543,182 downwards.
TTCCACTTTGTGCTACGTATTTACAATTTTCAGAATGCTTAATAAATATTGTCTAAACTCTGTGTTCTCCGTATTAGTACACTAGGGATAGGAAATTGAAGAGAGAAAGTGATTTGCCCTGGGCATTCTCCCTTAGAGGTAGGCCCATACAACATTGGCATTTCCAAACCCAGAACTCAAGATCATGTTGAAATTCTGTTTAAAACATACATGTTTGGCTGGGTGTGGTGGTTCATGCCTGTAATTCCAGCACTTTGAGAGACTGAGGCAGGAGGATTGCTTGAGTCCAGAAGTTCGAGACCATCCTGGGCAATGAAGTGAGACACTGTCTCTACCAAAAATAGAAAAATTAGTCAGGTATGGTGGTGTGCACCTGTAATTCCAGCTACTCAGGAGTCTGAGGTAGGAGGATCATTTGAATTTAGGAAGTCAAGGCTGCAGTAAGTCATAATTGTGCCACTGCATTCCTGCCTGGGTGACAGAGTAAAACCCTTCTTCTCTCTCTCTCTCTCTCTCTATCTTTCTCTCTCTCTCTCTCTCTTTCTCTCTGTCTCTCTCTAGGTTGGACACAGTGGTTCACACCTGTATTCCCAGTACTTTGGGAAGCTGAAGTAGGAGGATTGCTTGGATCAGGAAAATGAGATCAGCCTGGGCAACATAATGAAACCCTGTCTTTACAAAAAAAAAAACCAAAAAACAAAAAACACCCAGCATGGTGGTACACACCAGTAGTTTCAGCAACTACTCAGGAAGCTGAGGTGGGATGATTGCTTGAGGACAGGAGGTTGAAGCTGCAGTGAGCTGTGATTGGGCCACTGTACTACAGCCTGGGCAGCAGAGAGACACCTGTCTCAAAATAAACAAACAAAAACATACACATCCTATAGGCAAATCTATAGAGACAGAAAGTAGATGAGCAGTTGTTTAAAGCTGGGAGATTTGGAGTAATAGTGATTGCTAATGGGTATGAAGTTTGTTTTGGGGGGTGATTAAAATGCCCTAAAACTGATTGTGCTGATGATTGAACAATTCTGTGAATTTACTACAAACAACTAAAATGAATACTTTAAGTGGGTGAATTTTTTTGACAATTTATAAGCTTTTAATATTTAATCATTTGTGTACTAATTAAAATCTTTGGAAAACTCATAGATGTGCTTTTCAATATTTTGGGTGAATTATATGTCATATAATTTGTATCTCAAAACTGCTGAAAATTTACACAGTTTTGCTCACTTATCTTCCTGTGGCTCATCTGAATAATTTAAACTGAGAGCTAGAGTTGATTATGAGATAACTTACATACTTTCAGAATAAGGATGAAGCATACAATTTCCCATAAAAACCAGGTCTGACCAACTTCTTTTCTTTTTTTCTTTTTTGAGTCAGGGTCTTACTCTGTCACTCAGGCTGATGTGTAGTGGCTTGATCACGGCTCACCACAGCCTCAACCTCCTGGGCTCAGGTGATTCTCTTGCTTCAGTCTTCCTAGTACCTGGGACTACAGGTGCTTCCCACCACACTTGGTTAATTAATTAATTTTTTTTTTTTTTTTGGTAGAGACAGTCTTGCAATGTTGCCCAGGCTGGTCTCGAACTCCTGGCATCAAGCGATTCTCCCACCTTGAGCTCCCAAAGCACTGGTAGACAGTGTGTTAGCCACCACAGCCGATCCCAGTTTCTACTAGTAAGATAAAACATGGTATTAAGATGCCTTACCTTTTTGGGTAAGACATGCTTCAAAAAGACCAAGATATTTTGGTTTATCTAGCTGTAGATGTTTCATCTAATATGGTAGCTCCCTCACACCCCCAATTCCTAACTGTGTTGGGTTTTTGGCAACTTCAACCTTGAAAAACAAGCCCTGAGGTGTTGAAATAACTGTTACAGAGTCAAAAATCAATGTACTAAAATTAATGAGCTTTGCATAAAAAAAGGCTTAGACCTGCATCCTGAGTTTCCTATTGCTTTAAAAAGTAATTCTCAGCTGGTCATGGTGGCTCACGGCTGTAAGCCCAGCACTTTGGGGGTGGAGGCGAGAGAACTGCCTAGAGCCCAGGATTGCTGGGCTCAGGCAATCCTTCCAAGTAGCTGGAACTACAGGCACGCGCCACCACGCCCAACTAATTTTTTTTATTTATTGTAGAGATGAGGTCTCACCAAGTTGCCAGGGCTGGCCTTGGGCCCATAGGCTCAGGCAATCCTATACCTCAGCCTCCCAAAGTGCTGGGATTATAGGCGTGAGCCACCGTGCCCAGCTGGTAAATCGTTTTAAAAGCACTATTATACTTTCAAAAATATGCTTTGAAAGGATGAATTTTATGTATGTAGATTATATTTTAATTTAAAAGTATTTCAAAAGGATGGTGGGGGTGTTGAGCAGTCTCTCGTTATTGAGGGCTGGGGATGCTTTTCATATGTTTGCTATGCTGTGAGGTGAGTGAAAATGCTGCTAAGAAAAGTCTTAGACTGGTTGGGGCTCTGTTCCCTCCCCCCAAATCTTCCTTCTGTGCCACATGGAACTCCACTTCATGGCAAATCAACTCCTATTCATCCTTAACCTAGCTCAGAGTACTCCCTGTCTCCCCTGCCTCAATTTCCCCAGGGTCTCTTCTGGGTGGAGGCAGGCTCTTCTCCCACACCAGCACTGTGGCAGGAATGAGCCTACCTGGCTTCCAGGCCACTGCCCCTCCATTCAGGTAGACAAATCTCTGCTCCTTCAAGACTCAGTCCATCCTCCATCTCGCCTCAGTGGCAGCTGTCACTCCCTGATCATTCTTCCTTATTCGCTGAAGATTTTGGCAGCAGACTTGGCAGCTTCCTTTCTGCCCATCCCCACCCTGACCTCATCCAGGCCTTCACTTTACAAAACCTCAACGCTCAACCTCACCTCCTTTCCTTTCACTCCAATGGGAGAGGCTCCCCCCAGCGGTTCTAGCTAATTCCCACAGCTGATGGAGCCCAGCTCAGGCTTGCTGCCTGTCCCACTCCCTAAGAAATTCGGTCACTCACTCAGCTAAATCATCACCTCTACTCTCAAGCCTTCTTAATACCCCATAATCATCTGAAAATACTTTTAAGCTGAGATATAATCTACACACATAAAATCCATCCTTTCAAAGCATATAACTCAGTGGATTTTAGTATATTCATATGGTGGTGCAACCAACACCACTATCTATTCCAGAACGTTTTTATCACCTCAAAAAGAAACCTGTGGGCCGGGTTCGGTGGCTCAGTAATCCCAGCACTTTGGGAGGCCGAGGTGAGTGGATTGCCTGAGCCCACGGGTTTGAGACCTACCCGGGCAACTTGGTGAGACCTCGTCTCTACAATAAATAAAAAAACTAGCCAGGCGTGGTAGCATGCACCTGTAGCTCCAGCTACTTGGAAGGCTGAGGCGGAAGGATCACTGAGCCCAGTAGGTCGAGGCTGTGGTGGCCGGGAGCGGCCACTGCACTCCAGTCTGGGTGACGGAGTGAGATTCCAGCTCAAAAAAAAAAAAAAAAAAGAAACCTGTGGCTAGGTGCAGTGGCTCATGCCTGAAATCCCAGCACTTTGGGAGGTTAAGGTGGGAGGATGCTTGAACCCAGGAGTTCAAGAACAGCCTGCGCAACATAGTGAGACTCTGTCTCTATTAAAAAATTAGGTGGGTGTGGTGGTACACACCTGTAATCCTAGCTATTTGGGAGGTGGAGGCAAGAGGATTGCTTACATCCAGGAGTTTGAGACCAGTCTGGGTCACAGAGCAAGAACTCATCTCTACAAAAAAATTAAAAAATAAATAGAAAAAGAAACCTGTTTCCATTAACAATCACTCCCTATCCCTTCCTCTTCCTCAGCCCTTGGCAACCACTAATCTACTTTCTGTCTCTATGGATGTGCCTTTTTTGGGCATTTCATATAAACGGGATCATAAATGACCTTTGCGTCTGGTTTCCTTCCCTTAACATAATGTTTTTAAGCTTCATCTATGTTGTGGAATGTATTAGTGCTTTCACGGCTGTATGATATTCCAATTCATGGGTATACCACGTTATGGACCGAATGTGCGCTCCTCAAAATTCCTGTGTTGAAGCTTTAACCGCCAGTGTCTTGAGGCACTATCCCTGCCCCAGCTGGTCCAGAAAGCAGGACGACGACCCACTGAGTTCAGAAGACAGAGCACTGAACCAAGAGGGTTATTTTCAAGCTTTAAGTTCTAATGGCATTGCCTTGCTAGCTGTTGGGCTGACTTGGGACCCATCATCCTTTTTTTCCCCTTCCAGTTTCTCCCTTTTGGAATGGAAATGTCTAGTTTCTGCCTGTCCCACCACTGTATTTGGATACACACAATTTGTGTGAATTCACAGGTTCATGGCTAAAAAGCAATTTGTGTTAGGATGAATTGTACCATAAGTCTCACCATATCTTATGTAGATGATATTTAGATGAGACTTTGGACTTCAGGCTTTAGAGCTGATGCCAGAATAAGTAAAGACTTTTGGGGGCTGTTGGGAGAGTAAAAAGGACATGCAAGGAGGCCAAGGGTAGAAAGATACGTATTGAATGTTTGTGTCCCCACCAAATTCAGATTTTAAGTCTAACTTCCAGTGTGATGGCATTAGGAGGTGGGGTCTCTGGGAGTTAATTTGGTTTAGATGAGGTTGTAAGGGTATAGTCCCCATGGTAGATGAGTGCCCTTATAAAAAGGGGAAGAGACCCCAGGGCTTTGTCTCTCCATCAGGTGAAGAAACACGGAGTAAACGGGTGAATTTGATAGCACCTTGATCTTAGACTGAATCTGATGGCACCTTCATCTTACACTTCTTCTAAAACTGCAAGAAATAAATGTCTGTTGCTTAAGGCTCCCAATCTGTGATATTTATAATACATAACACATTTTTAAAAATCAATAGTTGATGGACTTTTGGATTGTTTCCACTTTCTGGCTATTTACCATGTACAAGCTTTTGTGTTAGCATATGTTTTCATTTTCCTTGAGTATATCCCTAGGAGTATAATTGCTGGGTCATGTGGCAACTCTACATTTAACTTTTTGAAGAAAGACCAGACTGTTTTTAAAAATGACTGCATCATTTTAATCCTACCAACAACGTATGAAGGTTCCAATTATTCCACGTTCTTTCCAACACTTGTCATTGTCTGTCTTGTTGATTAAAATCATCCTAGTGGGTGTGAAATGGTATCTCATAATTTTGACTTGCATTTCCCTGATGGCTAATGATGTGAAGCATTTTTTCAGGTGCTTACTGGCCATTTGTACATCTTTTTGGGAGAAATGTCTATTCAGATCCTTTGCCCACTTCAGAATTAGATTATTTGGTTTTTTTTATTGTTTAAGTGTCTATCATCACTTCAAGATGCTCAAGTTGCTACCATTTTAAAGCAAACAAACCCTTGATCAATCCCAGATCCCTGCTGCAGCCGCTGTCTCAAAAAAAAAAAAAAAAAAATCCCTGTTTTTTTGCAGAATTTCTTGAAAGAGCTCTCTACATTTGTGGATTCTACCTACCCTCTTTTCACGCTATTGCAGTCTGGCTTCTGAACCTCACACTTCACTGAAATTGTTTTTGGAAAGGTTGTTTTGTCACTAAATCCAAGGTACTTCAGTTGTTAGCTTGTCTGATTTCCCAGTGGTATTTAATGCCAAGGCCCTCTTCATCTTTATGGAAGGGCTAGAGGTCCTTGGCGTTAGGGACGGCACAGGCTGCTGATTTCTCTGGCTGCTCCTTCAGTTTTTCTGGTGAGCTTCTCTTCTTCTGCTCCTTTTTACATCTTAATCTTCTTCAAGATTTTGTCTTCTTACTTTCCACCTTTATGTGTTCCCACCAGGCATTCACATTCATTCCCATGGGTTCCCAGGGACCACTTAATGCTGTTGGCTCTCCTCCCTATCTGCTGCCTGGACTTCCCGCCTGACATCTGTTTGTATACCTGCCTCATCAATATCTCTGCTTAGATTCTCATCTGTCCTCAAACTTTATCCCAAATCAAACATTTGACCTTTACTCTCTTGCCTGCCCTACTCAGTGAATAATGTCAATGACCAAATTCTGTCAATTTAAAACTTTTTAAATCATTCACATTTGTCTGCTTTCTTCTGTTTTCATCACCTATGCCCTAGTCCAGTACCATTTCTTCTTCCTTCTCCTCTTCCTCCCTCATTTCTCTCTCTCTCTCTGTCCAGGGTCTCACTCTGTCACCCAGGCTGGAGGGTAGTGACATGATCTCGCCTCACTGCAGGCTTGACTTTCTGGGCTCAGGTGATCCTTCTGTCTCCCAAGTAGCTGTGACCACAGGGTTGTGCCATCATGCTTGGCTAACTTTTTGATATGTGTAAAGCGAAGTCTCACTATGTTGCCTAGGCTAGTCTCAAATTCCTAGGCTCAAATAATCCTCCCACCTCGGCATCCCAAAGTGCTGGGATTATAGGCGTAAGCCACCATGTCCGGCCATTTTTACCATTTCTTTTCTTTTTTTTTGAGTTGGAGTCTCACTCTGTCACCCAGACTGGAGTGCAGTGGCTGCTCCCGGCCACCGCAGCCTCAATCTGCTGGACTCCGACGATCCTTCCGTCTCAGCCTTCCAAGTAGCCGGAACTATAGGCGCACACTACCACACCCGGCTAATTTTTTGATTTATTGTAGAGATGAGGTCTTGTCAAGTTGCCCAGGCGGGTCTCGAGCCCGTGGACCCAGGCAATCCACTCTCCTCAGCCTCCCAAAGCGCGAGATTACAGGCTGAGCCACCGAGCCCGGCCATTTTTACCATTTCTTAATGGAAGATGAAGATGACCACGACATCCTCCTGATTGATCTCCCAGCTCTCCCCTCTTCTCCAAATCACAGCCAGACATCTGTTTAACATGCACATCCTGCCACGTCATTCCTCTGCATACCTGAGCTGTTGTAAGCGATGGGATTTACAGTGGCTTCAGAGTTAGGCATGCGGGTTTGTCTTAACATCATTAACTCGCGGGAGTTAACCTCTCTAAACCTTAGTTTTTTTTCATCAAAAAAAAAAAAACACAGGCCACGAAGAGCACCTCTCCTAGGCCTTCATGAGGGTTGAGACCATGCACATCATGCCCTTGGCTAGGAGTTGGTCACATTTAACTGCTCAATACATTTTTACTATTATTTTTATTAAAGCCTTCCAATAGAGGCAAATCAATTAGCCTCACTTTCAACCTAAAATGCGGGGATTAAAGGGCATGGCTTTAATAAACTCTTTTAAGACACTACTCCTTTGGACACTGAAGCCTGGTAATCAGTTGCAGCTCCATTCAGCGCTAGCCACTCAGCCCAGCGTCCAGAAGTCCTCTGGAGAGGAGGGGGCAGCGGCTGCAGCTGGCACTCCGGGAAAAGGACGCAGAGGGACAGGACAGGTTCAGGGAATCCTGCGGTTGTTGGAAAGAGCTGATCCTTGACCTGTTACCCAGGCGACAGCCCCACCGCCACGTCTCCTGGCACAGGCTGGCCTGACCCGCAGCCATGAGTGCCGAAAGCCTAGCCAGCAAAGCAGACACAAGCAAACCGCAAGCCGCAGGACGCATCTCCGCCCGGCCGCTTCCTCCTTTGCCTGGCTCCTGACGGGAATGGGGGAGAGAAGGGGAGGGACGGCGATGGGGGAGAAGAAGGACGGAGGGCAGAGCCCCACCCCATCCTGCGGGCCCCGGGACGCTGGATGCGGGCTCCGCCGCCAGAGCCTGGGCCCCGGTCCCGGAGCCCGCGGCGCTCACCTTGAAGGACATCCTGCACATGTCCGCGGCGCGCTGCGGGCCGGGGTGCCTGGACCTCCCCGGCCCTCCCCGCTCCCTCTGCGGCGCCGCGCGCTCCCGCCGCCCGGCCGGGCACCCGCCGCCACCGCAGACGGGGCCGGGCCACAGGGAAGGGCGGGGCGGGGAGCGGGCGCGCCCGGCCGGCTGGGCCGGCCGCTGGGGTGCGCTCCGCTCGTGCGCGCTCACTGCGCTCGGGACGCCGCATGGACACACGTTACCCTGCGCGCGCACGCCCGCGCTCCCGCACCTGCCGCATACGCGCGCACACGCGCACTCCGCAAACTTCACACACTGTGCACACCCTCCGTACTCAGTCCACAGGCCCACACTCACACATCCACACGCACACTGCAAACTCCACACACTGTGCACACCCTCACACTCAGTCCACACACCCACACTCACGCATCCACACGCATTCTCTCCAAACTCCCTACGTTGTGCACACTCGCTACACTCATGTCCACATGCCCACACCCACACTCTCCAAACTCCACACACCGTGGACACTCGCACACTCACGGGCACATATCCACAGTTACGCATCCCCACACACACTCTCCAAACTCCACACACGGTGCACACCCTCCACACTCATATCCACACACCCACACTCACAATCCACATGCACACTATCCAAACTCCATACACTGCACCCTCGCCACACTCACGAACACACACCCACACACGCATCCATACGCACATTCTGCAAACTCCACACAATGTGCACACCCTCCACACTCGGAGTCCACACACCCACACTCACACATCCACACAGCACACTACAAACTCCACACACTGTGCACACCTTCCACACTCAGTCCACACACCCACACTCACGCATCCCCACGCACACTCTCCAAACTCCACACACTGTGCACACCCTCTACACTCACATCCACACACCCACACACACATCCACATGCACAATATCCAAACCACACGCTGTGCGCACCCTCCGCACTCAGTCCACACATTCACACTAACACATCCACACGCACACTGTCCAAACTGCACACACTGTGCACACTTGCCACACTCACGCCCACACACTCATGCAACCACACACACACACTCTGCAAACTTGCCACACTCACGGGCACACACCCACACTCACATCCCCACGCACACTCTCCAAATGCCACCATGCACACTTGCCACACTCATGTCCACACACCCACACTCACACACACACTCACACACACATGCACACTCACCAAACTCTACACACTGTCCACACTCACGTCCACACATCCACACTCACACATCCACACTCACACACTAAACTCTTCACACCCTGTGCTCACTGTTCACCCTCATGTCCACTTACCCAGTCACGCATACACACACACACACACACACACACACACACACACACACACTCTCCAAACTCCACACACGCTGTGCATATGCTCCACACTCATGTCCACAACCCACACTCACACATCCACACACACTCTACAAATCCCATACGGAATGTGTGCACACTCTCCACATCCCACACAGATGGGTTCACACAACACAGCACTCTCCACATTCTCATCCACACTCTCACAGTCACACACCGGGACTCCACACACATCCTCCCTAATAGCCTGATCTGTCCCAGAGGACTCTCGACCTCCATTACAGCACAAATATTTAATAATGTAGATGAAGCTTGAGGAAAAAGCTCACCCATCTTCCCGCCACTGTTTCTAATAGTAATTTTCATTCTTTTCTTTCTCTTCTTTTTCTAAGAATCTGGGTTTTTTTCCTCCTGAGGAAAAGATCTAGGAAACAAACCTTTTGGCTGCACGAGTTATAAGTGACATTTTTCTTTTTGAAGGAGAAAGACACATCGTGAAATAGACTCACGTCGCTCCTCTTCATTGTGAATTACCAGGCGCCCCCTCCACCATGTCTGATGCTGCACACCTAGGTACCTGGGTACTCCCTCCCACAGTCACACACACGGCTGGTCCAGGGTGGGGGAAGGAAAGTTGAGAGTTTTAAGTATAAAGGACAATAATATCCTTTTTGGAAAATTGAGAAAATCCAAATGCTAAAGGAAAAAGTGGATGCCTCCCCTGCCTACACACTAGAGGAATTCATGCGCTCATTCTTCCACTCACCTGTGCGTCTCCTTCCCTCTTCTCAATTGAACTTGTAATGGATATTTAGTTTAAATTGGCGAGACCTCATCTCTACAATGAATCAAAAATTAGCCGGGCTTGGTAGCGCACGCCTGTAGTTCCAGCTACTTGGAAGGCTGAGGCGGAAGGATCGCCGGAGCCCAGCAGGTCGAGGCTGCGGTGGCTGGGAGCGGCCACTGCACTCCAGTCTGGGCGACAGAGTGAGACTCCGACTCAAAAAAAGAAAAAAATAAAGTTAAAAAATACAACTATTCATAGTGAGAAGAAAAATGTTTATCCTTTATGGAAACATTGTGTTACTTTGTGAACTTTTATACAATTTATTTATTTATTTATTTGAGACAGGATCTCACTCTGTTGCCTAGGCTGGAGTGCAGTGGTGTAATCCCAGCTCATTGCAACCTCTGTCTCTACCTCCTGGGTTCAGGCAATCCTCCCACCTCACTCTTCTGAGTAACTGGGACTACAGGTGCATGCCACCATACCTGGCAATTTTTAAAATTTTTTGTAGAGACAAGGTCTCACTAGGTTTCCTGGGCCTGTCAGAAAATTCAATTTTTTTTTAAATTAAGAAAGACTCAAAACATTTTCCTTGCTGTGGGTGTCTATAGTTGAGACAGTTTTTAAGTTGCCACAAAACATTATCATGTAAGATCAATCAATCGTTTTGATAAACAAAAGGGGAAAGGGAAACAACTAGTATTTTGAGTGCTTTTTGGGTATCAGGTGCTTTCCATATACAAATCCTAGGAGGTTGGAATTATATCCATTCCACAGATGAAAAAACTAAGGCTTCAAGAGATTAGAACAATTTGCTAATGAGTGATAGGGTTAGACTTTTAATTACGTCTATCTGGTTCCAAAGTCGTTTCCTTTCCTCTACCATACTTGTGCTCAAAGTTGCTGTTGGCAGAGTCTCTGGCCAGGGTGCTGATGGGATTCTCATCAGAGTCTGGAAAGAATGTGCCTAATACAACAATCCACACACCTGGCTAACCTCATCTTCATTAAAAATGCTCCCAAGTAGAACAAAGCCCTCACAGTCACAGCTGGACAACTTTTTTTTTTTTTTTTTTTTTTTTTTTTTTGTGAGTCAGGGTCTTACTCTGTCATCCAGGCTGGAGTGCAGTGGCATGATCATGGCTCACCACAGCTTCGACCTCCTTGCTCAAGCAATCCTTCTGCTTCAGCCTTCCAAGTATGCACCATCAAGCCTGATGTGCTTTTTGATTTCTTGTAGAGACAAGGTCTCACTAGATTGCCAAGCCTAGTCTCAAAACTCCTGATCTCAAGCGATCCTCCCCCCTTAGCCTCCCAAATTGCTGGGATTACAGGCATGAGCCCCTGAACCTGGACAAGCAGGCAACTCTTTTTAGAATGGCCCTCTCCAAACTTTAATAATGACCCACTGGACCTAACATGAAATTAAACCTTCATTGCCCACCTTTTTATCCAAATAATTTCTCTCTACCCCAACAGAGCCTCTCTACCCATGTCATCCTTCCCTTATCTCATCACTGTACTCCTAGCCTCACAGCTCACTTCCCTCTCCTTTCTTCTGTCTGCTCTAAGCCCAGTACTGACCCACACAGGGCATTACCCCCAGCTCAAATTCTCCTCCCTCCCCCTGGCCCTCAGTCCTCTGCCTCCCAACCTTACTGAGTTCTGACCATAGCCCCATTTGGCACCACGTCTCTTAGCTCTTGATTCCCCAGGGTCTGGTATTGCTCTCAACTTCTGTTATTTTGCTATTATTACTATTATTGTTTTATTTTTTTGAGTTAGAGTCTTACTTTGTCACCCAGGTTGGAGCGCAGTGGCACAATCAGAGCACACTGTGGCCTCAGCCTCCTGGCCTCAGGCAATCTTTCTGTCTCAGCCTCCTGAGTCACCAGGACTACAGGTGCATGCCACTGTGCTCAGCTAATTGTTGGAAATTTTTTTTTTAACAAATGAGTTCTCATCATCTTGCCTAGGCTGGTCTCGAACTCCTGGGCTCAAGTGATGCTCTTGCCTGGCATTTCAAAGTGCTAGGATTATAGGCGTGAGCTACCACACCCAGCCAACTTCTGTTATTTTTGACTCCTTCAACACAGTTGAAATTTTTTAAGACCAAGTCTTAAATGTCTTATTTTCTCTAGGGTCTAGCTTACAGCAGGAGATACAGTAGATGGGCAACACTTATTACTGAGTTAGTAAAAGAGTCAAGGAGATTGTGTTCTCCAAATCTGCACAACCAGAAGACCCAACACTCCTGTTCACAGACATGCACTACTCAAATGCATGGACATCTGTGTTGATCTCAAATGAGGCCACAGTCATTATCACCATCTGTTCACACCAGCACAGACCATCATGTGTTTGGTCTTTGTTTTGCTCTGTCCCATTTAATGGTCCAACAAGACTTGCCCTGGGCAGAATTGTGAAGTAGGTCCATCTGGTCTACTGAGCCTTCTAGTTCCTTTTTTGTCATCAGAGTCCTTCACCCCAAATATGAGTCTATCCTGGACATCTTGTCGGTCTTCATTCTCTGTCTGAATTCCTACCCCATGTCTCCCAGCGGGTTAGTGCAATCTTTTCTTGCCTGTTATCATTACCCTAAATGAGGCTTCCTGCAGTAAGATGCCCCAACAACCAATGCCCTCTTCCTTTCTCTACCAGAATGCCAGTTTTGCTCCGGTATCTACTGTACTCTCTTTGGAGATGTGCTTCAGGAGAGCCCAGCTCCTTCTTCTGTCTAATGTCCTCTTGTTTAGGCTGGTGAGAGTGCTGGGATTAGGCATGGACATGTGACAAATTCTAATCTCTGAGCCATGAGAGGAGGTGTGTTGGGGACTTCTGAGAAATGTTTCCTCAATTCTAAGACATACCCAGGAGGAGATGATCCTTTCTTTCTTGGGACACTGTTCTGTATTAATATAAGGCCTGGAATTGCTGCAGCCACCTTGTGACCATGAGGAAAATTATCCCCTGAAGGTGGCAGAGCAGCCAGGTGGTGTCACTAAGACCCTGTGTTGACCCATTGAGGTTGCTCTGTCTGTGGATTTCTTGTTACTTAAGCCATTTTCAATCTGTTTCTAGTTTTCCACGGAAAATATTCTGACACAGGGTGACAATGGAAGAGAGGGGTCGGGAACTTAATCCCAATTGGCTAATGTCCACTATGCGCTGGCATTTTGAATGTGCTATTGAATTTCATTCTCATTCCAACCGTAGGGGAAAGCTATTACTAATGATGAAACTGAAAGCGAGTAAGAATCTTGTTTATGATCAAGGGGAAAAGTAAGAAAAGTGGGACTTGATCCCAGGCTGACCTAAGAGTAAAGCCCTTTTCTCTCCACTGGCTGTCTCACCAGGTTTGTGTGCAAAAGTTTATTGATCAATGTCAGAATGAATATACTTGTTTTGCATTTTACAACCTTAGGATTATAGACAATATCTATTGAGCAAGTGGTATCTGTTGCCATGTATGTATGTATGCATGTATGTATATATGTATGTATGTATGTATTGAGACAGGGTCTCACTATATTGCCCAGGCTGGTCTCAAATTCCTGGGCTCAAGCAGTCCTCCCACCTCGGCCTCCTAAAGTTTGGGATTACAGGTGTGCACTACCATACTCAGCCTCTGTTTCCTCTTATCTGGACTAGAAGAACAAGCATTTCTGCCCACTGTGTCTTGGTATTGGAATCACCAAAGAAATCAATGCCCCGGAGGGAACAAAGCTTTACTCGCACAGAGAAGAGACAGAGTGAGATGAGTTTCGGTCTTGGACATTGGTCCTCCATGATCTACAGGTCCATCCTGGAATCTGACAGAGGATAACAACACATGGTATTTGACTTTCTGTTTCTGAGTTATTTCACTTAAGATAATGGCCTCTGGTAACATCCACATTGCTGCAAAATGCATGATTTGAATTTTTTAAATGGCTGAGTAGTATTCTATAGAATATATATATGCCACATTTTCTTTATCCTGTCATCTGCTGATGAACATTTAGGTTGGTTCCATATCTTTGCTATTGTGAATACAGTGTTGATAAACATATGGGTGCAGGTATCTTTTTGATATAATGATTTCTTTTCCTTTGGATAGACACACAGTAGTGGGATTATTGGATTCAATGGTAGATCTATTTTAAGTCATTTGAAAAGTCTCCATACTTTTTCTATAGAGGATGTCTATTTACATTCCCACCAACAGTGTCTGAGTATTCACTTTTCTCTGCGTTCTTGCTAACATCTGTCTTTTGGCTTTTTAATCAGTCATTCTGCCTAGTGTAAGATGATATCTCATTGTGGTTTTAATTTGCATTTTTCTGATGAGTAGTGATATTGAACATTTTTTCATGTGTTTGTTGGTCATTTATGTCTTCTTTTGAGAAAGGTCTGTTCATGTCCTTTGGCCACTTTTTGATGGGGCCATTTATTTTTTCCTTGTAGAGTTGTTTGAGTTCCTTGTAGATTCTGAAAATTAGTCCTTTGTCAGATGCATGGTTTGCAAACATTTTCTCCCATTTTGTAGGTTGTCTATTTATTCTGTTGAGTAAACAGTGGTAATACAACCCCTTAGTCATGGTGCATTATACTTTTGATATGCTTTTGGATTTGATGCTAGTATTTTGTTGAGAATTTTTGCATCTATGTTTGTAAAGGATATTGGTATGTAGTTTTCCTTTTTTGTTGTGTCTTTGTCTGGGTTTGGTATCAAGGTGATACTGGCTTCCTAGAATGAGTTAAGGAGGAGTCTTTCCTCCTTGATTTTTTTGAACAGTTTCAATAGGAATGCACTTTTTTGTATGTTTGGTAGAATTAGCCTGTGAGTCCATCAGGTTCTGGAAGAATTTTTACTACTGATTCAGCCTCATCATGTGTTATTGGTCTGTTCAGGTTTCTATTAATCCCTGGCTCAATCTTGAGAGGTCGTATGTTTCCAGATTTCTACCCTTTCCTCTAGGTTTTTTAGTTTGTGAGTGTAGAGATATTCATGGTAGTCACTGATGGTTGTTTATATTTCTGTAGTATCTGTTGTAATGTCTCCTTTTTCATTCCTGATTGTGTTTATTGGAACCTTATCTCTTCTTTTTTTGGTTAATCTAGCGAGCCATCTATCAACTTAGTTTAACTTTGGAAAGAATCAACTTTTTGTTTTTTTTATGGTCTCAATTTCATTTAGTTCTGCTAGCTTTGGGTTTGGTTTGTTCTTGCTTTTCTAGTTTCTTGGAGGCATGATGTTAGCTTGTTAATTGGTGATATTTCTACCTTTTTGATGTAGGAATTTAGCATTATAAACCTTCCTCTTACTGCTGATCTGCTGTACCCCAGAGGTTTTGGTATGTTGTGTCCATTTTCATTTGTTTAAAAAATGTTTTAAAATTTCCATTTTTATTTTATCATTGTCCCAAGATCATTCAGGAACAGGTTGTTTAATTTTCAAGTATTTGTGTAGTTTTGTGAGTTCACCTTGGAACTGATTTATAATTTTATTCCACTGCATTCAAGAAGATACCTGATATGATTTTGATTTTTAAAAATTAATTAAGACTTGTTTTGTGGGCCAATATATGTTCTATCTTAGAGAATGTTCCATGCACTGCTGAGAAAAGTGTATATCCTGCGATTGTTGGGTAGAATGTTCTATAATTGTCTGTTAGATCCTTTTGGTCTAGAGTCCAATTTAAGTCCAGTGTTTCTTTATTGATTTTCTGTTTCAATGATCTGTCTAGTGCTGTTAGTGGGGTGTTGAAATCCCCCACTATTGTTGTATTATATTAGCTATCTCTTTTCTTAGGTCTGGTAGTATATGTTTTATGAATCTGGTGCTCCAGTGTATTTTTTATCCAGATTTATCCAGTGTATAAATCTATATATTTAGGATTGTTATATCTTCTTGTTGAATTGATCCCTTTATCATTATATAGTGACAATCTTTGTCTTTTAAAAAAAATGTTACTGTTGTTGATTTAGAGTCTGTTTTCACCGATATGAGTACTACTCTTGCTTGCTTTTAATTTCTACTTGTGTGAAATTTCTTCCTTTCTTTCCTTCCTTCCTTCCTTCCTGCCTCTCGAGTCAGATTCTCATTTTGTCATTCAGGTTGAAGTGCAGTGACCTGATCACAACTTACTACAACCTTTACCTCCTGAGCTCAGGTGATCCTTCTGTCTTAGCTTATTGAGTAGCTGGGACTACAGGCATGCACCACCATGTCTGGTTAATTTTTTTAATTTTCAGTTTTGTAAAGATGGGGTTTCGTATATTACTCAGACTGGTCTTGAACTCCTGGTCTCAAATGATTCTTCTGCTTTGGCCTCCCAAAGTGCTGGTATTATAGGCAAGAGCTACCATGCCAGCCTTGTGTGGAATATCTCTTTCCATCCCTTTACCTTGAGTCTGTGAGTGTCTTTACCAGTTAGGTAGGTTTCTTGTCAGCAACATGTGAATGGATCTGCTTTTTAAATCTATTCTGCCAATTTATATCTTTTAAATGGAACACCTAATCTCCTTATATTCAAGGTTAATATTAATAAGTGAGGTTTAGTTCCTATCATGCTGTTATTTGTTACCTAGTTGCTTTGTAGCCTCAATTGTGTGATTGTTTTGTGGGACCTGTTAGTTTTATACTTTGGCGTGTTTTTATGATGGTAAGTATAACCTTTTGTTTTCATGTTTAAAACTCTCTTGAAGCATTTCTTGTAAGGCCAGTTTAGTGGTGATGAATTCCTTCAGCCTTTGCCTGCCTGAGCAAGACTATTTTTCCTTCATCTATAAAGCTTAGTTTAGCAGGATACAAGATTTATGATTGATAGTTTTTTTTTCTTTAAGAAGTCTGAAATTGAAACCCAATCAATTCTGGCTTGTAAGATTTCTTCTGAGAATTTCCTTCATAGGTTATTAGACACTTTTCTCTTGCCGATTTTAGAATTTTTATTTTATTTCATTTTATTATTTAAAAAATTATTATTGTTATTTTTGAGATGGGATCTCACTCTGTCACTCAGGCTGGAGTGCAAATAGCTCAATCATGGCTTACCACAGCCTCAACCTCCTGAGCTCAGGAGATCCTTCAGCCTCAGCCTCCCTAATAACTGGGAATATAGACAAGTGCCACCATGCCCAGCTAATTTTTTTTTTATAGAGGAGGTGTCACTATGTTATCTAGGCTCGTCTCAAACTCCTGGGCTCAAGCAGTCCTCCTATACTGAGCTCCCAATGTGCTGGGATTATAGGTGTTAGCCACAACACCTGGCCCCCAATTTTAGGATTTTTTCCTCTATGTTGACTCTAGTTAGTCTGATGACTAAATGTCTTGGTGAAGTTCATCCTGATATATGCATAGATTTAAATTATTACCTTTGACTCAGCCTAGTGAAATTTATATATATATATTTCAGATTACGAGCCCAGAATAATAAAAAGAAGAGAATAAAGCAAAGATAAAAATAACCTGCCACTTCCCAGAGTTATTACAAGCTAAATATACCACAAGTCTTTTTTGTAAGTATATAGTCACATAATGGGAATCACATGTACTCCGCTCTTTTACTGAACATGATAATGTGAACATTTCCTCTGGAATTAAAAGTTATCTGAAAATTCTTCTTTTAATGACTGCATTTAAATGGGGTATCCTATAACTTATTTAACCTTTTTTATTTTACAAGACCTTTATGTAGATTTTTATTTTTGTTATTAAGGATAATGCTACAATAATTATTTTATATTTACATGTTACTCCGATTTCTGATTATTTCCTAAGGATAAATTTCTAGAATCCCAGAGTGAAAACATGAGTTGTGAAGGTTGCTAATTCATGTACAATTATTTTTCGGAGTTGCTATGTACATTTTTTAAAAAAAATTGGAGTCTCACTCCGTCACCCAGACTGGAGTGCTGTGGCATGCTCACAGCCACCCCAGTGTCGACCTGCTAGACTCTGGCAATCCTTCCGCCTCAGCCTTCCAAGTAACTGGAACCACAGGTGCGTGCTATCATGCCTGGCTAATTTTTTATTTGTTGTAGAGACAAGGTCTTGCCAAGTTGCCCAGGCTGGTCTTGAACCTGCGGACTCAGACAATCCACTTGCCTTGGCCTCCCAAAGTGCTGGGATTACAGGCTGAGCCACCCAGCCCCCCCCCTTTTGAGTTGGAGTCTCTGTCACCTAGGCTGCAGTGCAGTGGCACAAACACAGCCACTGCAGCCTCAACCCAATGGGCTCAGGTCATCCTTCCATCTCAGTCTTCCAAGTAGCTGGAACTATAGGCTTGTGCCACCGAGCCCAGCTGATTTTTTGATTCATTGTAGAGACGAAGTCTTGCCAAGTTGCCCAGGTTGGTCTTGAACCCCTGGGCTCAGGCAATCCTCTCGCCTCTGCCTCCCAAAGTGCTGGGATTACAGGAGTGAACCACTGTGCCTGGCTGCTATGTCAATTTTGTATTTCCATTAAAGCTGGTTAAATTATTGTTTGAAAATTTTCTGAATGCTTCCAATGAATTTATAGTCTGACACTATGTGCACTAAGAGTTCTATTTATCTGTTGGTTTATTTATACCCTTTCCAGACAATATTTAAAGTTTCTTACATATACGCACAGAATAGAACAGGATAAAGATAAACTAGGATATAAAGAAAAAGGAACAAAGAGAACTTAAAAATAAGAAAGATAGCTGGGCTTGGTGGCTCAGCCTGTAATCCCACGCCTTTGGGAGGCTGAGGTGAGTGGATTGCCTAAGCCTGCGGGTTCGAGACCTGCCTGGGCAGGCGAGACTTCATCTCTACAATAAATTAAAAAAAAATTAGCTGGGCGTGATAGCGCACACCTGTAGTTCCAGCTACTTGGAAGAATGAGGTGGAAGGATTGCCGGAGCCCAGCAGGTCGAGGCTGCGGTGGCCGGGAGCAGCCACTGCACTCCAGTCTGGGCAACAGTGAGACTCCAACTCAAAAAAAAAAAAGAAGAAAAAGAAGAAGAAGAAGAAAGATTAGGCCAGGCAGGGTGGCCCAAACCTGTAATCCCAGCACTCCATGAGGCCTAGGCAGAAGGATTGCTTGAACCCAGAATTTTGAGACCAGTGTAAGATAGCAAGACCTTGTCTGTACAAAAAATTTAAAAATAAAAGATAAGAAAGGTAATATAAAACCAGGATTAAGCTAGATCACTAAATGGAAGTAGGGGGACACAGATGTGGCTCCGTTTTTCAGCAACAACCAATGCAACGAGAGACATGGCCGTTTTTATCGTTCACGAGCATCCATAGATCAAAACTCTTCAGTTGCGTGTGAAAAGTTCAACTATTGACACTGTATAGAGCAATGCACAGCTTTCTCACAAATATCTTTATGGTAAACATATCAGTAAGTTCCACAGAGCTGTTTTTGGGGCATTTCTTTTTTATTGATGATATACATTTTTTTTTTGAGTCGGAGTCTCACTCTGTCGCCCATACTGGAGTGCAGTGGCCGTTACCGGCCACCGCAGCCTCGACCTGCTGGGTTCTGGCGATCCTTCCGCCTCAACCTTCCAAGTAGCTGGAACTACAGGCACACGCTACTATGCCCGGCTAGTTTTTTGATTTATTGTAGAGATGAGGTTGCCCAGGCGAGTCTCGAACCCACGGGCTCAGGCAATCCACTCACCTCAGCCTCCCAAGGTGCAGGATTACAGGCTGAGCCACCAAGCCCTGCTGATATACATATTTTTATAGGGGAAACATTTCTCTATGCAGATCAACAAGCTAACATCAAAGAAATTCAGGAAAACTCAAAAAAAGTGCAGTTTAAGTACAGTATCTGCTAGGCTACCACTTAGAAAAATGGATGGATTACTGATTTTCAGGTGTTCCTCAATAAATCCTGTTCCTATTATGGTCTGAATGCTTGTGTCCCCTCCAAGTCTACATATTGAAACCTAATCCCCAGTGTAATGGTGTTTAGAGGTGGAGGCTTTGGGAGGTAATACAATCATCAGGGTGGAGTTCTCATGCTTGGGATTAGTGGCCTTATAAGAAGAGCCACAGGGGAGCTTGCTTAATATTCTTTTCTGTTATGTAAGGATACAGCAAGAAGACACCATTTATGAGCTAGAGAGTGTCTTCACCAGAAGCCGAATTTGCTGGTGCATTGATCATGGAATTACCAGTCTCTAGAACAGCAAGAAACAAATTTCTGTTGCTCATAAGCCATGAAGTTTATGGCAATTTGTTATAGCAGCCAGAACGTACTTAGCATTTTCTTCAAGGCATTTGTGGTTGAGTTTGAACTTTATTTTCCAACTGGTACTCAAAGCATAGTTGGCTTAGGTGTGGAACTAATTCATGTAAACCAGTAGCATGGGGAACAGCTTTGACATTTTCCTCTTATAAAAGTTTGGAAGCTGGACGTTAGCTTAGGTGGGAGACTACCCTTCTAGGCAGAGAGTAGAGCTCAGGAAGACCCCAAGGCAGGATACTACTGAGTCTTGGTAAAAACAGAATGCTTGACTATAAGAATCAAGTGAGCACATGGCCAGAGTCTTCTATCATGAGTTCGGTTCTGTCAGAGGTTATGTGGGCCCAGCAGCAATCCATCCTAAGAAGGTAGTGGTACATCTGAGATCAAGTCTGAGCAGAATTGGAGGCATAAGACAACCTGCATGAGCAAGTCATTCTCTACAATTGCACCAGCACCTTGTCCTGTTGTTTTATGGGGAATCCCTTAGGACAACCTGATGGAGAAAGAAAGAGCTTGAGCTTGGTTCATGGTCCACCTGTTAGAATGGGAGTATGTATATGGATGTAAGTCAACAATATATGTTGGTTGCACTGTAGTCTCACTCAGGGGAGGGGGGGTTTGAAAAACATAACTTCTGGTGGAGAACATGGTCATCTGCTTTGTAGAGAAAGAGAAATGGTCCAAGGTTAAAATATATATCACCCATGGGCAGAGGAGAATGGCTTGTGTTGTGTTCATGTTTTGGGAAAGATGAAGATTGGAAAGCTGAGAAGAAGGAGCTTCAGGGTAGTGTCCTGGGAGTGGGCTTGTGAGAATGGACATAAAGTTTGAAGATCTGTGTACTGCATGCTAACATCCAGTGGAGACCATCTCCTGCAAGAGAATCACTAAACCACCAAACAGACAAAATGATTTAACCAGTTATCATTAACCGGCCTCTATCGATGACCTCCCAGTACTGGCGTGACAAACATATGAGTGACGTAGCCATGGTGGAAGGAATGAAGGTCAGAAATTAGTCCAACAGCATGGGATCCTACTTACCAGGTGTCATCTACTGAGGCTGGTAAGTGGTTAACCTGCCAAAAGCTGGTATCAATCTCGAGTCTCCTGTTTGCCACCATCCCTGGAGGAGATCACCTGGTCACTTGGTGGTAAATTGACAACATTAGACACTTTCCAGAAAGGTAGCATGCCAACAATTTATTTTGACAGGAATAAATACAAATTCCAGGTTTGGGTTTGCTATACCTGCCTGTGGGGCTCTAGCCAACACTACTGTCCAAGGGCTTAGGAAGAATTTGTTCCACCAGCACAGAATCCAGAATAACATCATGCCAGATTGAGAGACCCACTTTCCAGTAAAGGCAGTGCAGGAGGGGGTTCATGGTCATGGCACCCACTGGTCGTGTTTCATACCACATTACCCAAAGCTGACAACCACCTGCTTGTTGGTGTGGCCTACTGAAGGCACAACTAAAACACCGACTTAGAGACGATCTTTTACAAGCATAGGGCACTGTCTTCCAAGGCACAGCATACAGTCTAAAGCAAAGAGGTCTCTGTGATACTATGGCAATATAGGAAGATACACCGGTCTACAGACCAAGGAGTGGAAGTAGGATTGGCCCCCTTACCCTACTCTTGATAATTCACTTGTTTCCTCCCTGAAACTGTAGGCTCGGCCAGTTTATTTATTTACCTATTTTTGAATTGGGGTCTCACTCTGTTGCTCAAGCTGGAGTACAGTGACACAATCATGGCTTACAGCAGCCTCAACCTCCCGGGCTCAGGCAATCCTTCCTCTTCAACCTCCGAGGAGCTGGGACCACCAGTGTGCACCACCACACTGGGCTAATGTTTTGATTTCTTTCTTTCTTTCTCTCTCTCTCTATTTTTTTTATAGAGACAAGGTCTCACTATGTTGCCCAGGCTGGGCTCAAACTCCTGGGCTCAAGCAGTCCCTCTGCCTTGGCCTCCCAAAGTGTTGGGATTACAGGCGTGAGCCACCGTGCCCAAGTACTCTACCAGTTCAGAAGTCTTGGTTCCCAAAGACAGATGACTTTCTCTAAGGACGCAGCACTAGTCCCATTCAACTATAACCTATGGCTGCTGCCTGGACACATTAGGCTCTTTGTGATCAGGGGTGGCAGGTGAGAAGGTGAGTCGCCATCTTGGCTGGCTTTGTTGACCCTGGTCATCAGGAGACAGTCGGCTCCTGTCACACATTGGAGTGAGTGGGGAATATACATGAAACCCTGGTGCTTCATTTGGGTGCCTCTTGGTGCCCTTTTGACCATTTTTGAAGGTAAATGGACAAAAGAAGAAACTCCAGCCTCAGAAGCTCTTGATGTTCTGGGCTCATATCTGTCTGGGTTGGGGATCTGGGTCATTCTGCCAGGTAAGCCTCAAGGATGGGCAGAGCTGCTAGCTGATGAGGGGAATCTGGCAGTCAAAGAGTAAGATGGCAAGTATCGGTTGCAGTCCTGAGGCCAGCTGCAGCAGTGGGACTGCCGTGTGTCCAACCAGTTTTCCTCTTCTAAGTTTCCCCCAGGAAGAGGGCCTGCCAGAAACCTGAAGGAGCTGCTCCTGGCACTTACATGAGGCAGTTCTGAATGTGCAAAGGGTGGACTGTGGGGGACACTGTGCCACTTTGACCCGATCCTCCTTCAGAAGGCCTTGCCACTCGGCCACTTGACTGCTGTTGGTAGGGAACTCTCAGCTGCCAGTCCCTTCTAGGGTAACCTCAGCTTCAGAAAGTCACCTTGCCCAGCATCATACTGTCCTCCCAGGGCTCACAATGGGTGACATGGGAGTATAAAGACCCAGCCTCCTGGTCCTTACTCAGCACTACTAGGAGGGGTCATTTCTGTTCCAGGTATCCATCTGGGGACCATCTGAGGCTGATTGGGAATACATCACATCTCAACATCTCCCTATGTCCAATCCTTCTTTCTTCTTTTTTTCTTTTGAGTTGGAGTCTTACTCTATCATCCAGGCTGGAGTGCAGTGGCACGCTCATGATCACTGCAGCCTCAACCTGCTGGGCTCAGGAAATCTTTCCACCTTAGCCTTCCAAGAAGCTGGAACTACAGGCATGCACCACCATGCCTTTGATTTATTGTAAAGATGAGGTCTCGCCAAGTTGCCCTGGCTAGTCTCAAACCACTGGGCTCAGGCAATCCTCTCGTCTCAGCCTCCCAAAGTGCATTACAGGTGTGAGTCACTGAAACTGGCTCTTTCCCTCTTTTCTATGGTCCAAATCACAAGAACAAGTCCTAGTAAATGACTTGCATGCTAGCTAAACTGTGACTCAGAGTCAGCTTCCTGAGAAACCTAACCTACAACTTCTTCCCAGTAACTGAACAAAATATCTTTAGGTCTTTTTTTTTTTTTTAACGCTTTTGGCACATTCTAGTTTTGCTTTTATAACAATGGCAAAATGTTAGCTTCCTGCACTCCAGTGATGGGCTGGATTATGCTCCCTTGGGGGCCAGTTGCCTTTGGCACTGCTCCATCAAAGCCTTTGCAGTTTAAAACATTCAGCGATGAGCCACAAGCTATACGTGGCAGGATTTCTGGGAGTTTCCTGTGTGACCCAGGGGACTGAGCACTGCTATGGCAGTGCCAGCCCTAGAAGCCTTCAGGCCCTGGCCAGACGTCTAGAAGTTGCCTGAAGTGTTTTTCTTTGGATGTTTAGCATTGCTCTGTAACTCCCAGCTTCCAACACTTGTTTAAGGAGAGCCCGAGCTGATAGTTGGAAAGCTCCCAATCACTCATCTGGCCCTTGGGAATACAAGAATCTATTATGAATGGGCCCAGAGGAGGTGCCTCTCAACTGAGGCTGCCTTCAGCATTCTTCTGAGGGTTCAAAGCATCCACTCAATGACATTGGCCTTTTTTCTTTCCTTTTTTTTTTGAGTTGGAGTCTCACTCTGTCGCTCAGGCTCACAGCCACCACAGCCTCGACCTGCTGGGCTCAGTCAATCCTTCCGTCTCAGCCTACCAAATAGCTGGAACCACCATGCCCTTCTACTTTTTGATTTATTGTAGAGATGAGGTCTCGCCAATTTACCCAGGCTGGTCTCGAACCTGTGGGCTCAATCATCTCACCTCGGTCTCCCAAACTGCTGGGATCATAGGCATGAGCCATAGTGCCCGGCCTAAATTTTTTTTTTTTTTTTTGGGGGTTGGAGTCACTCTGTTGCCCAGCCTGGAGTACAGTGGCATGCTTATTGTTGCCCCAGCGTCGACCTGCTGGGCTCCGGCGATCCTTCCGCCTCAGCCTTTTGAGTAGTCGGAACTACAGGCGTGCACTACCATGCCTGGCTATTTTTTTTTAAATTCTAGAGACGAGGTCTTGCCAAGTTGCCCCGGCTGGTCTCAAACACGTGGGCTCAGGCAATCCACTCGCCTCAGCCTCCCAAAGTGCTGGGATGACAGGCTGAGCCACCGAGTCCTTTTTTTTCTTGAGTCGGGAATCTCACTCTGTCATCCAGGCTGGAGTGTAGTGGCACTATCACGGCTTACTGCAGTCTCGACCTCCTGGCTCAGGTGATCCTTCTGCCTCAGGCTCCCAAGCTGGGACTACAGGCTTACATCACTCCACTTGACTAATTAAAAAAATTTTTTTTGTAGAGATGAGGTTTCACTCAATCCTGGAGCTAGTCAGGTTCATAGAATATAAAGAGGCTTAGAGGCTGCTGCAGTGTCCAGGGGTCTGGGGGAGACAGTGGACAAGGCATACCTGCTGACTAGAGGAGCTTAGGGCAATGAGAACTTCCACGGGACTCTTCAAAGGCCTTGCCCAGAGCTTGGCAAGGTCAAAAAGTGGGCGACCGAGAGCTGCAACCAGTAAAGGAAGCAGCAAAGGAGCAGAAATGCAGTCAGTCACTGAGGACTGGTACTTAATGGCAAGAGCAAAGAAAGCTTCTAGGTGCTGAGAAATCGGGATCCTGGATAGGGTCCCGGACAGAAATTCAGACACAAGGGGTCAAGGCCTTTTTAGAGGGCTGGACATAAAAATAACAACAGCCAGCTTTAATTGGAAGTATACTGTGTGTTAGAATTGCACTCAGCCCTTGTGATTTTACTTCCTACTACATTCACGAATTATTTTTTTTTTGACATTCACATATCTTTAGCCATGGGTAAAATTTTTCACATGAAGAAACTGAAACTTTAAAAAATATTTAATTGTCAAATAAAAATTGAATAAAAAGCCGGGCTCTGTGGCTCAGCCTGTAATCCCGCGCCTTTGGGAGGCTGAGATGAGTGGATTGCCTGAGCCCGCGGGTTCGAGACCCGCCTGGGCAGCGAGACCTCATCTCTACAATAAATCCAAAAATCAGCCGGGTGTGGTAGCGCATGCCTGTAATTCCGGTTACTTGGAAGGCTGAGGCGGAAGGATCGCCGGAGCCTAGCAGGTGGAGGCTGCGGTGGCCGGGAGCAGCCACTGCACTCCAGTCTGGGCGACAGAGTGAGACTCCAATTCAAAAAAAAAAACAAAAAAAATTGAATAAAGTTAAGGTGTATAATGTGATGATTTACTATATACACACACATTGTATAATGATCACCATAGTCAAATTAATTTTTTTTTTTTGAGTTGGTATCTCACTCTGTCACCCAGACTGGAGTGCAGTGGACGCTCCCAGCCACCACAGCCTCGACCTACTGGACTCTAGCGATCCTTCTGCCTCAGCCTTCCAAGTAGCTGGAACTACAGGCGCACGCTACCATGCCTGGCTAATTTTTGATTTTTTGTAGAGATGAGATCTCGCCAAATTGCCTGGGTGGGTCTCGAACCCGTGTACTCAGGCATTCCACTTGCCTCAGCCTCCCAAAGTGCTGGGATTACAGGCTGAGCCACCGAGCCTGGCCCAAATTAATTTTTAAATACCTATTTTATTTATTTATTTATTTTGAGTTGGAGTCTCACTCTGTTGTCCAGACTGGAGTGCAGTGGCTGCTCCCGGCCACCGCAGCCTCAACCTGCTGGGCTCCGGGGATCCTTCTGCCTTAGCCTTCCAAGTAGCCGGAACTGCAGGCAGGCGCTACCACGTCCAGCTGATTTTTTTGTACAGATGAGGTCTCGCTGCCCAAGCAGGTCTCAAACCCGCG
Organism: Cephalopachus bancanus; assembly: GCA_027257055.1. Taxonomy (NCBI): domain Eukaryota; kingdom Metazoa; phylum Chordata; class Mammalia; order Primates; family Tarsiidae; genus Cephalopachus; species Cephalopachus bancanus. The sequence goes on along the minus strand of JAPVLO010000097.1, from coordinate 9,516,932 downwards.
GGCTCAGGCAATCTACTCACTTCAGCCTCCCAAAGCGCGGTATTACAGGCTGAGCTACCAAGCCCAGCTACCTATTTTATTTTTATTTTAGAGTTGTGAGGTACAAGTCAGGATTTGCTACATAAGTAGGCTGCACACAGGTGAGGTTTGGGCTTCTAGCTGTCCCTCATTTTCCCTGGTGGTGGGTCAAGTACCCATTGTGTCGCCACACGCCTCTCTTCCTCCCCTAGCTGTGCCCTGTGACTGCTCATCCCACCCTTGTGCTAATGTGACTAGTGTTCAGGACCCACTTATGAATGAGAACACGTGGTATTCAGTTCTTTGTTTCTGTGATAGTTTATGCCATAGTCAAATGAATTAATGCATCTATCACCACCCATGTTGTCCATTAGTTCCCTAGAACTTACAGCTGAAGCTTTGGACTCTTTGACCATCATCTCTCTGTTTCCATAACCCCCAGCCCCTGGCAACCACCAGTTTACTCTCTGCTGCTATGAGTTCAACTATTATTAGATTCCACTTGTGCGTGAGATCATGCAATATTTGTCTTTCTATGTCTGGCTTATTTCACTTAGCACAATGTCCTCCAGGATCATTCCTGTTGTTGTAAATGGCAAGTTCTTCTTCTTCTTCTTCTTCTTCTTCTTCTTCTTCTTCTTCTTCTTCTTCTTCTTCTTCTTCTTCTTCTTCTTCTTCTTCTTCTTCTTCTTCTTCTTCTTCCTTCTTCCTTCTTCCTTCTTCCTTCTCCTCCTCTTCCTTCTTCTTTTTCTTCTTCTTCCTTCTTTTTTTTAAGGGGATGAATACTATTTGCCCAGGCTAGTCTCAAACCTGTGGGGCTCAGGCAATCCTCTCACCTCAACCTCCCAAACTGCTGGGATTATAGGGGTGTGTGTGAGGCTGCCTTCAGCATTCTGCTGAGGGTTCAAAGCATCCACTCAATGACATTGACTTCTTTTCTTTTTTGTCAGAATGCTGAAGGCACCTCCTCTGGGCCCATGGGTGTGTGATTATATGGGTGTGTATATGTGTCTGTGTGTATACCACATTTTCTTTACCCATTCACCCATCTATGAACCCTTAGCTTGAAAAAACGGAGACTTAAAGAGGTGAAATAACTTACCCAAAGTCACAAATTTGCATGAGCTAGTAGGATGGGGAAGCTGGGACTTGAACCCATGTCTGTAATGCTGTAGCCTGTGGGCTTAAGTACTACACCGAAATACATGATGAAGGCTTGATCAAGGGAGCAAAGGCAAGGTGAAGGGAAGATGTTAGCAACCACCAATTGGTGGTAGGTCCAGTCCTGCAGCAAACACTTTGACATACATCGTACCATTTAAACTTCACAATATCTTTATCCTCTTTTCTTTTTTTTTTTTCTTTTTTTTTTCTTTTTTTTTTTTTCTGAGTTGGAGTCTCACTCGGCTGCCCAGACTGGAGTGCAGTGGCCGCTCCCGGCCACCGCAGCCTCAACCTGCTGGGCTCCGGCGATCCTTCCACCTCAGCCTTCCGAGTAGCCGGAATTACAGGCGCGCGCTACCACACCCAGCTGATTTTTTGATTTATTGTAGAGATGAGGTCTCGCTGCCCAGGCGGGTCTCGAACCCGCGGGCTCAGGCAATCCACTCACCTCAGCCTCCCAAAGGCACAGGATTACAGGCTGAGCCACCGAGCCTGGCTCCTCTTTTCTTTTTAAGTCAGAGTCTCACTCTGTTGCTCAGGCTGGTAGCTGGGACTACCAGTATGTGCCACCAGTCCTGGCTAATTTTTTTATTTTTATTTTTTGTAGAGATAAGTTCTCGCCATGTTGTCCAGGCTGGTCTTGAATTCCTGGGTTCAAGCAATCCTCCTGCCTCAGCCTCCAAAAGAGCTGGAATTATAAGTATGAGCCACTGTTTCTGACCTTTTTTTTTTTTTAAGCTCCAGATGAGGGGTCTGAAGCATAGAGAGACTAAATGGCTTGTCTAAACTTACACAGGAAGGAAGCAATGACCCGATTTTATGGGATTGGGGCACATGTCAGAGCAAAAACAGCAGTAAGACTGCCCTGAGGCTAACGTGCCATGGGAGAGGAAGAGACATAAGAATTAAGGATGCAATACCTGCTATATATTCAGGGCCCTTTAAGTCTAAGACCTGAATTAGTAAAAGGTCTTGTAAGAGAAGCAACTTTGAAGATATACAACTTCTTCAGAGAGTATGGCTTATTGTACTAAGTGTGGGGAGCGGCTTTCACCTGAAATAACCCCATGATGCATTTATTCTTCATAACACATGAGTCATGAATTTAATCCATACATTGAGTTCATGTTATCAAAGGAAATACCTAACATCCATGTCTCTTTGCAGAGGCTGCTAAATCAGTAGGTGCTATTACGGAGTAAGTGAAACTAATTTTAACTTTATCATATATGTCATTTTTTGAGTTGTCTAAACTTGGGTTACAATTACTCATCTGAGTCAACAGAATTAGGCAGGTTATTTCATGCCCTAAAAGGTTGTAAACCTCTGATTTTTAAAATATTTGTTGTATGTACTGTTGAGTGAATGGTAAAGGTTTATATAATAGTAGAGCATCCTAGGGTTAGAAACTATCCACCAAGTAATAGTCAATAATCGACAAATGTTTTTTGAGCGCCCTGCCAGGGTCCCACACTACTTTAGTTATGAGGCTGGAAGGTCATTTAGACTAGTGTTTCTCTAGTCATCTGCGAAGAAAGACCATTAAAATAAACTATAATCCACTGTTGACCACTATTTTGAAATACACAATACAACTGGGTTATGAGAAATATGATCACACGGATGTCATGGCAATATTACATTGCTTAAAAAAAAGCTTATAAGCACTCTCCATTTCTGTACTATTCCAACTGTAACAACAGATCATGGATCGGCACTGGTTGGCAAATTATGCTTTATTTTAAATTGGCTCTGAAACCATACCAATAGCTGAAAAACTATCTTTTGTGGCTTTTTCTTTCAATTTTTTATTCTTTGCTATGTTAGTAGGACTTTCCAATACCTGATGAAATGATTAAGGATTTTTTTTCTTTTTTGAGACTGGTTCTTTCTGTCTCCCAGGCTGGAGTGCAGTGGCACAATCTCAGCTCATCATAGCCTCAGTCTCCTGAATAGCTGGGACCACAGGCACGTGCTACCATGCCCAGCTAATTTATTTATTTATTTTTGTATTTTGGGGAGAGAAGAAGTTTCTCCATGTTGTCCAGGCTGGTCTTAAACTCATGGGCTTCAAGTGATTCTTCCACCTTGGCCTCCCAAATTGCTAAGATTATAGGTGTGAGCCACCATACTCGACCCTAAAAGAAACTTCTTGAGTCAAGGTAAACCATACTTTTTTCCAGTTTAGACATAAAGGAGAAATGCTTCCTTCAAAGACCAACCTATAAAAATGAAAGAAGAAAATATAAAATAAAGCTGAGGAAATGAAATCAAGGCTATGTTTAAAAGGAAATTTTACAAATGGTAAAACCCATATGTGGAGAAAAACGATAACTCTCACAAGATAGCTACAAATGGAATATTTGACATGTAAAATTCTCATAGATACAGCATGAAGATATCTATTTTTGTAGAATTGTCCTTTCTGGCACTACTCTTGATGGCTTGGCAAAAAGCATATTCATACAAACTTTTTTAAAACTTGGGATGAAGTTAACAGAACATTTTGGCAAGCACAAAAATAGGGCATGAGATTCAAGAGATCAAATTTTACTTTTCCCTAGATACTTATCCAGGAGCAAAAGCCAGAAAAGAAAAAAAGAGAGAGAGAGAGAGGAACTTAATTTTATCTTCTTAAAGACACTAACTATATAGGAAAAAAGGCCAAATTCTAACATCTAAATTTCCCAGAAACGTCTGCGAGCAAAATCTTCCTCACCCAAATCAGAAAGCGTATTCTGTATTTCATTTCTAAGGCATTTAAGGGTGGGACTTACACATAGGTGACATTTATCCACTCATGTTGGTGATTAGGAAAAAAAGACAAGATTTTGAGTGTTTTAGTTGTCTGTTGTTACATAGTAGACCACCTCCAAAACCAATGGCTTAGAACAATGACTACTCATTTGCTCATGATTCAATAATCTGGGCTGAGATCACCTGGGCACTTCTACTCATCTCCCCAGGATGGCTCATGCAGGTACCATCATCTGATAATTTGAATAGGATTGTAACATTCAAGATGGCTTCCTCTGCCACATCTTGTGTGGTCTCTCCAGAACCTCTATTTATGTACTTTCTTTCTCTAGCAGTAGACAGACGACCTTACACTGGGAAATCTGAGTTCCAAAAGGGAGGGATCTCAGAGGCTAAGAGAGTCTTAAACCTCTGCTTGTTTCAGGCTTACTAATAATGCCCCATTTGCCAAAGCACGTCACAAGATCAAAACCCAGACTCAGTAAGAGAAGGAACAATACAGGGGTATGAATTGAGAAGCATTTTTTTCATTGGGGACAAACAATGTGACAGTCTGTTATACTAATAGAAAAATGTAAAGGCTATATAAATGCAAATTCTGTTTCCTGAATAAGGAAGAATCAGATTGTCTAGAAAACCAGCTATTTCAGTGAGGAGCCACTGGTAATAGAACACCAGTATTTGAGGATGCTCTTTATGGTTTGTGGGGCTATATAAGCTCACTGGATTAGCTCAACCAAGCCAACTGATCAGCCCCCAAATGCTTATTGAGCACTGGCTGAGTCATTATCACTAGTCACACACACATACACATACATATATATTATGTGTGTGTCTATATATGAGTCTCTTATAGGAACTGGCTTATATAATTATGGAGGCCCAAAAGCCCCTCAGTATGCTGCCTGCCAGTTGGAGAACAAGGGAAGCCAATTGTGTAGCTCCCTCCAAGGCCAAAGGCTAGAGAATGGGATGGGGTGGATGGGGTGGATGGAGTGGGGGTGAGGAGGCGCTGGTAAAAATCCTGGAGTCTGGAGGCGGCAGAATTGGGAACTCCAGTGTCTGAGGGTGGAAGAAGATGGATGTCCCAACTCAAGAAGAGAAGGCAAATTCACCCTTCCTTTGCCTTTTTGTTCTGTCTGGGTCTTCAATGAATTGGACGATGCCTGCCCACATTGGTGAGGGTGAATCTTTGTTATTGATTCAAATGCTAATCTCTTCTGGAAACACCTCCACAGACATACCCAGAGATAATGTTTTACTAGCTATCTGGGTATCCCCTAACTCAATCAAGTTGACACATAAAATTAACCATGGTATCTGCTAAATAAAGCAATGCCTAAGGCAAAGAATGGATTGGTCCAGGTGGCTAGGATGGAGAAGCACACTCCAGACAGAAGGTATGACTGTGTGCAAAATCATGATGACACATTGCGAATGCGGAATAGTTTGATAAAACTGGTACAATGTGGGCAAGTGAAGGAGACTGGGCAGAAAAGAGGACTGAGGTCAACTTATGAACCACCCTACTAAAAAGTTTAGATTTTATCCTAAGTGATCACAAACAGTAAATGGTGTTAAGCAGAGTAGAGACATGATCACATTTGCATTCTAGAACAGCACTGTTTAATGAATGATGAAAACTTTCTCTAATCTTTTCTATTGAATATGATAACCAACAATCAACCAGACGAGGCTGTTGAGCATTTGAGATGTGGCCAGTGTGACTGAGAAACCCAATTTTTAAATTTAGACACCCAAAGGTGGCTCTTGGCTGCCATATTGGACAGGCCGACTCTCAAATCTGGCAGCCGTGTGGAGGACGAATTAGATGAGGACAAGGAGGAAGCTGTAAGCTGTAACAATTCAGGTGAGAAAGAATGTGGTCTCAAGTTAAGGCTGGGCTCATGGGAATGGAGTTGAGGAGACTAGCTTGAGAACTACAAAGGAAATGAAGTGGACAGAATTTGATATTTCTTTTGACACGAGGAGGCAACCCTGCTCAGGAGAAGATGGTACTCAGGAGCAGGGACAGGTGAGTAGACTTACTTTGACGAGGCCAAATCTGGAGGCTGGATTGACATGATAGGCAGCAGGAAGTGGCAACACATCTGGATATTGTGTGGCTCTTCCCTCAATGTGCAAGAACTGTAAGAAAGAGGAACTGGGGGCAGAGAGAATGGCAGGGAAGCTATCGCAAGACTTCTGGCATGGTTGGGTGTGGTCCGAACTAAGGCCGAGGCAGCAGGAGGGTAGATGAGTGGGCAAAGTCAGACTAGTGGTGATTAGTGTCATTTAGACCTAAGGGAGTATGGGAAGAGAACAGTCAACAAGAAGTCCATGTTTGTAGTATGACAGGTGAGAGGAAAGGGAAAAGTGAATGAATGATTGTTAAGTACCTATGAGTTAGGTGCTATGCTAGGTACTTAGACCAAAATGTCATCTCTGAGATATTGGACACACTGGTGGCATCACTGACAGAAATGGATTGGCCCAGAAGGGAGCACAGTTAGGAGAGCTCCACTGCATATATTTTTTGTATTTTATATTATTTTATTTTATTTTTTAGAGGCAGGATCTTGATTTGTCATTCAGGCTAGAGCACAGTGGTGCAATCAGAGCTCACCGCAACCTCGAATTTCTGGGCTCAAGTGTTCATCTCACTTCAGTCTCCTGAGTAGTGAGGACTAGAGTACCACCACACTTGGCTAATTAAGGAAACATTTCTTTGTAGAGACAAGGTCTCGCTATATTGTCCAAACTGGCCAAGTGAAAACTCTTGGCCTCAAATAATCTTCCTGCCTCAGCCTCCCAAAGTGCTGGGGTTACAGGTGTACCTTCCGTATTCTTAATTTAAATTTTTTAAGAGACAGGATTTCATTATGTTGCTCAGACTGGCCTTGAACTTTGGGGCTCATGTGATCCTCCCACCTCAGCCTCCTGAGTAGCTGGGATTATAGGTGCAGACCACCATTCCTGGTTTGCATAAAATATGAGCTATATCCTAAGTGGATTATCTACGTTTCTGTGTATTTTTGTTGAGAAGGTGACAAAAAAGAATTAAGGATATATAGACAATGAGATTTTTAAAAATAATGCTTTACCTATTTGATTTGCTTCACTGATGGAGTTTTAAGATATTTCTTTGATACGGGTAGTTTCAAGGTAACAGATTTGATGTTATTTGATGAATGCCAACAGGTGTAAGGACTTTGTCCTTCAACATCAATAGGAAAATATTAAAAGAGTGCAAATGGCAGGCAACAACACAACCAAACTCATGTTCAATGGTATCTGTTCAGTTAAACTCAAGAAAACCCATTGCAACATTCCAACACAATTTTAAAATAAAAAGAGCCTGCTTAGGTTGTGAGATGAGAAAACTAGGGCTTTGTTTAGAATTATGATCATGTGATAGCCGAGTTTTAGAATGTTAGTTAGCTTTCTTTCTTTCTTTTATTTTCCTATTTTTTTTGAGTCCAAGTCTCACTCTGTTGCCCAGGCTGGACTGCAGTGGCATACTCATGGCCACCGCGGCCTTGACCTGCTGGGCTCAGGTGATTCTTCTGCCTCAGCTTTCCAAGTAGCTAGAACTACAGATGCACACTACCATGCCAGGCTATTTTAAAAAATTTATTGTAGAGGCGAAGTCTCACTAAGTCTCGAATCCCTGGGCTCAGGCAATCCTCTCACCTCCGTCTCCCACAGTGCTGGGATTACAGGCATGAGCCACCACACCCTGCTGGTTAGCTTATTTACCATCGAACTCTTCATTCCAAAGGTCTCCTTTCTGCTACTACATATGCAAACAAACATATTACAACCAAAGTAATTCAATCAGATATATTAGTTAAGGTAACTCTTCTATGTGAACACTACTTTAATAGACACTCTTCCAAATCTCAATGGTTTAATTCAATGAAAGTCAGTTTTCATTTACATATCAGTCCAGCGTGGAGGGCAACATTCCAGGTGGTGATTCAGAGACCCAGGTTCCTTCTGTCTTGTGGATCTACCATCTTCTAGGGCCTTGAGATCCCTTGCCTTCAGGAAGGAAAAGAGACAGTCACACAAGAGGTTTTTGCTTTGTTTTGAGTCAAGGTCTCACTCTGTCACCCAGGCTGGAGTGCATGCAGTAACATGATCATGACTCTCTGCAGCCTTGACCTTCTGGGCCAAAGTGATCCTTCCTCTTCAGCCTCCCAAGTAGCTGGGACTACAGGCACAAGCCACCATACTCAACTAATTTTTAATATTTTTTTGTAGAGAAAAATGTTACCCAGGTTGGTCTTGAACTTCTGGGCTCAAGCAATCCTCCCTCCTTGGCCTCCCAAAGTGCTAGGATTACAGGTTAGAGTCACTGTACCTGGCCTAATGGACCATTTCTGATCACTTTTCATTAACTCAAAAATGAGTCATATGGCCCCACCTTAGATGCAGTACGACTGGGAAAGGTAGTCTTAGGTCAAGCGGCCACTTCTCAGGATCAATCCTACACCACGGAGCTCTGCACCAATCCTTGGCAGGTATACCACTGACTCTGTCCCATTCCCATTGCCCCAACCTCCTCAGGGCTACACATGTAGCAGACTCATATGCTCCATTTGTTTTTCACACTGGGAGCAAGCAACTAGGCCTTGGCTGTCTAAACAGCCATCCTCAGAATCCTCTGAAATTTACTTCTAGAGCAAATACATTTGGTAAGACAAAAAATAAATGATAAGGCCCACAAATATAACTAGGTATGCTATAAAACTAGAGTAAGAAAGTACAGAAAGGACAAGTTGGGTCTACACGGCCTTCTTAAGTGTTGAATTAGGTACCTCTGTTGGTTCTGTGAACTGCTTAGATGAACAAGATTTTTTTAAACCTTATTTTATTATAAAGATGTGAGGTACAAGTCAGGATTAGATACATAAGTAATCTATGTGCAGGTAAATACAAGCCTCCAACTGGTCCTAATGTCCCTTGATTTAGGACCAGATATGCTTTGTGTCCCCACTTCCTCCCTCCCCTGGCAGTGTCCCTTCCTTGTACTATTGTGATTAATGTTCAGGTCCCACTTATGAGTGAGAACATGTGGTATTTGCCTCTTTGTTTCTGTGATAGAGCACTAAGAATGATTGTCTCCAACTCCATCCAATTTGCTGAGAATGTGGTACATATACACAATGGAATATCACGCAGCCATAAAGAAGGACAAGATTGCTAAAGCGCATTAAGTGATGAGAGATTTCAGCGATTATATGGTTCACATATTTGTCTACTAGCCCTATATTCTTTTTTTTTTTTTTTGAGTTGGAGTCTTACTCTGTCACCCACGCTGGAGTGCAGCGACACACTCACAGTCACCCCTGTGTCGACCTGCTGGGCTTTGGCAATCCTTCTACCTCAGCTTTCCAAATAGCCGGAACTACAGGCGTGCGCTACCATGCCTGGCTAATTTTTGATTTATTGTAGAGACGAGGTCTTGCCGAGTTGCCCGGGCTGGTCTCAAACCTGTGGGCTCAGGCAATTCACTCGCCTTGACCTCCCAAAGTGCTAGGATTACCGGCTGAGCCACTGAGCCCAGCCACTAGCCCTATATTCTAAAACAAGTACAATTAATTTAATCTGAATTTTGACAAATATTTACTATCTGGCTACTCTGTATAAGGTACTTCTATGGAGATCTTAAAGAAGACAAATAACAAAATCCTGAAGTTAGTTCCCATCTCTAAAAAATCTGTAGCCTTTATTGTTAAATAGCCCTGCATGGGGCCTGCTTGGCAGATTCTTATCAAACACGTCTCTGAAGTGATGTATTTTGGACAGAAAAGCAAAATGCAGTGTGGTTGAACACTGAGTGGTGACATATTTAACCCTATTGCTAGTGCTACTTCTTGGGGTCATAGAAACTATTTAATGGGCTTCAAATTCTTAAACTTAAGGTAACCAAAAAAGGGAAAATGTGAAAAGGATGTGTGAAGATATTTTAGAGGCTGCTTTCTTTATTTAAATATTTAATTATTAATTAATTAATAGTTGAGTTGGGTTCTGACTCTGCTGTCCAGGCTAGGGTGCAGTGGCATGATCATGGCTCACCGCAGCCTTGATCTCCGGGGCTCAGGTGATCCTCCCATCTCACCTTCCTGAGTAGCTGGGACTGCAGCTGTGCACCACCATGCCTGACTAATTAAAAAAATTTTTTTTTGTAGAGATGATGTCTCACTATGTCACCCAGGCTGGTCTCAAACTCCTGGGCTCAAGTGATCCTTCCACCTCAGCTTCCCAAAGTGCTGAGATTACAGGTGTGAGCCACCACGCCCGGTTTATCATTAAAAAAAAAATAGAGACAGGATCTTTCTATATTGCCCAGGCTAGCTTCAAATTCCTGACCCCAAGTGATCCTCCCATCTCAGTCTCCCAAATTATTGAGATTGTCCTGTGCCTGGTCGGAGGCTGCTTTCTAATTGTCACCCCAAATCTCTGCGAGACTAATTATTAACTTCGCATGGAGAGAATGAAGGCTCCATTCCTTAAATCTCCACTAAGTCTGAGCAAGATAATCTAGTCACTCACTACCTTATTTTTTTGTTCATCCACAGATGAGAATAATGGCTTCCACTCACTTACCTTGCAGGGTAGCTCAGGGCTGATAGAAAAAAAAAAGTCATTGTAAAGAAAAGGTGCTATTAACATAGGTATAGGCTGTCTTTTACCCTGGAGCCACTGCTTGTAGTAACACACACCTAGGTTGGAAAAAAACGAATCCTCCTTAATAACAAATGTATACACTTACCTGTTCTGCCAGCTGCATGTTTCACATAAAGGCCAAACTGGACTGTGTGAAGCAAGGAGAGGACATTCATGCAATTGGAATGTGAATTCTTCACAGGGTCTTTGGCAGAGCTGACAACCAGGGTGTGCCAGAACAGGAGGTGCCATTGTCGAGGTTTCCATCCAAGCTGGAATCTGCTTGCAGTGAGCAGAAACACTAGATACAATCAGGCTGAGAATTCCACTCTGGTTTGGTTAACACAGAGGACTCTGAGCTCAGAAGACGAACCAGACACTGGCCACGTGTCGAGCGAGTATCACTACTTTATAAGAAGTCCTTAGATCCGGGGACCTGGAGTAGGGAGGTCTACACTTTAAAGTGAGGGGGTGCCGGGTGTTCTGTAATCCAAGGCAGGCACATGTTGAGTTCTGGAAACCCAGAAGAGCAATGAGGACTTGAGCAAGTCCTTTAACCTTGACTTTTTTATCTAGAAACAAAAGTGGGTGGTGTTAGATTTGTGTTTCCTGATGCTCAGGGGTCTAGGGGTAATTCTTAGTTTTCGAAAGGATTATTAGAAACCCTGCCTTTATTTAGAGCTTGACGACATGGACTTATGCAAGCATGCTTTCTTCACTTTGACTGGAATGATTTCAGCTCAGCTTGGTCATGCTAATTATTTCATGCTAACCAAAAGCCTACATCTGTAGTTCGTAGATCTTTAATAACATGAAGAAATACTTGTTAAGAAATACAGTTGAGGCTGGGTGTGGTGGCTCATGCCAGCAATCCCAGCAATTTGGGAGGCCTAGGTAGGAGGATTACTTGACCAGATTAGGCAACATAGCAAGACCTTGTCTCTACCAAAAAAATTGCCAGGTGTGTGCCTGTAATCCCAGCTACTTGGGTGGCTGAGGCAGAAGGATTGCCTGAGTCCAGGAGTCTGAGACTGCAGTGAACTGTGATTGTGCCATTGCGCTCCAGCCTGGGCAACAGAGTGCGACCCTGACAAAAAAAGGAAGGAAGGAAGGAAGAAAGGAAGGAAGGGAGAAAGAAAGGAAAAGGAAAGAAATAGAGTTGGTAAAAGTCTTTCATAGCAGGTGGTCATGGTAGAAGAGTAATAAAAGAATTTTTTTTTCTCGAGGATAGAATGATTGGGTTCCAAAAAGTGCTTTCCTCCTTAGGGTTTGCAATGAAACTAACCAACTGGACAGCAGAACTTTCCTCATTGTCTCGTTCTCTCTGGGTTTTTTTTTTTGGCGAGGGGAGGTGGTCACCAGATGTGTGGTATTATAATAAATGGAACTGTCTTCAGGTTTTTGTCTTGTTTGTACTCTTTTTCTTGCCGCTGGTGATCCACATGCTCATATTGGCCTAGAATGACATCACTGTTTTCTCTGTGAAGTGACGATGAAAGAGGACAACTTCCACCACCTGATTATGACGTGAAACCAAACTGGTGGCAAGTTGGAGTTTAATCATATCATTTGAAGAATATTAGCAGGACTCAGGGTTTCTGATTCCAGTTCATGTTCCTAGGAGGACTTGGAAAGTGAGAAGCAAATGTGCCATGTTTGGGAGGGGGTAGAAAAAGACGAAGGGGAAAAACATATGTTTTGACTAAAAGGAGCAACGGCCAGTTCAATGCTAGGACGATCACTGTACTAAAGGGTCATTATCAAGTTTGTTAGGCCCTTGCAAGACACAGCGAGTTTATCACCCTTGCACATCTAGGTTCTTGACTTCAGGGACATTCTTTTCAACAGTGGCATGGCGGGTTGTGTTTCCATCTTGAAATCTGGAGGACATAGCTGTGTATGAATCACTCCCAAGCATTGGGAGGCCAGCCAAACCCCAAGTTCACTTGTGTTAGTTTAGGTTTGTTTGTACCCAACTATGCATGTCTGTCTTACCCACTCCTCCAGGGTGAAGTAAACTACCTCCTCTCGTCTTTGGGACACAGTGTAGCCTTCATACCATAAGTGAGTCTCACCCAGGAGGCTTTTTCCGTCTGTCCTCTCAAAGTCCTCCTAGAAGCACAAACTGGGAATCAGAAGTCCTGAGTCCAGCTGGTTATTCCTATTTTCTGTTTTTTGAGTTGGAGTCTCACTGTCACCCAGGCTGGAGCTCAGTGGCATACTCACGACTACTGCAGCCTCAACTTGCTGGGCTCAGGCGATCCTTCTGCCTCAGCCTTCCAAGTAGCTGGAACTACAGGTGTGCACCACCATGCCTGATTAATTTTTTTGTTTTTTAATTGTGGAGACAAGGTCTGACCAAGTGCCCAGGCTGGTCTCGAACTTGTGGGCTCAGGCAATTCTCTTGCGTCAGCCTCCCAAAATGCTGGGATTACAGGCTTGAGTCACCACGCCTGGTTTATTCCTATTTTTCTTAAAACATAGGCATTTAATTCCTTTAAGTATCATTTTTCTACATTAAAAACATAACAGCCCCGTCTTGCCTTTTTTTTTTGAGCCGGGGGTCTCACTGTGTCACCCAGTTGGAGTGCTGTGGCATGATCACGGCTCACCAAAGCCTTGACTTTCTGGGCTGAGGTGTTCTTCTACCTCATCCTCTTGAATAGTTGGGACTATGGGTGTGCGCCACCATGCCTGGCTAATTTTTTTGATTTTTTTGTAGAGACAAGATCTCAAGCTATTACCTAGGTTGGTCTCAAACTCCTTGGTTTAAGTAATCATCCCACCTTGGCCTCCCAAAGTGCTGGGATTACAGGCATGAGCCACAGCACCTGGCCTCATCTCTCCTTAAAAATACTAGTGTGCTTTATATTTGCTGCTTTGACATTCAAAAGCCTTGCTCATACATTCCTTTATTTTCACTTCAGAACAGCCTTCCTTCTCCCACCCACTAAAAAGTGTCATTATTCTCGTTATTTATCTTATATCTCCGGTATCCAGGGCCTGTGGAGGGTAGGTATTCCCTGGATGTTTGTTTTAGACATATAATCTTTAGAGAGATAACTTTACTCGCAAATATTAACTTTAGATATGTAGCTTTTATTTGATCATCTTTAAGCTGTTCTCAGTGAGCAAACACACTTGTACTTTGACATCACAAAGTTATTTTTAAACTGCAAAGACAATGTGAAGTCAATGACGTTACTTGTCCTCTAACTAGGGAATATAATAAAACACTTTAAAGAGAAACATTGTCATTGTCATACAACAATAAAGTTGTATGTCTTGTTGGTAAATGTTGCCTTTTATAGCAAAATACAAAATGCTATGAGGATGAAATTTTGATTTGGATCCAGGGATGGTTGCAACTGTGACTGGGGCTTCCGATGTCTTCAGAACATGCCAGTGAAATGGGCTGGCAGTCTGGAAGTGTTTCTGGCCTGGGTAGAGAACAGCTTTTAAAATTTAGACTTGCTTTCACTTTCACATATTCATAAAATAGTTGCAGAATATTAGCCATTTGTTGAATGTTTCTTCAAATAATTTTGAGTCTGGAAGGACTTTTAAAAGTCCTACATAGTGAGACCTCATCGCTACAAAAAAGAAAGGAAAAAAAAGCCAGGTGTGGTGGTGTGTGCCTGTAGTCCCAGCTACTCCAGAGGCTGAGGCAAAAGCAAAAGGATCGCTTGAGCCTAGGATGTTGAGGCTGCGGTGAGTTGTAATCACGTCACTGCACTCCAGCTTGTGTGACAGAGTGAGATTCTGCTTTAAAAAAATAAAAAGTAAAAACTGTTCTCACTTTTTCTCAATCTTCTTTCATCAGCTTAGGTAGGACCATATCACTTGTGGCAGGACTGTTGGAGGCAGTGGGCACTCATGCAGCTGATTTGTTGGAATACTTTGAAACTTCTTATTAGGATAAAAGCAATATAGGTTCATTATTGGAAAAAAATTAAAGACATATACAAGCAAAAATAAGAAAATAAAATTGCCTCTCCCCATCCCATCCACCCCTTGAAACTTCTATTGTATAGCTGTCAAGATCGCTTTGTATTTGCTTTTAAAAACACACACACACATATACATTTCTTATATTTAATATATATTTCAATTCTGCAAAAAATTTTAAGTAACAGCTTTATTAAGATGCAATTTACAGGCCAGGCAAGGTGGTTCATACCCATAATCCCAGTGCTTTGGGAGACCGAGGCAGGAGCATCACTTGAGGCCAGGAGTTCAAGATCAGCTTGGGTAACACAGCAAGACTTCATCTCTACAAAAAAATGTTAAAAATTAGCTAGGTATGGTGGTATGTGCCTGTAGTCCTAGCTACTCAGGAGGCTGAGGCAAAAGGATTGTTGAGCCCAGGAGTTCGAGGTTGCAGTGAGCTATGATTGCGCCACTGCATTCCAGCCAGGGGAGCAGAGTGAGATCTGTCTCTAAAAACAAATAAACAAAAAACAATTTACCTACCATAAAGTCATAAAACACATGATCTAGGGGTTTTACTATTTAATTCCATCACTATCTATTTTTTTTAACCATCATCACTATTTAATTCCAGAACACTTTTATCACTCCGAAAAGAAACTCCATATCCAACAGCAGAAAATATGTGGTTTTTTGTATCTAGCTTCTTTCACCTAATATAATGTTTCCAAGGTTCATGCATGTTGTAAGTATGTACCAGAACTCTGCTCCTTTTTATGGGTGACTGATATTCCACTGTACGAATAAATCACATTTTGTTTATCAGTTGGGGAACATGGGTTGTTTTCATTTTTGAGCTACTATGAATAATGCTGCTATGAACATTCATGTACAAATTTTGGTGTGGATAAATGTTTTCCATTCTTTTGCGCATATATTTAGGATTAGAATTGCTGGGTCACATAGTAACATTATATTTAATTTTTTGAGGAACTGTCAAGTGTTTTCTAAAGTGTTTGCACCATTTTAGATTTCCACCAGTAATGTATGAGGGTTCCAATTTCACCACATCCTCACCGATACTTGTTATCAGCTGTCTTTTTTATTACAGTTATCCTAGTGGGTGTGAAGTGGTATGTCATGGTGGTTTTGATTTGCATTTCCCTGATGACTAATGATAAATATCTTTCCGGGTTGTCTTTCACTTTCTCGAGGGTACCCTTTGAAGCACAAAAGTTTTAAAATTTGATGAGGTTCAATTTATTTTTTTCTTTTGTTGCTTATGCTTTTGAGATCATGCCTAAGAAAGCATTGCTAATCTAAAGTCCATACTCCTATGTTTTTGTCTAATAGCTTGAACTGCTACATTTAGTTCTTTGATCTATTTTGAGTTAATTTTTGTATATGGTGTGAGGTAAGGATCCCACATGATTCTTTTGCATGTGAATAGCCAGCTGTGCCAGCACTATTTGTTGTAAAGATTATTCTTTCTCTTCTAATTGCTTAGAGACCTACATGGGCTCTCTTTTGCAAGACTCAGACCTGGGGGCTTCCTCTGTCCTGAGGCCAGCAGGACATCTGAAGTACGTCACTTAACGTCTCTTAGTTTATCTGTAACATTCCCCAGATTGAGCACCTAAAGGGAATCCTCCCAGGTACCTTCCCAGGTTGGCAAACTACAGCTTGCACTATTGGCTGTCTTTTAAATATGTATGTCCCACCACTGTCATTTCCCGGTCTCAGCAAGCGGCTGCAGTACCACAAAGATTGTTGGTGCACAATGTTGGGGAACTGACGGATCTACACTTATCTGGGAAATCACAATGTCTCTGACGTACGGTCTGCAGGCAGTGTCAGTTTCCTCTACGACCTCACCCAAATTAGCCGCAAGGTTTTCTAACTTTGATCTGAGACCCTATCTGGAGAGGGGAACGATCTGATTTTTGTCCCGGCGGTGGGACGCTCCGGCGGTCCCGGCCCCGGTCCGGCCGCCGGGGTGGGAGCCCGGGAACGCCTCCCCACTTCCCCGCCCGCGAAGTTTGCAGCGCGCCGCGCGCCTGCAGGGACGACGCCTGCTGGCCCGAGGCCGGGCGCTGTCAGTTCCTGATCCGGCGGTGCCCGCTCCAGCCGCGGCAGGTTCCAGGGCGGAGAAGCCGCCCCCGCGCCGCGGGCTCCCGGCGCGTGGAGCCTGGGGCGCGGCTCGGGCACCACCCACACCGGGGCTGCGCTCGCTCCTCGCGCGGCGCGTCCGGGAGGGCGAGCGCAGAGCCACGGCCACCGGGACGGCGGTGCCACCGAGCCCCTCCGCGGACGTCCCAGACGGGGGCAAACTGCGCGGCCGGATGGCGGCGGCGTGGGTTCGGGGCTGGGCGCCGTGGCTGCTGCGGCTGCTGATGGCGTTGCGAGCGCTGCCCGCCCGGTGCGCGACCGCTGGGGACCCCGGGGCCGCGGCCGGGCTCAGCCTGCACCCGCCCTACTTCAACCTGGCGCAGGCGGCGAGGATTTGGGCCACCGCCACCTGCGGCGAGCGGGGCCCCGGCGGCCAGCCCCGGCCGAGCTCTACTGCAAGCTGGTGGGGGGCCCCACTGCCCCGGGCAGCGGCCACACCATCCAGGTAAGGTCCTCGGAGAGAGCAGGGATGTGGGGCGGGGGGTGGCAGAGGCACGGGGGGACACCGACTTCTTCCCGCGCCACCCAGCCGCCCGGGGCGGTATGAGTGGGCCCTTGCCCCTCGCGCGCTAGTGGCTCCAGGCGACTGGGAAGGGCTGTCCCCACCCCCCGCGGGCGCGAACGCCAGCGACCCCTGGAGCGATCCCGGGGGAGCACCGCCCTGCACCACGCCGCCCCGGGTGAACGGAGGCTGAGGTCAGGTCCCGGCAAGTAGCGGGAAAAGTGCGAAACTGCGCTCTAGGCGCGCGCGACTCCCTCGCCAGGAAGCGCCCTGCCAGGCCTGGAGCCCCTCCGGGCTTCAGGGGCGCCTCCTGCCAGGCCCTTCAACTCCCCTACCTTACTCGGAGAAGTTTGCAGCTCTTACCTCGCGTGGTGTATTTTAAGACACCTTTGAGGTTACACACAGTGGTGTCATCCGATGTTACTGAAAAGATTCGCTTGAAGTGCCACCATCCAGTCCTTGGAGTGAATGAAACCTTAAGTGAACAGGGGCGGAAAAGCACTCGGGATCCCAGTCTCGCTGCGAACACCTGGAGCACATGACCAGGCCGCTGGAGCTTAAGCGGCGTCTCACGCGGTCTCGGCCCTCAGGCAGGAGCCGTATCCTGGTACCGGAGACGGTGCAGGTGAGGAGGCTAAGAAACGTGCCTCCTTCCTAATATGGGACAGTAGAGTTTGAATCCAGGCCTGACTCCAAATCCTCTACACGAAGCCGCAGTTGCCTCCCTCTTCTGGGAAGTTTTGCTGAGGAACAGACAGTGTTGACGAAAGAGGGAGTAATTTTGGAGTTTAGGTTCCAAAAGTGCAGGATTATCATCGGGTGTCTAGGTTAGCGTGTTAGAAACTCCTTAGATTGTGAACTTCCATGAGTGACAAGTTGTTGAACAGGTAGTGCCATATATGCCTATTTATTTGTAAATTATATGCACGTATTAGCATATTGATATGTTGTGCATATTATAGAACACCCAAAAAGAGAAATGAAAAAGATAAAATAACAATGATGAAAATACTTTGTACTATATTACTATGTTATGTATATGATAAAGCATGCAAACAATGAAATTTAAAAAATAACAATGGTGAAAATACAAATATATTTGCAGTCCCCAAATCATTTTGGTTTCTCTATTTGGGATTGCATATAGCTATTTATAAATGTACAAAGATACAAATGTAATATGTACAAAAATAGTTATTTTTGACAGATTTCATTTAGCACTTATGATACAACTCAAAGTTGATGTCACATTTTATTTTAGTGATTGTCATAGTTGAAAAGATACCTCAAAAAAAATTGTAAACTACTGAGTTCCAGAACCAGCTATGTAATTTACAGAGTACAGTGTAAAAAGGAGATGTGAAGACCTTGTTCAAAATTATTAGAAACTTCAAGATGGTGACAGCACAGCATTAAACTAAGTTGAGGGGCCCTTTGAAGTGTTGGACCCCGTGCAATTGCACATGCTTCATGCTGTCTGAGACCTCTAAATCATGGCACTTACAGCTCTGCCCCTTCCTTCCATTATTCTAAAATTTTTTAGAAGTAGAAACTTGGCCAGTAATTGTTCACTTTCCAAGCTGTATTCAGCACTTCCTAGTAGAAAGGTGTTGCATTTTAATGTTTTGAACAATAGATTCAAGGCTCATTGTGAGCCTTCTTTTGGAAAATATTAGAATGTATTAGAACATTCTGTTTCCATGTTTTTAAAGTGTGCAAATGTGAATATTCTTAGAGTTACACATTTTTATCTTTTCAGCAACAAAAGATGAAACCATTTCCAAACATCGATTTTTCAAAAGGCTCTCTCAAAGCATACATCTCCTTAGAATACTATCTACTTTTCCACATGTTCTATAAAACAGCACTTCTATTTTGATGGGACAGAGTATGTGCTTCTATTATTCTGTAGCTATCTCTCAGGTAGGATGTTACTGGCAGCCACTTGTCATCACAGCAAAAGTCAGAAAATTTGGATTTTTTGTGGTGGAAAAAGCCATAGTACTCATCTTTATGTTTAAAAGGTCTTTTAAGTATTTTACCATGAGATAGCTAGTTAGTGAGCCCTGAATAGTCAAAAGAATTTCATGGTCATTCCCCTTTTCAATGCAGGGTTGCAACTTTTCTGCTATTTAGGAGAATTGAATCCACATGTCCACTTAACCAGGCATATGTAAGTTGCCATGTGTCACGGTGAGATAATAGCCTGATGGCTCTGTCCTCCTCCCTCTGACAGATACTCAGGACCACTGGAGACTTGTGACTGACTGACTTGTGGACTGGGTAAAGGTCCCTAAGTCAATCTGTATATTAAATGTTAGCAAAATGGAATGTCTTCATTTTTAAGTAAAATAAACAGAAGCTTTATTATTTTCTTCTTGCACCTCACTGCATTGCCTGGCACACCCAACTTTGGAGAGAACTATTTTAATTATGGGTACAGTTAACACAGGGAGAAGGAAGATATCAAAGAGATATTCAACTGTCTTCTCTCCCCCAGATTTGCCCAGGGAGGCCAACCCTCATTTTCTTCAATCAGTATTTTTATTGAGTGTTCATGGGCTGATGCTACTGTTCTGGAGGCCCAGAAAAATCATGTTTCCTGTTCCAACTGAGTTTCCAATGCAGATCATTAAACAGTCTCATAGTCCTAGATAGAGTCCTAGATAAGAAGTGGCTTTCTGAAATCACTCAGCAGACTGTCTCTGGCCCAGGATGTAGCCTGCAGAAAAAGAATGCTGAATGCTATCTGGTGTTACGCCTGTCTGGTGAACAAAAGCCTTGCCAAATCGTGCTCTCTGCCTTCACAGTTTGGGAAGGTGTACTAATTGCTGATGTGAGAAAAGCCTATTGGGGATGAGAAGGAGAAGCTGAGTTCCAGAGGACGGAATATCAGACTCTCACTCTAACCCAGTGTTGGCGGCTGCTTGCACAGAATTGTGCTTCAAAAATTGAGGGATGGCTAAGCGTGGTGGCTCACACCTGTAATCCTAGCACTTTGGGAGTGCAAGGTGGGAAGATCACTTGATGCCGGAATTTGAGACAATGTGAGACCCTGTCTCTATAAAAAATTAATAAATTAACCGGGCATGGTACTGTGTGCCTGTAGTCACAGCTATTTGGGAGGATGAGGGAGGAGGGAGCATCCCTGGAGTCCAGGAGTTCGAGGCTGCAGTGAGCTATGATTGCACCACTGCACTCCGGCCTGTATGACAGGACGAGACCCTGTTTTAAAAAAATAAAATTAAAAAAGAAAAGTGACAGATGGGAGATGTACTGGAGAAGGGAAGAGAGATTATGATTAGTTATTAGGTTGCATTTGAGTGATGCTTGTCTTGAATCTGTCCATGTATAGAGAAGAGTTAACTAAAATAATTCTATTTATTTTTTAACTTTCTAAAAATAAATCCTTGTGGCTAGCCAGGATTTAGAATTCCAGGCCAAAAGGATTTTGCAAAAAATGTAAAACAGATGAACAAAGGTCATGTCACAGAGTAAAAACTGGTTTTACAATAGTGATTCTTTTTTTTTTTTTTCCTTGAAATCTATAACAGCAGTGCTGATACTAGAATGGTAGCTTGTCTCAACAGGCAGGACATTTGAAAAGTCTGAATTTTGTTTGTTGTGTAAACAATGTTCACTGTAATTTCTCTGGACTTAAGATTCATTTTAAAAGATTTTAGATACTTGTTACTGCTCAGATATTAAGTTGATGGCGTCTGAGAGTTCTGTGATTCAGGGATCCTGTCTGTGTTTTCACAGTGGTATCCCCAGTGCTTAACACAAAGTCTGGAATAGTGTAGGTGTTCAGGACATGTTGAATGAAGGGGGGTGGGGTGGGTAAAGATACATTTAGTGGCTGTAAAGGATTTAATGTAGGCTGGGCTCAGTGGCTCAGCCTGTAATCCCAGTACTTTAGGAGGCCGAGGTGAGTGGATTGCCTGAGCCCGCGAGTTCGAGACCAGCCTGAGCAACTTGGCAAGACCTCATCTGTAAAATAAATAAAAAATTAGCTGGGCGTGGTAGTGTGCGCCTATAGTTCTGGCTACTTGGAAGGCTGAGGCGAAAGGATCCCTGGAGCCCAGCAGGTCCACACTGGGCTGGCTGTGAGTGTGCCATTACACTCCAGCCTGGGCAACAGAGTGAGACTCCAACTTAAAAAAAGAAAGAAGAATTTATTGTAAAGGGTAAAGGGAAGTATAGGCACATGGATACTATTCTGTTGGAAAGTATTACAACTGAAATGCATCATGCTTTGTGCTTTAATTTTAAATGTTCACTTATGAAATCTAAAGATATTATTTATTAACACATCTGACAGAGGTGATGATACAATGGGGATGGACGGCTGTGTTAAAAATATAATCTTGTATTTGGTTTAGCTTGGCATAGACACTGTATTCACAAGGGATGAAATGTACACATTTACCAAGCATATGATCTTAATTTTGTACATGGACAGATCAGCGCCTCTTTTACACATTCCTTCATTACACTTTGATGTGTATATAGGAATGTGTGTTTAACTTGAATGATATTGATAGAGAAATACACACACATGGGTTATGGCTAAAAGGAAAAGTGCTTGGAATAAGTCACAAGGCAGTCTTGGTTGTGTGTTTGTGTAACTTGGACTAGTGGCCATAAACAGGAAACTCAACTTCACTAAGGCTCTGTTTATAGAACTATTGTGGGAGAAAATCATTTGTTAACCTCAACAAGGGCCTTTTCCTTTGTGAAACTGATGTGAAGGTTTTGACTGGGAGCTAGAAAATGTAAGACATCTACTCTATCCATTGATATATTTGTTACAATTATTAATGATGAGTTATTTTGAGACTTAAGACAAATGACTACAGTCGGCAACTTAAGGGTGGATGATTTTTTTTTCCTGAGTTGGAGTCTCACTCGGTTGCCCAGACTGGAGTGCAGTGGCCGCTCCCCAACCACAGCCTCGACCTGCTGGGCTCCGGCGATACTTCCGCCTCAGCCTTCTGAGTAGCCGGAATTACAGGCATGCGCTACCACGCCCGGCTGATTTTTTGACTTATTGTAGAGATGAGGTCTCGCTGCCCAGGCGGGTCTCGAACCCGTGGGCTCAGGCAATCCACTCACCTCAGCCTCCCAAAGGCGTGGGATTTCAGGCTGAGCCACCGAGCCCGGCTGGATGATTCTTTTTTAAAATGATTTTCCTATAGTTGTTTCATGTTTGTGGACATTAAGTTCAGCAATGAATATGTACATACAAAACATCTGGAGAAGACATACATAAGTGTTTTCCTTGGGAAAGCCAAGTTTACTCACCAGTTAAGAAATAGGGTTCCACGCACCAGACTCAAAGCAATTTACATTTGTTCCTCAACAAATCACAGATGACTCGATCTCCTGGACCTTTAGGGTTGCTGGTAAACAGTTAGAACTGCAAATGTTCAGTCCTTGAATTAAAATATTTTACTTATGCTCTGATTTGCTATTGTCATTGAGAGTCTGTCACTGAGAATCTTAGAGAAAGAAATGTACAGGCATTGTGAAAGGAGAGGAAAGAAGGTTATCATTAATTCCAGACCCTTACTTGTAAGAAGACTGTATCTAAACCATTCCAGGAAGATATCTGTGTATGTTGTGCATCTTTAATATACATATGAAAGTGAAAACTACGTTTTCTTTATATTTTTTATCAGAACTTTATTTAAGCATGTTAGTTAATGTTTAGCAGCTTTATTGAAGCATAACTTAAATACCATAAAATACATCCTTTGTAAGTATAAATTCAATAATTTTAGTAAATTTATAGATTTGAGCAGCTATCACTAGAATCCCGTTTTAGAAGATTTTCATTAGCCCTAAAAATTATCTGGTGCCTGTTGCATGCTCCCTGAACATGTTGCTATACCCGGGCAACCACTGGTCTGCTTTTTTCTCTATAGTTTTGCCTTTTCTGGAAATTTCATATGATAGTATCACACAATATGTGGTCTTTTGTGTCTTGATTCTTTCACTTAGCATAATGTTGTAAGGCTCATTCATATTGTTGAGTGACTCAGTAGTTCATCTCTTTTTGTTACTGAGTAGTATTCTATTGTATGGATATACATAATTTTCTTTATCTACTCATTAGTTGATGGGCATTTACATTTTTTCTAGTACTTGGCCATATAAATGATGCTGCTATGGATATCTACACAAAAGTCTTTATGTGGACATGTATTTTTGTTTTCTTGGGTAGATACTTAAGAGTACAATTGCTAGACTGTATAGTAAGTTTACATTTTTAAGAAAGTGCCTATTTTTAAAGTGAAGTGATGAAGTCCTGTCTATTTTTGCCTTCAGTTCTGTCAATTTTTGATATCTATCTATCTATCTATGATTCTGTTGCTTGGTATGTATATGTTTATAATTGTTATGGTTCTTGATGGATTGATCCTTTTATCAATATATAATGTCCATCTTTGTTGCTTGTAACAATTTTTTTTTTTTTTGAGTTGGAGTCTCACTCTGTCACCCAGACTGGAGTGCAGTGGCCGCTCCCGGCCACCGCAGCCTCGACCTGCTTGGCTCCGGCGATCCTTCCGCCTCAGCCTTCCGAGTAGCCGGAATTACAGGCATGTGCTACCACACCCGGCTGATTTTTTGATTTATTGTAGAGATGAGGCCTCGCAGCCCAGGCGGGTCTGAAACCCTCGGGCTCAGGCAATCCACTCACCCCAGCCTCCCAAAGCACGGGATTACAGGCTGAGCCACCGAGCCCGGCTGTAACAATTTTTTACTTGAAGTTCGTTTTGTCTGATATTAGTATAATCACCCTAGCTCTCTTTTGGTTACCATATACATAAAATATCTATTTCCATTCTTTCACTTTCAATCTATTTGTGTCTTTTAAAAAATCAATATTTTTTATATTGATATTGTGGGGTACAGTTAAGGGTTAGGTATACAAATATGCTTCATTCAGGCCCCCTTGTTGATAACAGGTGTCTCCCCATCCCCAGACAGATGTTTACTACCATTAGTCCCATCCCCCCCCATAGTTTCCCACCACTGTCAGTCATTTTCTTATAGTATTACATTGGATGTTAAAGGTCCACTATATGAGTGAGAACATGTGATACTCAGATCTTTGTTTCTCTGAGAGGTCACTCAGTATTATAGACTCTAGTTCCATCCAGGTTGCTGCGAAATTCATGATTTTGTTCTTTTTTATGACTGCGTAGTATTCCATCGTGTATATGTACCACATTTTTTTAATCCAATCCTCTTTTGATGGACAGCATAGTTGGTTCCAGGTTCTTGCTATCGTGAACAATGCTGCGATGAACATTTGTGTGCAGGTATCTGTGTCTTTGAATCTATAATGAGTCTCTGCAGATAGCATATGTTTGGATCTTTGAATCTTTTTTTTTTTTTTTTTTGAGACAAGGTCTCGCTCTGTTGCCTAGGCTGAAGTCCAGTGGCACAATCATAACTCACTGCATTCTGGAACTCCTGGGTTCAAGCAATCCTCCTGCCTCAGCCTCCCACGTAGCTGCGACTATATGTGTGCACCACCATGCCCAGCTAATTTTTAAAATTTTTATAGAGTCAGGGTCTCAGGGTCTCACTTTGTTTCCCAGACTTGGATCATGTTTGCTGTTGCTGTTGTTTGTTTGTTTTTCCATTCTGTCAATCTCTGCCTTTTAATTGATAATTTTTTTAAAAAAGTGATTGCTGGAGCCAGGCATGGTGGCTCATGTCTGTAATTCCAGCTACTTAGGAGGCTGAGGCACAAGAACTGCTTGAGCCCAGGAGTTCCAGGCTTCATTGAGCTATGAATGTATCTCTGTGCTTCAGCCTGGGTGACAGAGCGAGAACTTGTCTCAAAAAAAAAAAAAAGATTCAAAGATCCAAACATATGCTATCTGCAAGAGACTCATTATAGATCCAAAGACACAAATAGATTGAAAGTGAAAGAATGGAAAGAGATATTATATGTATATGGTAACCCAAAGAG
Source organism: Cephalopachus bancanus (assembly GCA_027257055.1). Taxonomy (NCBI): domain Eukaryota; kingdom Metazoa; phylum Chordata; class Mammalia; order Primates; family Tarsiidae; genus Cephalopachus; species Cephalopachus bancanus. Next base: position 9,491,730 of record JAPVLO010000097.1, on the reverse strand, counting down.
AGTTAGCGTGTGACTATACTAATATCAGACAAAATGGACTTCAAGTAAAAAATTGTTGCAAGCAACAAAGATGGCCACCATGTCGTAAAAAATTTAAAAAAAGTGATTCCTGATAAGAAAGGACTTACTTCTATCATTTTGCTGCTTATTTTCTATAGGCATTATATATATTTTGGCTACTTAGTTCTTCTGTTACTGCCTTTTTTGTGGTTTAATGGATTTTTCTTCTTTACCATTTTGGTTCCCCTTCATTTCCTTTTCTGTATATTTCAGTTTTTTTTCTTTTTAGTGATTATTTTAGGGATTACAATCAGCATCCTAAATTTATAACAATCCAGTTTGACTTGATGTCAGCTTAACTTCAATAGCATCCCTAATTCTGTTTGTATACAGCTCTGTCCTTACTCTTCATGTTGTTATTGTTTCCCTTACATCTTTATACATTGCTGTTCATATTATACATTTATCATTATTGTTGTATGCATATTATAAATCATATAAAAAAGGAGTTAAAATACAATCATATTGGTTTTACATTTACCTATGTAGTTACCTGTACTGGTGTTCTTTATTCCTTAGTATGGCCTTAAGTTACTGTCTAGTGTCCTCTCTTTTCATCCTGAAAGACTCCTTTTAGCACTTCTAGTAGAGTAGGCCTATCAGCAATCAATTCTTCCAGCTTTTGTTAATTTGGGAATTTTTAAATTTCTTCCTCATATTTGAGGGATAATTTTACTGAGGATAGAATTCTTGATTGACATTCTTTTCCTTTTCTGACTTTAAATATACCACCTCCTTGTCTTCTGGTCTTTCTGGTTTCTGATGAAAAAATAGACTGCAATCTGATTGAGAATTCTTAGTTTGTGATGAATTGCTTTTCTCTTGCTGCTTTCAATATTCTTTTTGTCTTTTGACAGTTTGGTTATAGTGTGTCTTGGTGTGTATCTCTGTGACTTAATCCTACTTAGATTTTGTTGAGCTTCTTTGAATCTTGTCTTTCGTCAATTTGGGAGTTTTCAGTCATTATTTCTTCTAATATAGTTTCTTTCCTTTCTCTTTATCCTCTCCTTCTGAGACTCCCATAATGTGTATGTTGGTCTGCTTGATGATGTCCCATAGATTCCTTAGGCTGGTGTTTTTTTTTTCCTGCTCTTCAGACTGGATAATTTCACTTGATCTATTTCCAAATTCCCTGATTATAATTTATTGTCGGTTTTTGAGTAGATTTCAGTGTTCTGAAAAAGTTTATTCTGACAGTTTTTTTCCCCAGCTTATTTGTTACTTCATAGAGGGATAAATTATCAGAGTTCCCTACTCCAACATTTTTTGTGATATCCTCATGTTTTTTTGTTTTTGAGTGCTTCCTTACTTTCAGGTACCATAATATGTTCCAGGCTAATTTTTTATTTTATCTGTCCCAGCCCTGGAATCAACTGCTTCAAGGAGTTCTGATTTCTTTTACTGAGTGTGATGTTTGGAAAGAAAGATCTGGGTGCAGAGGGTGCTTATTGCCACTGGTATATTATTTCTTTCAGGCTTTTTCAGTGGACAGGGCTAAGAAGTATATGTATATCTACTAACTCTAATAAACACATGCATTGACACTATAAATGCAGTTGATTTTTGTATATTGACTTTGTATCCTATGACCTTGCTGCAGTTTTTTTTTTTTTTTTGGTAGACTCTTTAGGATTTTCTACACACATGATTGTACATGTCTTACTTCTTTACAATCTGTGTATGCCTTTCTTTCTTTCTTTTTTTTAAGTCGAGTTCCTACTCTGTCACCCAGGCTGGAGTGCAGTGACATGATCACGGTTTAAGCAATCTCCCCAGTTCAGCATCCTGAGCAGCTGGGACTACAGATATTCCCCACCACACCTGGCTATTTTTTTTTTTTTTTTTTTGGTAGAAATGAGGTCTCATTATGTTGCCCAGGCTGGTCTTGAACTCCTAGGCTCAAGCAATCCTTCTGCCTTGGCCTTCCTTGACCTCCCAAAGTGCTGGAATTATAAGTATGAGCCATGGCACCTGGACCCAATCTGTATACTTTTAACTTAGTTTTTTAAAAAATCTCATTTATTGATTCATTCACAAACAGTAATTGCCTACTATGTGCCAGGCACCATGTTAGATGTTGAGCATGCAAAAAGGATCTAGATATAAAACGTTGTGTAGATGATTAGCCTTTTAAGGCCTAATTTTCTTAAAAAGCCAGGGAGACTCCTATGATAGAAAATGTAATATCTCATCGTATGTCTTATCAAACTACTCTCACTTAGTGGTGAAGAATTCTGGCTTTGCAATCACATAGAAAGGGCTTAAATTCTAATACTACCAGCTTTCTGACCTCGGCAAATTGTATAATCTGTTTTACCATATAACAGGAATAATAATATTAACAGTATTTTTCTTACAAGTTTATTGGGAGAATACAAAGCAACTAGCACATTTTTTGGGACATAGTGCTCATAAATGTTGAGTCTTTTCATGGAATGAAAAAATTCTTCTTACGTAAGACTTCTAAAGTGGTAAGCTACAGCAACGATTTGTCGCAATAGTCATTTTAAATTTCTGAGCAGTAAAAAAAATAAAGAAAATTTTTGGGTAAAATCCTTTTGGTAATGAAATGTACAGTACATTGTATATTGAACACATTTAGCATGCTAAATAATCCAGTGGCATAAAGACTTCCATAGGCTTCTATAGTATAGAAATGTTAAGTTGTTTTAGTGCTATGTTAATATCTAGTTTAGATTTTATTTGTTTATATAGGGGTACTTTTTTTCCCATTGGCTAAAATAACATTTTGGGGAGAGATTTCAATTTTTAAGATTACTTTAGGTGACAATAGTACATTCTTCCGGATCATTTATTTATTTCTGGTGTTTTCTAGGCATTTATGAGACCTGTGTTCACTCTTGCTCAGCATCCTGGAACCATGTGCCTAGTGAGTAGAAGATTTACTAAATGGTACCTCAGTGGTCTAAGTCAATGGTCTGCATCAGTGGAGCCGCCCATAGTTGTGCTGTATACATGGATTCCTTGCCAAGGGAGTGAGTGGGGCCTGAAATCTGGGCAGGGCTGCATCTGCTCAGAGGCAGGCAGCCTTTTTCTGCTTTGTAAAAAAGAGCTGTTTGGATGAGCTAGCAGGGCACTGATGTGATCCCTCTTGCCAGTGAAGTGGAAACTGCCCTGGGGAAAGCCAGCTTACTGAGTCCCATGTGTCCTGTCAGGTTCTCAATGTCATATGTGTATTGTATTCCCTCAGTGGTTGTCCCATCTGAGCTCAGAAAATACATATGGAATTAATAAATGAAAATCAACTGGAGAGAAATGGAAATTTAATGTGATTATTCACGCACATCTTAATTGTGGGAGGTGAGGGAAAGAAGCAACTTCTCCATTACTATTTACTTATTTATTTTCTGAATTGGGGTCTTACTCTGTTGCCCAGGCTGGAGTGCAGTGGCATGATCATGGCTCTGCTGCCTCAATCTCGTGGTCTCAGGCGGTCCTTTTGCCTCAGCCTCCCTAGTAGCTGGGACTCCAGACACGTGCCACCACTCCCAGTGTCCCAGCTACAGATACATGCCACCACTCCCGGTATATTTTTTTGATTTTTGTAGAGACGAAGTCTTGCTCTGTTGCCCAGGCTGGTCTCAAACTCCTGAGTTCAAGCAGTCCTCCCACCTCAGCCTCTCAAAGTGCTGGGATTATAGGCATGAGTCATGGCATCTGGCCCAAGTTCTTCTCTATAGCCTCAGCTCATGGAGCCCATGATCTAAAGAGAAGACAGACATGAAAAGGAAGGATTCTAAGTTATGAGCAGATCAGCAAGGTGGTACAAGTTTAGCTGGAACTCAGAGGAAGGAGTAGTCAGCTTGGCAGTGACAGCATAGCACGGTGGGTAAGAGCTTGAATTCTGCAACCAGAGTACCTGAGTTTGAATTCTGGTTTTACTACCTGCTAGCTGTGTGACCTTGGACACATAACATAACCTCTCTGTGCTTCAGTTTCTTCATCTGCAAAGAACATACTAATAGTGTACCTCCTTCATAAGTTGTGGTGATTAAGAAGTCAATAGATGTGAGGTACTTTACAACGATGCCAAGCATCAGTAAGTGATATACAAGTGTGTGGTAAAACAATACATGATGGCACATACCTGTAGTCCCAGCTATTAGGGAGGCCCAGGCAGAAGGATCACCTGAGCCTATGAGGTTGAGGCTGCAGTGAGCCGTGTTCGTGCCACTACACTGCATCCTGGGTGACAGAGTGAGACTCCAATTAAAAAAAAAAAAGACTTTCCTATGCTAAGTGTACTGTACCACTTCCTTGTGGAAGCTTGTCTTAAACTCTCCATAGATGCTTTTAAAAGAAATGTTCAAAAGGCAACAGTACCATATAATTTTCCTATCAGAGGAACACCCTGATGAATTCACTGTTTGACAAAAAAACAAAAACCAACCAACCAACCAATCCCCCATCCCCCACAACCTGAATTTCAACAATCTGTCTTTTGGAAGACAAGTATGGCCTTGGTGTGTTGAATTTCAAAGCAGAGATATAGTAGGTAAGCCCAAGGCCTAAGACTGGACTCCCATAAGCCAGAAAAGGCAAGGAAAAATGCTTTATCTACAGGTTCAGAGGGAGAATGGCCCCGCTGACACCCTGATTTCAGATATGCAGCTTCCAGAACTGTGAGAGATAAATTTAAGTTGTTCTTAGCTCCCCAGTTTGTGCTACTTTGTATGACAGCCCTAGGAAACTCAGGCAGTGACTTGAGCTTTAAATCAGTTCACCAGCAGTTTTGTTGACCATCCAGTGTGTGAGAGTTATCTGTGTATGGGAGAGCACAGGAGAGGGGACACTGTGGGAGGCTCGATGGCTAGTTCTAGGGTCTCTGTGAGACTTTGCGATCTGATAACTCGAAATGTGGTCCCTCTGTAGAATGAGGAAAGCTCTTGGTTGAGAAAGTACTTAGGGATCAGTAGGAGCCATCTTTAAATATGAAGAACGTATCAGGCTGGCATAAAGTAAGGATTTGTTTGTGTGTGATTCATGAAGCGTGGCTTGAATATTTTCTGGTTCCCCTGGGTATGTGATGCTTGTACAGGGTTGATTCTAGGCGATGTCAGGCCAGTGCCATCCTTCAGTGATACCTGGTAGCAAATAGCACAGGATCTGCCTTCCCTTTCTCCTTTCTGGCCTCATCCAACTTTTTTTTTTTTTTTAGAGTCAGAAACTCACTCTGTTACCCAGACTGGAGGGCAGTGGCATGATCATGGCTCATTGCAGCCCTGACCTCCTGGGATCAAGTGATCCTTCTGCCTCAGTCTCCTAAGTAGCTAGAACTACAGACATGTGCCATGACATTTGGCTAATTTTATGATTTTTTTTTTTTTTGTAGAGACAACCGAGACTATCTCAAACTGCTGGGCTCAAGCAGTCCTCCCACCTTGGCCTCCCAAAGTGCTGGGATTACAGATGTGAGCCACTGTGCTTGGCCTAGCATTTTTATATTAGCAAAATTAGCATAAAATGTCACCACAGTCAGTTCTTACATTCACTGCAGCATTATTCACAATAGCTCAGATATGAGAACAACTTAAGTGTCTGCTGACAAATGAATGGTAAAGAAATTGTGGTATAGACATACAATGAAGTATTATTCAGCTTTAAGAAGAAAAAGGGAATTATACCATTTGCGACAGCATAGATAAACCTGGAAGACATTACACTGCATGAAATAAGCCAGGCACAGAAAGACAAATACTGCATGATCTTACGTATATGTGGAATCTAAAAAAGTTGCATACATAGGAACAGAGTAGAACAGTGGGTACCGGGAACAACCAGTTGGGAGAAATGGTGTGATGTTGGTCAAAATGTGCAAAGTTGCAGTTAAGTAGGATGAATAAATCTAAGATGAGGACCGCAGTTATTACTGTATTGTATACTGGAAATTTGCAGAGAGTGTAGATTTCAGATACTCTTACCACACACACACATAATGGTAACTATATGAAGAGATCGATATGCTAGTAGTTTGACTGTAGAAATCATTTCACTGTGTGTATGTATATCAAAACATCATGTCATACACCTTAAATAAACACAACAAAAAAGGGAGAAAAAAGATAGGAGTCTTCAAGCGTCAACCCAAGAGTTGTTTGTGGAAGGGGAAGGCTGTTCTACCCCGATGTCTACTTAATGCAGGTGGAGTAGGGGGAGTCTGGGGACAATGTGATCATTGGATCTACTTTTTGAACAGAGTCGATGGCTGGATGATCCCTTCACCATTAGTGAAGGCTCTGAGGGCTGCATCCGGGAAATTGTGAAAGGGACGGAATTGTGAAAAGAAAGGTCCTGCTCCCTATGTCTTGGGCTGGCTCTGCAGAGGCTAAACATTGCAGAGCATTTGTGCTCATGGATGACATGGGTGACAAAGATTCTATGTGAAGTAGTAGTAGGTTGCATAGTGATTAAGAGAACGCAAACACTTCAGACCCTTACATTTTCCATGTTTCCAAGTTGCTTTCTTATTTCATTGTGAAAATATATCACTTAATGTATCTTTTATGTACTATTGAATTCTAAAGGCTTTTCATGAACTAGAAGTAGAGGAATGTACTGAAAGACCCTGAAAATCACTTTATAAGCTTGTTATAAACATGGTGAGTTTTCTTTTTTTTTTTGAGTTGGAGTCTCACTCTGTTGCCCAGGCTGGAGTATGGTGACACACTCACGGCCACCTCGGTATTGACCTGCTGGGCTCTGGCGATCCTTCTACCCCAGCCTTCAGAGTAGCTGAAACTACAGGCATGCACTACCATGCCCGGCTAATTTTTGATTTATTGTAGAGATGAAGTCTCACTAAGTTGCCCAGGCTGGTCTTGAACCCGTGGGCTCAGGCACTACACTCACCTTGGCCAACTTGGTGAGTTTTCTTTCTCTCATTTTGTTCATCTTTTAGGTAAATGTAGTAGACTTTTCTTTGAATAAAATCATAGCTGGCAAAGTAAAATTTTCTGATAAAAATGCTAAGGAACTGATAAAATCTTTGGTCCATTTCTCTGAGTGTGGTATTGGCTTAGAAGCAACTCTTTGCACCTATCACAAATTTGACGTGACTCGCAGTCTCATATTCTTCAATCACTTGCTTGCCTTGGTTCCAGAGTGCGGTTCTTCTCTGGCTATTCCATGTGACTGTCACTGTAGCTTAAGAAAATCATAGCTTTCATCAAAGCTGGACTGGATAAAAAATGTGGTACATATACACAATGGAATATTATGCAGCCATAAAGAAGGACAAACATATGAACTTCGCAGCAACTTGGATGAATTTAGAGTCGATCATACTCAGTGATCTATCACAGAAACAAAGAACAGAGTTCCATACGTTCTCACTCATAAGCGGACTTTGAACAATTATCATAATACTATAAGAAAGGGACTGGCAGTAGTGGGAAACTGTCCGGGATTGGGGTGGGATTGGCAGTTGAGGGAAACTGCTGGGGAAAGGAGGGGCATACCTCATCAACAAGGGTACCTGCAAAATCAATGTGTGTATACCCAACCCTGAATTGTACCCCACATTTTTATAATAAAAAAGAAAAAGAAGAAAATTATAGCCTTACCCCCACTGGCCTGTGACACCCTCCTAATCCCTTCTGGGGTAGCTAAGAGTACACACTTGGAATGCCTTATCTCTTTTTGCCTGCACTACCCCCAAGGGCTCAAAACAGAGAAAACTTTGGAAATCCCCAGAGCCCCGCCCTCGGCCTAGGCTGGCTCAGCACTTGGAGCAGCACTCACCAAAAAGAAACACTGCAGCCACTATCACAGCCAGCTTTCTCCCACAAGCTCCACCTCCTGGCTGGAGGTCAACAGTACAGCCAACCACATCAGTTATAATATCTCAGCTTTGGGCTAGGTCTGATCCCAGGTACCAGTTAATGCAGCTTTTCGAACCACTCAGGCCACTCAACACAACTAATGCAGCTTTTTGAACCACTTCAGCTACTTTGAAGGCTGGGGCAGAAGGATCGCCAGAGCCCAGCAGGTCAATGCTGGGGTGGCTCTGAGCATGTCACTGTACTCCAGAGCCTGGGCAACAGAGTGAGACTCTACTGTAGGTACACAACACAGGGCTGCCACATCTGACACTTGAGAAACTCACCACACCAAGCTGTATATAACCAGGGGAATCCTACAGTGCCTACGTCAGCCCTCTGCTAACCTCAAATAAGAAGAAATTGTCTACCCAAATGAGAAGGAACCCGAAAAATAATTCTGACAATCTGAAAAAACAGAATTCTCCAATACCTTCAAAAGACCACACCAACTCTTCAGCAACAAACCCTAACAAAAATGAAATTGTTGAAATTCCAGACATAGAATTCAAAAGGTTGATGATAAAATTAGCCAATGAACTTCAGGAGAAAATTGAAAATGAACATAAAGAAATAAAGAAAACTATTTGGGACATGGTTGAAAAATTCTCCAAAGATATAGACACCTTAAAACAAACAAACAAACAAAGCAAACAGACAAAAAAAAAAGTTGAAATTCTGGAAATGAAAGAAGCATTTAGGAAAGTACAAAATTGCAAATTTTTAATACGCTCTAGAACAAGCAGAAGAAAAGACCTCAGAATTTGAAGACAAGGCTTTTGAATTAACCCAATCAGAAAACAATAATAATAAGAAAAGAATCAAAATAATGGAACAAAATTCCAAGAAATGTGGGATTATGTAAAACAGCCAAACCTAAGAATCATGGGTTTTCCTGAGGAAGAAGAGAAAGCAACATGTTTGGAAAACTTGTTTGAGGGAATAATGGGGGAAAACTTCTCTGGCCTTGCCAGAGATCTAAACATACAGATACAAGAAGCTCAAAGAACTCCCAGAAGATTATTGCAAAAAGGTCTTCCCCAAGGCATATAATCATACAGTCATGCAGAGTTAATGTGAAGCAAAGAATTTTAAGAACAATGAGACAAAAGCATCAAATAACTTACGAACGCAAACCTATCAGACTAACAGTAGACTTCTTGGAAAAAACCCTATGAGCCAGAGGGGTTGGGGCCCTATCTTCAATCTCCTCAAACAGAATATCTATCAGCCAACGATTTTTTATCCTGCAAAACTGTTTCACAAATGGAAGAGAAATGAAATTCTTCACAGACGAGCAAACACTGAGGGAATTTGTCATCACTAGACTGACTCCACAAGAAATATTCAAAGGAGTCTTAAATACTGAAACAAAGGTTAAAATACACCAGTAGAAAAATGCTGGAAATCATAAAGTTCACAGACTTTATGGAACACCAACACAATAGAGAAAATAGATAAACAAAGTAAACCAGATAACAACCAGTATGACGACTGGAATAATACCTTATATATCATTATTAACTCTGGGTGTAAATGGTCTCCACATCCCACTAAAAAGATACAGACTGGCAGAATGGATAATATCTGCTGACTTCAAGATATCCACTTAACTCACAAAGACTCCTATAGACTCAAGGTAAAAGGATGGGGGAAAATATTCCACACAAACAGGAGCCCAAAACAAGCAGGAGTAGCCATTCTCATATAAGATAAAACAGACTTTAAATTAATAACAGTAGAAAAAGACAAAGATGGCTATTATATAATGATAAAGGGATAAATCCAATGAGAAGACATAACAATTTAAAATATATATGCACCAAGCACCAGAGACCTCAGCTTTATAAAACAAATTCTACTAGACCTAAAGAAAGAGATAGGAAAAAAAGAAAAGAAGGAAAATTGTAGATGAAACAAACCATAGTAGAACTGCTTGACTAACCACGAGGAAGAAGAGACCAAGGGCTTCCAGAAACATTACAAAGATGTTTGTAAACAGCAGTTCATCGTCATGGAAGATTTCATGAAAAGGGTGGTGTAATGTTGCAGCACAAAACATTGAGATTAGCTACAGAGAAGAATGCAGAGTGTGCTGCACTACAAAATGCTTTTTGAAGAGGAGGAAGGAGTCTGATTCTAGGTCAAAATCCTGTGTGTGATCTTTTAGGTCCCACCACAAGCAACTACAAGACTTTGCCTGGGAGGCCTCATGGGAAAACTGCCCTTCCACACCAGACTTGGTGTACAGCAAGTGCACTGTGGTTTTCTGGAAGGAGTTATGATCAAGGATGCAGGCCTTCCTGCATCAGCCATGTTCATACGCACATCTACATGGCTGCCCAGATGGCACCCTCATTAGGGGCCTTGGTTGAGGCACTTTCCAGGTGCCTCCACTGAGACTTCCTTACTGGGGCACTGTCCAGGTTGATATCCTTAAACTCAAAATCCAAAAATGCTCCAAAATCCAAAACTTTCTGAGTGCTGACATGATGTTCAAAAGAAATGTTCATTGGAGCTGTTTTGGATTTTGGAATTTTGAATTAGAGATGCTCAACCAGTAAGTATAATGCAAATATTCTAAAATCTGAAAAAAAAAATCTGAAATCAGAAATATTTTTGGTCCCAAGCATTTTAGATAAGGAATTCTCCACCTGTACTGGTTTACAAGGGCTGCAATAACAAAGTACCACAGACAGAGTACCTTAAACAAAAGCATATTATTTTCTCATACTTCTGGAGGCTTCTAGAAGTCCAAGGTCAAGGTATCAGCGGAGTTGGTTTCTTGTGAAGCCTTGCTCCTTGACTTGAAGATGGCCATCTTCTCCCTATGCCTTCTCATGGTCTTTCCTCTGTGCATGTCTGTGTTATAATCTCTTCTTATAAAGACACCTGTCATACTAGATTAGGATAAATTCATTTTGCTTTAATTATCTCTTTCCAAATACAATCACATTCTGAGATGTTGGGGGCTAAGATGTCAACATATGAGTTTCAGGGGGACCCAATTCAGTCTATAACAGGTGCCTTGCTGAGACACTGTTCCCATTTTGCCTAATTAGCTTTCTATTCCTACTTCTTCTCTTCTCCTTACCCCAGCCCTCTGGATCTTTAAAAAGCCTTTTGTTTGGGATTCTTTGCCAGTGAGGCAATTCCTCCAGTCATCTGACTTTTGCCTTGGGATACTCCAAGGGGGCAAAATGGAACACCAGGGAGCTGGCACCTTTCTCTTCTTGTTTGCCTCTGGCCTGCACCATCCATCATGGTGAGTGGAATCTGGATTGGCACTTCCAGTGTGGCTCCTCACTCTAGTTAACCACTTTACCACCTGGAAGCTTGACAGGGGATGGTAGAATGATTTGGGGGGTGATTATTTGATTTTACCTTTTTTGTTTGTAGAGATGAGGTCTTGCTACGCTGCCCAGGCTGGTCTCGAACTCCTAACCTTAAGCAATCCTCCCACCTCAGCCTCCCAAAATTCTGGTGTGAGCCACCATTCCTGGTTTGGGGGTTATTCTTAGATTCTAATCAACTGAAAAGAATTGTGCTACCTGGAGACATGTGTTTATATGGACTTGTGTGTAATAGTCATTCACTCCTATGTTTAGCAAATATTTATTGACGTCTACCATGTGCTGAGTACAGGGAATGGGGACTTCAGGGACTAGGAGTGCAGGAAACATCCCTGCCTTCATGGAGCTAACATTCTATGGGGAGACTACAACCATGGAGGGAAGAAAATAAATATAGATTGTTATTGCACCTTAGAGAGAATAAGCAGGATTCTGTGACAAAGCTTCCTGAGACGGCAATGTTGGTACAGAAACTTGAGGGGGTGAGAAGAAGCCTGCCCCTTGATAAGGCTGGGAAAAGGGTACTCTAAGTAGGTCTGCAGACCCTGAGGTGGGAACATGCTTGCGGTGTTCCAGGAATTCAGAAAGCCACAAGACCTTAGTTTGTATAGTTCACCACCGCCCTGGTGTCCTGGGCTCAGGCAATCCTTCTACCTCAGCCTCTTGAGGAGCTGGGAATACAGGTGTGCACCACCACACCTGGATAATGTTTTAAAGTTTTTGTAGAGATAAGGTCTCAAACTTTTGGGCTCAAGCAATCTTCCTACCTCAGGCTCCCAAAGTTCTGGGATTATAGGCATGAGCCACTGTGCCTGGCCCTCTTACGTGTTTTGAATATCATACCTCTGTGACGTTTCCAGAATTTATAAATACTTCATTTTATTTCTGTATGTACTGATATATTCTTTCTGGATCTCAAGAGAATTTAGGTGACTGATAAAACTAAAAAAAGATGAATAAAAGAGGTGAGGGAATTGGGATAACGGAAAAAAAACAGGAAAGAGTATAATTATTTCATCCGGAGATTAAAATAATGACTTAAATAGAAATGAGGGGAAAACCTGGTTTGAGGAATGAGTCAGGTCAGGGTCAGACTATCTCCCTGAGGACAGTTTCTGACTCTTGTAGGTCAATTGTTGATTGTTGAATGAATAGGCTATCAGGGTAGACCTAGTTTTATAAAATCTAGGTTTTGGGATAAAGCTTTCAAGAAGAAGTTCTTTGGGCTTGGGACATTAATTGGGCAGCCTAGATGTGGCCTGGGCCATCTTGTAAACTTACATTTGCTTTGGAGCAGATGACTTACATGCCATTACAGATGCCAAACACCCCTTAAGGACAGGGACATGCCAGCACTACCCACAGGGAACAAGAGAACAGAGGGAGAAGTAGAAGGAAACCTGGGCTTTAAAACTTCCTAAAAGAACTTCTTGAGTTCTTTCAAAAAATAAGCAGCTGGTACTAGGACCCTAAAATAGATTTACAGCATCATAATTAAGAGTATGACCTTCATCACTAATCATAAAAGAAATGCAAATTAAGCTGGACTTGGTGGCTCAGCCTGTAATCCCGCGCCTTTGGGAGGCTGAGGTGAGTGGATTGCCTGAGCCCGCGGGTTCGAGACCCGCCTGGGCAGCGAGACCTCATCTCTACAATAAATCAAAAAATCAGCCGGGCGTGGTAGCGCATGCCTGTAATTCCAGCTACTCGGAAGGCTGAGGCGGAAGGATCGCTGGAGCCCAGCAGGCGAGGCTGCGGTGGCCAGGAGCGGCCACTGCACTCCAGTCTGGGCGACGGAGTGAGACTCCAACTCAAAAAAAAAAAAAAAAAAAAAGAAAGAAATGCAAATTAAAACCGCACTGAGATCCCACCTAACTCCAGTCAGGATGGCCATGATCACTAACTCAAAAAACAACAGATGCTGGAGAGGATGTGGGGAAAAGGGAACAATTCTATACTGTTGGTGGGAATGTAAATTAGTACAACCTCTGTGGAAAATAGTGTGGTGATTTCTAAAAGATCTAAAAATCAAACTTCCATACGACCCCACAATCCCCCTTCTGGGAATAAGCTCAGAAGAACTCAGATCACTCTATGAAAAAGATACCTGCACACGCGTGTTTATTGCAGCATTATTCACAATAACAGAAATATGGAACTAACTGTGCTGCCCACTGAAAGTGGACTGGATAAAGAAAATGTGGTACATTTACATGATGGACTGTTATGCAGCCATAAAGAAAAACAAAATTATGAACTTCGCAGCAAACTGGATGAAATTAGAGTCTATAATACTCAGTGATTTATCACAGAAACAAAGATCTGAGTACCACATGTACTCACTCATAAGTGGATTCTGAACATTGATCAAAATACTGTAAGAAAAGGATCGGAGCTGGGCTCGGTGGCTCAGCCTGTAATCCCGCGCCTTGGGAGGCTGAGATGAGTGGATAGCCTGAGCCTGCAGCTTCGAGACCCGCCTCGGCAGTGAGACCTCATCTCTACAATAAATCAAAAGATCAGCCGGGCGTGGTAGCGCGCGCCTGTAGTTCCAGCTACTGGGAAGGCTGAGGCGGAAGGATCACCGGAGCCCAGCAGGTCGAGGCTGTGGAGGCCGGGAGCGGCAACTGCACTCCAGTGTGAGCGACAGAGTGAGACTCCAACTCAAAAAACAAAAACAAAAAAAGAGAAAAGGATCATCAGTAGTGGGACACTGTGGGGTGGGGGTACAGGCACCCCACACTTTACCTGTGTGATGACCATGTATGTTTCTAACTCTAAATTGTACTCCAATTAAAAAAAAAAGAGTATGGCTTTCTGAATTGGTAGAACTGACTTTGAGAGTATTTCTTACTAAAGATGTGATCTGGAGTGAGTTATTTAACCTTTATGAACTTTGCTTTAATCATCTGTAAAATGGGAACACCAGTACCTTTTATTTATTTTTTTTACTTTTTTTGTTTTTCCCTTATTTTAGAGATGTGGGTACAAGCCAGGATTAGGTACATAAATGGTCGATGTGCTGGTGAAGTTTGGGCCTCCCACTGGTCCTCACACAACAGTGCCTTTTAAGGTTTTTCTGAGGACTGGATGAAGTAAATCAGAATACACTTGAAGCATCGTTAGTGTTTAATAAATGGTAATTCTAATTAAATATTGCTGCGGAAACTCTTACAGTAAAAAAGTCAGAATATCAAGGCAGGGATAAAAGGGGTCAGATGTGATAGACAAATCTCCCAAGGCATCGTGGCCTGGGAAACTTCCTTTTGAATAGAAATAAATCATAATGAAGACGCATACTATGGCTGGAAGAATGACAGTCATTTTTTCTTCTCTCTCTGATCTGGTCATGGTCAATATCCAAGAAGTTTCTGAAACTGGCAAGACTCTGTCCAGTGAAGGGAGAACTGAGGTGAATGTCATTGGTACTACCCTTGCCCCACACTGACACTCCTGCTGTCTCTCAACAACTCCAAAGCTGTTCCTTGCCTCAGGATCTTTGCACATGCCATTCGCTCTCCAGAAAACATGCTTCTCCCAGACTGAAGTCTCTTTTCAGAACAAGCAGGCAAGTGGTCAGAAGATAGCCGAGAGTTGGTTCTGGGGGGACTTGAGGAATGGAACAAGTAGATTTCCACGAGGGTCCAAAAGCCGCATCTAGATTGAGTTCAACTGTGCTTTCTTTTTTGTTGTTGTTATTTGTTTTTGAGTTGGAGTCTCACTCTGTCGCCCAGACTGGAGTGCAGTGGCCACTCCCGGCCACCGCAGCTTCGACCTGCTGGGTTCCGGCGATCCTTCCGCCTCAGCCTTCCAAGTAGCTGGAACTACAGGCGCACGCTACCACGCCCGGCTAATTTTTTGATTTACTGTAGAGATGAGGTCTCGCCAAGTTGCCCAGGTGGGTCCTGAATGCGCGGGCTCAGGCAATCCACTCACCTCAGCCTCCCAAGGCATGGGATTACAGGCTGAGCCACCGAGCCTGGCCAACTGTGCTTTCTATTGGCTTAGTTTAGTGACACTGGGATCAGTCTGCAATGACTCCTCCCCCACTCGCTGCTGTAGGTTAAAATGATGACTAAATCACTAATTAACTTGTGAGTAACTGAAAAACTTTTGCCATTTAAATTTATTAATGAAATAAACAAATATCAAGTGCCTACCTGGTTCCTGACACCGTTCTGAGTTTACAGTAGTGAACAAGGCTGATGGAGTCCTTGCCCTTAGGGCAGTTACAATCCAATAAAGATGATAATTAAGAAGCAAAAGACCAGTGATTCTTGTGTTGGAGGAAGGAATAAGATAGGAGGATAGAGACAGATGGTAGAGGGCAGTAGTGCTTTCGATGGAGCTGTTAGGGAAGACCTCTCTGAAAAGAGACTTCAGTCTGGGAGAAGCATGTTTTCTGGAGAGCGAATGGCATGTGCAAAGATCCTGAGGCAGGAACAGCTTTGGAGTTGTTGAGAGACAGCAAGAGAGTCAGTGTGGGGTAAGGGTAGTAAGTGAGGGGAAATGTGAGGTTGTGTATTTCAAGCACGTTTGTTTCAATCCTGATGGGTATACTCAGTAGAAGGGAAGGATTGAGTGGGGGGAGCAGGGAAGAGCATCCCATTGCAGATGCAAAGGCCTTAAGCAAGCAGGAGAGATGACACTGTGTGCGTGTGTGTTGGGGACTTTGGAACACAGACACTGTCTCCATATCAACAATAGGGAAGGCAGGTGGATGGGCACAGATATACAGAGGCTTTTGGGCTGAGGAGATGAGGAAGTTAAGGTCATGTGGAGAAGGCAAGGAGGAGGAGGAGGTCTGAAGGGCGAGGAAAAACGTGTGAGGTGATTTCTAGGAGAGTGAAACAGTGAATATAGTGAAACATCATATCAACACAGAACAAACTCAGTTCCCAGTTGTCTATGAATGGAGAAGCGGAGAAGCATCTTCCTTGACCTGGTTGTGTCTGACTCACAGGCAGGCGGTGCCGAACACACGCTCACTGGCCAATCCCAAATCTCCGAGGTGCCAGCGGATTCAGATGCTACACCTGCTGCCACTAGTTGGCTCTCCCCTCCTTCCTCTTCTCTCTCCTCCCCTTCTCTCTCCTCCCCTTCTCAGGAGCCCCTCTTGAAGTCATCCCTCCCTGGGCTCTATCTTGGCTCCACTTAGACCAATTGCTCCCCCTCATTGTGCCTCTGTCTCTCTCTCTGCAAAAGGGTCTAGTGCTTATCCTACCTTCGAGGTGTGCCATGAAAATGGAGAGTTTAACGCATATAAAGTGCAAGGGGCCATGTCCTTTGTCATCCTTGCCATCCACGCAGCTACTTCTGTCACTGGTGCTGCGCCATCATCACTAGTGGTGCCCCTGTATGTGCTGGTTCCCATTGTCTCTGGGGTTCCCAGACCGCAGTGGACAGAAGAATCCCTTGGAATCCTTTTAAACAATTCTGATTTCTGGCTCCCATCAGCGATGCTGATTCTGTAAGTCCAGGGCAGGGCCGGAGAGTCTGCACTTCCAGCAAGCTCCCCAGGGGTTCCAATGGCAGCACGATCACTTCAAGGACAGCGTCTCATGCAGTCCTCAGAAGCACTTTGTATGACAGGCAGCAAGCCCATTTGACGGGAGAGACAGTGGAGCTCAAGGGAGGTTAAATAATTTGACTAATGATCTGCAGCTGTTACTAATGGAGTTGGGCTTTGAAGCTCCATCTATTCTACTGCAAAATGCATATCTCTTTTTTCCATTTTAATTTTAGATCAGGGGTGCACATGCATGTTCGTCACATGACATATTGTGTGGTGGTGGGGATTAGGTCTCAGGTGGCCCCTTCCCCAGATAGTGAACATTGTGCCTCATAGGCAATTTCTGGACCCTACCTCCTCATCGATGTCCTCAGCATCCATTATTTCCATCTTTGTGACCACAAAATTCATATCTTTGAAACGAGTTAAAAAGACTCCCCCCCACCTACCTAGAACTTGACCTGGATGAACACAGTTTTTGAATTCCATGTATATGTTTTGTATACATTTACTTATCCGCATCTTTTAAAAAAATGTTTTGATACCTGGGACCAACTTTGAGTGGCTTGTTTTACCTTTCAAATCCCTACCTCCAGGAACCTGGTACAATGGAGATGGCTTGCTCTACTCCCGGTGCTCTCTTGTGTGGGAGCTACACATGATGCTCTCTGAGTGCTCTGGGTGTGCTGTGCAATCACTACCCGCTCCACTGTATTCAGGAAACATTCAGGAAATTCATAACCAGTAACCATGCTTATGTGCTTTTGTGCCTCTCAAAAGGGAGAATGCTCTGAACAAGGTCTTTTTTTTTTTTTTTTTTGAGTTGGGGTCTTACTCTGTCACCCAGGCTGAAGTCCAGTGGCACACTCATGGTCACCACCACCTCGACCTGCTGGGATCAGATGATCCTTCCACCTCAGCCTTCCAAGTAGCTGAAACCACAGGCATGCGCCACCACACCCAGCTAATTTATTTGTTTATTTATTGTAGAGATGAGGTCTTCCCATGTTGCTCAGGCTGGTCTTAAACCCCTGAGCTCAGGCAATCCTCTTGCCTCTACCTCCCAAATTGCTGGGATTAAAGGTACGTGTCACCACACTCAACCTTTTTTTGAGTCAGAGTCTAACTCTGTCTCATAGACTGGAGTGTGGTGGCAATTCTTCTGTCTCAGTCTCCTGAGTAGCTGGGACTACAGGCATACACCACTATGCCTTGCCAATTTTTTTTTTTTTTTTTTTGGTAAAGATGCGGTCTCACTATGTTGCTCAGCCTGGTCTCAAACTCCTGGGCTCAAATGATCCTCCCACCTTGGCCTCCCAAAGTGCTGGGATTACAGGCATGAGCTACTGTGCCAGACCTGAACGAGACCTTTGCAATGGAGCCATCCCAAACTTGAAGGGACTCCAGGAGTTCTCCACAACAGGACCCCCGCTGGCTTGAGTTTGGGCACATGAGACACTGTGGCCTCCCCTTGAGTGAGTGATGGCTAGGAATAGAGGCTCGTGGCAACGTGAAGTGGTGGTTTGTAACTCCTATTATGACTTTTCTGTTGATGGATGAGTGTGGTTATATGCTCACCTTGCCAAGTTTTCTGTGCCGGCCAGGGTCCATGAATCTGAACTTCGGCCAGACAGGATTCTTTCCTGAACTGGGTCTCTTCCCACACATCTGGTAGTGGGCAGGTATATGGAAAGTCACACAATTGCCATTCCAGGGCTGCCTCATACTCCATCCAAATCTAAGACAGGGCTTTTTGATGTAGTTCACAGAGCAGCTTGGCCAGGGTGGGAAGCGATCTGGGTTATAAACAACGTCATCAGATGTACACGCAGGTCCCAGTCCCGGCATGTCCTAGTTGTGTGGTTTAAAGCGAGGCACTTCACCTCTTTGAGATGTTTCTTCATCTTTAAAGTGTGAACACTTTGATATAAATTTCAGAGTGTTGCAGTGATTAAGTATAGTAAAGCCTGATGTGCCTCCTCTGGGCTCCCACGCCCCCATGCTATCTTGTTCCGGCATCTTCTAGTAATGTGGACTGGTTGAGTTACTTCTCTTGTTTCCCACTAGCTTTCTTTTGGGGCAGATCCAACTCTTAGTGTTTGTTTTCACCTTAGTATACCACGTAGTGCTCTACACATGGTAGATAATTTGGACACATTGAACAAATGAATGAATGTTCAGACAATAAAACAGAAGTTATGTTAGGAAGCACTGCAATAATCATCCTCTAGTTTCTTAGAAGATATTTATATTGCGAATTCAGTTGTAAAGTATTACATATGAAAGACTTTTTAGTTAAGAAGAATCATCAAAATACTAGGAACTAGGAGACTATTTTCTCCCATCCTTTTGAAAAGAGAGTTTTTTTTTTTTTTGAGTTAGAGTCTCACTCTGTTGTCCAGGCTGGAGTGCAGTGACACGATCATGATGAACACGACTCATGGTAGCCTTGACCCCCCGGGCTCAGGCGATCCTTCCACCTCAGCATCCCAACCGAGTAGCTGGGACTACAGGCATGAGCCACCACCCCCAGCTAATTTTTTGATTTATTTATAGAGGCAAGATTTCACTATGTTGCCCAGGCCGGTCTCGAACTCCTGGGCTCAAGTGATCCTTCTGCCTCAGTCTCCCAAAGTGCTGGGATCACAGGTATGAGCTCCTGTACCTGGCTCCCATCTTTATAGTCCTTTCCATGACATTTTCTGTTTCCCATATGACCAGGCTAATAATAGCCTCCACTCAGTTCTGAGTGTGAGTCCCCTGTTTTACTTATCTTTTTGTATTGTCATCTCTCTATCTGGAATAGCATTTTGTATTCCAGATAGTCATCTCTCTATCTGGAATAGAGAAGATATTAATACAGGTCTGTTGCATGGATAGATGAATAATTGAACATAAGGGCTTAAAAACCTTCCTCCTTCTCTCTCTACTTCCTTTCTTCTCTGACTTTCATCACTTTTGTCCTGCTATTATTGATTCATGATTGCTTAAAAGATAGGGACTTCAGTTGCAGCGTTGGGTTATAGACTAGTTATAACTCTCAGTTTATGACTTACTGTTATCATTGGTCCCGGCATGATTTGCTTTAAAAAACATATATCTATGTATGTATCTATTTTAAATAATAAAAAGCATTCATGAACTTGCTATCAAAACCAAAAATAGAGCCTTGAAAATAACCTATGTGTAAGCATATGGTTTCCCATTCGTCTCCTACAATCTGGGGAAACCATCATTTGGAATTCTTTTTTGTTTTTTTGTTTGTTTGAGTTGGAGTCTCACTCTGTCTTCTGGACTGGAGTGCAGTGGGATAATCACAGCTCACTGCAGCCTTGACCTACTGGACTCAGGCAATTCTTCCGCCTCTGCCTCCTGAGTAGCTGGGGTTACAGGCGCATGCCACCATGTCTGGTTTATGTTTGTTATTTTTATTTTTGTAGAGATGAGGTTTCATTATATTGCCCAGGCTGGTCTCAAACACCTGGGCTCAAGCAATCCTCCTGCCTCAGCCTTCCAGAGTGCTAGGATTATAGGCGTGAGCCACCACACCTGGCCTATCCTGAATTATTTATTAATTATTCCTTTGTCTTCCTTTTTATATAGTATTTATTCTATCTATATGCGTTTCTGAAAAGTAAGTGCTTTTCATTTTGGTTGCTTTTAACTTTGTAAAAATATATCATGTTTTTTGAAACTTAAGATTATATTGCTAAGAATCATCTATATTGTCTCATTGTATATATTTATTCATTATTGTCCATATTAATTGTATGAATATACTACTGTTTATTCATTCCCCCCTCCTGTAGCTGGGAAATTAGGTTATTCCTATGATTGTGCTCTTGGGAACAGTGCTGCAATGAATATTCTTGAATATTATGCCATCAAAATTGTGTAAGAGTTTCTTTTTGTGCTGTGATCTTAGAAGTAGAATGCTGTGTCTTAGGAAATGTGAATTGCTGACTAGAGGAGGTAATGCCAAAACAATTTCCAAAGTTTTTATGCCAGTTCACACTCCTATTATGACTTTTCTAACACTATCACCAAACTTTAAATTTTGGCCTACTGGATGGGTATTAAATAGTATTGCATTGTGGTCTGCCTTGATCACTAATGATGGTGATGGTGCACATTGCTTGAAATGTTTATTACCATATGTTCTTCTTTTTCTGTGAAATGCCTGTTTTTAATTCTGCCCATTTTCCCATTGAACTGTTTATACCTTCCTTGATTTATAGGAACTTGGTATATATTTCTGATTAGAATTTTGTTGAATTTATGTTTTGTTCAATTTTGATTCTTGTGTAACAAACTACCCCAAAAGTTAGTGGCTCAAAACAACATTGCTCTCTCCTCACAATTCTGTGGGTTGACTAGGCTCAGCTGGGTGGTTCTTCTGCTCCATGTGTCCTTAGTTGGGGTAACTAACATAGTTGCATTCAGCTGGTAGCTAGGATGGACTGGGTGATCCAAGAAAGCTTCACTAACATATAAAGTGTCTTGGTGCTTTTCCATATGTCCTCTCCAAATGACTGTCCTGAACTTGCTCACAGAATGGTGATTTGGGGTTAGTTGGACTTCTTACCTGGAGGTTGGCTTCCAAGAGGAAGGAAATAGAATCTTTTAGTTCTCTTAAGGCATATGCTTGAATGTTTCAGAATGAAACTTCTGCTGCAACAAAGCAAACAATATAGTCAGTATGGATTCAAGAGGCAAGACTAGCCTCCAGGGCAAGTAACATCCACCTTTTAATAGGTGGAATGGCAGGCACATAGAGAAGAAATTGATCACAGCCATCGACTATTTACCACTTGTGTATTGTGAATATTTTCTAGTTTTAACTTTTCATTTTTTAAAAATGCTTTCGATGGATCAAAATTCTTAACTTTAATGTAGTCAAATTTATCCATTTCTTGTTTGTAGTCGCTGCTTTTTTATCTTGGTTAAGAGAACTTCCTTGCTCTGAGTTCTAAAAGGTATTCACCTTGTTTTATTTTCTTTCTTTCTTTCTTTTTTTTTTTTGAGTCAAGGTTTCACTCTGTCACTCAGGCTGGAGTATAGTGGCATGATCATGGCTCACTGCAGCCTGAACTCCTGGGCTCATGCAATCCTCCCGCCTCAGCCTCCCAAGTAGCTGAGACTACAGGTATGTGCCACTACACCTGGCTAATTTTTTTTTTTTTTTTTTTTGGTAGAGACAAGGTCTTGCTATGTTGCTTAGGCTGGTCTCGAACTCCTGGGCTCAAGCAATCCTCTCACCTCGGCCTCCCAAAGTGCTGGGATTACAGGCAAGAGCCACCACACCTGGCCTCATGTAGCATTTTCACATAGATTTAAATCTCTATGAAGATCTCAAGAAAACTGATTTTAAAGGCTGGATGGAGTTTTTAACATTTAAAAAGTAATTCTTCTGACTTTTTTCACTTCTAGATTCACAACCTGATTTACTTCAGGTTACTACTGATTTCTTTTTTGATTCTTTGCATGGATTTATTTGCAGTAAATATAACATTTGAGATGTAGAGTAAATATAACTGACACTTCAAGAATAAAATAAACAAAAGAAAAGAGGAGTGGTTTTTTTTAAACATATTTTTTATTTTAAAATTGTGGGATACAGTTAAAGATGAGGTATACAAATATGCATCGTTCAGGCATCCTTGTTGATAAGGGGTGTCCCCCCGTCCCCAGACAGATATTGACTACCGTTAATCCCAACTCCTTTCCCCTCCCTATCCCCCCATAGTTTCCTGCCACTGTCAATCCTTTTCTTATAGTATTACGATAGATGTTCAAGGTCCACTTATGAGTGAGAACATGTGATACTCAGATCTTTGTTTCTGTGAGAGATCACTTAGTATTATAAACTCTGGTTCCATCCAGGTTGCTGCGAAATTCATGATTTTGTTCTTTTTATGACTGCGTAGTATTCCATCATGTACATGTATCACATTTTTAAAATCCAGTCCTCTTTTGATGGACAGCATGGTTGGTTCTAGGTTATTGCTATTGTGAACAATGCTGTGATAAACATATGTGTGCAGGTATCTTTTTTATAGAGGGATTTGAGTTCTTCAGGGTATATTCCCAGTAGGGGAATTACAGGGTCATATGTGAGATCGTTATTTAGAACTTTCAGGACTCGCCACACTGCTTTCCACAGAGGTTACACTAGTTTACACTCCCACCAACAGTGTAGAAGTGTTCCCTTTTCACCACATCCTCTCCAGCATCTGTTATTTTTTGAGTTATTGATAATGGCCATTCTGACTGGAGTTAGGTGGTGTCTCAGTGTAGTTTTAATTTGCATCTAGGAGGAGTTTTTTAATAAAAATATTTGAATAAATTAATTTTGCCATCACCATTAAAGAGTAACTTAAATAAGCCAGACTTTTTATTTTATTTTATTTTAAAGATGCGGAGTACAATTCAGGGTAAGGTATACAAATGTTGATTATGCAGGTACCCTGTTGATGAGATGTGCCCCTCCCTTCCCTAGCGGTTTCCCTCAACTGCCAATCCCACCCCCATTCCCCTGGCAGTTCCCACTACTACCAATCCCTTTCTTATAATATTATGATAATTGTTTAAGGTCTGCTTATGAGTAAGAACATGTGGTACCCTGTTCTTGGTTCCTGTGATAGATCACTGAGTATGATCGACTCTAAATCCATCCAAGTTGCTGCAAAATCCATATGTTTGTCCTTCTTTATAGAAGCCAGACTTTCTAACCTGTGTTAATTTTTAAATATATTATTAAGGTTTTAGAATAAATTTTTCTTTCTTTTTATTTTTCAAAGAGATAGTGTATATTATTCTTTTGCTTGCTAATGTTTAACTTAAACTTGTGGAATCTTTCTTAGAACTTTTTTATATGGCAAAAAAATCACCTAAACTTAGTTAATACGTACAGTTAATTCAGGAAAACTATCATCTGTAGTATTATGGGTTTGACAAGTTATTTTTATAGACTTTGATGTCAAGGGTTTTTCCAATGACACATGTCGAAAGAAGCAAAAAGTCTGACTCATTTTTATTGGCAGGGCAAAGTTCACTACTATGCATTCATCTTTAACTTATCTATTATATCAGTCAAACTTCCAAATGTTGTTGACACTAACCTATATGATTGTGATGCTCTCTTGCCTGTAAACTTGTTAGTATTATTTTAAGTTTTAAAACAAAGTCTACTGGAGAAAGAAGAGAGAAAGGAAAGAGAGACATGCCATAGCTGGTACGGGTGAGAGAAACCGCCAAATTAATATTTTTTTAATATGTGTGTTCTTATTGCTCACACTCAAAATTTATATTTGATTGATTGATTGAGTCAAGGTTTTTCTCTGTTGCCTAGGTTGGAGTACAGTGGCATGATCACAGCTCATCATAGCCTCGACCTCCTGGGTGATCTTTCTACCTCAGCCCCGAGTAGCTGGGACCACAGGCATGCACCACCACACCTGGCTAATTTTTTTTGCTTTGTAGAAAAGGGATCTAGCTATGTTGCCCAGGCTTGAACTCCTAGGTTCAAGCATTTCTCCTACCTTGGCCTCCCAATGTGCAGGAATTATAGGTGTGAGCCAACACAGCTGGCCAAAATTTATGTTTTGTGTAATATATTTTAGCACCTGCTAAGTGTGTGATCAAGGGCTAATGTAGGTGCTGAGCCTGTGTACTTCCCCTGTCTGCTACCTGACATGGATGGCGACTGCAGATGGACTAGGGTATCAGCAGAAAGGATGAGATGATTCTAAATGAAGGAGACCTTGGAACCACAGCTCTTAGGCTATTGTAAAGGCTACCATTTAAATGAGTGACAAGCTGGGCATGGTGGCTCATGTCTGTAATTCCAGCACTTTGGGAGGCTGGGATGGGAGGATCACTTGAACCCAGGAGTTCAAGACCAGTTTGGGCAGTGGTTGTCTACAAAAAAATAAAAGGAAGGAAGGAAGGAAGGGGAGAGAGAGAGAGAGAGAGAGAGAGAGAGAGAGAGAAATTAAGAAAACATTTTAGGAATTAATGCGTGTTACTGAATATCCTCAGATGACTAATAAACCCTAAACCAGAGTTGTAGTTAGCAGACAGGAAAGAGAGCTCCAGGGTTCAGACTAACATGTCACCCCTGGCCCTGGACTTAGGTCCAGGTGCCACTTTTGACCAGTTGCACACAACTGGGAAAATTACTTAATTGTTCCACTCTGTTTCCTTGTCTGTAAAATAGAGGTGATAATAATAACCTTAGCTTGAAAATGGGAAGTGTGTGGTGCCCAGTGCATAATAGGTGCTCTATGAATGTTCATTATTGTTATTTTGAAATTGAGAATCACCATAACAATATAAAAAGCACCATCTCCATTCCTCATGTCTGCTCTGTGGAGAGGGAGAGAGATGTACATAATAAGCTCCCACAGTTTTGGAAGCGATTTGCTTCTGACCAGATGTAAATCTTTTAAACTTTGACAACAAATGATTTAATTCCCTCATCAAATAATTAAGCTGGTAAAATATTCTCCAGGGGAAAAAAACTGGGTGGGGGGGCAAAAGAAAGATCATTGAAGGGAAAAATACTAACAATAAATGTTTAGATGTGCTAGCTTTAAAAGTTACTAATTAAGCCCCTTATTATAATAATATATTTTATGGAAGAACTCAACACTTTCTGAATAATTACTGATGGGATGATTCCTTTGTTGAGTTTCTACTATGCGCTAGGTCATCAGTGTGTAGGGCCGAAGTGATGAGGTGACTAGCAAAACACTCATGGTCTCCGACCTTGTGAACTGATGGGGCCACCTATCCCCAAGGGGCTGCTTCTGAGTTATTTAAATATTTTTATAGAATGCTAAAAGACAAAGATATATCCACATATCTCACCATACATGAAAGAACTACCAGTCACATGCTACATGAGAACATTTGGTCACACATTTGATACATGCCAGGATCAAATTTATCTTTGAACATTTAAGAATTAACTTCCACGACACTGGCCATGGGCAGAGCTACCTCTTGGTCACAGCACATTTCTGGGGGAGGCTGTGGGTATAGGTTTGCTTCTTTGTTCCCCTCCTCTGGGGTGGTTACGCTCTAAGATAATTTAGTTGGGGAGCAGGGTAGTTGAGTATGTGAAGTCCATCCTTGGCTCAGCAAGGTCCATTGACCCAGTTAAAGTATCTTCAACATAGAAGAAAGGCCTGTGTTCAGCTTTTCAGATGGTCAATGGCTATAAAATTATGCAAAAATGAAAACAAACCAAAACAACATCCAGAATCAAAAGAATCTGCCTATCAAAAAAGAGTAATTCAAGCCAGGCTTGGTGGCTCAGCCCGTAATCCCGCGCCTTTGGGAGGCTGAGGTGAGTGGATTACCTGAGCCCGTGGGTTCGAGACACCCTGGTGAGACCCTACAATAAATCAGGCTCTTCTCTACAATAAATCAAAAAATCAGCCGGGCGTGGTAGCGCATGCCTATAATTCCGGCTACTTGGAAGGCTGAGGCGGAAGGATCCCGGGAGCCCAGCAGGTCGATCTGGGTGACAGAGTGACACTCCAACTCAAAAAAAAAAAAAAAAGAGTAATTCAGTAGGGAGTTAGAGATAATACTAAACAGATATCACTCTAGGTGAAAATGAATCCCCCTTTACTGAATTAATGACTGACTTTTCACACTTGAATTTATAGCCAGCCATGTCTTCCCATGTACCTGTCAAGCCTTGTCTCTCAATACTTAGGTCAAACTGGACCTAAGTTTGGTCAGGCTGGTCAGTACTGAGGTCAAGTTGGCCTCTGTGTCTTTGCTCATGCTGGTTCCTCTACCTGGAACAATTTTCCCTTGTTTGTTGCTCATTACCACTTACCAAAGTCATACCCATCCTCACAGGCAGCAGAAATTCCATGCCTTCTACCCTGGAATATCTACCACCTTTGACCTCAGCACTCCACTCCACAGAGGCACTTGCTGCACCCCACTTTCCTGATGGTTATTTGTGTGCCTCCACTGGGACTGGGGGCAGGGATCCTCTTTGCACCCCAGCACCTCACACAGAATCATGGAGTAGGATTTAAAGACTCAAATGGATTTGTTGAAGTAGAAATCTCTTTGCATCCCAAATGAAACAGGCTCTACCTGAAGTGTTGAATAAAACAGGAGAAACATAGCTGAAAAGATGGAAGATAAATATACTTTATAGTCTAGAAACACAATACACAGGAGTCTAAACAGGTGACATAGTTTAAGATTAAATGAAAAGAGAAATCCTTACTACTCTCTTTGGAAGACATGATAATGAATTGTATCAGCTGACATCCTAAGCTGTATGAATCAGTCTTCGCTTGGTTCCCTCCTTTACTAAATTGCTAACAAAAAAAACTCATTGAAAATAAAAAAAGAACTTTTTTTTCAGGGCCAGTTCTGTGACTATTGCAATTCTGAAGACCCCAGGAAAGCACATCCAGCCACCAATGCAATTGATGGGTCGGAACGTTGGTGGCAAAGCCCTCCTCTCTCCTCAGGCACACAGTACAACCAAGTCAACCTCACCTTGGATCTGGGTCAGGTGAGTTATGCTTTCTATTGGGACAGGAACATTAGTTTTGGTCACTGTTTCTGTGTTTTCTGACATAATTATTGTAAAAAACAAACTTTAGTTTTAATTCGTTAATCATTGTTAAACCTGTTATAGTAACATTGCTTCTCTTAAAACCCAGAACAATGCCTGTCACAATGAAGATTTCCATTCCTGCCTATTACATGAGCTAAAAATAGTTGCAAATAATTTCATTGGCAAATGTATTAGTATTATTATTTTTGAGATGGGGGTCTCACTATGTTGCCTGGACTGGTCTTGAACTTCTGGGCTTAAGCAATTCTCCTGCTTCAGTCCTTTAAGTAGCTGCAGCCATGCCTGCCTTAATTATGATAAAATATACTCAATATGAAATGTATCATTCTAACAATTTTTAAGTATACAGTTAAGTGGCATTAAGTACATTCATACTGTTGTGCAAACATCCCCACCTCCAGAACTCTTTTTATCTTGCCAAACTGGAGTTCTGTACCTGTTAAACTCTATTCTCTTCTTCCCCTAACCCCTGGCTACCAGTGAATTGATGACTCTAGGAACTTCATGTAAGTGGAATCACACAATGTTTGTCTTTTTGTGATCAGTTTATTTCACTTAGCCTGATATTTAAAGTCATTTTTAGATGGTAAATGGCTATAAAATTATGCAACCTCCCCCCAAAAAAACCAGAATCAAAGTAAAAGAAGCTACTATAACTAAAAGAAGTAAGTCATAAAAGATCACGTATCCTATGATTCCATTTCTATAAAATATCCAGATAGGCAAATCTATATAGAGAAAAGTAGCTTAGTGGCTTCTTTTTTTTTTTTTGAGTTGGAGTCTCACTCTGTCGCCCAGACTGGAGTGCAGTGGCCGCTCCCGGCCACCGCAGCCTCAACCTGCTGGGTTCCGGCAAGTCTTCCGCCTCAGCCTGCCAAGTAGCCGGAACTACAGGCGCGCGCTACCACGCCCGGCTGATTTTTTGATTTATTGTAGAGATGAGGTCTCGCTGCCCGGGCGGGTCTCGAATCCATGGGCTCAGGCAATCCACTCACCTCTGCCTCCCAAAGGCGCGGGATTGCTGGCTGAGCCACTGAGCCCGGCTTAGTGGCTTCTTAAGCTAGAGATTTTGGAAGGAATTGAGAAGTGACTATAAAAAGGTTTGTTTTTTGGAGGGGGAGAGTGACGGAAATATTCTAAAATTGATTGTGATGATGGTTGGGACAACTCTGTGAGTATACCACGGACTGTTAACTTGTACATTTCAGATGGGCAAATTGTATGGCCTGTGACTTATACAAGTATCTTAATAGAGCTGTTGAGGAAATTCATGGGAAGAGTGTTTCAAGGAAGAAAAAAAGGAGTGAGAGAATAATGGTGTCAAATACTACTGATAAATCACATAGGATAATTAGGAAAATTGACAATGATTGACCATTGGATTTGCCAAAGTGAAGGTTACTGGCAACTTTGATAAGCAGGATTGAAAACCTGACCATAGGAGGATTAAGAGCGAATGTGAGAGGAATCGAAATGTCTAGCACAGACATCTATTTGAAGAGTTTTACCCAATGAGGAGAAAAGAAATAGGTAGAGTAAGAATCATTGAAAAGTCAGGTAATGAGAAAATTTGTTTGTTTATAATGGGAGAGACAGCAACATGCTTGTGTGCAGATGATAATATGAACTGGAGGAAGAAGACTGTTGCTGTTATTACCTGAGTTTATCAGGTGCTGTCAATACTAAAACTAAAACTAACACCAGTGTTAATGTTTGTATTATTGTTTCTGTTGGCCACAGTTGTGCATACAGTACAATCCATATAAGAAATATTACTTGAAAGAAATTTTAAAAAGGAAATGCATTCACATTCTGGAAATGAACTGATACTGAGATTTCTTAGAATAGATGTGTATTTTCATTTTTATTGGGCGTAGTTTTGGGATAGAAGACTCTCAGCTGCCTTAGCTCTTATATTGTGCTAAATTAGATCTCTTCTAGGAAGATTTTCACCATCAATTTGCTTCTGATGAAATTCACAGAGATCCTTCATGGTTCAAAGACTCTGGAACTTCCATTTCAACTATGAATTGGTCTTATCCCTCTGATAGCCAATTGCTAGCATTAATTCAGTATTTTTGCCGAAATGACCAGGATTTATCTTTTACATCACCGATTTAACTGAGGAGTTTTGAAGTTAAGGGAATTTTAACCCATCAAAATGATCCACACTGAAAATACCCACGCCTTTTGGACTTGTTTTTTTTCTTTCTTAGAACTATTTTTTTTGAAGATCTACTTTAAAAGTTCCCTTTTGATGTACCGAAAGCCCCTAATTAAGACAGTTAAATTAAGAAAACATCAACATGGGAACAATTTAGTAATTTGCTGGTTGCTGAAAAACATTAGTCACACATACATATTTATGAAGCCTCTGTGTCCCCCACACCTGCTCTGTGAGGCAGTTGAGAGGGTAGGTTCTGGAAACAACTTGTCTCAGTGTGTGTCTGACTATACTGCTAACTTGCTGTGTGGCCCTAAGCAAAAGACTTAACTGTTCTCTGCCTCAATTTCTTCATTTATAAAATGAGATAATTGTGCAAACCTCATAGGGTTGTTGAGAGGTTTGAATGAGTTATCTGCTTCATTTTAAACTTCTTTAGGGCAGTGGTAGAAATTTTTATTTAATCAAATAAGGTGAAATTCAATAAACACTCATCAAGAAGAAGAGACTGATAATCTTTGTGCCTCTGAAAATATTATATATAATACTGTAGAAAATACTCGAAAAAAAGCGTAGGACCAGGAAGGTCAGTATAACTTATGTCAAACTGAAGACATTTCTTTCCTCCGTTGTATTGGAGCAATATGCATTTTAACAAGTATGTTTTGTTTTGTAAGATTCATATTTTGTGCCCCATTGGTAAGATCTATGTTTTCTTCCTTTTGCTAGAATTAACCATGAGAATGTCACTGAGAGGTTAGATTTCAAAATTTAATATCAACATTAAGATCTTAAAGGTAGAAGTGTGAATTTTGATTTGTGGTTGGGAGATAAAACCACAGATCATAAACTTGTTATTACCAAATCGCTTTTTTCCCCAATACTGAGAACTGAAATTTGATTTTGATATGCTGTAGTCAGTTTGACAGCTTATATTGGTTTGAGGGGGGTTGTTTTGTCTCTTTTTGGACTAGTCAGTATTTTTATTGTTATTTTTCTTGGCCAAGGTGGGAGGACTGCTTGAGCCCAGGAGTTTGAGACCACCCTGGGCAACATAGCGAGACCTCGTCTCTACAAAAAATTAAAAAAAAAATTAGCTGGGTGTAGTAGCACATATCTGTAGTCTCAGCTACTCAGGAGGCTGAGGCAGAAGGATCGCCCGATCCCAGGAGGTTAAGACTCTGGTGAGCCACGATTGTGCCACTGCCCTCCAACCTGGGTGACAGAGGGAGACCCTGACTCAAAAAAAACAAAAACAGCAACAAAAAAACGAAACAAAAAAATTACCTTCAGGATCTGATTCTGAAAGACAGTTTCCCCCTCACGAGGAGGCAGATGAAGGACAGCTCTGTGATTCATTAGAGGCATTCATTGTATTTTCCAAGTTTGTTCAAGTTCATTTGATTATACATTATGCATCAGTTTCAGGCGATAGAATAAGAACACATTGTCTTAAAAGAATCTTTCATAGCGTCTGGCCAACTACAATGAGTTTATTTTAATATTTTTAAAAATATGGCTGCTTAGTTTTTAAAAGGAGACTCTTTAGAATATGGAGACCTTTGTTCTTCCTGGTCTCCTGGTAGGGTGTGACCTCCAGAGATCTCCCACTGTGAGACAGGAAGGTGTTGCAACTGACAGACATATCCTGGTCTTCCTTCAGAAGCCAAACTGTAGGGTCTTACTCTATGAACTCCTTCTATTTGCTTTCCTGCTCCTGCCTCCGTAAAGGACTGGCTCTCAGGTGGGAATGAAGAGGGGAACCAGCACAGGGTTGGGTGAGGCGGAAGTCGTGGCAGAGCAAGCCTGACTCCTTGTATTCCTGGGAACAATAGGAAAATCATCTTGTGAAGAAGTTTAAGGCTTTTGTGTAATGCTCGCAAGAGTATTATTTTATTATTTTTAACTTGTTGGAAGTAAAAATAAACAAAGACAAACCCCTCCCCCAAGAGCAAAACCTCAGAAGGATGGAGTGTTTACTTCTGAGGTTGGAGATGTGAAGAGAGAAGGTGAGAGTGGGTGGGCAACAGGCACAGGGCCACTGAGACGGTCCTTCTGGCCTTGTAGAGGCAAAGGCTGTGATGCCCCCAACTCCCTGGTCCTGCTCCGAGTGGCAGAACAGTTCCTGTGCCTGTTCCCTTGCCCTATCTTGAGGGCTTGCATTTGGCTCTGCTTCCTGCTGGAAGGCTCTTTCTGGGGCCACAAGAGCTTTTCAATGCTGTTTCTAGAGCAGCCTGAAAGTTTAGCATTTAATGCCCCAAGAGGGATGAGAATTGGTGGAAAAATACCTCATCTCCCTGCCTCTCGGTAGGCCAGTTCTGAAGCACATTCTGCATAATTCTTCTGAGTGTGTCCTTGGTGAGTATTAATTTGCTCATGAATACATTGGTTGTTGGCTTTTCTCCCTCTCCTATGTTCCTCTTTTCCCCCCGGTTTGTGCTTCTTGAGGTCAACTCCTGAAAAAACGACTTTCATCTCACGACTGTAGAGAGGACCTAAAGTAAGACAGAAGAAGGCCAAATGTGGGAGCTCGCGCCTGTAATCCCAGCACTTTGGAAAGCTGAGGTGAGAGAGTTGCTTGAGTCCAGGAGTTCAAGACCAGCCTGGGCAACATAGCGAGACCTCGTCTCTACAAAAAAATAAGAAAATTAGCTGGGCATGGTGGTGCATGCCTGTAGTCCCAGCTACACAGGAGGCTGAGGTAGAAGAATCGCCTAAGCCCAGGAGGTCAAAGCTGCAGCAAGCCTTGATCGTGCCACTGCACTCCAGTCTGGGCACCAGAGTGAGAACTCAACTCAAAAAAAAAAAAAAAAGACGGAAGAAAGGGAGACCAGCTGGGTGTTGTAGCTCATGCCTATTACCATAGCTACTCAGGAGGCTAATGTGGGAGGATGACTGGAGCCCAGGAGCTCAAATCCAGCAACATAGTGAGACCCTATCTCTAAAAAAATAAATTGCTAAAAGGAAAAGAAGTCTTGACTAAGTCACTAAAACCACAACCCCTGTAGGTGTTCATACAAGAAACTACTATGAAAAAGTAATTTGAAATGCAATGAATAGAAAATTTAGAAATTGTTCCTAAAGCATCAAGGTCAAATGTCACAAAGGAAACAGAATTATAACTTTTAAGGAAAAATAGGTCACAGGAGAAATTTCCCATTGCTCTAATTTTCTATTTTTTCCCTGTACTCACCATAAAGGGCCAGATGCAAATACAGGATCCCATCATCAGAGGGTGAATTTAATATGTAGATGCCTCCAGAATTACATTTTTTTTTTTCTGATTCTCTTCAACTTTTATGAGACCTTGGTGGATAAAGCCCTTTGTAGTCAGCACTGACTCAGACACAGAGGGAGGCCTGGGCTAGTTTCTGATCTTTTTTGGCCTTGAGAACTTTGGAGATTAAGTTGGTTCTAGAGATGTTTGGCTGATGAGGTCACTAAGGAGTCTGACTCAGCTGCGTCCCTGGGTAGATGCAGCCCAACTGAAAGCAGATGGCTCTTGGTTTTGGATTCCTCAGGAATTGTATAGATACAAGTTTTAGGAGGCCAGGGTCTGTATCTTCTTCTGTTCACGACATGATGTTTTGCTCCCAACATCTTGTACAGTGTTTAGCATAGAGTAGGTGCTCAAGAAATGTTTTCTGAGTTAATGTAGAATGAACCAAGGATGAGTCAGGGTCAGTCTGAACTTTCCCTGGTTATAGCAGTAATGGAAACATATTGCTGTGAGGCCAGGTCTCTGGGTGAGAGAGAAATAGTTTTCATTCTGTAATTAATTAGATGGTTGATTCCATTTATGGCACTTGAGTCTCTTGGCAACATTTTAAAAGAATTTTGTAGCTTTAACAAAATGAAAAGATACAGAAGATTATATATAGAACAAGCTTGCTACTAATAAAGATGCTATTAATGAATTCAATCATGAAACTCAACCCTTGAAAGCAAATACCTCATTAGTGGATAGAAAAACAGGTGCCAGTAAAGTCTTCTGGGCTTCTGAGGATGCAATTGTACCTTTTACGGTTCTATAGTAACCTAAGGGTTCATCTGCCTTTGAAATAAATTTGAGGTCATTTGTACATTAGGAAGAATTCTAGATATGCAGCGTTTTCTTTTCATACATGAAAAACTCAAGGAAACGGAGTGCATCTAGAGTAATGAAATTCCTGAGATGTCAAATATGTGTGTCCTCTGAACCACTACCCCAAACAGCACTGATGCAAATAAATTCCAAGGTTTTTAAATGTTACTATAGAGAATAATGCGTGACCTAAAAATAGAACTATATATTTTCTGGCCATCTATTCTTAGTTGAAGGCCTGAATAGAAAAAGACCTCTCCAAGCAAGAAGGAATAATCCTGCTAGGACATGGCCTTCAGACTCAAACTGAAGCATCGGTTCTTCCCTGGGTAGGTCTACCCTGGAGGCTGTGGCCTCGCCAGCTTACATAATTGCATGAACTGATCCCTGAGAATCAATCTCTCTCTTTTTCTGTAGATATACACACATTCCATTGGTTCTGCTTCTCTGGAGAACCCTGGCTAATATAGTGGCTTCTTGCAATGTAAGTTTATTTTCTCACTCATGCAACAGTCCAAACATAATTGATCCCAATCAAGCAACTCTCCTCCAAATAATGGTTCAAAGACTTAGACTCTTTCCATATTTTAGCTCCACCATTTTTAACACAAAGTTCCCAAGGTTGTCTTGAGGGTCATCTCCAGTCCAGCCAGCAGGAATGAGAAAGGAACATGGAAAATTGTGCGTGGGAGGTTTGTATGAGCAAGAGTGGAAGTAGCATATCACCTTGGTAGTTTGAAATTGGCACTGGTGGGAGCATTTACACCACAGAAATTGGCAAATGTAACAGAGCAGAGTGGCTTCTTTCCAAGAACCAGTTTACCAGCATTCCTCTCGGTCTCTTCTATATCCCTCCACTCTCCCTCCCTCAATTACTAATTAGTTCTTCCTTATATCTTGCTACTTAGCATCTCTAGAGTCTGGCTCCTCCTCTTCATTGGTAGTGTGCTATCCTAGTTTGGCCCTTGACAGCTCTATCCATGATTAGTCCACCAGTCTCCTAACTGATTTCCCAGCCTCTACTATCAGTTTGCCCTGTTTTGTAGTTGATCTGAGAGGAACAGAACCCATAATGGTGAGATGAGAAAGATTAGAAACAATTGAATTGGTGGTCTTCTAAGTGCCTACCTATCAATCTTCTCATTGTTTCCAGGGAGAAGCAAAGACTTTAGCCTGTCTTTCTCCCAGATGAACATCCTTTAGTGGCTTCCTATTACCCTTGGAATAAAGCCCAAGTTTCTTAATGTGGCATCCAAGCCCCTTCACTAGCCCCTACCTTTTTGCCAACTTCATCTTCAGATATTACTTTCTCCTGCAAGCTCTATGTGACATCAGTAGGGACCTAACAGTCATTACTTAAATACTCTATGATGTTTCCTGCCTCTGGGCCTTATTTTGGTTAAATTTTATGGCTCTTTGGATACTCTTCCACCTTGCCCAGTCTGGCTACCTTCCTCCCAAGATAACTCCAGTATTATCTGCTGGAAACTCTCCTTGGCTGTCTGCTTCCTCTGAGCTGTTTCTGTTTACTCTGAGGCATTGGCTATGCTATGTACATCATGAGCTCCTCAAGGTCCGGGGCTGTGTGTAAAATATTCTTTTTGTATTCATGGGGCTTAAAATCCTGGAATGTATTATGTCCTCAACAAGTATGGAATTAAATGGAAATACAAATTCCAATACTGTTCTTTTCATATTATTCTATTGGATTATTTGTCTTGCTGTAATTATGGACAGCTCTGCTTTACTTTACAGATTCCTAACATTTACATCTGTTGGTTTTCTTGTAACTCGCACCACAAATACAACTGACATAACAGAAAATGAATTAAATATGTTTCTTTCCAAAACATTCAGTAGGCTGTAGGCAGACAACATACATCCAAGAAACAGGAGCAGAGATAAAAATGGTACTAGGAAACAGCAACACTAAGAAACAAAACACTTTTCCTTTGAACTTTTCTCTTTCTACAGATAGAAGTTAATATGACAAGGCAATAAAAGGAGATCACTCTGACCTCCTTGGTAACTCTTATGAGGCGACCTTGGGTCACACACAGTTCTAACTGGCAACTGACTACACCCCATGATTAAGGCCATTGTAAAGTTGTCAGAGGGATTTTTCTTGTCATGAAGGGTGATAACCAGAGTTTGGCATCACATGGGAAGGTGAAGCCTGCGGGCCAGGGAGAGGCACTAGAGGGGGTAATCTGTTGGCTGCTGAATCAGCCAAAATGTTATAGGTTCCTCTTACAGCTAGAAAGCAAATAAGGTTCATTTCGTGAGAACTCCTGGGATCATAGCTTGTGCTGAGAGAAAAATACCCAGAAAGAAAGCCCTTGGTGCCTTTTAGAAAAGGTTAGTTCTATTTCTTTGAGGGTTGGCATACAGTTAGGAAGACAGAAGGAAAATGGCAGACTGTGACACTTACAATTAGCTGACCATGGAGGAAGGGCCCAGGCTGCTGTGCCAACCTTTGGTTATATAGAGGTAGTCAGGGTGGGAATGAGACTGGGGAATAGAACTGGGGAAAGCTGGGGTCAGGGTATCCAGGGGTCTAGTGGCAGGGTTGGCAGGTGGGAAGGACTCTCTGCCTATGGCTAGAGACTTCTTTGAGTGTTCTCTGACCATTGTAAAGCACTGGGCAAACATGGAATATTGTTATTATTACTTAGAGAAGTTGTCACTGATGCTCTCCCTCTCCCTCCTGGGCTTCCAAGGCGCTTAAGCTGCCTTATCTCTTCTAAACAAGTGAATATTTATAAACACATTCTCACCAAAGTTCTGGGAACTCAGTAATGATGAGACAACTTCCCAGAATATTTGCATTTTAAAAGACCACTATCTATCTTTGAAACTTGGAACTTGCTTCTATCAGGATGGTGGAATGAACAGTGATTTTTTTTTACTTTCTCCTGTAAATTTCACTCACAGTGTAATTCAGATCACCTAGGTACAAATCTGGCCCACAGCTTTCTAGCCATGTGACACTGGGTCCTCTAGCTAACATTTCAGGGTCAGTTTCTTCATCTGGAATACGGGGATGAACCTAGTACTAACCTCATAGGTTTGTTGTGAGGAATTAAGAAGATGATACAGAAGAAATTCTTAGAATTGTGTCTCACAAACTGTAAGAACTCAATCCACGTGACCCATCACATCTGTATTTTTTCCAATAAGCATGTATTGCTTTTAGAGTTAGAAAAGCCACAAAGCTATTTCCCCTTTGGAGAAAAAAGAAGGGTTCATCAGAAGAACAACAGGAACAATGATTTCTGGTAGGATCTGAGCGACTGATGAAAAAACTTCTTTGGTACTTTCCTGATGTCCTCCATTCCCCCAACTTGAGCTTCTGAGTGTTTCATCTCAGAATGAGGCTGGCTTGCTAGGGATCTTTTAATGCCAACAGAATCCGAAAAATACTCAGTAAGTGGAAATTGATTTTTTTAAAGGAGCATATTTTATTCCTTAGCTAATCTTGAAAACTATTTTATATGTTTCTTCCCTTGTGAAACTTTTGAGATTTCAAGCATATTTTGGCTTTAAATCATGGCCGTTTTCCTACTGCTATTAATGGAAAGCATATATAAGCAAAAACTGAATTTCATGAATTCTTCATGACAGTTCATGAAAGCTTGAGTTATTTAAATGCTCTGTCTTGTGGGCATCACTCGGCTTGATCCCCCCTCCTCCCATTCTTCCCCCCCCTGCTCCCCCCACCATCCTCAGGGCCCCTGCCAGGGTCCGGTAGACCCGGCTCTTACTTCTGCCTGTTACACTGTAGCCTTCCTCCATCAAACTGCCTTTCGCTACTTTTTTCTTCCTGATTCCTCTTCTTTCCCTATTTGTGTATCTCCTATTATGAGTTTTCACTTTACATTCTCCCATTGCATTTCCTTACTTTAGGAAAAACAAAAACCAAACCAAACCACCTTTTCTAAGTATGGTATAACCCCCATTCTTTTCTTGAGGTCACTGCCAGCCTTGGGGAGAGGTGCTATGCTGTGTCGCTGGCCTGGCAGGGCAGTGGCCTGTAGAGTCAGTGGGGAGTATGTGTATAGAGGGAGTGAGGGGCAGGGAGGGGTGTGAGGAGGGGCATGGCTCCTCATGAATGCAGGCTCCAGCAGGACCAGGCTCCTTGCCTGTTCAGTCCGACTGTCTCCACTGCCCTCTCCTCCAAGTGGTCTTGGGGCACAGACAGCATGACCATCCTGCTTCTCCAGGACTCCTACAGTTCCCCGAGTCAGACCAGAGGGGCCAGGTTTTGTTCCCTCCATCCATCAGCTTCTGCCACTCTTTTTCACAAGGTTCTCTTCCAACACGTAGCTTGCAGTGAAGGGTGCCTTATGCCCCTGTGTAATGTGGTAACTCCAACTCTGAGAGGGCTTGTGCGTGATGTTCTTTATCTATTCCACAGATGTCACCCGGAGGTCCAGTAGGGGAAGACATTGGTTTATTGGAACTTGCAGGAGGCACTGATGGCAGCTGGTGGGTGAAGAAAGAATCCACATTGCAGGACAGTACAGCAAGCCATTTTATAATCAATCAAATTAATTATTCAAACAGGCTATAGGGTGTTTACAATTACATCGATTAAGGGTGCAGCCTACATTGATCTCAACTCTGTTCCATCACCTACATCCTGTGACTCATTACTGGGAATATGCGTATCCTTAAGAGACCAGCCTTGGCCAGAGGCTGTTCCCTGAGGGAGCTGGCAGAAAGAAGTCAGGTATAGAAGGAATGAGTCTTATGTCCAGACAGTTACCTCAGACCCTGTCTCTCTCTCTCTCTCACTCAAGAGCAAACTTGTGTGCTATTTGCACTCCTCTCTTTAACTCTCAAACCATGAAAGCACACATGCTATGGTTTAGGAATTCCATATTCACATCACACATGATATACTCTGTTCCATATATTTTAAGTACTCTGAGTGATGAGATTGCATGGTTACCTCTGTTGTTCCTCAACGTCACAGAGTAACCAGCATGGAACATTTGGTTCTTTCTCCTGCCTCTTACAATCATCCTTGCTGGAGAGACTCTCACCTTCCCTTGTACTTCCTGCTGTGAACAGTGTCCCAGGAGCTCCCAGAGAGATGGAGATGGCAAGTTGGGCGAGAAAGCCTGGAGCTGGGAGAGGCAGGCTCTTTCTCCCTTGAGGATTGTTCTAAATTGCCAGACCCAGGTGGACATAGACAGCTGGAATCCAGCTGATGTCTCTAGCACAGGGTCTGCAGCAGGCAGAGCAGCAGGGACAGTTCTAACGAGGGTGAGGGTGCACAGCCCAGAACCTGGCCTCCACTCATGACTGAACACCACTGTCTTTCCTTCCTTTGCCCATTTCTACCAGTCTGTGTGCCCCCGCCACCCCAAGGCTACACAAACTACCACCCAACCCAAAGGCAAACTTCATTTGTGAGGTTTCCTTGTCCCTGAAAACCCTGCTTGTTTTGAGCCTGGATAGTTCTGACCTTTGCTGCTCAATCATCCATTGATGGACACAGAGGATTGCTTCCATATCCTCGCTATTGTGAAGTGTGTTACAATAAACACATAGGTGCAGGTCTTTGGACCAGTTGCATTTGCATCCTTTGAGAACTGGTTAGAAACACACAATTCCAAGCCCCAACCTGGATCTATTGAATCAGAACCTGCATTTTAGGTCCCCAAGTGGCTCTCACACCCTTTCAGATTTGCAAAAGGCTGCTGTAGACCAGTCCTCCTCAAACCAACCATGTCAAAAGACTTTAAC
Organism: Cephalopachus bancanus; assembly: GCA_027257055.1. Lineage (NCBI taxonomy): Eukaryota > Metazoa > Chordata > Mammalia > Primates > Tarsiidae > Cephalopachus > Cephalopachus bancanus. Next base: position 9,452,347 of record JAPVLO010000097.1, on the reverse strand, counting down.
ACTTCTCATCTGTCACAGACCAGTACCTTTGTAAAATACAACAAAAATAAATTCTTAGACAAATGAAAATATTTTTATTATTTGTATAAATTTAAGGGCTACAGTGCAGTTGTGTTACATGGATATATTGCATCGTGGTGAAGTCTGGGTTTTTAGTGAGATCACCACCAGAATGTTGTACATTGTACCCAATAAGTGATTTCTCATCCTTCAACCCCCTCCAACACTTCCACCCTTCCGAGTCTCCAACATCTATTACTTCATACTCTGTATCTACGCATACCCTTTATTTAGTTCCCCTATAAGTGAGAATATGTAGTATTTGACTTTCTGGTTCAGAGTTATTTCACTTCACATAATGGCCTCTAGTTCTTTCCATGTTGCTGCACTAGACTTGCGTTCATTCTTTTTTATGGTTGAATAGTATTCCATTGTGTCTGTGTGTGTATGTGTATATGTGTATACATACACATATATAATATTTTCTTTACCTAATTATCCTCTGATAGACACGTAGGTTAATTCCATACATTGCTATTGCCAATAGTGTCGTGATAAACATACGAGTGCAGGTATCTTTTTGACATAATGATTTATTTTCCTTTGGGTAGATACCCAGTGGTGAGATTGTTGAGTCGAATGATAGTTCTATTTTTAGTTACTTGAGAAATCACCATACTATTTTCCATAGAAATTGAACTAACTTACATTCCCACCGATAGTATGGAAGTGTTACCTTTTCCCTACACTCTCCCCAACATCTATTATTTTTTGACTTTTTAATAGTAGTCTTTTTTGTCTTGGGTGAGACAATATCTCATTGTGGTTTCAATTGGCATTTTTCTGATGATTAGTGATGTTGAGGATTTTTAAACATGTTTGTTGACCATTTGTATGTCTTTTCCAAATTTCTGTCCCTTGCCCACTTTAAAATTTTGTGTGTGTGGGTGGTGTTGAGTTGTTTGAGTTCCCTGTAGATTCTGGGTATGAGTCTCTGTTGGGTGCATAATTTGCAAATATTTTCTTCCATTCTGCAGCTTGCCTGTTTGCTCTGTTGATTATTTCTTTTGCTGTGCAGAAGCTTTTTAGTTTAGTTAAGTCCCATTTGTCTATTTTTTTGTTGTTGTTGCATTTGCTTTTGAGGTCTTAGCCATGAATTCTTTACCTAGGCCAATGTATAGAAGAGTTGAAAATAAAACCTAAAGACATACAAAATATACGTCTCATTGAAAAAATTAGATTTAACATCAGCTTGCTTCTTTAAATCATCATAAAGCTTTCTAGAGGCTGACTCTCCATTTCTGACCTTGCTTCATTGTGGATGAGTAACACACAGTTCCTGGACCAACACTTGGAGTGGCACTGCTCTAGACCATGTAATGTAACCTTTCTTCAAAGCTATTGATGCCCACTGTGTCCCGTCCTGAAAAGTCTGCACCTCCTTTCTGTTACCTCAAGTCTTTCCTCTGGCTCAGATTTAGTGGTGGAGTTCAAGATATGTTTGTTAGTTATTTATACCTTTTTCTTTTTCTTTTCTTTCTTTCTTTTTTTTGAGTTGGAGTCTCTGTCGCCTAGACTAGAGGGCAGTGGCACAATCACGACCTCACAACCATCACAGACTTGACCACCTGGGCTTAGGCCATCCTTCTGCCTCAGCCTTCCAACTATCTGGGACTACGGCACACGCCACCATGCCTGCCTAATTTTTAAAACTTTTTTGTAGAGGCAAGGTCTCGCCATGTTGCTCAGGCTAGTCTCAAACTCCTGTACTCAAGCAATCCTCTTGCCTCAGCCTCCCAAAGTGCTAGGATTACAGGTGTGAGTCACCCTGCCAGGCCTAATTATCTTAAACTTTCAATAGCCCAAGGCCTCTTTTGACCCAGATAGTCTCCCACCCCTCCTACCCTCCTCCCTTCTTTGCCCAGTGCTTCCATGACTGGCCTTCCCCAGCAGCAGCAATAGGCTCTCTACCCTCAGGCTTCTGGCAGGGTTTGGTCAGTGGAGGGTGTGGGGTTGGGGACTTAAGGGCAGGAGGACAGCGATACTAGGGCGTCTGTTCCCCAGCTCCCTCATCTGGTGTGTGAGTGGCAGTATCTCAGTTATTCCGTCCTATCCAGGGTCTTGGCTCCTGGCAGACGGTTGACTACTACAGCTTCATCTCTGTTGGGCTCCAGCCCTCTCCTTTTGCCCTTCAGACCAGGGTGGGAAGGTTCTCAGATCTCCTTTGCTCTGTAGTGCTTTGCCATCCCGAGAGGGCTTCCCTTCCCCTGCTCACCCCTGGGTAAATACGGGAGTTGCTTTATTTGTTTTTTTTAGTTTTTTTTTTTAGTTGTAGTCTCACTCGGTTGCCCAGACTGGAGTGCAGTGGCCGCTCCCCCACCGCAGCCTCGACCTGCTGGGCTCCAGCGATCCTTCCATCTCAGCCTTCCGAGTAGCCGGAATTACAGGCATGCGCTACCACGCCCGGCTGATGTTTTGATTTATTGTAGAGATGAGGTCTCGCCAAGTTGCCCAGGTGGGTCTCGAGCCCGTGGGCTCAGGCAATCCACTCACCTCAGGCTCCCAAAGGCGGGGGATTACAGGCTGAGCCACCGAGCCCGGCTGGGAGTTGCTTTAGTAAGCTCTCCTCAGTCACTCCCTTCCCGGAGCTATGTCTCCTGCTGGGACCGTGGGTGGCAGCCAGCACTCTGGGTTGCAAGGGATGCTTTTCTACTGTCTGAAATTTGCCAGAAACTCTCCAATTGGCATCTCTGAGAGAATGAAAGGAAATTATTGACAAGATAGAAGTTTTAGAAAAGTATACATGATGTGAGTGTGTGTGTGTCGACATGTGTGGAGAGAGAGAGAAAGATCTCAATTGAATTATAAATGAAGTAAGGAATAATATACTGTTTCTTTCTGTGTCCCCAATACCTAGGAGAATGCCTGCTATACAGAAATAATTCAATGTATGTTTCAGCATGAATGAATGAGGATACAGAAAGATCCTTACTTACGTCTGCTCAATTAACATATGTCCCTCATATGTCAAAGTCATATAAACAGAGGGTGTCAAAAAAGTATACACATTTTAAGAAAGGAAAAAACTGTATTAAAATTGTAATAAGCAACATATATTGTGATAACAGAAGACGAATACAAGTCACGTTTGACTTCTGCAATTATAAGAGGTGCTCATTGTGGTCACTACCATCAATGTCCAGACACTTCTGATTATGGTGAACTAAAAGTAATATATAGATAACAAATCTTAAAATGTGCATATATTTTTGGGGCACACCCAGTTTGCAGTAGAGAATAAAAGCGTTTATCTTTTAAAACTGGGAACATACTGAACACATAATGAAAAAGCTGGACCTTTGGTCATTTATATTTAGAGTGTTAATTTAAAAATTTAGAAAAACAGGTGGTAGGGAGAAGGTATGTTGCCTTTTCCTTGTGGTAGATAAGCTTATAAGTCAGAAAATTCATGAACATCTGCTTCAAAAGATAATAATATAGAACTGAAAAACCTAAGTTATATGGCATATACGGGGGGGACCCAAAAAACTAGGAATTTATTTATTAAATATTGTGTATCTATTCTTACTTGCTTAAACTTCAGTCATTTTCAAAGTACTTTCTGTTTGATGCAATTCACTTATCGAGACACTTTTTCCACTGCTCAGAACAGCTTTTGAACTGTTCGTTTTTGATGCCTTTTAGTGCTTCTGCCATTTTTTGTTTCTCCTCTTCCACATCAGCAAAACATTTCTCTTTGAGGACTTATTTCATGCAGGGATACAAAAAAAGTCACTTGGGCAAGATCGGGTGAATAGAGAGGGTGGGGCACAGGGATCATGCCATTTGGGGTCAGAAAACTGCTGAACACTCAGTGTAGTGTGGGCAGGTATGCTCATAAATCACCCATCATGAAATGGGCAAACACATTGAAAGAACCCCCCCAAAAAATTCACTGAAGCCAAACGCAGCCTCTCACAATGCTAGCTGGTACACCAATGCTGATGGATTCCTAGAACTCTGATCTAGAGGGAGAAACCTGTATTACAAGGGGCCTGCCCTCCAAAAAATATTTCCAGGATTTTTTTTTTTTTTGGTTCCCTCATATAACATGAATTTAATGTTAATATAATTTCTATGTTAGAAGTTGTCGAAGTTATTACTGGCTCACTTAATCCTTACTACAACCTTATAAGGCAGGTCCCTGTTTTGTAGAAGGGGAAATGGAAGCCCAGAGTAGTAAGGGGTAGACCCAGGATTTTCTCCCAGCAGTCCAGCTCCAGGGCCAGCCTTAGGTGCTGTGTGATGATCATGTACTTGAAGTTTCCTGTTCTGTCTGTGCTGGGCTTAGCTGGAAGCCTCATGGCCCGTGTGGGTATTTGATTTTACCTGCTGTCTCTCTCATGGAATGTCACCGTGATGTTGCTTATCATCTCTTACAGTGTTCCTCTGTGACAATCCAATTGGGAAATCCCTGAGATAGCTGTGCTTCTTTAGGGCATTAAAAAACAAAACAAAACATGTGGACCCTAGGATTATGTTTCCTTTTCATGTTGGCTACTAGTGATAGATCAAACTGATAGCTTCACCGTGTACAGGGACAGAGTTTCGTGGCCTGCATTTTGTGTGCAAACTTCGCTATGGGCTCAGCATTTCATCCTTACCTATAATTTTCCTTTTACCCCTTTCCCTCTGTGTTTGATTTTTGGCAATTTCACATTGCTATTTTCTTTATATTTTTCTTTTTTTTTTTTTTTTTTTTTGAGTTGGAGTCTCACTCTATCGCCCAGACTGGAGTGCAGTGGCCGCTCCCGGCCACCGCAGCCTCGACCTGCTGGGCTCCGGCGATCCTTCTGCCTCAGCCTTCCGAGTAGCCAGAATTACAGGTGCGTGCTACCACGCCTGGCTGATTTTTTGATTTATTGTAGAGATGAGGTCTCGCTGCTCAGGCGGGTCTCGAACTCGCGGGCTCAGGCAATCCACTCACCTCAGCCTCCCAAAGGTGCGGGATTACAGCCTGAGCAGCCGAGCCTGGCTTTTCTTTATATTCTTATACATTGCCCTCAATCCCTTCCCACCTTCTTTTCTTAAAGAAAATGGGATATAGATAAATACAAGGACTATACTGGTGAAACACTAAAATGTAAATGCTGTTTTCATTTCCGTCATTCATTTTGTTTCTACTTAGAATAAGCTGTCAAGACATCTTTCCCCTTACTTTATGATTATCCTAAGCCTGAACAATTTGTGTATTCTCATAGAAGCATTCTTATGTGCTCGTGTGAAATATTTCAGAGTCATTTTGAGAAGTACAGTGTAATTCTGTGGAAAACACTCAAGCTTTATAAGCTGCCTAAGGCTTATTTCTTAATTTTGCTTCTTTCTAAGTGGATTGTCACAGAGAGGCTCACCATCAAGCAGAATGACCGAGCATCAAAGGTTGTCTGAAGAGCGTGCCAGATTACAATTTTCCTTTTACAAAGAACCTACTTTTACTCAGCTGTTTCCTTTTAACATTGATTTGCCTTTCTTCACTTGAGCAAATATATCCTTTAATTATAAGACTTCATGAGCTATTGTACTCTTTCATTCCCAGAGATTTTTTCTTCTGCTCCTAAATGTTTCCAGAGACAGCAGGATAATAATTTGTATGTTGATAGCTGACAGTGAGATTCTAAATATATAGGGATTCATCATAAGCGTTTATAGTGTGATGCATGATGTCTTGATGCAACCTTTTAAGACACCCTCCCACCCACATTGTACTTTTTCCTAGTCATTACTTCTCTCCTGTTAAGAGTTGTTCCTTGCTTTGGAGGACAACTGGGGCTTACAGCATGTTCAACACTGAAATTTCTCGCTCAATGTTTTATCTATTATTTATTGTAGTAGATAGACTCGCACAAATCGAGTGTACTTTGGCTTCCTAATGATGCTGATTTTGTTCCCCAAGCTGTTGTATAGTCCTGGCAGTGGAGAACACATACATTCTGCTGACAGGTAAAATAGGGCCAGCTTTCTATAGAGATGACTTGGCAGCTGTTGGCATGGTGTCATTTCAGGAGGTAGAGTAGGCATCTCACCAGCCTGGAATTCCTTTAACTGGAGATAAAGCTATCAGAAAGGCTAATGTTCTTAGGAGAGGTAATACACTGACTTGAGAGTCACATGAGACCAGCTTGCCCTAGGAGAAAGAGTGCCCTGGCAATGTGCTTCTGATGGAAAAAAAAGAATGTGTATTATGGGCCGAGCCAGCGCTTTTCAAATTTTAATGTGCATCTGAATCATCTAATAGAATGATAATGCTGATTCAAAAGGTTGGGCTGTGCCCATAGATCCTGCATTTTTAAGACACTCCCTGACAATGTCAAGGTTACTGGTCTGTGGGCCACACTGTGAGCAGCAAGGGGCCAGCAGGGCTCCAGGGGAAGTGAGGAGCTGAGGTGAAGCTTGGAGGCTGGGGATGGCCCCTCCCCCACTCTCTAACCCAGGCCCTGTTTTCCACAATGCCTAGCCACTCACTGCCGTCTAATATCTTAAGACCCAGACCTCGGTTCCTCAGAGGCTGGATTGTTTTTAGTGATGGTCCTTGCTGGCATGGAGAATGCTTCCCCCTCCCCCAATTATTCCCCTTCTCCACCGGTGGCAGGGTGGGAATATGCTGCTCTCATGCTTGCTGGGTATGCCCAGAACTGACTGGTGTGGGCCATTGATTCCATTTTCACTGTCTGACCTGCAACTTCTGTGGTGCATCTGTTTGGCCACCCTGCCCACCTCCCTGGTTCCTGTTTCATGTCCCTTCTGGGTTGGGTTTCCATCTTTGCTCTAGTTCCCAGCAGTGACATTTCAGAGATGGATTCCAGCAAACCGAGGCTCAGGGAAGTTCAGCTCAACTCCCTCAAGGGCATTTGATGCTGAGCAGGCCACAGAACCAGTTCTCCTCATGTCCTTCCTTCCATCAGGCATGAAGTCCATCTGCACCTCACTCTCACTCCATCACCCTTCCTCACCCCATTCCATAGAGACCCTTCACAGCCTGGGTCCCTCTGCCCTGCACATCACCCTTCCCCCACACATTTGTCCCGCTATGAAGAATGCCTGCTAGGGGTCCCTGTGGGAGCCGGAGCACTTAAGGGGGGGGGCTGATTTGGAACTCAAGGAGAGTTCTGGTGTCTGATCTGAGAGTTCATCTGGGGATGTGCATTTTCATTACCAGGAAAGTGACTTTGAGGGTCCTGTTTTATGACAAGTGAGTGAAATCCTTAGAGTTTTGGCCAACGACCAGCATCGCCCTCATCCAGGCAGAGTGAGGGCCCTGCCCTGGCCTACAGGTGTGTGTATTCACTAGGTTACATACGTTCAAGACTTATTTAATTGCCTTAGTGAGCAGCGTTTTATAGGAGACGTACAGGATTCCATGAGGCATAAAATGCAGACAACTAACCAGAGCCATGGCTAAACTGAGACCAGAAGGTGAAGTAGGAGTTGAAGGCCTCTAGGGGGCCGGGACAGGCTTCAGTTTGGGTCAGATTAAATTGAGGTGGAAATGAGGTACCTCCAGGGGGCGCTGTCGAGTAGACGGTGGAAACATGGCTCTGAAGTGTATGTGAGAATTCTGGACTGAAGATAGACACGGGCAGTCAGTGGTGGAAGAGGGAAGTGGGATGTGGGGGGAAGCGGGACTGGGCTGGGACCTGAGCTCTGAGTGAATGGGAGGAGCGAGCCAGTGCACGGCCATGGAAGTGTAGAGGTGTTGGGAGAAGAGAGGTGGGTGGGGCCGGAAGAGGATTTGGATGGAAGGAGAGGCGTTTTCCCTTCTTTAGGATGGGAGAGACATTTGAAAGCTGATGGCTGGCAGCTCCCTACAGAAGTTAGAGGAGTGCGATCCAGAGTGCAGAGAGAGGAATTGGCTTTTTTTTTTTTGAGTTGGAGTCTCACTCTGTTGCCCAGACTGGAGTGCAGTGGCCGCTCCCGGCCACCGCAGCCTCGACCTGCTGGGCTCCGGCGATCCTTCCGCCTCAGCCTTCCGAGTAGCCGGAACTACAGGCATGCGCTACCACGCCCGGCTGATTTTTTGACTTATTGTCGAGATGAGGTCTGGCTGCCCAGGCGCGTCTTGAACCCGCAGGCTCAGGCAGTCCGCTCACCTCAGCCTCCCAAAGGCGCAGGATTACAGGCTGAGCCACCGAGCCCGACTAGGAATTGGCTTTTATTTTATTTTATTTTGAGTCAAGAACTCACTCTGTTGCCCAGGCTGGAATTCAGTGGTGTGATCATGGTTCATCACAGCCTCAGTTTCCATGGCTCAGGCCATCCTTTTGCCTTAGCCTCCTGAGTAGCTAGGTCTACAGGCGTGCACAACCGTGTTAGTTAATTTTTGTATGTATTGTAGAGATGAGATCTCACTATGTTGCCTAGGCTGGTCTTGAAATCCTGGGTTGAGCAATCCTCCTGCATCGGTCTCCCAAAGTGCTGGGATTATAGGTGTGAGACACCAGGCCCAGCCAGGATCAGCTTTTGATCCTTCCTCCATTTGTGCAGGGAGAAGAAGGAGAGGATGTTTAAATGCAAACGTGCTCCGAGGTGTGGGAGAATAAGGAAAGCGGTTCCTTTTTTTGCGGTTTTGATTTTACCAGTGAAAGAGAAAAAGTAATTTTCAAGGGTGGAAGGAGCAGTGGTGAGGCAGGGGAAGTTTGAGGAGCATGGAGAGTCAGGGTCAGAAAATGAGCGGAAGCAGAGAAGCCTCACAGTCAGGACCACAACGACATAAGATTCAGAGCCCATCTATGAGGACTCGGCGGTGGTTGAATGCTGTCTGTTGCAGCTGGTCCTGACCACATGTCAGCCCTGAGTCTGTACATTGGACCCAGTAGGCCTCTGTTGGGATCTGCCACTGTCCCTGGAAGCCTGATGGCACTGCCAGCTCCACTGCTTCTACAAAGAATTCTTTAGTGTACCTGTCTTTTTGTATCACTTGTTCTAGATGCAAAATCTTGGAAAAAGACCTACATTTACTGAGCAGGGTTGTGTATCCAAACTGCCACAGGAATTTGAAAAGCTAGCATTTTTAGCCTCTTTAAAAAAAATTAAAGTCATCAATTTTTATTTTTTAAAGACAGGGTCTTGCTCTGTTGCTGAGGCTGGAGTGCAGCAGAATGATTGTCACTCACTGCATCCTCGAATTCCTGGGATCAAGCAGTCCTCTCACCTCAGCTTCTTGAGTAGCTGGGACTACAGGCATGCACCACCACGGCTACCTAATTTTTAAAACTGTTTTGTAGAGATGGGGGTCTCACTTTTTTGCCCAGGCTAGTCTTGAACTCCTAGGCTCAAGCAACCCTCCTGGCTTGGCCTTCCAAAGTGCTCTAAAGTTGGAGTTGCATTCTGTTCCTAGCAAGATCCATATGGTGGCAAGGGCTTTCAGGTTCTTTGAAGTCAAACAAACAACTTCCAGCATGGCCTCCTCTCCAGCCATACCCAGAACAACTGCGCAGAGTCTCTTCTGTTGGATACAAGCACCCAGAAAGCAGCCTCCCAGTCCTGGAACTGAGCTAAGACCTTCCCAGGGGGCAAGTTGATGCTTCTGCAGACGTACTGTCTTTTACCTTATTTGGGCTTGTCATTGTGACAACCAATAAAATGTCTCCTTCAATTTTCCAAACATCCCAGACAGGGGTACCATCCCCTTGACAACTACCACATTAGAAGATTTAGTGTTCAGAAAGTAAAGACAGCCATGGCCAAAGGGAGAATTCTCAGAAGACTATTTAATCTGTAGCTCAGCTGATCTGAAATGACCCTTCAACTTAAAACTCATCCCCAAAATAAGTATTCTGACAAATAAAAATGAATACACGGAGCTCATTTAAGTGAGTTTCTTTATGCCCTTTAGATATGCACACTGCAGCCAAAAAGGTTTCTGAAGTGTCCTGACTTCAGTCACTGGAAAAACCACCCGAAGAATAATTTTAGCCTTAGGTAAAACTCTGAGTTAGCCAAGAATCCTGGACCTTAAGAAAGATGTAACAGAGGGAGAAAGGAACAGATGCAACAATTGAAAGTAGGAAAGAATCATTATGAGTATGGACTAGAAATGTTTAGATAGAAACATATTGGCCAGGAGGAAAAAACTAGAACATTATGGAGGGCATGGACTTATTTATAAAAAATGACAATAACATTATTTAGAATCTGATTTAGGACAAATTATCACCGCTGATAAGTATTTTTTTGATACCTACTTATGGTAAGCCTCTTACAAAAAATTCATATATTTTTAGAAGTTGTTTAGTTTAAAAAAGTGTAAATAGATTTAAGGAGGATTTTGGTAACTTGGTTGCTGGTTATTAAAGTTGAGTTAATTAAATCTGCCTGCCTTTGAAGAAATCCCCCATCTGAGTCTGATCTCCCTTGTTCTATAGGGTTTGTCAGTGAGTGAGTGAATCAAATGCCACACCTAATTTTCTTGTAAATTAACAAAAAAGTGTGAATGGGAAAAAGTGAGTTTTATAAGAAGAACCAGGCCTCAGACTAAAAAATTTCCTGACAGCTGAGCATAGCTCCAGAGAGTGGGGTAAGAGCCAGGACTCAATTGTGAAATGGAGCTCGGAGTTCTTGGGTTCCAGTAGACTTCAGCTGTTGAATATTCATCACCAAATCTATTTATTGGTTGTTAGTTATGGATTTAATGCTCTTAAGTTACAGTTTGGTCTCAAGTTCTTCACTTTATGTCTATTTAGGGAATAATAAAGTCCACAAGGACTGAAAATCCTGATGTATGCCAATGATCTCTCCCCGCCTGGGTGCTAAAAACTTATCGGTATAAAATGTAGATGCAGGAGTTTTCCTTTCTCCTTGTGCTCTCCTTTTTTTTTTTTTGCCCTTGAGTTGGAGTCTCACTCTGTCACCCAGGCTGGAGTGCAGTGGCCACCACAGCCTCAACCTGCTGGGCTCAGGTGATCCTTCCACTTCAGCCTTCCAAGTAGCTGGGACTACAGGTACATGCCACCATGCCCGGCTAACTTTTTTTTTTTAATTGTAGAGATGCGGTCTCACCAAGTTGCCCAGGCTAGTCTTGAACCTGTGGGCTCAGGCAGTCCTCTCACCTCAGCCTCCCAAAGTGCTGGGATTATAAACGTGAGCAACTGCGCCCGGCTTTCCCTCCTTTTTTTTTAAGTGTAATCTTTCATTAAGATCATAATTTTCCAAGTTATTGTGGTGGTCCAAGTCTTTACATTAAGTTTTGGGTAGGGAGTTTTATTTCCCAGGCTCTTGTGGTTATTTTTAATCAGGAAGTGAGAGTCTCCTTATTCCCTCTCCTCTCTCTTCTTCCATCTCCCCTAATTCCTGCCCTAATCTTTGCCTCCTGCTAACTTGAATTCTGATTGCTTAGAATCAAGAACCTAGGAAGAGGACTGGATTTTAAAAATGTGGTACATATACACGATAGAATATTACACAGCCATAAAGAAGAATAAAATCATGAACTTCACGGCAACCTGGATGGACTTAGCGTCTCTAATACTGAGTGATCTTTCACAGAAACAAAGAACTGAGTATCGCATGTTCTCACTCATACGCGGACCTTGAACGATAATCATAATACTATAAGAAAAGGATTGGCAGTAGCGGGAAACTGCCAGGAGTGGGGTGGGGAAGCAAGATTGGCAGTAGTGGGAATCTGCCTGGGGAAGAGGGGAGCACACCTCATCAACAAGGGTACCTGCATAATGAACATTTGTATACCTAACCCAGAATTGCACCATGCATCTTTAAAATAAATAAATAATAAAAAATAAGTAAAAAGAACCTAGGGAGATGTGATATGGTCATTTAAATTCTGGGCAGGCTGTCATGTGGGATAAAGAGTAGAAATCTGCTCTACTCCAAGGGAGAAGGAAGGCTGATGAAAGAAAGTATACAGAGGAAACTTTAATGACCAGGACTTGTCAGCAATGTGGTAGGTTTCCTCTTAGAAAGAGATGCTCCCGTGAGAGAAGGCCTATGGACCCCCTTGGGCCCCTTGCTGTAAGTTTCTGGAATGATCCGCTTTCCTCCCTCTAGGTGAGTGGATGCTTTTGGGAGCCAGCAAGAGAAGCTGAGAGTCTTCTTAGGCTTAAACCATGCACACACTTTCTGTTGGTGCCAGGGACTGTGTCTTTCAGCACAGGGTGATGATAAACCCAGAAGAAAGAAATATTCCTGTTGAACCACTGGCAGATGTGCTCTTTGGACAAGGATTAAAAGGATCTTTTTTCAGGCCAGCTGAGTTGTATTTTCATCACTGGCCTTGATTGTTTTATGAGGATTGTACTTCATTTCGTAAAAAATTTTCAAACCAGGTTACTAAGATGGAATTAAATTGTATGCCTTTCCTTATCAGTTAAAAAGAAAACTATAAAATTAGCTCATTGGATAAGATTTTCAAAGTAAATGTAATTGCTTGGTTCTATATTTTGTGGCTTATTTTGTCATAAAACATTTTTATTTTGTATATAGATAGCGGGAACATTTATAATTTCACTAATAAAAAGAAATGTTTCAAAGTGTCTCCCCACAGGTTACTTATTAATTACAAAAGTAAAAAAGGTAACTTATGATTGTGATCTTTTAAAGTAAGGGATCAAACTTAGCACCATCAATAGTAGGGCAACCTGGCTTTATGTGCCTCCTGGTGTGACACACTGCAATGGAAACTCCACCCAAGTGGTGATCTGGCCAAGAATGTTCCACTTGAGTCAAATATTGAGAAAGTAATTAAACAAATTCAGACTGTGGGATGTTCTGTGAGTGTGTGATGATTTCTGTGATAGAAAATTAAGAGTTAGAACAGACTGTGGAACGTTGTGGACCCTTCAAATTGTCAATGTCAGAAAAGACAAACTTGTGAAGGGGACAAAAAAAGACCCGACAACTAAATGCCATGTGTATTCCCTGATTGGGTCCTGGAATAGAAAATAATACAATAAGCATTATTAAGAGAATCAGGGAAATTTTACTATGGACAACATATTCAATAAATTTTTTGAATACGTGGTAAAATGTCTTAGGTATGAAAATACTGAGAAATGCCCATATTTTTAGAAGATATATGCTAAAGTATTTAGGAGGAAAGTATCATGATGTCTGTAACTTACTTTCAAAGAACAAACATTGTGTGTGTGTGTGTGTGTGTGTGTGTGTGTGTGTGTGTGTGTGTGTGTAGAGACCAAACAAACGTGGCAAAATGTTAACAATTGGTGAGTCTAGATGGAAAGTGTACAGGCATCCATCATACTGTTCTTTGAGCATTCCTGTAGATCTGCAAATTATTTAAAATAAAAAGTTGGGAATTAATTAGAAAATATGACTTTGTGGAATAATATGTTTATCAAATTATAAAGCTATTAACAGATAGATATCACTGCCATTATAGATTTTGAGTTTTTTGGGCAGGTTGAGTGAGAAGCTTATTTTGGATGTGACTTTAAATGCAGTTGCATCATATTTTGTCCCTTCACAATTCCCTTTGTTCATTTCATTTTAATTCAGTGGGTATTAAGCACCTATTCTGAGGATGCAGGAGTGATTAAGACACAAATATGTCATGGTCTAGCAGGAATAACAAATGAAAGCAAACGTGTACCACGATGCGTGACAGGTGCTCTTTCAGAAGGAGAATACACAATTTGTATGAAGCAGATATCACTGTTCTTCATTTTCTTACCAAATATTTTTTGTGATCATTTTGTGTTATTTTATTGACAAGTAAATAAAATCTCAGAGTGGTTAAATGATGTACTTGGAGTCACACAGCAAGTGAGTGACTGGGCAGGGATTCTGTCCCAGGGGAGTTAAATCTACTACAACTTAGCTCAGGCATCAGGGTGTGACCACTTTGGGGTTGACCTCTGTCTCTGTGTTTGCCAACTGGCACCAGCTTTTTAAACTCAGTAGCAGCTACATAGCTTTAATTAACATCCATTCGCCTATCCATTCATTTATTCATTCAGAATATTGAACATCTGTTATATGCAATCAAATTAGGAAGGTCCTGAAATGAATAGATGGTGGTCTGTAGCAAGCTGTAATTTCAGAGACTTCAAAGCACAGAGCACTGGGGAGAGAAATAAGGATCAGATGATTCTGTCTTATCGTACCTACTTACCTTGAAGTCTTTTGAAGTCCAAGTGCACCACACTCCGCCTTTTATGATTTTTATCTGCTTTGTTAAAATGTTATTTAAAGGACGACTTTGTATCTCTATCTAAACAATCAACAAAATTTAAGTCACCATTAGCTTATTACAAAAACATGTGGAGAGAGAATTGCAACTCAGTCTGTCTCTGCCATTTGCTCTTCTTATCTCTGGTGCCCAAATATTATTTCTTTGAAAACACAAAATTTTGCCTTTGCTTTTCTTCTTACAGTGATTCCCTAGCTGGCTGCTTTCTAGTTTTGTAAAGGGCCCTTGTTTGTATCAATAAATCTCAAGCATCACTCATTTGTGCTTTGAAGTATTTTCAGTGGCCGAAGAGTAATCGTAAGTATGGAGAGTAAAAAAAAGAGTTTAACAGAAGGAGTGATTTAAAAGCATACAATTTTAAATTATCAAGCACAAGAGAATAAACTCTACCTGCTAGTTTAACATGCCCTAACGGGACTCTGTAGAGACTGTTCATTCTGCCTCACTGTGACATTTTTGAATCTGCAAGTGTCAGAGGAGATTTGCTGCAGTTTTGGAGCCCTTGACAAGAATCCACAGCACATCACACAGCAATGATGGTGACAAATAACATATAAAGTGTCTTGGTGCAAGAGGAATCAGGGGAAAAAAAGAGACGCAGCCTACCAATATTCAGAGCATATACATACATTGGGGAACCTCAGAACTATTCCTAAGACAAACATGGTATCGAAACATTTAAAAGTGGCAAATCCTATCTGATTGGTGCTAGAAGAAGAGTTGGCGGAATCCATGGGCTTATTCAATTAGGCCCGGCTGGCAGACTCATATCACAAGCAAAGGGCATACCACGGCCTGTCTCCACCTGCTGCCATGGCTGGGATTTTTAACTGCTATGCTGCGTCAAAGGGATCACACATATCTTAAAAAGGAGATGAAACTGAACAAAGAACGGCTTCCTTCTGAGTTACTGGAGCTACTTTGTGAACATGAATGTTCAGTAGCAGAAAGTACAGCTTTGGAAAACCAAAGCACCCACATAATCACTGAGATGAATTATAATGTAGTTCCCTATCCCCGGGCTCTCTAGACTGGAATTTTAGCATATTTGGAAATAATGATTTTTGGAACTTCCTTGATAGTTCTTGCCCCAAGATAAAGCAGATCAAGTATTCAGGACCTATTTGATCCTGTGGCATAGCTCATATTCAGTGAGGAGAATATACATGGGCTCAGGAATTTTATACCTGCAAGGTGTGGGCTTGTTTCCTAATCTATCTAAGCCATACTGTCCTCATCTGTAAAGTGGGGATGATAAAACCCTTCTTTTTATTGTGAAGCCTTAATGAGAAAATGAGAAGTGCTTAATGTAGTTACCTGGAAGATGGTATTCATTAAGTTATCAACTATTATTAGATAAAAAGTTTTTTGGAGAGTTGTGTGTGCTATGATATGGGAGTTTGGTGGAAGAGGTTAAGTATGCTTTGAATGATTATTGTATTAAAATATTTCATTTATAGTCTATCCTACTCACATATGTAACAGTGGCCTTATTTTGATGTGGTCTGAGAGAGATGTGCAAACAGTTTTAAGGGAAATATATTTGTTCTGATTTTCCAAACAGGAGTTCTTGGATTCCCCATGAATTCCTTCACCACATAATAATGGTATGCATCTTTTGGGAACGACTGCACCTACCTTTAAAGAATTGCTTTCTGATTTTTGGAGCATTTTATGGTTTGCTTTATGGTTTTCAGCATAACTTATAATTCCTTATTAATTTTTCTTTATGAGTTGAATCCATTTTTCCAAGTGTTGGTAGACAACCTGGGAGTGTTAATCTGAGCCTAGGTAAGCACTTTTTTCAAGGTCAAAGAACAAGTGTTTGAACAGAGTGAACTGGCTGAGCTTTTAGTAAATTGGCATGACAATTCTCTCTGCCTCAGAGGTAAGGGGCTTCTTTGAGCAAAGGGTAAATCTCTGTGACTGAAAGCAGTGGTGTTTAAAGTATGGATGAGAACCTGTGGGAATCCCCAAGACCTTTCAAGGGGCCTATAAGCCTCAATGTTCTCCTTTTTCCCCACTGTAGATCTACCTGAGGCCAGATCTTTAAATACTTTGACCAAAACAACATATCACAGCAGATTGAATGGAAACACAGACATGAGAATCTAGGGGTCTTCTATTAAGCCAGACATTTAAAAAGCTTCACAAAAATGTAAAGCAATGCCGCTACTCTTGGGCTCAGTGGCTCAGCCTGTAATCCCATGCCTTGGGAGGCTGAGGTGAGTGGATTGCCTGAGCCCGCGAGTTCGAGACCCGCCTGGGCAACTTGGTGAGACCTCATCTCTACAATAAACAAAAAAAAATAGTCGGGCGTGGTAGGGCGCGCCTGTAATCCCAGCTACTTAGAGGGCTGAGGTAGAAGGATCACTGGAGCCCCAGCAGGTCGAGGCTGTGGTGGCCGGGAGCGGCCACTGCACTCCAGTCTGGGAGACAAAGTGAGACTCCATCTCAAAAAAAAAAAAAATTTTTTTAATGTTTTGAAAATATAGTAACTTTTTTTTTGAGTTGGGAGTCTCACTCTGTTACCCAGACTGAAGTACAATGGCACAATCACAGTTCACTGTAGCTGCAACCTCCTGAACTCAAGCAATCCTTCCTTTTCAGTCTCCTGAATATCTGGGGCTACAGGCACACACCACCATGCCCAGCTAATTTCTTTGTAAAGACGAGGTTTCACTATGTTGCCTAGGCTGGTCTTGAACTCCCAGACTCAAGCAATCCTCCCCCCTTAGTCTCCCAGAATTCTGGAATTACAAACATGAACCAGCACACCTGGCCAAAAATATGGTGATTTTTAATAAAAATACTGTACTTATGCTAACATGTAATAAGTTTGATATTTTTAATGAATTAATAGATCTATTTTTAAATTTTTAATATGGTATGTATCAGTAGATAGAACCCATATCAACAAAAACTTTTGGGGGTTCTCAATAGTTTTTTAAAGTGTAAAGGGGTCTTGAGACCAAAACATTGTGAATCATTGCCCTACAGATGTTGGCTTCTACTTTGGGGTTTGAAATGTTTACATTCGCTGGCAGTTCTCAGACTCTTTTCTAGAATCAATGAACTCCTACATACTACTGTATGTGAAAAATGTTAAGATGAGAATCCCTTATTTCTTTTTTTCTAGGAAAGGAAATGATCCCACAGGGGCTGAGCACTGTCCTTCCTCCCTGACTAGATGCTTTGTTGTTCCGATGGCTCTAGTGGGCTAGCAAAGAGAGTTAGGGGACTTCTCTTCAGAACATCATCAGGAAATCTGATACCTGGGAGTCAGGGGACTTGAGGAGTGGAAATTATTCTCATTTATTAACACATTAACATAGATTTGTAGCCGGGCTCGGTGGCTCAGCCTGTAATCCCGCGCCTTTGGGAGGCTGAGGTGAGTGGATTGCCTGAGCCCGCGGGTTCGAGACCCGCCTGGGCAGCGAGACCTCATCTCTACAATAAATCAAAAAATCAGCCGGGCATGGTAGCGCGCACCTGTAATTCCGGCTACTTGGAAGGCTGAGGCGGAAAGATTGCCGGAGCCCAGCAGGTTGAGGCTGCGGTGGCCGGGAGTGGCCACGCACTCCAGTCTGGGCGACAGAGTGAGACTCCAACTCAAAAAAACCCCCCAAAAAACACAAAGATTTGTTTAACATCTGTGTTCATTGTTATAGTAGGCTCTTTGAGAAATATGTTAAACCTCAGGGTTCAAAATTTAAGCCAGATAAGGTTTGAGGGAACGGGGTACAAGTAAACTGCAAGGAATCTTGGGGCCCACATGGGATGCACCTTGCAGTCCAAGAGAGGGAGGTGAAGAAAACAGGGCCAGCCGGGCTCGGTGGCTCAGCCTGTAATCCCGCGCCTTTGGGAGGCTGAGGTGAGTAGATTGCCTGAGCCCGTGGGTTTGAGACCCGGCTGGGCCACTTGGTAAGACCTCATCTCTACAATAAATAAAAAATTAGCCAGGTGTGGTAGCACATGCCTGTAGTTCCACCTACTTGGAAGGCAGAGGCAGAAGGATCGCTGGAGCCCAACAGGTCAAGGCTGCGGTGGCCGGGAGCGGCCACTGCACTCCAGTCTGGGCAACGGAGTGAAACTCCAACACACACACACACACACACACACACACACACACACACACACACACACACACAAAAACAGGGCCAAAGCCCTTTCCTCTCTTTTACATTTTTGTATCATCTTGTCCATGAGCAAAAGAGAAAGTCAATAAGAGAGAGAACAACAGGGAAAAG
The DNA here is from genome assembly GCA_027257055.1 of Cephalopachus bancanus. Taxonomy (NCBI): domain Eukaryota; kingdom Metazoa; phylum Chordata; class Mammalia; order Primates; family Tarsiidae; genus Cephalopachus; species Cephalopachus bancanus. Next base: position 9,433,873 of record JAPVLO010000097.1, on the reverse strand, counting down.
AGGAGACCAGTGGAAATGGCCCAGGGAACGAGATGCCACCACACCACCAAAAGCTACTCAGGTCTCAATTCTGCAGCTGTAATCTCTCCAACACCTGAAACCAGTGGTTATAACATTCCTGGCAAATGCTCTGGGCTATACTCTTGTTTCTTAGCCCTGGAAGGGCTTAGCCCATGTTGCTATTATTTGCCATCAGACTCTTTCGAATGTGTAGACTTTAAGATGCTATGTAGGTTGGTTGAAATTGAAGGGCATATTACTTAAGGTCTGACAAAAATGGTGATCGGTGTGTACCAATGTGGACAAAGAAAGATGGTGATTTTGTTTTCGAACATGATCAGCTTGGCAGACTGCACCCAGCTAGAGCTCTCCAATATGCAATTAAAAATAACGTTCTAGATCTTAGGAGAGAGGTTGTAGCTGGATGTGTTGCTTTGGAAATCATCATCATACAGAGATGATCAAAGCCGTGGATAGATGAGATGATTTTAGTGACTATTTCTTTTTTGCTTTATCAGTTCTTCCATGTGGCCTACGTTTTAATCAAATTTGCAAACTCGCCTCGCCCTGATCTTTGGGTCTTGGAAAGATCTGTAGACTTTGGAAGCACCTACTCACCATGGCAATATTTTGCTCGTAAGTAATCTTGCCTATCATGTTATTAGTGGCTTTAATTATTTGCAACAGATCAAGGCTATGGATTTAATTAGAAAATTAGTCTTTATATGACTAGTTGGGAGCTGGTTAATTTTAGCCTCATGAGTTACTCTCAGAACATTTCTCAAGCAGGTGTTCAGGAATTCCAAGGATACCACGTACAGAACTGAAGTTGAAACTCCTTTTATGATAACAGTTCTTGCCACTCATTGGCCAGAACTCCAGTCTTTTTTCTTTTATGTACAATTAGAAACCAAACTCCTTCTTTATGTATCCCGAGTTGTGCATTACTTGACCTTGTTATCGTCACTAATGAAGAATGTCAATGTCTCTGAACCCTGTGATGAATGGAGGTAGATAGGAATTTTGCTTATGAAGGCATTGGGTTTTCGGGAAGTCTCTTTAGAGGGTATACATGCCTAACTAGGAGTGAAGAGTTAGCACCACATCCCCAAATGTTGCCCCTGAAAGTCAAGTGGCCTGAAGTGGCTTGATATTTTCTTTCATGAATTAAAAACTCCACTCTCAGCTTGTTCTTTCTCTTTTCATGTATTTTCTTAAGACAATATAAGATTACTTAAGAGATCTGTAGCAAAATAGTAATATTTTATTTTATAAAGTTAAATTTTTTCTCCTAGATTCTAAAGTAGACTGTTTGGAGCAGTTTGGGCAGGAGGCCAATATGGCTGTCACATGGGATGATGATGTGCTTTGTGTTACTGAATATTCCCGTATTGTACCTTTGGAAAATGGTGAGGTAAGTAGATCTGAGAGGCTGTGAGGGATGAGACTCAGAAATGAACACAAGGCTAGCAAATTTTCATAATCGTGAAACTTGAACTTTCAAAGAGATCTAGCATAGATCAAGATGGAAACCAAGGAGGGATCATATCGAGGACTGCCAGAAGAGTAGGGTTGAAATTTCTGTTTAGGGTCCTAAATTCTCCCCAGGAAGTCAGGATTTGGGACTCAGGGGCCACAAGTCTTGAACTCTCCTTTCTGGTGACATATTAGAAAGTGGATTTTTGATAACTAAAGTGATAATCCCTCCCCCTTCTTCCTACATTCTCCCCAGTGAGATTGAGGAGAGGAGGGGAAGGTGGCAGCACCGAACCCTCTTCCTTTTTGGCAGAATGGGTATCATCTGTGGGGGAGCAAAAAATTGTTATCCCTTTGGGCTTGCATTTAACCCTTGTAAAGTCACCTGGCTATTGTTAAGAGAAATGGGCAAACAGGTGAAAAAAATCAGAGGAGATTTCCATGGAAATTGTGAGACCATAGTGAATTTTTTTGGCTGAGTTTTAAATAAACTTCTATCAAGGATGTCAGCCTCCCTGTCTTTAAGTAGAGAGATGTTCCTTGAGCAACTATATCTGGTTTCTTCTCACAGTTGATGATTGATTCATATTTCAAATGCTTGAGACTTGGACTTCATCATCTAGGTTTTGTATAGATTTGTTTGTTTGTTTGATTGTTTTTGGTCCCCCTCACTGTCAGCTTTATGTTCAGCAATATCCTTTTTTCAACCTCATGTAGAGTTTTGGATTACTTTAGTTTTGGTTGTTTGATGAGGCTTGACAAAGTTGTGTCCTTATGTTTATAGATTTTAACATTGTATTTTCAATATTTCATAGTACTACACTGATACAGCAAAGGTTTTGAAAATGGAATGATAGCCGGGCTCGGGGCTCAGCCTGTAATCCCGCGCCTTTGGGAGGCTAATGTGAGTGGATTGCCTGAGCCCGTGGGTTCAAGACCCGCCTGGGCAACTTGGCGAGACCTCATCTGTACAATAAATCAAAAATTAGCCGGGCGTAGTAGCAAGCGCCTGTAGTTCCAGCTAATTGGAAGACTGAGGCGGAAGGATCGCCAGAGCCCAGCAGGTCGAGGCTGCGGTGGCCAGGAGCGGCCACTGCACTCTAGTCTGGGTGACAGAGTGAGACTCCAACTCAAAAAAAAAGAGAAAAAAAAAGAAAATGGAATGATAACATCTCGTGATAGCCCAGGTTTCAAAGACCTATTGCCAGAACTTGGAACCAAGAAGGGGGAGGGAAGATGGAACTAGTAATAATGTTTTTAGGCATAAACAAGACCCAAGACCACCTACAAACATCTAATGGCTCAAATATACCAAGTGCTTTGGGGCATGTGAGTTATTTTTACTTGCTTGGTGCTAAAATTTGATAAAAGACTTTTATTCCTTTATATGCATGTGGTTACTTTAGGTTGTGGTGTCCTTGATCAATGGTCGTCCAGGTGCAAAAAATTTTACTTTCTCTCACACCCTGAGGGAGTTTACCAGGGCAACAAACATCCGCTTGCGTTTTCTGCGAACCAACACTCTTCTTGGACACCTCATCTCCAAAGCACAGCGAGATCCAACTGTCACTCGGCGGGTGAGTAGTGTTTTATAAGTGTCTAGTCTGCAGTGTTTGTTTCATTACTTTTTTTTTTTTTACTTATCAAATTAATTTCTTTGAACTCTTTTAAGTAATGCCAGTAATGGTGTAGGCATGAGGGTTGGTCTTATCCGAAATACTGAATATAATTAGAAGCTTAGCTGTTTGAAGAAAAGCCATTATATTCAAAGGAGATGAAAGGCAGAAGATTATAGTCAGCCTGGTATTAGTCTGGATGGGCTAACTAATATTGTAACAAACAACCTCCAAATCTCAGAGGCTTAGCCAAATAAAAGTTTGTTTCTTGCTTATATTATGGTACATTGTGGGTCATCAGGTGGGATCAGCTCCATGCAGTCATTCAGGGAACCAGGCCCTTCCTTCCTCCCTCCCTCCCTTTCCTTCTTTTGTGTTTCTTCCTTCCCTTCCCCTTCCCCATCCCTCTTTCCTACCTTCCTGCCTTCCTTCTTTCCTTCCTTCCTTCCTTTTGGTTAAAGGTCTCACTCTGTCACACTGGAGTGCAGTAGCACAATCATGGCTCACCACAGCCTCAACCACCTGGGCTTAGGCGATCCTTCCACTTCAGCCTTCTGAGTAGCTGGGACTATAGGTGTGCACCACTACACCCAGCTAATTTTTTTTTATTTTTGTAGAGATGAAGTCTCACTATGTTGCCCAGGCTGATCTCAAATTCCTGGCAATCCTCTTGCCTTCACCTCCCAAAGTGCTGGAATTCACAGGTGTGAGCCACTGAGCCTGGCCTAGAGAACTAGGCTCTTTCTATTCAGAAGCACAGTCACCCTGCAGGACCTCAGGGTCCTCCTCTGGATTCCCTCTATCTGGCCAGCAGATGAGGAAAGAGAGTGTAGAGAGGATCACCTGCTTCTTACCATGGTGGTTACTTCCATTGGCAAGAACTTGTCATTATAGCCCCACCTGGATACAAGAAGTCTAGATGATGGAATCTAGTTGAAATAGAGGAGACCATAGATATTGGTGAGCCACTGGTATTCTCTACTGTGTTGGAGGTACACCTTGAACGTCTCTTGCTCTCAGGTGTCAGGGTGGTACCCTTGTCATGTGGGCACAGAGGGAGCCAGCAGAATAAATACCCTGAGCTCACTCTTCTCCCACCCTATGATCTCTTGCCAGGGCCTTCCATTGGCCAAACCCAACAGGAAGTCAGAGAGCAAGTGAGCCCATTTGTTGCAGCCCATGAAGTCCAGCCTCAGGGTAAAGGGCATGATGGGAAAGTGTAGAGAGTGGACCTGGAAGAGTGACTGGAAGGTACCCAGTGCACGTTTTAGGGTTTGGCTTTTTAAGTAGGTAATACCACAGAACTGGGAAAGGAAGGGAAGAGAAACACAAGTATTGCTACAGTTTTGAGCACTGTCCAGATAAGCAGGCACCAAAGATATAGGTGGCCCTCTTCTGTATTTTCTGCCCCTTCAGCTCTCTCACTGTGTGGATGGGGACTATGATGAATCCAAGGATGGATAGTGACAAGGGAGAGCTGTGCTTTCTGACAAACTTTAGCTGGTCTGTTTCCATTCCTTCTGGAGCCTTGCCACAAATGCACCTTACCAAGTTTTTTTTCTTAAATTGTCTTTTTGGGGGTTGTAAGATTTGCATATAATACTGTATATTGTATAATGTATATTGCTCTTCACTTAGGTGGATATAGGCTTCCCTACTAAGTAATTTTTTTTTTAATTGAAGTCTCACGCCGTTGCCCAGGCTGGAGTGCAGTGGCACGATCATGGCTCACCGCAGCCTTGACCTCCTGGGCTCAACTGATCCTTCTGTCTCAACTTTCAAAGTAGATAGGACTACAGGCGTATGCCACTACACCTGGTTAATTTTTGGATTTTTTTGGGTGTTGAACTCCTGGGCTCAAGGAATCCTCTCACCTCAGCCTCCCAAAATGCTGAGATTACAGGTGTGAGCCACTGCACCCAGCAAGTAATTTTTTTTTTTATAGAGTATGCTACGTATACAGTCTTGACAACCCCAAATCTAAGTTACTTCTTTAATGGAGTAGTATGCTACCAGCTCTCTTATCACACAGGTCTAGTGTGCTGCTGGGTGAAGGCTGACTGAGTGTTTCTCTCTCTTGCTGCTGCTGCCCTTAACACATGTAGAGAAAAACTTCCATAGTGGTCAGCAGGAAAGCCTCTGAGTGTCAACTTGTCACAGAAAACCCTGGTAATACTGACTTTATCCGGTATTAGCAAGAGGGGCTGCTAATGTCTCCAGACTAAGTAAGATGTTGCCAAGAAGCTTTGACACTTTAACAGTTTTTAATTAGGGAGTCAGAACAGAACCCCAACATCAAATGAATAGGGCTCTTTAAGATGACTACCCTCGACAACAAGAACAACAAAGTTGCGAACACCCTCTTATCCTTGTGAATTCAAAGACTTCCTCACTGACAGGTATTCTCACTGGCAGCATGGCCTCAATGAGAAAGACTGTTCCATAGCCCCCACGCTCCTCACCAATTCCTGCACTGTCTCCTGCCAAGTCTGAGAAGGAAGGGAGCTGGCAGAGGGGCGGCCTATTGTTGCCAGTGAAGAGGTCCCCAATACATGGGAGCAGTGCTTGCGAATGAGAGGCCCTACACATATCTGTGGCCATGTTTAAGGGCTGATGCTCAGCCAAACCTGAAGCGTCCTCTGGCCTCTTACTCTAACCTTTTTCACCCTGAGTTAGCAAGACTTCGGCAACTACAGGTGGCCCCTGCCAGTCTCTGGGCTGTATCTGATCTACCTTTGCAAATACCTTCTCCCTTCCTGGAGCCTGGGGCAGTATTTTGCACATAACAGATGCAACATTTTTGGCATAAAAATTATTTTGGGTAAATTGATGTGTTCAATGTATACAATCCATTCCATTTTAAAATTTCCTGTTGTAAAAAAACCATCTTTATTTACAGACAAAATAAATTTGGAGGCACTTAATCCCTTTCCAGTAGGCTGTAGGATCTAATTCTTTTCTAAGGCCATTTCCCTCCATGAACTTAAAGCAGCTGAATTTTAAAGTTAGACACATTCAGTGGTATGGTATTCAGTTTGATTGAGAAATGCATTTATTTTGTAAGGCAAATTACATCCAAATGTGGCTCCGTTTTATATGGAGAGAGGCAAGGAAAAGTGGCTCAAGGGTCCAAAATTTTAAAAGGGAAGCAGAGTCAACACAGGTGTGGGTTAGAGATTAGGAAGAGAACGTTTATGTTGCTGTTCAGTAAAGCCAACACATCCTGTGTTCTGTTGTACAGTATTATTACAGCATAAAGGACATCAGCATTGGTGGGCGGTGTGTTTGCAATGGCCATGCTGAAGTGTGCAATGCAAACAATCCTGAAAAACTGTAAGTACACTGTGCAGATCATTTTTTTTACTCTTGCTATGAATAAGTCTAGTTGTTTCAGTGAGTGTTTGTATCCCATTAAATGGTTCTAGGTTCCTGCCCTCAACAGGAATGTTCCTGGCTCAACAAACAGGTGGTGTGTGTGCCTCCTCTCCACCAACTCTCTACTTCCATGTACCACCCAGGGGGCCCACAGCAGACATCGCTAATCAATCACAGCACTCTGGATAATCTGCATCACAGCTATCAAATCTCTCCCCTCCTCACCCCCACCAAGATGGTACTTCAGGCAACCACTAGTAATTAATTAGAGTTGGAGAGAGAATTCAAACTTTTTTGTCATTCCTGATTTAATGGGATCAAGGTATACATTTCAAACCCTTTTTTGTTTTTTCCAAATTGTGGCAAAAAATTTAAGCATTTTAAAGCATACAGTTCAGTAGTGTGAAGTACATTCACATTGCTGTGTTACCCAACCCAAGATTTCTTTTCATCTGGCAAAACTGAAACTTTATACCCATTAAACAATTCCTCATTTTCTCCTACCGCCAGTCCCTGGCAACCACATTCTATTTTCTGTCTTGACTACTCTAGTACCTCAGATAAGTGGAATCATACAGTATTTGTCCTGTGGTGGCTGGTTTTTTCACTTAGCATAATGTCCTCAGTGCTCATTTTAAGACTGAATAAATTTTACTATATGTCTGTATATAATATATAGTGTTTATCCATTTATCCATGGATAGATGCTGGATTGATTCTACCTTTAGCTGTTGTGAATAATGTTGCTATGAACATGAATGTGCCCTCTTTTGTTTTTAATTGAGGTATATTTTGCATACAATAGGATGCATGGATCTTAAATGTTGTGTGTTCAGCAATACATATGTGTTACCACCACACTTTTAAGGAATAGAAATTACTAGATGCTAGATATAGTAATCATTTTTCTCTCAATGTTTTATTCCAAGTATTCAACTTCTCATGAGCAGCATTTACCAGAGATGTATTTCACTTTTAGTGAGATTAAGGCTTGTATATCTCTAGGACTAGCTTTGTGTTTGTGCAGAATTTCTTTTTTTTTTTTGAGTCGGAGTCTCACTCTGTCACCCAGACTGGACAGACTGGAATGCAGTGGCTGCTGTCGGCCACTGCAACCTCGATCTGCTGGGCTTGGGTGATCCTTCCGCCTCAGCCTTCCGAGTAGCCGGAATTACAGGCACAACTACCACGCCTGGTTGATTTTTTGATTTATTGTAGAGATGAGGTCTCGCCAAGTTGCCCAGGCGGGTCTTGAACCCGCAGGCTCAGGCAATACACTCACCTCAGCCTCCCAAAGTGCGGGATTACAGGCTGAGCCACTGAGCCTGGCTGTGCAGAATTTCTGACTACTAATATCTGTGGAGTTTTTTGTGACACCCTCCTCCCTGACCAGCCACCAGCTCTAATGTCTTTGTCCTCTGGAGAAGAGGTGGTGCTATTGAGAGAGTTTACATGCCAACTGATTAACCTTTAGCTGACAGCAACTTTTTAAAAAGTTAATGATTAATCTATGTTCATCATGTAACCTCCTGGGGGGCAGTGCCCTAAGACACTAGAAGTTAGGTCAGATAAGTTCTGCGTTGGAGAGAAGGGGTTCATGTAATTCTCTCAAGCCTGGAATGAAATGGCATCATGTGGGAAAGGAGTAGACATCACCACAGAGGGTTTTAGCTCTCTGCTTAGAAGGGCTGCTGGGCCCTGTAGTCCCTGGCAGCCCTGGAGGAGCTCTGTAGTGGGTGGTTAATTACTTTCAATACACATGAATGGAGAAACCATCTCTCCATGCCTTGGTGAAAGGCTTAGTCTGCCACCTGTCCACTTTAACACAACTACTTGCCTTTCCCTGCCTGCTGGTTTGCTTCTGCCCAATAGGCTGACCTTGAACAAATGCTGATTAAATCCACATCCATGAAGAGGAAAAAATATTATGATATATTTTAAAGGGATTCAGTGACTGGACAATCCAAAAAGTTAGACAAATCCAAAAAGTTAGTTGCCAATTAGGCAAAACCCTAAAAGAAGCAGGAGAGAGCTTTAACCAATCATGCATGCCATGTTGACCTTGATGCAGGGATAGGTGGAAGCATCACATATTTAATTCTGAGCTTCTTAGCAGCCAACTCAAAGAAGTGAAACCTGCTCAGTTTCATATTTCACTATTATCATAATCTAAAAAGTAATCAATTGCTTAGAAGAAACATGATTATTGACACTAGGAGCAGATAAGAATTTTTTCCTGAGTATAGGGTAAAGTGGTCATTATGAAGAGAATTCCCTATCAACAACACCTTTAATAACATCTTTACAGCAGATGTAATATCAACTATCAGTCTGGGCAGAGAGAGAAAGAGAGAGAGAGAGAAAGGAAAAGTCATGATCTGGGGGTGCCAGTGTGACTCAGGTACCCATCTCCTTTTTTTGCTATGCTCAATTTTAATCTCCCCATGGACTATATGTTTTTCAAGCAGTCTTCCCTAAATATTCTTGCAGTCCAGCTTATTCCAGATATCTAATTGGCAATGAGCTGAAATTGCCTCTCTGAAAAGAGCCAATTTGGACTCTAGCTGTTCTCTGCTGCCAGTTCAATCTATGTCCATGTGATTTAACAGGGACTTGAATGTGGAGACTTTCTCTTTTGAGTGTGAGTATATGCCTGTTCACCTCCCCTTAGAAAAGAGTTGATGGAATTTCCACAGGCACAGCCAAGAGCCTTCCTAGACTACTGTTTCGAATCCTCTTTGAAGCCCAGACAAATGGCAGCTCAAAGCTTGGAGTTCCAATCCAATGCCAAGGCTACAATTTCATTTTAACTTTGAAATATTTTAAGGCAAACGTTTACTCCTTTGAACTTGGATCTTTAACCCTTTGTCTTGCTGAACGATCTCAGCTTTTGGTCCTGTGATGGAGCTGGCCCAGCCTCTGGGAACAGAGTACTGGCGAGGGTCTTAGTAGTTGTCTCTTGAATTGGGTGAATCTCTGAGCCTGACCACAGGATGAGAGTAATAAATTTGAGGAGACCTTTCTCACAGGACTTCGGATCTTTGTGCAGGTGTGATACTTAACATATCTCAGTAAACTCAGCACTTGCTAGCTTATTCGTTAATTTACTGTAACATAATATGGTAGGAAGAGCTGGTTCAAGCTTAGGGTGGAAATCTGGCTCTCCATTTGTTTCAGCCTGACTTTTGGCAAGTTATCTTAATACCTCTGAATCTCAGTTTCACCATTTATAAAACGGAGCTAATAAGCAGGATATGGTAGACTTGAAATACTACTGGCCAAGTCCCAGGTTCTCCTAATTCCTCATTGTATAGTACTGTGGATGACCGTGAGGGCTGTGTTCATGGGTCAGTTTTCATATAGGATCAGTTGATCTTAATCAAAACTTTTCAGTAATTGAGATGTGCTTCGCCCACGCACCCAGATTTCGGTGTGAATGTCAGCACCACACCTGTGGGGAAACGTGTGATCACTGCTGTGCAGGGTTCAACCAGAGGCGCTGGCTGCCGGCGGCGAAGGAGCAGAGACATGAGTGCGAAGGTGGGTGTGGGGGTGGGGTGGGCTTGTGCAGTGGGGGAGGCTGTGGGCAGGGCGGGGACTGTGGGCGGGGCTGTGGGTGGGGCTCGGCACAAGGACTTCTCTCTCGCCCTGAGGACTAATGCTGTTTTCTCTGCGTTCTTGAGAGGCTGGGATCATGTCAGTCTTAGGGACACAGGTCCGCTTGTTTTAATATAAACCTCACAGACTGGCGGGAAAAGTACCCACCTCAAAATTCAAATATAAATATGAGACGAACAATAACAATGATTAATATGGATGATACATTCATATATTACAAGGATTGGATTGAGTTTTAATATGTTGGCCTCTCTTCTTTTTTTCTTCTTTTTTTTTTTTTAAGTCAGAGTCTCACTTTGTCACCCAGCCTGGAGTACAGTGGCATGCTCATGGCCACCGCAGCCTCGACCAGCTGGGCTCAGGCGATCCTTCCGTCTCAGCCTTCCAGGTAGCCGGAATTACAGGCGTGTGCCACCATGCCTGGCTCATTTTTTAGTTATTGTACAGACTTAGTCTCGCCATGTTGGCCGGACTGGTCTTGAACCCCTGGACTCAGGCAATCCTCTCGCCTCCACCTCCCAAAGTGCTGGGATTACAGGCGTGAGCCACCATGCCCAGCTTGTTGGCCTCTCTTCTTAGCAATCTCTAATACGACGTAGTTACTACAACATTTTAATCCTTTAATCCTTCTTAGAATGTGATACTGGATAGGAATCTTAACTGTTTTGAGGACTGAGTTCTGGAGAAGGTGGTGAGATAGATGTCTAGAGAGCTGGAAGCATGGAGGGTGGAGGGGAGGAGTGGAAGGGGTAATGCCGTCAGATTGAGGAGGATGGAGAATGGAGGGGACCAGAGAAGGAAGGGTAAAAAAGGGGAAGCTGCATTTCACTTACGGATGTGATATAAAGTAGAAAACTGGTATTTTTAACAAGCTCTGAGACATCCAACTATAGATTTTCTTTTCATCCAATCTTCTTTACCTATTTATTCCAATTGTGGGAAAACATTTTTGTGATTTTTAGTTATTGGCTTTAGAGATTGTGGCCCATTTTTCTGAATATTTTTAGCATTTGAAGATGGATTTGCTTTTTTGAAATGGCGAAAAGACATTTGGACCCAGGTTTGTTGAACTAGCTGGGTAATAACCTGTACTTGATACTTTTTGACCAAATATATTTTGTAACCATTAAGGGATAAGACTGATGGTCTTTTATGGCCAGAAAACTTACATAAAAGGTGTTTTCAGTGAGGAGTCCCGAGAATGCTCTGAGAGGGGATGACCCTGTGGGAAGGTGCTAAGAGTGTCACTTTGATGACCGTTCTCACTTTATAGTCCCAGCTAACAGGTTCCTTCTCAATGTCTTCCCCATTCCTCACCCCAGATAAGGGAACCAGAGAGAGGGAAAGCTAGTAATCAGGGGTCATTTCCTCCACTGCTTTCAGGCATTGGGTTAGGATATTTTGATTGAATAACTGTTACTACATGAATTCCAATATTCACAACTTGATATTTTCCAGACGAATGGAATCCTTCAGTGAATGACATGCTTCACTTCATACGCATATGGAGATATTTTTAAATGATCTTTCATAAGTTTTTAACCTTTTCAAGCTTGTCAGAGTGGTTAAACATCACAAAAACCATGTATGGAAGTCAGATCTATTAGGATTCATGTATTAAGTGCTTTCTAAATTCCATTTGAAATATGAAATTCAAAGCAAGTAGACTTCTTATGAGATAGCTGATGTACTAAATATAAATGACTTGAATTTTTTGTTTTAAATCATGGCACCATAGAGGAAATGAAAATAAAGTACTCAGCTTGTTTTACAAGTGACAGAGTAATTTGTGTAATTTCTAATACAGTCTTCTTCCCTAATATATTCAAGTGGAAACTTGATTAAAACATACCAATTGCTAGAAAGACTTGGAAAATTTGATCTAATTGGAATGCAATGAATATATCTTTTGCCCAAGAAAGAACAAGAATATTTTTGTAGTTTTAAAAGTATTATATACTACTTATCAATAACTTGGAAATTAGTTTAAAAAATAAAGTCACCAAGAATTTTATTGCCCAACAGAGTGTCTTAGTATGTTTGGCTGCTGTAACAAAATACCATAGACTGGTTAGCTTATAAATTATAGAAATGTGCTTCTCACAGTTCTGGAGGCTGGGAAGTCTACGAACAAAGCACTGGCAGATTTGGTGCCTTGAGAGGGCCTGCTATCTGGTTGATGGCACTTTCTTCCTGTATCCTCACATAGTGAAAGGGGAAAGGCAATTCTCTGGCCTCTTTTATAAGGGAATTTATCACTTCCCAAAGGCCCCATCACCTAATAACATCACACTGGTGATGAGGTTTCAACATATGAATTTTAGGAAGATGTAAGCATTCAAACCATGACAGAAAACCACTATTAATATTTTTTTAGATATTTTAGTATTCTTATGTACATGTTAAACACTCAAGATTATATAATCTGTATAATTTTATACCCTGCCCTTCTTCACTTGATATTTTTTAATGTTTTCCTCATATGTTCTCAAATTATTAAAAACTCTAATATCATTTTTGATGGTACAGAATATTGTCATTCTGTGAATTCAAGACAATTCAACAAGGGTTTGTTGAGTACCTACTATATATGTACTGGGGACACTATGCTCTATTGTAAACAACATTGCAGTTTCTGCCATGATAAAACTTACATATCCTGCTGCTTGCTTAGGCACTCCCCTATAATTAGACATTAAGACAATTCCCAATTGATCACTATATAATGTTGAGGTGAAAGATTTAGAGTATTGGCTGAGTACAGGTTCTGGAATCACTCAAAGATCAGAATTCTGCCTCTTTCAATTATGTAACTATGTAACCTTTCTAAGCCCTAGCCTTTCCAACTGGGCTGTGGGGATAATGGTGCCTACCTTAGAGAGTTACTGTGCAGATTAAATGAGATAATTAATGTAAAACACTTTCCACGTGTACTAAGAGCTTGATTACTATGGTTAATAGTAGTAACAGTAGTAATAATAATATTCTCTTTGTGCATGAAGTTTAACTGACATTTTGATGTATCTTAATTTGTTATAACTACAGTTACTTTTTTTTTTTTTAAAAAGAAACTGCTTTCATTTAATATCAAATGGAAGGAGTTACAAATTACATAGTATTATAGGCTTATCTCTGTGTAAAAATCCCCAAAATTTTCCACTAAGAGTGTCCTGGGTATTCCAGAATAGACTTTATTGTAGCTCCAAGAGCAATAATTCTCTCTGAGGAAATTTATTAAGTGTCTCATAGTAATGATGGAATATTGGTTTAGTATGTTTTTTTTTTCAGCATGCAACTGCCACGGCCATGCCATCGACTGTTACTATGATCCAAATGTGGAGCAACAGCAGGCAAGCTTGAATATCCAAGGCATCTATGCAGGTGGAGGGGTCTGCATTGATTGTCAGGTGAGGCACTATTTAAACCAAAGTGAATGTGTGGTCACAAAGAATGAGCAGTCAGTAAGCTCTGCTCCTGAAAAATATCAAGAAAGTGACGGGCAATTGAAAGTGTTTTCTGAAGCTACTTCTCCACTTTTGTTCACACAAGGCCTTATTAGCTTTAGGGATTGCAAAAAACCCCAAAAAACAGACTGAGGCATGTTTAAACAAACTCCTTTGATTAAGTTCTTCATGTACCTCTTTGCCTAACCAGAAGGAAGAATTCATGGCATTATCCCTGGCTGCTAGCCATCTTGTGGTAAAAAACTCAAAGATAGGAGGGCAAATAGGCATCATGGAGGGCAAATAGGCATCAGCTTCATGGCTGACCCTACATCCTGATTTCAGACAGATCCTGAATCTAGACTCAGTGCAGAAGTACATCTTAATCAAGTTAATAATGTCTACTATGTGGCATGCACATAGTAATTACTCAACAAACACTTGCTGGATTGACTTGAATCCGTAGGATGACAATACTCTGTGCCACCAAAAATGGTATCAGAGTCTTTAATGTTAAAGATACCAAATATGAAACACTGATTTTTCATTCCTTCTGCAGGACAACTGATTTTACTAGAATTTAGCTAAGAGGGGTTTTTGGCAGAGGAGGACATAAGTATACCTGCACTGAGATATTCATTTCAAATTCTGTAAAATGTTTATGAATTTGGTGTATATTGTTGCTCTTTCTTGTGTACTTTTAGAGTGATTTTTACAACTTATCTTATTTTAAAGATGTGGGGTACAATTCAGGATTAGGCATACAAGTGGACATAGTACAGGTAAAGTTTGGGCCTCCCTTTGGCCCCCACTTTGCCTGGTTTGAGATCAGGTAACCTTATTGATGCTGTGTTTCCCCCACTCCCCCAGCCCCACCCTGGCAGTATCTTACTACTGCCAATCCTTTGTTTACAGTATTATGGTAAATATTCAGAGTCTGCTTATGAGTGAGAACATGGTGTACTCTGTTCTTTGTTTCTGTGACAGATCACTGAGTATGACAGACTCTAAATCCATTCAAGTTGCTGTGAAGCCTATGTTTGTCCTTTATGGCTGCATGTAGTCCATTGTGTATAAGTACCAAATTTTTTTTTATCCAGTCCAATTTCGATGGTCAGCATGGTTAGTTCTGTGTTTTTGCTTTTGTGAATAGTACTGCAATAAACATACGTGCAAGTATTTTTTTGTGTGTGTGGAATGATTTGAGTTCCTCCGGGTATATTCTCAGTAGGGGGATTGCTGGAGCATATGGAAGGTCAATTTCTAGTTCTTTTAGAAATTACTGCACTGTTTTCCATCGAGGTTGAACTAGTTTGCACTCTCACCAGCCGTGTAGAAGCGTTCCCTTTTTTCCACATCCTTGCCAGCATTTGTTGTTGTTTGTTTTATTAATGATGGCCATTCTTACTGGGGTTAGGTGGTATCTCAGTGTGGTTTTGAATTGCATTTCTCTGACGATTAGTGAGGCTGAGCACTTTTTCATGTGTCTGTTGGCTGCCGTATATTTTCTTTTGAGAAGGGTCTATTCATATCTTTTGCCCACTTTTTAATAGGGTTATTTGTTTTTTTACTTTCAGCATGTTTGAGTTCCTTGGAGATCCTAGATGTCAGGCCTTTGTCAGATATACAGATGGCAAATATTTTTTCCCATTCTGTGGGCTGTCTCCCTGCTTGATGGTTTCTTTTGCTTTGCAGAAGCCTTTCAGTTTAGTGAGGTTCCACTTGTCTATCTGATCTCTTATGGCATGGACACCTGGGGTTTTGATCAGGAATTGGTTGCCTACTCAAATTTCTGTAAGGGTATTTTCTGCATTTTCTAAGGTTCTTATAGTTTGAGGTTTTATGTTTAGGTCTTTGATACAGAGTTGATTTTTGTGTATGGTGATAGGTAGGGGTCCTGTTTCAATCTTCTGCGTGTGGTCAGCCAGTTTTCCTAGCACCGTTACTGAATAGGTTCTCCTCTCCCCAGTGTTTGTTGGTGGAGGATTTGTCGAAGATGAGTTGGTTGAGAAATTGAGGTTTTGCTTCCAGAATCTCTATCCATTCTCTATCTATTCCATTGATCCATATGCCTGTTCTTGTACCAATACCAGGCTGTTTTGATTATTGTAGCTTAAAGTTTAAAGTCTGGAAGTGTGATACCTCTTACTTTGTTTCTTTTGCTAAGGATTGTTCTGGCTATTAGTAGTAATTTGTTTCCATATGAATTTCTGCATTGTCATCTCCAGGTATGAGAAGAATGATGTTGGTAATTTAATAGGTATTGCATTGAATCTATAGATTGCCTTTGGTAGGACGGACATCTTAACAATGTTGATTCTTCCTATCCATGAGCATGGAATATTTTTCCATTTGTTTATGTCTTCTTGGATTTCTTTGAACAGTGTTTTGTAGTTTTCATTGTAAAGGACTTTCACTTCTCTGATTAGGAAGATGTCATGGTATTTCATTTTTTTATATAGCTCTTGTGAATGGGATTGTGCTTTTTATTTGGTTCTCTGCCTATTTGTTGTTGGTGTAAAAGAATGCGGCTGTCTTTTACACATTTATTTTGTACCCCACAACTTTGCCAAAGTCCTTTATCAGTGCAAGGAGGTTTTTGACAGATTCTCTTGGATTTTTGAGGTTTAGGATATCATCAGTAAAACTTAAGTTCTTCTTTTTCTATTTGGATACCCCTGATGTCCTTCTCTTGTCTGATTGCTATTGCTAGGACTTTCAACACAATGTTGAACAGGAGGAGTGAGAGTAGACAGCCTTGTCTTGTTCTGGTTTTCAGGGGAGATGTTTCCAGTTTCTGTCTGTTTAGCAATATGCTGGTTGTAGGTTTATCATAGATGGTGCTTACTATTTTGAGGTATGTTCCTTCTATGCCTACTTGTTTGAGGGTTTTTATCAAGAAGGGATGCTGGATTTTGTCAAAAGCTTTTTCTGCATCAAATGTTATAATCATGTGGTTTTTGTTTTTACATCTGTTGATGTATTTAATTACATTTATGGCCTTGTGGATGTTGAACCAGCCCTACATCCTAGGGTTGAAACCTGCTTGGTCATAGTAGATGATTTTTGAGATGTGTTGCTGGATTCAATTTTCTAGAATCTTGTTGAGAATTTTTGCATCTATGTTAATTAGGGATATTGGCCTGTAGTTCTCTATTTTTGTTGGAGCTTTACCCAGTTTGGGTATCAGTGCGATGTTAGCTTTGTAAAATGATCTGGGGAGAATTCCATCTTTCTCAATTGCCTGGAATACTTTCAATAGAATTTGTATTAGATCCTTCTTGTATGTTTTGTAGAATTCCACTGGAAAGCCATCTGATCCAGGGCTTTTTTTTTTTGTAGATAGTTTTCTTATAGTGGAGTCAATTTCCTGGGTCGTTATTGATCTATTTAGTGTCTCAATGTCTTCTTGTTTCAACCTTGGGAGGTTGTGTGATGTTATTTAGGTTATCAAGTTTGTTTCCATTCAGGTGTGCATAGTAGTCTGATAATCTTTTGTATTTCTTCAGGATCAGTTGTGATTTGATCTGTTGCATTTCTGATTGTGTTTATTTGGGCTTTTTCCTCTCTTTTTCTTGGTCATTCTGACTAGGGGTCTACCAATCTTGTTTATTCTTTTGAAGAACCAGCTTTTTGTTTTGTTGATTTTTTTCTATAATATTTTTGTCTTCTATGTCTCATATTTGGGCTTTTACTTTGCTGATTTGGATTCTTCTGCTAAAGTTAGGGTTCTGGTGGTCTTATCTTTCCAGCTCCATTAGGTGATTTGGTAGGCTGTTAACTTGTGATCTTTCCATTTTCTTGATGTTTGTTCATAGAGATATCAATTCCCCTTTTAGAACTGCTTTCATGGCATCCCAAAGGTTTTGGTAAGATGTTTCTTTGTTTTCATTTGTTTCCAGGAATCTTTAAATTTCTGTTTTGATTTCTGTGTTGATCCAGTAATCATTCAGCATCATGCTGTTTAATCTCTATGTCTTTGTGGGTTTGGGGGGAATTTTGTTGGTGTTGATATTTATTTTTATTTCACTGTGGTCTGAGAAGGTGCATGGCAGTATTTCGATCTTAGGAAATTTTTTGTGCTTGATTTATGACCGAGAATGTGACTGATCTTGGAGTATATTCCATGTGGTGATGAGTAGAGTTCATGTTCTGTGGTTGTTGGATGAAGTGTTCTGTAGGTATCAATTAAGTCCATTTGGTTAAGTGTCAAGTTGAAGTTTCAGATTTCTTTGTTGAATTTTTGCCTCAATGATCTACCTAGGGTTGTTAGTGGGATATTTAAATCCCAGCTATAATAGTGTTATTGTCAATATATATTTTTAGTTAATTTAGTAGTTGCTTTATAAATGTTGGTTCTCCTGTGTTGGGTGCATATATGCATGTTTAGGATGGATATTTCTTGTTGATGGAGTGAACCTTTTATCATTTTGTAGTATCCCCTTGTATCATTTTAATTTTTTGATAGCTTAAAGGTTGTTTTCTCTGATATTAAGATCATGGCTCCTGCCTTCTTTTGTGATTCATTTGCCTGGAAATTCATTTTCCATCTTCTATCTTTGAGTCTGTGTGTAAACCCCTGTGGTGAGATAAGATTCCTGGATACAGCAAATTATTGGTTCATGGTTTTTTTTATCCGGTTTACCATTCTGTGTCTTTTTAGTGGTGCATTTAGTCCATTTACATTCAGGCTGATTATTGAAATGTGATTGCTTATCCCTGTCATGAGGTACTTAGAAAGTTTTTTCTTTGTTTTCTTTCAACTTTGGGGTTGATGTATGTGTGTGTTTTCAAGTTTGCAGTCACGATGTATTCTCTCTTGATTTCATGTTCTCCTGTTCTCTGGGAAGTGCCTGGTCATTCTTTTTTTCTTTCTTCTGTACTTAATACCTTTTTAAGTGTCTGCTGTAGAGCTGGTCTGGAAGCTGCATAATCTCCTAGGGATTGGATGTCTGGAAAGTATTTTAATTCTCTATCACTGATGAAGCTGAACTTGGCTGTGAAAAATTTCTTGGTTGAAACTGTTTATCTTTGAGGATTTTGAATATTGGACCCCAGTTCCTTCTAGCTGTAGCGTTTCTGCCAATAGGTCTGCTGCTATTCTGATTGGTTTTTCCCAGTAGGTAGTCTGACCTTTCTCTCTTGTTGCCTTTATGAATTTTTCTTTTGTATCTACTTTGTGTAGGTGAATTACTATGTGTCTAGGGATTGGTCTTCTCATTTGATATCCTGCAGGGATTCTCTGTATCTTTTGTGTTTGGATGGTCACATCTCTGGTAAGATGGGGTAAATTTTCTTGGGTAACTCCTAGAATACTTGCTCCAATGTGTTCTCCCTTTCCCTTTCTTCTGGGATACCAATCCAGCGTAGGTGTGGCCTCTTGATATAATCATACATCTCTTGGAGACTTTGTTCTTTCTTTCTGAATTTTCTGTCTGTGTTTTTTACAGATTGGATTAATTCCATGTTTTGGTCTTCAAGTTTTGAGATTCTTTCTTCTGCTTGACTAATTCAGCTTTCCATGCTTGTCATTTTGTTATTTATTTCCTGGATGAAATGTTTTATGGCCAAAATCTTTGTTACAAGTTCTTTCGGCATTGTATCCTATCTTTCTTGAGTCTTATTCATTCTTCCCATTTATTCCCTAATCCCTGTTGTATTCTGGGGACAGTCATTTGTGATTTCCATTGTTTGAGCTCTGAATTCTGATTTTTCAGGTGTTTTTTTCTCTGTTACACTAGGAATTACCTGTGTTCTTCTTCATTTGTGACAGACTTCTTTCTTTTCTCTTTAGTTCCATTATTCAGTGGCTGTGGGAAAGGCTTTTACATCTGATGTTTGCTCAGCCCTCTATTCTTTCCTGATCAGGGTTCTGAATTTGTTCTATTTTGAAACAGTGCTGTGGATGGTAAGCTTTGTTGTCTCTTGTAGTTTTGAGAGTTGAATAAGGTGGAGGATGGGGAGCTAGGATTCAGAAACTGCTTGCAAATCGCAATGATTGTGGTATGGGCTCCCTGAGACCCACTCCCCACCACCACTCTATATGACAATGCAGTGGGTATGTGTGTGTACTTCCCGAGTCCAAGATACAGTAACAGCAATGAGGAGAACAAAGAAAGCAGAATGAAATAAGATGGACAAAAATTTAAAAAATTTAAAAAACACAGAAAAATCAAAGCAGAAATGAAACCAAAAACAATTAAACGCACACATACACACAAGACAGGAAAACTGAACACACACACACACACACACACACACACACACACCCCTATGATTAGCAAAAAACAAAAAAAGAAGAGAAGAAAAAAGGAATTCAA
This sequence comes from Cephalopachus bancanus, assembly GCA_027257055.1. NCBI lineage: Eukaryota > Metazoa > Chordata > Mammalia > Primates > Tarsiidae > Cephalopachus > Cephalopachus bancanus. The sequence continues at coordinate 9,414,025 of JAPVLO010000097.1, read as the reverse complement.
ATTGAACCCTCACACATACATTCACACACACATTAAACTGAAAAAAAGAGAAGAACAAGAGAAAACCAACAAGCAAAAAACTAAAAGATGAACACTCAATTATTCATATACACATCTAAACAGAAAATGAAAGAAGAAAGAAAAAAGGGGGAAAAAATGGTGAGGAGGGAATCCGGATCAAACCCTCACATACACATTCAGGCACACACAAAAAATCACACACACACACACACACACACACACACACACACACACACACACACACAAAACAAAGAAACAAGCAAAACCAAAAAAGAACCTACGCTTTTGTGGCAGGTACTGTAATTGTTCCTCTCAGCTGCTCACCGGTAAGCTCCTCTGCTATCTCCTGCAGAACTGTGGCCTCAATCACAATCTCCCTAGTGTCCAGCCCAGGGAAGGAGGAGGACGAGGTGGGGGTGGGTGGGGCTTCAGTCCTCCCCTCTCACTCTTGTATGATCAGGAGGATTCCCTCTGGTGGGGAGGTGTGGGATTGTCTCCTCCCCAGGTACTGGCGGGGGACACCCCAGCCAGGCTTATCCTGGAGTAGAGTTCTCCTACAGTGGCTGATGTCCAGGCTCTGACAGGGTTCATCCACCTGTCATGTCCCAGCCAGGTGGGTCTGACATTCAGAGGATTGCTGCAGAGAAGGGGAAAGGGTCAGCCCCAGACTCACCGCTGATCTCTTTGGGGATCTTCCTCATCCTTTTCTGGTTACACTCTTTGTCCTATGACTGAATCAGTGTTGGGGGTAGGGTGCCTGAGACTCAGCACTTGTCCTGTCCCTCTGGAGTTAATTAGTCCACCAGTCACAGAGATTGGGTCTGTTGGTCTGTGGTGAGCAAGCTGGAGCACTTTCCTGTCTAGTATTCAAGATGTTGGCAGGGTGCCTTTTTCATCTTCTCCAGTGAGGCTTTGCTTCTGGCTCTCTTGCTGTGCTTCCTCTGCAGCCCTTGCTACCAGTGTCTGACCAGGTGCTGCAATGGTGAGGCTGAACCTGGAGCTGGCAGACACTCTCAGCAGCTTCTTCCCAGGAAGGGTTTTGCTGATTTTTAGAAAAATGATGCTTGACTTCTGTGCCCGGGAAGTGCTTGGATCCAAGCAGAGTAGCCACTTCACTAGGAGAGCACTGGTCACTTGCTCCTGAGTCCCTACTTAGTCAGACACTCTCTTGACCACTTACTCGCAGACATGTACACAAAATTTTCCATATGCTCACTTACTCACACTGGGACTCACATAGTCCAATTACCTCCACCACCATCTTTCCCAGAAGTCCAAAGTTTTATTAAAGTAACCATTGAAGAGGCATTCTTCACATGAGATGCCATTTATATGGAACCAAAGCAACACACCCATAGAGAGCGCCACCATTCTCTCCCTGTCTGCACTCCACACTTCTATAGAATATGTTATTGCATTTATTAAAATACAAGTAAAATATAATTCATAGGTTTGTTACAAATCACAGGGTTTCATTTGTAAGCAGAATGTCCTAGGATAAGGCTAAGCACCATAAGGCCTTCAGATGATTCATGTGCACATTAAGTTGCAGAAGCACTGGACTAGCGTGTGTAGGTAGAATCCTTTCTCTAGATGAAAGACCAAGCCCCTCAATGTGTCTTTAGAATATCTTGTTCTTCTTTTTCCTTCTCTCAGTGATATTATGTTTTATACTTTGCTGTTCCAGAGAGCACTCAAGATAGTTTGGTTTTTTTTTTTCATAGCAGCTCTGCAAAAGCATTTTTCTTTTGCATAGGAAATTACTGAAATCTTGTTTAGGCACATTTTATTTTTTTCTTTTTCTTTCTTTCTTTTTTTTTTTGAGTCAGTCTCACTCTGTCACCCAAACTGGAGTACAGTGGCATGCTTGCAGCCACCACAGCCTCAACCTGCTGGGCTCAAGTGATCCTTCTGCCTCAGCCTTCCAAGTAGCTGGAACCACAGGCACATGCCACCAAACTTGCTGAATATTTGATTTATTGTAGAGACGAGGTCTTGCCAAGTTGCCCAGGCTGGTCTCGAACCCCTGAACTCAGGCAATCCTCTTGTCTCCACTTCCCAAAGTGCTGGGATTACAGACATAAGTCACTGCACCTGGCTTATTTTTTTCAACTTAAACTTAAAATCACTTTGCCAAGTTGGATATTTAGGGTAGCATCATTAACTTAAAACTTTTTTTGTGTGGTGAAATAGATATAGCATACAATTTACCAGTGTAACCATTTTAAAGTGTACATTTCAGTATAAATTTTATATTCTATTAATAATCAAAGGGCAAGAAGAGAGTTCTGTTTCCGTTATAGTTTAGTAGCTCCTGCAAGAACCAACTCTCCCACAGCAGATTGATCACTATTGATTATCTTTTCTCTTAAGAATGGGTCACAGTTTGGGGTTCATACTGTAAACTATGGGCAAAAGACAAAAGACAAACAATAACAACAAAATTAAACCCATGATCTGAAAGCACTGAATAGTAAAAATAAATGGGAAGCCACTGGAAGGGAGATGTCACTTGGCAAAAAGAATCAACATAGGGTGAGTTACATATTTCTGTGATTTTTAGCCTCAGGAAAGAGCAAAGTTGGTGCCATGTGATCTGCCTAAAATTTATCTGGAAAATAGGGAGACTCAATAGTCTGAAGAACCAGAAAGCAGAGCTTAGGACAAATACAACTTTTGGAAAGTGAATGGGGAGTCCAGGAAAAGAGAAATCAAGATGAAGAAATCTGTAAATCTGTGTACAAATTCTTCTCTAGTTTCTTACTGTCCCCTGAACCATCCAAGCATAGGATGGATTTAGCTAAGACTGAAATAACTTATTTAAAATTTGAGTTACCACTCAAAAGTCAGAATTTGTAGCTTGAGTAAAGCTGGTAATCTCATAAAGAAAAAAAAATCAAAAAATTTTAGGAGAAATATTACAGAACTCAGAGTCTCTACAGCACAATATTCACAACATCCAGCATACAATTCCATATTTTTTAACATTTAAAGAACCAAAAATCCAAGGCATGGTGGCTCACACCTGTAATCCCAGCATTTTGGGAGTCTTAGGTGAGGGGATTTCTTGAGACCAGGCATTCAAGACCATCCTGGGCCACATAGTGAGACCTCATCTCTATACAAAAAATTTTTTAGCTGGATGTGGTGACACATGTCTGTAATCCTAGATATTTGGGAGGCTGAGGCAAGAGGATTTCTTGAGCCTAGGAAGTTGAGGCTGCAGTGAGCCGTGATCATGCCACTGCACTCCAGCCTTAGTGATAGAGCACGACCCTGTCTCAAATAAAAATAAATAAATAAATAAATAGTTAATCCATTCTCAAACTAAAAGACAATCATCAGAGACCAATTCTGAAATGACCCAGATGTTAGAAATAGCAGTTAAAGAATTTGGAGTTGCTATTATAATTATGCTCAAGGGCATAAATAAAAATTTGTGCACAATGATGAAATGATAATAACTAACAGCAACAAAATAAAAACTATAGGAAGAACCAAGTGAAAATTCTAGAACTAATAAAATACTGTATGCTAAATAAGCAGAACTGAGGAAATAGAAAAATCTGTGATTGAATTTGAAGATAGAGCAATAAAAATTATCTAGTCTGAAGAAGAGAAAAAAAATATGTATTTTCAGATGAACAGAGATTTGAGAACCTGTGGAACAATGGCAAAAGTTTTAACTACTTGTAACTGGACTCCCAGAAGCACAGGAAACAAAATAAGGTAGGAAAAAAGTAAAGAAACAATGGTAGGAAATTCCTCAAGTTTTGCAATAGCTCAGTGAATCCCAAGTTTGATAAATACAAAGATAGCTATTTTTGAGTCTAGCAGAGTCAACCTGCTGAAACCAAGACAGTGAAAATCTTGAAAGTAGACAGAGAACACATAGTACATTGATAGTGGACATCTCATTAGGAGACCACAAGACAAAGGAACATCTTTAATGTGCTAAAATAAAAAATAGAAAAGGAATTCTGTATTCATCCCAGAATTCTGTATTCAGCAAAAAATATCCCTCAAGAATGAAAGCAAAAATAAAAATGTTTGGTAGATAAAATACACCTGAGAGAATTTATTGTTCAAGAAAAAATTCTAAAGAAAGTGTTTAAGGTTAAAGAGAAGTGATACCAGGTATAAACACAAATCTTTACAAAGAAATCAAGTGTATGGTACATGTTTGGTAAATATAAAATATTATTTATAAACATTCCTAGAGGTAAGTAGAGCTGCTTACAATAAAAATTGTGACATTGTCTTATAAAATTTATAATGTATGTAGATATAATACATACATACAATGCAACTGTATTATAAAGAATAGGGAGCATATATAGGAACTCAAAGTTCCTATATTTTTCATGTAATATTAACTCTAAATAGACTGTGAGAAGTTTAGGATATACATTGTAATCCCTGAAACAATTACTGACAAAATAATACAAGGAGATATAGCTAAAGGCCAATAGATAAATTTAAATGTAACCTAAAAAAAATTTAAACAATCCCTGTACCTAGATCACTTACATACCCAATCCTGACTTGTACCCCACATCTTTAAAATAAAATTTTAGCCGGGTTCGGTGGCTCAGCCTGTAATCTTGTGCCTTTGGGAGGCTGAGGTGAGTGGATTGCCTGAGCCCGAGGGTTCAAGACCCGCCTGGGCAGCGAGACCTCATCTCTACAATAAAATCAAAAAATCAGCCAGGTGTGGTAGCGCATGCCTGTAATTCTGGCTACTTGGAAGGCTGAGGCGGAAGGATCACTGGAGTCCAGCAGGTCGAGGCTGTGGTGGCTGGGAGCGGCCACTGCACTCCAGTCTGGGTGACCGAGTGAGACTCCAACTCAAAAAATAAATAAATAAAATAAAATTTAAAAAAATTCAAGTAATCCAGAGGAGAGAGGAAATAAGGAATAGAAGATGAAACACATGCATGCACACACTCCAGAAATGAAATGAAGGGGGCAAACAGAATATAAATGCAAAAATGGTATACCAAAATCCAACCAAATACATAAATATATTAAATGTTAATGGATTAAACATTCCAATTCAAAGGCAAAAGCTATGAGAATGAATAAAAAAAGCAAGAACCAGCTATATTCTGTTTACAAGAGATTACCTTTAGATATAAAGGATGCAGCCATAGCAGTTCTTAAAGGGAAATTCACAGTTTTAAGTGTTTATGTTAGAAAAATGTCTAAAATCAATGACCCAAGGTTCCACCTTGAGAAACTAATAAAATAGAGTAAAGTAAACCCCAAGTAGGTAGAAGGAAGAAATAAAAAACAGAATTCAACAGAGTTCTGAGAAAACAGGCAAACCACGGAGAAAATTCAAAGCTGGCTTTGTGAAAAGGCCATCAAAATTAATAAACTCCCAGTTACATTGATCAAGAAAAAAGAGAATGAGATTATTAAATTAGTAATATTATATATGAAAGTGGTTTATTACTAGATGGATGCCAGCTACAGACATTAAAAGGAAAACAAGCCAGGTTCGGTGGCTCACAGCCTGTAATCCCGTGCTTTGGGAGGCCGAGGTGAGTAGATTGCCTGAGCCCACGGGTTTGAGACCCACCTGGGCAACTTGGCGAGACCTCATCTTTACAATAAATCAAAAAATTAAGCCGGGCTCAGTGGCTCAGCCTGTAATCCCATGCCTTTGGGAGGCTGGGATGAGTGGATTGCCTGAGCCTGCGGGTTCGAGACCTGCCTAGGCAGCAAGACCTCATCTCTACAATTAAAAAAAAAAAAAAAAAAATCAGCTGGGCATTGTAGCGCATGCCTGTAATTCCGGCTACTCAGAAGGCTGAGGCGGAAGGATCGCCGGAGCCCAGCAGGTCGAGGCTGTGGTGGCCGGGAGTGGCCACTGCACTCCAGTCTGGGCCACAGAGTGAGACTCCAACTCAAAACAAACAAACAAACAAACAAACAACAACAACAAAAATTAGCCGGGCGTGGTGGCGCGGGCCTGTAGTTCCAGCCACTTGGAAGGCTGAGGTGGAAGGATCGCCGGAGCCCAGCAGGTAGAGGCTGCGGTGGCCGGGAGCGACCACTGTACTCCAGTCTGGGCAACAGAGTGAGACTCCAACTCAAAAAAAATAATAATAAAATAAAAATAAAAGGAAAACAAAAGGATACTATGATCAATTTTATGCCAACAAAATTGATAACTAGATTGAATCAGCAAATTTCTTGAACACCATAACTTATTAAAACTGTTACAAGATAAAGCAGAATATCTGGATAGCCCTATATCTATGAAAGAAATTGAATTCTTATGAAAATTGTCTGACAAAGAAAATTCCAGGCAAAGATAGTTTTACTTGTGAATTCTACTAAGCATTTAAGGAAGAAACACTAATCTTACACAAATTCTTTTAGAAAACAGAAGAGAGAGCACTTTCCAACCCATTTGATGAGGCTAGTGCAACCTTATGCTAGAACCTGACAGACATTACAAAAAAGAAGACAACTGACCAATATCTCCCATGCACATCATAGGTTCAAAAATATGTAACAAAATGTTAAGAAAACAAATCCAGCAATATATAATAAATATAATACATTATGAAGAATAAGGTTTATTCTGGGAAAGCAAGATTGATTGAACATTAAAAATTAATCTATATAATTAATCATATTAACAAAAATCACATATAATGTCATTAGTTAAAATTGGATCATATTAACATATATCACATATAATGTCATTAGATAAAATTGGTACCCACTTTATGACAAAAGCTCTTAGCAAACGATGACTAGAAGTGAATTCCTGTAATCTGATAAAGGGCATTTATGAAAACTCTACAACTATCTTAGTATTAGTGGTCAAATATTGAGCTTTTTTCCTTCTAAATATTGGGAACAATACAGTCACCACTTCTGTTAGACAGTGCCCTGATGGTCCTAACCATTGCAGTAGGCAAGAAAAATAAATAAATGGCATTTAGATAAGAAAGGAAGTTGTAAATCTGTGTCTATTTTCAGATGACATTTTCTTTATGTAGAAAATCCTAAGGCATATACAAAACAACTATTAGAACTAATAAGAGAATTTGGGAAGACTGTGGGATTCAAGGATAATATTTAAAAATTAATTGTATTTATTAATGTATACTAGCAGCAAACAATAGGAAAATGAAATTAAAAGTTAATTTAAAATAGTGTCAGAAACATGAAGTACTTGGGAATAAATTTAACAAAGGGCATGCAAGACTTCTATGCTAAAACTCAAAAAACATTGCAGAGAGAAATTTAGAAAGACCTAAATGAATGAAAAGGTATAGTATGTTTATGGATCAGAAGGCTCAACATTATTAAGATGTTACTTCTCCCCCAAATTGATCTAAATATTAATTCAGTTTTGGGATAGAAATTAACAAATGGAGTCTAAAATTTATATGAATATATAAATGTCCTGGAAGATCCAAAGTTGTCTTGAAAAAGCAGAATAAAGCTGAAGGACTTATATAATCTTACTTCAAGACTAACTATAAAGCTACAGTCATCAAAACAGTATAGTGTGGAGCTGACATGAGGATAGACAGATCTATGTAACCTAATGGGGCCATAGAAACAGACCCACACTTAACCTAGACATTTGATTTTTGACAAAAGTACCAAAGCAGTCCACTGGAGGGAAGAAAAGTTCTTTCAACAAATGATTCTGTGATAACTGGATATTTATATGGAAAAGAACAAATTCTGACCCCTACTTCAAATCATATACAAAACTAAATTAATAGGGATCATGGGTCTAAAGTAAAGCTAAAACCATAGGTTTTAGATGAAAATATAAAAGAATATCTTGGTGTTTTGGAGAATGAGCTAAGTTTTATAAGATCACAAAAAGCAATTACCATACCAAATTGATAGATTAGACTTGATCAAAATAACAAACTTCTGTTCACAAAAGACACTATTAAGAAAATGACTAGGTGACCAACAGGAGGAGAGAAAATATTTGCAAAACATAAATCTGACAAAGGTTGGTATTCGGGATATGTAAAGAAGTCTCATAACTCTGTTATAAAAAGACAAATAACTGGGGGAAAAAGCAAAAGATTTGAACAGGCACTTGATGAAAGTAAATATGGCTAATAAGTGTACATCAAAGGGCTTTTAACATCATTAATAATCAGAGAAATGCAAGTTAAAATTACCCTGATATACCACTACATACTGGTGAGGATGGCTATTTCTGTTTAGCTTTAAAGGGTAGCTATTATTATTATTGTTATTACTATTATTTTTGAGTCAAGATCTCATTCCATTGCCCAGGCTGGAGTGCAGTTGCACAATCATGGCTCATCATAGCCTTAAACTCCTGGACGCAAGTGATTCTCCCTCCTCAGCCTCCTGGGTAGCTGGGACAACAGGTATGTGCCACCATGTCCAGCTAATTTTTTGATTTTTTTTTTAATAGAGAGATGAGTCTCACTATGTTGTTTAGGCTGGTCTCGAACTCCTAGGCACAAGCAATACTCCCACCTCAGCTTTCCAAAGTGCTGGGATTACACGCATGAGCTACTACACCTGGCCAAAATATAGCTATTATTAAAAAGGCTAATAACACCACATTTTGGTGAGGATGTGGAATAACCACACCTATTAACGCATCGTTGGTGTGACTGCAGAGTGGTACATCTGCTTTTGAAAATGTCTGGCCATTACAAAAAATCAAACTAAACATATACCTATCCCATGACTCCCAAAATCTGCTCCTAGGCATTTACCCATAAGAAATAGAATCACTTATTTACAAAAAGTTTATAGTAGCTTTATGAAAATAGTCCTAAACTGAAAATAGCCCAGTGACCATCAACAGTAGAATGGATGAAGAAACTCTGGTATATTCATAGAATGTCATACTATGAAGTGACAGGAGGCTCAAACTACTGATACATGCAAGAATCTTAAAAACATGATGCTGAGTGAAAGATGAATGACAAAACCATATTAACACAGAAAGGTTATTTAAATGAAATTCTGAAATAGCCAAAAGTAGTCAGTGGTGAAAAACATCAGAACTGTGATTGACTCTGAGGAGTTGGTGGTAGAGAATGCCTGGGAAGGGGCTTGGGGAACTTTCTGGGTGGTGATATTATTCTATATCTAGGTAAGGAATTGGGTTTCATAGAGATGTAGGCATTTATCATAACTCAGTGGATGTACATATGAGTTTTGCACTTACATATAAATTTTATAGCAAAAGAAAAAAGTTGTATACAAATATTGAGTTCCAGTTAATTAAATGCACGCTGAAGTCTTTAGGAAAAAGTAAGTGATATCTGCAATTTATTTTGAAATGAATGCATAAGAAATATGATGTATTAGTGGATAGATAGAGGAATGGGTAGATGGGTAATTATGTGATCAAGCAAGTATGGTAAAATGTTCATGGGAAATTCTAGGTGGGGGAGGATCGGTGTTCGTTATAAAGATGAAAACTTTTCATGATAAAATATTGGGGAAAAAGAGCAATGAAAGAAGGCAGCTAGGAGCACAAGAATTTTTGGATTGACTCCTTGATTTCTTTTCCTTTGGTGAAATATTGATGTTCTTTACTGAATTGAAGATTACCCCAGTTGCTTGAGATGATACATGAAGATATTTATCTCCATTCATGAAAACAAAACCTTTTCCCTCTTCTATAGCGATGACTTCTGATCTAAGTCTTAGGCTTGCTCCCTAGTTGTTTGTGTCCTTGTTGTATTGGTGTTACTATTTTCCAACTGTTTGACACTCTCATGCACATACACCATGCAAAGATAAGAAAATGGACCAAGAAGCAGATGGCGCACATATGGCCATGTTCCCTCTTGCAACAAATCCCACAAAATGCCAGAAAATATATTTAAAAAGCAGATCACTCCCTCCTTCTGGAATACATTCTAGCATGAAAAATAAGAAAGACTATCACCGACAGACCAGGAATTTCAAAAGCTTCCAGAAAGATAGAAAGCAAAAACACACACATTGAGGAGAACACAGCTGTGATATTGCCATGATTCAGAGCTACCAACTCTGAGAGGCAACAGACAGAAGGAATTAATTGTGGAGCTGCAGTTAAACCTATAAAACATTATCGATGTTTTTAAAAGAAGACCTATATGGATAGGCATAACATGTTTCTATATTAAATATTATAAATATAACATTTCTTAGACACCAATCTATAAATTTAGCGCAGTCATAATCAGAGTTCCAACAGAATATTTTGTGAAGGTTGACAGACTGATTATAAAGTTCTTATCTATAAAATCATATATGAGAATAGACAAATAGTCCGGAAAAGATGAATAATTTTTGGAAAACTTGTCTCCTGAGATACCAAAGCTTTTATGAATATGTACTGAGTATAGACTCAATGCAGGGATAAATTATCTAATAGAACCTACTAGACAATCTAGAAATGAATTTATATAGATGCTAAAATTCAGTTTAATAAAAAAATTTTTATTTATTGTAGAGATGAGGTCTTGCTTGCCCAACTCAAACTCAAAAAAAAAATTTTGGTTTAAGATAAAATTGACATTTCTTATGAAAAGAAAGATGAACATTACATAAGCTACGTTGGAACAATTGTCTCTTCATTGCGGAATAAAATGGAGAAGAGAGTCTTGACCAGGAGGGGAGAAAGACAGGAGGTGCTGCAGGGCCAGTTGGCTTGGTGAGTTACAAGGTGATGCTTCAAGATCAAGTTTGTGTTTGTTGGTAGAAGACACAAACCCTAGAGCAAGGTCTGCCTGCCAGAAGCCCAGTAACCTGATCTACCATCAGCTCTGCACTGGTGACATGAAGTGGGGACATCCCAGGTCAACCCTGAAGACTGTCAGGTAGTCAAGCAGCCAGGGTCTAAGAAAGCCAAATCATTATCTTTCAGGGCAAGCAACAGTTATCAGACTTAACTATATTTTCATGCAGTATTGACTTTTTTGTTTGTTTCTTGGGCGTCCTACTTTAACTGTTGGTTTGGGGGTATGAGGAATTTTAAGTAGGATGGACAGTTCCCTGAGATGTAGCATTTAAGCAAGACTGAAAGAAGAGAGAAAAAGAGTCAGACATCTCTCTGTGGAGAACATTCCAGGCAGAGGGAACAGAGGGGCAAGGAACCCAGTGTGGCTGAGTAGGGGAGCTGATGAGTCCAGAGAGAGCAAAAACCAGGTCATGTGGGGCCGTATAGGCCTCAGTAAGGAAAATCCATTATGGGGTCTCCCAGGAGAGGTGGCCAGTGAATGGACTAGCCAATAGTCTCCATGTGCTCAAGGTTCACAAGGATAGAAGATAGCAATGGAGTTGTAGGTATGGTTAAGGAACTGAGAGAGAGAGGTAGAGAGATAGAAGAGAGGAGTTTGCCTGAAGATTGAATATTCTTGTAAAAATTCTGCTTGGAGGAATTCAGACCTAAAACTAATCAAAGCAGGGCCTGGTTTTTAGGTGAGCGTCTATAGAAGGTCTCTCTGGGTGATGCTAATATAAAATCTCTCTGGGTTGTGCTTACGGAGGGACTAAGCACATGTGTACTGGGGGGAGGAGGAGAGTTGCTTACTGACTGCACAGATTCCATCAGCATCTACTCCACTCTTTAGCTTGGATAGTTGAGTTTTTCTCATCTTAAGTGTCATGCAAATGCCACTTCAAGCACCCACTCCTCCAAGCAAGATTGCTTCCCCCCAGTAACTCCAATATAGAAATTAGGGAGTTATCACTGTCCTTGGGTCTCAACCTGGCCTTGCTCCAACCAGGACCATGGTGTCCATGGATAAAGTGGTGTGTCTCACCCTCAGCGGGTACAGGTCCTAGAGAAACACCTGAGAGTACAAGACAAATTACAGGCATAATTTCATTGGCAGAGCACTGTGGTTGATTGATTGATTGAGTCAGGGTCTCACTCTGTCACCCAGGCTGGAGCCTCGACCTCCTGAACTCAAGCGATTGTTCCATCTCTGCCTCCCAAGTAGCTGGGACTACAGGCACACACTACCACGCCCAGCTAAATTTTGTGTATTTTTTGTAGAGATGAGGCCTCACTATGTTGTCTGGCCTGTTCTTGAACTTCTGAGCTCAAGCAATTCTCCTGCCTGGGTCTCTCAAAGTGCTGGGGTTATGGGTGTGAGACTAGACCCGGCTGGCAAAGCACTGTAATTTTTTGCTCTTGCTGTCTTTTCATTGTTGTTCTTTATGACTTAAAAATATAACTTGTTTGTGGCAGGTGCTTCATTAACCAGACTTTCTGGTAGAGGCGAAAGCCTGGGCTGCCTGCTTCAGGGAACATTTTCTCATTTCCTACTCCAATTGAAAAAGATTTGGGAACCAAGATTAGCCTGGTGTCTTCTGTCTATAAGTCACAGTGGCAAGCAACAGAGCTGAGGGTTAATTGGCATTGGTGGGGGTAGGAGGGAGGGCTGAAGCTGTTTCTTGTTTGTCTGCAGTGTTTATGCATGTAAATATTAAGTCAGAGAAGAGGCCAATGTGTGTGGTTTTAGACTTCAGTGTTAAAATGAATTTAGATTTTAGCCCAAGGGAAAAAGGAGTGGTAATAAATAAAAGTCTGTAGTTAATAAAATCATCTAAAAGAGAGAAGAGGATACAGAATGGGTCTTTGTTCTCCCTTCTGTGTTTCTGTGCAGACTTTTGTGCGGGTATGTTATATTATTTACTTGTTCACTTCCTGTTGCCTTTTCTTTCATTAATGAAAGAACATTGTCCTCCTAATTGTTTCCAAATTAGAGAGAGAGAGGCAGAATTGAGCTAGATTCATGGTGTATAGTTTTGGAAACTGATGATGCACGTTGGGTAATTTGATTTTGTGGCAATTACAAAGATTAGCCATAAACTAGAAAAAGCTGCTAGTATTGTACTCTTAATGAGCTCTGTGTATGAGACTCATGCCTACATTTTCCATTCACGTAATAGAAATGTCCAGAAAAGGATTTCATGACTAAAACACAGATAAAATTAGAACCACAAGAGACAAGGAGCTGTATATGCTATTTCTTCCAAAATTCGGGAGGATATAAATGCACACTTGACCCTTTATTCTTTGAGCTAAATCTAAAGGCAATGTATCATCCATTCATCAGTCCTTTTGAATGAGGCTACAGGGAATGGTTCTCTTGAGTTTTTTTTTTTTTTCCCCCCTTACTCAAATGTCAGGTGCTTTGTGAAAGCAGGTTTTTTGGTCAAGGATGAAGCCTTGGCTGCCCAGTTCATGGAATTTTTCCTCATTTCCTCTCCAAAGGGGAGAACAATTTCAGAGCCAAGGTTAAACCAGTGTCGTGTGGTAAATTTTGGTCAAGGTCAAGATTAATGCTTATTTTTTTAGTGACTTTGAAATTACAATTATATATTACGGAATTATTCTTCTGGGTGAATAGCACAAAAATAAGCAGTATGAACTTCTCCAGAACCCTTCCTTTCAAGTTTCTTTGGTTTCTTTCTAGCACAACACAGCTGGTGTCAACTGTGAACAGTGTGCTAAGGGTTATTACCGCCCTTATGGGGTTCCGGCTGATGCCCCTCATGGCTGCATTCGTAAGTTTCATTTCAACTTGGTGTATTCTAGACAATATATACTGCCTCCAGGCAGTTATTATTGTTTAATAATTACCTTCATACCCTCTGTCTTCATAGTACTAGTTGTACTCCTTCCTTGCTGTGTGAACTCAGACACTTGCATAATCTCTCTGAACCTCAGAATTCTTATATGTAAACAGAAATGGTAATATATTTCACAAGGTTCAATGAAATACCATCAAAAACATGTAGGGAAATAATTAACATTGGGCCTGTCACATACTAGGCCTGCAAAAAATGTCAGTTCTTCCATTTTCTGGTATTTTGACAAGTTTCTATGATCTTGAATAATTTTAACTTTTGTCAGACTTAACATCAAGACAACATAGCAATGATTTCCCAAGGATTTAATAGTAGTCATAGTATTTAAAATAGCTACAATTTATTAAGAATTTTTCACATGCAAGGAATTACCTAATTACTTTCACAGAGATTTTATTTAATTATTACAACAAATAGGACATTGTATGGTTATTTTCATTTTTAGATATGGGGCAACCCAAGGGTCTGAGTAATTAAATATTTTGGCCTGGTAACAAAACCACCAAATGCTAGATCCAGGATGCAATTCACACATCTACTATACAGAAAAATGCCACTAGTCTTTCCCTGTGGAATTATTGGCCTTAGATCAGATGATGGATTTTACACTACACGTATTCCCTACCCTATTCATACTTGTTTCTTTTACGTTGTCTAGTTGTCACAATTGGAAAACAATTCCAGTCCTGAAGTCCTGTGTTCGCCACCCACCCCCACATTAGTTCATCATGTCATTAACATTTGGAGACATTAAAGTCCAAAGAATATGTAAACTGGATTGCTTCTCTCTGGGACATTCTTAGTTGTTAAAAAACAAGCAAAAAAACATGAACTTCCACTTTCCTTTCTTCCGCATCATCCTGCAAAATATGTCTATTCCTTGTGAAGTGCCCACAAAGAAAAGGCATTGGCAGGAGAAAACAGGACATTGCAAATGAATGTAAACATACCTCATCAGGAACCCCACTTTTTCATCACCTTTCTAGTTTTCTCTTCGGCATCGAAGAAGTATTAAAGACTTAGCATGAAGGATCCATAGGACACATAAATCCTAGACAAATTAAGCAAAGGACACCAGGAAACTCTGGATCTCCCAGTTCTTCATTGATAATATACTCAGATGAGCTATGATTGCATTTTCCCTGCCCAGGGTGACAACTTGCCATCAAGGGAAGTTCTCAAGTGCAAGGTTACCAAACCACCTATACTCCTACGAGATCCTTCTGCAATGCAAACCTAATATCGTGTTTGGTTGCAAAAACTACCTTCAGTAAGCCACATCACTCAAATCTAACATTTGGGTTATGGGTATAATCTTGCTATACTGTCCACAGATTATATATCCACATGTAGGCATCCCACACTTGTGTCCGTGTTACCACAGTGTAATGAACACTTGGTGGACATACACAGTTGCTCATGGCCAAGAGAGGCTGTACCCAACAGACCCGCCAGGACCTACACCACACCCCACCCACCACCCCTGATTGTAGACTGTGCAGGCTTTGTCTGTGACTCTGTGAAGCAGTGCTCGGTGTGATAAATGACATTCTCTCAGTGTGGATGCTCAGTCAGGCTTACCTCTGATGGCCCATAAGTGTTGGTCAAAGAGAACCATCAATCCAGTATGAAGTGAGAATCAGGCAATGCCCTTTCAAGAATAATTGTAGACCAGTGATCAAGTATAAAAGATTGCCTGTGGAGTCTTGGGACATATTTGCCTTATTAAGTGTTGTGAAGGACTGATCCTTTGATAACTGAGATTTCTCTTAGCTTGTAGCTGTGACCCTGAGCACGCAGATGGCTGTGAACAGGGCTCAGGTCGCTGTCACTGCAAGCAGAATTTCCACGGAGATAACTGTGAGGAGTGTGCAGTTGGATACTATAACTTCCCATTTTGCTCTAGTAAGTATCTGTTGCCGAACAAGAGCCCACCCTTTTGGTCCACAGCTGTCTTTTGTGCATGAACATCTGAGGGGCATGGGCAGGCAGGATTGGGGGGAGGAGGAATGGAAATGGGGCCAGGTTAACTGTATTTACCTGAACGTGTTGCTGAGAGTTGAGAATATAAATTTAATACAAGTACATATTGTAGTCTGATTTATCTCTAACACGTTCTGTGGTACCATAGATACTACCGTCTCAGTAGGTCAAAAAGGTCAAATATTAGCAATTTCAGCTTACTAGTCATCCATGTGTGATTTGTCTTCGTAAACCTAGAAGAATTGTCATGGGCTTCCAGATGTTTACTTGCATATATGTAGTGCGTTTCGTGTTTTGGAAGACCGGGGAGTGTATTACCTTCTGTACAATAGGCCAAGTTTCATGGCCCCCACCTCCACCCCACTGCAGTGATCTCACCATTTCTGAAAGAAAAGAACATATATCTGTCAGAAACACTATAGAAAATGAAGCAGGAGACTCTAAGAAGCCAACTGTGCCTGTTGAAACAAGAGTATTGGTTCTGTTTGTTCTGCAGCAGTGGAAAAACTGCTCCCTGGGGTTAGGACAAAGAAACACTGTCTCAAGAAGAGTTCCCTCCCCCTCTGCCATGTTAGCTGTTGCCCATCCCACCCTCCTAACTCCTGTAGATTCATCACAGGAAACGCACATCAAGTTGTGGGGACATGGGTGCAGGACTCCCGTGAATGGGGTGATTGTATGTTTTGGTTGCAGCCATGGGGTAATTATTAAAAATTGTATCCACTTTCTCTGGGGAGATTGTCCTAGTTTGGGTGTTGAGTTGTATGATCACCTTATATGGGGGACCCAAAAACCCCAGAATTTATTTATATAGAATTGTGTATTTATTCTTGCATGTTTAAACTTCAGTCACCTTCAAAGTCTCTCTGATATAACACACCTATCAAAATGCTTTTTCCATGGCTCAGAACGGTTTTTGGACTCATCAGTTTTGATCCCTCTTAGTGCTTCTGCTGTTTTTGTTTTACCTCTTCCACTTCAGCAAAACGTTTCCCTTTGGAAACTTTTTTCATCCGGGGAAAAAAAAGCCACCCTCACTCCTACTGAGGCTGAGACTTAGCTATTGTGAACACAAAATATCAATTTCTGTTCTTTAATATACAAACCAGAATGCCACACCAGTCTGGTTTCGGTTACAAGACACATTTGAAATAGAGTAATGCTGCCTTTCTTTCAGTTTGTCTCTGCATGCTACTTTTCACTAAGTGAGAGAGAGAGCATCTTTTGAGTTAGTACAATTTAATGTTTTCCTTAATCCTCTGTATTTTTATTAAACTATTTTTACAGGAATTCCCATGTTTCCTATTTCCACTCCAAGTCCAGAAGATCCAGTAGCTGGAGATATAAAAGGCAAGTTACCTCCTTTTGGTTTAATTTTGGTTTAACTTTAATGAAAATGTTGTACCCATGTTCTTTTCCTGCTTCCTGTGCACATGACCAAACCCAAGTTCAGCTCTCCCTTTCTGGAGCATGCCTGGTGCCTTGCAGCTGTCTCCTAGCTAACCTGCTCACCACCTATCAGTCTTTACTCCAGCCTGTCTTTTGCTATGGAACTACCTGATTTAGGAAGCTAAACAGACTTTGGATTATGTGATCAAAAGCTTGCCACCAGCTTGCTTCAGTGGCAACCAGTTGCCCACTATCTAATTTGAGTTCTCAAAAAACAGACTCTGAGAAAGGGATTGAATGCAAATAGTTTATTTGGGAGGTGATCTCAGGAGAGACCAGGAAGGGAGTGAGTCAGGGAGGGAAGGGAGTCATTATAAAGGTGCATTAGCAAGTACTTACTACAGCAAAATGGGAAATTATAATATCCAGCGGCACACTTCTCACACTTGTCTGTGTGGAAATTTGGCTTGCAGTGAGAGTGATCTGAACCCTGTTCACAGCCAGGCTGTAAGGTTCCACTGTAGTACCTGGAGCTGCATTGCTCTCAGCAATTCTAGGGTTAATATAGAATGGCATATCTCAGTTATCTGCCCTTACTGGGACTGCTGGGGCATTAACTCTGTAGCACCTACAGCTTGGCCTACAGGAAGGCTGAGGAACTTCTGAACCCAAAAAACAAGCCCCTGGTCAGAGAGTAGCAGGGGTGTGCAATAAGCAAGCAGTCTTTGGAGGCAGAGAGGTGAGTACCCAGATGATGGGGGTGCTATACCTACCTAATCACTTGTCCCGTAAGTATGTATGATTCCCTACTATGTGCAAAGCACCATCCTGGCTGCTGGGGATTTAGTCGTGAATAGAATAAATCAAAATAATTCCAGTCTTCCCTCCCTCCATCCTTCTCCCCCTCCCTTCCTTTCTTCCTTCCTCTCTCTCCCCTCCTTCTGTTCTCCCTCCCTCCTCCTTAGAAGATTCTGGAAATAATCCAGGCAGACAGTGATGAACTCTAGCAAGAGAAGGGGATTCAAGGGACTCTCGAATCTTGTAATCACGATGACCTACTAATGAGGTGTGGGATGTTCTTTCTGTGTCCATTGTAAATAAGAATTCTTTGAACCTCAATACCAAGGTAAAGTCCAAGTTTCTCACTGAATCCCAATGCAGGGTTTAGTGCCAAGACTATAATTCACAGTAAAACATTTCCTTTCCCTGTGGTGTGCTCAGCCTACAGGGCTGTGGCATTGGGATCTTGTATGGCTGTGATGGTGCTCATGCCAGACTGGATTTTAAGACTTCTCTTGTCATGAATGTGCCCATGGTCACTTGTGTGAGGGAGGAAAAAGTTTCTTCTGTCCTCTTGGGTTCTGTTGCTGGGTCTAGGAATGAACAGATATAAGACAAATTCACAGGAAAAAGCATCACATTTATTTAATATTTTTACATGTATCTGGGAGTCTTCAGAAGAAAAATGAAGACCTGAAAAAGTCACCAGGGCCAAAAGCTAATATACCATACATATTTATACAAAGAACGATAAATTGTGGGGATGACAAGACAAAGGAGCTAGGGCTGGGACAGTACATTGTGGGACAGTGACTAGGAAATACTGGGGGAAACTAATGAAAGACAGGATTATTTGGTAGATGTACTTGTGCAAATCCATTTCAGTCAACTCCCAGACTCTGGTGATAAGAATGTTCTGAGAAATCTCATGACTAGCTTTTAGGCAGAGAGGATAAAGTCAGAGAATCTTTCCTACATCTGCTGCTTCTAAAGTGCCTTCAGCTCAAAATAATCAATATGCCAAAGTGGCTTTCTTTGGGGTGGTACATCCTGAACCCCTTCACTTTCAATGCTCTTTTTGTCAAATTAAGTGATTGTTTAAGTATGACAAGGTTAGAGATCATGCAAAGACTATAAAGTTGTCTTGATTTACTCTGATATTTTTCTTAATTATTGTATTTGAAAAAATAATCCCACTACTTTATTAACCTTGTATTTGAAAAATTGAAGACTCAGGGCAAAGAGATTTAGTTACTTTGCAAATGAAGTCTTATTTTAGACCTTATAGAAAATCTTTCCAAAATGCACAAGGCTGCTTTTCCTTGATAAGTTCGGTGAACCCAGGTGAATCTTTGGGCTTTTCAGGATCTTCCTCAGGGGACCTGTTGCAAATTTAGATATTAAAATAATTAACAGAAATGCAGATGTTTTAAATATGAGGTTTCTTTAAAATACTAATCTAAGACATCCCCTGAAAGTTGCTTTAAAAATCATTATGAGTTTATATCTTGGCATAATAGAAATAATACAAGCTTTGGAATCAGGCAGACCTAGGTTCAGATTCCAACTCTGCCTTCCTGGCTATGTGACCTTGAGCAAGTTAATGAACTTTCCTGAGCACCATTTTCCTAACCTATGAAATGCTCACCTGTCTTACAGGGCTCTTCATCTTGAAGTCAAGAAAGAGCCCTGTGTTTTTGAGATGTATTTATTTTTTGAGAAATACTGTGTGACAGCCCTTAGGGGCACTGTGGTGAGCTCTCACTGAGTGTCCACTCTGCTGGGTGTTTCACTGGTCTATTTCCATGTTATAAATCACTCCAAAACTTAGTAGCTTGAAACAACAAGGGTTATTTCCCACAACTGTGTGGGTTGGCCATGTGGTTCTTCTGTTGAACTCGCTGTAGGGCTTGCTGGGGCTGGGCTCAACTGGGACATCTAAGTGTCTCTTTCCTCATGGCCTTCCATCCTCAAGGAGGCCAGACTGGGTCCCTCCCATGGCAGTCTCAGGATTCCCAGAGGACGAGAGTGGAAGCTGCAAGGCTTGTGGTCCCTTGGGCTCAGAAGACACTTCTGCCTCATTCCAGTCAAAGCAAGTCATGGGCCAATAAGTGATTCCAAAAAATCAAGGCATTGTAAAAGACACACACAGCTAAGTAGAGAATAAGGAGAGGAAGGATGTCCATTTATGCAGACTGGTCTGGGAGACCTTCTGAGGAGTTGACATTTGAACTGATACCTGAAGGATGAGAAAGAGCTGGCTGTACCAAGAACCAGGGAAGGGCACATTGGGCAGAGGGAATGCTGGATGGAGGCACTGGAAGCAGCCTGGCTGCTGGGAGGGCCAGGTGCCTGGGGGATTAAGTGAGACAATCCAAGGGAAGCTCCCTAAGTTACATTGTCACATAGTAGGGCCGAATTTATGTTTGTTTCTTTTCTTCTAAAAAATGAAAGGTAGAAATATGTTGAATTCAAGATTGTCATTAGATGCGAATCTATTAAATTGAAGTTATACTTTACAAAGCTCAGGTTTAGAGGGTGGATAGATGTTAAGAGCGTAACTTTGGCAAACAAATGCCTGTCCCTAGATGTTTTCTAATATCTCTGACCTTCCCTGAATGATTTTTTAAAAAATTTCCCTCTAAGATGTAGTCTTCTGGGTTCAGAATGTTTATAAGTCATAGGTAATTTTTAATCTATATTTCCATAACAGAAACCTTTGGGGAGGGATGGAGAAATTAACAAAGGAGTGGGAGGTGGAGACCCCTCTGAAAGCCCTTGTCCTCTGTAGGGTGTGACTGTAACTTGGAAGGTGTTCTCCCAGAAATATGTGATGCCCAAGGAAAATGCCTGTGCCGCCCTGGTGTTGAGGGCCCTCAGTGTGACACCTGCCGCTCAGGTTTCTACTCATTTCCTATTTGCCAAGGTAAGTGGGCAGAACGTAGCATTTTGAGAATCAGTTCCTAAGTATAAATTTCCTCCTGAGGAAATTCAGAAGGTCTTGCTGGCAGAGCTGTGTGGCTTGTGGTTTAATACACTAGCCCCTGGCTTGTATATGTATGTTACGTATGATTGCTTTACCTGAACTTTGACATACCTTTTTTTTTTTTTTTTTTTAATTTTCTAACCTCACCTCTCCTCCTCTCTGGTTGTTAAGCACATGGGCTCTGGAGTCAGCTGCCTGGGTTCAAATCCCGGCTCTGGAGAGGAGGTGGTATCTGAAAAGCCTTTAGGAACCTGCCAGGTAGATGAGAGAAGGAGGAGGGATGTTCTAGGCAGATGGAACAGCATACACAAAGCCATAGATACATGAAGCCACAGATTCCTCTTCCCCGCTCATTTGGATCCTGGTACCCCATCCTAGTAAGACTCACTGGTGGGGATGGAAGGTGGGAGGAAAAGGGGTATCTGGCTCCGTTACTGTAACATGGCAGATATGCAGTAAATATTAGATGAACAAACACATGAATGAATGAATTTGCCCAAGTTCTTCTCCCTACTGTCTGACATTGTTCTTCTCTCTACTGCCAGTGTTGTGGGGGAAAGGGAAGAAAAGGAAGAGACGATTATCAGTCAGGGCTTAAGGAAGAAATTAACACTGCTTCACCAAGAGACTTACTGTGGGTAGTTGCTAACCTGGAGGAGTAATTAAGGGTTGGGCTCTAGGCTGGGCTTCCAAGGAGGCCTCCAATAGAGTGCCTGGGTTTTAAGCCCAGGCTGTTGTGGCAAGGATAGGAGAACCATGGCACTGCCACCTCCATGGCTATCTCTTGGCACCCAGTAAGCCAGAGTTGGGACACAGCTGCAGATATGTTCAAGGAGTTACAGCTGTGGCCCCCACCCTTTTTGGCATCAGGGCCCAGTTTCATGGAAGACAGTTTTTCCATGGACTGGGGGTGAAGAAATGGTTTCAGGATGATTCAAGTGCATAATATTTATAGTGCATTTTATTTCTATGATTATTACATTGTAATAGAGGAACAGAAAATACATAGGACATACAGAAAACAAAATGCAAAATGTCAGAGGTAAATACAATCATATCAATAACATTAAATAAGAGTGAATTTGACCTAATAATATAAACAAAAATTAATCCAAATGGATAAAAAACCTAAATGTAAGAGCAAAAACTATAAAACCCTTAAGTGAAAACACAGGCATAAATCTTCATAATCTTAAATTAGGCAGTCATTTCTAAATATGCCAATGTAAGCATAAGCAACAAAAGAAAAAATGGATACTGAACTTCATCAAAATGTAAAACTCTTATTCTTCCAATACTGTCAAAAAAGTGAAAAGATAAACTATAGGATAGAATATAATATTTGCAAATCATATATCTCAGAAGACACTAGTATCAAGAATATATGCAGAACTTTTACACAAAAATAATAAAAAGACAACCTAATTTAAAAATGAGCAAAGGGTTTGCATAGACATATCTCCAAAAAAGATACACACACAGTCAACAGGTGCATGAAAAGATGCTCAAAGTCATTAGACACTAGGTAAATGCAAATTCAAACCACAGTGAAATGCCTTTTCAGATCCATAAGAAAGGGAGACAATACCAAGTGTTGACAAGGATGTGGAGAAATTTGAAAGAGAGACTTTTACTCTTTGCAGATTACCACAGACATTTGCAAAATCCCAATTTACTTGTCATTTTTCCCTTGGGAATTTATGTACTCAGGAGGGCATTAATCTATTCATGAGGGATCCATTCCATGATTCAGACACCTCCCACTAGGCCTCACCTCCCAACACTGCTGCACTGGCAATTAAGCTTTAACATAGGTTTTGGTGGAAACAAACTGCATCCAATGTAGCACATGGAATGCCTCAGGGGCAGAGGTGCCTGGGACCTGACTTTGGCTTGGAAAACCCAGAGACTGAGTGCTGGGAATCTCTTGCTTGGAGGCAGAGCAGGGAGAACATTGCCTTGTGGGGAAAGGTCTGTATTAAGTATGCTGAGACAAAGTCATGCATGAGTGTTTCCCACCACCAGATGGCAGAGGGTCTAGGTGGGTATCTTGGTTCCTGCCCAATCGGTCTGCTCAGAGGCAAGCTAAAGCAGCTAACTAAAACTTCTGTCCAGATGCTTGTTTTAAAATACAGTGTATTAATAGTAAAATTGAGGTTCAGTAAGGCCAACAGACCAGGAGATGACCACCATTGAAAAGATAGTCACCCACAGTTCCCAAGAGGAGGGCTTCCATATGCTGTAGGGGCAGGTGGAGAGTCCTCAGGGTTGGCAGTAGCAGAGGGAGAGGGGAGAGCTGTGGTCTAGAGCCTTATAGTGGTTTTCACAGAAAGGAATGGGTGAGGTAAGGTAAGTAGGCTTAGGATTGACTAGTTTGAATAATTTCGGTGGGCTCTGGAGCAGTGGAGTTGCTTCTAGTTATGTGGTGTCTG
Organism: Cephalopachus bancanus; assembly: GCA_027257055.1. Lineage (NCBI taxonomy): Eukaryota > Metazoa > Chordata > Mammalia > Primates > Tarsiidae > Cephalopachus > Cephalopachus bancanus. The sequence continues at coordinate 9,390,802 of JAPVLO010000097.1, read as the reverse complement.
ACCCTGAGGTGATTAGGGCAGGGGAATAGTGGCCCAGAGTTTGATGGCTAATAGAGCAGGTGGTGAGATGTGGGCTCCAGGTTGGCTGGTTCCCATTTGAAGAGCAGGTCTCAGGAGAATTGTTGACTACCTCTAGGAGTTGGCTAGGCCTGGGAGGGGCAGTCCCATTAGGGTCAGGAAACCCCAACAGGTCAAAGCATCAAAATACAGAAAATGGAAGACAGGGTTAATACAGTGCCCAGGGGCTGGGGTAGTTGTAGGCCAAGGAAAGAGTTACAAGCAATGGGAATCAAGAGGTATCTATCACCCAGGGGCTAGAGAATGGCAGGAGAGAGGTGTCCAGCAGGGAACCACCAAGAGACCCTAGATAGCATCCTTGGAAGAAAAGTCAGCTTTGGATTGATACAGGGCTGATCCAGGAAGAACAATCCTCTCCCATTCCCTCTTCTTTTCCCCCAACCCAGGACCAGAGACAGACGAGTGGTAGAGGGAGAATGCCCATTTCTACCCCCCAGCCCTCTCCTACCACCCCTTACCTCCACCACCTGCCCTATACGGGCTTTTGGTCTGAATCAGGTCTGAGTTGAGGAAGGGAGGTTTGACCTTAAACTGGATTTTGACTTAAAGATTGTTATCTTACTCAACAGTATGATGAAAGCCCATACGGAACAGGGGGAAGACCCCCAAAAACCGGGATTATCTTTTGGAGATGAACCCCTTGTAGTACAGGCTTCTTCCACTAGGTGGGTGTTCTAGGAACTCATCAGCATCAGTGTACCAACTAGTGTTGTTGTGAGAGGTTGCATTGTGGAAGAAATATCCCGAATTTTGGCAAACACCTGCCCATACCATGGACAGGGCACCTGCCCATACCATGCTGAATGTTTAGCAGTTTTTGACCCAAAGCAGCATTACCCCATGCCCTACTCTCCCTATTCACCCAATCTTGACCCACACGACTTTTTTTTTTTTTGTCTCTCTGAATGAAAAAAGTCTTCAGAGGGAAACATTTTGCTGATGTGGAAGAGGTGGGGAAAAAAATGGCAGAAACACTAAAAGGTATCAAAACTGATGAGTTAAAAAACTGTTTGGGGCAGTGGAAAAAGCATCTCAATAGGCGTATTGCATCAAACGAAGAGTATTTTGAAGGTGATTGAAGTTTAAACATGTAAAAATAAATGCACAATTTTTAATAAATAACTTCCATTTCTTTTGCATCCCTCCTCATACAACTACTAGGACTTTCAGCTAGGGTCAGAGGGGAGAATCACCCGCACTGAATAAAATAGAAAAAGGGGTGGGATTCCACTGACAGCAGGAGTCATGCTTATTTAGTACACCAATTGCACAATAGTGACATCTCCATTTGGCTTAACTTAACCATGGCTTCCTTAAAGGGACTCTGTGATTCTCACTTGTTTCTAGGAACTGCTGCCATTTTTAATACTCTTCCTATTTAAACATAGATTTCTATTTTTTTAAAACCCCCAAACGTTCAACCAAAATCAATGTTTTAAAATATATTCTATACTTTTTTTTTTTAACCTTCAGCAGGAGTATTATTCCATCTAGCTAGAATTAGGCTACATGGCCACATCTCTGAGCAAAAATGAAGACCAACCAGAAAGATCCTCAACCCTCTGTTACCTCTGTAAAGTCAAGAAGCACAACTCCTGAGATGCACACTAAAGGGACCCACCCCCTAGGCCCTCTCTCAGCTGAGTCCGCCCCTTCCCTTTTTAAAAGCAATTTTTCTAAGTTTGGTTGTTTTCCAAGCCAGTCCCATGGTGAATTAGAAACATAAAATTAGCTGGGCTCGGTGGCTCAGCCTGTAATCCCATGCCTTTGGGGGGCTGAGGTGAGTGGATTGCCTGAGCCCGTGGATTTGAGACTCACCTGGGCAACTTGGCGAGACCTCATCTCTACAGTAAATAAAAAAAAAATCAGCCAGGTGTGGTAGCACGAGCCTGTAATTCCAGCTACTCGGAAGGCTGAGGTGGAAGGATCATTGGAGCCCAGCAGGTGAGGCTGCAGTGGCCAGAAGCGGCCACTGCACTCCAGTCTGGGTGACAGAGTAAGACTCCAACTCAAAAATAAAATAAAATAAAATAAAAAAATTAGAAGTGGGGTAAAATATTGCCAAGGCAACACACTCATAGCAAGGGAAGAAACAAAAACAAATATGAAACGTAAGAAGTATAGCTACCTGGGGCCATTTAATGAAAGACAGGTAATCCAACCCAGCTTGAAATACTGAGGATGTCACTATTAGATTAGGTACAAGAGCATTATAATGATGGGTCACAAAGAAATGGTCAAATTCTTCAGACATTCTTCAATGTCTAATATACCTGTTTCAGAAGGAAGGGAAGTGTATAATACATTTTAGTAAGAATACTCTATTAAATATTTAAAATGAGAACATTTTGGTGATGAAAGAGTTAATTATGACTCTTTACAGTTTCATGTGACAGAAAACTTGACCTAAACTGGTTTAAGTAAAAAATAACTTATTGGCTTTAATATGAAGCATTGGTTACAGGAATAGCTTGATCCAGGGGCTCAACAGTTGTTGGCAAGACCCATTTTTTTGTCTTTCAACTCTGCTATCTTGTATATTGGTTTCGTTTTTAGACCTCAGTTGATGGTAAGAGAGCAGCAAATATTTCTTAGATGTATGTTGCCATGTACTGAATTGTACTCCCCTAAAATTCATATGTTGAAAACCTAACTCCCAGTATGACTGTATTTGGAATAAGAAACTTACTAAGGATAAGTGAGATCATAGGATGGAGCCCTTATCTGATAGGATTAGGGCCCTTCTTTCTTTCTTTTTTTTTTTTTTTTTGAGTTGGAGTCTCACTCCATCGCCCAGACTGGAGTGCAGTGGCCGCTCCCCCAACGCAGCCTCGACCTGCTGGGCTCCGGCGATCCTTCCGCCTCAGCCTTCCGAGTAGCTGGAATTACAGGCACGCGCTACCACACCCGGCTGATTTTTTGATTTATTGCAGAGATGAGGTCTCGCCAAGTTGCCCAGGCAGGTCTCGAACCCGCGGGCTCAGGCAATCCACTCACCTCAGCCTCCCAAAGGCGCAGAATTACAGGCTGAGCCACCGAGCCCGGAAGGGTCCTTCTAAGAAGAGACACGAGAGAGTTGGCTTCTGCCCTCTCTCCCTCCACCATGTGAGAACACAGTGAGAAGAGAGCTCTCTACAAGGCAGGAAGCAGACCCTCCACAGGCACTGAATCACCCAGCACCTTCACCTTGGACTTCCCCGTCTCTGAAAAGTGTGAGAAATAAACTTGTGTTGTTTAAGCCACCCAGTCTATAAAATTTTGTTATGGCAGCTTGAGTTGACCGTGCTTCCAGGTTCAAGACCAGGGAGAAAGAGTATGCTTTCTGCCAGGGTATGTTTTGCTCTGATTGGGTCACATGCCCATTCTTGAACCCAATCCTGTGGCTATGGAATTCAGTGCTCTGGTTGGCCAAGCCTGAGTCTCCTCACATCCATGGAACTAGAAGTGGAGTCAACACCATCTGAACAGCATAAATGGAGCAAAGGAAAGAGAAGTTCTCCTACAGCAAAATCATGGTGCCATGACCAAGATGGGGTAGCAAAACTATGTGTCAGTAAGATCCTCAGCTCTCCAAGGACACGTAGTTCCTCAAAGTGACCAATCCTATGAGAGATTAGGAAAACCTCTGAGATTTAACTGCAGCATTTTTTTTCCCTTAAGAAGTTGACATCTGACATAATAAGCTCTGTAATCAGCAACAGGGCTTGAGGATTATGCCATCTATCCTGTTTTAAATGATTAGAGTCAGAATTTTTTAAAAAAATAAGGATTTATCTTCTCATTGATATTTTTGGTAAAGGTGCTTTGGTCCTCTGCTTCCAAAGGTCTACCAAACCATCTCTGACCTCACCAGAAGCATGAGCGTGACAAGACTTGAGGACAGCCTCTAGGAGAAGGACTGGAGAAACACCAACAGGAATGCTTCTGGCTCTGGAGTGTGAATGCTTGGGGTCAGCCTCTGCTGGATTCTGTGAGGTTCATGACTCAAGTGGAGGGACAGAGGCTCACCCTGAGAGGCAGAGAGTAGCAGGCAACTTATGAGGACTAATATATATGGACGAATATATATGAGTGCACATGCAACCTCGGAGGAACTTGCCAGTGCTGCACAGCTGTTTTCTGAATTGTGCAGGAAATGCACCGCCTGTCTTATTCCTGGCATGGTGTTGAGACATACTCTGGTTTGTAGGTCTGAATCAATCTGGGAAGTTTGGGAGGATGCAACATTCTCTCTGTGATAGTCTTCCTTCACTTGTACCCACCTTTTTTATTCCCTAACGGCTTTTGTGATTTTTTTTGGTTTTTAGAGGGAGTTGATTACTTGATCCATTGAATTTTAGAATCAAATCAACATGGCCCCAAATGCTATATCAGCCCAGTATATTCTAGCCAAATATATGTATATTCTTATGACTTTGCTTTTTATTGTCGTCAAGATTTTCAAAATTTTCTTTAAAGAGCATTTACAACCTCGTCTAAGCTGTTCATGCCAACTACAATCCTTGATTTATGTTTTGCATTAAATTAATTCACTCCAGACTTTTCTAAGTACAATGCCATATTCTTTTCATTTTGACTTTGACTCACTGAAGTGCCCTGTGGTTTTCTTTTTTATGGGTATAAATCAAATCATAGATATGAGACCAGCTTAGAGAATTGCCTATATGTATATACAATTTATATATATGTTTGTGTTTGGTTCAGCTCTTTGACTTCAACCACAGAATACAACTGCACCTCTCTGGGTTAGCTTAATTATTTGGGGGGGTTACTTTTCTTTTTCTTCTTCCCCTATCCCTAATTCCTGCCTTCTTCTTCTCTTCTCCTCTTCTTCATTTTTCTCTTACTGTTTTCCTCCTCTCTTCTTCTTTTAACCCCTCCTTTTCTGATACAGTTTGCTAGGGAGCAGCCAGTTAGCACTTCGAACAGAGGATAGGAAGGTGGGAATGTGGGAACCAGGGTCCTACCAATGGCATGAACTGAAGGCACTTGGAAATGCAGCTGCCCCCAACCTCACCCATGTGCCCAGAACCGCCCCCTTAGTTTGATGTAGTCTTTGGTTTGTGGTAAAGGTCTTTCCTTAGAAAAGTCCTATAAATATGTTGCCAGTGAGAGAATAGCCTCCCTCTCCCTGTTAGCATATTCTCATGAGTCAGACAGACTAGGCAAAAGAAGGCAAGTGCACCCAACTGCTGATGGTGAACATCTGGGGAAGGTTTCCAGTCAGGGATGAAAAGCTACCCAACCTTTCCAGGGGGAAAACAAAGATCACAGGGCTGGTGGTGGGGAGCACTCTGAAGCCAAGTTTTGTGCAATTTTGCCTTAAATTTGCCCCTCACTGTAATTTTCTTTTTTGTCTAAGAGAACATCGAGGTGATTGATCAGAAAGGCTAAGGATTTTCTGTAGATTTAGTTCACTCAAATCCCAATTTCAGAGAAGTGAATGGTGATAAGTATTGCTGAACTGATGGTTGACTTTGTGGCTTTGATGGAAGACTAAGGTGCCAACCAGCCTTTCTGCTGGAAGAAAACACTTCCAAATCATGGGCAATAAGAGGATCCCTTAAACAAGAAGGAGCACCATCAAACCATGAATTACAGGTGTTCTAAATAGTTTTGTTTCACTCATGAGCTTATTACTGCTGGTGAAGAGGGTGGCATTACTCATAGCAATACCTGTCTGATGGCAATGTTGTGAGATCCAATGAGGTCACACATACCAAGGGCCTACATGGAACTGGACGTGAAGAATGATTTTGCTCAAGCACTTATTTAATAACTTGGCATGTACTATGTACAAGCATAGTATACAGGACTATACTATACTTGGTGCTGAAAGACTTTTGGGAGCATGGAAGACAATTTCCCTGTCCCCTCAGACCTTTGTGATTGTTGTTTTTCTTTTTAAAAAATTTTGTGTGATTATTATTTATTATATTTCTTGAAAGTAAAAGTTTCTTCAAGCAAAAACAATCGAGGAGTGTGTGGGAAGAAATAAAATACTCCAGAATCTCTGAACGACCTGGACCAAACAAAGAGCAGAATTAAAATACTTTCAAAGCCTTATAGTATTTCCAAGAACGAAAAAAGGGCTGCCAATGTTAGAGTTTGGGTTTGGGATTTGGCGACTTTCACTGATAGTTGGATTGAAACGACAAGCATGATGCCAGAGTAGTTCACAATTTCAAAACACTGCACATGGTTTTAAGGTCAAGTTTTTGTTTTCACCTCCAGAGTGTAACTGTGTATCCTGGCTCCCTGGACAAACCCCCTGTGACCCTGGGGCTAGTGTCCGTGTCACCCACATTGTGCCACAAAGCTGCTGCCTGTGTGCTCCAGGCAGCTACCCTGGCTGCTTTCATGAGTATTTTGCTTTCTGCATTCCTTTTCCCTTAGGGCAAAAACGATGGAACAAGCCTGTATTAGCCAGGGTTCTTTGGAGAAGCAGAACCAATAGGGTGTGTGTGTGTGTGTGTGTGTGTGTGTGTGTGTGTGTGTACACAGATCTATGTATCCATTTTTCCATCATCTATCTATCTATCTATCTATCTAGAGAGCAAGGGGGAGAGAGAGGGGGAGAGAGAGAGAAACTTATTTTAAGGAATTGGCTCATGCAGTTGTGAGGGTTGACAAGTCTGAAGTCTCAAGTGTAGCCTAGAAGGCCAGAGACCCAGATCTGAAGACAGTCTGTAGACAGAATCTCTTTCTCTGGGGACATTAGTCTTTTTCTCATTAGTCTTTCAGCTGATTGGATGAGGCCCACTCACATGATGAAAGGAAATCTGCTTTACCCAAAGTCTACTAATTTCAATGTTAATCTCTTCTAAAACACCTTCGCAGTGACATTTAGGCTGATGTTTGGCCAAACATCTGGACACCACAGCCTAACCAAGTTGATACCTAAAATTAACCTGCACGAGTCTACCCCTTGCCAACTTGACACCCATATATATCTCTTTAAACCATACTTAATCTCCAAAAAAAGACTATAACAAGACATAATTCTGCCTTTCATGATACAACTACCCTGTGTTCAACTGAAGACACACTAACCCATTCCCCAGAAGAGGCTGTAAAGTCCTTGGGTGATGTTCACTCTTCTCCTTGAAATTCTGTAACTTAAGTACTGTGGTGTAAAGTCAATACGTGTTATGTTGCATAACAAGAGGATGAGAGAGGGAAGAAAAATATAAAAAAAATTCTTCTTTTATTTTTAATTGATAGATAATAATTGTGCATATTTTTGGAATCTGGAGTCGTATTTCCATACATGTGTACAATGTGTAATGATCAAATCAGAGTAGCTAGCATATCCGTCACCTCAAGCTGTTATCATTTCTTTGTGTTGTGAGCATTCCAAATCCTCTCTTCCAGGTTTCTGAAAATATACACTAAATTGTTCTGAACCATATTCATCCTACAGTGTTGCAGAACACTAGAACTTACTCCTCTCTAGCTGTATTTTTTAAATTCATTAACCAACCTCTGCCTATCTTCCCCTCCCTCCCCTTCCCAGCGTCTAATAACCAACCACAGCAGCATTCCTTTCTCTACTTCTATGAACTCAATTTTTCTAAGTTCCCGCATATGAGTGAAAACATGTGGTGTTTATCTTTCTATTCCTGACTTATTTCACTCAGCATAATGTCCTCCAGACCCATCCATAAATGATAGGCCTTCTTGCTTTCTTATGACTGAAGAGTATTGCATTGTGTAGATATACCTTATTTTCATTATCCGTTTATATGTTGATGGACATTTATGTTGATTTAATATCTTTATTTTTGTGAATAGCATTATAGTAAACATGGGGATGCAGATATCTCTTTCACAAACTGACTTCCTTTCCTTTGGATAAATACTCAGAAGTAGGATTGCTGGGTTGTATAGTAATTCTATTTTCAGTTTTTTGAGAAACCTCCATACTGTTTCCATAATGACCGTACTAATTTGCATTCCCACCAACAGTGTATAAGAATTTCCTTTTCTTTACATTCTTGCATTTTTTTTTTTTTTTGTCTTTTTGATGATAACCACTCTAACTGGGGCGAGTGGACATCTCGTTGTGGTTTTGATTTTCTTTTCCCTGATGATTAGTGATGTTGAGCATTTGTTCACATATTTGTTGGTGACCCTTGGTATATCTTCTTTTGAGATATATTTATTCATATCCTTTGCCCCATTTTATTTATTTGCTTGTTTGTTTTTTGAGTTGGAGTCTCACTCTTGTTGCCCATGCTGGAAGGCAGTGGCACACTCATGGCCACTGCAGCTTCAACCTGCTGGGCTCAGGCGATTCTTCTGCCTCAGCCTTCCAAGTAGCTGGAACTACAGATGCATACCACCTTGCCTAGCTAGTTTTTGTGATTTATTGTAGAGATGAGGTCTCACCAAGTTGCCCAGGTTGGTCAGGCAATCCTCTCGCCCTGACTTCAGGCAATCCTCTCGCCTTGGCCTCAGACAATCCTCTTGCCTTAGCCTCCCAAAGTGCTGGGATTACACACTGAGCCACCATGCCCAACTACCCCATTTTAAAATCCGATTTTTTTTTTGCTATTGAGTTTGAAGATAAAGGTATTTGTTTCACATAATACACATATACACACAAAAATTCATAAAAAAGGAAAAAATACTCATTGCAATTACAGTCCTCATTTCTGTAGCTAACTACATAGCTGGTGCAGGTTGAAAATCCAAAATCCCCAAAACTGAAATGCTCCAAAACCAGAAACTTTTTGAGTCCTGACATGACACTCAAATAAAATGTTCATTGAAGAATTTTGGATTTGAGATGTCCAATTGTCAATATAATGCAAATATTCCAAAATCTGAAACTATTCTGAATTAGGATAAGGTATACTCAATTTGTATTTGTAACTACCTTCTGCTAGCCATTCCATATTCCCCTTGCCCTTGGCAAGCACCGCAGCTAGCCAGGGTTCTTTACCTGGCAGAGTGACCCAAATCTTCATTCCTTTTAGGATCTGGGCTACCAGCAGTCTGGTCTGAAGTGGGTTGTTGTGGTTTTCCATTGACTTTAATCACAGGGCACCGTAATACTAAGAAACACCCAAAAAGATCTCCTGTATTCCAGCCATATTCTTCCTTACCTCCATTGTGGAATAGCAGTTCAATTTCCTCTTGGTAGTCATGGGAACACAATTGCTCTTATCTTTGTCTGTTGATTCAGAGGCATGAGGAACCCAGACTGGCCAGGTAGCAGTCTTGACTTCCAGTTCAATGGAATCATTGTCATGTCTTCTGATGGAAGCATTCCTTCCTGTGAAACTAAGACTTCTAGACCATCAGAGCATTGACAGGAAGCAAAAATGTTGCTAGTGGATCACTAAGTGTAAGTGTGAGTGGTACAGTCCCATTTCTGCCTCCTTGATTCCTGGACTTGTGAATCCTAGCTATTTGGGAAACAGCACCATGTATTGGATGATGATTCAGAATATCTATATCCTTGTGAAAAACCTTGCCCAAGCCCTACAAAATTCTGTCTTAGCTAGCACTGTAACTGAGTTTTCTTTTCTTTTCTTTTTTTTTTTTTTTTGAGTTGGAGTCTCACTCTGTCGCCCAGACTGGAGTGCAGTGGCCGCTCCCGGCCACCGCAGCCTCAACCTGCTGGGCTCCGGCGATCCTTCCGCCTCAGCCTTCTGAGTAGCCGGAATTACAGGCATGCGCTACCACGCCGGCTGATTTTTTGATTTATTGTAGAGATGAGGTCTCGCTGCCCAGGTGGGTCTCGAACCCGCAGGCTCAGGCAATCCACTCACCTCAGCCTCCCAAAGACGCGGGATTACAGGCTGAGCCACCGAGCCCGGCGTAACTGAGTTTTCAAAAGGCCATTCCACCATTTTATTAAGTCAACTGTTCAGGATGGTGGGGGAACATAAGACCAGTGAATTCCATCCAATGGACCCACTGCTATACTTCATTTTTTGTGAAGTAAATGTCTTGATCAAAAGCAATGCTGTGTGGAATACCATGACAGTGGATAAGGTATTCTCTAAATCCACAGATGGTGGTCTTAGAGGAAGCACTGCATTTAGGGAAGGCATTTCTGTATCTAGAGTAAGTATGTATTCTAATAAGAAAGGAAAACACTGCCCCTCCTGTGACAGAAGTGATCCAATGTAATCAACCTGCCGGGTAGTTGATTGATTACCTGAGGAATGGTGCCATATGGGGGACATAGTGTTAATTTCTGCTGTTGATGAGCTAGGCACTCAGCAGTAGCTGTAGCCAGGTCAGCCATGGTGGGCAGAAGCCCATGTTGCTAAGCCCATGCATAAACTCCATCCCCGCCACCACGGCTGCCTTGTTTGCGAGCCCAATGGACAATGACAGGAGTGGTCAGGAAAGAGGCTGACTGGTATCCACAGGATGTCTTGTCCACTCAGGAAGCATTCACATAGAACACAAATATCTTCACAATTTTTGCCTATTGAGAGAGGTTTACTACTTGTACCTCTTTCCCAGACTTCCTTGTCACCAATGTTCCCAATCATGTTCCTTTCAAGTCCTTGACCATCCAGTCAAAGCATTGACCGCAGCTCATGAATCAGTATGTAATTGTACATCCGGTTATTTCTCCTTCCAAGCAAAGTGAACAACCAAGGCACACTGTTCAAAATCCTGCAGACTGGGAGAATTTTCTTTTAATACTGTCCTTCAAAGGATATCCACAAAAGGGACAAAAGTAGTGCTGGGGTCCACTTTAGGGGGATGCCTACGTATCATGCAGAACCTACTCTGGCTGAGTTTTTCTTTGTCAACTGATCATAGTGAACTCTCCATGCAGGAGTTGGTGCAGGATGAGTAAGAGAAGGTAATATGTTAATTGCCGGATTGCAGACCATGCATTTGGACCATTTCTTTGAGTAACTTACTTGTGCATAGCCTGCTTGGGTCTGATCTCATGTATACCACTTCCATCATTTGATGATGAAGAGCTGTTGTGCATGCCCAACTTATGGCCTGGAGGGCCAGATAACACCTGATTCACGATGGCCAGCTCAGGTCACATGGTGACTTCATGGCTCATGGGTAAGCCTTCAGTCCCTACTATGGTCCAGCAGCGAGCCAAAAGCTGTTCTCAAAAAGAGCGATTATTTGCAGAGCATGGCTTATGTGCAGAGGAATGCAGGGTTTTGCTCCAAAATTCTAAGGGTCAGCACTGTGGTTCACCTCTCTGAGTCTGCCTGGGACACTGGCACTTAAATCACCAATGAGTCTGCTCAGTCATATGGTGGAAGTGGCAGCGCAGTTTGCATAGCAGCCTAGACTTGCTACAGACCCTTTCCTTGTTTGGGGACCTGCACTACTGGACTTCCAGAAATTTCATGGAGGTAGAAGTCCCTGAACTTTTGTGAGAGTCATTTCTTATGACGCCCAAATGTCTTACCAATGGGTCTAGTGTAGTTGCTACTTCTTGCTTGCTAGGTCCAATCAGCATATGATGGGCCAGCGTGATGCCTTATGGAAGGAAAAGGTGATTTTTTTTAAAATCGGGATCGCATTGTGTCACCCAGGCTGGAGTGCAACGGCATGATCATGGCTCACTGCAGCCTCGACCTCCTGGCCTCAGGCAATCCTTCTACCTTGGCCTCCCGAGTAGCTGGGACTATAGGCACACACTACCATGCCCAGCTTATTTTTCGTTTTTTAATTTTTGTAGAGATGCGGTCTCACTATAGTACCTAGGCTAGTCTCTAACTCCTGGGCTTAAGCAGTCCTCTCGCCTTGGCCTTCCAAAGTGGTGGGATTACAGGCATGAGCCACTGCACCCGGGCCTGAAAACTAAATTATGGCACAGGACTAGAGAGGTGGTATAACCCTGATGAAGAGCTGTAAAAGTACATTGTTGGCCTTGCCAATTAAAAGCAAAATACTTCTGTTGGCTTCTACTAAGAGATGTGAAGAGAAAAGTTTTTGCCAGATAAACAGCTGCATTCCAGGTGCCAGGTGTGTTAATTTGCTCACTCAATGAAGCCACATCTTGTGTAGAAGCTGCAATTGGAGTTACTAACCCAGTTAAGCTTATGATTATCCACTGTCATTCTCCAAGATCTACCTAGTTTCATTACGGGCCAAATAGATTAATTGGATAGGGATGTGGTGGGAATCACCACCTCTGTATCTTTCAAGTCCTCCATGGTGGTGCTCATCTCTGCAATCCCAGCAGGAGGCATTGTTTGGGGTTCATTATTTTCATAGGTAGAGACCTTTTGCAGAGGGACCTATGGCCTTTTACCAGGGTGACTGTAAACACAGAAAAAGGAAATAATAAAACCTTTCAGGAATTACTTAACATCAGGTCTGAATTGACACTAATTCCAGGAGACCCCAAATGTCACTGTGACCCTTCAGTCACAGTAAGGGGCTCTGGGGTCTAGCTGATGAATGATTTTTTAGTTCATCTAAAAGGTCCATCATATAGTGGGTTCAGTGGTCTCCTCATCCTGTAGTTGTTTCCCCGCTCTGGAATTCATAACTGGAATACATATACTCAGAAACTGGCAAATTCTTTGCATTGGTTCCCTGACCTATGAAGTGAGGGTTATTACAATGGGAAAGGCCAAGTGGGAGCCATTAGAACTACCTCTACCTAGGAAAATGAAATTGGAAAATCTACATGCACTGGGGGTAATCGGGTCCCAGGGTGGCAGGAGCCAAGTAGTGACATTTAATCACCAAAAGCAAGGTGGGCATAGTTACCATAATGGATGGCAGAGCTGAATCAGCAATCAGAAAAAGTATGTCGTTCTTTTGGAGTGGAGTGCACCTTTTCATGGGTTCCACTTGGCACCTCAGTTTTCAAGCCTGCTGGGACTTGAGTCTAGTTAACAGTCTATAAGGAAAGATGGGTGTTGGAGGCAGGTCCTGAAAAGTTAGCAATGTCTTACAAGGCAGTTACCCCAGGGAAGGCAATTACAGTTTCCTCAAAGCAGGGTTAATCTCCTCAGACATGGGTGGAAAGGCCATTTCTCCTGGCAGAGAGGGCTCATTGGAATTCAGGTTCAATGTGCCCATCTTCATCATGATCTTATGTCCCCAAACCAGTTTTCAGAATCCCATTCCTTCCCAGTCAATGCCCTCACTTTAACAGCAGACACTCTCCAAGACTGGGAATTAATTTGCATTGTAATTCAGTCACTCGCAGGATGAAGACTTTGGATTTGGTTTTCTGCAATCTCAGCTCTGAGGCAGTAAGAGACAAGGGCTTCTTTCCAGGAAGGCAGAAAAACTGTCAAGTTATTTTTGCTGTGCCTGGGCTAGGCATTCAAATCCCACCCCCCAACTTGGTTTAGCCCAATTAGGAGCATCCGACCGATCTCATTATGCTCATTTGTTTGACAAAAAAGTTCTGCATTATCAAATTACACGGTCAACCAGAACCTTGCCTAGTATAGCCTTGTCTATTGATTAGAAGTACAGAAGAGTGATATTTTTGTGTGTTTCTATTGCTACATCATACTATGGACTATCAGTGCTCTCTTCACTATTGGGTGGAAATAGAGTCATCAATGCCTTCAAGAATCAATTTCAAAAACCCCAAAACTAATTCAGGGAACTTATTCTTAAGATTCTGTTCCCTTAGAAATACTTCTTTTGGTGCCAAAATCTGTATTTGTCAGGTTTCTCTAGAGAGCAACAAACCAATAGGATGAATGTACATGTATTAATATTGCATATATATATATATATACATATATATATGTATAATTTGTGCGTGTGTGTGGTGAGAGTGAGGAGAGAGAGAGAGAGAATTTATTTTAAGGAATTGACTCACAGTTTCTGGAGACTCAGGAAAGAGGTAATTTTGCAACTCGATTCTGAAGGTAATCTGGAGACAGAATTCTCTGTTCTTTAAGGGACATCATCTTTTTCTTCAAGGCCTTCAGCTGACTGGATGAGACCCAACCTTGTGAGGCAGGGCCATCTGCTTACCTAACATCTATCGATTTAATGTAAATGTTATTTAAATCACAGCAACATCTATACTGGTATTTAACCAAACATCTGGGCACCGTAGCCTAGCTGAGTTAACACAAAATTAACTGTCACAGAGCCCAAGAACATTTCAGAAATGAGCCACTAGGTGGGGACTTTTACTCTCTGCCCACGGGCCAGGTGAGACCATGGTCCATGAGAGAAGACTGGTGGAGACCGCAGTAGGAGATCTGAGTCCTTGTCCTGCAGCCTGCCGACAGCCGGGGGAGTGGCTTAAGCACATTTCTCCTATTTAGTTTATTGTAAGATGGGGTGCTTCATACTCTGTCAATAATTCTCTAGCCCCTCTCTGGATTTGTCGCTCTATGACATCAAGGGATACAGTTATCCCTGGTAATTCATGGGATATCGGTATCCAGTTCTTAAGATGTAAAACCTATCAGCTGAAGAAGTTAGTCGGGTCATTTCCATGGCTCAGTCCTCCCAAAAGTAGGGTCCCTACAGTACAAATGGGAGTGATGCTGAGCAACTCCAACCCGGTAGGAGTTTAGCTGCACAGAGACTGGTAGAAACCTGACCCAGTGGGAAGGGAACAGAGAGGGAAATGGCCAGAATCTGTTCTCTCCATTCACACATATTTATTTAGCTAAACCTGATGGTAACAGCTTGAGGAATAGGAATGTGAGGTACCTTTTCTATCTATTTCCAATATTGCCTACATAAATTTTTTTATGACTACTCAACTATACTAGACCTTGAGAAAATAGGTGTAAAGAGAGGAGGACAGAGAAAAATAGGGACAGTCGTAGGCTGATCTGGACTGGGATGGCTTGCACTCGATCTCCAGTGGGATGTGCAATTAATGTGGTTCTTCCAATAAGCCACACCCCCATCAGCTGGTCCCTCCTTCCTCCTCCTACTAGTGCCCATTACTGTATGTGAGAAGCATCCCCAAAGCCCTCACCCACACCTGCCAATGAAATTAACTGACCATGAAATTAACTGACCGTGAAATTAACTGATCATGAATTAACCACGGCAATAAAAACTAGCAGTTAATGGATGCTTGATATGATAGGCATTATCTCCAGCTCTTTTGGTATTATCTTATTCAGCCCTCACAACAATCTCATCAAATATCTGTTAGTATCACTCTCACTTAAGGAAGGAGAAACCGAGGCTTAGAGTAACTGAGCGACTTGTTTCGGGTTCCAGATTTCCTAAGTAGTAGAACAGGAACTTGCGTTTGGGTCTGTCTGGCTCCACCCCCATGCTGTGATCCAGGACACAGTTCTCCTCCCCTGCTACCCTGCTGCCCTGGGTCTGATGGAGTTCTTTCCTTCCAGTCTGCCAGTGTTCAGCCCTTGGATCCTACCAGACGCCCTGCAGTCCAGTGACTGGACAGTGTGAATGCCAGCCAGGGATTACAGGACAGCGGTGTGACAGGTGTCTCTCAGGAGCCTATGATTTCCCCCACTGTCAAGGTAGGGAAGCCAGTGGATTGCTGGAGGACTGATTCTTCTCTGCAGTGTGTATAGCCAGCCTCTCAGAGAAGCCTGCAAGCCCCATACTGACCCACCACTGACTACTCCTGCACATTTGTCTGATCTCTCCCCAGTTCAAATCCATCATAAGCACATATTTCAGGCCAAGTACAGTGGCTCACATCTGCAATCCCTGCACTTTGGGAGTTCGAGGTGAGAGGATTGCTTGAGCCCAGGCATTCAAGATCAGCCTAGGCAACAGCAAGACCTTGCCTCTATTTTATATATTTTAAAAAATCTTTTTAAAAGTTAAAAAAAACCAAAAAACAGATATGTACTCTCAAAAAAAAAAAAAAAAAAAGAAAGAAAATCCAAATTTTTTCCTAACTAAAAAGAATGAAAATTTCCATGTGTTATAAGTTTAGGTTTCTCAGTTCGCATGTCAATTTTCTGTGGGTAGCAGTGCAGCACAGGTGACTCCTTTGAGTTAAATGGAACATTCGCTGTCCCCTGTCTCAAGGCGTCATGCCTTCTTCTCTTGTTACTAAATTGCAGTGCTAATGCTGGCCATCCCATAATCTTTCAAAGAGGTCCCCTTCCTGGCAAGCTGAGCAGGATGTTTGCTGTGTTTCAGTCCTTCTCACTGCCCACTTCTGGCCTCCTGGGGGACTGTGTCAACATCATACTTCAACCCAGGTGTTAGTGCAAAAGAGGTGGGGGGAGCTGGAGTCTACACAGCTTGGAGACAGTGAGCTAAGAAAGAGGTGAAAACCAAACCCGCAACAAAGAAGTGCCGTTGGTATTCAAGACTCCACTGATATGAGTGCTAGAATCAGAGTGCTCTGTGGTAGAAGGGACAGAAATGAATTGCCTGCAAATCTCCCAGAGCTCCTTGGTGAGTGCAGCCAGGGGCAGGCCAGCAGCTCCTGACCACTGATTTCAGAGGACTTTTGCTCCGTGGAGAAGAGATATTTGTGGAAGGTTGAGCTAGACTTGTCGTCAGGAGAAAGTAGTTCTCTATCCCCTCCCTGCCCCTGACCATGCTGCAATCCTGTAGACCTAGTGTCCAGAGCCATCTGAAACGGCTGCAGTGCAGACCGTTTCCCAGAACCTTGCTAACCACAATCCTCCAGCGACCAGTTTTCCTGAGGGTGGAAATTGCAACCAGCAGTCAGAGGGGGCTGCTTCCCTTTGAGAAGGCCTGGAGGCCCCCAGAATTTGAAGGCGTCTTGGGGTGGGTCTGCTGGTCTCCATGGGCATAAGGAACAGAGGGAAATTCTGTGGTGCCAGGTAGTAAGGCTGAGAACCACAGCCACCCAGGCCTAAATGGTGACATTTGTGTTCTGGGGAAGAACCCAAGGCTGGGCCTGGGCAGGCTGGGAAAGAGTGGGAAGGTTGGGTTGAGTATTGTAGAAAAATGCAGGGGACAGAAGAACAATTTGTAGGAAAACAAGACCCTATTATGGATTTATTTAAATTATTTGTAAAACCAGGCTCAGAACAGACTTATACGTAACTAACTTTTTTTGTTCAAATGCTGTATAATAGTAATATTGAAACATTGCAAAATCCCAATTTATTGAAGACAGATTATATTAAACTTGCAGTGCTAGACTGATTAAGTCAGGAAAGCAAACTAATTGATTTTATAGATAACTTTAGTACAGGTGGGAATAAGGGAGTTGTGGTAATTAAAGAATTAACTCTTGGTGAACTAAAAAATGTACTTATAAATTCTTAAAGGCCAATTAAAAAAATTTCTTGGTACAATACTGCCCTCTTCTGGACTATACTAAACAATACTCCACATTTTAGAATCTGTTATATAATCTCCTGCATCATCAATAAAATTTTATTAGCAGGCAGGGAACAGGATTGTTCTGTAGCTGAAGAGGCAATTCTGGTATTAAGGGTAATAAACATCTGTTAGGATGCTTAATCATGAGCTGCACACAAATTCTTTGCTGCTTATCTATCAAAAATATAAATGTAGATGCCCTATTTTAAGAATAAGCAAAATGTTTAAAACGTGGAACATCAATACAAGCAAAGAGAAAACCAAACAACATGCTACAAAATAATTTAAACATTTCTAAATCATATACAGGTTCCAGCAGTGCCTGTGACCCAGCTGGTACCCTTGACTTCAGTTTGGTAAGTAGAGGGTTATAAAAGGGTTACAATTCTTTCTACCTGTATTATTCTGATGTGTATTAACAACTAACAGTGTGGAAGTTTCCTGAAATTAAAAGTAAATTAAAGTAGAACCCTAGGCCAAATTGCTTAAAGAGGTCACTCTTTTTTCAAAGTGCATGTATGATTTTGTGATTTTTCTCCCCCTAAAAACACAAAATAATAAGGTTTATATAAACATTTTATTCCAGAGTCCTAGAGTTTAACTCTTCCTGTAGGCAATTCTGAAGGTGTTGCCACCACAGACGTAGCATATAAGTCTGACAAACAAAATTCTCATACAATTGAGAAAATTTACACTCAAGGATACATTAAGTAAAGTTGGCTGTGTACAAAATAATTGCAATTTATTTTATCGTATTCTAAGCACAGTACATTGAGATCCTGAACACTTTTCCAAGACCTTTAGAAATTATCTATCATCTTGGCCTCAGAGCCTAGAGATACTGACCTCCAGAAACTGGAAAGACAGAGTGAAGGAGATTCTGCCGTCTTTACTGTGAGGCTTAACGAAATTGAAACATGGCAGCAAATCTTGCATATTACAAAAGTACTCTCAGATGAACATAATTCTAGACTGACTCTCAATGTGTTAAATATTCAGATATTTTTCCATTTAATGTATAGTCCAGGCTGTAACAGCATCAGTAGACACAGACAATGTTATAAATAAGAGTGACAGTTAGCTGGGCTCGGTGGCTCAGCCTGTAATCCCACGGCTTTGGGAGGCTGAGGTGAGTGGATTGCCTGAGCCCGCGGGTTCGAGACCCACCTGGGCAACTTGGTGAGACCTCATCTCTACAATAAATCAAAAAATTAGCCGGACGTGGTAGTGTGCGCCTGTAGTTCCAGCTACTTGGAAGGCTGAGGCGGAAGGATCGCTGGAGCCCAGCAGGTCGAGGCTGTGGTGGCCGGGAGTGGCCACTGCACTCCACTCTGGGTGCCAGAGTGAGACTCCAACTCAAAAAAAAAACAAAAAACAAAAAAGAGTGATAGTTAAATTTTCTCTTTCTCTATACTTTCCAATTTCTTTTTCATCACAAATGTGGATTCTGATTCAAATAAATGAATTAAAAAATTTGAAGACTGTTGAAATTAGCCCAGTATTGTATTCCTTCTGTATACACTTAATTACTTTTCATGCCCAAAATAGATTTCTGTGCAAGCTTTTGCTCAGATCACAAGTTTGAAAACATGTCTTAATTCCAAGATGTCAAAAGTTAGTTTGGTTTTTGTTCAAAGGGGTATTGCCAATGCAAGCTTCATGTTGAAAATCCTACTTGTAGCATCTGCAAACCATTATATTGGAATCTGGCAAAGGAAAACCCCAATGGATGTTCAGGTAAGCTTTCCTAAATGCCATAAAAATTTGCTATATTATATCTTCCTCTTAATTTTCATTGTCTCAGTGACTAAGCCCACAAAAGAGCTATTTGTTGAGTCCATTCTATTTGACTGAAATTCTGTATAATGTTTCAATGTTTTCCCCTTAAGTTTTGGCAGAACTTCTGTCACTTCCAAAGTCTCAGCAAGGGATTTATATCCTGTTTCCATATGTATTTTGGTGTCTGAGACAGCAGCTACTTGTTAAATGGTTTTTACCTCCTTGTTTTTATGCTTCACTCTTTCTGGTTTAATTTTATTTTAATCTTATGCTTATATTGAAGCTAGGATAAGAACTTAAAAACAGCAAGTTAAAGGTATAAACAGAGTGAATATCCTTGAATAGAATATATTTTTCCTGCAAGCATATCAGTAGTGACCTTGACATTAGAATCATTTTTAAACTTCATGATGTTGCAGCTTGTGTCTTGGAGTAGCCGTAAACTAGCTATTACTTTTTGTAGATGGATAGTATTGATTGATCTGTTCTGCCAACCCCAGAAAGCAATCCAATTTTAGGCCTCAGTGATGGAAACCGAGATTCTGCTGGAGGGTGCTGGAAAGACTGACTGCACATGTCAGATTGCAGGAGTGTAATGTTCCCAGAACCGAGAACTGTCTTTCATGTCACCCTTGGTTCAAAGACGCTTTCTTTTCTCCTCAGAATGCCTGTGCCATGCAGCGGGAACAGTGAGTGGAATTGGAGAGTGTGGGCAGGTAATGTGGGCCGAGTTTTTCATGTGATGACAGCAGAGTGTTATAGCAACTGATTGTGGAGGTTCTGGGGGAATGTGCTAGTACCTTGCTAATGGTACAGTACACAGTAATCTTCCCCACTGCTTCCTATTGTACAATGAGCCAGTTTTCAGTCTTAAAGATTAGCAAATTCCGTGACTGTATCAAATTTTGTCATCTAGTTCTTTGTTCTGCAGGGAGATGGTGACTGTCACTGCAAGTCCCATGTGAGTGGCGATTCCTGTGACACCTGCGAAGATGGATATTTTGCTTTGGATAAAAGCAATTACTTTGGGTGTCAAGGTATTTACATTCAGTGGGTCCTGAGCAAAGCACAGTGTTGATGGCCAGAGATGGTCAGAATAACCTTTCTCTGTGTTCGTTGGCTTCATGCAGACTTTCTGATGGGATGGCACTGAGACATTCTGTCCGGGAGATGTGACCAAGCATTACATTGACACTAGTTAACAATTGCAAACGAGGCTGCTTCCCCTTCTCATCTCCTAGCACACTGTTGGTTTAATTGTAAAAAAACAAAATTGCAATAACTTTATTTTAGAGGTTATAATAAATATAACTTATTTTAAAAGATATATATTATATTATCATACAAAATATAATATTTTGTATTATCAAAAAAGCCAGCACTAGATTTTTACAGAGAGTGTTGTGTGAAATAGTGAAGTTGCGGGAACAGTGGCTCCACAAGGTTACTCTTGAGCCTCTCTCACGGCCTCTCCCTTGCATTCATTATTGACAATAGCACTGTTTCTTTTTTTGAGTCGGGGTCTCACTCTGTCGCCCAGGCTAGGGTACAGTGGTACGATCACAGCTCACCACAGCCTCTATCTCTTGGGCTCAGGCGATCCTTCCTCCTCAGCCTCCCAAGCTGCAGAGACTACAGGCACGCACCACCACACCTGACTAATTTTTGTATTTTTTTAATACAGACTAGGTCTCGCTGTGTTGCCTAGCCTGGTCTCCAACTGCTGGTGTCCTACAGTCCTTCTGCCTTGGCCTCCCAAAGTGCTGGGATTACAGGTGTGAGCCACCATGCCCAGCCTACATATCATGTTTAGCTCCTGGGTTCCTGTCACCTTTGCACTGGAAAACAGCATTCAAGCTGGCCTACAGTAGTGCACCTCCAATTTAGAAGCAGATTTGTGGAGAAACATGCTATTTGAGTATGGAGGGTACCTATGTGTTTCAAAACCCTGTGAGATATAAGATGTGGCAGAAAAAGAAGGCAGATGCTGGAACATTGGGATTATTCGTTTTTTGGTAAAGAGGAGGAAAACATTAAAGGTGGAGATGGTTTGATGGGTAATCGCTGCTGTTTCCTGACTTTTAGGGTGTCAGTGTGACATTGGCGGAGCGCTCTCCTCCATGTGCAGTGGGACCTCTGGAGTGTGCCAGTGCCGAGAGCATGTCGTGGGAAAGTCGTGCCAGCGGTGAGTCTCGGGAAGCTTCTTCCTATGCTCATGTTGTGGAAGATGATCTTAGGCATTCCTGCCTGTGCTTCAAGTCTGGTGAAGAGAGAAGCGGTCCTGAGGATCCAGGGAAGTGAAGCTGTCCTTTGTAATTTGCAATCTGGACATTTTTGTGTGAGTTGATTAAAATAGGAGGTGGCGTTGCCCATAAAGCCTGTTCTGCTGTGTAGGCCGTAGACCAACTTAGCTTGAAAGTTCTCCCAGATGCAAAAAGCCAGGTGGGCGAGACGAGAGCTGGAAGCATGAGGCGTGTTCACATGGCCCAGCCTCCATGTGCAGGTCAGAGTGTGAGGAGCCAGCCGACAGGCCAGCACTGGAGAGAGAGGGAGTAAGAGAGGGTGGCTCCACACGCCCAGGTGCTTGAGCCAATAAGAGAGGGAATAAGAGGGGGCGGTGCCACATACCCAGGTGCCTGGGCCAATGAGAGAGGGAATAAGAGGGGGTGGCACCACACGCCCAGGTGCCTGGGCCAATAAGAGAGGAAATAAGAAGAGGTGGCTCCACATGCCCAAGAGTCTGGGCCAATAAAAGAGGGACTCAGGAGTGAGGGCGTGAGGGAGTGGAGAGGCCAAGGGTGCTACCCGGGTTGGGGTTGGGAGTGGGGGGGGGGTAAGAAAACTTTGGAAGTGGGGAAGAAGTGTCTCGTCTCATGCAGAAGCAGATGACAATGAACCCTAGGAGCAAGGGAATGAGGCGGAGATTGAGACTCAGAGGGGACTATAGGAATTATGGCAGCATACTGTCCCTTCAGTCGTTATACTTAGCACTTTAGAAATACTTGAAACCATGACCCATCCATAATTTTCCTTCAGTGGAGGGAAGAAAAACTTAAGTTTTAATATTCTGATTTTTAATCATATGCTGGAAACTCTGTGAAACGCCGCTTCTTCTAGATCTCAGGAACCTTTGAACTGAGATGACCTGGTATTACCTGTTTGCATTATCAACAGATTGATAAAGAAATATTTTATGTTGTGAAAGTACATTGTCTGTATTTAGTAGGGTGCTCCTCTCCTTTCCTTCAATGCTTCCAACATTTAAATTCTATTTTTATTTTACTTTTTTATTTTAAAGACATGGGGTACAATTCAGAGTTAAGTATACAAATGTTCATTATGCAGGTACCCTTGTTGATGAGGTGTGCCCCCCTCCTCCCCCGACAGAATCCCACTACTGCCAATCCCTCCCTCCCACCCCCGGCAATTTCCCATAACTGACAATCCTTTTCTTATAATATTACGATAATTATCCAAGGTCCACTTATGAGTGAGAACATGTGATACTCAATTCTCTGTTTCTGTGATAGATCATTCAGTATTATAGACTCTAAGTCCATCTGAGTTACTCCAACATTTAAATTCTAAAAGGCAGAGCAACCCAACTGAGCTTTTCCGCAGTCTTTCTTTTTTCTTTTCTTTTTTTCTTTTTGAGTTAGAGTCTCACTCTGTCGCCCAGACTGGAGTGCAGTGGCCGCTCCCGGCCACCGCAGCCTCCACCTGCTGGGCTCCGGCGATCCTTCCGCCTCAGCCTTCCAAGTAGCTGGAATTACAGACATGCGCAACCACGCCCGGCTGATTTTTTGATTTATTGTAGAGATGAGGTCTCGCTGCCCAGGCGGGTCTCGAACCCGCGGGCTCAGGCAATCCACTCACCTCAGCCTCCCAAAGGCGCGGGATTACAGGCTGAGCCACCGAGCCCGGCTCCACAGTCTTTCTAATTGGCTGTCACTGCTGAGCCTTGTAGTAAAAGACATGTGCAGAAGAACGCATCCATAGATTTGTTTTCCTGCAGACTAGCAAGCCTCACCGTGGACAAGAGGAACTGGGTAAACACGTGTATAAACACTTTCCACCTGTGTTTTACCTCTTTCTATCCATGTGAAGTGAACCTTTTTCCTACTTAACCAACAAATGTTTTTCTCCTTCCACTATGTAGGAGACTGGCTAATTTTCAGGATAAAATAATGCAACCAATTAGGAATTAAATTACCCAGCCTGAGGCAAAAATAATGTTGACTTTTTATGATACAGTACACACACACACACACACACACACACACACACCTTGAAATTTAGAACATGTCAGTTTAGTGGCTAATGATAACTGAATAAAGGATAAAAAACCAACGATGTGGATGCCATTTCTCCAGGCTGGCACTCTTTTGTACTAAATCCTCCCAAATGTTTATAATATCATCTGAGTATTTTAAGGTTTTCTTACAAGTTTAGAAAGCATTCACATTCACTTTGTTTTCTAAATAATTTTTGTGATAATAAATGTAATATATGTTCACTGTAGAAATTTTAATAAGTTTATAAAAGTAAAAATGCAAAGAAAAATCTTCATTCCTCTCCCTGGAGATAACCCCTTTTAATATTTTTGGTATATTTTTTCTAGACCTTGTCTATGAATTTAAATTAGCATTATATTTTTCATAACATTTATATCAGATTCCTCACATGATATAATAAACATCTCTTGTTATTATTAGTCTTTAACAATATTAACAATGCATAATATTTCATAACTTCTTCATTTCATAATCGTTATACATTTATGTCATTTCCAAGTCTTCACTGTTTTAAGCATTCTTTTATATTAATTCTTTGACACTATCTATAAAATCATTCTTTAGAATAGATTCCTGAAAGTAGAATCACTGGGTCAATAGGTATGAATATTTTTAAGGATCTTTGTAAATTGCTTCTGGAAAAGTTATATGCATTCCTAATTCTCCTTGCTACATAGGAGCATGGCCTTTTATTTCTTTTGACTAATTGATCTTTATGGCTTTAAACTGCTATTAGCTTGTTACTGGATTGGCAAAATGTATCATTTAGAAAAGTTTCAAGTAGTTGAACTGTTAAATACCACACAAGTGTTGGAATATTTTTTAATCCTTCTCTGTATCGGCCACATTGGACTCTCGAAAGGGACGTATGAATAGGCAAACAATTAAGAAAAACAAGGCATAGAAAAGTCATTCTAATGATTAAAACTACAAAGAAAAAGTGTATCTAACTTATAAATTAGCATGTGAAATATTCTATATCATGTTCATCCTTGTATCTATGGTGCCTGGCATATAGATATTACTATTTATATAATGAGTAAATGAGTGTATAAATGAATGAATGATTAAATGAGTAAATAGCAAATAGGCTAATTTGGCTTGCTAAGTTGTTGACAGCCATTTAGAACATATTAAAGGATGTTACCACTTTGGGTTGTGCTAAATGATTTTCTCATTTTAATGCTTGGAATGAGTAGGCGTTAAGTATATTTTATATGCATGTTTATGTGAAGGAAAGCAATAATTTAGAGAAAGAGCAGTGGACTTCTTTCATTTGTCCTTATTTAATGTACTCTGTCAATTTGGTAGAGTTCTTTTAGCAGTAACTATTGGAATTAAAGGATATTGAAATGATCATCAGACCTAACTTGCTATATCCACATTTACAAAGGTCTGAAGACAACTACTATTTTCCAAATTTACATCATATGAAATATGAGATTGAAGATGGCACTACACCTAGTAGAGGAGACCTTCGGTTTGGATTTGATCCACTGGCATTTCCTGAGTTTAGCTGGAGAGGATACGCCCAAATGACTTCATTACAGGTATGCAGCTGGTAGGAAACAGCTTCATGGCAGAGTAACTTGTATACTTACCCATAGCACTCTTGGCCAGCTCCCCAAAGATGACTTGTCCCCCAACCAGTTTCTCCAGAGTCTGGGTTGGGGTTGGCATTGAGGTTAAAGTTGAGGAAGGGGTAGGGCTTAACTGATGAGCACATATGTGGATTTTGTATTTCGTTGTTACTTCAATTTGGTCACCAAATCAGAAAATAAAGGGCTAAAAGAAAAATGTTGTTTATCTCTGGAGAATTTTTACAAGAAGAAGAAAGTTTCCTAAATTACATTAGACTATATTATAGCATGAGGGACATTTTTCTTTAAAGCCATTTGTGGAAAATAAAAATGAGTTGGCTTAAATAATTCCAGTACATCTAGTGTTGCTAATTTGGGGCTAATGCTTTTTTTAAGCTCCAAATTACTATGTGAAAAGAAACTAAGATAAATGATGAGTGTTAGTTAATACTATTTAATTTTTCTCCTTTTTAATATTTCTGCTTTCTTTCATTCTTCTCTATTGTATCCATCTATCTTGGTTTTGCATTAGAATGAGTAAGGGAATGTATACATTCTTTGTTTACCTTTAGAATTTATACAGTATTTACAAGTAAAAAAACCCTGTGTAATCATCGAGTACTTTCGTCCTCAGAATTTTTCTCTGAGTTTGACCTCTTCAAACTATTTCTCAGTGGAGAAATTCGGAGTAAGATAGATAGACTGATGACCATAGTAACCCAGTAGTCAGTCTATAGAGAAACTGGGGCAGGTTTCTATTGATTCTAGCACTGCTGTTTGCAATCCAAAGTCCCCCATCCAAGCTATCTTTCCCAAATAGTACCTACAATCTTAGGACACCTCATTCTTTCCCCCTTCTCCTTAAATATAGCAGTCAGTTTCTTTAGTGCCCTGATCTTACTTTATTATTCAGAAAAAAAAAAGCAGTGGATTCCATTGACAATAGGATGTGGATGAATGTGAACCCATCAAGGTGTTCTCACAGGTGTTTACAGTTTGAAAGAATAGCCAGTAGATGCAAAGGAATGAATTTCTAATGATGGATTTTCTGAGGAAGTTATTTTGGCCAGAGTAAGTTCAAGGAAGCAGTGTCCCTGAAATCACCTCTTACTTTACGCTGCTCCTAATACATTTTTGCGTATTTACTTTCATCTTGGAACTAATACATAACAATGAATGCAGGTAAATTACAAGGGCCAGCAGGATTTCTCAGTGTAGGCCACCTGAAGCTCCTGCTTCCAGAGCAAGGGATCCTACTCAAGGTCAGTCTTTATTGTCGACAATATCTCATTCAACACACTTCCCCTTCCTTTTAACCAAAGGAGCTGTGGGAGAGACCCACAGAACCTCCTACTCGGGAGTTTTCAAGCTTCATGAACTTTTCTTGAGCAGCCAGATCTAGACGTGTCGTCTGTAGTGGGAATTAAAATAGTCTACTCTTCCCTTCAAGATCACGAGCTCCACATTGCTTACAGAAGACTATGAACTCAAACCCTGGGGACGAACAGACTGGCTCCGTCAGGTTGATAAGCCAACGTTGCTTTTGCCTAAGATATTGGGATAAAACATAAGACTTAATAGGCATATTTTAGTGACATCTTTAGTTACTTATCACTCTCTTCAGGGGTGGTGGTGTGAAATAATACACTCTGCTTTCCTTCTCTTCTGCTTTTTATTTTTCCCAGCCAGTGGTGGTTGCCCTGTCCTTGCGATTTTCTTAAACTAATCCATCTATTACTCTGCTCTGTCTGCCTGATTGCAAAAAGGTCAAAAAAGGATCTCAGTGCTGAGAGAGTACATTTCCACTGTGACCTTAATTGTAAGTGATTTAAATTCATCGTTAGGCTAGTCTGTTTCCATCTTCCACACAGTTATTTCGCGCTTGTTGCGTGGGTGTGAATGTGTGTGCATTGGTGTGCATATGTGTATATACAAGTTCAATAGTGAAATTCGAATAGAATGAATTCATTGTTTGGCTAGCGTGTCTTTTAACTAGCTGCTTCTTCTATACTTTATGGCTTTCTGGTATTTTTCAGAATGATGTAAGAATAACATTGAATGTGGGGATGTCAAATCGCTCCTTGTTTCGTGTTATTCTGAGATACGTTAACCCTGGAACAGAAGCAGCATCTGGCCATATAAGTATTTATCCTTCATGGTCTGAGGCAGGTAGGTGAAATTTCAAGCCTCTTTTCAATTAAGAGGTGATTGAGTAGGGAAACATTTTCTCCAACTTTCACAAGGTTGATTATCTTTAAAAATGTGAAGGCTGGCGCACAGTCTGATTGGACACTTCTCTAGGTGCTCTGTCCTCTGTTACCTTCTCATTCTCTAAACAATCTACTTATTTATATTTTGCCATTAAATTATTAATTATCATTTTTTAAAAATTGGCATAACCTGTGTACTTTGACATGGGTTATGATGTCTTCACTGAGCAGGGCTAATTTACAACTCATTCATGGTAAAGTAGGTGTCCCCTCTTTGGTGTTATTTGAGAGACTTTGGGCTGCTGCCCTGAATTCTTCCATTGGTTCAAGCAAAGGAAATTGTTCAAAGAGCAATGAGTGAGCATAGGAATTTTTAAGATGAATACCGTAAGGCATGAAGCCCAGCAGAGCTCCAGGAGGGAGCTGCCAACCTCACTCAGGGGTGCAGGAGTCCCGAGGGAAGGAAGACTACAGAACAGGGCACAGCTTCATCAGAGGCAGGGAGAAGACCTGGAAGTCTGTTCTGCAAGGAATTAGGGCCTCTGTCTGTCCTGGAAACAGATTCCAGGAAGCATTTAGAATCCCACAAGGGCACATAATAGCACCAGTGGAAATCTGATTTAGGATCAAGATGTAAGCATCTTTATTTACCATCCAAGGCTGATTTGGAATTGGGGGAAGAAATGACATCATTCCCAAATTGTCAGCCAACCTTGCATGGCTGGAGGTTAATTAGCCAATGGGAAGAGTTAGCAGGCTTGACTTTATCATTTACAAAGTACTCTAGCATCCATTTCCTCACCTGATAAGAACGTTGCAAACCAAAAAGGGTTGAGGAGGAAACAGAGCTAAGAGGTTTAGTAAGTTGCCTAAGCACACTGCTGTTCTTTGTAGGCAAAGTCTTCAGATGCCAAACTCTTTCTACTAGGCCCCTCTGCCTCCTGGGTGAAAATAACAACCTGCCCTCTGTTACACAAACAGTTGGAAGACATTTTGGTTTGTTTCCTCATCCCCTGGGACACCTGTTTTCCAAATCTGAACCAGGAGCCCTCCCAAATACCACTGTCCAGACTACCATATTCTCCTGTCTTCTAATCTGTATCTCTTCCCTCCCCTATCTCCATCATCAGGGAGTAAAGGTCATGCTTGCTGTGTTTACTGCCTTGTCTCCAGAACTTAGTTCCAAGTCTGGCACATAGTGGGCCCCACAGATGTTTGTAGGACAAGAGTGAATGCAGGGATTTAGAGTGAATGTTTCTTCAGAGGAAAAACATCTCTGTTGAACTCAGATGCAATGATTTTGTTTTTCTGAACTTTTTGCAGAGTGTTTTCTTTTTGTTTTATGCAGAGAAAGCAGGCTGTGTCCTAAAAACAAACAGGAAACCAAAACTTCTTCTAACCATAAAATGAATGTATGTCCACTAATAGAAATTATAATTCAAAAAT
Source organism: Cephalopachus bancanus (assembly GCA_027257055.1). Lineage (NCBI taxonomy): Eukaryota > Metazoa > Chordata > Mammalia > Primates > Tarsiidae > Cephalopachus > Cephalopachus bancanus. Next base: position 9,362,173 of record JAPVLO010000097.1, on the reverse strand, counting down.
CACCTACATATACTGTAGTTCCGGTTACTCAGGAGGCTGAGGCAGAAGGTTCACTTAAACCTGGAGTTTGAGGCTGTAGTATACTGTGATTGTGCTTAGGCAACATAGCAAGACCCCATCTCTTTAAAAATAAATCACATATAAACAAGAAAGGAGAAAATAATTTAATAGCTAATGTAATATATTGAACACTTACTATATACAAATAACTTTCCTATAGCTTTTGTTTATTAATCAACTTATTTAATGAGTTAAATAATTCATATCCCCATGTAGATAACTATTGCTGACATCAATATCTTTCCAGTTTATTTTATATATATGCATAGGCATTTGCATGCATTCAATTAAAAAAAGTAAGTCTGATTAGTGCATATTATCAGTAAACCACCTTAAAACTTCATTAGATATGAACTGAATGTTCAAACTGAATATCTGAAGTCATAACACTGACTGATAGAAAATGCCCTTAGCAGTTCTTTGTATTTCTGATAGGTGCTGCTCAAAGCAAAAAGATCATCTTCCTGCCAAGTAAGGAGCCAGCCTTTGTCACCGTTCCCAGAAATGGTTTTGCAGACCCATTTTCAATCACACCAGGGACGTGGATTGCTTGTATTAGGGCAGAAGGAGTCCTCCTGGTAAGACTTAGTTCTGAATGGAGAGTGCTATGGGAATCCTTTCCACTGCCGAGATGGTCCTATCCAAGACTATGAGCCACAGTGACCATTAGATCCCAAAGTCATAAGAGGTTTTATTCACAGGAACCATCAACTTCAACCCGAGGAACCTATGGTGACATTTGCCCTCAAATGACATAGGAACCAACTTAAGGTGTCTTTTATGTTTGTCCAGCTAGCTTCTCTTGGAAAAACAAAAAGAGAAACATAAAGACTCAAAGTTATGAGAACAAACGCATAACCTTCATGAGCAGTGTCCCTGCCCTTCCAAAGCTTGTTTGGGATTTGCCAATGTGAAACAGATGGATATATAAACAAATAAACCTGCACAAGGAAGTCAGAAGCACCTAGAGGATGAGAAGACTTTCATTTCAGTGAAGTTCTCAGAGATAGAAAGAACAGGAAGAGTCTGAAGGAGCCAGTGCTTCTCCGTGACACTCTGTGCTTTCTTCTGCCTTAAACCTAGGCAGAAGTTTCACCAGATTGCCTCCACAAAGAGCTCTTCATCAAGGGAAAGACTGGGTCCGTGAACACTAATAGAATATTCAGAGAAGCCATGGGGAGTTGGAAGGATGAAACCTGTTCTCTGAGATATCCCTTTTTGCTGTGTGATTTGAGGTCTGCTTTAATTTATAGCACGATGGTGTCAAAATAAAGTCTTTGGGAAAAGCTTGGGTCCATGCACCCAGAGTGGAAAGGAGAAAGCTTTTTCTCCTTTGGCACGACCCCACTGGTTGGCCACATTAGCAAATCTTAGGCAAGTCCCTTAACTCAAATCCTGCCTCAATTGCTTCTTCCACACAGCAGGAGCAGTACTTATCCTTAAAGGTCCTTTCCTAATCTGGGAGCTTACAAAGATAACATGAAGGTTACGGTGTCCATTCAAGATGGCATAAGAAGAACAAGAAGTCCCTGTTCTTGCATTTTCCTAGTAGAAAGTTTTATTGCTTTCAAAAGCTTGAGAATGTTTCAAAGATGTTAGAAATGAAAAAGAGGAAAATTCCAATGATATCAATAATAGGTACAAAGTTGGACTAATGGAAAAAAAAAGCTCATTATAAAAGTTACTACCTAGGCACAGAAGAAGCTTAGTGACATTTAATCCATGTGGTTAATTAGTGTATGCTTTCCTATTATGATCTCACTTTCCCTAAAAAAATATTTTATTGATCACCTACTATCACCCTTTACTGTTCTAGGATCTAAAGGACCATAAAGTAATGAGGAGATGTGGTCCCAGCCTCAGGAAACTTACTAACAGAACAATAACCATTTTAAAATGTAAACTCACTTGGGTCCCCTGAGCCACAGTCTCCAACTTCTCCCCCCCATACATTTCTCTCTGAGACGAGAAGCATTACAGTCCATGTGTGAGTCTCTTCGTGGTAGAGGTAAACATTCCCTCCCCAGTTCCCTCCTCCCATATGTGGTGCTGCCAGGACTTCTGGGAGCTGCCAGTCATCCACATCACAGAAGCCTGCAGCTCTGCTCTTTCCTGAAGAGCTGCTTAGCTGAATTTACGTTGTGGGCTCCGCTTGGCACATTCAGTGGAACATGTTCTTCCTCTCATTTCTTGGGACAGGCAGCTGGCCAGTTCTAATCTATGAATCACCAGGATCGCAAGGCATCACTTTTCATACTGTGCCAATTGAGCGTGGCTCGGGCATGGGGGTAGACAGCCATCACACATGATCTACAGTCGCTGTTTTGTGCTGATGAAGGCAACCAGCATTTCCACAGAACGTTTTCATCAATCGGCAATTTATTATCTTGGTTAAGTTTTGAATTTATAAACAACACAAAAGAGACAGTAAAATTTCTCCTGAGATTTGAAGAAAAACATTCACACTGAAGAACTTCTCTCCAATGTGTACAGAATCTTTGATGAGTTGCTCTGTGTGTTCTGGTGAGTCAGCGAGAAGAACAAACCAAGTTGATATGGAGAGTTTAATTAATGACCTCACCTGGTTATTATTAACTAGTATATTCTGTTATTTTATTATGAGAGTAGGGCTACTATCCAAATGACTCATTTTTTTTTTTCTCTTTATTTACCAGGATTACCTGGTGCTGCTCCCCAGGGACTACTATGAAGCACCCGCCCTGCAGCTGCCAGTCACAGAGCCATGTGCCTATGCTGGATCACCCCAGGAAAAGTTAGTATAGGACAGGAGATGCAGCCACAACATCACTGGGGTCTTTGAACTAGGAACTTTTAATGCAGGGATCCGTGGGAGACCTCAGGATCACAGCTGCAGCATGATGCTCTGGAAAATTATTTGTGAATTTTCCCCTGATCTTACTCGTGTCCTTCAAGTAAGAATCACAAAGCACTTTGCACACTGTAGCTGGCTTAGGAGTGGTTGCCACCCCCAGCATGTGGAAATGTTGGTGCATGCCTAAGTAATACCCTCGGGTTCATGCATCCGGTGAGAGGAAGAGGTTAAGGTAGGATCCAGGTTTGTGGACCTCTGTCTCTTCCCTTCCTCATTCAGATGAAAATGTATTGCTCAATTCCTGCAGTAGACACTTAGTAAGAGTGTGTTGAAGGATGATGAATGAATGAGCAAGTGAATTGAATGACTAAGGGTCGTTGGGGATGCACTTTGATATGCTGCTTCATGTTCTCAGTTGTAATTATTGATTTTGTTGTTGTTGAAGTTGCTTGCTTTACCAGCATTTGCCAGTGACCAGATTCCCCTGTACCCTGGCTTGTGAGGCCAGACACTTCCTACTTAATGGGGTGCCAAGACCCCTGGCAGTGAGGCAACCCACACCTACACACCCAGTCATGGTGGACCTCAGCGGGAGAGAGGTGGGCATAAAGTCTTTTGTTGACTGTCAAAGCTTTTACTTCCTCCCCATCTGTGTCTGCAGAAAACGCTTGGCCACAGTCGCTTCTCAAATTCAGGGAAACCTGGAAGAATTTCTCAGAACTGCGATTCAACATTTGCTGAGTTCTCTGATTTGGGTTGGGGTGGGATGGCACACCAAATGGAGTCATATTAAGGTTGTTCTTTAGCTGGGCTCGGTGGCTCAGCCTGTAATCCCGTGCCTTTGGGAGGCTGAGGTGAGTGGATTGCCTGAGCCCGCGGGTTCGAGACCCGCCTGGGCAGTGAGACCTCATCTTTACAATTAATCAAAAAATCAGCCGGGCGTGGTTGCGCATGCCTGTAATTCCAGCTACTTGGAAGGCTGAGGTGGAAGGATCGCCGGAGCCCAGCAGGTCGAGGCTGCGGTGGCCGGGAGCGGCCACTGCACTCCAGTCTGGGCGACAGAGTGAGACTCCAACTCAAAAAACAAACAAACAAAAAAAAGGTTGTTCTTTAAGTGCTTTCTAGACATCGCATGGGATGTGGGCAACTGCAGAATCTTTACCTTTTGGTTACCTGGACTTACAAGGGCATTCTGTTTGACCTGATTTGGGCAAGATCTCTCTGAAAGGACATAGATGTGGCTCAGTCTAAAAGGTCTCCAGAAACTACACAGCTTACCCTAAAAGGATACCACACTCACTAACTCTTCAACCCTTAGGCTAAGCAACTTGTAACAGCTAAATTCCTTAAGCTCAGACTCCGGAACTGCTACACCCCAAGGCACCTACCTCATGGCTTGGAGGACAGGTTACTACAGGTCTAGGCATTACTGTTTTTCCAGAAGTTCTTTGAGCCTCATAACCAAATTTATGACTATACTGATTTGAGATTTGAATTAGAAGTACAGTATATCAACAATAACAACAAGAACATACAACATTTCAATATAAAGACACTGGCAAAACACTTCCTACCTTATATTTTCATTCTTTACTTTCTGTAACATTCTCTGTTTTGTGCCTTTGGGGAAAATGTTCATTTGGTCATTAAATTTGTAAAATGAAGATATACATGAAATTGATTCTAACTAAACATTTAGATGTGTACATTTTTGTTAACTACGTTCCTAACACTTTGAAGGTAGCAGCTAAAGGGTTTTAAGTTTATTTTTTAAGGGATTTTTATTCTACAATATAATATATGCTTGTTGTAAAAAGAAAAACAATAAAAGACAAACTAAATGGTCTTTCCTCTACTTCATGATAGCATCAAGTTTGTTGCATTCCTCCCTTTGTATGCTGTGCATGTATACATACATGCATGTGTGTAGGTGTAGGTTTGTACATACGTTCATATATACATGAAAATGCAGACACACATGTATGTACAGATAGACGTTATGTCTGTGTTTGTGTGTGTATTTGAGCGTGTATGTTCCCCAGACAACAGGGAGGTACACTTGAGAAGGACTGACCTCCAGGAAATGATGCTGATGGTCCATCAGGAGATATCCTCATCCCTAATTTAGCCTAGAGTCACAGCACTGAGTTGGGCTTCTTTTGGATGTTGCATAAAATTAAGTTCTGGGCTGTCCAGTTCCATTGGACTGTCCTTTCTGCTGTTTTATCTGAATGCCTACAGACTGGCTCTGTGATAGAGTAGTCACTAGCCATATATGACTATACAGGTTGAGCATCCTAAATCTGAAAAGCCCACATCTTAAATGCTTCAAAACTCACAACTTTTTGAATGCCAACATGATGCTCAAAGGAAATGCTCTTTGGAACATTTCAGATTTTGGATTTTCAGATTTGTGATGTTCAACCAGTAAGTATAATGTAGATATCCCCAAATCTGAAAAACTTCAAAATCCAAAGCACTTCTTGTCCCAAGCATTTTAACCTGCATAAACTTAAATTAACTAAACTTAAGTGAGGTTAGTTTAAAATTCAGTTCCTCACTTGTCCTAACCACATTTCAAGTGCTCACTAATCACCTGTGTCTAGTACCACTCTATTGGACAGTGCAGATTATAGAATGTTTTCTACATCATAGAAAGTTCTATTGGATATTCTGCTATAGACCATTGTGCTAAAATTACAAGACTTAAGGAGCTAAAAGAAGCCTTGAAAATTTGTAAGTTTGTATATACAGTCATATATACATAAAAATGCACATACACATTTTGTGAAATAATTCTTTCCTGTGAAATAATTAATTCTATATTATCCTTGTTAGATAGTCACTTACCTTCTGTTGAATACTTGAATTGACAGGGGGCTCACTTATTTTAGAGGTAGCCTGTTCCATTTTTAAAATAAACCATAGGCTGAGCACAGTGGCTCATGCCTGTAATCATACCACTTTGGGAGGCTAAGGTGGGAGGATCCCTTGAGCCCAGGAGTTCAAGACCAGCCTGGGTAATATAGTGAGACCTCATCTCTACAAAAAAATACAAAAATTAGCTGGGCATGGTAGCGCACACCTATAGTCTCAGCTATTTGGAAGACTGAGACAGGAGGAACACTTGACCCCAGGAGTTTGAGGCTGTGGTAAGCCGCGATTGTGCCGTCACACTCTAACTTGGCAATAGAGTGAGACCTTGACTCAAACAAAACAAAACAAAACAAAACAAAAAACCCCCCAAAGCTGTAATTATTAGAAAATCATTTTTTATATTAAGCCAAAATCCAGATTATTATATATAATCTCTAACTTTTGGTCATTATAAACCAGCTGGAGCAATGAAGAATAATATGAAGATTCATATCTTTCACCCTGGGAAGTTCTCAGCTACTATCTCTTCAGATATTACTTAACTTCCATCCCTTGCATTCTTCTTTTCTGGAAGTCAGACTGGAATAATGTTGGAGCCTCTCAATCTATCACCAACCTGCTCTTTCATATTTTGACATCTCTTTGGCTCTTCATGCTGCTTTCTGGATGAATTCCTCAAGACCCTGTTACAGTACATAAATGTTTTGTATCACTATCTCTGGTCTGGAATTAATCCAGACTGTTGATTTGGTTTAATTTATACTTTTAATTTTAAAACTTTCCAATTGGTTCTTTCTCATATTCTTTTTTTTTTTTTTTGTCTTTCCTGCCAGGTTTTGTTTCAAAACTTCATGTCCTTTTCAAGTGGAAGTCACTCCATCATTTATGTTTTTGAGTATCCTAAAGCACTATTCAAATGTGTTTCAGAATTCAGAAATTTTGAGATTTGAAAAAGATGACATCCCCAGTGAGGTCTGGGACAACACTCTATAATTAGACAGGTTAATATTTCTCTAGTGAAAAGTGTGAATAGGCACACCAAAGGTGACAAATCAGGACTATATATGTAGACTTTTATCAGACTTGGTCAGCAAATTTTAATTGGTTAGGTTAGGCTTCGTCACCAAAAAGTTATAAAACAGATTCCATCAGAATTTGAGGATTTTAGATCATGGACCAGTATACTTAAAGTCTTTGTCAGACTGTTCCACAAAATTCATCTTATCTGAAACGAATTCATCTTCTGAATGATAACTGTGTTACCTGTCTTTCTTAATATTAGATTTTTTTGTGTTTTTAAATTTTGGTTTGGGGATTATTGGCTTATTTTGAATGAAAGATTTTTATCCTCTCCCTCTCTCTCTACATTCATCTTAGCCTAATAGTTTTACCATGTCTTACCCAGTCTGCGGGCCCCTTAAGCCAGGCATTACAGTATGCTTTCTCTATTGTTGTGACGTCAAGAATACTAGAGTCAGACACTGAGCCAGTGGGTGGCTTAGCTCAATTCTTGGTTATGAGACCACATCTTTGATCTTTGGTTCCTAAATTCCACAACTTCTTATAAACCTGTAGCCCAAGAGGCAGATTGGCAGGAATTTTTTTTTCTTTTCTATTTCTTTTCATGATTTGAAGGAACCCTCTTCCTTATCTTCAAAAAACGAGCCTGGATCTGGCTACTATCTCCTGTGGAGCCTTTTTTTGTTCTCTTTACTCTGTATGAGCTGAACTGCTGACCAAAATATTCTGCTTCCAGAGCTAGAGGAAAACAACCTATGTCTTCCACCCCAGGGTCATTTAGAGTTTTTCTTTTACTTTTGTTCTATCACTTATTTACTTTTGATTCCAAATATATCTTTTTTTCTTTTAAAACATTTTATCTGGAGTTGCTGTCTCTTGGAGCAAGAAGGGGGTACAGCAAACACGAATTCTCTGTGCCATCTGAACCAGAAGTTACTCTTCTCTTAAAATGCTGGATTCTAACCTATTTTTATCAAGATCCACCCTCTCTCTCCCATAACTCAGCTGCTGCTACATACTCTTATTTTCTTCACAACAAAACTTCTCCAAAGAATTGTCTACACTCCCTGTTTCTAATTCTTTATACCCCACTCACACCTCACCCACTTCAGTCTGGCTTCCACCTCCCACTCCACTAATTTTTTTCCCCAAGGTTTCTAATGATATCTTTGTCACTAAATCCAATGTTTCAGTCCTCATCTGTTTAATTTCTAGCAGCTTTCAATACTTGCTGAATACACCATACATTCTCAAACACTCTCCTACCTTGTTTTTCATAATTTAAGAGTGCTCTGGTTTTCTTCCTACCTCTCTGGCTGCTTCCTCAAAATATCATTTGCAGGTTCATCTTCCTCTGTTTAGTCATTAACTGTTAGGATTTGTTAAGGGTCAGTCCTAGACCTTGCCTTATTACCCTAGATCTCTCTCTCTGACCAGTCTCGTCCTTGCCGATTGGGTCAGACACCAACTCCACCCAGATAGTTCCCCAGTTGGTATGCCCAGTCATACCCCTCCTTTTATATGCAGAGCAAATCCACCTTTCTTGAAATTACCTCTTTCATGTCTCAGAGGGATCTCAAATTCCATTTCAGTGTTCCCTGCCTAATGCAACTACCATCCGTCTAATTGCATAAACCAGAATTCTCAGGGTCATGCATGCCTTTGTGCATTCTTTCCCCCATCAAAACCAATCTATCCCCAAATTTATATCCTACGCTTTTCTTAACTCTCTCCTTCTATCTCTCTTGTCCAATATGCCATCATCTTTCATGATGATCTCTGCACAAGTCTCCTAATTATCTCAGCCACATCCACTCTTCCCCACTGTTTGTTTTGTTTCCCAATGTATGCCTATCACTTGGCTGGTGGTCTGGCATGGAGTAGGTGTTCAGTAACATTTGTGGACCAAATCATTTGAATCCTCACTTTGGCACTGGACATATTAGTTAGTCCTCTTAGTTTTGTGTAAGCAACAGATTGGATAAGCCCACCTTCTGCGTCTTTAACCTAAAACACAAATGACTAGGAGAGGGCAGTTCTGTGCCACAAAACCAGAAAGATTTCTCCAGTTTGACGCTGATTCCATTAAAGCTCCATCATTTAAAAGACTAGTAATTGATAGCAACAGCAAACAGTAAAGTTTCTGTCTGTCATCTTTTAGGTTTGGTTTTGTTTTTGTTGAGTTGGGTTCTCACTCTGTTGCCCAGGCTGGAGTGCAGTGGCATGATTACAGCTCACCACAGCCTCGTACTTCTAACTCAGGTAATCCTCCAGCCTCAGCTTCCCAAGTAGCTAGGACTACAGGAATACACCACTAGACCTGGGTTGTTTGTTTGTTTGTTTGTTTGTTTGTTTTTGTAGAGTTGAGGTCTCACTATGTCACTCAGACTGGTCTCTAACTCCCAGGCTCAAGCAATCCTCCCGCCTCAGTCTCTCAAAGTGCTAGGATTACAGAAGTGAGCCACCACACCTGACCCCATCTTTTATGTGTTTTATCTGAGTTTCTTGAAACCAGCTTTTGCCATCAAATGTATTTCAAAATATTCCAGCAAGTCTTTTAAAAATTATACCATAGGACTCAGAATGGGAAGAGTAGTAGAAATTTATAATAGAGTGCTGTGGAAGGCTAGAACTTGCAGCCAATAATAACTTCTGGAAGAAAACCTTTAAATCATTGACCTGTGAGCGTTTTGTGGTGGAATAAAGACAGACAAGTTCTTTTTTGGCGATGTCCAGGGTAGAAAGGCTGGTGATAACCTTTCCATGTGGACCGGTGACAGCGCCTTATTTCATGCTATACCACAGAGTCAAAAATTGGTGTGGAGAATCCACATTTTCTTCCCCCTGAGGGAAGTCTTTCTATTATTTAAGTGATAGAGAAAAAAAATCACTATAGAAATAGCAGTTAGGTGGTTCAGAGCTCTTCAGGAGGAATAGGGAATGTGAATTTCCTGAAGGCAAGAAAAGAGAGGACCATTTTAATTAAGTGTGGGAAAACTAACCTGGGCCCAAGCTTGTGGGCTGAGGTGGGTTACACTGCTAAGGGGTGAGGTTCTAATACTGACTTAGGCATTAAGTATGCACGCACTTTGACCCAGCAATTGCAAATCTAGGAATCTTACAAAAATACTAGCATAAAGACACACACACACACACACACACACACACACACACACACACACACACACACACTAGGAATCTTACAAAAATACTAGCATAAAGACACACACACACACACACACACACACACACACACACGATTGTATAGCATCATATGTTGCAGGGAAAATTAAAGACAATGTAAGTGTCCATCAATAGGGAATTTATTAAATACTCCTGCTGTGGAATGGTAGGCAACCATTAGAAAAATGAAATATATCTGTATGCACTGATAAAGATGAACAAAATGCCACTGAGTAAAAATAAGCAAGTCATGGTAAGAGACAATAATCACGATTATAATTATCAGTGTTTATATGGTCCTTATTATGAGTCAAATACAGGTCTAAGAGCTCTATATGTGTTAATTCATTTCATCCTCATAACAATCTTAAGAGGTGGGTGCTGTTGTTACCCTCATTTTACAAAGGAGGGTACTGAGGCATACAGATGTGAAGCAACTTGCCCAAGATCACAAGCTGGAGGTAGTCTGATGCCAGACCCCAAACTCCCAGTCAATAGATGGCATCAGGAGAGAGCCCACTTTTTCTGTAAACGTCCAGATAATAAATATTTTGGGCTCTGCAAGCTATGTAGTCTTTGCCATCATAGTGCAAAAGACTACCTAATCACATATTATGATCATAGGTTTTCTTTGAAAAAAACCCCAAAGCATATGTGTATGCGTATTCAGGCATAGAAAATGGTCTGAACATATGAAAACCAATCTACTAACAATCGTTATCTCAGAAGTGGGACATGTGGGTCACTTTTACATTATTTCCATTCATGTAATTTTGGAATGCCTTTTGCCTTGAGAAGCTGGTGGCTAATACATTCCTGGGTAGAAAGGGCAAAAGTCCCTGGAGGTAGGGTTGTCAGATTTAGAAAATCAAAATACAGGATGCCCCACTAAATTGTCCAGATAAACAATGAATAATGATATGTTATTTTCCATTTAAAATTTAACAGGACACAACAGGTATTGTAGCTGGCGTCCCTATCTACAGGACAATATTTCTTGCTAGGATGACATATGAAAGTGCTTCCAGGTGTCTTCTCAGCTCTGTGTCTGCATTGAAAGTGTAAGCGTAGCCAGTGTGTGTCACGGCTGGATGACCGTCTGTCTACTCGGCCTCTCTCCCAGGTGGAGCTGCATCTGCGGCTGCGTGTCCCACAGGTTGGCCAATATGTGGTTGTGGTTGAGTACTCCATGGAGGTGACCCAGCTGCTTGTGGTCAATGTGAACGTGAAGAGTCCCGGGTCTCTTCTGGCAGGGCAGGTGAACATCTACCACTGCAAGTACAGGTAATCAGTCCACCCCGGGAATTCCTCTTAACAGAACAATTAGGATGTCTGCCTTAGGAACTTTGGTTTATATTTGGCACTGGAAAGTTGTTTCTTTTCTTTTTCTTTTCTTTTTTCTTTTTTTTTTTTTTGAGTCGGAGTCTCGCTCTGTCACCTAGGCTAGAGTGCAGTGGCATAATAACAGCTCACCACAGCCTTGATCTCCTGGGCTCAGGTGATCCTCCCACCTCAGTCTCCCGAGTAGCTGGGATTACAGGTGTGCACCACCACGCCTGGCTACTTTTTAAATTTTTTTGTAGAGATGAGGACTTACTATGTTGCCTAGGCTGGTCTCAAACTCCTGGATTCAAGCAATCCTCCTGCCTCAGCCTTCCAAAGGCGTGAGCCACTGCGCCCAGCTTGGAAAGTTATTTCCTTTTTGAGGCAGGTCTTGGAAACAAGTAGGTAACTAGTTGTGTGGTCCAACGTCGCCCCCACTGTGGGTATTGAGGGTCCTCTCTGTGACCAGTGGCTTGAAAATGTTGCATTTTCTTAAAAAGTTGTACCTACTGATTTGGTTCAGATTCACATGAAGCAACACAACCTCTTTAGTCTTTATCACTCCAGTGTGGTATGATGAACTTGGTGCCCACTTCTGAGGCTGTGTCAAATCCGTGGGTGCATGGCATATGGAAAAAGACTCAACCTCAGTAACACCAGGAAGTATACATCTGCCTTCACGACATACCTTCAGAACTGGGGATAATTAATGTTTGATGATTGTCAGGTGAAAACCATATAGATTGACAAAGGACTTTAAAATTTGCCCCAATAAAGTTCTTTTCCAAGAGTACTAACTTACAAGGGTTTATTAAAAATGGTTTTCTTTGTAACATGTTTCAAGATATGTGCAAATGTTCAAAGTGAGATTTAATTAAAGAATCAGCCCAGGGGTGTTTCCACATGAAATTAATTGTGTAATAAATGGCCCTGAGTTTTAATTGTGTAATAAACAGAAGTCAGTGTCCCTTGGAACAGCAGGTGGAACACTGCAGGAAGTCCGCCCAGACCTTGGCCAAGGCCTTGAACATTTTATTACCTCTACATTTATGTTGCTTTTTTGTCAAACCCAAGATGACCTTTCTGTTGTAAAAATGAAAAAAACTTATGAAAAGAGTTACTTTTAGTAGCTTATAATGGAAACTTTCATAAGACTTGGTGAAATCGTTATTGAATTAATATTATGTCCTCAGCAACCCTAAACAAGCAACTATGAAGGCTTTTTTCTGGACAATAAAACAAAAATAAAGTAACTGTATTTGAATTTTTTTTTTTTTTTGAGTCAGGGTCTTGCTCTGTCACCCAGGCTGGAGGGCAGTGGCATAATCACGACTCACTGAACCTCAACTTCCTGGGTCGAGGCGATCCTTCCACTTCAGCCTCCCAAGTTGCTGGGGCTACAGGCATGCACCATTACACCCAGCTAATTTTAAAACTATTTTGTAGAGACAAGGTCTTGCTGTGTCGCCTCAAGCTACTTTCCTGCCTTAGCCTCCCAAAGCGTTAGTATTACAAGCAGGAGCTACTGCGCCCAGACTGTATTGGAATTTTTAACCGGAGCACAAAATGAGCCTAAAAGAGCTTCCCAGAATGTTCTGTCATTATCTTAAAATATGAGTTGCCTCTATAGGTGCCATGAGCAATCACTGGAATGTCCACTCCCAGATGGGTGGGTCACATCACCTGAGGCCCGGAGACTACTGGCCACAGGGCCTGAGGCAGGGCTTCTCTGTGCCTGTCCATGCAAGCCCATCCATCAGTTCAGCTTTCAGACTTCTCCCATCTCCAGATCCCGTCCATGGCTTGACTTCTGGTACACAGGATATGAAGTGGAGATGGCAGAGGGGACAGTAAGAAATATTCATGATGACCTGGTGACTCTCTGAATCATCTCAAAAGAACTCTGAGAATATGTCTATGCCAAAGGGAGACATGATCCTTAGAATCCTGGACAGGGTTGTATCAGGATAGGGATCACTTTCATTGTATTTTCCCACTCTCAGGAAAGTCTCATGGAACATTTTCACTTGGCTAAAATGTTTCCTTTCTCTCTACTTTGCTTGTCCTGTGGACAAGTGAAACTGAACAGGCCACAAGTTTGGGAGTCTGAAAAATATGGTACACTTGAAAAATATTTGACCCATAAAAACCTATTTCAAGTGACAGGCCCTTTCAACATTGCAGCATTTCCTGCTGAGGTTTGAACTTTTCTCAGCATTTCTCAAGTGAGCTCTAACAATGTTGTTAATATCCCAGGAAAATAGCAGTGGTGCTAACAAGAGCACCATTTTTCAAAGTAGTGCTGTGTTCAATCAAATCTGTTCTTCGTAAGACAGGTGATCCTTAATGATTAAGTCAATCTGGTTATTACTGTTAGTCTATTTCTTAGTAAGAATTAAATAAGGGAGAAGGATCATACTAAATATAAGTGACTCACTTAATGTATTTAACTCCCAGGATTATTCATAACTTCAAAAGGAATGCATTTTAATGGACACACACACACTGTCTCACACAAGGGAAAAGAAAACGACTGCTTATTAAGTTTCTAATATAAGTCACAAGCTATGCTTGGTTCTTTAATATTATCTCGTTTTAATCCTCACCAAAAAAAGTCATTGCCTAAATTATTTCAAATATTTATCAGAGATGGTAATTTTGTTTTAATATGACAATAGTTCCAAATTATATTTACAGACAAAAAAATTTGCCACTGAGTCTGAATTTAGAAGCCACACTCAAACATTGCTTCCTTTATGGGTGTTACCATTAGAATTGTATTTTTTGGTTCAAAACTGTGAGCTCTTAAATGTTTCTGAGCTCTGTATCTCACATGAGGTGATGGAGGAGAGGAATGCCGCTGGTAGAAATGAAGTAGGAAGATGAGCCGGGCTCGGTGGCTCAGCCTGTAATCCCGCACCTTTGGGAGGCTGAGGTGAGTGGATTGCCTGAGCCCGCGGGTTCGAGACCCGCCTGGGCAGCGAGACCTCATCTCTACAATAAATCAAAAAATCAGCCGGGCGTGGTAGTGCGTGCCTGTAATTCCGGCTACTTGGAAGGCTGAGGTGGAAGGATCGCCGGAGCCCAGCAGGTCGAGGCTGCGGTGGCCGGGAGCAGCCACTGCACTCCAGTCTGGGCGACCGAGTGAGAGTCCAAATCAAAAAAAAAAAAAAAAAGAAGGAAGACGAAAGAGGAACAGACTGAGCTTCAGAGGCAAACTCTGGATTTTCTATGATGGAGTCAGGACAACTGTGTTTACTGACTTGGTGTGAGATGGTCACGGTGAGCCTAGGTAGTGACTTTCATTGCAAATAATCTCAAGAGAACTGGCTATATCTTAGACACCTGCTGTTAGTGATCCTAAGGCTCTTTCTCCTGATGACTAAACCAGGATTCCATCAAGCCTGGTGGAAAGACAAGGGGGCCTTTAGCCCTGAAATGTACGACACTGATGACAGTAGGAAAGTTCTTTTCCCTGTAGAGACTGTGGGCTGCACTTTCTCAACTCATGGAAAATTCACTGTGATTTGTCCAGTTATAAAGAGGTGAAACTGAAAAGCATTCAGCCACTCCATAGGGAGGTACAAAGTGAGGGGAGACTCAGGGAGTCAGGCTGAGCAAACTCTGTTCCCTCTTGCAGTGTTCTGTGTCGAAGCATTGTGGTTGATCATAGGAGCCGCGTGGCTGTGTACGAGCTTCTGGCAGACGCAGACATCCAGCTCAGGGCACACGAGGCCCAGTTTCTTCTGGTATGCTTCTGTTTTACCTGTTGAATTTTAAAAGTAGTTTGTTGATAGCTATATATTTTTTAAAAGCCTATTAAAATTTTGGCTCGGACTGCAATACATTTATAAAACTAACCTGTGGGCTGGGCACGGTGGCTCAAGCCTGTAATACCAGCACTTTGGGAGGCTGAGGCAAGAGGATTGCCTGACCTCGCGGGTACAAGACCAGCCTGGGCAATATGGTGAGACCTCATCTCTACAATAAATAAAAAAAATAGCTGGGCATGGTAGTGCATGCCTGTAGTTCCAGCTACTTGGAAGGCTGAGGCGGAAGGATCGCTGGAGCCCAGCAGGTCAAGGCAGGGGTGGCCATGAGTGTCCCACTGCACTCCAGCCTGGGCAACAAAGTGAGACTCCAACTCAAAAAAAAAAAAACCAAAACCTGCCGGTTTAATATTTATTCTTCCCATCTAGAACCTGAATTGCCTCTTCATTTGGTTGGGCCTTTTTTTATTTCACCTAATAAAGCTTAGTTATCAAATTTAAGTACATCTCACAAAATTCCATTTCATTAATTTTTATTCATTCCCTATTACTATGAATGAAATCTCTTTTGTCGTTAGATTTTCCAGTTTATTATTATATTATTATTTCCAGAGTCTAGAAATGCCATTGGTTATTGTTTTCTTTTCCAATTTACTATTTTGTTATCTCTATTAACTTCTTCATAAATTTCATCAAAATTTTAAAGTTTATAATAACCTACTTTTTAAAAAAAGCTTTATTTCAAAAAGAGTACTCTTCAGTTAAGTAGATCTATGTTATTAAGTCTTAAAATACCCAGTGTGGCAAATCTTCCTGCCCATCTTTGTAATGGCATGACTTGAACATTAAGGATTATGATAAATTTGAACATTAAGAATTATGAGAAACAGAGGCAATGGAATTTGGCTAGTAAGAGGTGGCTAGATTTATAATTACTATATCCGGAAACTTAAGATTATCTAAGAATGAAACAGCTTCCTGTTACCGCTAATATTAAGCATGCATCATACCCTGGGAAATGCCAGGCCAGCCTGTACTAATGTATTTCAAATATTTGTGCCTAGAGTATTAAAAACTTCAAGCTTGCTTTTAAGAAGTAGCTGGAATTCAGCTTTTAAAATTTATCATTATAAAATGATGGTTCTTTTAAAAAAAATATATAACAATCCAAGTAGATCTAACCTCTTCACTTTTGGAAATTATAATGGTGCCGAATCTTCATCACAGGATGAGGGACAGGTTTACCCTTTTGGAAACAGTCAAATGTTATTCAGGGTCAAGGCTGGCTAGAATATAAGCTCCATGAGGGCAGGGGCACTGTCCACCTTGGACTTGTAAGACCCTTTAGTTTCAGTGGTGTTCAATAAAAATTTTTGTTGCTGTTACTCAGTCGCTTTGCTATCAAGCTGATAATACAGTTTTGATTTAAATTAAAATATACGGATAAACTCATGACTGAGTTACTTGTGTGACACAAAACTAGCTGTGGGGCTGGGCGTGGGTTCACACCTGTGATCTCAGTGACTCAGAAGGCTGAGGTTGGAAAGATTACTTGAGGCTGGGAGTTTGAGACCAGCCTGGGCAACATTGTGAAACCCTGTCTCAGATGGATAGATAGATAGATAGATAGATAGATAGATAGATAGACAGACAGACAGACAGACAGACAGATAGATAGATAAACAAACTAGCTAGCTCTGGAGACAGTTCCTTCAACAAAGTCCAGGTGTGCCTGAGTTTCACATCAACCTTTATTAAGAAGGGTTATTTCACTCAGTGATCTATCACAGAAGCAAAGAACTGAGTACCACATGTTCTCCCTGATAAGTGGACCCTGAACAATTATCATAATACTATAAGAAAGGAATTGGAAGTACTGGGAAACTGCCAGGGGAGGGAGCGGGGGTGGGTGGGAGGCATACTTCATCAATAAGTGTACCTGATCTCAAGTCAGGTGTTGTGGGGACCAAAGTGAGGTCCAAACTTACCTGTACAATGACCATTTGTATACCTAACCCTGATTGTACCCCACATCTTTAAAATAAAAATTAGGGGGGAAAAGGGTCATTTCTTGTAGAAGCAGCCCTCTCTTTGAATTGCAGACTCTCTGACCACCCACCACATCCCCCCTCTTCCTGCCAAGCGTTCTGAAGAGCCAGCATTGGCCCAGGGCAGGAGAGAAAAAAACAGGCACCGAACATCACCAAAAAGAGTTTTGTTGTTTTTTTTTTTTAACTTTTGTATAACTTTTTTTATCCATTTTGTTTATGTAATTATTCTAACAGCAATTGTCAGCGATCCTGTATAATAATAAAAAGGATTTGTTGCACATAATAATGCCATAAGGCATGCCATCCTGAAATATTTACAACTTTAAAATAACGGTTATAATTTTTCTGGATAAGTTCTTTAATAGCTTTAACAAAAAAAGAGTGTGTTTGACAACATTGTTGGTTTTATTGATGACTGCGATGTGACTTTTTGCATTGTATTTGCTCAACAGCATCAAGTTTGTATCATACCCTTTGAAGAATTCTCAGTTGAATATGTGAGACCTCAAGTCCATTGCATTGCCAGTTATGGGCGATTTGTTAATCAGAGGTAATGTGTTTCTTTCTTCTCCCCCGCTTATGCTCTAATACTGTGATGCATGTAAGGCTGACACTTTATTTATTTGTTTAGTTTTTGTTTTGAGTCAGGGTCTTACTCTGTTGCCCAGGCTAGAATGCAGTGATATGATCATAGCTCACTGTAGATTTGACCTCCTGGGCTCAGGAGATTCTTCTGCCTCAGCTCCCAAGTAGCTGGGACTATAGGTGCGCCTCTACACCTGGCTAATTTTTTGATATTCTTGTAGAGATGAAGCCTTGCTGTATTACCCAGGTTGGCCTCAAACTCCTGGGCTCAAGCAATCCTCCCACCTTGGTCTCCCAAAGTGTTGTGATTATAGGTGTGCGCCACTGCACCCTGCCAGGCTGACACTTTATATTTAACTTCAGAAATGATCACAAGCCAAGGTGCTAAAATCTGGTGATGGATTCTAAAAATGAAAAAAGAAAAACTAGCTAAATCATTTAACCCAGCAGTCTGTCCAGAATTCCATAATATCAGAAGCTGACACCAGAGCAACTGGGGTAGTGGTTAAGCCTAGACCTTGATGGCAGGAACGCTCGCTTCTATTCTGAGTCCTTGAAAAGACTCATTTTTGTTCCAATCCTTTAATCTCTATGCCTGAGACTCTTTATTTGAAAAACCATGAAATTAATGATCTCACAACTATGTCATGAGAATTATCTAGCTAATGCTTATCGGGGTAGGGTTGTTTTGCTGTGGATTCAAAAATAATTTTAAGACGTAGTCTTGAAATCTTTTGTGCATGGTTAAGAATGTAGGAACTACTAGACAACACAAATCTGGTAGTGCTTGAAAGAAATAATGTGTATTTGTTCTCTTTTATATAGTATTCTGTCAACATTTATGTTTAGAGGTAAATTGTTTATTGCATTGATCTCTTTTTAAAAATTTTAGTTCCGGAAAGGGGAGTTTTAGTAAGTTTCTATCTAGCTTGCTTCAAAGTAAAGATTGTTTTGTGTGCGTTTTGACTAGTTACATTGAATAGGGGGCTGGAATACACTTGGTTGAAAGACTGCACTGAGTATCATTATATAAAGATCACTAGAGACCTATGGTTCCCCAACACAGGATACTTTTGATGCTCGTGTGATCTTGTGTTCAAAGTCTGTCTCTTCACTGACAGACAGTTTAGAAGTTTTTGGTGATTTTTAAAATAAGATTTTAAAATCATGTTTTTTTCAGTGCCACCTGTGTCTCTCTGGCCCACGAAACTCCTCCAACAGCATTAATTTTGGATGTCCCGAGTG
Organism: Cephalopachus bancanus; assembly: GCA_027257055.1. Taxonomy (NCBI): domain Eukaryota; kingdom Metazoa; phylum Chordata; class Mammalia; order Primates; family Tarsiidae; genus Cephalopachus; species Cephalopachus bancanus. The sequence goes on along the minus strand of JAPVLO010000097.1, from coordinate 9,343,226 downwards.
GTGGGTCTCTCCCTCGCCTGCCCCAGGACCCTTCTCCTTCAGTGGATGTTGTTTCTGGGGTCACCTTGAAGGCACCGCAGGTAGGATCCCCTTTGACTGTGTTGTTTCTAAGCCAGTTGTTCTCAAAGTGTGGCCCCCAAACTAGTAGCATCCACATCACCCAGGAACTTGTTAGAGTTGCAGATCCACAGGTCTCACCCCAAAACCAGCAATCTGTGTCTTAACAAACTCTCGAGGTGATTGTGATGCCCTTGGAGTTTGAGAACCTCTACTCTCTCCTGTGAAGAATTCCAGAACTGCAGGCATCTGATTTATCCTGCTTATGGCCACCCCAGCCTGATGCACTCATTGCCTCCAGAGCTCTCTCTATATAGTCATCTGGCAATTTTTTATGGCCTATCTTGTGATAGCTCATATTTTCATAACCTGCTGCTGTTTGACATTGTTGAGTTTATTAGTCTTTTCCCTAAGTTGGGTCATTAAACTTTTAGAATAGTTGCTATGGCTAATGAACTTTTGGGGGCTGGGTGCAGTGTCTCATGCCTGTCATCTCAGCACTTTGAGAGGCCAAGGCGAGAGGATTACCTGAGTTCAGGAGCTCAAGACCATCCTGGGCAACATGATAAGACCTCATCTCTACAACACATAAAAACATTAGCCAGGCATGGTGGTATGTGCCTATAGTCCCAGCTACTTGGAAGGCTGAGATGGAAGAATCACCTGAGCCCAGCAGGTTGAGGCTGTGGTGGTCAAGATCATACCACTATACTCCAGTCTTGGTGACAGAGTGAGACTCAGACTGAAAACAAACAAAAAAATTGGTATCCTCCACTATATCTTGCAAGTAGGAAATTCTTAATAAACATTTATCAATTTATCATCTAGAAAAAAATAAAAGTAAGTTATAATAAGGTAATGAATTTCCTCACTTTAAACTACTATGAAATCACAGTACTTTTTTTTTTTTTTGAGTTGGAGTCTCACTCTGTTGCCCAGACTGGAGTGCAGTGGCCGCTCCCAGCCACCGCAGCCTCAACCTGCTGGGCTCTGGTGAATCTTCCGCCTCAGCCTTCAGAGTAGCCGGAATTATAGGCACGCGCTACCATACCTGGCTGATTTTTTGATTTATTGTAGAGATGAGGTCTCGCTGCCCAGGCGGGTCTTGAACCCGCGGGCTCAGGCAATCCACCCACCTCAGCCTTCCAAAGGCGCGGGATTACAGGCTGAGCCACCAAGCCCGGCTAATCACAGTACTTTTAATGTTCTGGATTATGGAAATATACTTAACATTCTGATAGTATAGATTCAGTATGCCTTATTCAAAATGCTTGGGACCAGAAGAATTTGAGGTTTCAGATTTTGGAATATTTGCATTATACTCACACGTTGAACATCCCTAATCCAAAAATCTGAAATCCAAAATGTTCCAACAAGAATTGCCTTTGAACATTATGTTGGTGCTTAAAAAGTTTCAGAATTTGGAATATTTTGTACTTTGAGATTAGGGATACTCAACCTGTATTATATATTCTTGTCATCCCAAAGAGGGTTTATGTCAGATCACATTGCATCAAGTTTGGAAATTAAGAGGATCTGAGAGAGAATATTAAATAAGATCCTATATTAGAAAGCCAGCCTTAAAATAGTAAGGAGAAATGAGTTGAAATCAAGACAGCCAAATTCTAGTCCTGATCTCATCAATGAGTGAGTGTATGATCTTCAGTGAGTTATTTACCCTTCATGAGTCATGGCTTTCATCTGAAAGGTGAGTTGTGATTGTAGTTTTCTGAGGGTAAAAAGACCCATTGCTCATATCGGGAGGTTTTCTGGGAAAGCCTGGCTCACCCTCAAGCCTGAGCAAAAGGAAGGTGTGCTCTGGTTTTTCCTGTGATTAGTGAAGTGGAAGGAGGACAGGAGCAGTCCAGGGAGGACTACCCCAGTGAGTGGAATTTGTGTGGTTTGAACCCCCCATTTGTTCCAAGGGAGGGAGCCCCTGGGCTTTCTTATTAGCTTCTCTAGATATAGGGCAAAAGGCACAGGGAAATAATGAGGCTTGAGAGAAGCTGTTAATGGGCAAACATAAAAAATGGAGACAGACTCTTTAGTACATGATTATTATGAGTAACACTGCTACAAACATTTTTTTTTTTTTGAGTTGGGGGTCTCACTGCCACCGAGTGCAGTGGTATGATCACAGCTCACCCCAGTCTCAACTTCCTGGTCTCTGGTGATCCTTCCACTTCAGCCTCCCGAGTAACTGGGACTAGAGGTACATGCCACCACAACAGGCTAATTTTTGGATTTTTCGTATAGACAAGATCTTTGCTACGTTGCCTAGGCTGGTCTCAAGTCCCTGGACTTAAGCAATCCTCTTGCCTCAGCCTCCCAAAGTGCTGGAATTATAGGCATGAGCCATCACGCCTGGCCAATGAACATTCTTGTATTGTCTTTAGCAAACAGATCATGCTTTTCTGTTGAGCATGTTCCAGGAGTGCAGGGTTATATGTTTGACTTTGGTAAATACTGACAAACAGTTTTCCAACCTGATTTACCAAGTTACACACCCTCCAGCAACATATATGGTTTGCTCATCCATTCTGAAGGTGACAGACATTTGGGTTGTTTTCAGTGATTGCAGATAAAACTGCTCTGAACACACGTGCAAAGGTTTCTATGTGAACACAGGTTGTCATCTCACTTGAGTAGACACCTAAGTCGTTTTGTTTTTTTAACCTCTAAATACACTGTGATTCTAATTATTCACAGCTCTTCAGTTTGTGGGTTTTAAAATATATATATATATTTTTTTTTATTTTATTTTTCCTTTTCCTCTCTTTTCCTCTTAGAACCAAGTGACCCTGAAAGGACTAGTACCACACCTGGGCCGGTACATCTTTGTCATCCATTTTTATCAAGCCACGTGCCCGACGTTTCCTGCACAGGTGTTCGTGGGTGGAGGGCAGCCACGGTCAGGTGAGCTGCAGTGAGCAGGCTCCATGCTGCCTGCCTTGAGGCATCCCTGCAGTTGTGTGACAGGAAGTCTTCTCTCTCTGTCCAGGCTCCTTCCGTGCCTCTTTTTGCCCCCATGTGCTTGGCTGCCGGGATCAAGTGATTACTGAAGGCCAGATTGAGTTTGATATCTCAGAACCTGAGGTGGCCGTGACTGTGAAGGTTCCAGAAGGAAAGTCCTTGGTATTGGTGCGTTCTGCTTGTCCCTCAACTGCTCCGCATCTGGCTGCCTTTGTCAGCCATTCTGTGTGTCTGTTTGACTTATGGCAATACATCGTCCAAGGAGCTGAAGTCATATTTATAGAAAAATGTTTAGATGTCACAACTCTCTTTTACAAAAAAGAAAGCATGTGACAAAGTCAAGGGAAATAGGACAGCTGGAGAGCCAGTGTCTCGTCTCACCAGCCCTTGCTCTCTCCTCTTCTTACTGGCCTGCCTCCAGGGCATTGAACCTTCCTCTCTCTGGCTCCTGCAGCTACTTTCTCTCGCGTTTCTCCCATTTTCTCTTGCACTTTGGGTGATTTCTCTCTTCCCCTTGTCCCAGGATACTGGAGTTCTCTCAGGTCTGACATTGTTGTACGCTTTCTCTTTGGATGCATCATCTGTGCCCACTGATTCTGGTCTGTCCTCTGTGAGAAGGACACCCACATCTATAAGTTCACCTCTGATCTTTCCTGAACTCCATATGTGACTATCATCTGCTGCGTATGTACATGACCAGAGATTTCACAAGTCCCTCACTCAGCCTGCCACCTGCCCAGGCCTGATATGCCCCCCGTTCATTAACTCAAATGATGGTGCCCAATGACCAGAGTCAAGCGGACCCCTCCCGCTTCCCCAATGGTTCTGCTACCACAGTCTGTCACCACACACTATGGATTCTCCCTCCACCATGTCTCTGGGCACATCCATTCTGTTCTGGTCCCATTGTTCCTCTCACTTGGGTGGGGACAGCCTCCCACCAGGTCCCCCTTCCTCTGTTCCACCTCCCCTCCAGTTCATCCTCCACATTCCTGGCTGTTGCCTACCTGGCAAAGGGATAGAATTGGAACATGCCATGTGACTCAACTGCTTCACTGGCCCCCCCAAACTGATGGGATAAGATCCCCGAGCCTCTCCCCAGGTCCATGTACCTCTCTCTGGTCTGTGTGCTTCCCTCGGGTTCACATGCAACCCCCAGGTCCACGTGCCTCCCCACACCACCAAGTACTTCCCCCAGGTCCATGTGATTTCATTGAGTCCACGTGCTTCCCTCTAGTCTAGATGCATTCCTTGGGTCTACACACTTTCCCTCGGATTCAGGGCTTTCCCTTCCCTTGGGTCCAGACGCTTCCCCTGCCTCTTTGTGCTTCACTCTGGCCAGGGCCCTCTTGACCTACTCCTGATTCATCATTCGTCCTCCTGTCCCGCCATTCTCTGCCCCGCACCTCCCCCTCTCACACTTCACACTCTGTCTATACTAACCCTTTCTCAAGTCCCAGATATGCCATTTCCTCTTTCACCATCAAGCTTTCTCATGTTGTCCCTTTTGCTAACATTTTCTGCCTACGTCTCTACTTGGAAAAATCCTGCTGATCCATTCACCTAGTCCAGAATTATTAATTCATCTTCTCGCTTTCCAGAGAGCCAGGAACCATTGCCCAGACCCTGCTGTGTGGCTCTCCGGTTCTCTGCTTGTGCCTCCTCCCTCCAAGGAAGTCATCTGCGTGGAGAATGGGGCCTGTTTTCATTGTGTCCTCCATGCCTAGTGCCCTGTCTGGCACTTAGTGCTCAGCAAATGTTTATTGAACTGAATATCATGGGAGCAGTAGACTCCCTGTAAGCTGTGAGCAGATGACACAGGCATTTGGACATTTCTACAGCATTTGTTACAGGCAGAGTCTGATTTATACAGGCACAAAGAACCAAGCAGCACTTTAAAAGCCTGGGACTGCAGTAACTTATATAGACTAGGTGTGATGGAAACTTCAGGGCAAGCCATGGGATTACGTTCTGTGTTGTTCCTGCTTACCTTTAAAAATACAAAACAGCGATCCCTAGAGATTCAGGGGAATCCCAGGCACGGGTCACATGGGGCCCTGGCCATCCTGGCAGGTACCTGCTTGCCCCCAAGGTCCCTAACAGGCATTCCAAGGGCCCTGCCTGGGAGCTCACCATTCCCTGCGTAGAAATGTAGATTGAGCCTTTAACTCAGCTTAGGTTTGCTCTTGTGATTTTTTTTCTGTAAATCCTGATTATTTGGTTTTGGGCTTAAATAAACAGCATTGTTCTTGATGAAGAGAGCATACAGTCTGAATATCTCTTATCTGAAATGTTTGGGACCAGATTTTTTTCAGTTTTCAGAATATTTGCGTTATACTTACAGGTTGAGCATCCCTAATCCAAAATGTTCCAAAGAGCATTTCCTATGAGCATGGCCTTTGGCATTATGGCAGCATTTAAGAAGTTTTGGATTTGGAAGCATTTTGGATTTGGGAATTTTAAATTCGGGATGATCAACCTATATCATGAATAGCCTTAGCTGTGCCCTGCCATTGGAAATTCAAAGACATGCTGATGGGTTTCTTTCAGGTTCGTGTTCTAGTAGTGCCTGCAGAGAATTACGACTACCAAATACTTCACAAAAAATCAGTGGACAAGTCATTTGAGTTTATCACCAATTGTGGAGGAAACAGTTTTTATATTGAGTAAGTATCACTTTATGAAGAGGCCCTGGAATGCATGAGGCACTCACACATTCCTGACTAGAACAAGGCCCAGGGAGGGGTTGGCCCTTGGATCTGTCCTCTTCCTCTCACCACCCAAGGAGGTAGCAGTGAGTGCCGGATCTAGAGAGGAAGATGTCTTACCTCTGTACAGACTATCCTATGACAGAACTCCCCATGCACCATCTAGGAAAGATGACCATCCTCACCTTGAACTCAATAGAGGTCCACCCTCCAAGTTGGGATTCGGGGGCTGTTTAAGAGTGTCTCTTCCTCTTTGCTGCTTCCTGTTTGCCAGCACAGATTCCTAAGGACACCACATAGGGTGGCCTCCACTGGGAAGGACATCATCCCAGAGTCCCGCTCTCCTCTGCCATCAGACTACTTGGGGAGCATCCAGAGATGCAACCTTCCAGCCCTCTCTCCTGGCATCCCTGAATGCCAAGAACTAGAACAGCCCTGAGTGTCGGCTCCTGCCATTCTCTTCAATGGACCCACCTTGCCCCCTCGTAGGTTTCCCAAGGAACTCAGGAGCTCCAGAGGCCCTGGGAGACAGACGCCTCCTGTACAGCAAATATTCAGAGCAAAGACTTTTAAGTCAAACAACTCTGAATCTGAATGCCTGCTTGGCCACTCCAGAACTGCAGCCTTGGGACTGTCTCTTAACTTCTGGGAGCCTCCATTGCCTTATCTGTGAACTGAGATTTAGGCCTAATGGGTTGGGAGGTTGCAAGGTCGTGTGAGATGTAAATAAGTCTTCCAGTCACAACGTTCAATGAAGGCTGGCAATTCTCTTCCTCCTTATTATCATCTTGTTAGTCTTATCATTACACACACCTTTTGGGTAGCTGCTTCATTGAGATATAATTCACATGCCATCTCGTTCATCTTCTAGGTATATTTTCACCCTTTTCCTCCAATCACCCAAGGCTCCCGCTGACCATCCTGAAGTGGATGGTTGGGGAAAAGGGTGTTTGGGATAGGCTGAGTCTGGAGTGAGGTATTTTCCCACTCTTCCCAGACTCCAGAGCCCTGAGCCCCTCCAAGACTCTGCTGGGTGGAGCAGGACGTAAAGGGAAGGTTGGGACTCTTTCCATGCACACCTTCAGGGGTATCCCCGTGTGTTGCTTTTGTCTCTACAGTCCCCAGACAGCCTCCAGATTCTGTAAGAATTCCGCTAGGTCCCTGGTGGCCTTTTACCACAAGGGCGCACTGCCTTGTGAGTGCCACCCTGCCGGGGCCGCCAACCATCACTGCAGCCCTGAGGGCGGGCAGTGCCCATGCCAGCCCAACGTCATTGGACGGCAGTGCACACGCTGTGCAACAGGCTACTATGGATTCCCACACTGTAAACGTAAGTGCATGTTCCCAGTCTTCCGAGACCTGCTCTGGTGCTCTGTAGATGATACTCCTCTAGGGCAGGCTTCTTGAATGTCACTGTGCTAGGGACTCCCTGGAGGTCCTGTGAAATGCAGATTCTGATTCAGGAGACCTGGGCTGGGGCCTGAGAATCTGCATTTCTAATAAACACCCAGGGGATGCCCATACCACTGGTCCATGAACCACACTGTGAGTCGCAAGGTCCTAGAAGATAAGTGTTTGTGATTCCCATGTCATGTTATCTATGCATTTGGCAAAGCCGGTGAGTGTGAGTGGCCTTAAATACCAGTCTTGGACAGTTCAGTCCTCTTCCTAGCAGAAACTCTTTCTGTTTTTGTGGCCAGTCAAAGCTCAGTTGAGATGGGAGAGCCAGGGTCACACAGGCGTACCATGTACTGGATGAGAAACCCTTGGATCTTTATCTAAAAAGTGTCCTGTGGACCGAGGCATAGCCCACCTCTTATGGTGGCAGTGAGGAATGCAGGTATGCAGACAGAGCCCCCATGTGGAGACTAGCCTTTGCCTGAATGAGGGAAGGAGGACCCTGGTGCTGTGTCATGCCCTGACCTCGTACTGACAGGCACTGAGGTGATATGGATGGGGAGCCACTTTGAGGAGCCTGTGGGCAGCCCCTCCATCGACTTCTAGAAACTTCTGATGGACAGGAGGCCCCACAGTAGAATGGCACATGACGGCAGCATGATGGGCTCCTTGGAGTATCCATCTTGGACTCAGTAGGCCCAGCTGCTCTCCATTCAATGCCCACACACCGTATCTGCCATGAGTATTTGCTGTGGTTGGTCTTGTCCCCAAGAAAGATGTCCTCTGGATCAAAACATTTCTCCCAGACCTCTTGGAAGCTTCTGGAAATCTTGGTAGTTGGTGCAGTTCTGCTGGATGTCAGTCGGCATCTAACCCTCATTACGGTATCTCTTTATCCCCTGCCAGCGTGCAACTGTGGTCCGCGCCTTTGTGAAGAGAGGACGGGGCAGTGCCACTGCCCTCCCCGCACGGTCAGACCCCAGTGCGAGGCATGTGAGACACACTCCTTCAGCTTCCACCCTCTGGCTGGCTGTGAAGGCTGTAACTGCTCCAGGTGGGGCACCATCGGGGCTGCCACCCTGGAATGTGACCAGGACAGTGGGCAGTGCAGGTGAGCTTGGGGGAGTAGCCTGTCAGATCCTGTCCTGGAAATGTCAGATGCCATCTGCCCCCATGCTGGTTATTGTCACTTCCCACTTTCCACCTGCCAGGAATGCGCTGGGTTAACTTCAGGGTGGAGCTTCCCAGCCAAGACGGGTTGTGGTGGGTGGGAGTCATTGGCTCCCCCAGAGCTCATAGCTGGGCAGAGCCTGGGTGGCTAGATCTCCAGTTTCCCTAGGCCAGAAGTAGCCTTGCCCGTTGACTCCAGCGTGCTGTCATGATAGGATTGTGTTCCATGTGTGGCACAATACAAAAGGTGGAGAAACACCATGTATGCATAATTAAGTTGTCAGGGGCCCCTACTGTGATACGTTGTGGGAGCACCCATCCATTTGTATTTAGGTATGGCTCCAAACCCTCCTTTTGGGGGTAGCTGGCTGGGTTGTTAAGGTTAGTGCATGATAAAGTCTGAAATCCCACCTAACTCAGACAGGTGGGCTGGAGGAGGTATTGAGGCCTCTGTAGCAGGGCTTGGTTGGAAGTAGCGAGAGAGGCAGCATGGCCAGCTGTACATGGGGAAACCTGACCTGACAGTGGGGCTGCCCTCAGAGGACCACCAGTCAGCCCAGTGCATAATAACTGAGAGACAGGTAGCAATCATGGGCTCAAGCAGGTGCTGAGTTGCCAGGAGGTTTAGTCCAGCAGCACGGGCTCTGCACTGGAAGATAGAGGTTAGTGTCCCATGATTCCAGGTGATGGGCTGATCTCAGCAGGGTCATGGCTATAGGCAGTGGAGAACAGGGTTTGAGTCCTAGAAGAAGAGGCTGGTAAGAAACACATCTAGGGTTATGTGAGAGGAAAACTGAACTGGAACTTCCAGAGTCCAGGCCAGTATGGCAATGTACAGGGGGAAGCATAGGGTTGACCATCTACTCCGCACCCTTCAACATGCAGCCGAGGCACATGGGTATTACTGGGTCTGTGATTTGGGTGTGAGAGCCAGGGTGGGCTGTTGCTGCTGGTGATAGGCCTCGGTGACTCCAGTTCAAGGGCGACTGTATTAGTTTTCTGTGGCTGCTATAACAAATGACTGGGTAGCTTAAAATAGCAGAAATTTATTCCCCCACAATTTTGGAATCTAGAAGTTCAAAATCAAGATGTCAGCAGGGATGGTTCCTTCCAGAAGCTCTCTGGAAGAAGTTGTACCATGCCTTTCTCTTAACTTTTGCTGTGACCAGACTTCCTTAGAGTTCCTTGGCTCATAACTGCATCAGTCCCATCTCTGCCTCCAGCATCACAAGCTGTCCTTTCTCATGTCTCTGTCTCCACATGGCCTTCCCTTCTCTGTATATTTGTCTGTGTCTTTTCTCATTTTCTTGTAAGGACACCAGTCATATTGGCTCAGGGCCTACTTCACTGCATCATAATCTCATCCTAACTTGATTAAATCTGCAAAGACCCACTTTCCCAATAAGGTCACATTGTCTGGTACTGGGGGCTAGAACTTGGACCTATCTTTTTTGGAGGGGGCACAATTCAACTCTCTAGAGCAGCTATGTTCACTTTTCCTAAGAAAGGACTCTTAACCACACCTTTCATTGTTGCCTACCAACTCCTTTATACTACCAAGATCTTGTAAGGAAGCTGAGAGAAAAACTTGAGTCATGAAATATTCCAGGCCTTTATAAAACCACAGATGTGAGTCCTGCCTGAGTCAACTCAGTCACTCGAGAACCAGGTATGGGTCCCAGAGAGGATACCTGAGTTTCATCATGGAAAGCGAAGGAACCAAAAGGAGGTAGAGAAGCAGCCTTCAAGCAGGAAGAGAAGCAGTAGAGAACTAGTGGAAGGGAGCTTTAAAAGGAAGTCGTTTGTCAACAGAATATGTTGCTACAAACAGAACTTTAGACAGTTTCTCACTGGGCCTGCCACAGAAAAAGAAAAACAAGAATGCTTTAAACATTTATAAAATCAGCTAAGGCATAAGGACGTGATGGATAGATTTACCACAGTACTTTAGGTAAAAGTTCTAAGGCATTTTAACAAACCCTCGCTGCCAGTGACAATTTAACAGAATGGAAAATTCCTAACTCAGGACTGAGGTATGACATGTCTACAGTTTTGTCCAAACCTGAGGGCATCAGCAGAAATGGAATCTTACTAACTTGTACCACACTTAAACCAAGATGTGGAATTGTTTACCTTGACATCACAAAGAGATTATAATAACCTAGTGGAATGACATATCTACCCCTGAGCAAAGTGGATTTGTCATAAAAAGGGCCTTGGCAGAAAATGTAAGCAAAACTTTCAGTTGATTACATTACTGTAAATTGCACAAATTGCCCTTGGTCATTCTAGTGTAAATGTTGGAAAAGCTTTTGATTGCCTGAAAGGATTATCTCTTTATAAAATATTAGAAGAAAGACTATTTTTTGTTCCCCTAGAACATTTCCTGATGAAAATGAAGAATATGTTTAGAGAAGCCTAAAATTCATGTTAAAGAAATAATCAGAGATAGCTGGAATTTGCAATAGAGAGAAAAACACACTCTTTCTCAATTATACAACAGACTATCTTATAGTTGTACAAATTATCACAAATCATACAGCTGAAAAATGGAAATTTTCAAATTATATGTGACTACTTATACTCTCTAACAGAAAATCAAACTGTTATAAATACTAGTCTACTTTAAAATGAATTATAAAAATAAGTCTAGCAGCGAACAGTCCTCAGTCCTTACTTAATTAAACCAGCGTCGTGATTTTAGAGACAATGGGAATATGTTACATTGGGACTGAGACTGAGTTTTTTACTCCTCTTGGTCATGTCCTAACTAGGAGACTCTGAAAAAGCCATTCTGCCTTCCTGGGTCTCAGTCTCCTAATCTGTAAAATAAAGTTTGGTAAAAATCATATCTAACTTTCCACCTAAATTTAATATTCTGATTCTACTTCTTCTTCAATCTCTTATTGTATCATAGACAATATTGCAAAAGTATACCATGTAAATACCAAAAAGTCTACTATTTTGGTCACCTCTATTAGATCAAGGTCATAAAGATGCTTATGTTAATCAAAATTTTATTTTTTATAGCAACACCAAACAGCAAGTATATTTAATCAAATATAATAGCAATGAGAAAGTATTTTTGCATCTGCTTTTAACAATGAAAGATGTATGCCTTTAGATTCTTTGAACAAACAAAAGGACTAGAATATCCTCAGAAGATTTTATCAATCTGTGACAGACATGAGAAAACTGGGAACCACTGCTTTTAAAAGCTATTATTGCCAGGTGTAGTGGCTCACATCTGTAATCCCAACACTTTGGGAGGCTGAGATGAGAGGATTTCTTGAGCCCAGGAGTTTGAGTCCAGCCTGGCAACATAGTGAGATCTTGTCTCTACAAAAAATTAGCCAGGCATGGTGGCATGCGCCTGTAGTCCCAGCTACTTGGAAGACGGAGGCAGATGACGGAAGGATCACCTGAGCCCTGGGGATGGGGTCTGTGGTGAGCTATGATTGTGCCACCGTACTCCAGCCTGGGCAACAGAGTGAGACTTTGACTCTAAATAAGTAACTAAGTAAATAAATAAATAAATAAAGGCCGTCATAATGTCAATCACTTTCAAGATTGATGAAAGGAGATGGCATCCTCCTGTACCTCCAACGAAGCCACATGTACAACGTGCCTTTTCAGAAGAGTGATAGCAACAGGAAAGATTTGGGGATGACTTCTATCTCCACCGGTCCTTACAGATTTACCATGTTTGTCTTAGATGGAAACATTAAGTACCAGAAAAGGTCATAGGCCTGCATTTCTGGAACAGAAGGGCTTCCAGCTAGGCTTAAATCCCTGAGCCCTAACAACTTGGAGAGGCAATTTCTTTGATGCACCTCATCAACGATTTCTTTGATGCACCTCAAGGAAAGTGGGGCCAGCCAGGCAGCGTGTGGATGCTGGGACGCGGTGCTGACATGGCAGTGACCGCCGTGACTGCTATGCAGAAGGAGCTCAGAGTTCTCCCCTGCACTCACCCTGTCATCCTTCATCTCCTGTAACACTGATGTTTTCCTCTTATCTCTTGGGACGATCCTTCTCTGGTTGTTTCACTGGTTCCATTTCCTCCTTCTGCCCCCAGACGGAGAGAAAGTGTGGTGTGAGTTTGCACGAGGTTGCATCCTGCCTCTGCCTCTCACTGTTCGTGTGACCTCAGGCATGTTACTACTCTCCTCTGGGCCTTAGGTCTTCATCTGTAAGACAGGGACCCCGGAGGCACCTCCCTCATGAAGTTCTTTGGAGTGTCAAATATCCTATGTGAACACACTTAGAATAGTGCCTGACACACTAAGCACCCAGTAAACATTAGCTATTATGGCTACTTGCCAAGGTCACGGCTGGAGGCCTTCTCTCTATGCTTTGTCCACCTGAGACTCCACCTATCTCCTGAGTCAGCCACCCCTACTCCTGGATGATTCTCAGTCCTGAATCATGATGGCTGTCTTAGCTATCCACCTTTATTGCAAATCATCTCAACCTGGGATTATCTTACTGGCTTTACTTAGGCAGCCTTGGACAAGTCCCCCAAGCTCTTTGAGCTCCTATCTCCACGTATAATGAAAGGTTAGATTGAATGTTCTTTAACTCCAAAATTCTACTATGATCCTATCGCTGAAACACTGTCATTGTCTTGCTTTTCAAGCCATTTCTCCCTTTGGATTAAAAAAAAAAAAAAATCAAGCCGGGCTCGGTGGCTCAGCCTGTAATCCCGCGCCTTTGGGAGGCTGAGGTGAGTGGATTGCCTGAGCCTGCGGGTTCGAGACCCGCCTGGGCAGCGAGACCTCATCTTTACAATAAATCAAAAAATCAGCCAGGCGTGGTAGCGCATGCCTGTAATTCCAGCCACTTGGAAGGCTGAGGCAGAAGGATTGCCGGAGCCCTGCAGGTTGAGGCTGCGGTGGCCGGGAGCGGCCACTGCACTCCAGTCTGGGTGACAGAGCGAGACTCCAACTCAAAAAAAAAAAAAAAAAAAATCTACTTAGTGGTGACAGCCTCTTTCCTGTTTCAAAGCCTAAAATCTGAGTATTGTAGAATTAACCTGTTTTCCCTATAGCCAATCAGCTGTCACCTCTGGCAAGAGAGTTATCATCTTCCTCCCTTTCCATGGCTCTCTGCTGCCAGCTACCACCCTGGTTAACTCCCTTTACCCCTTTATGTTTGAATGACACTGCTGCTTTCCTAATTGACCTTCCATGTTCTGGTTTACCATTCATCGATTCATTCTTTTACTCTTTTTTGGCCCCTTAATCTAAGAGGACTATGCTAAATTCACAATTATACTGACATTTAAAAATCTGTCTTCCCACTGGGGAGAGGAGAACCTATTCAGTAAACGGCGCTGGGAAAACTGGCTGACCACAGACAGAAGATTAAAACAAGACCCCTATCACCACACACAAAAATCAGCTCTAAATGGATCAAAGACCTAAACGTAAAAATCTGTCTCCCCATAATTTTGTCACTAATGCCTCATACTCTTAGTCTAAAAATCTTGAGACAATGTTTTGATAAACGCATATATGTTATTTATAATTTTATCTTCTTTTTCTTCATCCTAGTTCACCACTGAAGATGATTTCATCTTCTTGGCATGTATTTTTGTTTGTCTGTTTTTATTTTAATGAGGATGAAACATCTCCCTCAGTTCCTTGTGAATATTTTTTTGCCTTCAATTCTATTTTGTATAGGTTTTATTGCTCAAAGTGTATCTAATGCTCCAGTTTGGGCACTGCACTTTGTGTGAAGGGCACACATGTCTACGGTCTGGTGAGGGCACCTATTCTAACCATAATGACAATGCAGCACGGTGAATGCCATGTTGGATGTGAGGTGTTAGGGGGACAGGGGCTCTGCACTGCCCCACATCATTCTTTGCTCAAGAAATTTCTTCAACTCCCCATTGTCTAATAGGATAAAGACCTACTTTCCATGGTAATCTGTCCCCACCTACGCTAACATAAGCCTTTTTTTTCTACTTTTTTCTCTGGCTTGCCTTTCGCACTTCTTTTAACACTTGTTGCGTATGTTCATTTCTCCATTAATGAAAGGGTTCTCTCCTTCTCTTCTGCTACCCCCAAATTATATCTGTCCTTCAAGGATTTTGTGGTAAAAGAACAAAGTCAAAGAAGGCATGAGGTCTTCTATAAGTTCATGGAGGTATCCTTACCATCTGATTGGCCAAAGCAAGTTTAATGCTTAGACAGCTCATCTCTCACATGATGACTTAACTCTCCACATATCTAGGTTCTATGTCCTCAGGGAAAATGTGCGGAAGTCAAGACTGACCCCTGTCCCCTAAGACAGGGATGTTTATATGAGAAGGCACTCAAAAATTCTTGAATGAATAAAAGGTAGACTTTGGGCTCTAGATTAAAACTGGAGTATAATGTGGGCATAACATGGAGAGTCCTGAGGTGTTCAATGACCAAAGGCTAGAGCTTTTCTAGCACATCAGGGCCTGGTTTTCTGTGTGACACATCACACACCCACACACGGGCAGATGCTGTTACATAATGCTTGGCCACCAGCCCGTTGCCATGGAGATGACTTCCTTTGACCTGTTTCTCCAGAGCTGCCATGCTGCACCTCCAGGCAGCAGCAGCTGATGGAATCTTCTTGCCTTTGCAGTGAGAGCAGCTCCTTGGGTAACAGACAAAAATGTGCCAAGTCAGGCTGACTTGAGGTCATTTTAAAAGATGTTCAGCCAGACAATGAAGAGGAAACTTCCCTTTTCTTCCCTGTTGTCATGGCACCACCAAAACTTTTTTGGTTGCTTGCTTTTGCAGGATTCATAAGCTCCATGATCTAAGCGTTGCATGCCTCAGGAATATAGATATTATATTCTCCATGTTTGGGTTAACTGTGGCCTACCAGCCACAGGGGAACTGCCCAGGGTCCTGTTCACAGGCCTCTGCCCCCATTACTCTGCTCAGTGTTTGATTTTTCTCATCCACTCTTGTGCAGTCAGCTGCTGCTTACGTGCTGTGTGAGGCTCAGCACTTGGGCCCGTACTACTGACTTGGCCACATCCTCTCAGCCACTCTCTACCCTGTCATCTCACATGCTGAAATAAAGTCAAGAATTTGCTTCCCTTCCCCCTTGTCTGGACAGGCAGCTGCCATAGCTGCCCTTGTTGCAAACACTCCCATTTCTCATTTCCTTCTTTTCCAGTGAAGTGGAAATATAAAAACAGGCTTCTGTCTGTGTGACCTCACCTTCCAGGTCCAGGTCACTTGCTTGGGGGACACTCTGAACTGTGCCCATTAATGGCATTCAGTGTGTGAGTTGCTCACTTGTCCGTAACATCCAATGAATGTACCCTTGGCAAGAAGCCAGCATGTTTGCTAAAAGGAACGTCTAGACCTTGGGATGCTGAACTGCCAGACTGGCACTTCATGACGACAAACCCAGCCCTCTGTGCACAGTGCCCTTTCCATCACTGCCAGGAGAAGAGAAGTAGTGTCCACTCAGCCTATGTGGGGTCATCTCCAAAGACTCTCTTCTGCTCTAAGACTTCTCTCTGATGGTTTTCATTTTGAGAAATACTTATTTCTCATCTCTAGACCACCAGGGTTCTTGTGCCCTACACTCACTGCCTGTCTAGAAATAAGGAATCCTCTGGGAACAGGCTTTGTATGTTTTTGCTGAACTGTCTGATGGTATTGAGTTTGAGATTCACAGGAAAGCAAGTGTTATTTTTTTTTTATTTTAAAGATGTGGGGTACAATTCAGGGTTAGGTATACAAATGCTCATTATGCAGGTGCCCTTGATGATGAGGTGTGCCCCCCCCAGCAGTTTCCCACTACTGTCAATCCTTTTCTTATAGTATTACGATAGTTGTTCAAGGTCCACTTATGAGTGAGAACATGTGGTACTTAGTTCTTTGCTTCTGTGATAGTTTTATAGACTCTAAGTCCATCCAAGTTGCTCCGAAGTTCATAATTTCGTCCTTCTTTATGGTTGCATAATATTCCATCGTGTAAATGTACCACATTTTTTTTATCCAGTCCTCTTTCGATGGGCAACACAGTTGGTTCCACGTTTTTGCTATTGTGAATAATGCTGCAATAAACATGCATGTACAGGTATCTTTTTCATAGAGTGATTTGAGTTCCTCTGGGTATATATTCCCAGAAGGGAGATTGTGGAGTCATATGGAAGGTCGATTTTTAGATCTTTTAGGAATTGCCAAACTGTTTTCCACAGAGGTTGTACTAGTTTACACTCCCACCAACAGTGTAAAAGTGTTTCCTTTTCTCTGCATCCTCTCCAGCACCTGTTGTTTTTTGAGTTATTGACGATGGCTGTCCTGACTGGAGTTAGGTGATATCTCAGTGTGGTTTTAATTTGCATTTCTTTGATGACTAGTAAGGCTGAGCGTTTTTTTCATGCATCTGCTGGCTGCTCATATATCTTCTTTTGAGAAGCGTCTATTCATATCTTTTGCCCACATTGTAATGGGACTGTTTGATTTTTTTCTTTTGGCACGTTTAAGTTCCTTGTAAATCCTGGATGTTAGGTCATTGTCAGATATACAGTTGACAAATATTTTTTCCAAGTCTGTGGGCTGTCTCCCCACTCTCTTGATGGTTTCTTTGGCTTTGCAGATGCTTTTCAGTTTGATAGAAAGCAGGTGTTATTAACCTAGGACCCAGGGACCCTGTGATAGTGGATGAAAAATTGTGTGTATGAAAGTGTGTGTGTGGGGGGTGAGCACTTTTCTGAGAAGATGGTTCACAGTGTATCGAGCTCCCCAGAAGGGTCTCTGATCCCTTCCTAAAGGTTACAACCCACTACATTGGAACCATCCACTTCAAGTAGAACATTTACCCTGTTTACCTACTCTGCTTTGGTGTGGTTTCAAGGATACTTTCTTCCTTACAAAATAATATCTGCAGGTATCAGGTAAGGAGATATGAGAAGGATGGGGCTGGAAGGACTGTACGGACATTTGTCTTGTCAGTGTATCTTGCAGGTAAAGCTGATTTAGGCCTTTTAGGTGTGCTGAGTGGAGTAAGAGGTACCCACCAGCTCTCCTTAGCCAATGTCACAGCAAGGATAATAGTAGCAAATACTTACATGCATGCAAGACACTGTTCTAAAGCTTTTGTGTGTTTCTTAATCTTAATCTTCACAGCAATCCTATAAAGTAGATATTATTATCCCAATTTTTACTGATGAGGAAACAGTTGTAAAGAAATTAATTTGCTCAAAGTCCCATAGGCAATAGAGTTGGGATTCAAACGTAGTTTGCCTAGTTCCAAGTTTGTGAGTGGTTTTGTTTTGTTTTGTTTGAGTCAGTGTCTTACTCTGTCACCCAGGCTGGAGTGCAGTGGCACGATCATGACTCACTGCAGCCTCAACCTCATGGGCTCAGGTGATCCTTCCACCTTGGCTTTCTGAGTAGCTGGGACTACAGGCATGTGCCACCATACCCTGCTAATTTTTTTATTTTTTGTAGAGACAAAGTCTTGCTGTGTTGCCTAGCTGGTCTTGAACTCCTGGGATCAAGCTATCTTCCTGCTTTGGCCTCCCAAAGTGCTGGGATTTTAGGTGTGAGCTACCACACCCAACCCAAGTTTGTGTTCTTAATCATGCACAAAATCATTAATCTGGTTATAAGTAGATATTTGCCAAAGGCAAACTTAATGGAATATAAAGTTGTATTTGTTGTTTGTAAGGTGGCCAGGGAGTAAGATATTCTAATAGGTACTAGAAGATAGGCAAAAACTTATGTTTGGTAGTAATTGAACTGTAAAACATTTTCTGTATGCCAATAAAAAGCACGTCTCCAATACAGGCACACATGACTTGATGACAGGGATACTATCTGAGAAATGTGTCTTTTGGCAATTTTGTCATTGTGTGAACATCAAAGGGTGTACTCACATGAACCTGGGTGATATAGTCTACTGCACACATCGGCTATGTGGCATGGTCTATTGCTCCTGTACAGCAAGCTACTATACTGTGAATACTGCTAGCAATTGTAACACAACGGTATTGGTATATCTAAGTGTAAGCAAGGTACAGTAAAAATACGGTATTATAATTTTAGGAGACCACCTTGGTATGTGTGGTCTATCGCTGACTGAACTTGACTGTGCTTCTCTTAGACCTGCCGAAACAGATCCCAGCTGGGGAGCACAGTGCCTGAGCTCTCAAGGCTTACACCACTTCCTCCTTCTCTCCTCACCCGTCCAGTACTGGGCTCTCCAGACTTGGCTGCAGCCCCACAGCTCTTCTCAACCCTCTGCTCAGCCTCTTATGCTTTCTTATCTGCCCTGTGCTTCAGCTGCATGGACCTGCAGCTGGATGGGGATGGATGACTCAGAGCTCCCTGTGGGCTCTCCTCGGAGCTCAGGCACTTGCAGGTGACAGCTGCTGACTGTCCCCACCAGACTGGCCTTACTGTCTTCTCACCCCCTTTATTCTCAGCCTCATGAAGGGCCTCAGGATGCCCTCCATCACCCCAGCTGGAAGACTGAGGGTCCTCCCTGCCTTCTCCTCTTTTTCTTTTCTCTTTCCTCATCCTCATTCAAGTCCCAATTGCCCCAAAACAGTTTGGAGGCCCATCTGTCTCCTCCATCTCGAATACTCTTACCCTAGGTCAGCTGTGTCATCTCTCTCCCAATTCGACAACCTGCTGCTGCCACTGCAGGAATTCACCTCCTCGCCTCCATACACACAAGTCCAACCACACTCTCTCCTCCTTAGCGGCTTTTCTTGATGGCGAACTTGGGTGGTATAGTCTACCTTGTTTGAATCTCACCGCATGCCAGGCATGGTACCCATCCTCATGTGTTCACAACAATCCTAGGAGAAGCAGCAGCTACCATTTTCCCTCCCTCCCAGAGGAGAAAAGTAAGGCTTTGAGAAGTTAAAGAACATGCTAAGGCAATATGTCTCATAGGGTCAGAGGTGGTTTAGAACTTCTAGCCAGTCTGCCTCGGATACGCAGGTCTCAACCACTGCACTGTGTGGCCACCAGACAGTGTGCAGCTCATTCCTTCCCCCACCCACCCACCCACCATCACCTCGTTTCTCCCTCCATCGTTGTGATTTGGCACCATCCATATCAATTGATATGGATGCTTGTGATTTGGCACCATCTCTTCGGGTTCAAAGGCGAGCATTCCCTGCTTGGACATTGACCCCTGTAGCACCATGTTTGTGTTGTTTCCTGCACACACTGGGTGTTCTCCCACTCTGTTCCTTCTGTCTGGGATGCCTGCCCCACCTCCTAACCCACAACTCTGCTTTTCAAGACTCAGCTCAAGAGCCATCTCCCCCAGGGAAACCTGTGACTCTTCTGGGTTGGGTCACCTGCCATTTTTTGTCCTCATTTCCACTCATGGACTGTCTGCCAGAGCCCTCCAAGTTCAGGGACCATGTCTATCCGTGCACCCCCAGCACCTAACACCAAGCCTGATCCATCCACAATGGATGTCCACAACCATCCACAGTGGTCAATTGTCAATGGTTGACCTGCTTTCCATCGGTGTCTTTTATCTGCTTCTCTCCATCCTACCTTAAACTATAAGCATCCTGTGGATAGGCATTGTGTCTATTTAGCTGCTTTGTACACCAACTGTTACACTACAGTATAAGTGACCATTCTAGAATTATGTGTACAAAATTGATATGGATGCTTGCTTCCTTTACTTTGGGTACAGATGCAAGCCCAGAATCATGGGGCGGCAATGTGACAGATGTGCTTCTGGGTTTTACCACTTCCCTGAGTGTGTTCCCTGCAATTGCAACAAAGATGGGACTGAGCCAGGAGTATGTGACCCAGGGACTGGAGCTTGCCTCTGCAAGGTAAGACACATCGTGCAATGCCAGGGCTCTGGCTACCAGTTGGGGGAAGTACTTCATGCTAAGTCAACATAGGAAAATATGTGGGAAATGGGACTGGCCCATAACAGATGTCCATAATGCGTGTAGCATTTTATAGACATCATCTCATTTCATAGAAATATTTGGGAGACCCCTTTTATCCCTTGGAGAGGCCACATACCCCCTTGAGAATCTGATGACAAGTATAGACCCTCTCTAGAAAAATCCACACAAACTTCTATGTACAGTTTAATGAGACTCATAGGTTCCCTTGAAGCCTATTCCCACACCATGGACACCAGGTGATCATCTTCACTCCAAGGGATTCTGCCAGGTTGTAGAAGGCCTTCCAGTTCCCAGCAGATGTAATGAGGTGATCATGAGTGGGATGAATCCATCTCCCCTACCGTGAATCCATCTGGTGCTATTTCTCTACCTTCAAGATGCCCAGGTGCATCTCAGGAAATTAAGGGATTCTGCCTTCCATTTGTGTATAGTAAAAGTTTAAACAATTAATGCAGGGTGAAAACTTAACACACATATCTTCTAATATTTTGTTGACATCCATATCCTAACAGCTTGTGTTGGTATTTAATGTATGCAGGTAGCTGTTGCAGTCAGGGAAACTTTAGGAGGAAAGATCTCTCGCTTCATGTTTTTGCTTTGACAGGAAAATGTGGAAGGTGTAGGATGTAACATGTGTCGAGAAGGATTGTTCCATTTGGACCCAGCCAATCCCAAGGGCTGCACCAGCTGCTTCTGCTTTGGAGTAAATACTCACTGTCACAGTTCCCATAAGCGGAGAGCAAAGGTATGCATTGGCATGAAATGCCATGAAACTTTGGCATATTGATTTTTTTTTTTTTAACACATTTTATTTTAAAGCTGTTGAGTACAATTCAGGATTAGGTATACAAGTGGACATCGTACAGGTAAAGTTTGGACCTCCTTTTGGTCCCCACTTTGCCTGCTTTGAGATCAGGTACCTTTACTGATATTGTGTTCCCCCTCCCCCTCCCCTCACCCCAGCAGTATCCCACTACTGCCAATCCCTTTCTTATAGTACTATAGTAAATATTCAGAGTCTGCTTATGAGTAAGAACATGTGGTACTCTATTCTTTGTTTCTGTGATAGATCACTGAGTATTATAGTATTATTAAATCCATCCAAGTTGCTGCAAAATCCATATGTTTGTCCTTCTTTATGACTGTGTAATATTCCATTGTGTATATGTACCACTTTTTTATCCAGTCCAGTTTCTTTTTTTTTTTTTGAGTTGGAGTCTCACTCGGTCGCCCAAACTGGAGTGCAGTGGCCGCTTCCAGCCACCGCGCCTCGACCTGCTGGGCTCTGGCGATCCTTCCGCCTCAGCCTTCCAAGTAGCCGGAATTACAGGCGTGCGCTACCACACCCGGCTGATTTTGTGATTTTTTATTGTAGAGATGAGGTCTCGCTGCCCAGGCGGGTCTCGAACCCGCGGGCTCAGGCAATCCACTCACCTCAGCCTCCCAAAGGCGCGGGATTACAGGCTGAGCCACCGAGCCCGGCTCCAGTCCAGTTTCAATGAGCAGCATGGTTGGTTCCATTTTTTGCTATTGTGAATAGTGCTGCAATAAACATGCATGTGCAGGTATCTTTCTTGTAGAATGCTTTGACTTCCACCAGGTACATTCCCAGTAGGGGAATTGCTGGGTCATATGGAAGGTCAATTTCTAGTTCTTTTAGAAATCGCCACACTGTTTTCCATAGAGGTTGAACTAGTTTGCATTCTCACCAGCAGTGTAGAAGTGTTTCCTTTTCTCCGCGTTTTCACCAGCATCTGTTTTATTTATTTATTTTTCACTTTTTATTTTTGTATTATAAAGATGTGGAGTACATTTCAGGGTTAGGTATACAAATGTTGATTATGCAGGTACCCTTGTTGATGAGGTATGCCTCTCCCTCCCCTAGCAGTTTCCCTCAACTGCCAATCCCACCCCATTCCCCTGACAGTTTCCCACTACTGCCAATCCCTTTCTTATAGTATTATGATAATTGTTCAAGGTCCGCTTATGAGTGAGAACGTATGGTACTCTGTTCTTTGTTTCTGTGATAGATCACTGAGTATGATCAACTCCAAATCCGCCCAAGTTGCTGCGAAGTCCATATGTTTGTCTTTCTTTATGGTTGTATAATATTCCATTGTGTATATGTACCACATTTTTTTTATCCCATCCAGCTTCGATGGGCAACATGGTTGGTTCCATGTTTTTGCTATTGTGAATAGAGCTGCAACAAACATACATGCGGAGGTGCCTTTTTTGTAGAATGATTTGAGTTCCTCCAGGTATATTCTCAATAGGGGAATTGCTGGGTCATAGGGAGGGTCAATTTCTAGTTCTTTCAGAAATCGCCATACTGTCTTCCAGAGAGGTTGCACTAGTTTGCATTCCCACCAGCAGTGTAGAAACATTCCTTTTTCTCTGCATCCTCACCCGCATCTGTTGTTGTTTTATTAATGATGGTCATTCTTACTGGGGTTAGGTGGTATCTCAATGTGGTTTTGATTTGCATTTCTCTGATGATGAGTGAGGCCGAGCTACCTGTATATCTTCTTCTATATCTTTCATGTGTCTGTTGGCTACCTATATATCTTCTTCTGAGAAGTGTCTATTCATGTGTTTTGCCCACTTTTTAATGTGGCTGTTTTTGGTTTTTTTTTCCTTTCAGCGCATTTGAGTTCCTTGTAGATCCTGGATGTTAGGCCTTTGTCAGATATACATTTGCAAATATTTTTTCCCATTCTGTGGGCTGTCTCCCTGCTCTCCTGATGGTTTCCTTTGCTTTGCAGAAGCTCATTAGTTTGATGAGGTCCCACTTGTCTATCTTATTTCTTAAGGTATTGACCTTTAGAGTTCTCAATAGGAATTGGTTACCAGTTCCAATTTCCATAAGGGTGTCTCCTGCTTTTTCTAAGATTCTTATATTTCTAGGTTTTACTTTAGGTCTTTGATTCATTTAGAGTTCATTTTTGTGTGTGGTGATAGGTAGGGATCCTGTTTCAATCTTCTGTATGTGGTCAGCCAGTTTTCCCAGCACCATTTACTGAATAGGTTCTCCTCTCCCCAGAGGTTGTTGTTGGAGGCTTTGTCAAAGATGAGTTGGTTGAGGAATTCAGGCTTTGCTTCCGGAATATCTATCCTGTTCCATTGGACTATGTGCCTGTTCTTGTACCAGTACCAGGATCTTTTAATTACTGTAGCCAGTTTGAAGTCTGGAAGTGTGATACCTCCTGCTTTGTTTCTTTTGCTAAGGATTGTTTTGGCTATTCGTGGTCGTTTATGTTTCCATATGAATTTCTGTATTGTCATTTCCAGGTCTGAGAAGAATGGTGTTGGTAACTTAATGGGTATTGTGTTGAATCTATAGATTGCCTTTGATAGAATGGATATTTTAACAATGTTGATTCTTCCTATTCATGAGCATGGAATATTTTTCCATCTGTTTGTGTCTTCTTGGATTTCTTTGAGCAGTGTTTTGTAGTTCTCATTGTAAAGATCTTTTACTTCTCTGGTTAGGAAAATGCCAAGATTCATTCTTTCTTTCTTTCTTTTGTGACTATTGTGAATGGGATTGTGCTTTTAATTTGGGTCTCTGCCTGCTTATTGTTGGTGTATAGGAATGCAACTGTCTTTTGCATGTTTATTTTGAGCCCTGAGACTTTGCCAAAGTCCTTTATCAGTGCAAGCAGATTTTTGACAGATTCTCTTGGATCTTCAAGGTATAGGATCATATCATCAGCATTTCCTTTTCTTGTCTGATTGCCCAAGCTAGGACTTCCAACACAATGTTGAACAAGAGAGGTGAGAGTGGGCAGCCTTGTGTTGTTCCAGTTTTCATGGGAAGTATTTCCAATTTCTGTCCATTTAGCAATATGTTAGCTGTGTTGTTTATCGTAGATGGCACTTACTATTCTGAGGTATGTTCCCTCCAGACCTAGGTGTTTGAGGGTTTTTTCCAAGAAGGGATGCTGGATTTTAACAAAAGCTTTTTCTGCATCTAATGATATAATCATGTGGTTTTTGTTTTTACGTCTATTGATGTATTTAATTGCATTTATGATCTTTTGAATGTTGAACCTGCCCTGCATCCTGGGAATGAAGACTACTTGGTCATTGTGTATGATTTTTTAGATGTGTTCTTGGATCCGATTTGCTAGAATCTTGTTGAGGATTTTTGCATCTATGTTAATAAGGGATATTGGCCTGTAGTTCTTTTTTTTTGTTGGATCTTTATTTGGTTTGGGTATCAGTATGATGTTAACTTCATAAAATGATTTGGGGAGAAGTCAAGCTTTATCAATTGCCTGGAATACTTTCAATAGGATTGATATCAGCTCCTCCTCGTATGTTTTGTAGAATTCTGCTGGAAAGTCATCCGGTCCAGGGATTTTTTTTTTTTTTTGGAGGTAGTTTTCTTATGACAGAGTCAATTTCCTGGGTCGTTATTGGTCTATTTAGTGTCTCAATGTCTTCTTGTTTCAACCTGGGGAGGTTGTGTGATGTCAGAAAGTCCTCCATTTCATTTAGGTTAGCAAGTTTATTTCCATACAGGTGTACATAGTAATCTCTGATCATCTTTTGTATTTCTTCAGGGTCAGTTGTGATTTGATCTTTTGTATTTCTGATTGGGCTTATTTGGGCTTTTTTTCTCTTTTTCTTGTTTTATTTATGATGGCCATTCTTATTGGGGTTAGGTGGTATTTCAGTGTGGTTTTGATTTGCATTTCTCTGTTGATTAGTAAGGCTAAGCACCTTTTCATGTGTCTGTTAGTTGCCCATATATCTTCTTTGAGAAGTAGCTATCACCATACACAAAAATCAACTCTAAATGAATCAAAGACCTGAGCATAAAACCTCAAACTATAATAATCTTAGCAAATGCAGAAGACACTCTTACAGAAATCAGAGTAGGCAACCAATTCCTTATTAAAACCCCAGATGTCCATGCCATAAGAGATAAGATAGGGACCTCATCAAACTGAAAAGCATCTGCAAAGCAAAAGAAACAAACCATCAAAAGAGTAGGGAGACAGCCCAGAGAGTGGGAAAAATTATTTGCCAACTATATATCTGACAAAGACCAAACATCCAGGATCTACAAGGAACTCAAATGTGCCGAAAGGAAAAAAACAAACAGCCCCATTAAAAAGTGTGGGAAATATATTGATTTGTTGAAATGGTAAGCACTGCCCTTACTGTTCCTTGGCCTGCAGTGTTTTTTTAATTCTTGTTCCCTGAATTCATCAGGTCTGCTCAAATGTCACATGCTCAGAGCAGCTTTCCTTCGTTGCTTTCTATAAAATAGAACACCCTGGTCACACTCTCTGACCTTACCCTTGTTTTCTGAATAGCATTTTTCACTCCCTGACATATTTCACATTTTGTTTTAAAATGTATTCTCTGTCTTCCTCCACCACTGGAATGTGAGTGCCTTGATGCATCCTTCCAGAGCAGGATTCAGGACATAACAGATGCTCAATAAATCCTCATTAAATGAATGGATTTTGATGTTTTCCTCATTGAAAGCAAGCCCTGTTTCTGTACTCACAGGACTCTACACCAAGTGTGTGGGTTTTTTTCCACACCAAGAATTTTCCAAGTCTCTCCAGATGCTCACTGGGTATCCTACAATTCAGCTCTGACACTATCTGCCTGGAGATGGCATCAGACCCCTCAGGGCCCACAAGAATGCCCTCATTTCAGATGCCAATTGCAAGTCCTAGGCCACCAGTACCTGCTACAAATTGAGGGTTCCCACAAGCCCCTCTTCATGTGTGGTAATTTAGTGTAACAGCTCACAGAACTTGGGAAAGCTGTTGACTTACTGTTGCTGATTCACAATAAAGGTATATGGTAAGGGACACAAAAGAACAGGTGCATAGGGAGAGTTCCAGAAGGGTCCCTAGCACAGGAAATTGGGGTTACACCACCCTCCCCACACGCAGATGTACTTGCCAAGTCAGGAGCTCTCCAAAACCATCACTTAAGCTTTGTGTGGAGACTCTATTATGTAGGCATGATTGATTAAACTATTAGCCACTAGTGTGTGTATGTGTGTGTGTGTGTGTGTTTGAGTCAGGGTCTCACTGTATCACCTAGGCTGGAGTGCAGTAGCACAATCACAGCTCACTCTAGCCTTGACCTCCTAGGCTCAGGTGATCCTCCTGCCTCATCCTCCCAAGTAGCTGTGAGTACAGGCATGCAGCACCAGGCTCAGCTAATTAAAAAAAAAAAATGCCGTAGAAATGAGGTCTTGCTTGTTGCCTAGGCTGGTCCCAAATTCCCGTGTTCAAGGAGTCTTCCTACCTCAGCCTCCCAAAGTGCTGGGATTAAAGACGTGAACCACTGCACCCAGCATAATTGATAATGAAATCAATCTCCAGTCCCTCTCCCCTTCCCAGAGGTTGGTGTGGTGCTGAAAGTACCAGCCTTTTTATTTTTAAGGCAGAGTCCCACTCTGCCACCCGGGCTGGAGTGCAGTGGTCTCACCATGTTGCCTAGTCTGGTCTCGAACTCCTGGACTGAGGCCACCCTCCTGCCTGGGCCTCCCAAAATGTTGGGATTACAGGCATGAGCCATCGTGCCCAGCTAATCCTGCCTTATTTTTTTTTCTGGCGACCAGCCCCCATCCTAATGTAACCTAAGGGCCTGAACACCTGTCAGTCTATTAGCATACAAAAAGACGCTATCATATTCCATCTGGAGATTCCAAGGGTCTTAGAAGCTCTGCTTTCAGAAACTGGGGACTAAGACCAAATAGTATGACAAAAGATGTTCTTGCATCCTTATCATTTGGGAAATTACAAGGGTTTTAGGAATACTGTGCCAGGAACTGGGGCAGAGGCCAAACAGACATATCTTATTATGTCACAATATCACACCCCTCATTTTTCTTTTTCTCATTTTATTTTCCTTCTCACCTATTTTACGGCATCTTTTCTCTGGTCACCTTTTATTTTATTTTATTTTATTTTTTGAGTTGGAGTCTCACTCCGTCACCCAGACTGGATGGAGTGCAGTGGCACACTCATAGCTACCCCAGCGTCCACCTGTTGGACTCCAGTAATCCTTTCACCTCAGCCTTCCAAGTAGCCAGAACTACAGGCGCGTACTACCATGACTGGCTAATTTTTTAAAAATTTATTGTAGAGATGAGGTCTCACCAAATTGCCTGTACTGGTCTCGAACCTGCGGGCTCAAACAATCCGCTCACCTCGGCCTTCCAAGGTGCTGGGGTTACAGGCTGAGCCACTGAGCCCAGCCCTCTGGCCACTTTTTAAATTAACTTCATGAAACCAAAATTTTTGTTATCTTCATTATTCCATGAATCAGTAGTCTCATACTTGCGTTCTTTGTGTGAGTAATGTCTTACATCCAACAAATATTCAGAGAAAGATTATTTGGTATATTTTACTGCCTGCCTCCTAAAAGGAGTGGAAAGAGGTAATTGGAAAAAAGATTAGCTTGTAAATCTGCTACAAGTATCCTCTCCTTACCCAGCCCCCTCAGGGAACCAGAAAGCATTAATCCTGATCTATGCCTGTTCAATTCTTTCTTTTTTCGGATGTCAGAATTAACTGGCTTCCTTAGTGACCAGGAAAATATTTAATTTTGATGCTCATTTAGAGAAAAACAATAATAGCAGGTCATTTAACTCCACGTCACATTTTTCTCTATAAGGAGCTCGACATTAAATGTGACCACAGTCCTAGTTATTATTCATACACTTGTTTATTTATTATTCAAACACTCATTGATGACCTACTAAATGTCGAGAACCAAGATAAACTCCACAGATGCATGGCCACTGCCCTTGGAGAATTCTCGGTGGTGATGGGTCAGGCAGAGGCTCCACCATGGGCGGCCGAGTAGGGGCAGACTCAAGAGGAGACAGACACATACAGGATGTCTTTGAAGCAAGGTGACTGCCCCATGGATCTTTTTATTATGCATAGCGCAGCCATCACCAAGGAAGCCACAGTCACCCATTTCCATCCTTCGCTTTTGTGTTCCAGTTTGTGGACATGATGGGCTGGCGCCTGGAGATGGCAGACAGAGTGGACATCCCCATCTCATTCAACCCAGGCAGCAACAGCGTGGTGGCGGACCTCCAGGAGCTGCCCGCAACAGTCCGCAGTGCGTCCTGGGTTGCACCTCCTTCCTATCTGGGGGACAAGGTAATGATATACTGTTATTCTTCTGAATCTCAGTGGGCCTCTTCTACCACTGCATGAGCATCATTGACTGAATGTCTGGAAGAAGCATCAAGCATCCAGGAGTTCAGGTTACTCACATTTAGGAAGCAAGGCAAACTAAAAATGAAGAAGAGACCTGACCCCCTCACTGTTAGGGGTAACAGGTGCCTCTTGTGCTCCCCATGCATGAGCTACCAGCAAAGGAAATCCTGCACATTTTACTCGCTTTTTACCTAATGCCAAAGAATGTTCCCTCAGGGAAGTAATCATTTAAATAATATCTATTACAAATGGGACATGTATGGTTTTAAATGCAAGTGCTGAGAATTCTTTGTTTTAAAGCAGAAGAAAGCCTCTTTGTCAGGAAAACAAAAGCTGAAAAGTGACTCATATGTGTATTAAAGGAAACATAGGATTCACTGGCAGTTCTACTTTTGTAAGTAAAATCTCGTGCATTTAATTACATACTCTTCAGGGAGCTTATAAACCAGCGCTCTTCTTTTGCTGCATAAATTATTATTCCAGAGCCTGGCTAAATCCATCCATTTTATGAGGTCAGAAATGCAGGCCTCATGTGGAAACACCATCAGGTGACATGTGCTTCTCATCAAGTAAAGAACTACAGAGAAGGGGGTGGATTTCGCAGGACTAGCTCAGGTGATGCCCTTTTCTCACATTTGGAATGACTAAATATTAGGGCCTTGTCAACCTGAGGTCTCTAATTCTGTCTTCTGGGCTATGCCTGTGGGCTTTGACGTCTGAGTGTTGCTTCTCTGATAAGACCCCACTTCTCCCTCACTTAATGCTCCTCTTCACCTCTACATGATGAGTCCATGTGTTGATTATCTATTACAATGGAACACATTACGCCAATGCAGCTTAACGCGCCAAGTATTATCTTGTACAGTTTCTGTGAATCAGGATTTCTGGAGAAGATGGCCCAGAGGTGGCAGTCAAGATGTCAGTAGCTGCGGTCATCTGGGCCTGGAGAATCTGCTTCCAAGTTCATTTGCGTGATTGTTAGCAGGCCTCTGTTCCTGGCTGTCAGTCAGCTGGAGGCCTCAGTTCCTCATCAGATGAGACCCTCTGTAGGCTAGCCAAGGGTCCTCATGACATGGCAGCTGGCTTTCCCCAAAGCAACGGAAGAGAGAGAGAGGGAAGGAGGGAAGAAAAAAGGGAGGGAAGGGAAGGGAGGGAGAGGGGGAGCACAAGTGTGCCAAGAGCACTAGCTCAAGACAAAGCTGCAATCTTTTTACAACCTAATTTCAGAACTGACATAATATCTCTTCTCCCTTATTCTAGTCATCAGAAGTGAGTCACTAAGTACAGCACACACTTCAGGGGAGGGAATTGAGCTCTACCTCTCGAAGGCAGGAGTATAAACAATTCGTGGGCATATTTTTAAAACCATCTTAGCCCATCGACAAGGCAATACTTAATTTCAATAAGATGATTCAAGACGTTACCCAAAATACTTCAGGCTCAAAGGCGAAAATTCTGTGCAGCTTTCTCGGGTTGCAGACTCTAGGAAAAAACTTCTATTGCTTGGGCTCTCAGAAGAGCTGCTGCTTCTCCTTGCTTCAAGTTGTTGGCATTTTCTTGTCATGTATTTTGTTCTGTCCAATCTGAGGTGATCTTGCCTGTGATTTCCATCCTTCTGTCACTTCTTCCTTCTCAACTGGTTTTTACCTTAAGGGCAGGAGGTATCAGGATTAGATGTGAAGCAGCTATTAGAAAACCATGATCATTCACTTCTATGTCCCCACCACGATCACGCTGCGTATATGGCATTGGGAGGCGGTCCCTGCACCTACTGGGCAGTCAGTCCTGGCTTCTGTACCCAGTAGAATTCACATTAACTTGGGAAATATCTGCCATTGGCTTTCAGGGGTATTGTTTTTGGAGAAAATTTATTTTTGGAGAAAATTTATTTCATTTTGTGGCAGAGAGATATGATTACCCAATTCTCTCCCTTAAATAAGAATCCAATGGCCTAGATTTCCTAGAATTGCAGTGGATTAAATAAAAACTTTGGTTTGGTAGTCATCTAGAAAAAAAGATCTTATTTGTTTCAGTAGGACTATTATTTTTCTTTTTAATAGAAGCGTGTTCTTGCCTGCAAAACTCTAGCATGTTCACTCTAAACATTTTAAACAATATAAAAAATAAAATAAAGTAGAAAGTTAAATGCCATTCTCAATCTTGCTTTCTAGATATAAGCCTTGTTAACAGACTGATTGTGTATTCCCAGACTTTGTGTGCTTGTTATTTGTTTATTATTTATTTACTTATTTAATTTTTATTTCTTGAGTCACAGTCTCATTTTGTTGCCTAGGCTAGAGTGCAGTGGCACAATCATGGCTTACCACAAATTCCTGGGCACAAGTGATTCTTCCACCTCAGCCTCCCAAGTAGCTGGGACAACAGGTGTGTGCCACTATGCCTGGCTAATTTTTTTTATTTTTGATAGAAACAGGTTGCCCAGGCAGGTCTCGAACTCCTGGACTCAAGCAATCCTCCTGCCTCCCAAAATGCTGGGATTATAGGCATGAGCCACCATGTCCAGCTCTATGTATCTTTTGTGTGGGTTAATGCTGACGTAGTCTCTTAATGCTTGCGGTATTGATACTGTTGATTCCATTTCAGGTTTCCTCGTATGGTGGCTATCTCACTTACCAGTCCAAGTCCTTTGGCTTACCCAGTGACATGGTTCTTCTAGAAAAGAAGCCGGATGTGCAGCTCACGGTAGGTATCACAGTATGACCCAAGCAGCGGGAAGCGGTGGTTGCAATTGGTGCTGATCTGAATTTAGGACACCTTGACATGTGGCCTACAAAAAGTTTGAATTCAGTCATCTCCAGTATTTTGTAGAAACCAAAAAGAAAGTTTAGAGCATGTGGCATCTCCTCAGGATCCAACTTTCTCTGGCCAAATTGTTTTTCTCTTCTCCCCTGCTCAAGGACTTCCACGTATTTTGCCCTTGGCTCTCACAAGTTCTGCCTCATGTCAAACATTTATTGGTGCTTCTGTCTTTCAATTTTGTTTCATAAATGTTTTTGAGCCCTTCCCATGTGCAAGACCATATTGCTGGGGCTCTGTAAAGAACAGGAGTCTTTTTCTCTTGGAGGACTGGAGAAATAGCCAGTAACTCCAATCCAGTAAGTGAGGAAAGTAAGTGAAGTCCTATCGATGCTGGGATCTGGGCAGGGGGATGGGAGTTACATGGTCTGAGAGGCACTCAGAAGACTTCATGGTTCATTTTAAAGGCCAGGCCTTTAAGAATAGGCATAAGAGGTGAAATGCCTCTCCAAGGGCAGGGACTAAGTAAGGTAAACTGAGGCAGATGATTGGTGCAAGGCAGAAGACTATGTTCAAGGGGTGACTAGTCTAACGGGGCTGTATTATCCATGTGTGCCAAGTCCTTGAAAATGAGCCTGAAAGGGTTTGATGCTATGATAGGAATTTAACTTGATATAGACAGCAGGGTGTCAGCTTGGTTTTTTGAGAATAGAAGTAACAACATCCACACACTATGTGCCTGGCACACTATCCAGAGCCGCGGTCTAGAAAATTCCTTGAGGGCAGGGGTGATGTCATATCCTACTTTGGATTCCCTGCAATACAGGCCACAATACCTTGAATGTAGAGTGTGGTGTCATCGCCTGAAGTTGGCTCTATTTCTGGTTCATGTGCTGTGATTCATGCTATGTAATCACAGCTCCCTGAAGCGGTTCCTCATGTCACCCACTGTGAACAGGGACCAGCAAGTCTCATAAACATCCTCATAGTTGAGGGCCTGACATTCTTTTTTTTTTGAGTTGGAGTCTCACTCTGTCACCCAGACTGGAGTGCAGTGGCACACTCCCGGCTACCACAGCCTCGATCTGCTGGGCTCAGGCGATCCTTTTGCCTCAGCCTCCCAAGTAGCCAGAACTAAAGACACATGCTACCATGCCCAGCTAATTTTTTGACTTATTGTAGAGATGAGGTCTCGCCATGTTGCCCAGGCTGGTCTCAAACCCACGGGCTCAGGCAATCCTCTCGCATCGGCTTCCCAAAGTGCTGGGATTATAGGCTTGAGCCAGGGCCTTACATTCTTGGTAGATATTTGTGATTAGGCACTGCTGTGTTGTGCTTTATTTTTACTGGTATGCAAATCTATTGACTGTTGTTTTAAAAAATCCAAGAAACCTTTGCAGAATATCTTGAAAATAAAGCAGCAAAGATTTGAGGGTTACAGTCTCAGGAAAAATAGCTAGACGATAAAAATACTGTCACAGCAGTGCTGTATTTCAGTTTCATATTTTTGCAGAGCATCTTGGAGTTCAGGTCATTAGTATACCTATTGTTCACTGCCAAAGAGTTTATTAGGCAAGCTATTAGAATTCACTGAGAGGTAATGACCAAAATTTCTCCTTAATTTTACCTTCAAACACAGAAAATAATTTCAGCTCATGAAACATTTACTCTGCTGCTTTGTTCCAAACCACTGTAATTAAGAGCCTTTGGGGCATGTTTCTTAGATTAACGTTTTAAATGTTACATGATTCCAAATAATGCTCTTCTTTCTGAAATTCCAGCCCTAATGAATAAAGCCTCATTTGGAAAGTGCTGCAATCGAAAAACTGGGGGCTTGTGGTGTGTGTGTGTATGTGTGTGTGTGTGTGTGTGTGTGTGTGTGTGTGTGTGTGTGTGTGTATGCAGTGGGTTTGCTGATGGTGGGCACTGAATATCCCACTCTGCCCTGTTTTTTTGGTTTCTAAAATTTTGCTTTTGAATCAAGGTCTCACTTCATCACCCATGTTGTAGTGCTGTGGCACAATCATGGCTCATGGCAGCCTTGACCTCCTGGGCTCATGCTATCCTACTACCTCAGCTTCTTGAGTAGCTGGGTCTACAGAACACCATGCCTGACTGAATCATTCATTTTATTTATTTATTTATTGTTTGTTTGTTTGTTTGTTTTTTGAGTTGGAGTCTCACTCTGTCACCCAGACTGGAGAGCAGTTGCCA
This sequence comes from Cephalopachus bancanus, assembly GCA_027257055.1. Taxonomy (NCBI): domain Eukaryota; kingdom Metazoa; phylum Chordata; class Mammalia; order Primates; family Tarsiidae; genus Cephalopachus; species Cephalopachus bancanus. The sequence goes on along the minus strand of JAPVLO010000097.1, from coordinate 9,309,834 downwards.
CTCCCGGCCACTGCAGCCTCGACCTGCTGGGCTCCAACGATCCTTCTGCCTCAGCCTTCCGAGTAGCCGGAATTACAGGCGCGTGCTACCATGCCCGGCTAATTTTTTGATTTATTATAGAGATGAGGTCTCGCCTGCCCAGGCAGGTCTTGAACATGTGGGCTCAGGCAACCCACTCACCTCAGCCTCCCAAAGGTGTGGGATTACAGGCTGAGCCACTGAACCCGACTGAATCATTCATTTTAAAAATTTTTATTTATTTCAATCAGTGTCATTTATTTTTAATTTTTTAAGAGATGAGGTCTAGCTCTGTTGCCCAGACTGGTCTTGAACTCCTGGGCTCAAGCAATCCTCCAGCCTCGCCTCCCAAAGCTCTAGGATTACTGCCATGAGCCACCACACCCTGCCTTCTGCTCTGATAAGAGTCTCTCTAAACTGGACTCGGTGGCTCAGCCTGTAATCCCGCGCCTTTGGGAGGCTGAGGTGAGTGGATTGCCTGAGCCCGCAGGTTTGAGACCCGCCTGGGCAGGCGAGACCTTATCTCTACAATAAAATCAAAAAATTAGCTGGTCGTGATAGTGCATGCCTGTAATTCCGGCTACTCGGAAGGCTGAGGTGGAAGGATCACCGGAGCCCAGCAGGTCGAGACTGCGGTGGCCGGGAGCGGCCACTGCACTCCAGTCTGGGTGACAGAGTGAGACTCCAACCCCCCCAAAAAAGAGTCCCTCTAGAGCCCCTGTAATGGGGTGGATTGGAGGCTGAGAGTGAATGAGGCTGGACTGGATCCCATTGGCGGGGTGGGGGGGTGGGGGAGGAGGGTTTCCTCCCTCCACATGCCAGCCTGCAGCTTCCTGGCTATGTGTTGTATGTGTTGCCCTCCCTAGTTTCTTCAGTAACCCACCCACCAAAGCACTTTATTCCTACCACAGTCTGGTCCTGTGGGAAGTAATGAACACAACACTTCCTGCATTTACAGCAAAACATGTTTTAAATTTTTTTTCATCTTTTTTAGCCAAGGGAATTTCAGTCAAGGGCATTTTCTGGATTTCTTATTTATGAAATGGCACCATATTAGCTTCTATTATTCTGTTTTCATGTCACTAATTCTTTTACCAGTTAGTTAATTCTGAGTGATTTCTTAGAGTCAGGTATTTCATATAATGTAAAGCTATAGAAATTGTTCTTACATCAAGTATAAATCTCAAAATGTCCCATCCAGGATACTAATGTGTTCATGGTTTTCTATAAACAAGGGTCAGCACATGTCTGTCATCTATGAGGAGCCAAATATCCCACGGCCAGACCGGCTGCATCACGGGCGAGTACACCTGGTCGAGGTAACAGAGAGCCAGCCGTGAAGTGGTTCTTGGTGATCCTTTTTTGTTTTATGACTTAATTCTTTCAGAAACTATGATTTTTAAAACTTATTTTAAGAATTTTAAAATATAGATTATACATACATAAGTTTACATATGCAGGTTGAGCATTCCTAATCCAAAAAATCTGAAATTCAAAACGCTCCAAAATTCAAAACTCTTTATGTGCCAATATTATGCTCAAAGGAAATGCTCTGATTTCAGATTTTCAGAATAAAGGTGCTCAATGAATAAGTATAATTCAAATATTCCAAAATTTAAAAAAATCTGAAATTCAAACTACTTCTGGTCCAAAACTTTTCAGACAAGAGATACTCAACTTGTATAGATTTAAAATATATAAAAATAAATATAAAATGTAAAGTATTTGATGTTCCTCTGACTTTGTTACCACATCTTTCCAGCCCTTTAGTTCTCTCTCTCATTTCACAATTAATTATCCTTGTCTTACAAACCTCGTGAGATTGTAAATGCTGTGACATAGCTCCATCTCATTATCAGTTCTTCCTCAGTGCCTGGGACCTGGTCATTGTCCAACAAATCCTTGGTATGGATGCATAGAGAAGACACAAATTGTCTTACATCAAAAGAAGTAAGAGTAATATAGCTAAATAAAGGAAAGCGCATCAGATCATAAAACATTTTATTACACCCACTTAGTTACAACTACTTATTTAAAACAGTGTTCCACTCCTATTATTATATACATTTAATTACTCAAGGTGAAACTTTTTGTGTACCTTGAACTTGCAGACATATTGTAACACTGCTGCACAGGTACATCTATACAATTGAATACTGTTTCATGATGAAAGAAACAAACTATTTGTACCTACTACAACATGGATAAACCTCAAAAACATTATGCTGAATGAAAAAAAACGACACAAAAGAATACATATTGTATGAGTCTATTTATGGGAAAGCAGTGATGTTCAGCAAAAATGGTGAAGTAAGAACCTCCAAAAATTCTCTCCTCCATAAAAGCAATGAAAAAACTGATGAAAAGAAAAACAAGATCGAAATTAACTTTTTAATAACTCTGGCAAGGAATCAAAGGCTTGCAGTCATCCAGAAAGTGTTTATTCAAGAGATATGGCTGAATCTCAGGAAGAAAAACGGTGAGCTTTGTGGTCTTCAACTTGCCCATTCCCACCCTCCTCTCTCCAGCTCCACAAGAGCCTAGCAAACCAGCAGCTTACATTCATGGTGAAATCCAGCAACGTGGCAGCCACTAGAGGGGGCAGCGTGGGATTTGAAACGCCTTAAAAACCTCCTTCCCAGAGAACTGCTGTAATTTGACCTGTCTGGAGGTTTTTTGGAAGATTTCACATGCAAGGCTGTTTTTATTTTATCTGATTGGAGCTTTCCCTTTGGGAGTGTTGTTGAAAACATTTAGAGGCAGCTCTTTAACTTCATGGCTGCCTGAGGTAGTTGGAGTGGACAATAATCACAAAGCATAAAATAAAAAAGCTAGGGAATTAGTTGCCCATAAGGACTTTGAAACGCTCTAACACAATCCTGGAAGTGTAGAAGCTATGCATGCTCAGGGCTGTGCACATATCCAGGCATGTACACCTGGCTGAGGAAAAACCTGAGAAGGCACTAAGCGCTCACCTAGAGGCTCTGTGCAAGCAGGAAGTGAAGGCTAAGACAGAGTTATCAACCAGCTGACTGAGAATTAAAGGGGTCCCCCAAAGGCACACAGAGCCATTTTGTAAAGGTTAGGATACTCTTTGGGTCCTAGCATTTAAGGAAATCTCTTTCCAATCATTATCTGATCACTAAGCTAACAAAGCAGAGATTTTAGTGACCACATATGACAAAGAATGCAGAATTTACAGCATTAGTTCAGAAAAGGAATCCATTCAGGAAAGTCACTAAACAAATAGTCAACAACAGCAAACCCCGGGGATAGGGGCAGACATGATTTCCAGAGTTGTCACATATTATTTTACATATCAAGCTGTCAACAAAAGTTATGGGATATGCAAAGAAACAAGAAAATATGGTTCACATGCGAGGTGGGGGGAGGAGAGATATAATAAATACACTTTTACTGATAAAGACCAGACATTAGACTTCCAGTCATAGACTTTAAATCAGTGTTTTAAATATGTTGAAAGAACTGAAGGAGACCATGTGTAAAGAACTAAAGAAAAAATGAGCATATTGTCTCATACTGAGAATAGAGAATGTAGAGAATATCAATTTAAAAATAGAAATTATAAAAAAGAACTAAATAGAAATTCCAGAATGGAAAAGTACAATAATGGAAATGAAGAATTTACTAGAAGGGCTGCTATGGACTGAACTGTGTCCCTTTCCCTCCCCTATTCATTTTTTGAAGTCCTGAGCCTCAGTGTGTGGCTACATTTGGAGTGAAGAAGTAATTTGAGTTAAATGAAGTCTTAAGGGTGGAGCTCTGAGGGGTTAAGCATTCTTATAAGGAGAGACACCAGAGTTCACTCTCTTTTTCTGCCTTGTGAGGATGCAGCAAGAAGGTAGCAATCTGCAAGCCAGAAAGAAAGTTTCACCAGGAACCAAATCAGCCAGCACATGGATATGGGACTTCCAGATTCTATAAGCATGAGAAAATTAATCTCTGGTGTTAAAACCACTCAGGATATGGTATTTTGTTATGGCAGCCAAACTAACTGAGACAAGTGCTCCAAACAGATTTGAGCAGGCAGAAGAAAGAATCAGCAAACTTGAAAAAGGTCATTTGAGATTATCGAATCTGAGAAACAGAAAGAAAAAAGAATGAGGAACAATAAACATACTCTCTGTCCATCTTACCTAAGGCAATCTACAAATTCAATGCAATACCCATCAAATTGCCAGCAACATTCTTCTCAGACCTGGAAAAAACAACACAAGAATTCATATGGAAACACAAACGTCCAAGAATAGCAGAACAATCCTCAGCAAAAAAAACAAAGCAGGTGGTATCACATTACCAGACTTCAAACTTTACTATAAAGCTACAATCATCAAAACAGGAACAGGCATATAGATCAATGGAATAGAACTGAGATTCCAGAAGCAAAACCTCAATTTCTCAACCAACTCATCTTCGACAAAGCCCCCACCACCTACCACTGGGGAGAGGAGAACCTATTCAGTAAATGGTGCTGGGAAAACTGGCTGACCACATGCAGAAGACTGAAACAGGACCCCTATCTATCCCCATGCACAAAGGTAAACTCCAAATGGATCAGAGACCTAAATGTAAAACCTCAAATCATAAGAACCTTAGAAAAGGAAGGAAATACCCTCATGGAAATCGGAACTGGCATCCAATTCCTGAACAAAACCCAAAACCCACAGGTCATAAGAGAGAAGATAGACAAGTGAGACCTTATTAAACTGACAAGCTTCTGCAAAGCCAAAGAAACCATCAAGAGAGCAGGGAGACAGCCTACAGACTGGGAAAAAGTATTTGCCAACTCCAGGTCTGACAAAGGCTTAACATCCTGGATCTACAAGGAACTCAAATGTGCTGAAAGAAAAAAACAAACAACCCCATTATAAAATGGACAAAAGATATGAACAGACACTTCACAAAAGAAGACATCCGAGCAGCCAACAAACACATGAAGAAATGCTCAACCTCACTAATCATCAGAGAGATGCAAATCAAAACCACATTGAGATACACCTAACTCCAATCAGAATGGCAATTATCAACAACTCAAAAAATAACAGCTGCTGGAGAGGGTGTGGTGAAAAGGGAACACTTCTACACTGTTGGTGGGAGTGTAAACTAGTGCAACCTCTGTGGAAAGCAGTGTGGCGATTCCTAAAAGCTCTAAAAATTAACCTTCCATATGACCCCGCAATCCCCCTACTGGGAATATACCCTGAAGACCTCAAATCACTCTATAAAAAAGATACCTGCACACGTATGTTTATTGCAGTGTTGTTCACAATAGCAAGAACCTGGAAACAACCATGCTGCCCATCAAAAGAGGACTGGATTAAAAAAATGTGGTACATATACACGATGGAATACTACGCAGCCATAAAAAAGAACAAAATCATGAATTTTGCAGCAACCTGGATGGAACTAGAGTCTATAATACTGAGTGACCTCTCACAGAAACAAAGACCCGAGTATCACATGTTCTTACTCATATAATGGACCTTGAACATCCAATGTAATACTATAAGAAAATGACTGACAGTACTGGGAAACTATGGGGGGGGGATGGGATTAACAGTCGCAAATATCTGTCTGGGGATGGGGAAACACCTATCAACAGGGTGCCTGAATGAAACATAATTGTACACCTAACCCTTAACTGTACCCCTCAAAATCATAGTAAAAAACATTGATTAAAAAATAAAAAATAAATAAACATACTCTCAAGACCACATGAATACAATCAAGTGTACCAACCCAGGCATAATGGGGATACCAGAAGAAGAGAGGAGACAGAAAATAAAAGACAAAATATTTGAAGAAATAATAGCTGTGAATTTCCCAAATTTGCTGAAAATCACTAATCTGTATACTCAAGAAGCTCAATAAATTCCAAGTAGGATAAATGCCCACAGATACATCATAGTAAAGATGCTGAAAGACAAAGAGAGACTCTTGAAAGCAACAATTCCTCACATATAAGTGGGCCTCAATAAGATTAACAGCTGATTTGTCATCAGAAACTGTGACAGTCAGAAGGCAGTAGATGGCATTTTTTAAGTGCTGAAAGAAACACACTGTCAACAAAGAATTATGTGGCCTGCAAATGTACTGTAAAAGTGGGGGAAATGAAAATATTTCATTATACATATATACTTTTAAAAGGAGAGAATTCATTGCTAGCCAATCTTCCCTACAAGTAATACTAAGGGGACTCTTTCAGCCTGAAGTGAATGAACGCTAGATGGTTACTTAAATCCACATGAAGAACTAGAACGCTGGTAAAGGTAACCACATAGGTAATACAAAAGGCAGTGTATCTTTTGTTTGCAATGCTTTTTTTTCTCCTATCTGATTTAAAAGACAATGGCATAAAGCAATGATTACACATCTCTGTTGATGGATATACAATGAATAAAGATGTTGTTTGCATGACAACAGTAGCACAAAGGAGCAGAGAAGAGAATGGAGTTAGTGGAAGCAAAGTTTTTGTATACTATTGAAATTAAGCTGGTATTTATATAAATTGTCGAGCATGGGCAAATGTGTAGAGACAGAACATATATTAGCGGCTGCCTGAGGTGGGGGTTGAAATTGGATAGTGACTACAAATTGGCACAAAGATTCTTTTTGGGGTAATGAAACTGTTCTAAAATTACATTATTGTGATGATTGCACACTTCCATAAATTTACTAAAAATTATACATTTAAAATGAGGGAATAAGCCGGGCTTGATGGCTCAGCCTGTAATCCCGCGCCTTTGGGAGGCTGAGGAGAGTGGATTGCCTGAGCCCGCGGGTTCAAGACCCACCTGGGCAGGCGAGACCTCATCTCTACAATAAATCAAAAAATTAGCTGGGCATGGTAGCGCGCGCCTGTAATTTCGGCTACTCAGAAGGCTGAGGTGGAAGGATCACCGGAGCCCAGCAGGTCGAGGCTGCGGTGGCCGGGAGTGGCCACTGCACTCCAGTCGGGGCGACAGAGTGAGACTCCAACTAAAAAATAAAAATAAAAATAAATAAATAAAATGAAGGAATATTTTTGTATGTAAATTACACCTCAAGCAGTTACAAATATAAATCAAAATTGTATGAGTATTATATTTTGTTAGTAATAATAATAGCTGCTGTTTATTGAATGTCTGCTACTTGCTAGGCAGTGTACGGAACACTTTATATACATTATGATGTTTCATTTTTTTAATGCTTCTAATGGCTCTGAGCTATTTGGTATTACTATGCCTATTTAAGAAATGGGAAAACAATTAAAGGAGGCAACAGAAGGTAAAGGTTAAAGTACAGGTTTTTCTATAAAAAGATGTTCAGAATCACTAATTATTAAAGACATGCAAATTAACATCACAGTGAGATACCACCTTACACTCATCAGGACAGCTACTATCAAAAAAAAAAAAGCCCAGAAAATAACAAGTGTTGACAGGAATGTGGAGAAACTGGGACCCTTGAACACTATTGGTGGGAACATGAAATGGGACACCCACTGTGGAAAACAGTAGAAAGGTTCCTCAAAGAATTAAACATAAAATTATCATATGCTCCAGCAATCCCATTCCTGAACATATATATGTGAAAAAACTGAAAGTAAGATTTTTGAAGAAATATTTGCACACTCATGTTCAGTGCAGCACTATTCACAATAGCCAAAGGTGCAAGCAACCTAAATGTCCGTAGACAGATGAATAGACCAAAAAATGTGTGTATCTACACATGTATATGTATATGTGTATACAGACACACAATGGAGAAATTTTCAGCCTGAAGAAAGGACACCCTATCATATGCTACAACATGGATGATCCTTGAGATCATTATGCCTAAGTCAGTCACAAAAAGAAAAACACTGGGGGTAGTCAGACTCTTAGCAACAGCAGTGAGAATGGTGGCTGCCGGGTGCTGGGGGGAGCAGGAGAGGGGAGTTTTTATTTAATGGGTACAGTGTTTCCCTTTTGTGAGATGAGTGAGTTCTAGAGATCTGTTGTACAAGATGGTGCTCATAATTAACAATATTGCACAGTTAACAATGGTTAAGATAGTAAATTTCATGTTATGTGGGGTTTTTTTAACCATAATAAAAGATCAAAATGAAATAATATGAGTGTGTGCAAGAAAAGATTTTTACCTTCTATCACAACCATGTACATTTAGTGAACGGCCTGGCTTGCACGACTCAGTTGGTTTCTATACGCCTTCCTTTGCTACATGTTTCTCACTCACCGTATGTTTGCACAAACAAAAGCACATTTTAAAATAAGTATGACACTGAGACATCTTATTTCATCCTATTGCCCTTATTTCCATATTTTTTGCCTTCTTTCTTCTCCCACCATTCTCATGATACCCGGGACATCTGACTTCTGTGTAAATATTCTAAAAGGTGCTTCCCCATCTTATTTTATTTTATTTTGCCTTATGCATTATAAGTGTCTTTCTTACCCATTCTGGGTGTCTGCCTCTTTGGGATCCCTGGAAGTGAGCTTGCCAAGGAAGACCTTGCCTTCTGTTTCCATGCGTAGGGACATTTCAGACACGCCAGCAGCCGTGCCCCGGTGTCGAGGGAAGAGCTGATGACGGTGCTGTCTAGACTGGCAGGTGTGCACATCAGAGGCCTCTACTTCACGGAGACGCAGCGGCTCACCCTGGGTGATGTGGGGCTGGAGGAGGCCTCTGACACAGGAAGTGGACGCATAGCACACAATGTGGAGATGTGTGCCTGCCCCCCTGCCTACGTGGGCGACTCATGTCAGGTAGGAAATTTTCCCCAGGGAGCTTCTGTGTCCAGGGCTTCTGGCTGCTCTCCAGCACTGCAGGATGGTTTGGGTGTGTCCATTGTTTCTCTGTTCAACTTTCTGTTGGGCTTATATCTTACCGAGACTCCCTTCAGGAAATAAATGTGAAAAAGACATCAACAAATTTCACAGGAAAGCCACAGGAGATCAATAGATGCTGGAGGTTGGAAAAATCAGAAGTAGGACAATAATATATAGTTTCAAATAACTAGAAGGATATTGAATGTTCCCAATACAAAGACATAATAAATTTTGAGACAGTGGACTTGCTGATTACCCGGATCTGATTGCTAGACATGATATGTATTGAAATATCACTATGGGCCGGGAGTAGTGGTTCACACCTGTAATCCCAGCACTTTGAGAGACTGAGGTGGGAGGATTTCTTGAGCCTAGGAGTTTCAGACCAGCCTGGGAAACATAGTGAGACCTTGTCTCTACAAAAAAATAAAAAATAAAAAAAGTTAGCCAGGCATGGTAGCTGTAGTCCCAGCTACTCAGGTGACTGAGGAAGAAGGATTGCCTGGGCCCAGGAGTTGGAGGTTGCAGTGAGCCGTGATCATGTCACTGCACTCCAGCCTGGGTGACAGAGTGAGACTCCAACTCAAAAAAATAAGCAAAGAAAATAAACATCACTATCCGCCCCAAAAATACGTACAATTGTTATGTATCAATTTAAAAAACAAAATATTAAAAAAGGAGCCTACCAATCAGCATTCCAGTATTTGAGTCCTTGTTTTCCTGATAGTTGATGGATGTGCTTATGTCTTTATTTTAGGGCTTCATTCAGTCACGACCCCCCACCCCCACCCTCCTCCCCCACAGAGTTGAATTCCAAAGAATATTCTGGATACTGTGAGGGGATACCATGTTCCAATTTTCTAACTCTCAGCAGGTCCTCATTATCTGAAGTTCAGTTGACCAGAGTTGTTGTCCTCAGGTGATTAAAGTGTGCTATAAAATGAAACTAATAGCTTAAGCTGTGAACATGTTCTTTTTCTAAAGGAAAGAGGGAAACACAATGTTAGTACAGATAATAGGAAATAGCAAACACTGGCACTCCGTGTACTCTATACATCCAAAGTATGTAAATTTAGCAAAACCCTTCACTTTCTTTCCTGGCCTTTTGGTAGCAGAAAACCCCAAGGGTGATCTGCACCTAGAAGTGTCTACTTTTTAAACCTGCCAAAAATATCTTACCTGCAGTTTTCTGGTGACTTCCTGAGCTGTAACATTGAGCCCACAGGTTGCCTACATTCTTCCTCCTTCCCACCATCTTTTTTCCAGCCCGATTAAAATAGACAGCCCAGAGAAAAAGGGAGACCTCTGGATTACCACCCTCCGGCCCAGGGCTTAGTCCCTGCCTGTGACTCAATGTGTGGTTTATGGCAGCTCTAATCACCTACTGCCGTCTGTGGGGCTAGGTGGGTACAAGGTGATGCCTGCCCCACCTTGCAGGAATTACAGAGCGGCACGCTTACCTGCGGGACTGTTATGTGCACTCTGGCACAGGCTGACTCATGTGTGAAGTTTAAAGGTGGGGCCCCCTGCCGCAGACGGCCTTCCTTACCTGAGTCAGGCAGGCCCGGGCGCTGAGCAGGAAGGGCAGGTATAAGAGGAAGAGGCAGAGGTTTGTGCGCAGCCAGCAGGACGCCCAGGGACCAGGATGCCCCCCGCAGCGAGGCGGTCAGCCTGTAGCCCGGGATGGCTGTGGATCTTTGGGGCAGTCCTGGGGCAGTGTCTGGGATACATTCACAGCAGCAGCAAAGGGTACCATTTCTTCGGCCTCCGGGTCAAAGTCAACTGCAAGCAAGTCATGTGGAGTTTAGACCCAGCCAGGTAACCTCCCTTTAAATTTTGGTTTGGGATGGGGGTTTCCAGCTTTGTGACATTTTAAGTTAGAGTGGTTAATGAGAGAATGGGTGGGCTGGGGGAGGGGCAACGGCCTCTCTGTCTTTGCATTGACTGGCAGTGTTTATTACAGTACCTGACAGATTGTTCTCCTGAGCTATTAACCACAAACCCCATAAACATCAGCCCACCTGGAAACGCTGAGACAGTTAAGAGCATGCATGCTTGTGGGATGTTAATTTGCTATGAAACTTAATGCCCTTTAGAGAGTAACCCAAGCCTCGGGACAAAAGAGTCCAGTGCCTATAGGTTTCCAAATTCTGCTTGGAAGAAAATTTACCCATGAAGAAAACATGAGAAAAAGAGAAATCCATGCTGAAGAAAAGTGATCAAAATTTGCATAATACCTAACAGACTTGCTTCAATTTGCCAGGCATGCAGCATCAATAAAATTTGCTCTCTTTACTTAAACTTCCTGGATGTTACATGTATACTTACAGAGAAATAGATCCTGGCTGGTGAAATAACCTTGGAAACTGGGTAGGACATAATTTTATCATTTGTACTGCAAAAGTTCACTGGAAAGCTGAATGTGAAAAATCATCACTTAAAAAAAATCTTATCTAGTTACAAAACCCCTTTATTGAAAGAATATACTGGGATATATTTAAAGAGAAAGTTTTGAATACAGTCTGAATACAGTTTGAACTGAATTTTTTGTAAAATGTGGTTTTGCTTGCTTTTTAAGAGATAAGAAAATGATTATATTTTAGTAACTGATAAATCCTTTGAGAGTCATATGATATATAACTCTTGCAGAGTCTTTTTTTTTTTTTTTCCTGCTTCTAATCAAAAGCAGCTTAAGATGGATGGCTTGGTTTTAATCAGGATAGACTATCCTCCCCCCAGAGCATATTTAATTAAGGCTTTGACTCAGACATGTTGTCATTAACCAGATCTATTTGTTTCTTTGAATCATCTGTTCTTCACCAAATACAATTATTTTATAAGCAGGTAATGTGCTATATGGTGATAATTATAAGGTACTTACCACTTACTAGCAAAGATTGTAGATAAAATCGTACCGTCATTGACTGTATTTCATTCTCAGTTGTGCTTTCAGCAAAAGAACATTCCTTTCATATTTTGATTCCCCTTTAGACAAGCCTATTCATATAACACATAAGGTAATCTATTTCTTTGCACTGTATTCTTTTGCCTAAACATTGCTCCTAATAGCTTAAGGGAACACTGTATTGGAAATTCTGGTCTTGTTGTGTAAGCTGTGCATTCACTGGTAATTTTGGAAGGAGTTCCTGGCAGCACCTGGGAGACTCCACCTGGGGAGCACATGAGGCTTCTGCCTCCTCCTCCTGACATGTGGTGTCTTCTGGTCTTCCACTTGACAGGTAGCAACCTTGATGGCCGTGGATGAATGAGAATGGGCCGTTCAGGTCAAGATTTCCTTTGATTACAGTTTCAGAGTCTTTCAGATGTATGTTGTATTTAAAGAGGATTAGGTAAAAGCCTATCCTTTATTTTGAAATATTAATTTTTCTTGATCCTTTAAAGATAGGGCATATAGGAGATCAGGAAAAAAACTAGGGACGATGTCTGATTTTAATCTGTGCACTGATTATCTCTGCCAAAATAAAGAATGTCTATAATTCTCTTTAAAAATAGATACCTATATAATTTTTAATGGCTGGTATAGGATTTTTTTTGTCTATTGGAGGCATCTTTAACTAGAATTATCTTTAAAAGATATTAATTCATGAGAAGAAAACTATTTTCATTCACATGAAAAATAATAGCTTGTATAATATTATACTGGAGAGAGGCAATATACTGGAGACAGAAATAATTAAAGAACTATTGAACAAGAAAACAAGACAACCCAAGGAGACCACTCAGACAGAGTCGCAGTGTGTTTAACATGGACCAGACATTCGTGAACAGACGTATGTGGAAACTCCAGCATGCTCCTCTCTCTGGGTTCCCTGTTGGTCACAGACAAGTGAGTGGCAGTGAAGCGATTTCACCGGCTGTGCCATCATTGTGTAGACTCCCATTAAGACTCCTTATTTCCTCACTCCAACTCCCACTCCTACACTGCCTCCCTCTACCAGCCTACAGACACACTTGGGAGAGAGAGCAGCTACCCAAAGAGAATTTGGTCTTGAGGTAGTGATTTTCTTAAACGTCCTCCTCCCTAGGACTGGGGTCCTTCTTCTCTTTCCACTGCTTAGCCCCCCCTTCTCGCCCTCAAAACAATTGATGTGAGAAAGGGAGGAGTCCCCCTCACCCCCTCACTTGCCCGCTGTCTGACTTCCCCGCCATATGGCTCACACTCCCACCATGGCTTGGAAACCAAACAGAACCCGACAGAAAAGCAAGTAGACCCCGCTGGTGGTTGAAATTAGAAATCCACACACTGACCGAAGGGAAGAAGATTGTTTTAAATGAAGGCTTCAGCCAGGTATGGGAGCACACACCTGTGGTCCCAGCTCCTCGGGAAGCTGAGGCAGAAAGATCACTTGAGCCCAGGAGTTCAAGACTGTATGTAGTGCACTGTAAGTGCCCCTGTGAATAGCCACTCCAACCTGGGCAACATAGCAAGACCCTGTCTCTAAAAATAAAGTGAATACTTCATAGAATTGTCACATGTGTTGGATAGTAATTGTTTTCTTTCTTTTGTACTGATTAAACATTTTTGTTTGAAAACTAGGGTTGTAGCCCTGGGTACTACCGGGATTACAAAGGCTTGTATACCGGAAGGTGTGTTCCCTGCAATTGCAACGGACATTCAAATCGATGCCAGGATGGCTCAGGAATATGTATTGTGAGTAAATTCATACACTAGTGCTATCATCAGGCAATATGCTTCTCCCCATTTTCCCCTACTATGCCCTGAGACAGCAGTGTCATGTCTCTTACCAAACCCTACACCGAGGTCACTATGCCGATATAGGAGGTTGCAGTGATAATAATAATAATTCCAGGCTGAATTATTCTACATTGTGTTTTTTTCCTCCATGCACCATCAAAAGAGAACACCTGTCTGAACAATAAGATTATACCTTAGCTTCTAAATTTCTGCTTCACTAAATGATATGAGTGGGTGGATCTTGGGATTTAATTCTTGCCAGGATATAATCAACCAGGGCCGTTACTCTGGGTCTCAATTTTGTGGGCGAGGAGGGGCTTGTTGCAGCCAGATAAGCAATAACTCAATAAATAAAGCAATGGGAGAAGAAGGAGCTGAGAAAGGCTTGAGGCTCATATGCAGTCATTCCAACACAAACTCTATCATTGCCGAGACAGAGTGGGATTTGGGAAAGACAGGAGAGGGGAGGATATGGATGATGGAAAGTCCCATCTCACCCCTCCCTTCCTCATGGCATCCTTGGGCTACTTGTGCCCTTTATTACGGTTTTGTTTTGTTTTTTCTGAAGACATCAAGGCAGTCTTGGATGACTGTAGCTTATCCACTGGAAGATGATCTTATTTTGGAATATTTCATACAAATTCTCCCCCATAAAATTAGTTGCTTAGGAAACATTTCTTTTGCATCCTGAAGCAGAACCATTTTCATTCTGCTTTTCTAAATCCCTGTCATCAGAGTTCTTCTCTCTGGTGGCCAGAACCTCCTCAGTTAGGAAGGACAGGTAAGGGAAAGGGAGAGCGTCAGCACGCCCAGGAATACAGACCCCCCGTTGTGTAGTGTTCAATGGGAAATGCGCCCTTCTGGCACAGATTTCCTGGGTGTTGTGTAATGCAACCAGAGTGTGTCAACTATTTGAGTTCCTAGACTGTTTTAAGCTAGCTTGTTCTGCATGGCCCAGGGAACAGCTTCCTCTGCAAGATGGGACAGGTCAGAACAGGAAATTGTTGTAAAGAGCCGCCTAATAGAATATTTTGTTAGATTAGAAGCTTATAAGTTCAAATGAATAAATAAAGAAAATAAAAGGCATTGAGAAATAGTGTTTTTCAGCTTGTGTTCCTATATAATAATTTATGTTTGACGCATAATAATGTATGTTGTGTGTAATACAGGTAGATGATGGAACTAAAAATAAATATCTATTTGCATATCTTGGCATTGCTAGATGTCAAGTCCACCTTATAACAGCTGCCAAAGAACAAAGGAAATTTTCTTTATAGCCCATTCACCCGGTGAAAGGATAACGTGTGAGAGTCATAATTTGTATTTTAATCAAACAAGATTTTCTTTCCCATCCCTTTCTTGGTAGCTCTGTCTTCACTTGTCCCTAGTGGCCACATGGCCTCTGGAGACTGTTCATTCAGGAAATCCTTAATGAGCACCTGCTAGTGTGGCAGGTACTGAACTAAGTAATAAGGTTGAAATCATCAAACATAATCCTTACCCTCAAGAGGCTTACTGTCTGGTGGAGAACACAAACACACACACACACACACACACACACACACACACACACACACACACACAATTGGAGCCCGCGTGTGCACTCAGTTGCTCCATAGCAAGTCTTGAGTGCTGGTGCTGCTCTGAAACTCATCCATTGCGTGAAAGCCAAGGATGCAACTCTCATTCTCAAAGAAACAATTGCGAGGAAATCAAGTACCTATGAATAGCAAACGGGTTTTCCACGGATTCCACTGCAAACTGACTTCCACCTCTCAAGGTCTAAAGTAAATTTTTAAAATCAGGCACCTTCACCATGTGCCTATCTCTGTGCCATTTCAAGAATAAACCTTGCAGTTTAAAAAGATATAAAGGGGGATCCCTAAGAAAACCCAGAATGAGTTTATATGTATTTATTTTTGCATGTTTAAACTTCATTTGCCCTCAAGGTACTGTCTATTTGTTGCAATACACCTATTGAGATGATTTTTCTTTTTTTAACTTTTGTGTGTGTGTGTGCACGCTTTGTTATTTATTTATTTACTTATTTATGAGTCGAAGTCCCACTCCATCGCCCAGGCTGGAGTGCAGTGGAATGCTCACAGTCACCCCAATGTCCACCTGCTGGGCTCTGGCGATCCTTCCACCTAAGCCTTCCAAGTAGTTTTTTTTTTTTTTCTTAATGTAGGGTACAATTCAGGGTTAGGTATAAAAACGAGATGCTTTTTCCACTGCTCAAAACAGTTTTTGGACTCATCAATATTGATGCTTTTTGGTGTTTCTACCTTTTTTGTTTCACCTCTTCCACATTGACAAAACATTTCCCTCTGAGGACTTTTTTAGTCCAGAGAAACAAAAAAAGTCCCTGGTGTGAGACTGAGTAGATAGGGAGGAGCACGGGAGTCATGCCATTTTTGATCAAAAACTGCTGAACACTCAGCATGGTGTGGACAGGTGCATTGTCAGGGTGGAAGAACCAGTCATCTGTTTGCCAGGACTCGGGCTGCAGTGCAGCGTCTCTCAATGATAGCTGGTACACTGATGCCGATGGGTTTCTAGGGCACTTACTTACCTTTTGGCCCACCCTCCAAAAGATAATTCTGGGTTTTTTGGTCTCATACGGAGCCTAGTTCCTTGTGGGAGCAGCAGTATGTGTCCAGTGTCCAGGGCAGGAGCAGCAGGTGGTACCAGCCAGAGGGACCTGCAGGGATGGCTCCCTGGTCCCTCTTCAGGCCCTGCCTCTCTCCTTCTGCTTGCCCTCCTTTCTCCTCATATTTTTTCCTCTCCCCCAGCTCCCTTTACTGTCTGCTGGCTCTATCACCCCTTATTTTCCTCTGTTCCCATGTCCCTTTCCTTTTCTCATCTTCTTTCTTCAGTTTCCTTCTTTTTTTTTTTTTTTTTGAGTTGGAGTCTCACTCGGTCACCCAGACTGGAGTGCAGTGGCCGCTCCCGGCCACCACAGCCTCGACCTGCTGGACTCCGGCGATCCTTCCACCTCAGCCTTCCCAGTAGCCGGAATTACAGGCGCACGCTACCACGCCCGGCTGATTTTTTGATTTATTGTAGAGATGAGGTCTCGCTGCCCAAGCAGGTCTCAAACCCGCGGGCTCAGGCAATCCACTCACCTCAGCCTCCCACAGGCACGGGATTACAGGCTGAGCCACCGAGCCTGGCTCAGTTTCCTTCTTTTTATTCCCTGCCACATGAGTCTGCCTTCCCCCCAGCCCCAGAATGACTCGTTGTCAATTCATAGCCAACACAGAGCTCCCCGCCGAGGCTCGCAGAAGGAAGGAAGTCCAGGCCCCTCAGCACAGTCTTGATCTTGGGGCTCTTTCCAGCCGCCTCCCGGTCACCTTGCACTTCAGCTTCTGGGGTACCCATCACTTCTTCTTCCCCCTACATGAGAGAATGAGGTTCTGCACGCTCTGTTCCCTGTGCCTGCAATGCCCTTCCCTGACTTCTGGGCTCAGCTGGTCCCTCTTCTTCCTTCCTCCTTGCAGGCAGTGGCATCTCCAGGAAGCCTTCCCTGAGGGGCTGGGAGGGCCAGCTGCCCTTCCTCTTGCTCCCATGTCATCTCAATTTTCACATGATATTCAGTGTGTCTATTTACTGGGTCATACTTACCCAGGACACCAATCCAACTGCATTTCTAGTACCTAGCATAGTTGGGCATCTAGGAAATGCCCAAGCGATATTTGGTATCAAATGGAGCTAGGAGAGCACATGCTGTGGGAGTGGATATGGACTCCTGAAGCATTCATTCATTCATTCACTCACTCACAATAAAACACAAGGAAACTTGATAGGGAAACTTGCAGGACTGATGCAGCCAGCTTCGAGGGTGGTCACTCTCAACTGACAGTGAGGGACATTTCAGACATTCTTATGGAACTTTATTAAGCAACATGGGTTCTAACCCCTTCCACAATTCTCTCCCCTGCCCCCTGAGGAGGACTAACGTTTAGAGTGTTTTCAGCAGGATACAGAGGTCCTCACCACAATTCTTGCTTCTCCATGTTATGTGGCCAGTGTTTTCAGCCTCAGAGCTAGGTAGATACAGGATTAAAATATATCCATCCAGCCATGTTCTTCTTTAAAATTGTCATTTGGATTAAAAAAAGAAAACTAAAATGGAAAGGTAAAATAATGCGTTCCAAAGGGCAGATGTTTTATGAACAGTCTGGGCAGCGCTGTACCATAAAGATGAGGGAATCAACTGGTGTCCTACACCTCTCTAAAGGGACTCCACAGTGGAGTGTCCTCCAGGTGTCCAGACCTCAAGGAGGAACCCACACTGCAGGAAAGTTTGGAGAAGGAGGGATTCTGCACAGGGATGAGCTTTGTATTGATAATCAATTGGAACATATGAGCAGCTTCCTACTTTAAAGACCCTCCATGGTTTCAGAAACATTCTCCAAAATTTCCTGTGTTTATAGTATGAGCTTATATCTAGAAAAAAGCATGAGAGAATATTTTAAGATCTTAGTGTTTCATATAATTTTTAGTGACTCAAAATTTTATGAAGGATAGATTTGTCCAATCTGGAAAAAGTGATGACATTTATGATTGAAGGACAATTTTTTCCGTTGCAAACAAGCTATGTCCTCTTGGGATATACATATGTATTGTTTCCCCCGGTTTAGCTTCAACTGTTACTTAAAAACTTACTTATGAACGTTTCCAACTGGCACCGCCTCTGCATCCAGAGGTAAAAAAGTAAGCACATTTAAAAATTATAGTAATTCCAGGCCATATAATTAACACAAAGTGTCTCTGAATTGTCGAATGCCCACAGCAAGGGGAGTTTTCCTGAATGTTTCAAATCGTTATTACTAGGATAACACCAAGCAAGCTTATACCCTGATTAAATTTCCACAGAATAAACAAATTCAACTCAATCCACCAGGCTTTGTCTCAATAGACTGCTCAGTTGCAAAATTGTATCATCTTAGCACTTTATTGAAGAACAACTTTCATTAGGCGTCAACATGAAAATAATTGACTTTACTTAAGTAAAAATTTGGATAAAATTAATTTCTTACTTGTTTCGAGCACTGGAATTAAGTTGAATGCTTTCTTCAAAGACTGTGCAACTTCTTTTGTTTTAACAAATTCTATGTGTTAAAACTTTTCAATTCTTTCTTCAGTACCTCACTGTTACATAAGCTATGACATAAAATGAAAAGTAATTTTTATAGAAGCAATTTTAAGGTGAAGAGAGAAAAGAATCTGCATTTCCTGAGGGCCTAGTACACTTTGCATTTAAAAATCCTCCAACAGTCTTGGAAAGTGAGCATTATTCTAAACTGTACATTTAAGAAAATTACAATTGCGTGTAAAGCCTACATCAGTAAAATTGATGTTTAAAAAAGTGCAACAAGATAGCACAGAGAGGGGAAAGAACTTGCCCCAGGATTTCACAACCTGAGATGTTGAAGTGAGATTTGAAGCCCCTGGTCTGTCTCCCCTACATCAGGCTCCCAACATTATGCACCACATCACTGAGGGATGTTTTAGCACCAACGATGATTAGATAGTCAGGAAAAAGACATGGTTAGCGGAACAGATATCGCTGTGACGTCAGAGGACTTGAGTTCTGATTGTGTGAGTACGATGACAGTGATCTGAAAAGTAGTCAATGTACCCAGTTGCTGTTAATTGTGCTGTTTCCTGTCCCTAGAACTGTCAGCACAACACAGCGGGCGAGCACTGTGAGCGCTGTAAGGAGGGTCACTATGGGAATGCCATCCACGGATCCTGTAGGGCCTGCCCGTGTCCTCATACCAACAGGTACTGTAGAACTGAGGAAATACCCTATAGGCAGGAAGTCTCTCGGTGGTTACCCAGGCCTGGGGCGGGAGGGGAGATGAGGGCAAATGGGAAAGGACTGCTGAAGGGTGTGGGGTTTCTTTGTAAGGTGATGAAAATGTTCTCAAATCAATTGTGGTGATGGTTGTACAACTCTATGGATATACTAAAAGCCATCGAGTTGCACATTTCACATGGGTGAATTGTATGATATGTGAATTGTATCTCAATAAAGCTGTGATATTTTTAAAATGATGCTCTGAGAGGCCGAGGTGGGAGGATTGCTTGAACCCAAGAGTTTGAGACCAGACTGGGCAACACAGCAAGATCTGTCTCTACAAAAAAAAAATTTAATCAGCCGGGTATGGTGGCATGAGCCTGCAGTCCCAGTTGCTTGGGAGGTGGAGGTGGGAGGATCACTGAGCCCGGGAGTTCGAGGCTGCAGTGAGCCTTCATCACGTCACTGTACTCCAGCCCTGGTGACAGATGGAGAGCCTGTCTCCTAAAAAAAGAACAAATATAACAAGCAACAACAAACAAAAAAACATAAACAGTCATTCCAAGCTGTCTTCTTCTGAGCTTTTTTCTTTTCTTTTCTTCTTTTGCTCTTCATTTAGTAGTTAAACAATTATTTCTTGGACACCCTGTATGGGGCCAGCCCTTAGGCTTCCTATGTGCTGGGGAAACTGCTGTGAAGAAGATGGATGGAGTCTGATCTCATGGGGCTTTACCTGGAGTGGGGTGGGATGGAGAGAAAGGGGAGGTTATCACACTCAATAAATATATATACAGACAAAACCAGAAGTATAACTTCAAATAGAGATGGCATTTCTGAAATAGGGTTTTGTGATTGAGAGTGAGAGGCTGCTTTAGGGAGATAGCCAAGGACCCTGAAGTTGAGGAAGGAGCCATGGCAGTATCTTAGCCTGAGGCTCCAGGGCAAGGATAAAACAGAAGGGGAGACGCAGTGATGATGTGTTCCTAGACAGTGAAAAGACAGGATTGACAGAGGCAGACTGGGAGAGAAGACCAGAGGTGAGGTTGGTGGAGCAGCCAGGGCTCAGATCCTGGAGAGCCCTGCAGGCCAGAGTCAAGCATCTGGATTTCATCTTCAGAGCAATGGAAGCCTTGGGCCAGTTCTGAGCCTCTGAGTGATCCAAACTGTCAGTTAAGCTCCAGTGTGGCCAACAGACTATGTAGGTAGGAAGCCACCATTGTGTTTTCATGGCCATCTGTGTTCTCTTTGGGCTTAGCACCTTGTCATATGCCTGCTCATCACAATATGTGGTTCACTGTAGAGTCTAAACAAAGAATAACACAACAAGCTAAGTGAAGCATGAGTCGGTTTGAGCATCAAGAAGATATTGATAAAATATCAGTAGTACACAGGCTCAGAAACAAGTGTGGACCATGGTCAACCTGCTATTAGCCCAGTGTCAAATTGGCCAAGTCCTAACTTCAACAGAAGTCACGTGCCCAAGTGTGGCTTTTCTGGAGAGACGTATTTGAAATATTCATTCTGCTTTGCTATCTCTGCCTTTGATACCCATGATGCCTGCCCAGTTCTGCAGCTTTACTCGTAAAGGGATCTATAACTTGATGCTTGCCCAGACTTGTTGGAACAGAAACTGGTAAAAGTAGAGAGCAGCAAGATTTCTACCCAAGTGCTTGGAAAAAGCTTTCCATTTTTTTTTTTTGCAAAGCATATTGTTATCATCGAGATCAGTTTCCAGCTTCCATGCTGTTGGAATAACACATGGTTTCTCAGATTTATCAGGAAAACTCTCTGTTTTTATCTAATTCTCCTTCCAGCAGTATTAATAGTGCTGACACATTTCCAACTGTCCCTTAACTTTGTAACCATCTGATAGCCCAAACGATGTTTCCCAAATAAGAACTCCCTAACCAGCAAGTGATAAATGGAATAGAGTGGTTTTTCTCTGAGATTTACAATGGTGTAGTGTTTAATGGACAGATGTAGACATTTCACAGGCAACAGGGCTTTTGCATGGTCTCTTTGTTTTAAAAAAATCTGTTTCTCAAATATTATTAGTTTACAGCTAAAGGAAAAGGGATCAAAATTCCACAACTTGGTTTGAAAAAAATGTAAAAATTGCCAATGACTATACCCACAGAAATACTAAAATGGGAGAGTGTGCCCTGTGCCCCTGTTTATGGGGCTATAGCCACCCCGATGACTTTTTTTTCCAAGAAGGTAATATACCCAATACAAAAGAACTAGAATAAACAAGGAGAAAATTTTTTAAGGAATCAGAGCTCTCTGTTCTTTTTTCTGCCTAGACTTGTTTTATTCCTTCCTTGTTATTCCTGGAAAAATGCTGTTGTAATCATCTCTTCCAGAGTGAGCTACTTTGCTCTGTCTGGGAAAGAATGCACTTCTCCAGCCAAAAATAAAATCAATGCCTTCAGTCCATATTCACCATAATTTGCCCAGTGTCTGCTGAGATAATTCATCATTATCTCCACAGGTCTTGATGGGCAAAACCTTCTTCATACAAAAAGAAGCCAGACTCTGGGGTTCCATTTTCACTTAATGCAAGTCAATCCTTTGTGGTAAAAAAAAATAACAATAATGAGCAGAAAGCCTATCTATCAGTTTATGTTTTTACTGGGGCCTTTTCTGTCTTCTTTTAAGCTTTGCCACCGGCTGTGTTGTGAACGGAGGAAACGTGCGGTGCTCTTGCAAACCTGGATATACAGGAACACAGTGCGAAAGGTGAGTGCTGCCTCCTGCCCTCAGTCGACTGGTGGGTGGGGTGGGGTGGGCTGGGCTCTGCCTGCAGCTGCTGGACTGTGGGTGGGGTGCTGCTGGGTGCTGGCTCAGAGCTAGGGGTGGGGCTGAGTTTTACTGAGGCCTAGAAAAAACGCCTCTTGGGGAAAAATACAATATTGCTCACTGAATAAATCATTAACATCTTTGTCTTTCTTGCTATGTACATGTTTCAGAAGTCCGAAAATGAGGCACAGCACATACTCACAACCACACATAGCCCTGTACATCCCCCGCATACCTGTATTTACATGGACCTCCACACGAATCCCTACACACCCCTCCCCCATACCTATCCCTGTGTACCCTTCCCCCATTCTAAATATCCCTCCCTCTACATATCTCTACATACACCTGCCCTTCCCACAAATACCTACATACCCCTAATCCCTTCCACATACATCCCTATATACCCCTCCCCCACAAATATTCCTGATACTCCTACCCCCATATAAACTCATTCCTGCACACCAGTATAACCTCCTATCCCCCCCACATATCCTGACTTACCTGTACATACATACAACTGTATAAATACTCACATTCATACACATATCCACAGCTCTAGATATCACACACACAAACACATACACACACATCCTTCTCTATTCCCATATTTCGGAATCTCTGGTGTCTAGCTTGGTACTGTTCACCTAACAGGTGTTCAGTAATGTTTGTGAAACAGAAGAATAAATGTTATGGAATAGAAAGCATAAAATTAACTATAAAGGACCATAGTGCCAAACTTTCATGAGCACATTTTCATGACTGACTTCTATGTAGAGGGCACTGCCAAGTATTGTGACAGATGTAAAAGATACTTAAAATATAGCTGGGAAGATGGTACATACATATTTGGAAAAGTATCCGTTTGAAAAATGAATCATATGGTCAGCATGTTTAGAAATGTAAAACAACTATTATAAAATCAACACATTTTTCATTAAAATGGTGCACTACATGTGAGCAAAGAATCAATATAGGCCCTACCTAGCCCTAGATACTTGTGCATGTTCACATACAGACCTATTCATAATCATTTTACCTACAGAAAACCACTGTTAAATGCTTTACTCTTGCAGATCATTTCTAAGTACATGGACTTTACAAACAAAAACAAAAGTAGATGTCTGCTTTACTCTCTGTTTTGATTTGTTTCTTGTCTAGTACTATGTTAGTAATATCTTCCCATATCAATAAGTATTCCTTGATGACACCATGACAGTGACCAAAAAGTTTCCACTGAGGTTCCATAAGCCCCGAGTCTTGGTCTTGGAGATCCTTTGACTGTTCTCTGTTTAAAGCAACATTAAAAGTAAATCCTTGCAGCTAAATATTTATGCCCGTAAATCCTCGAGGTATTGTATAATTGTAGAAGTGGATCTCCTGGTCCAAGGACAGGTCTTTCAGGCTTTTAATACATTTTGCAAATTTGCCCTCCAGAAAGGTAGCTACATTTCTACTAGAATGAGTGACTGTCTGCCCCAGTGGATATTCAAAATGATCATTTTTTAAAAATATCTGTCAATTCATAGGGAAAATTATTTATCATTTTAAAATACATTAGAATTCTAGAGGAGTTTGACCAAAAAAATTCATTTAAGCAGATTTCATAATAAAGAATGGCCACTGAAATGGTCATTGTCTGAACGGGTTTATCTGAAATGTTTATGGACAAGGTGGGACCTTGGTAGGTCTAGCGTTGACTAGAACCCAGTAGAGCCAGACGTTGAAGGTGGAGGGTGGGTCGGGTTGGGAAATCAATGCAGGAAAGGCCAAGGGGCTGGAGGATAACTGCCACGTGTAGGAGGCAGAGTCTGCCTCATCATGGAGAGACTGAGCGGAACCCAGACACTGTTCTATGGGAAAAGACACTGGTAAAAGAGAGCAGTTTAAGGTCCTCCTATTTTCCATTTTCCATTTCATCAAAAGGAACATTTCTCACACTTGCCTCATATTTATTATTCGTTCTTTCTTTCAATGAAAAATGTATGGAGATCCTGGTACATGCCTGACGCTGTGCTAAGCACTAGAGACACGTTAGCAAGCAGAGCACAGATTCTGCTCTCAAGGGCTTTCCAGTCCAGGGGTGGACAGACATAAAAGCAACGATTAAATTAGTGAGAGATGGGAGAACTGGACTAAATGGACCACAGTAGGGTGCAGGCTGGGACTGGGAGAGGATTCCAGGTTCTGTGATTTAAAAGCTACAGGATTGGCCGGGCACATTGCTCACGCCTATGATCCCAGCACTTTGGGAGACTGAGGTGAGAGGATTGCCTGAGTCCACGGGTTCGAGACCAGCCTGGGCAACTTGGTGACACCTCATCTCTACAATAAATTCATACTAAAAAAAAAAAAATCATGGTGACACGTGCCTGTAGTTCCAGTTACTTGGAAGGCTGAGGCGGAAGGATCACCTGAGTCCAGCAGTTAGAGGCTGTGGTGGCCATGGGTGTGGCACCGCACTCCAGCCTGAGCAACAGAGTAGGACTCCAACTCAAAAATAAATAAATAAATAATAAATAAAATAAATAGAGAAAAAAAAAGCTACAGGATTTCCACCTGGGAGAGGCTTCCAAATTTAATTCTCCACATGGTCCTTCACAAACAATGAAGCAGAAAACAGTAACAGGCTCCATGGGACATTCGTTTGGCAAGCGGCTCATTTGAAGAGAAATTTTTAATTAACAGTTCTCTTCTCAGCTTATATTTGTTATACTATTTGATGTCTCAAGAAAACAAGCTATCATTGCTTAAAAATTTTTTTGTTAGCTTCTTCACAGGTAAGTGCCATTTTGATGGCAGCACTTTTTATTTGTTGAGCATGGTTTGAGCATCCAGGCATCCTTCTTGGCAGTAGTCATTGTCCACGCAATGATAAATACAAGGACTGTAGAAGGTGAAAAGTAGGAATACACATGATGAGGAGTCTGACTGGGTAGAAGCAGGAGCAACCAGCCTTGGGGAAGGGGAGAAAAGGCTTCTCGGTGTATTCCATGTTCTTTTTCACCTTTCTCCCTCGGCCCCACAGAGCCACCGATGACAAACGTGTAACATCATCTGTGAAATCAGGAAGTTTGAGTCCAATACTTTGTGTTTAGTCACTACCATAAAATGAGAAGAGAACCGGTTATTTCTTGTAAAATAAGTCATGCTTTGCAAGAGTCAGGAAGAGGTGGAATCAAACTTCCTGAATACTGGTGTGACTTTAACAGAGGATACTTTGTAATTTTGTGTCTTTTATGTGGAAAGTTTAGAAATAGATAAAACATATACTGGGCTGGTTGCAAAGTAAACCCCTATTATCAATATATTATCTCCTTGCTTAGTAGACTTAGATAAACCACTTGAACCCAGTTTTCTTCTTGATAATTAGGGAATACATGAGTTTCCTATCTATTTTCTGAACTGTAATCAGTTTAAATGATATCAATTAGAAAATGAATATCTTATCATGTCTTATAATAGTGGCAACCTTGTATTGAGTGTCTATTCTGTGCAGGGATAGTGTTAGATTCTTTGTTACATTATCTCTCCTCTTATGGCCGTTGGCCAAAATAGGTATTAGTCCTATCATTTATTCATTCAACAAACATATATCTGGCACCTAATATGTGCCAGGCACTATCCCAAGTACTAGGGATATGTTAGCGAGCAAAATAGCCAAAAAGTCGTGTTTTCATGGAGTTGGTTTTCATGGGGGAATTGATTAAACTGAAGCTCAGAGTGTTACGACAACAGCCCAAGATCACACTAGTGAGTGGTGGAGGTAGGAGCCCAGTCAGATCTTCCTGATCCTTTGCATATCACCAGAGTACACATTGGTAAAGTATGCTGAAATTGCCCAAGTTTTTTGATGCGAAGCTTTCATTTTGGGAAAAGAGTTAAATACCGTCTTTTCTCAAGCCTATCAATTCCATTGGTGATAAGACACCACACATCAGTTTGTCAGCAACGTGAGGGTGATTGGGTGGGAAGTGGAACATGGCTGACAGAGATATTTTTATTGGCATTCTACTAGCAGAAACAGTAGCATGTCTTTATTTTACTTTTTAAAAAAACAAATTCTAAGACTCAAGGAAATGCGATCTTTAAACTTATAAGTCAGGAATTGAGGTCTCATTACTAAATTATCTGGAATAACAAAGACTCAAGGCCAAAGGTAGCAGCTGTAATTGCTCTCAGCTGTTGAGACTCTGTTGAGACTGCAGCCATTAGTGCAAATATGAATTATGCAAACTTGAAATAGTGCAACAGGAAACAGTAAGAGTTCTCCTTCACACAAAATTTCAAATGATATGAATCTTACTTCAAATTTATTTCCATGAGGAAGTTCAAGGGTTAAGTAGCTCTGTATTGAGAAATATTCATTCTTGCAAGTCTATGACAGCCTTCCTCCCATGGCGTTACAATATCCCAGACAGAGAGCTAGAGATTGAGAAAATTGGATGGGATAAATGCTGAGTTATTTGGGCATTTCTTTTCCTTTCTATATTTTGTGTAGATGTGCACCAGGATATTTCGGGAATCCTCAGAAATTTGGAGGTAGCTGCCAACCATGCAATTGTAACAGCAACGGCCAGTTGGGCAGTTGTGACCCCCTCACTGGAGGTAAGATTAATGTATACCTCTGCTAACCTGCATTTACAAAACTGATCTAAAATAACAGGACTAGGATCCAAGCACAAATTTTCAGGAAGCATAATACACAATTCCAGCTGACAGATTATTTTCACAGTCCTGGAAATGGTAGGTAGTACTTAAAAGTTTTGTGAATAATTTCCTTCACTTGGGTTTTTTTATTTTTAAAAAGTCTATTGTTTTTAAAATGTAACAAATTTTAACTAAAATAACTTAGACCCTACTTAGGTGATTTTACTGAGATTTCCCTCTGATGTAGTAGGGCTGTCGTCACGTCTGCTTCCATGTGTGTGTCTGAAGAAGTCAAAGTACTCTTTCTCTTATAGCATTACGTGTTCTTGGATGTAGGGGGGAAATTGGGGTGGATTTCACACACCAAGGAAAAGATAATTGGTGGGAGTTAGTATGAGTTATTAGAAGCAACTCAAAACAAAAAGGAAGACTATATTCTTCCTTCTTTGATAGAATAATAATATGATTTATCAGGAAAGTGCCATTGACATAATAGAGTTTCAAACACTAAGGTAAAATCCTTTGCCATTTACTTACAGACAAGATAAAGAACTAAGCCCTCGATATGTGGTTTAGACCCAGACAAGTGACTGTTCCCAAAGGATTGCAGAGTAAATGGGTTAATGGGAATCTGGAATGGGATACTGATTGTAGTGCTTCAGGACTTCATCCTTGGCTCCATCCTGTCCAACATTCTTGACTTAGATGGAAATATAGAAAGCCTGCCCACCCAGTTATCAGATCACGTAAAGTTGGCAAGAATTGTTTAGGGGCCAAAGGAAAATTTCCACTTTGTCCTCTGAAGGTTTGCTGAAAATCAGCTGACACAAGGTAGCTTAACAGGAGAAAAGGCATACAAAATTTTATTTTAATGTACGTAATATAGGAGAATCACAGGAGGATGATTATCTGATAACCCAGTGGGGTACAGATGCTTATATACCCTTTTTTATAGGGGAAAAGGAAGTGGGAAAATGTGGCTGATTTTAAGGGGATAGTAAATGATTTTGGGGGTTATTCAATAAGCTTGTAGAACATATAATGAGGCCCGAGACAAAGTGTTTTAGGCCCATAGAACAGACAATGGTTTGTGACTGAGTCTGTCCAGGTGTGTTGACAGACTTCAGTTTTCCTGTGAATAAGTTAAGTTAATGAAAGCTCAGGGAAGGGACCAGAAGTCATTGTTTTCTTCTTTGATTGGTCTGGACTTCAGGCAGATAAGCAGGTGACAGAGTAAAGCTTCTTCTGGCATCTGTTGGCTTCCAATGACCTTTAATTAAAATAACCAGCATAACAGGGTACCATATTTGGGGGTAAAATTTCCTGGTCTCCTTCAATAGCAAATGCTTCCTATGACACATTTAGAATAAAAAGGGGCCTCAACAGTTTGGAATGATGGGCCAATTCTAACCAAACACATTATGTTAAGGATAAGTGTGCAGTCCTATAGTTGAGTGGGGGAAAAATTATATCAACCTATAGATATGAAATAAAGCAGATGGGCTTAGTAACAGGAGGTGAAAAAAGGCTTAAAGTTGTAATCAGCAGTAAATTCACTATGGCCCGAGTGAGGTGTGGCCCCTAAGACAGCTTACACTATCTTCACCAAGCTCTAGTGTCTAAAGACAAGTATCTACCGTTTTCTTACACCCTGCCCACAAAAGTCCTCTTGGGAGGGTTCTTTATGACTTTAGAAGACAATAGATGAACTACGGCTTGTTCAGACAGAGGGCGAGACCGTGAAGGGACTTGGAACTGTGTCACGTGAGAGAAGATTGAATAGGGCAGTGAAAGGAAGAGCTGGAAAGGACACATTTGGAAGACCAAAGTTGGGAGAAGAGCTGGTCTTGTTCTCTGCGGCGTAAGGGACAGAACTTATAGCAAAGAGTGGAAGCAAGAGAGAGACCTATTTTAAATTATCTGAGGAAGAAGTGTCACATGTTTAAAGATGAAACAGGCTGCTTTAAAAGGAGGTGGTTTCTACTGTCACTGAAGGTATTCAAGGAGAAGTTTTGACATCATACACAACTTATTCATGAGCTTAATGCCTCCTCAACCCTCACTCCTCTACTCCAATAACAAAAATCAGCAACCTGAAGTGAGGGGGGTAACTATTTGTTCCAAAAGTGGAAGAAAATCTCACATGTGAGACTTGCTTGTTCCTGCGAGGTTTTTTTTTTTTCTTTTTCATTCTTTTTATTCTTCAGCTAATAATGTACAGATTCCTTGGTGGTCACATGCAAGCTTGTTGGGAAGATTGCATTGATAAATCCTTAATCCACAGGAACCCTGTCCCCCATAAGCTGTTCAGGGTGATGCGAGAAATTGTGAAGGAAATGAAACCATATTTCCTGGTCAGAAGACATTATTAGACTAATTGAGGAAATAAAAGTGTCACGATTGTATGTACTTATAAGCATGCATAAATATTTTTCAAAAGAATGAGTAAAATTGATGATTATATATGACAAATTAAAATGTATACAGGTAAGTATATATAGTCTTTGAATGATAGGATCAAGGATGATACTTTTATCTTATTTTTCTGACTTTCCCAAGTTTTCCATAATGAATGTATATCTTTTTTGTAATTAAAAGCAAATGTGATCTAAAACATATGTAATTATTCACAAGGTGGGGAATATTATTGGCTGCTGAGAAGAATAAACTTGAAAACCTCTTATAGAATGTCCAGCAAAATTCAAGCTAAGAGTTTTGCTGTAATAAAGCTAGATTATTTCTCAGAAGTGAGAGGACATGTCATATAAAAATGCACAACATGGAGCAAAGAGTAGACATGAAAGGAGTAAAGAACCAGGGACCAGGCACAGTGACTCGTACCTGTAATTCCAGTGCTTTGGGAGGCTGAGGCAGAAGGATCACTTGAAGCCAGGAGTTCGAGACCAGCCTGAGTAATATAGTGAGACCCTGTCTCTACTAAAAATAAAAGCAAAAATCAGTTGGGCGTGGTGGCATGTGCCTGTAGTCCCAGCTACTCGGCAGGCTGAGGCGGGAAGATTGCTTGAGCTCAGGTGT
This sequence comes from Cephalopachus bancanus, assembly GCA_027257055.1. NCBI lineage: Eukaryota > Metazoa > Chordata > Mammalia > Primates > Tarsiidae > Cephalopachus > Cephalopachus bancanus. The sequence goes on along the minus strand of JAPVLO010000097.1, from coordinate 9,279,977 downwards.
TCAAGGCTCCAGTGAGTTATGACTGAGCCACTGCCCCCAGCCTGGTCAACAGAGCAAGACCCTGTCTTTAAAAAAATAATAATAATGTTCAAAGTTGACTACTAGGCTTTATTATAGCTGAGAACCTGAAAACTCAGCTTATATAATATATGCCATCGTTGGTGGTGTGGGCTCACTAACATTGTGTGCCTATCTTTGTCACGGCATTTGTCGCACTATTTAATAATTTTCCTGCCTCCCCTATGGGATTGTTGAACCACAGAACAGGAATTTTGTCTTGATATCTTTGTATTCTCAGCACCTGCTATGGGGCTGTAGCATACTGTGGTTGCTCAACGGTGCTCAGTGTTCATGAATAAGGGTAGAAGCATGAACATATAGGAGGTTATCCAGTGAAGAAAGTGTTAACACCAACAATTGGAAGTTTTAATTCGATGAGAAAAGCGTGGCCCTTTAGAGAGTTGACTCTTGTAGAGAAGAAATGGAGTATGTAAGCAGAGAGGCCACAAAAGAAGTTCCTGCAGCAAACCTGCCAGGAGGTGAGAAAACTCCCTGGGTCCTGTCATGGGGGACAGAGGAGAAAAGGAAGAGGCCCCGATGCTGGATAGTTGGGTGACTAGAACCTTCCAAAACTAGCTTTTCTGAAAGCCAATTTAAATAGCAGCTGAAGAGTAAATTTAATAACAATATCTTCTTTGGTTATTTCTTTATTTCAGACTGCATGAACCAAGAACCCAAAGATGGTAGCCCTGTAGAAGAATGTGATGGTGAGAAAAGAAAGTCCCTTCCCCTTTCTAAGTTATGGGGCTTCATCTAAGATATATGAGTGCCCTTCTGGGACATGCAGCTTCCAGTCTGGGAAAGCAATGGTGGGAGGAGGTGGAAGGAGGACTACTTAAGAGTCAAATGCAGCCTCGATCAACTACTGGCTGCATGACCTTCAGCAAGCAACATGGCTTCTCCAAGCCTCGGTATCATCATTTGCTAAATGGACATTATAGCTAGACCTACAGTATAGGACTGATGGGGAAATGCTTAGAAATCTCTTATCACAAAGCCTAATAAATAGCAAACACCCTATAGATAATAGCTATATTATTATTTTCCTCACATACAAACTAAGCAATGAGTTGCAAGAAATCACCATTTCATTTTAAAATGTTCCCTACAGCCTGGGTGACAGAGTGAGAATCCAACTCAAAAAAAAAAAAAAATATATATATATATATATTCCCTATCTGAGGGGGAACCCCCGCTCCCAAAACCTAGAATTATTTTTCTGGAGAGTGGGTCCTCTAGGTAAGTGTCCTAAGAACCCATCAGCATCAGTGTACTGACTACCATTATTGTAAAAGGTTGCTTGGTTTCAGTTAATTTTTTTTTTGGAGATTCCTTCAATGTGTCTGCCCATTTCATGATGGGTGATTTACAAGTGCACCTGCTCACACTACACTCAGCAGTTTTTGACCCCAAAACAGCACGACCCCTGTGGCCCGCCCTCCCTATTCACCCAATCCTGGCCCGAGCAATTTTTTTGTTTGTTTGTTTCCCTGAATGAAAAAAGTACCCAAAGGGAAACGTGTTGCTGATGTGGAAAAGGTAAAACAAAAGTGGCAGAAGCATTTTAGCGTCAAAATTGACAAGTTCAAAAACCATTTTGAGCAGTGGGAAAAGCATCTCGATAGGTGTATTGCATCAAATGGAGAGTACTTTGAAGATGACTGAAGATTAAACATGTAAGAATAGATACACAATTTTTGGGGACCCTTATTCAGAGTTCTCCCTTTTTCAGTATCTGCATCCCTCTCTGGGAAGGCCAGGGCTGTGTTTTTTGCCTGTGACGATCTGTGTCCATGTTAACTGGGCTGCACAGCCCTTGTGCTCTCTTCACATTCCCGCTGCTCCAGTCACAGCACATCTGCCTTTGATTGTGGTTCCCTACAGACTGCGACAGCTGTGTAATGACACTCCTGAATGACCTAGCCACCATGGGCGAGGAGCTCCGCCTGGTAAAGTCACAACTACAGGGCCTGAGTGCCAGCGCGGGCACTCTGGAGCAGATGAGGCATATGGAGACCCAGGCCAAGGACCTGAGGGTAAGTCCCCTGTAGCCCAGAGTAGACCCAGGGTGAAGAGACCCATGGGAATGGACACTCCTCAAGTAGGAATGGGAGAAAGGCTGACCCATTCTAAGACTCAGGGCTGTCCTCCTTCCTCTGATCCAAATAAAGATCCTATTTTTATCAGAGGGAAGAATTTATGAGCACACAAGAATGAACACCTCTAAGTAAACATCTCTTTAGTTACTAAATATTTCCTGGCTAACTTTTCTTATAGAACCTTTAGTTCAGTAGCTTGCATTCAGAAGACTCAAGCACAGGTTTGTGTTAGATTGGTATTAATTCTTTTTTAAATGGTTGATAGAATTTTCCAGTGAAGCAATGTGGGCCTGGGATTTTCTTTGTTGAGAGTTGTTTTGTTTTGTTAAATAAATCATAAATTCAATGTTTAAAAGATAGACATTAGACTAAAATCACACAGCTAGTACATAGTGGTTCTAGAAGAATTCACATCCTATTCAAATTCTAGACTGTGTTTACCATAAGACCTCTTAGCCGGGTGTTCTGCTGACATTCTATATAGTAATGTGTCTCAGTTTTCTCATTGTAAAATTGAAATAGAGCTATCTTCTTGCTATATCATACAAACACTGCAAAATTCAGAGAAATAAATATGAGAAGGAAACTTTTTTTTGTTGCTTGAGTCAGAGTCTCACTCTGTCACGCAGGCTGGAGTGCAGTGGCACAATCATAGCTCACCACAGCCCCGACCTCCCAGGCTCAGGTGATCCTTCCTCCTCAATCTCCCAAGTAGCTGGGACTATAGACATGCACCACTATGCCCAGCTAATTTTTTGATTTTTTTTTGTGGAGATGATGTATTGCTACGTTGTCCAGACTGGTCTTGAACTCCTGGGCTCAAGCAGTCCTCTTGCCTCTCAGCCTCTCATAGTGTTGAGATTATGAGACCACTGCATCTGATCTGAAATTAACATTTTTGGTTAACTGTTTTTTTGTTTTTGTTTTTGTTTTTTTGAGTTGGAGTCTCACTCTGTCGCCCAGGCTGGAGTGCAGTGGCATGCTTCTGGCCATCACAGCCTCAACCTGCTGGGCTCAGGCGATCCTTTCGCCTCAGCCTTTCAAGTAAGCTGGAACTACAGGCATGCTCTACCCATGCCCAGCTAATTGTTTTTTTGATTTATTGTAGAGGTGATGTATCATCATGTTGCCCAGGCTGGTCTCGAACCCGTGGGCTCAGACAGTCCTCTCATCTTGGCCTCCCAAAATGCTGGGATTATAGGCTTGAGCCATTGCACCTAGCCAAAATTAACGTTTTTGAATGCTCATGTATTCAAAAATATGATTTAACATGTTTGTGCACGTGTATTTTTAGAAAAAAATAGCTCCTAAACATCAACACCAACCCTGCAGCTAAGTATTATCACTCCCAATTTGCTAATTGAGGAATAAGACTTAGAGAGGCTCATCTACTATGTGGTAGACCTAGGGTTTGTACCTTGGCTGTAAAGCCTGTATTCTTTTACTCAACATTGGCTCTAACATGCAAATGGAGGTGATAGTATCATTGTTTCTAGTAAATTTTTCAAGATAGTAATTCTTTTTCCAAAATATTGAAAATATTCATTAATCTAGTTGTTATGTGCAGCAATGTTGCTGTCTAAAAGTAATGAGATGATTTAGTCCTGAAGAAAAAGACAAGGTTCCTAGACTATGGTCCTAAAGCAATCACTCGATCAGCTACACAACCATGGTATAGTCACTCAACATCTTTGGGTTTCTGCTTTCTCATTTGCAACGTGAAACAATTCAACTAGTGAACTCTGCTCCCTCCAGCTCCATTAGATTAGATTCTTTAAATAAATTCCTGATGGTATCTTCAATAAAGTAGCCATATGCACTGCCCTCAGTGCAGGTTAACTGAAGGTTTTTAAAAATTGTGCTTATTATAGAGTCTGGAAATTAATACATCAAGTAAGTCATGTCACCCCCATTTCTAGAAGGTTAGGGCATCACTTCAAGTAAAGTACATCTTGCCTCTTCACATTTGCGACTTTATTTTACAGCCATATCACAACATACATCAGAAAGTAGATTCACTATGTAACCTGTTTCAAAGAACCACATTTGTGTGTGTGTGTGTGTGTGTGTGTGTGTGTGTGTGTGTGTGTGTGTGTTTGTGTTTAACCTGCACTGGTCTTGCTAAACGACTCTTCATTTTATTATCACATTTATGAGGTTGATAGGATTTAGTCTTACTTTCTACTATAAAGTGACGTTAACATTGTGTTTTATTTTCAGAATCAGTTGCTCAGCTACCGTTCTGCCATTTCAAGTCATAGATCAAAAATAGATGGCCTTGATAAAGAACTGAATAATTTGAATCGTGAATTTGAGACTTTGCAAGAAAAGGTAATGTATTGGGTCAATTACTTTAACTTGTATTTATTTATTTACTTATTTTACTTTCAAAATATTTTTAGCTTTCTTTTTTTCTCCCATCAACTTAATTTGTTGCTAATCAATTTATTTTTCATATAGGCTCAAATAAATTCCAGAAAAGCACAAACATTATACAACAACGTCGACCGCACAATCCAAAGTGCAAAGGAACTGGACGCAAAGATTAAAAATGTCATCCGGAATGTGCACAGTAAGAAGAGTTACTTGATCTTGCTCATTTTTTGTTGTTGTTACATAAATTTTGTTTACACTGAAAAAATTCCCTTTAAGATTTCAGCATTATGAAAACGATCCCGTAGTGATACTAAAAAAACTAATATGAAGCTTCCATAAATGTTTCTCCTTTTTTTTTTAAGTAGTCTACTGGAGCCCAGAATTCCCAGCTTAATAAACTACTTGCTGTTTTCTAGTTCTCTTGAAGCAGATCTCTGGGACAGATGGCTTGGGAAACAATGTGCCTTCAGGTGACTTTTCCAGAGAGATAGCCAAAGCGGAACACATGATAAGAGAACTGAGGAACCGGAACTTTGGAAAGCAACTGAGAGAAGCAGAAGCTGAAAAAAGAGAAGCTCAGCTCTGTAAGGATGCTCCCTGATTCTTGCATCTAGTCCACTTAATTGGTTTGAAATACGATGAAGTACCATGTAGAGTTCCCAGTTACAGGTGGAAGGTCTCATCATGTCAGTGAGCATGACTGTTAGTGTCATGTGGTGAAAATGGGTAAACCCTCCCACCCCCCGGACACCAAAAGTCTTTCCTCCAAGTTATCAAGAGACCCTGAAATATAACATCTTAGCATCATCTCAAGGAAAGGGGTCTTCTCTTAATAGTTAGATATTGATACCTCTTTTTCTTTTTCAATCACCTTTTCATTTTTTCAACGTTCATCCACCTCTTTCCAGTTTTCTCATTATATCATTTTTCATGATCACCTCGCCACTATTGAATATTTAGATCACGAATTGATATTTGTGCTGCTACAGGTTGAGTATCCTTTGTCTGAAATGCTTGGGACCCAGATGTGTTTCAGATTTCTAATTGTTTTGGTTTTGGGGATATGTGCCTATACATGAGATATTTTGGAGATGTAACCCAAGTCTAAATATGAAGTTCATTTATGTTTCCTTTACACCTTGTGCACATAGCCTGAAGGTAATTGTATACAATAGTTTAAAAAAATTTTGTATATGAAACAAAGTTTGACTACGTTTTGACTGTGACCAGTCCAATGAGGTCAGTGTGGAATTTTCCACTTGTGGTGTCATGTTGGGGCTTGAGTTTCAGATTTTGGAGCATTTCAAATTTGGGACTTTCTGATTAGGGATTCTCAACTTATGTTACAAAACCAAAAAAAATGAATATAATACAAATTGGCTGAGTATATCTCAAGATTTTGACTATAGAAAATGCCTCATGAGCTCAAAACTGAGAACTATTAGTTTGGTGCATATTTTTTTCAAATGCTGATATTCACTCTCTAATAAAATGATGTATCAGTGTTTAACATATAGATAGTAGCCATTTTCTTGTAGCACTTTTACTGTTCCAATTTAATACTAATTAGTTTGGGCTTTTTTTTTTTTGTTAGGAGGGAGTATTCGCAATAGAAGGAACGTATGCTTTATGCTCTGCAACTCATGTTCAAGTCCCAAGTATGACTGGTCATGTAATCTTAGGTCAGTCCCCTATTTCTCAGGGTCTCCATTTCCTCATCTAAAACACTAGAAAGACAATTGCTGTTGTCATGGATGCTCAATGAGGCAATGTGTCAATGCCCATGGCCGGTTTGTGTAAATGTTAGTTTCCTTTCCCTTTCCCTCAAAATCTCCAGGAGAATCATGAAATGAGTGGAAACTCAATTCTCCCTCTGTAGTCTTTATAATTCCACTTCGGTATCCTCCTCTCTCAAGTGGAAAACATAACGTGGTGTATTACAGGGCTGAACCAGATAAGGAGTTGGCTGGAAACCCACCAGGTGGAAAATGGTGAACTTGTTAAGAGTATGCGGGATTCTTTAAATGAGTACGAAGCCAAACTCAGTGGCCTTCACGATGCGCTTCAAGAGGCAGCTTCCCAAGCAAAGCAGGCCACTGGCCTCAACCAAGAAAGCGAAAGACTTCTGGGAGCCATCCAGGTAAGCTCACAATCAGAAGCTACATGCTTTCATCAATAAGGATGAGCAGGGATTTTTTTTTCTTTAATAGAGATGAGGTCTTGTTATGGTTGCCCAGGATGGTCTCAAACTCCTGGGCTCAAGCCTCACTAAGTGCTGGTTATTATAGGTGTAAGTCACCAAGCCCAGCCCAAGGGATCTTTATTGTTAGTAAAGTAGTATAACCAGGCACCTGTCTGTCTGTAGGTCTGGTTATACAACCTCAGACACTGATCAAACAGGAATGAGGCATTGAACACAAAACCAAAGTCATTTCAGCTATCAGAAAAGATTCTGAACTTAAACCATAGACAAAGCTATGCAAGCTACTTCACCCCTAGCCCTGGCTGAAATAGTATTGAAATATAACATTGCCAAATAGATGAGAAATTAATATTGCTGTAATTAATTCAATGTGTATATTATATGTTTTAAATAACCGACTTTCATGTCAGATATGTAAACATCATTACCATAAACATCAGCTAAGGCATTTTAAGCCATTACTTGCTTTATTGGAAACATCTTAAAGTACAGACCACGTACAAAAGTTGTAATGACAGAATTTAGAGCTTAGAATTTTATGGTTTGTATTTTTAATAGCATACAGTGTATGCTAAGACATATGAGAGGTTATGAAATGACAGTAAGATCAAAGTTGAAGAGCATAGAACTGACCCCTAAAGAAGAGGAAGTTGGTAAATGAAAATAGATGATGTCTTAGTAGACAGCAGTGTGCTTAGCTCCCAAAGCCTCTTTACGTGATAACACCTCTGTGTGATGTCATTGATTATGTCAAGGAAAGAGAGCAGGATCCAATTTTGTGGGTCTCTGAACATTAGCAGCCCTCTAGCCTGGAATTCTCAGGTCTTATGTAACCTCTTGTTCAAGTGTCTGCTGCCTCCTCTTTGGTACTAGAACATAGAGAGTGCTGATGGTTGGTGACGGTTGGTTGGTTGATTGATTGATTTGAGTCAGAGTCTCATTCTATCACCCAGGCTGGAGTGCAGTGGCATAATCATGATGGTCATGACTCACAGCAGCCTCAACCTTCTGGACTCAGGTGATTCTTCCACTCCAGCACCTCAAGTAGTTGGGACTACATGTGTATGCCACCATGCCTGGTTGATTTTTTAAAATTTTTTTTGTAGAGATGGGTTTTGCTATGATGCCCGGGCTGGTCTCCAGCCCTGGGTACAAGCAATCGTCCTGCCTCAGCCTCCCAAAAGGCTGGGATTACAGGTGTAAGCCACTGTACCCCCCAGCTTGTGACAGTTTACTTAGATAACTTCCCTCATTCTGTTCCACAAATCAGACCTTAATACCATATCCATGTAACCGGCCAAGTTGAATGAAGCCTTCCTTAGCAGCAATAGCAGTTGTTTCATTGGTACCTAGCTTGAGAGAACTATGGCAACTTCTCTACACTACAAAGAGAACTGGTTTCCCATCACTTTATAGCTGCCTAGATGGTCTTTAGGTTCAAGAAAGTTTCTGACTCTGAAATTACTTATCTACTGTTGTCCTATAAATATGTCTGTGTCGCCAGGCTTGGTGGCTCAGCCTGTAATCCCAGTGCTTTGGGAGGCCGAGGTGAGTGGATTGCCTGAGCCTATGGGTTCAAGACTCACCTGGGCAACTTGGCGAGACCTCATCTCTACGATAAATAAAAAATTAGTCGGGTGTGGTAGCACGTACCTGTAGTTCCAGCTACTTGGAAGGCTGAGGAGGAAGGATCGCCAGAGCCCAGTGGGTGGAGGCTGCGGTGGCTGGGAGAGGCCACTGCACTCCAGTCTGGGTGACAGAGTGAGACTCCAACTCAATAAATAAATAAATATGTCTATGTCTTCTGATAATGTAGCATGAGTTCAAGGAGATATTCTTTTTATTCTCTCCAGAGACAAGTGAAAGAAATAAACTCCCTGCAGAGTGATTTCACCAAGTATTTATCTACCGCAGACTTGTCCTTGCTGCAGACCAATGCTGTGCTACAGTTGATGGAGAAAAGCCAGAAGGTAGAGGAGACTGCTTGCTCTCTAGAGAAATCTAAAACTGTTTAAATTATATTGCTAAGAAACAATGAGATGGGCTAACCTATTTTATTTTTCCCCAAATATAGTCTTTTAGGTGGAAGGGAGCATACTGAATTGTTAACAATGGTTCTCCCATGGGAGAGGAGTGAGAATGATATGTCTCCTTTATGTCCATCTGTCTTGCCTCACTTGTCTGCAAGGAGCAAATCACTTTTGTGATAACAACAAAATATATTGTAATGCTATTTTTTAAATATCAAGCAATTTTTTATTAACAGAAGACATTTACATCTTGATTAAAGATTGGCAAAATTTCTTAGCAACACAGTGGGCTTTTTGAAAGTATCTTTTGTAATAGCTGTTTCTGAATCTTAAAAAAGTCCTTCAATTTGGTATAGCTTTACACTGATGATGATATTGTGCTTCTGTAACAGTTACTTAAAGTGGCACCTACCATAAGGAAAATGTTCTCGATGGTGGTAAACTGTGGGGGAATATGATCAGTGCCACTGTCTGAAGTCCCCAAAGATTCATTGGTGCAGTAAATGGGCTTAGGATATATAATTTCTCATTGCTGCCTCCTTTCCAGAGGGACACATCATTTATGGCAGAGTTTGAGAAAATAGCGTATGCATTATTTGCTTGTATTTATACTGTCTTTGTTTACTTGGGAAAAAATAGGAATATGAAAATTTAGCTGCCACTTTAAATGAAGCAAGGGAAAAACTAAGTGACAAAGTGAGAGAACTTTCCAGATCTGCAGGCAAAGCACCCCTGGTGGCGGAGGCAGAAAAGCACGCACAGTACTTACAAGAACTGGCAAAGCAACTGGAAGAGTGAGTGCGTGGCCCACAGAGGTCTACACAGCAAGGGGCTCAAGTGCAGCATCTTGTCCTGAGCCAAACCAGGCTGTCCCCTGGGCTAACTGGGTCACCAGAACTGGGTGGGGGCAGGGAGGTCACAGCCAAAGCCCTGGGCCCAAGTCAGAAGCAGACTCGCAATGGGGGAGCAAATTCCCAGCCACATCCTTGGGGAAGGAGCTGCAGAGGCCACCACCTCAGAGCTCTACTTACCCAAAGAAATGGGAAGGCTTGGAGGGACGTCAGCTCTGGGCAGGAAAGGCTGTGGGAGCACCTAGCCCATCCTGTCTTCCAGGATCAAGAAAAATGCCAGTGGGGATGAGCTGGTGCGCTGCGCTGTGGACGCTGCCACCGCCTATGAGAACATCCTCAATGCCATCAAAGCGGCCGAGGATGCAGCCAACAAGGCCACCAGCGCGTCTGAGTCTGCTCTCCAGGTGGGTACCTGCCAGGAACTTCTCTAAATTCACTCTTATTAGACAGCTTATTTCCTTATTTTTTCTTTCCGTGTGTACCAAGGAATATAAAGAAGCATTATTTTAAATCAGAACATGCTACATAGAGTAAAATTCACTCTAGGTTTGAGTCATTTCTGTATTGGACTATTTTGCGTCTATAGTGCAGCTTATAAACTGTAAAACTAGTCAGGCATGATGGCTCATACCTGCAATCCCAGCACTTTGAGAGGCTGAGGCAAGAGGATTGCTTGAGCCTAAGAGTTTGAGACCAGCCTGTGTAACATAGCGAGCCCTCACCTCTACAAAAAAATTTAAAAATTAGCTGATGGTGGCACGTGCCTTGTAGTCCCAGGTACTCTGTTGACTGAGACAGGAGGATTGCCTGAGCCTAGAAGGTTGAGGCTGTGGTAAGCCATGATTGTGCCACCACACTCCAGCCTGGGCGACAGAGTGAGACCTCTTGACAACAAAAAAGAGAGAAAGAAAAGAAAAAGAAAAACTACTTATAAAATCAGATATAAATTACACTGATTATCAATTTGAACCTAAATATATATTACATCTTTCTTCTTACCAGGTATGCCTTTATACTGTGATTAAGTATTAACATTTATTTATCAAACAATTGGATCATCATTTTCTCCCAGCCATTTGGTCTTACATCTGGACATGTCTGTAGAGTCCTGTGGAATCCTATATGCACCATGTGGTGGTATTCCTGTATCTTAAAATAAGGAACAAAATATTAAATATCAAAGTTGGTTCTTGAATGCTTGAAGATTTTATCTCCCTCACAGCTTGAAAGCCTGAGGACAACTAAGTTCTCTCTTCAGTTAGTGCAAGAGATATTGTACAAGTGACAAGGAACAATGAAAATAGGTGTCACATAATTTGTCAGTAATGTCACTAGAGATAAATCCACCTCCCCAAGCCATGTATGTCCACCTAGAGTCCTGACTGTATCTTTTAGGGAACAGTCAAGTTCTAACACCCTCCTCCCCTTCAACCCTCATCCTTTAAAAATTAAAGATAAGGGCTTCAGGCTAGGATGAAAAATCTTACTCTGTACTTCCTAAGGTGTAGCATTTGTTTAAGGCTGATAAACGCTTTGCTTTCAGACCGTGATAAAGGAAGATCTGCCAAGAAAAGCAAAAAGCCTGAGTTCCAACAGTGATAAACTATTAAATGAAGCCAAGAGAACACAGAGGAAGCTACAGCAAGGTATTGGGGGGAGTGGGCGGTGGCAGGAATAGTCAGGAGCTTTAAGTGACCTCTGGCACCAGGCGAGGCAGCCCTAGAAGCAAATGCCCCTTTTGAATCTGTGTCCATGCAAATGATACTTTTAAAATCTGATTTGTTTTATCAGTGTCATGCGTCCACCCAATATTCTAAGCATCCCCCATCTATCATGTATAAAATTATCTAGAGTCTTATAAACGTAAGTAAATCTTGAGGATGATAGGTCTGTTTGTGACAGCCTTTTTGGGGAAGGCAATTTTGATTCAACCCACTTGTGATGGTGACATTGGGAACCCACATATCAAGGTCATTCATTTTGGGTCATGAGAGCAATGCCTTCACTTTCTGAAGTCCTAAAATCTTAGCAGCTGAAATTCCCAAAAATCACTACCACTGTGAAGTGTGATCCTTTTTTTTTTTTTTGAGTTGGAGTCTCACTCTGTCCAGACTGGAGTGCAGTGCCGCTTCCGGCCACCGCAACCTGGTGTGGCTCGGCGATCCTTCCTCCTCAGCCTTCCAAGTAGCTAATTACAGGCATGCGCTCAACGCCCGCTGATTTTTTGATTTGTTGTAGAGATGAGGTCTCGCTGCCAGGCGGGTCTCGAACGCGGGCTCAGGCAATCCATCACCTCAGCTCCAAAGGCGCGGATTACAGGCTGACTGAGCCGGCTTAGTGTGATCCTTTTTAAGCATAAATCTTACCTTTGGAAATTTTTCACCTATTTTATTTTATTTTTTAAATACACAGACTGAGTCTCGCCAAATTTCTGCATACCCAAAAGTCTGTCTCTTGTGTTTATCTAGTCTCTGGGTCATTCATGAACCCACAGACCTCACTCTTCAGAGGGATTAAATGATGTCTTTGTAAATTCCTTCCCTCCCTCCCTCTCTCCTTCTTTTCTCCATCCCTCCCTCCCTTTTCCTCTCCCTCCCTCCCTTCCTCCTTCCCTCCCTCCTTCCTTCCTTTCCTTACTTCCTTCTTCTGTCTTTCACATATTAAAAAATTAAACGCATGAAGGATAAACAACAACAACAACAAAAAAGGCATACCATACAATCATAAGCCTAACAAATTTCAAGAATTCAGATTTCCTGGTATGACATCTGTTGCATTATTTACAAAATTTGAGCTTGGAGGTAGACTCAGTGTTTTTTTAAAGAGTTAGGATACTGACTTCATTGCTATGTAAACCAATCCTGGAATCATAATTTAAGCCACATATCATCAGTATGGTCTTAAAGTATTCACTGCTCAGCCAGGCTCGTTGGCTCAGCCTGTAATCCCGTGCCTTTGGGAGGCTGAGGTGAGTGGATTGCCTGAGCCCGCGGGTTCGAGACCCGCCTGGGCAGCGAGACCTCATCTCTACAATAAATAAAAAAAAAATCAGCTGGGCGTGGTAGCGTATGCCTGTAATTCTGGCTACTCGGAAGGCTGAGGCGGAAAGATCACCGGAGCCCAGCAGGTCAAGGCTGCGGTGGCTGGGAGCGGCCACTGCACTCCAGTCTGGGCGACAGAGTGACTCCAACTCAAAAAAAAAAAAAAAAAAGTATTCACTGCTCATTTTCTGTGACCCAAGGATGGCAAACAATATTATCAGCTAAGAATGTCTGACAGCTCCATTCCTTTCATGGAATTTTTAAAATGTGTCAGTTTGGAAATAAACAGAAGCAAACAATGCGTACTTTGTATCTATATTTGCATGGATGAGGATCTCTCAACAACACTCCTTTCTTGTCCTCTGACTGAGAAGGCCTTCTTTCTGCACCATTCATTCTTCCATTCAGAAAAAATGTACTAATATTAAGCCCTGACTGGTGCCAGACACCTGTCCTGTGTGTTAGAACACAGTAGTGGATAAGACAGACACATCCTAGGCGGGCTCAGTGGCTCAGCCTGTAATCCCAGCGCTTTGGGAGGCCGAGGTGAGTGGATTGTCTGAGCCTGCAGGTTTGAGACCTGCCCGGGCAACTTGACAAGACCTCATCTCTACAATAAATCAAAAATTAGCCGGGCGTGGTAGCGCACGCTTGTAGTTCCGGCTACTTGGAAGGCTGAGGCGGAAGGATCGCCGAAGCCCAGCAGGTTGAGCTGGCCACTGCACTCCAGTCTAGGTGACAGAGTGAGACTCCAACTCAAAAAAAAAAAAAAAGACACATCCCTCACTAAGCAGTCTCTTACTCTGAGCAGAGTAGGAGTCTAGCCCTCCCCTCTCCTTTTCCTCCTGTGCATTTCCAAGGAGCCTGTTACCACAAGGCTCTGATGTGCTGCTGGCCACTTAACCAGAAGACCACAGAGCTGTGGGTCTGGGCATGTGCCGTGGGCATCTCTGGGATGACCCCTAAGGAGCAAGTCTGCTCAGTACTGTGCAGACATCAGCTACTTCAGGGGCCACAGCTACCAATGAAGGATCAAAAATGCCCAAAGTAATTGTCTTTTGATGCTTTACTTTATTTTAGAAGTTAGTCCGGCTCTCAACAACCTACAGCAAACCCTGAAAATGGTGACAGTTCAGAAAGAACTGATAGACACCAATCTCACAACTGTCCGAGATAACCTTCGTGGAATACAGAGAGGTGAGCATCTTCCTAATACACTGCACTTGGCTTCTTTTGTCGAACAGTTTAAATACTTACAGCTCTCTATTTGTGTGTGCATTAGGTGACATCGATGGTGCGATCGGCAGCGCAAAGAGTATGATCAGAAAGGCCAATGACATCACAGATGAGGTTCTGGATGGGCTCAACCCCATTCAGACAGATGTGGAAAGAATTAAGAATACCTATGGGAGCACACAGAGTGAAGACTTCAACAACGCCCTGACTGATGCGGATAACTCAGGTATCAGGCATTTTTTGGCCAGACATCTTCGCCATTTTCTCTATGAGTGTGTGCTTTGGTCCATTTCAGTCCTTCCCTGGTAGAGTCTGATTTCAGACGTTAGAAAGTAGCTTCACATAGTACACTCAAAGAGTAGAGTATAGATAATCAGTGTCAATATGATACTGCACAGGCAGGACTTGCTCTTTGTAACTTGAGAAGGACCAGATAGGAATTTTTTAAAAAAATTCATCAACAGTGCTATTGATTTTCTTTTTTACAGAGTAGAGATATTGTTTTCTAAATTATGAGGTATTGAATTATGATTGATATTAAGAATCAGAAAACAAAGTTGTGGGGTTTTTTTTTGTCTGTAGTGGTCTAGGAAAAACATTTGGTACTAGATTGCAGTATAAAATCCACAGTGTCTAGTGGCCCTCCCTTATCCATGGAGGTACATTCCAAGTCCTCTAGTGGATGCCACAGATATACAAAACCCGATATAGTCTCTGTTTTTTTTTTCAATTGATGGCCCAGATAGCTACTAAGTAACTAATGGATGGATAGCATAGACAGCATGGAGGGTTAGCATGTGGGATAGCATGAGATTTCATCATGTTACTCTGAATGGCATGAAATTTAAAACAGGAAAAGTTTATTTTGGGATTTTTTTTAATTTAATATTTTTGGACCACAGTAATGGCCAGTAATGGAAACCTCAGTGAGGGGGGATGACTGTACCTGATTGTGATTCATGCTGTTCATGATCTGGGGCCCAAACCTGCCATCTGACTAATACTATCAGTAAGAACATCTACATTTAACCTTTTCTCAATGCACAATTTTAAATTTCTGTTTTCTGATCTCACCAACAGTGAAGAAATTAACCAACAAACTGCCTGATCTTTTGAACAAGATTGAAAGTATCAACCAACAGCTGTTGCCCCTGGGAAACATCTCGGACAACGTGGACAGAATACGAGAATTAATCCAGCAGGCTAGAGATGCTGCCAATAAGGTGGGTGTGTCCCCACATGGTCAGTTGCCAAACTAACTCTTTGAAAAGTCACCACATTCGTCAAGAAAGGAAAGGTTGGCCAGTCCTCAACCAAAGTAAGAGGACTGCTTGAGACCGGGCTCGATGGCTCAGCCTCTAATCCCAGCGCTTTGGGAGGCTGAGGCGAGTGGATTGCCTGGGCCTGGGAGTTCGAGACCAGCCTGGGCAACTTGGTGAGATTTCGTCTCTACAATAAATAAAAAATTAGCCAGGCGTGGTCGCATGCTCTTGTAGTTCTGGCTACTTTGAAGGCTGAGGCGGCAGGATTGCTGGAGCCCAACAGGTCGACTGCATGCTAGCCTGGGCGACAGAGTGAGACTCTGACTCAAAGAAAAACAGAGACCAACTTTAGACCAGGAGTTGGAGACTAGCCTGGGCAACATAGTGAGATCTCATCTATACAAAAAATAAAATAATTAGTCAGGCATGATGGCACACACCTATAGTCCCAGGTACTTAGGAGGCTGATGCAGAAGGATCATTTGAGCCCAGGAGTTTAAGGCTGCAGTGAGCTAGAACAGTGCCACTGCATTAACCTGAGCAACAAAGTGAGACCCTATCTCAAAAAAAATAAGGCATTTGTTTATTCAAGAATTGGGTGGCCCTCTTGCCCTCATTCTTTGGTTGCTTGAAATATTAGGATTGATTTCCTCTTGTCATTCTTGAAAAGTACTCATGACCTTTATCCTGTAAATCATCTGGTATATGTGAGACCTGAAATAGTTTTCTTCTATTGAGTTTATTCAGGCAGAAAGAAGGATTTTCTTCTAGCCCCCAATTGGTAAACTGTTATTGCGAATTCAAGTGAGGGTCCTGTGGCCAGAATGTGCCACTATGCTACTGCACAGGACCTAGTCTCTTGATGTAACTTGAAAGTAGCAAAATCCATCTTTTTTTAGAATGACAGCAATTTTACATCATTGAAGCACTGATTCAACAGGCCTTCTTTTTTTAACCTATTATTTGCTTGAATTTCTGACACTCAGCTCTTAAAATTTGTTTTGTCCTAAAATAGTATAGATTAAATTTCTCATATTTTTCTGTATTTCCTAGCCAGCCCTTTGTGAGAGGTTTGGAGGGAGAAGGGTCAGGAGCCAAGTTAGAATGTCACTGCTCTGGAGGTATCGTGGGTAATTTCTAGGCTCAACATAACTTCTTTTGAGCCTGAGAATCTGCTCTTTCTTCTAGGAAAGAAAAGTATTTCAAACCTAAAACCTTTAACAGAAAAAAAAAGAGCATAATGCAAAGTTTGGGTTAAAAGCCAAATGAATAAGAATGGGCTCTCGCATTTGCCCTTCTGAGTTCACTCACTAATTTATTTACTCACAAATTTGAAGTACATTGTAGCACAGTGGTTAAGAACTGCTTTACCAAGCCAGACGGTCTTGGTTTTCGTTCTTGCTCTGTCACTTATGAGCAGGGGAAACCTCTCTGTGCCTCAGTTTCTTCATCTGCAAAGCAGAGTAAATAACAGTACCAACCTCATGAAACTGTTAGAGTTACGTGAGCTGAAACAGTGCCTGGCATGGTAAGCACCATGTTAGTGGAAACATAAAATTCACAAACAATCAGCAAATGCTTTTGAACACCTCGGTTACACTGGCATTCCTTTGGGAGTTGAGGGCACAGTAGTTATTAAAGTCATAGTCCTGAACACAGACCGCTCACTGGCCACTGGGGGCAGTTTCTTAGACTAAGCTAAGAAACTGGAGAGGGGTGTGCCCTGTGTGTCTTAGAATACATTTCTTTGACTTATGCATCAGAGGAAAAGCTAATCGCTAGCTGAGTTAGATAGAGTTCTATCTAGAAAGGCTCAGAATAGCACTCGTGACAGAACTAACAGACAAGTATATGAATGTTAAGCACATTGTGGTTTGTAGTCACACAAAAAAAGATATGGAAAAAAGCCACATATTTACACTAGTAAACGTGAATGTGCTGGTGTCACATGGATAAATCTAAAAACATAGTGCCCAGCAAAGAAAGCAAATTATAGAAAGGTGTGTACAGATGGATATAGTTTATGTAAAAATGTTTAAAACAGGAAAAATAAGATTAGTTACAATTTATACATAAATGTATATTTAGTTAAATATACATATACATATATACATATGTATATGTCTGGATATATTATATTATATGTATTATATATTAAAAAATGAAATTACTTAAAAAATGAAATCAAGACGATATACAAAATACAAGTCCACTGACTATATGCTTGCATGTTGAGGTAATTCAAATTATTCAGAGCTTCTAAACATTTACTCTCAACTTCATACTTAAATATGATGAGCCTGTTCACATATTTAGTTATTTATATAAACCTGCATGGGAATTTTTAAGAGAACCCAAATCCAGAGTAGTGGTGACCCCTGAGAAGGGAGAGGATTGGAGACAAAGGGCTTCACGTACAGCTGTAATGTTTCATTTCTTAAGATGATGCATATATAGTTGTATTTGTCTCCATCTTTCTCTTTTTTTGATATAAAAAGTCCCATTTTAATTTTAAAAAGTTAAAAGGACTAGTAGGACTTTGCCAGGTGTCAAAAAGCAGAAGAGTATGCTGAGAGGGGACTCCGATGTGGCTGGGTGTTCTGAATGATAGGAAATAAGCAGAAGAGAGAGGTATAAAATGAACCCCTAAATGTGGGTCCCATTGCAAAGCCCCCCAGTGCAATGCCTGGTGTGTGGACGATCCCCTAGAAATATGCAAATGCTTGACAGATAAAATGTAGGCTTGGTGTGAGTTGCATTCTGATTGTTACAGATTACTTGTTTTCTGTATTTTGGAGCAGAGCTAGGCAAGGTTGGTTCACAGACCAGCACTCATCAGAGAACTTTTGTTACTGGTCTGTTATATTTAAGTGTGGAGTTGAGAGTAAATGTTTAGAAGCTCTGAATAATTTGAATTACCTCAACATGCAAGCATGTAATCAGAGGGCTTGTATTTTGTATATCATCTTTATTTCATTTTGTTAGTAATTTCATTTTTTAATGCATGTTACAAAAGTATTTGTTCATGACATTGGAGGGGGGAAATAGTTATTTACCACAAAGAGCTTAAAAGATACTATTTTAGAGAGCCTCAATGCACACATTGTTTAGGACTGAATGCCTGTAATCGATGAAACCACAGCATGCAATATATTCATGGGAAATGGTTTAAGAGTGCGTTGTAAAGTTATTTTTTATGTATTGCATGTCTGCTATATGCCAGGCACCATGCCAAGTGCATCCACAGATGTTACTTCCTCTACACAGAAACCTAGGGTTGTAATGATCATTATTATTATTATAATTATTGTTATTACTGCTGACACAAAGGATTAAAAGTGCTTCTCAAAGACCCCTGGCTAATAAGCAGGAAAAAACATGAATGTTCCATTATCTAGTTCCTGAAACAGTTTCAGGAATTTATAATCCAGATTGATAGCTACAAAGTCACAAGCCACCTCTCTGAGCACTCCCACTGTCTTCACAGGAGACTGTTTGACACCATGTAACTTATTCCTCACAGGTTGCTGTCCCTATGAGGTTCAATGGTAAATCCGGTGTCGAAGTCCGATTGCCAAATGACTTGGAAGATTTGAAAGGATACACATCTCTGTCTTTGTTTCTCCAAAGACCTGACTCAGGAGAAAACACAGGGACTGAGAATATGTTTGTGATGTACCTCGGAAATAAAGATGTGAGTATTGTTTGGATATCTCACTTGTTTTTAAAACAGAGCATGTTTTTCAAGTTTGTACTTTTGAAACACGTGGCACAACTGTGTCCCTGCCATGAGCACAACAGGTAATCATCCCACCAAGACATCTACAAATCCCATCCCCTCCTGCCCTCCTCCCTGTGGTGGTGGCACCCACGAGGGGCCTCCTGTGTGACTCGGATTGTTAGCTGCTGGCAGACTGGGAGTCCTTCCCAGATGAGCCCAGCATGTGAGCACATACACACTGGGGAGGATGATTGGCCCCCTCTCCATCCTGCTAGGTGGTAGGATTGGCACTACACTACCAGGGCAGCAATATGGCTTCATGGAAATCAACAGTAGCTCTACCTCACGGAATTGTGACCCCAGGCTCTTCCTCAAACCCCCAGCCACAGCCCCATTCTCAAGTCTGTGGCAGATCATACATGAGGACTGAAGCAGAATGAAGTCTCTCCTGACTAACTCATAAGAAATGCAGTTCCCTGCCTCGCTATCATTTGAAATTCATTAAACTACTGCCCTGATAGGCATTTTGAGTGGTTAGTTTTAGTACTTAATCCCTCCTTTAAAAAATACATTTCTTTGACTTATGCATCAGAGGAAAAGCTAATTGCTAGCTGAGTTAGAGTACAGCTGTTGGAAAAGAAATGTCTGAAATGTGGTTCTCAAAAATTCTGCCTGGGCAACCCCTTCTGGTCATCTTCCACTGTGGGAGTTTTTCTGTTCTCTTAATAAATCCTGCTTTCACACACACACACACACGCACGCACACACACACACATACACACTTCTGCCTAATTAGGAAATCATTAGTGAACATTGTATGTAAGAATTCTTCAAATCAACACTATGATTAATTACATGCTTCAAGGTGTTGGTACTTTATTTGTAGCTTTCTTATATCATGACTTTTTGCTTTGTATTATGACAAAATGCATATTACTTTATTCCTTTAACAAATGTATGCCATTTACCTACTATACTCCACATCCTGGATTTATGATTTATGATAAGCATAAATATGTTTCTTGAGTGTACTTATAAATTAAAGTAAAATGGTAGATTTTATGCTATGTACATTTTACCACAATTTAAAAACATTTTGTTTCTACTCCAAGGTGCTCACATTCTATCAGGAAAGAAAGATACATAACTGACCATGATAACATAGACATTTTATAACAGAGGCATGCACAAAGAGAATGTAGTATGCTACTGGGAAAACAAAAATGACTTATCTCCCTCACCATACTAAAATCTATTGGATAGCAGGGTCCATCTCTGGACTTCAGCCTCTTTATGGTAGATGCATGGAAAATATTTGGAGATTGTGGAATGAATATATGCTTGCACTATAACATGAGCCAAGACAGCTCAGATGTTATTAATTAAGTGCTCTGTATTATTCCATAAAAGGATGCTCCTCATTTATGCTGTCTGTCCAAGGCTTACTGTATAAAAACCTGTTCGTTATTTGAAATGCACTGTCTTATGATGGGGAACTGAAAGAATGTTGTATGTGAAGGTGGCCCTTCTGTCTCTAGGCCTCTGGGGACTACATCGGCATGGCAGTCGTAGACGGCCAGCTCACGTGTGTCTACAACCTGGGGGAGCGCGAGGCTGAGCTCCAAGTGGACCAAGTTTTGACAGAGAGCGAATCTCAGGAGGCGGTTATGGACCGAGTCAAATTTCAGAGGTACGAGTCTGATGATATATTTTTCTTTGTGAGCCTGACCTACACCCTCCAAATTCCCATTTCCACATGTTGCTGAACCCAATTTTTAGCATCTTGGCTTTGAATTCTTTCATTTTTTTCCTATAATTTTATTCCCTAATTTAATTTTAAACAGAATTTATCAGTTTGCAAGGCTTAATTACACCAAAGGAGCCACGTCCAGTAAACCAGTAGCACCCCGATTCCATGACATGGACAGTGGAACAAGCAACACACTTCTTGATTTAGATCCTGAAAATGTTGTATTTTATGTTGGAGGTTACCCACCTGATTTTAAAGTAAGTATAAATGTTATTTCACTGAGTAAAATTATTTATATTTTAATTTGGTATCGTGACCTCATGTCTCTATTTTAATTATGAATTCTGTATAAAATGGATTCAACTGTACGTTCTTAAAGCACATCCTAGTGATAATAGCTAACATTTATTGAGTACTTCCTCTGTGCACTGTTCTAAGCTAAAGTATATTAACTGAACTAAGTATCATAATCATTCCCATTTTACAGATGAGGAAACAGAGACAGAGAAGTTTAATAACTTGCCTGTATTCATATAGCTAGAAAATAGCAAAGCCAGGGTTTTAGGCTCCAGGGCCCACATTCTTAACCCTTATGCTGCAGTTACTGCTAAATGTGACAGGTTTATACTATTTTTTTGCAACCTAATTAATGTCTTTTTGTTCAATGATTAGAAGATGCTTTATTTTTGTTTCATTTTCAGCTTCCCAGTAGACTAAAATTCTCTCCTTACAAAGGTTGTATCGAATTAGATGACCTCAATGAAAATGTTTTGAGTTTGTACAACTTCAAAAAAACTTTTAATCTCAACACAACTGAAGTGGAACCTTGTAGAAGGTAAATAAAACTTAGACACTAGTGTCTGGAACTGGACCTGGAGTTTTGGTAACTTGCAGTACTTTTGCATATAATAAAGGAAGGACCAATGAGATGCTTTTGATGTTGTTGGTTGCTTTGAGCCAGTAGTTATTAAATTGCATGAAAGACTGACAGTCCTTCCCTAAATATCTAATAATGTCAGTCTTCTCCTAATTTGTATAAAATATTAGATTGATAGAATTGTATGAATTTTTTTAAAAACTAAATCTTCCTTCAATGTTAGGTGTCTCCTACCACAGTATATTCAATATTAGATGGTACCTGACTTAAGCACAAAATTATATATTTACTGTAAATTTTTTTAAAATAGTGGTCCACGAAAGATACTATGACTTTACAGGGACTCTGTCACCTAAACCTTTTTGAAAATTGCTTCTTCAGCGCCTAACCTGCCCTACAATTAAAAGGATTTGGAATATTCTAATATGAGGCAGACCAAATACTTTCTACTCAGAAGAA
Source organism: Cephalopachus bancanus (assembly GCA_027257055.1). Classification (NCBI taxonomy): domain Eukaryota; kingdom Metazoa; phylum Chordata; class Mammalia; order Primates; family Tarsiidae; genus Cephalopachus; species Cephalopachus bancanus. The sequence continues at coordinate 9,258,012 of JAPVLO010000097.1, read as the reverse complement.
AAATATATATATATATATATATATATATATATTTTTTTTTTTTTTTTTTGAGTTGGAGTCTCACTCAGTCACCAAGACTGGAGTGCAGTGGCCACTCCCGGCCAGCGCATCCTTGACCTGCTGGGCTCCGGCGATCCTTCCGCCTCAGCCTTCCGAGTAACTGGAATTACAGGCACACGCTACCATGCCCAGCTGATTTTTTGATTTATTGTAGAGATGAGGTCTTGCTTGCCCAGGCGGGTCTCAAACCTGTGGGATCAGGCAGAAAATATATTTTAAGTTAATAATTTCTTATATTTTAAGATTCAGCTGGTAGGCTACATCTTCCTAATGAGACATTTCTAGAAGGGACTCTTGAATATTATCTTTGTCAAGCTAGGGCTTGATTGTCATAGAGTATGAGAGCACGTCCAGGAAAAGAAGCTGGCAGTTTTAACCTTTTAAAGATGTTTCCTCTGCTTTAACAGAATTTTGACAACTAGATTTCATATTCTTTGCTTCGTTTTCCAGATAGTAGCATCTCATACTAATAAGCATACTTACATGACGATCCTTTGCTGCTATGTTCTAACTTATGATGATTGATGTTGACAGGAGGAAGGAAGAGTCAGACAAAAATTATTTTGAAGGCACAGGCTATGCTCGAGTTCCAACTCAACCAAATGCTCCCTTCCCCACCTTTGGGCAGACAATTCAGACCACCGTGGATAAAGGTTTGCTGTTCTTTGCAGAAAACCAGGTAATCTGTAACAAGTATTCAAATGCTACCAAATATGTCCATTCTGTTTAGCAATTTGGGGATACCTGGGTTGTTATAAACAACTGTCTAGATCTGAAAAACAAAGCACAAATGTTACCTGCACCTTTTGCTGACCCTACTGTTTTTTTTCTTTCTGTTGGCTAGGGAATGTGTATTAATGAGTGTCAGTAATCAGGAATTTGAGAATATGCCTCCAAAATATGAGAGAAATATCCTTTTTTCCTGTTCTATTCTCATTATAACTTTTTTCTTTGAAAACAATGGCATACCTAATAATCTACTTATTCTGCTTCAAAACACATGAAGAACTTCTGGGATCTCTGAGGTCTAGACTATTTGACTTCCTGCTGTTTCCATCTTAGCCTGACTCTTGCCAACTGTGTGGGATGGCATCTTTATCAGCCTGAGGTTTGACTTCCCAAGACACTGAAACTTCTCTACTTCCAAGCAGTTGAGGTTCCTAGGGACCTTTCGTAAATTCATTAGGCTAGACAGGTCCAAAGTGACACTCTACAGGTGATTGTCTGCGCCATCTGCTGGTCCACGGAGAGTTGGCGTGATGTTTGCTCCTTGATAGCTGCAATGGGCTTTGAGTTGAACATGCTAGAGAATAGGAGTTTCTGTAGCTGCTCTCACAGGTAGTACTTCTGGAGAAATGTGAATCGGCCCATAGACTCTCTGGTCTGAGAATATGGGATTGATATGGAGCTTTGAATTTTACCAAATCCTTCTCTACCAGATCCTGGACACAGACCTAGTCCAACTCTCCTCTTGGGGTTAGTCTGGACCCTTCAGAAGATTCCAAGGCTGAACCAGTTCTGATGGTTTGGGAAGGTCCTGACTAGCCTGAGGGATAGGGAAAGCTGAGAAGTCATACAGCACCTGGACAAGGCAGTTGTTTTCCAAAATAAGGTCTTCTTTGAACTATATTTTGAGGTTCTTAGAGTCTAAGAACCAGAAATACTACTCACGTTATAAGGAAACTTACATAATCTCATTATATAAGAAATGATCCAGAGAGCTGCTGCTAAGTAGGACAGCTCCTTTCACTCAGTAAGTCGGTGTTACTCTCCTGTTTATGAGTTGATGAACCCAACCCAACTTTCCAAGGCAAGGCTTAGCGTCCAGATAAGAATTGAGTTTTCTTTTAGAAAAGACCTCTGGTTCTGGACTTCAGAGAGGCGTTCTTATCACTAGGAAACCATGTAACAGCAAAGTCTTCAAGCCCTAAGTCAGAAATGTCTCAGCTTATCTTTCCACGAAGGAAATAGTTGATTGAAGTATATGTCTTACACCATGATGGGGATGCGATAATGACCAAGACAGACATGGCTCTGCCCTTAAGGACCTTGTATTCTAGAGAAGAAGGCAGGTGTTCAACAAGGTATGCTGTTAATAGGTTATTCAGTTCATCATGATTGTGAAGGGCAGTATAAGGGAAAAGTTTGGGGTGAAATGAGGATGTATAGTATAAAAGACTTTGTTGAGCATAGGATGCTTCATCTGCTACCTGGAGGACCAGTGGAAGATGGCATTTGAAGGGGACATGGAATGGGGGAGCAGAAGGGGGATTCAGGTGGGGGGAGGGGCTCAAAGAAGGCCTGGAGGTGGGAAGGGCAGGGAGCACTCAGAGGGAGTGGGAGACACAAAGCTGAAGAGGTGGTCAGGGCCTCACAGCATCTGCTGCAGGATCAGGGCTTGATCCCGAGAGCCAAGGAAAGTAACATACTCACACAGGTATTTTCAAAGACAGCTCTGGCTGCAGAGGCAAAATAGACTTGAAAGAGACAGAGGGAACATGGGGAGAGCAGCAGGTTGTTGCTGCACAGTCTAGCTAAGGACATTGTGGCTGAGGCCAGGTGGAATAAAATGGAGAGAGGGTTAAGAACTGGCAAAATACACATGATTCGATTTCATGAGAGTGAGGGAAGGATCAAGAATGATGCCTAGGTTTTGTGGCTTGCTCAACAAGGTGGGGTGTGTGTGTGTGTGTGTGTGTGTGTGTGTGTGTGTGGCGCGTGTGTGTTTAAGAGAAAGAGGGAGAGGGAGACAGAGTACACGTACAATGTGAAGGAAGGAGAGACAGTCTTCACAGCCTGTGGGAGGCATGTGGGTCATAAATTTTGCTTGAGATTTTCTGGATTTGAGGTATCTGTGCAAGCAAAAACAATAGCAACAAGGGAATCAGATGTACAGGCCTGGCCCTGAGAAGACAAGTCTAGGGTGGAAAGAAGCATTTCGGTCTCATGGGTACACCTGGACTGGAGCCACAGAAGTGACTTTGATTGTCGAGGCAAAGGGAATGGTGTGGGGAAGGGAGTCCTGTGTGAGATCCCCAAGGAACCCCTAACACTGACATGGAAGATGGAGGAGCATAACCAACGCAGGAGACTAAGACATGGGAATTAGGAAGCAGATGGTGGAAGATACCTGGGATCTAAGGAAAACCATTTCTTTTTCCAGAATTTAGCACTCATATTTTCAAATGATCTTAATGAACTGAATCTTTTCAGTTTCCATCTTTGCACACTGGTTATGTATGGTATGAAAGAAGGTCATGATAGTAGCTAGTATTTATTGCAGTTGCCCTGTGTGCCAACCTCTGTACATGGTGCTTTGACATGACTTACTGTGTTTAGCCATCATAAGCAACCCTGTGACTTAGCAATTACAGCACTATGTCCCCTTTTAACTAAAGTACCAGCCAAAGCCAAGAGCAGCTCACTCAACATGAGAGTAACTTGCATTCCAGCGCCCTGGCTCTTCTTCAGCTGAGTCTTCTGGTAATCTGCATTGTTCTATATTCCAGGATCGTTTCATATCTCTAAATATAGAAGACGGCAGACTCATGGTGAGATACAAACTGAATTCAGAACCACCAAAAGAAACAGGAATCGGAGACACCATTAACAATGGGAGAGATCATTTGGTACATTTTTAAGTCTGTTTACTTGAATTGTTAAATGTCCTTAGTCCTTTAAAATTAAGTCAGTGCCCCAAAAATAAAACCCTCTGTGCTACCAGATGGACTTATGGCTATTAACTGAGGGATACATTTTTTTTTAATTTGCACATTTAGGCATGAGATATATAACATATATATATGGCACATATAAAAAATGGTTAACTTCATATGCAAATATTTCTATTAAAATTTTTTAGCATCATATTTTTATCCAAAAGAGTTTCTTCCCAGAGTCTTCCTACTATGTTTACACATGAGAAGGAAGATAAATAAAAACAATAATCCTGAACCCCTATGAATAGGATTATTTTATTTCCCATTGCTTGCTGATTCATCTTTCATTTATTTCAGATTCAGATCATAATTGGAAAATCCCAGAAAGTTATGAGGATAAATGTAAATTTTCAAAACATCAAAATTGAAGGTGAAATATTTGATTTCAGCACATATTATCTGGGAGGAATTCCAATTGCAATCAGGGAAAGGTAAGATGATTTTTTTTAAAAACAGAGTGACTGTCTTAGTGGTTATGATTGCTACCAATAAATCTAGTCTACCTTTTTTCTTCCAGCAACAAACAAACACAAAAATTAACTTTTCAGTATTAACACTATAGTCAACAGTAAAACAGATTGTAAATCCTGAACAATGAGATTGGGTATTGGAAAGCGGGAAGTTGGAGGAACTGTGTGTCACCCCCATTGTCATTCTTGGAAGGAGAGAGAACCAAAGAGTACAGTTGGGTTGACAATGCTGGCACCAAGCAGAAAGGAGCTTGTGGCCCTGGGCCCTAAAAGACAGTATAAGAGAGTGTGGGTATCCCATGGCCTGACCGCTATCTTAGGGCACTGAAAGCTAGAGTTGCTGCCTTCAGGAAGTCTCTGGAAGAATATAAGACACTATGTTTCCTTCACATGTATTGCCTGCCCCAAATACACTACTGAGCATGTGAATGAGTTAAATGAATGTGAAAGGCAGTAAAGATTAATCTAAATTTTTTAAAAACCACCACCCTTGAGGATGCATTTAAAAATAACTTTTACATTTTGTTAATTTGTGTCCTCCCAATAGGCTTTTAGATAGCTGACAATATGTGGAAAGTAGATATCTTGGGAGGGTTAGTACAGCCTCGTGTATAAGCTGAAAGTACTACCAGAATGTTGGATTGTGATTACGTTTATATGAGATCTGAAGCTAGTTAACTCTTTTTTAAATTTGCATATCCATTGGAAGGAATATTAGATGTGATTGATAAGGTGTCATGCAAAGTATTCGTTCTTCTAGAGTCTTACATGTATGGGCATCTGTCCATCCCGAGTAAGGAGGCACTGATCTTTATTTTAAAGTTATCAGGGCTGCCCCCAGAACAGAAACGCAGGTAGGAAACTCAGTAATTTATAATAAAGCTTGGCTTGGTGCGGTGGCTCAAACTTGTAATCCCAGCACTTTGGGAGGTCGAGGCAAGAGGATTGCCTGAGGTCAGGGGTTTAAGACCAGCTTGGACAACTTGGCAAGACCTCATCTCTGCTATAAATCAAGAAATTTAGCTGGGCATAGTAGTGCATGCCTGTAGTTCCAGCTACTTGGAAGGCTGAGGCAGAAGGATCACCTGAGTCCAGCAGGTCGAGGCTACGGTGGCTGTGAGTGTGCCACTGCACTCCAGCCTGAGTGACAGAGTGAGACTCCAACTCAAAAATAAAAACAAAAATAAGATTAAAAATATAAAATAAAGCTTGGTCAAGATTACTGACAATTCATAACTGGCTATTTGTGGTTAAATCACTACAGTAGAGTGTGATGTTTGCCTTAGAAGGGAAGCTTGGTGTTGATGGCCAAGGAAACCTAATCTGGATGAGGGCATCAGGAAAGTAGCCTCTAGCTAGAACCTGAGAGATGCTACCAGTCAGCGCATGTGAAACACCAAGAGTGAGGAAAAGCATACACTTGTAAAGAGCTCAAGTACACTGTGAAACAGGACAAGGATGCCCCATAGGGCTGGTGTGGGCAGTAGAGATCAGACCATGGAGGATCTTGAAAGTCATGGTAAGGAGTCATCAAAAGGACTTCAGCAGAGAAAGACCATGATCCAACATGGGTTTTCAGTAACTCACTATAGTGCAAGATGGAGATTGGATTAGGGGAGAGGAAGGGCAGAGACAGAGTGGCTGGGAGCTGAGTGTATAAACAAAGTTGAGCCAGGGGGTAGTTTGATCCAGGGAAATGGCAGTGCAGGTGAGGAAAAGGTATTCCAAATATATTTAGAATGGGCAGCACTGAATGAGTGCTTGGTTGTGGGAAGTAATAGGGAAGAGTGGTCAAGAATGATGCCTGGGTTTTTGTAGAGCCCTTGGGCAGATGGAGTGTACCAATGGAGAAGGGTAAGGAGTTCGGTCAGACAGGCTGAGCTCCAGGAGCCCAGGACACAGCCTGGTAGAGATGCCCAGAAGTCCAGGCTGGAGAAGGGTGAATGAAGCTTGGGTCTGGGTGGTCACTGGGGTTGTAGAGACAGGTGGACTCACTCAGAGCCATGCAGAATTCTTGAGTTAAGACAATGAGGAACCCTTTGGTTGATGGTTTATGTTTGCACAGTGCTAGCAGCAGGCCCGCAGATGGCAATGTGGGTTCCTGTCAGTCTAGATTTTCTAGAAAAGGATAGTGGGTAGAACCACAAAAGAAGTGATTCTAGTTTGGGCTCCGCCACCAAAGAGTGGTGTGACCCTGAGTTAAGTCAGCATCCAACCTTTCTTCTGCTTTTCATCTCCCTCCATTGAAGAAATAAATACATCTATAGATATAGGGGTGTGCATACACATAGAATTTTCTTAGTAATCTCTTTTAGGATCCGCCAAAGAAGGGACTGTTTCCTTTTACTGCACCAGTTTATATTTTGGCTCTTCATTACAATCATAAGAACATTGTAAAAATGCAGGAGATAGAGGCCAGTCAAAAGCTTTCATTGGCCTTTGACTCTCCTAAAAAGTAAAGCATTAAGCAATATTCAGCTCTTTCTCACCTTGCCTTATCTGTCTGGTAAAGTCTTTGGAGGTCCAGAGAGTCAGTCCTGAAGCTGCCCTTGGATGTGGGTCACCGCAGGATGGAGTGAGCAGAAAAGAGTTCATCCATAACCCATCACTAGGCTCTGTAAGGGCAACCAGGCAACTTACTAAAGGAGGGAGGTGTTCTGACCCCTGGCATCAATGGGATGCCTGTATAGACAGTCAAGTGCTCAGATCTAACGTGGAGCAAAGCAAGCTGGTGTCATTGCTGAATAAAGCAGCTTTGCTTAAGGGATGTTGTGGGTGTTTTGTTGTTTCCTCTGTCACTGTGGAGTTTCTTTCGGCAATGGGGACCCAAATCTTGGAATGATTTGTTTCAGATTATAATCAGAAATCCTAGTTGCTAGCCCCAGCTGCTTCTCTACCTGATAATGTCAGAGGGTCTGACCTCAACAAGGACATTTTTCCTGAGTACCTTCCCATTGTGTTACAGGGTGTAATAATGAAACATTAAAATGCAAATAATCTCAAAAGCAAAAATCAGTCAAGGACCCATTGAACATTTACCAAGTACCCAACACTGAGTTTTAGTAGCTGACCCCGAAGTTGGCTCCAGCAATTATGGAGATGGCTAAGCTCTTATGGACAGATTGGCCCAGACTGTGAATCATACCCCAGTGTAGGAACCTATGAATACAGCAATGTGCACCCCTACATGATCACATTCCTCTACCAATTGTGTTCAGATCCCTCATCCTGGAGTAAACATAGAACTCCAGGCCCTCAGATGAGTCAAAGAAACAAGATCCTACTCAAGGAATAATGGAGATAAATCTTCCATCATAACACCTCTGCTGTAGATATCTGTTCTCAAGGAAGAAGTCATGGTCACTTCCAATTGTGGAGGGAATATAAACTATAAGCATAGAGAGAAGGGCCTCCGAGTCATATTAACCTGTGTACAACACACTGACAATACAGACCCAGCTCTGTCACTTAGCAGCTGCATGACCTTGGGCAGGTACCTTAACCTCCCAAGGCCACATTGCTACATCTGTAATATGGGCACAGAAACTGCCTCTCTCTCAGGGGATTGGGAGGGTTCGAAGTGTGTAAAGGAATTAACCCAGGACTTGGCACATAGTAAGTGCTCAGAAAATGTTAGATAAGAAAATTTCTCCCTTAAAAAGTTGTTGTAAGGATGGAGTAATAGCACCTTGTGCAAAATTGGTACTTTGTATCTGTTGCCTCCCTTTCTCTCCCCTCTTCACTTTCTGCCACCTTCTTCTTTCTTTGACCAGTCATCTATGGAGAGAGGGACATCTAGGGATGTTGATGTCCAAAGGATATGTTGAAACCCAAGAGAGAATGGACTTCAAACTATGTATCAGTAGGCAAGCTCCAGGAACTAGAATGAACTTTCCTCTTCTTCTGAGGCAAAAAGCTATCTTTGTAAAATAATTAGGCTTGTGCTTGTAATGCCAGGGAGGATTTGTGTCTTCCTTTTCCTTTTAAAGAAATTTAATTTTATGCATATTACATGTTGCTTAACTGCTTATAATGAATTGGATTAAAACAAATGCAGACACCTTTCATTTACAAAAGCGAGCTGCCTTAGGGATTTATAATGAAATCAGCATTGGGTTTTCTTAGTACATCATTTGTCCAAGAAACACAAATATTTTCCTGGACTTCAGTCAGTTTATATGTGCTCATGTCTTATGTGGATTCAGCTCCAAACAGATTTAGAAGTCAAATAAAAGGGGAAATGCCAGCTGGGCACAGTGGCTCACGCCTGTAATCCTAGCACTTTAGGAGGCCGAGACAGGATGATCACTTAAGGTCTGAAGTTCAAGACCAGCCTGGGCAACAAAGTGAGACCCAACCCCTACCAAAAATTCGAAAAATAAGCCAGGCGTGGTGGCACATGCTTGTAGTCATAGTTACTCAGGAGGCTGACACAGGAGGACCACTTGAGCCCAGGAGTTTGAGTTTGCAGTGAGCTGTGACCATGCCACTACATTGCAGGCTGAGTGACAAGGTGAAACTCTATCTCAAAAATTAGTTAATTAATTAAAAATCCTTATTTTAAAAAGGGGGAGGGTAATGCCACAGTGCCAAGTAGAAGATTTTAGAAATCACTCTCATGATATTATAACAGGGGGCGTTACTGTCACTGTGATTTTCACTCTGAGTCCTGTACCAAGCATTGTTTGCGTGTGTTATACATGTTAACTTGTTTAAACTCATGACAACCCTAGGAAACAGATTAACATGTTCCCACGGTATAAATGAGGAAACAGGCACAGAGAAGTTGAATTGTCTGCTCAAGAAGCAGGGACAGAACTTGAACCCCAGCAGGGTAGGTTCAAGTTCTATTTGGCCTCTCAGAAACATTTGGATGTTCACACCCACACACCATGTACCGTTCCAAGCTCTAGCTGTTCCTCAACCTGTTTAATCCTCATAATGACCCCTTGGCCAGTTTGCACAGTTAGGAGGTTGGTGGATACAGTGTATGAACCCAGGCAAGGCTTCCAATTGTTTCAACTTGGCATTGGTTTAGTTAAGCCACAATTTTCATAACTGAATCGAATGCAAAAGTAACAATTTGTTTCTTTTGAGCTTACCATGGCTAATTTAAGAGTGAACAGAAAAAAAGAGCGGAAAGTTTTCTAGAGCATTTGTGGTTCTTATAAGTCATTGATTTATTAATACACTTATACCAGTTTCACAGGCTATTAACTTATTAATATACTTCCTATCCACTGTGCAATGCCATGACTCTAGGGTTTGGGGGTTGGGCATTTCTAGATATTATGTGTCTTCGGTATCTCTGTACCTGTTGGGGACACTGGCCATTCTTCTGTCAACATTATTTTCTGCATTTTTTAAAGATGGGAATGCAGAACCGCACAGAAAAGATTTTCCCAGCATCATAAAATAACATTATAGGAATTTTATAGCCATAAAATACATGCTGTTTGGGGGTGAGAAGTACTAAGAGTGCAGAGCATTTCGGGTGAGCCTGGAGTGATCCATCTATTCCTTCTTTGTATTCCTGATCAGGTTTAACATTTCTACACCTGCTTTCCGAGGCTGCATGAAAAATTTGAAGAAAACCAGTGGCGTTGTGAGGTTGAATGATACTGTGGGCGTAACCAAAAAGTGCTCAGAGGACTGGAAGGTCAGTTCAGGGTTTGGAACCGTGCGAAGGAGTGCTTCCTCGGGATTGGTTAATACATCAACTGTGTACTTTTTTTCTGGTAGCACAGGCAGTTATAGTGAACTGGCTCACATATACTCCCAGCATACTTGCAAGGTACTGAAACTCTTCAGGTTTGCACATTAAATAAGTAGGAAAGTAGGAATACCAACTATATACACAAACACAGATGATGGGTAACTGATTTTGCAGAAAAGCAAACTCTATTTCTTTCTGAGGCTACATGAATGCCATTCATCAGTTTAGGTAAAGTGAAATAGGGCTAGATGCTGTATTTCTGCCATGAGATTATTACAATGCCAGTCACTTATCCCATGTTTGCTTTTCAGCTTGTGCGATCTGCTTCATTCTCCAGAGGAGGACAGCTGAGTTTCACTAATCTGAACTTTCCATTGCCCGACCACTTCCAGGTCTCGTTTGGGTTTCAGACCTTTCAACCCAGTGGCATATTATTGAATCATCAGACACGGGTATGAAATACTGAGCGATATTTAAACCTGACTCAAAGTTGGATGTTAAAAATAATAGAGAGATTTTGAAAGTAGAGTAATTGGGCATCTTATCTGTTATCTTGTGGGAAACGCTACAGTATAGATCAACCAGGAAAGTGATTCCCCACCCTGGGTTAGGTCCTAAAAGAAAGCAGACTTAGAAAGTGCATTATAATTTACAAAATTGAATTTGAGTGTATTCATGGACTCATTTGCATCCTCTTCAGGTATGTAAGAGTTTAGGTCAATTATAACTGTTATAAGTAATAATGTAACTTAAAACTTTAGCTTAAAAAGTCAGAACATATCCCTATTTTTCCTTTTTGGTTACACAAAAGATAGTTCTTTAGATTTCTTTTTTTCTGTAGCAGCTAGTTAGACAATATTTACATCTGGGGAATGGGAAAGAATAAGGTCCTTTGCTCCTTCCTCAAGTACAACAGAGCCATAGAAATTCTCTTTGACAAGGAGGTACCCTCTACAACTTGAGAGGATTTAGCTAGTGTGGTCACGTAGGTGGAAAAACGTCAACTAATATTTTTCTTGACCCATCCTGGTTCACTGCTTCCTTGACCTCCTGACCTCAAGTGATCCTCTCATCTCAGTCTCCCAAGTAGCTGGAACCACAGATGCATGCCACCATGCCCAGTTAATTTTATTTTTATTTATTTATTATTTTAGAGATGAGATCTCACTATGTTGCCCAGACTGGTCTCAAACTCCTAGGTTCAAGTGATCCTCCCACCTCAGCCTCCCAAAGTACTGGGATTACAGGTGTGAACCACAGTGCCTGGCCTCAACTAATATTTAGTTGTTGTGGAATGAGTGGAATTTTTAAATAGAGGTAGAGTACTGCTGGTTTTAAATTTGTTTCTTTGGAATTGCAGAGCACATTAGACATCTAGTATCTGTTAAAAGGATGTTGATAGCTGGCTCTGTGGCTGTGAAGTATTAGGAAGGCATCTCTTTTCTTGGTAGTTTACTCACCAGTCTTTAGAGGGCCCTGATGAAGAACATGAACTCTTAGACTGTAGGGTTGGCTTTTCCACAAAAGCAGGATGTTTTGATTGACCTCTTTTGACACCCAACACTTGTTTCCTCTGCCACATGTAGGAACACATAGAAAACAATACATAAAATGTTCAAAAGCAGATGGAAAATTTGGGTTAGCAAAAGATTAGATCCATCCGGGACATTGGGGAAATCCTAGAACTATCCTAGGGATGTGGCCTTCAATTTCTTAATGGGTTAACTAAGAAATACATATGAAAAAGCATTCTTTTATTCAATTGATAGTAAATATTGCCTACTGAGAAAAAGTCAACACAAAATAAAATTGACAATGACTATAACTACACACTATAAAAGTTGTTTTAGACAGAAAATTCACCAAAGAATCACATCTTGTTGAAACTGCAGAAATTGTACTTGGTAGAAAAAACATGAACAAAATTGAAATGACAACTGCTGAAATTATGCATGTTTAAAATTAATAATTGAAAGAAAGAGTCAAATAATCTTGCCCAAATTTGGATCTGCGGAGTTTGACATGGAGAATTGGACTTCCTAGAAATATTGACCAGGAAATAAAAAATTCATAATGACCAAAGAGAAGAAATCATTGTAACATTCTTATATTTTTAAAAAACTGATGAACCAAGTATATGTTGTAAAATTTATTGAGAAAAGAATTGATTCTGATAGAAATAACTTCATCAAAATAAAAGTAAAAATATAAAAATTTAGAAATGGTTTAACTGTTTTGTATAATTGATCAAGAAACTAAATCAGCTTAATGAATGTACCTCCAGAAAAAAATTATTTTGGGAACTGCACCAGTGTTGAAAAAATTTGCATAAGAATTTTATATTTAAAACATACCATTAAAATATTCAATAATTCAATAATCTTTAGATATAATATTCAATAATCTTTAGATCAAAATGGCAAAGTCAAACATTTGGGTCAAAACATCCTGACTGTTTATATATGGTTTGGATAATAAATTCAATAATGATACGTTCATAATCCTTAATGCACATTAATTGTTGATGTGTACATTCTATGATTATTTCAGACAAGTAGCTTACAGGTCACTCTGGAAGATGGTCACATTGAATTGAGCACCAGGGATAGCAGCGGCCCAATTTTTAAATCTCCAAAGACATACGTGGATGGTTTACTACACTATGTATCTGTAATAAGTGACAATGCTGGGTGAGTGGCATGGTACTTCTGTTGGGACGTCTGTGAGAATTTTACTGAATTTAGTTTAATGGAATTTTCTGATGTATTTTTGCAAAATATTTGTCTTGGAAACTGAAAGTATTTTACTAGGAAGTCTTAACCTTCTTCTTTTTCTATGTCCATTTCTTCATTAAAAGGATAAATCAACAGTTGGGTGGAGAAATAAAATTTTGGCATATTCAAAATGGAATATGGAATACTCTACAGCAATGAGAGAAAGATCTAGAACTATATTAACGCCATGGATGAATCTTGCAAACATAATGTGGAGCAGAAGGGCCACACATTAAAGAGTTCATGCCCTTTGATTTCATTATACAAAGTTCAAAAACAGAAAAAATGAGTATATTCTGTCAGAATTCAGGATTGAGGGAGGGAGGCTAGAGACTAAAAGGCCGCATAAGATGGAGTTCCTGAGTGCTGGTCTATTTTGTTTCATTATCTGGGTGCTGGCAGTGTTAGTGTATTCATGTTGCACAAATTCACTGGGCTGAACACTTACGGTCTATGCACCTTCTGTACATATATAACACTTGAATAAAAATGTTATGTGTAAAAAGAAATGCATGAAAAAGTTAATGCTCTTTAAAAATAAGATGAGTTTCACTAGTAATTTGAGATAACAGACATTGAGTCTAGGTCAAAGACAGGAAATTGACCACATGCTGAGAGTCTTTTTTTTTTCAGTAATTCTCACCCTTGATTTGCTTTTTCCCTCTTTCAGACTTCGACTTCTCATTGATGACCAGCCCCTGAGAAATAACCAAAGGCTAAGAAGCATTCCAAATACCCAGCAATCTCTACGTCTGGGTGGGAGTAATTTTGAGGGTTGTATCAGCAATGTTTTTGTCCAGAGGTGAGTGATCTCTCTGTGGGTAACTGATAAGAATGGCCTGCCCATGTGATGGGCATCTCACTGGTCTGGTTAGCAAAGTCAGATTTACCAACATGTGTTGCATGAGTCTCTCATACCACAATCTTTTGAAATATTGTCCTTGGCAAGACACATTAAAAAGCAAGCCTGTAAAGAAATGCCTGGGCCTAGCCACCCTTTGGAGGAGTGGCTTTGGCATATAACCTTGGAAAAGGGCTAATTAAAATCAACTTTCAGATTATGGCCCTAAAAAATATTCACATTGAAATTTGATTTTGTTTTAATCAAGATGGTGCATTTAGATTTAATCAGCTCTCCATGGTTTTCAAGGCCAAGGAATGCATGGATGAGTGCAGTGCTAGTAAACCAAATTTCTACGATGTTGAACATGACTTTGAATAGAGAAAGTAGAGCTTGGTGTTTCCAAGCAAGTGTTTAAAAGTTTTTCTTGTGACATAAATGATTGTTTTTAGATAAGAGGCAAAATCCTCTCCAAGGCAGAGGGAGAGCCTGACCATGAAATTTAAGCTGGCACTTTCCAGCTACCACAATGGTGCCATCAGCCCTACTTACCCATCAGGGTACATCCTCCTTGGCCAAAGTGTGGCTCAGAGGTCTCACTCCTCTCCTGGCTGATGAAACATCTTCTTTGAACATCTAGTTCAGTGACTGGAGCAGGACATGGATGTGATGGAGAAGACACAGAGGTGGTTAACACCAGCTTGCTGCCATGATCAAGCTCGGACAAGAATCATGAGATAAAACAAATTTGCCTGAGACCTTCCTACTCGAATGTAGTTAGATAAATTCTTTCATAAACTCACCTCTGAGGTTTCCTGATGTTTACCATCATTCTGTATCATCCAGTGCCCATCTTTCCCTTCTGTGCATATTTTGTTTTCATATTTCTATATGACACCCATTCAAAAAAAAACCTATAATATTCTGACCCTGCCATAATCCCACCACAATCCAAGTCATCGAAACTTCTCCAGCCCCTCTGCTGGCTTCTAGATGCGATATAAAGGTAGCAGATGAAAGTTTACCTAGGAACCATGATCATAAGAATCTGTATTTTTTTAATTAATTGATACATAATAGTTGTACATATTTGTGTTGGTACATGTGATATTTTGATACAAGCACAACATGTGTTTTGATCAAATCTAGATAACTAGACTACCCATCACTTCAAACATTTATCTTTCATTGTGTTGGGAATACTCCAAGTCTTCTCTTCTAGCTGTTTTGAAATACACAGTAAATTATTGTTAACTATTGTCTTTCTGTTGTGCTACTGAGTGCTACAACTTATTTCTTCTACCTATTTTTGTTTCCATTAACCAACTCCTCTTCATCCCCCAAACGTGTAATTTTTGAAATAAACTCTCTTTACCAATAGGTCTTTCTCGATGTGTCAGAGCATGGCAGAAACTTTCATCTCCACTCTCATTTCAGGTTATCACAGAGTCCTGAAGTCCTAGATTTGGCCAGTAGATCTACTAAGAGAGATGTGTCCCTGGGAGGCTGCAGTTTAAACAGACCCCCTTTTCTAATGTTGCTTAGAGGTTCTACAAGGTTTCACAAGGCCAAGACTTTCAATATCAATCAAGTAAGCATCAAAACCCT
Source organism: Cephalopachus bancanus (assembly GCA_027257055.1). NCBI lineage: Eukaryota > Metazoa > Chordata > Mammalia > Primates > Tarsiidae > Cephalopachus > Cephalopachus bancanus. The sequence goes on along the minus strand of JAPVLO010000097.1, from coordinate 9,242,824 downwards.
ACTGTATGTTTGTAAGTTTTACTTCTTCCCAGGGGATTCTCCTGTGCCTGCTTTATGGGAGATGTTGGGGAGGGTACAGGAGATGACTTGTTCCCATGGGGTCAGTGCCTCTGTGAAGTGGAATTGATAGGTCATCAACAGTTGAATCACTCCAAAATGTCAAAGTGCTTTGCTTTTTAGCTTTGTTTTATATCTTCATGAAAAATTAGCAATTTTTGCACTCAAAACAAAAAGAACCTTGACTTAGGTTTCTCCATTTCTGTAGCTGATGTCTTGCTGTTTTGACACTTCTACTGTGACTCCAGCAAGTTCAGTGATTTTTTTCTCTAGAATACAAGGGCCATGTCCCTTTTTCTGCCCACGGACATCCCCTCTGCTCCAATGCAACTTCTATGACAAGATAGACACATGCACTCAGGCCTTGTCAAAGCCAGTGTGGCTTAACCTTGACCACGCGTTGGTGACACCTGGGGAGCTTTAACATCCCAGAGCCCAAGCTGCATCCGACCAATTAAGTCAGATGCTCTGGGAGTTGGCTCACATGTTAGTAGTGCGTAAAGCTCCCCAGGTGATTCTAACGGGCAGCACTGGGAGATGGAAAGGAAATGAAACTCTTGTCTGAAGGAGCAGAAGCACTGTGATAAGTTGGACACGGGTCAGGACTTACAGAACTCCTTGCTCTGCTTGAGGTCAATGAGGTGACCTGCCCAGGTCTGAGGTTACAATTATTGTAATAAATGGAAAACACTGAGCACCTCTGATCTACCAATGGGATTTCTTATTAAATCTTTAAATAACATTATAAGGCAAGTATTATTATTACAACTTGTAGAAAAGGTTGCTGCGGTTTAGAAGGACAAGCAATGGGCCAAGCTCCCACAGGTGGAAGGTAGCGTTGGAGTCCATGCCCTCTTAAGAGCTCTGTGTGCCTGTTCATCACATTTCCCACTTCACATAAACCCTGTGTTGCTTGCCTACCAATTTTTCCCTGCTGTACAATGATTTGGGGGAGTGTGGACAGATAATATATAGTAAGAAATGTTTTATGCTATTAAGAAGAAATATACTTCATAAATTCCAAAGCGTTGTCATTTTACTGTTATGAAAAGAACATCTTTAGAACTGCTTGGTCAGAAATGAAGTCATATATTCATTTTTTTTCTTTGTAAGGCCGAAAATTACTGAGAGACTAAATTAGCACAGTGATGGTTGAACGTGAGAGAGGAAATGGATTCAAAAGCTGTTTAGAAGATAGAATACCAGGATTCAGACAAACACTGAATGTGGGAGACAGGGAAAAGCAGGCATTAAAATAATTCGGAGGCATCCCATCTGGGTTATTGGTTGGATGGAGATACCGCTGAGATCTCTGTGGAGATAGGAAAGGGTCAAATATTTGGAGGGAAAGGGAATAAACAGAGTTTGTGGCATATTGAGTAGCAGGGACCGGGCAGATGTCCAGGTGGGAGATTGTCAGGTGTCTCTGCATGGTCTCAGCAAACAGAGTGGGACTGGGGCTATTGATGTGGGAGTCATCAGTGAGTACATTATTTCATTTTCCTCCTGTTCTGTGCTAGCCCCCCAGATTAGATGGAATAAGACATTAGTTCTGCCTCCTGCAACCTGACAGCTGAGAGAATGCAATATAGCTTAGTGGTTAAGTACTGTACTTTGGGGTCAGACTTCCTGGGTATGAGGAAGGTTTTATCACTTAGTTGGTGTGTGACCCTGAATGATCATTTAACCTCTCCCTGGGCCTGTTTACTCCAGTGTACATGACAGTAAATAATGGTAATATCTCATGATGTCATCATGAGGATTAAATGAAGTAATAAACACAAAACCTTTAGTAAAATGCATGACACTTGGTAAGCATGCACCAAATATACACACTATATAAAAACCTAAACGAAGGGGACATAACATGCCGCAAGAGTGGTGCAATGGGAGGCTTCTTCTGCAGGAGGTGACCCAGGGTCTGGGTCTGGAGTGTGGGTCAAGTGGCTAGATGAGTGAATACAGTTGCTGTCTGAGCTGAAGCCCAGAGCTGGGAGGCAGGATGTGGGTGGGGCTTGCAGGTACAAATACTTTGCATGCATTCGCTCTGATGCTTGCAAGGTTTCATGCTCTTTCAGTTCTTACCACACCTCTCTAGGAGCAGAATTAAATGCTAACTTTCAGGTCAGGAAACAGAGTCTCCAGGAGGTTTTTAAAAATTGAGCACCCTGTCAGTAAGTGGTAGAGTAAAAATTCAAATTTAAGACTGTGGAATTCTACAGAATATGCTCCTCAAGCCATATCACGTGACCTCTGCAGGTTCAGAAAGCCTGAAGAATAGTAGGAAAATTGGTGGAAAGGAGACTTGGAGGAGATCACTTGGAACCATAGTGGAGCCAGATCAGGTGAACCTTGAACAACCTACATTATTAAAGTTAAAGATTATTAAACTGGCAGAAGCCTGTGGGATGGTTTGGTGTAGGAAAGTCCTGGAGACAAGGAATCAGACTGGCAAACTACTGCAATAATCCAGGCAAGAGAGTGAGGGCTGACTTTCAGGGCAGAGGCACTAATAATGAAAAGGGAGACGTGAAAAAAAATAGGGCATAGAGAAAAAGAGTAAGACATGAAAACTGAATTCATGAAAATTGCAAGGGGGCAGATGTCCATGATGACCAAGATTTTGAGCCTGGTGCCTTGAAGTATGATGACACCATCAAGAGCATTAAGGAAGACTTGGTGGCAAAGGGTATCTATCAAAACTTAATCTTGATGCTACTGCTGCTAACACACAGTGAAGACTCTTTCAGAGAAGGAGTGAGGCCCACTGGCTTGAGTCCCAGGCAGAAGCCCCAGGCTGGGTTCTAATGTCAGTAGATCAAAGTCTGGCTGTAATTTTAAGCAATTCATTTAACTTTCTTGTGGGTATGATAGGACGTCTCCATTCTGCAATTTGTGAGCATTATTTTAAATAACTGATATTAAATTTACATTCTGAACACCTTATCCAGGAATCGGATCAGGGAGAAAAACCTGATCCTGAAGGAATTTGAATCTTTTGGGAAGACTTTAGCTGCTGGTTCCAGAAAACTCAGTGCAAAATAAGTGGCATAAACCAGAATCTCACATAATGAGCCATTCAGGGGTAGGTGGGGCTGGAAGCCTGGCCCATTAGGACTGGCTCTGCTTCTCTGCATCCTCTTGGCTCCATCGTACGGGCTTCCAGGAACCACATCCTCACTGGACGATGTCCAGTGCAAGAAGCCCTGATTCTACCAGGGGTTTCTCTCTCTACCACTATAGAAACTTTTATCAGAAGCTCCGCCCCCAACTTCTTCTCAAGGCTCAATGGGGCGGGGTTGTCACATATTCATTTTTGAGCCAATCCATAGCAAGGCAAATGCCCACCCTTTGCTTTGAATAGAGATACCCACTGAGCCGAGAGCACCTGGGAGCACTTCAGAACATGGGCTCTACAGTGGAGAAAAGAGGGAAAGTGTAGGGAATCTCAGATACCTCCAGCAGTTTTTCTAGTCACATTTGATACTTATTATGGTTTCTTTTCTGCATTAAAACTCAGTCCTGCTCAAAAATTCACAGCCTTGGTCCAGCGAGGTGACTCATGCCTATACTCTCAGCACTTTGGGAGGCAAAGGAGGGAGGATTGCTTGAGACCAGGCATTCAAGACCAGCCTGGGAAACATGGGGAGACAGCCCCCCTAAAAAAATTAAATTAGTCTGGGTGGTGGTGGTGCATACCTCTAGTCATAGCTATTCAGGAGACTAAGGTGGGAGGATCACTTGAGCCCAGGAGTTCGAGGCTGCAGTGGCTATGATCATATATGATCATATTACTGCACTCCAGCCTGGGTGACAGAGCCAGACCCTGTCTGGAAAAGACAAAAAAAAAGAAGGAGGAAGAGGAGGGAGGGGGAGGGAGAGAGGGAGGGGGAGAAAGAGAAGGAGAAGAAGGGAGAGGGAAAAGGAACGGGGAGGGGAAGAGAGGACAGGAAGAAAGGAAGGAAGGAAGGAGAGACAGAGAGACAGAAATATTTCCGAGCATCGTCCAGAACGGGACAGACTTCTGTGCATGGGTCAACTGTGATGAAAGTGGAGACAGGACATGGTCCCCTCCCTTCTGTCTCCTGGTGTCTTGGGCCTTCCACCGGCCCTGCTGCCCAAGCGAATGGCCACAAGGGGGAGGTGGCTGGTTTGCGGTTCCCTGTCCCACTGACTGGCTGTGGACATCTCAGTGCTGCTCGCCAAATGCTAGCTCTCTCAAGGGACACTATAGTTTTTCCAGTGCTCCTTGATGGGGAGGAGCACCGGACAGCCACTCATCCCAGCTGTGGCAACTTTCAGAAAAGAAACCAGACTTGTGTAAGAGAGTAACATACATCCTCCCAACAGAGCAAGAGAAAAGGGGCATTTAGACTCTCCTGGACTGTTTCCCCAAAAGAATAATCCCTTCTCCCTTCCAGTCCTGTCTTGTACCTTTCTTGGGGCAAATCAAAACCACACTCTGATGGGGACTGGGAGGATCTGGCTGTGGGAAGGTTTAAGGAAACTGAAGAATGAGCTTGACTCTCCATTCTGCCCCTTCCATGTCAGTCAGTGACCCTCAGGAAGGGCCCTCAGTGGAAATTTCCCATCCATGGTACCATTTGCCAGGTCTTCTGTGTCCCTGTTGAATTCACCTCTTGAGACCAAGAGTGAAAATTAAACAACGCACATAGCAAGGTAAGCATCCTTCCCTCTTTTCCTGATAATTAACTCTCTTAATTTTTTTGCTTCTTTCCCATGCAGCTGTTGCAGGACACACCAGTAGCCTCCCCGAGGAGCATGAAGCTGTGGCAAGATGCACAGTCTTGCCTACCATCCCCCAGGGCCCAGGACAGTCAAAGAGCCCTCCGGTTTGGGGACAGTCCCACCAGCCACTTGCTATTCAAGCTTCCCCAGGAGATGCTGAAACCCAGGTATTACTGACTTTTCCTGACTGCGAATCTACCTCAGGGAAGTCTAGCTGGCAATGACACCATGCTCCTGTCACAAATGGAGGTGGCACTACCATTTTTATAAAAAGCGGTGCTAGACTGCACAGGACAGGGGACATGACTGCCTGCCATGTCTCCCCCATGCCCTCCCCCCACACAACTGGATGCAGACATGATGGGGAACGGCTCAGAGGCTGAGACCATCAGCTCACCTCTGGTTTAGAATTGATGGTCTTCTAAAAATAAGGTGGACAGTTTTTTCCCAAAGCTGCTATTTATTTCTATGATAAATCACTTTTCTTCTCTTGCATTCTGTAGTGAAAGGAGCATCATGCTTTTAGGTAGACTTGGTGCCAGAGAGATCATTTTTAGAAAATATACTTGGCCTCTTTGTGCTAACAAGTTGCATCTCTTTTGGGGAGGCAGGAATGAGCAGGAATATTATGTCAGAAGAAAGTAGAAAAACCAAGGTGTGTCATTTTCAGGTGACTTGTAGAAGACATAAACAGAAAGGTGCCAGCCCTTCCTTCATGACTGTTCCGAGGCATAATTGTGGAGTCAAAAATACCTGACTTTAACATTTGGCTTTTGGTCCCTGCTTGATCACGTACTGGCTGCGTGACACCAGGCCACATGCCAGGTCAGCTCTCCTGAGACGCAGGTGCCAAGATGGGATTAGATAGTCAAGAGGTTTATTGAGGAAAAACCTATGAAAGATGGCGGGGAGTAGGAGGAGTCAGCTGGGAGAGTCTGAGGAGGGAGTGGACAGGGAGGAGGGCCCAGTAGGAAGGACCTCAGACTGCATGGCTCTTCTGAGGCCCCAGACACGTGGGGCGCCCTCAAGCAAGAGATTCCCACTGAGAAGAGTCCAGTGTTGGGCATAAATGACCAGGCTGCAGTACCCCTGAGCACCACTACAGACCCTCGGGTGTGACAGCTGGGGACTGCCAGCCTACGGTGCCCCCACAGCAATCTCTCTTGAAGGGAGCACGTCTTCCTGGCTACCACAAGTTACTTAACTTTTCTAGCTTAAGCTTTCCTTCTATGCCCGTCTCACATGTTTTAGCAAATTATTACTTCTCTCTGGACCTCAATTTTCTTTTTTTTTTTTTTTGAGTTGGAGTCTCACTCAGTCACCCAGACTGGAGTGCAGTGGCTGCTCCCAGCCACCGCAGCCTGGGCTCCGGCGATCCTTCCGCCTCAGCCTTCCGAGTAGCCGGAATTACAGGCATGCGCTACCACGCCCGGCTGATTTTTTGATTTATTGTAGAGATGAGGTCTCGCTGCCCAGGCGGGTCTCGAACCCGCGGGCTCAGGCAATCCACTCACCTCAGCCTCCCAAAGGCGCGGGATTACAGGCTGAGCCACCGAGCCCGGCTTCAATTTTCTTGTCAGTTCAGTAGGGTTGATGAGGAGGCTGGCCCTTGGAAGCTCACCTTGGGGGCTTCAAGCATGACTCACAGGCAGAGAGAGGTAAAGGCCAGAGGAAAACTGAAATGCTAAGTTCTGAAGAATGCTTGTCCAGGCAGCTCCATGATGCCTACGACTGCCCCATGGAAAGTGTGTGGATTCCTCACCAGCCAAAACGGGCTAGTTGGAAGCTAAGGCAGAGGGAGGGGAAGTTGTCCCTCTCAGTTAGTTTCTTCTCTGGCTGCTTCTCAATGGGGACCCCCTCAATCACTGCACTCTTGGTCAACTCACCTTAAGGGCAGTCATCTCTCTTTTTCAAGAAACTGCCCTGACTGCCCTTTCCCTAGCCTCACCTCCCATCAGCCTCTCCTCCCTCCAGCCTCCCCACTTGAAGCCTCTCCATCACTTTCGCCCTCCTCACCCTCCTCCCTGGCAGCTTCTCTCTCAGGGCATTCAGTGTGTTGAGTGACAGCTTCTTCTCATGATCCAACCCCTGTGCCTTCCCATCCAGCTCTTAATTGTACATCAGAAATGAAACGTTTATGTGTATCATAAAAGTAACACTATGTCCATCATAAGGGTAAATTTTAAAAGATAAAACAAAAAACATAACCAGCCATTAGTAAATATAATTTAAAAATTCTTTTAGTCCCCAGTATTGTAGCAATCAGATACTTTCAGGAAGTTGCAAGACTTAGGGTATTCTACTGTTCTCATTCTGATTTACATTCTAGTGGTGTTCTGACTCTCCTTTAAAACTGGTGCCGTTATTTCAGTCTTCGGTGAATGTATAAAAATGCTGTCTAGCTCTTCGCCTCACCCTCCCATCCTCCAGCGATGGAAAGTCATAGCTACAGTTGCATATCCTGGGATTGAATCTACCGCTGCTTTTTTGGGAGTGTTAGTCAGTTAGTCTTTTCTGAAAGAAAGTAGCTTTAGGAAATCGTTCTGGAAAGCAAATGTCAAGTCTGATCGCCAAGCCCACACATGGAGAGCACTTCACATTCTGTAGCAAATTCGAATACCCTCCTTCATTTGGCCAACCCATACTCTCCAAACCTCCGCACCAACACACAGACACACCAAGAGAAATATTGAGCAGTGTTACCATCTGGTGGGTTTAATTTAACAAACATAGATTTCTTTTTCATTCTGAAAAACATTGCCCTCAAGGAAACTTGCTCATCTGAAGAATAAATGTGCATCTCGGCCTCAGAATTAAAAAGCAAAGAGATTTAACAGTATAATTGGTTTCTTCCACTTCCAGTGTCTGCCTCCAAATTTTTCATTTACCATTTAATTCAGTTCAGTAACTATTTACTGAGTGTCTACTGTGTATTGGGCACAGGGGATGCAGCCACTAAGCGGGATGAACCCAATGCCTGCCCTCTGTCTGGTGTATACTTGACATTGACCACAGGACTGGGTGAAGCCAGCCTCTTGACACCTAGACCTCCCACCATATTTTCAAGCAAAACCTCTGCAAATCCCTCTTAGGGCACCCATTCACCATAAACAACTCAAGGAATGAGAGACCCATCACTGAATTCCCAGTGCCCAGCACAGTGCCTCATGCATACTCCACACTCATTAAATATTCACTCGATGGCTGGATGGATGTGAGTTGTCATAAAAAGAAAAACTTGGCCAGGCACAGTGGCTCATGCCTATAATCCTAGCACTTTGAGAGGCTGAGATGAGATGATTACTTGAGGCCAAGTATTCAAGACCAGCCTGGACAACATAGAAAGGCCCCTGCCCCCATCTCTACAAAAACTAAAAAAGTTGACCAGGCACAGGTGGTATGCACCTGTGGTCCTGGATGCTCAGGAGGCTGAGACTGGAGGATCTGTTGAGCCCAGGAGTTCAAGGCTGCAGTGAGTTAGGATCACACCACTGCACTCCAGCCTGAATGACAGAGTGAGACCTTGCCTCTAAAAAAAAAAAAAAAGAAAGAAAAGAAAAGCCTGCTTAGCTGGATGTGCATAGTCTATGTAGCCGTGTAACCATCATGCAAATAAATATTACCTTTTACTCTGCCACTCCTGCACAGTATTTGCCTAATTCTTCTTCCATCATAGCAGGGCACTAGAGCCTGAGAACTGTAGCGGCGGGAGAAGGTGGATTTGTACCTGTGTGCCTTTTTGCTAAATATGTCTTACAGAAAGAAAATGCTCATCTAATGCCTGAATCACATTCTTGTTATTTAAGTTCGCTTCCTTCTCCCATGACTCCCCTCTCTGTGAATATCTACAAAATAGAGGCATATTCATGGAGTTTGAAAAGTACAGGCTACTCAGAGAAATACCGGTCACAAAACGACAAACACTGCATGATTCCATTTACAGGAAGCACCTAGAGTTGTCCAATGAGACAGAGAAAATAGAATGGTGGCTGCCAGGCGTTGGGGAGATGGGAGGATGGGGAGCTATTGTTTAAAGGGTACAGGATTTCAGTTTTGTGAGAGGAAAAGGTTCTGGAGATCGGTTGTACAATGATGTGAATGTACTTAACACTACTGAGCCGTACACTTAACAGTGGTTAAGATAACACAGCTCACGTGATGTGTATTTTACCATAATTTTTTAAAATGTAGATTTGTTTTGTTTGATGCATTCTTCATGTGTGTTAATATTTTCACAATTTTAATGTGAAACAAAACAAAACACTTGGTTGCATTGTTCTCTAAAGACAGTGACGCTTTCTCCCCTATTGAACAGACTTCTTAAAAAACTCATTGCTCATTAAATAAAAATATAGACCTCTTACCAGTTTAACTTAAAGAGATATATTTTGAAACCCAAGAAATAGACCTTTCTTCAGACATAATGTTCATTTGAAGAATTCTTTGGGGTTTAGCACAGTGCTAAACATTTTGTTGTCTGGATAAATGGATTTTTTTTAAAAAGGTTCAGGCATGTGTCCTTCTGGTTATGTTCTGGGATTCATTCTACTAGCTAAGTTTGCTGTAGAACTTCCCCTTCATTCCCCAGTGCAGAAAGGAAATCGTACAAGAAAACTATTAACAGCTGGAATTTAATGGTTTTAAAAAGTTCCCAGAGAAATAGGCCCGGGTACAGTGGCTCATGCTTGTAATCCCAACATTTTGGGAGACTAAGGTGGGAGGATTGCTTGAGTCCAGAAGTTTGAGACCAGCCTGGGCAGCATAGTGAAACCCTGTTTCTACACACACACACAAAAGTTCCCAAAGAAATAGGTCGTTTAACCAGTACATATGTGAATTTATTTATTTGGGGGCTTGCTCCCCACCCTCTCTCCTAGATCTGAGGTTCCGAGAAACACTAAGCACGGCTGTTATCCCCCATTGTCTGTGTCCCCCACAGGTCACGGTTTGCCGTGGACATGCAGACGGCATCCTCCAGAGGGATGGTGTTCTTCGCTGGCACTGAGAATGCCTCCATGGCGCTTTACCTTTCAAAAGGCCGTCTTGTCTTTGCACTGCGGACAAATGGGAAAAAACTGAGGCTCAAGAGCAAGGAGAAATGCAACGACAGGAAGTGGCACACGGTAAGAGCCAGAGCTGTAGCAGTCCCTCCCGTGGGTACAGACTTCCCTGTTGAGGAGCTGGAAATAGGATTCCCAGCGTCCTTCCCAGGCACAAAGGTACCATGGGAGCTTGTGTGGTTGCAGGCCCCGAGCGCCCTGCATTTCGGTACTGGAGGCTGCAGCACACGCCATGCACAGATGCCACACTCTGTGCTGAGATGGGCTTCACTGATGGCTTCTTCAGTCCCCTCCAGTCCTCCCTGGGTAGCCTCGTACTCCTTGCCTCCTCCCACCGTTGCTCTCCTTCAGGGACAATTTTCAGGCCTCCAGGCCCCTTACGTCTTCCCCATAGAACAAGTTTAAAGATCCACAGTCATCCCACGCCTTTGGGAGGCCGAGGTGAGTGGATTGCCTGAGCCCGTGGGTTCGAGACCGAGTAAGACTGGGCGACCGAGTAAGACTCCAACTCAAAAAATAAATAAATAAATAAATAAATAAATAAATAAATAAAGATCCACAGTCTTAGCATTCCAGCTCTTGCCTGAAGGCATGCCAGGTTTAAAGAATTACAGTGTAGGCCAGGCGTGATGGCTCATGCCTGTCATCCCAGCACTTTGGGAGGCCAAGGTGCGAGGACTGCTTGAGCCCAGGGTTCGAGACCAGACTAGACAACATAGGGAGACCCTGACTCTACATAAAATAAAAAATTAGCCAGGAGTGGTTGCACATGCCTGTAGTCCCAGCTGCTCGGGAGGCTGAGGTGGAAGTATTGCCTGAACCCAGGAGGTCGAGGTTACCATGAGCCATGATCATGCCACTGCACCAGCCTGAGTGACAGAGTGAGATCCTGATTCAAAAAAAAGAAAGAAAAGAAAAAGAAAGAAATGCAGTTTAAGGCAAGAAGGGGCCTATTTATTTTTTCTAATGAGGGAAGTAGAACTCTGAACAACTTGAGGGACTTGACAAGTTGTATTCACTTAGTCATTCAACAAATATGTAATGAGCTGCCCTTATAGAACATATAGGCAAAAAATCCTCAATATAATACAGATATCAGCAAGTGCTTTAAGAAAACACTAGAGCCGGGTACAGTGGCTCAAGCCTGTAATCCCAGCACTTTGGGAGACCAAGGCAAGAGGATTGCCTGAGCTCAGGGGTTCAAGATCCGCCTGGGCAACTTGGTGAGACCTCGTCTCTACAATAAATCAAAAAATAAGCCGATGTGGTAACGTGCACCTGTAGTTCCAGCTACTTGGAAGGCTGAGGCAGAAGGATCACCTAAGCCCAGCAGATCGAGGCTGTGGTGGCCATGAGTGTGCTACTGCACTCCAGTCCAGACAGAGTGAGATTCCAACTCAAAAAAACAAAAACAAAAACAAAAACAGAAAACACTAGAGCAAAGTAAGAAAATGACAGATAGAGAGACTCTTTTAGGCAAGGTAGTCAAGACCTTGACCAGGGGATGGCAATCATGCGAAGTGACAGGGAAGGGATTCCCAGCAGAGGGAACAGCAAATACAGAGACCTCCAGGTGGGAATTCGCTGAGGGAACAAAACACAAAGTGAGAAGAAATGGGATTAGAGAGGAAGCAGGACCCAGACCGCTGAAGTTTTGAAAGCCAAGCTAAGGGCTTTGGATTTTATTCCAAAGTGTCTCTGAATCTTTCAAAGAGTCTTCAACTCATGCATGAACAGGTTTATATATCTCTTTAACTCTCTTTAGCGGAAGAGACACCCAGGGGTTAAGAGCAGAAGCAGGGAGCCCAGATGGACGCTACTGCCTTGGCCTGGAGTGGCAGTGGGGGGAGGTGGGGAGAGGTGACTGTCTGAAGGTGGATCCAAAAGGGCTTGCTGGTGGATTGCATGTAGAGTGAGAGAAAAAGGGAGGGGCTCACATTGTGTCCTGTGATTTGGGGCCAGCAGTTCAGTCCTCAGAGGGACACTTACAGAGAATGGAGAAGATGGAGAGGAGGTGGATGTGGCCAGGGAGAGAGCAGCTCAGAGCAAGGGCAGAAGAGGACTTCTGTCTAGAACATCTCAGGGTTGAGTGGCTTTTCTGACATTCAAGCCCTCATGTTAGTAGACAGTAGGCTCGAGGTCACAGCTAGGCATATAGGTTGGAAAGGCATCCGTGAAGAATCTCAGTCATGAGATGGCAGAATCCACATTAGAGCCCAGGGATTCTAAGTCCCAGCAAAGAAATGAAACACTTGCTCCTCTTGTTAGAAGAGAAAGATCATATGGGGAGACACCCCTTATAACAAGGGTGCGTGAACGAAACATATTTGCATACCTAATCCTTAACTGTACCCCACAATATCAAAATAAAAAATATTGATTAAAAAGAAAAGAAAAGCCAGGCTAGGTGGCTCAGCCTGTAATCCCGTGCCTTTGGGAGGCTGAGGTGAGTGAGTGGATTGCCTTAGCCCGCGGGTTCGAGACCCGCCTGGGCAGCGAGACCTCATCTCTACAATAAATCAAAAATCAGCCGGGCGTGGTAGCACATGCCTGTAATTCCGGCTACTCAGAAGGCTGAGGCGGAAGGATCACCGGAGCCCAGCAGGTCAAGGCTGCGGTGGCCGGGAGCGGCCACTGCACTCCAGTCTGGGTGACAGAGTGAGAATCCAACTCAAAAAAAAAAAAAGAAAAGAAAAGAAAGATCGTCTTTCCATGAGCTCCAGGAGCCCTGCTCAAGACCATGTGACTACACCGTCCCCCTCGCCCACAGCCTGGCACTACACAAGTAATTCCTTCCTCTTTGTTTGTGTATGTGCCTTTAGCTGTTTCTCTTTTGTTTAAGTTTCCAGGTCAATTGTATCTTTTGATGAGTCCACTTTTAAGCAATCCTTTTTTTTTTCTTTAGTGCCCCCCTTTTTAGCTCAGTTTGTTCAGTATCTAACATACTCTCACAAAATGATGGTGTTGATAGCAACAGGAGAAAAGTCACTCATGTTTTAAAGCTGTTTGCAGGAACAGATAGACTTTTAAAAAAATTTGACCACTAATAAAATGCAGCGCCAATTGTCAATAGTAAAAATATGATTCATTTTTTCTTTTCTCTGAAGGTGACATTTGGACATGACGGAGGAAAGGGGCACTTGGTTGTAGACGGACTGAGGGCCCGGGAGGGAAGTTTGCCTGGAAATTCCACTGTCAGCATCAGAGCACTGATTCACCTGGGATCATCTCCATCAGGGAAACCAAAGGTAAATACTTATGCTTCAGAGCCACAGATAAAATAATTCCCTCATATTATAATCATAGTTATATGAGATTTATTTATTTATTTATTTTTCGAGTTGGAATCTCACTCTGTCGCCCAGACTGGAGTGCTGGGCTCCAGCGATCCTTCCGCCTCAGCCTTCCAAGTAGCTGGAACTACAAGTGCACGCTACCATGCCCGGCTAATTTTTTTGATTTATTGTAGAGATGGGTCTCGCTAAGTTGCCCAGGAGGGTCTCGAACCCGTGGGTTCAGGCAATTCACTCACCTCGGCCTCCCAAAGCGCGGGATTACAGACTGAGCCACCGAGCCCAGCCATGAAATATACTTTAAACAATTTTAAAATTTCTAATGAATATTCACAATCCTCCAGAGAAGATGTCCATCCTCACTCCCAGGCCTTTGCTTTTTTCATTTGTTTGTTTGTTTGTTTGTTTGTTTGTTTGCCATCTGCACATGGTCTTTATTCGTGGTGTTTCTCTAACCCGAGTGGGGGTTTGGGAGTTTCATCTTGGGGTAAGTTTTATTTTGGCCAATCCCCTTTTGCCACCGACTACAAAGTAGCCACCAGACTGGCCGCGGCAACTCCGCCCCCATTGGTGATTGCCTCTGCAGACATTACCTTGGCTGCCATGGAGGCGGTGGCAATTCCTGCCCCAGTGAAGCCCAGGGCACCAAGTACCACGGGCACAGCCCCCACCGCCAGCGCTCCTCCAACTGCAGCTGCCTGTTCTAGAGAGTGAAAGAGAAAGAGATGGAAGAGAGAGAGAGAGAGACAGAGAGAGAGACAGAGATAGAGAGACAGACAGAGGGAGACAGACAGGGAAGAGACAGGCAGACAGAGGGAAAAGAACAAGAGAATAGAGAAAGAGAATGAGAGAGAGTCGGCCTTTGTTTTTAAGGTGCAAGTTAAGACATATTCCCTGAAGGGGTGAGTATATGACTTCTTCATGGCTTCATTAACATGAATCTCTTAGCTTCCCCTGTAGGGAATGCAAAACCCAGGTTCTAGGTTGTAGACAGAGATTTTTTATTAAGACCATGTGTTCCAGACGGCAGTTATTTGTGCCGCCTCTGCCATCTTTGCCAGACCCAAGGAAAACGTTGACTTTATGGTTTGTTCTCCATCAAACTCACTATTTAATTTAAATGTGCTTTTACAGGATCTTTTTTCTCTCATAAATGGAAATCATGTATCCTTTAACATAAATAGTAGACAGCCATGAAAAATAAACACATGAAAATGAAACTGTGTTCTTTAAGATTAGCTAGGTAGCATGGCCTATATGACCTTTATTTAAAGAAACAGTGCTTGACAAATGATCAAGAGGTGCTTAAGGCATACTAGCACAAAGCCTTAAGCACCTCTTGATCATTTGTCAAGCACTTTTTAAAATGTGTCCCTTGCCCTGAGAAGAAAGCTAGAGAGAAAAATGTAAAGGGAGTAGCTTAATAACTGAATATGTGTGTTAATGTTATCTGGTGTCCGAAATGACAAAATTTTCTCAAGAACCAAACTTGGGGATGCTGGACTAAGGGAAAGTCATGACTGTTCTTATCCCCAAGGAAGAGGGGTGTGTCCCTGGATGTGTCAAGTTCAAAAGCTCTGATGGGGCCACAGTCTCAGAGCTCTCTGAGTGCCCTCTCCCTATGTCTCTCCCACCACACTGCCAGAGCGTTCATTGCACCTGGGTTACTTGGGACAGCCTCGTGCACCTGGCTTTCTTCTCCTGGATTGGCCTTTTTCTCCCACAAAGTTAAGTAAAACGATTCTGTCAACACTCAGGCCTAGGAAATGTCTTCCACTTAAATGCAAAGTTGGCTTCTTTCCTCCAGACCTGGAGGTACATTCTGGTGAGAGATCTGCTTGCAGTGGGAGAGAAAGGGGCACAGGCTCAAAACTGGGCTTGGAAATGGACATAATTACCACAGATCTTCTCCACCAGCTTGGATTCTAGGTGCTCAGGCTGACCCTGCCTCAGTCTGCTCTCTCCGTAGTGCTCAGCCTGGCCCACTTGAGTTTTGCCTAGGGTTTGGGCCAAAGTCCTAGCAGGTAATAAAGTATTATTTTACTTTATTATCTATAGGAACTTTTATACATACTGGGTTAATAGTATATAACATCTATTATGTGTGAAGATCTGTGGTAATTACATCTATTATGTGTAATAGATGTTATATATATATAATACACAAGCTATTAATTGCTAAGAAGAATCTGTGTTGTTCATGTTTGCTTTTCCTCAAACTGTATCTTTTTTCATCTCAGGGAAATCACAGGTTGGGGCACAATTTGGGTATTCTTTTGTCTTGGATAAATTTTCTTAAAATCGCCTTCATAACACCCAGTAACCGAACATCTAGGGCAATTAGGAGCACCCCATTTACAATATTCTTCACAAGCTGAGGTTCTTTTCACAGCCCTTCTTCTAGCCGAGGGCATGAACCATCCTATTAGCCCTCACATTTCCAAGGGCTGGCCGCATCCAATCAAACAGTATCTGCTTCTGAACACCAGAACTGCAGTCAGCCTTTAGGCTGAAGCATCTGAGCTGGTTTCAGTTACCTATATAGTGTGACAAATCTGAAGAAATTAAAATTTTCGCCGGGCTCGGTGGCTCAACCTGTAATCCCGCGCCTTTGGGAGGCTGAGGTGAGTGGATTGCCTGAGCCCGCGGGTTCGAGACCCGCCTGGGCAGCGAGACCTCATCTCTACAATAAATCAAAAAAATCAGCCGGGCGTGGTAACGCGTGCCTGTAATTCCGGCTACTCGGAAGGCTGAGGCGGAAGGATCGCTGGAGCCCAGCAGGCGAGGCTGCGGTGGCCGGGAGCGGCCACTGCACTCCAGTCTGGGCGACCAAGTGAGACTCCAACTCAAAAAAAAAAAAAAAATTTTCGTAGGGATCCCAATCTGTAGGTACCACATCCATCAATAACATCACCATTTTCACTTAAAAGTACCAATCTTAATGTCCTGTAGGATTCCAGAGTCCTGAAAGCATTAATCCTAAAAGGGAGCTTAGGGATTTTATTTAGTGAGTCTTAAGCTTTTTTGAGAATTTTATGAAATTTATAGTCCTCTCTAGAAAAATGCACATACAGAAAGCATCTGGTATATAATATGGAAGATTACAGAACTCCAGAAACTGTTCCTGGACTCTAGGAGAGTAATCCTTCTTCCAGGTTGGCTCTAGCCAGGCATAGGGCACCACATACAAGCCCATTGGCAATGCACACTGTGTCTTATTTTAACTCTACAGTGTTCGTGACTTGGTGATGGTACACTGAGCTCAGCAATGTAGGAAGATTTTTCTGCACTTTATTATTTTTGGAACATTTTGGCCTCTTTTTTCCCATCAGCTGCCCTGCCTTAAGCTATCATACCACCTCATGGAACACTAAGAAGGGGTTTGTACCTGCAAAGAGATGGTGAGATCTGAAATCCGTAAGGTGGGAAATTCCCCTGTTGCAGCTCTGTCTATAAGGTCCAGGGTCAGGTCTGTTCTTGTTCCAGCACAAGTAGCAATGTATGCCACCCCGCCCTCCTGTATATATACCGCTTGGTTTGGTGGAACCTTCAAACTTTGACCACCCACCCAACATTTGGTATGCAGGTTTTTCTTGGCACTGTGGGCAGAAAGCCAAGCAGAGCAGTCAAGCCCACTGGTATCTGTAAAGCAGGAAGAATGAATCCCCCTTTTGCTGACAAGCTGAACTGCCCTTATCTTGACTACCCAAACATTTCTGGGAGTTGTAGGTAATGAACTTGATCTTTTCTGCTTGTTTGCAGAACCTACCCCCAAACAGCTTTGTGGGATGCTTGAAGAACTTTCAGCTGGATTTAAAGCCCTTGGATACCCCTTCTGCAAGTTTTGGGGTATCATCCTGCTTGGGGGGCTCTTTGGAGAAAGGCATTTATTTCTCTCAAGAAGGAGGTCATGTCGTCCTGGGTAAGGAGTTTGGTGGAATTTATATTTCTGAGTCTTAAGAATTCTATCCTTTTTTATTTTTTGAGTAGGGGGGTCTTACTCTGTCACCTAGGCTGGAGTGCAGTGGCACAATCACAGCTTTCCACAACCTCGACTTCGTAGGCTCAGGCAATCTTTCCGCCTCAGCCTCTTGAGTAGCTGAGTCTAGAGGCACGTGCCACCATGCCTGCCTAATTGTTTTACTTTTTGTAGAGACTAGGTCTCACTATGTTGTCTAAGCTGGTCTCAAACTTCTAGGCTCAAACAATCATTCCACCTGGGCCTTCCAAAGTGCTGGGATTGTAGGCGTGAGCCACTGTACCCACCCTCTTTTTCTTGAATTATGATGCTTAACTATTTTGACTTTTTTTTTTCTCTTGAAAGCTAACTCTGTGTTGCTGGGGCCAGAATTTAAGCTTGTTTTCAGCATTCGCCCAAGAAGTCTCACTGGAATTCTAATACACATTGGAAATCAGCCTGGGAGGCACTTATGTGTTTATATGGAAGCAGGAAAGGTACGTAACAGTCTGATGGCGTGGAAAGAGTATATGGAAACCAGATTCCATTTCTGGAGACCATAGTAGGTGATGTCTACAGTACAGAATGAAATCCACTCTTCTATTTAAAAACCCTGACTTGGGCAACCCCCTCAGGCCCCCTCCCACTGTGGGAACTTTTCTGTTCTCTCAATAAACCTTGCTTTAAAAAAATAAAAAAGGGAAACCCCTGACTTTAGGGCTAACTTACCATTGTCCTTTAGCTAGCAATTTTACCTTCATGTTTTCTGTTCTTCATCTTTAAAATTGAGAAAACTCAACTAAGTTGGGCTGATTTTCAGCTCCAACACTTCATCATATGGCCGTAGGAAGTGACTTCAACTCTTTCAGACTCAGCTTCCTTATCTGTAAAGTGTGTCTAATAATTGTCATAATGTGGGGCTTCTGTCAGGATTATAGTAATTGCCATATATTCAATAAATGTTCGCTTTTCCCTCCTTCCTTTCACCCTTATCACTTCTCTACCTTTTATTCATAAAAATAATGCCAGAATTAATGAGCTAGATTTCCCCCTGGCTGTCTACACCCATGCCTTGGCCCTATGCTTGCTGAATCTGTTTTGGATCCTCCTTAATTCTCTCTGCACGATTCCCCAGGACTCCTGGTCCTCCAGCCATGCTGGTCTCTGGGCCTCTACACTGGCTTCCTTTGGCTCTTCATGGAGTCCTTCTTCAATCTGTGTTCTGGTGCCTCATTCATACCATCCCTTACTGGCTGAGTTGATCTCTTCAGCTGCTCAACTCTCTCTTTCTTTAAGTAATCTCTTTTAAACCAAAGTCTCTTGGGAGACTCTGAGTTAAGACCTCAAGTCGAAGATTGATAATGTACCATTTCTTTCTATCCTTCTATAGCTTATTAAATGTGAGGAGAGGAAGTCCCAGGTGAAAATAAAATGGCCAGAACTCCTAGAACACTTTTTTTTAAGTTTTAATCTTTAGTTAAGTCTGAATAGATCTCTAGTAGCCCAGAAAAGCAAGCAACTATCCACTTGCAAAGTGATTAAGATGATTCTGGCTTTTCAGAGGAGGGGCTGGAAGTCTCCAGTGAGCATCTCTGGGTAGGAATTATTCTCCAGAAAATAAAAGCAGAGCTGATGACCTTTATAGCAGCAGTGGCATCGCAGAGCTTGAAAATTGCCTGTGACTAGGCTGCACCATTCAGCTACATGCAAATTAAATGTAAATTATTTATAAGTGTGCTTATTTTAGTCCTCTCATTTCATTCACTTTGATTCATCCCTTGGAAGAGGGTGGAAGAGACCTTGACCTAGAAAGTGGGAATGCGAGATTCTGCACAAAACGGGCTGAGTGTCTGACCCGACCACATGTCTGATACAGACACAATCAGTTAGCTCATTTAATATTTTGGACAAGAACCCCTCTATAAGTAATACATTTGTGGAATTCTTGTAATTGGCTGGAACTTGCAGAAGGGAATAGGCCCCCACCAGCATTACTGCTTCCCCTTTCACATGTTTTTCTCAACAGAGACACGTGTTAATTGCCAAGGAGGATCTTTGATGTTACTCAGTAACATTTGAGTAGGGCTATTGAGCCCAGGGTTGGAATTCAGAGGGAACAGCTCATTGACATTGGTAGTGACTTCAGGCCAGGCCCTGCTGTGCAGCTTGCCTGCCTAGAAAGGATACAGCAAAGGGATCTTCAGAAGCCTTGGACCCCGTGTGATCATTTGGTGCAGGAGTATAGGGAACCCATATCAAACATGCTTCTAGGCTTTCATGGTAGCCAGGGCTGGGAGGGAAGGTGGCAGGGGAAGGTTGGCTCTGCCTGCCTTTCTGAAGGAAATAGGAAAATGCGTGTGTGTTCCAGGTCACAGCCTCTGTGGACAGCGGGGCAGGTGGGACCTCGACGTCGGTCACACCAAAGCAGTCTCTGTGTGATGGGCAGTGGCACTTGGTGGCAGGTATGACATCCAGTAGCCTATTGTTCATGCGCTGAAATGGACTCCCTTTCTACCTTGACCGGAATGTCCCAAAGGTAGCCTCAGTCCACCAATCCACAGCGACCAACAGGGGCCAGTCTCCCAGGTTAACGAGTCTATCCTCAACCCAACCCTGCTTCTATAATTCATGCTGCTGCCCCCAGTTCTACATAACGTACTGAGTGTTTGTCATTGATTTTTTGTTTCTGGAGCCCAGCAAACTGATAAGCTATGCTGGTGTTCAAGAAAGTAGAACTTGTGATTTAGATGTTGGTTTTGAAGTCAGAAAGAACAGACATCAAATCTTAGTTCCACCCCTTACCCTGTGCAATCCTGGGCAAGTTGCCTAATTGCTCTTTAGCTTTGGTTTCCTCATTTGTAAAATGGAAACAAAATGGTGTATATCTCCAAGGGTTGTGAAGATTATATGGAGCAGTGTGTGTAAAGTGCTGCATACAGTGTCTAAGGCATAGTAGGTATTTAGTATCTGCTCTACTATCATATTGTTCAAGCTCATTGTTGGGCTACCATTTAATGTTAATGCAAACTATTTAGACATATAAATGAGAGGAGAACAAGCATTTCCTCTAAAATAGAATCTGTTACTTTATTAACACTTGTGGATATTAGTTTAGAGATATATGAACCTACATTGGCTAAAATGCCTTTTGTAAAACGGGATCTTTTCTTGGCTAATTTGAAAGGTAACTACATTGCAATTAGCTATTGTTAACATGGGAGGAATTTTATGTTGAGGTTCAAAAGCGCTGTTTTGGTATCAGTCCATTTTAGCATCAGTTTTCAGAAGTCAGTGTCTTCTTAGAAAGTAGCAGAGATGGCATAAAATCAGCATGGCCTCTCGATGCAGGAGACCAGAGTTTGAATCCCAACTCTTTATAACCAAACCATCCTGCCAAGCTCCTCAGTAGTCACCTCCTCTTAGCTGGGAAATCAGAATCATCTTTTTTCTCTCACAGATTCATGTTAAAGGTTAAATTTGTTATGAATGTGGAAGCGCCTAAACACTGCTTGGTGATCAAAAGAAGTTAGTTGAATTTAAATCTGGGCTGAGCAAATTCCTGCAAACAGTGCTCCCAAAGGGACAGTAGGAAGGAGTTTAAACTAAGTCAGTATTGATGCAATCGTGTAGAAGTTAAGCAGTGAGCTGGGTTCGCCTCAGGTGACAGACTTAACCAGTTTCCTTTCCCCCAGTCACCATAAAACAACACATCTTGCACCTGGAACTGGACACAGACAGCAGCTACACAGCTGGACAGCTCCTCTTCCCACCTGTCAGTACTCAAGAGCCACTATACCTCGGCGGTGTCCCAGGTAACTTTTGTCCTAACTTCTACACCATGTCGCCCCCATGTCAGCCCCGAACATTTTCTTCTTAACTCCACAAATGTGATGCTCTGGCCTGTGGGTTAGTAGCAGGGCAGCCCTTGGCTGGCAGTGGAGATGGTGAGGCCCTTTGCTCAGCATGTGGGGAACAGCACTTGCTAGTGATGGGCACATGTCAGGGCAGCCCAGGCCACATTGCTGCTGCTTCTCCTTGTCCCATAATTTATAAACCTCTTGTAAAAAGTCACTTTAACCTAGAAACCTGATATCAGCAAAGAATCAGGAAATGGATATTTAGTTTTACGGGTTATTAAACTTTTGGGAGCCAGAACGGGAGAATCAGGCAGGTTGAGGTGGTGTCAAGTTCAAAACTGGTATTTTGCCTGGAAAGAGTCTTTCATTTTTCATTGTGTTACATCCCTCCAAGCATACTGTAGTCTGGTTGTTCATTTTATAGGTCTTTCATGATCCATAAAAAGCACAAGAGTTCAGAGTTATTATCTATTGATTTGGGCAATGAAATCTCCTCTGAAGAACTTGAAGAGTAGCCTCGTGGCTGAATTATCACAGCAGGTGGAGTGCCAGATGCCTGCTTGAAGTGGAAGAGATGGTTGGGTGGGCTGAAACACAGGGTCCCTTTAGCGGTCCCCAGGAAGACTATCATTTAAAACTCAAGGTGTATTCATTACACAGTGTGAATTATCCATTGAATGCCTCTCTCTTCTCTCTCAGCCAATTTGACAACGCTGATGCTTCCTGTGTGGAAATCATATTTTGGCTGTCTGAAGAATATTCAAGTCAATCACATCCCTGTCCCTGTGTCCGAAGCCACAGAAGTCCAGGGTCCTGTCAGTCTGAATGGCTGTCCCGACCACTAACCCAAGCCTATTCCACAGCAAGGAAATTCACCTTCAAAAGCACTGATTACCCAATGCACCTCCCTCCCCACTCGAGATCATTCTTGACTCAAGACTCCATCCAGATGGATTTAATAGCAAATCTCATTATGAATTCCAACCACAGATACTTATCATTTTGGCATTCAGTGCTTCATATGTATTTTATGTAAAAATCCCATTTCTTGAAGAAGATAAATTGTTATTCAAATATACACAAACTGTTTTTTGGTAATATTAATTGCCACTAAAAATTACATGTCTTTTTAAAGACATTATTTTCCACTTGACAAAAAAAATTAAATACATTTTAAAGCACTTCAAGAATATGACACTTTTATATGTGTTAAAGGGTTATAATTTATGGGGTTAAATAAAGCCGGGCTTGGTGGCTCAGCCTATAATCCCGCGCCTTTGGGAGGCTGAGGTGAGTGGATTGCCTGAGCCCGAGGGTTCGAAACCTGCCTGGGCAGCGAGACCTCATCTCTACAATAAATTAAGAAATCAGCTGGGCATGGTAGCACATGCCTGTAGTTCCAGCTACTCGGAAGGCTGAGGCGGAAGGATCCCCGGAGCCCAGCAGGTGGAGGCTGCGGTGGCCGGGAGCGGCCACTGCACTCCAGTCTGGGTGACAAAGTGAGACTCCAACTCAAAAAATAAATAAATAAATTTAGTGTACTCTTTAAATTATGTTTTATTAGCATAAAGCCAGTGGCTCAGTGGTCATTGATTGTTAATGGTATTCATTCTTCAGCACCTGTTCAATTGTGTTACCTATAGCGGTCTTCTACAAATAACTACTGAGCATATACTGACGAAGTTCTATGTGTGCTCAGTGTTGGAACTACAGTGACTTATAATTCCTGCCCTTAAGGAAAATGCATTCCAACTGGGGAGACAAAAAATATGCATAGAATAGTAACTAACTGAGCTGATGAACTCATTTATTGAAAGTCCACTGGCTTCCCAATCCTAACCTTCCCCAGTCTGCTACCTACCAAGTCTAGATTATAATGATCAATTCCTTGAGGGAACAAGCTAACTACCTACTAGGGTAACTGAGATGGATATAACTGAAGCTTTGTATGACAAGCTAACAGAAGTCGATGGGAAGGAAGAATCGCTTCTTGTTTTATCTACAAAAAACAATGAAAGAAATTCTAGACCAATACTATTAGCCAGCATCACTTTCCCTAGCAAAGATGACTATTCCAAGCATTTCTGTATTTTCTACATGTATTTGTTCATCAGAAGAAAAATAACAATTAATTCTTTTAAAAATGGATATAGTAATCCTATGTGATATTCTTATAGCTACATCCCCTCCATCTCTGAAACTAAGTCACGTTCCCTTCAGCCCAATGTTCTTTTATGACTGCAGTCTAACAGTCATAGCTATACAGAATTGTGGTATTCCTTTGGAGAGATAGCAAGGTCCCCATCACAAAGAATTCTAGAAACTCAGTGGTGATCTATTGGGAGGCTTGTTGGGTTGGAAGTTGAATTGCATGACTAAGTCATGTGCCTTCTGAAAATATTGGTTTTAAAATGGAAACATCATCAGACAATTACCACCCGGGAATTGAGTCTGCATGAGAACCATCTATTTTAACAACTGTCTTTGGTGGGTCTGCACTGAACCAATGATTCTCTCTTCTGGGTACCCAGAGTTAAATCACTGAATCTAAAAGTTATTCATTAGTGCTGATTATTTGTTAGCATTTCCTAGGTTCATTACAAAGGGGCAGTTAATTCCTCACTGACTAATACCAGTGGTTTTTCCTCCATTTTGTAATAGCTTTAAAAACAGCCGCCCATCTGCCTAAGATGAATATAATTTCAGCCACCAAAAAGCAGCAGAGTCACACATGAAATTACAGTTGAGGAAACAGAAAACCTTCAGGGTGGCTATTCTCAGACTGTAAACATGTGTTCTCTGAAAAGAATGACTATACATCCTCAACCAAACAGTCGTGGAAATTATTTGTAAACTGTCAAGTATCATTTAAATATTATCACTGTTAGCTGCTTCTTAGCTCATAGGGTCACATGCATTGGGCTGATTTTGCGGGGAGAGGCTAGGCAGGAACAGCAGAATCACTGGGAGGCCACTCTGATCAGTTCACTATGGGTCCACCATCAGTTCCATTTTCGTCCAGTGGATTGGGACCTGGAAACAGCTCATCTTCCCAGGACAGCAGTCACAGGGACTCCAGCACTTGTGTGTCTTTTTTTTTATTAATCAATATTTTTTATTATGATTTTGTGGGGTGCAGTTAAGGGTTAGGTGTACAATTACGTTTCATTCAGGCACCCTGTTGATAAGGCACCCTGTTTCCCCGTCTCCAGACAGATATTTGCTACTGTTAATCCCATCTCCCTCCCCCCGCCATAGTTTCCCAGTACCGTCAGTCATTTTCTTATAGTATTACATTGGATGTTCAAGGTCCATTATACGAGTGAGAACATGTGATACTCGGATCTTTGTTTCTGTGAGAGGTCACTCAGTATTATAGACCCTAGTTCCATCCAGGTTGCTGCAAAATTCATGATTTTGTTCTTTTTTATGGCTGCGTAGTATTCCATCATGTATATGTACCACATGTTTTAAATCCAGTCCTCTTTTGATTGGTAGCATGGTTGTTTCCAGGTTCTTGCTATTGTGAACAAAGCTGTGATAAACATACATGTGCAGGTATCTTTTCTATAGAGTGATTTGAGGTCTTCAGGGTATATTCCCAGTAGGGGTTTGTGGGGTTATATGGAAGGTTGATTTTTAGAGCTTTTAGGAATCACCACACAGCTTTCCACAGAGGTTGCACTAGTTTACACTCCCACCAACAGTGTAGAAGTGTTCCCTTTTCACCTCACCCTCTCCAGCAGCTGTTATTTTTTGAGTTGTTGATAATTGCCATTCTGACTGGAGTTAGGTGGTATCTCAGTGTGGTTTTTATTTGCATCTCCCTGATGATTAGTGAGGTTGAGCATTTCTTCATGTGTTTGTTGGCTGCTCGGATGTCTTCTTTTGTGAAGTGTCTGTTCATATCTTTTGCCCATTTTATAATGGGGTTGTTTGTTTTTTTTCTTTTCAGCACGTTTGAGTTCCTTGTAGATCCAGGATGTTAAGCCTTTGTCAGACCTGGAGTTGGCGAATACTTTTTCCCAGTCTGTAGGCTGTCTCCCTGCTCTCTTGATGGTTTCTTTGGCTTTGCAGAAGCTTGTCAGTTTAATAAGGTCCCACTTGTCTATCTTCTCTCTTATGACCTGTGGGTTTCGGGTTTTGTTCAGGAATTGGATGCCAGTTCCGATTTCCATGAGGGTATTTCCTTCCTTTTCTAAGGTTCTTATGGTTTGAGGTTTTACATTTAGGTCTCTGATCCATTTGGAGTTAACCTTTGTGCAGGGGGATAGATAGAGGTCCTGTTTCAATCTTCTGCATGTGGTCAGCCAGTTTTCCCAGCACCATTTACTGAATAGGTTCTCCTCTCCCCAGTGGTAGGTGGTGGGGGCTTTGTCAAAGATGAGTTGGTTGAGAAATTGAATTGTGTCTTTATGGATCTGCCTTCTTTAGCATCCCTCAGGGCAGTTGTTTTTGTTTTGTTTTGTTTCTTTTTCTTCTTTATTTCAATAGCTTCAGGGGGCACACATAGTTTTTGGTTTACATGGTTGCTTTGTATGGTGGTGAAGAAGTCTGGGCTTCAAGTGTACCCACCACTCCCACCTGAGTCTCCAAGTCTATTACACCATTCTCTATGATTTTGTAGATCCTTAGTTTAGCTCCCACTTAAAACTGAGGACATACAGCGTGTGGTTTTTTTGTTCCTGCATTAGTTCATTTAGGAAGATGTTCTTCAGTTCCATCCAAGTTGCTGCAAAAGACATTATTTTATTATTTTTGATGGCTAATTTGTATTCCATGGTGTACATATATGCCACATTTCCATTATCCACTGATCATTGATGGGTATTTAGGTTGATTCCACATCTTTGCAATTGGGAATTGTGCTGCAATGAGCGTGAGAGTGCAGGTATCTTTTTAATATAACCCACCTCGTTCCTTTGGGTAGATACCTAGTAGTGCAATTGCTGGATGAAATGGTAGATCTACTTTTAGTTCTTTGAGAAATTTCCATACCGATTTCCACAGAGGTTGTACTAACTTATACTCTTACCAGCAGTGTATGAGTGTTTCCTTTCACTACATCCATGTCAGTATCTATTGTTCTTTGATTTTTTTAATAATGGCTATTCTGACTGGTATAAGGTGATATCTCATTGTGGTTTTAATTTGCATTTCCCTGATGATGAGTGCAGTTGAATTTTTTTCATATGTTAGTTGACCATTTGTATATTTCCTTTGAGAGATGTCTGTTTATGTCATTTGCACACTTTTTAATAGGGTCATTTGCTTTTTTTTTTTCTGATTTGTTTGAGTTCTTTGTGGATTCTGGATATGAGTTCCTTGTCAGATGTATAGTTTGCAAATACCTTCTCCCATTCTGTGGGTTGCCTATTTGCTCTGTTGATTGTTTCTCTTGTTGTGCAAATGCTTTCCAGTTTAATTAAGATCTGCTTATTTATTTTTATATTTCACTTGCTTTTGGGATTTTTGCCATAATTTCTTTGCTTAGGCCAATGTCCAGAAGAATTTTTCCTAGGTTTTTGTCTAGTTTTTTGTGGTTTCAGGTCTAAGATTTAAGTCTTTAACCCATCTTGAGTTAATTTTTGCATATGGTGAGAAGTAGGAATCAAGTTTTATTTTTCTGCATGCAGCTATCCAATTTTCTCAGCACCATTTTATATGCGTGTCCTTTCCCCAGTTGCTTGTAGGTATTTGGGTTTATTTCTGGATTCTCTATTCTGTTCCATTGGTCCATTTGTCTGTACTTTTACCAGTACCATTCAGTTTTGGTTACGATAGCCTTGTAGTATAATTTGAAGTCAGGTAATATGATGCTTCCAGCTTTGTTCTTTTTGCTTAGGATTGCTTTGGTTAGTCTGGCCCTCTTTTGGGGGTCTATTTGAATGTTAGGATTTTTTTTCTGATTCTGTGAAAAATGATGTTGATGGTTTGATAGGGATTGCATTGAATCTGTAGATTACTTTGGGTAATATGGTCATTTTTAACAATGTTAATTCTTCCAATCCATGAGCATGGGATAATTCTCCTTTTGTTTGTGTCTTCTACAATTTCTGTCATCAGTGTTTTGTAGTTCTTCTTATAGAAAACTTTCACTTTTTTTTTTTTTGAGTTGGAGTCTCACTCTGTCGCCCAGACTGGAGTGCAGTGGCATGCTCCTGGCCACCACAGCCTCAACCTGCTGGGCTCCAGTGATCTTTCTGCTCCAGCCTTCTAAGTAGCTGGAACTACAGGCGTGCACTACCATGCCTGGCTAATTTTTTATTTTATTGTAGAGACAGGGTCTCGCCAAGTTGCCCAGGTAGGTCTCGAATCACTCACCTTGGCCTCCCAAAGTGCTGGGATTACAGGCTGAGCCACCAAGCCCAGCCTAAAAACTTTCACCTTTTTTGGCTAAATATATTTTTTGACTTCTATTGAATTGAGTTCTAGATTTGATTCTTAGCTTGGCCATATTCATGTATAGTGGTGCTACTGATTTGTGTCTGTAAATTTTGTAACATGAAACTACCAAATTCATTTATCAAGTCCTGGAATCTTGGGGGAGTCTTTAGGATTCTCTAGGTATAAGACCATATCATCCATATACAGAGGTAGGTTAATTTCTTCTTTTCCAATTTGGATATCCTTGATTTCTTTTTCTTGCCTGAATATCTGGCTAGGACTTCTAGTACTATGTTGAATAGGAGTGGCAAAGGTGGGCGTTCTTGCCTTGTTCCTCTTCTGAGGGGGAATGAGTTTAACTTTTCTCCATTCAGGATGACATTGGCTGTGGGTTTGTTATACATGGCTTTTATTATTTTGAGGAAAGTTTCTTCTGTGCCTATTTTGCTGAGTTGTTTTTTTTTTAATCATGAAGGGATGGTGGATTTTCTCAAATGCTTTTTCTGTATCTATTGAAATGATCATATGATTTTTGCTTTTGATTATATTTATGTGGAGGGTCACAGTTATTGACTTGCATGCGTTGAACCATCCTTGCATCCCTGAGACAAAACCCACTTGATTGCAGTGGATTTCTTTTTTTAATGTGCTGTTGAATTCATTTTGCTAATATTTTGTTGAGGATTTTCACATTCATGTTCAACAGGGAAATTGGTCTATAGTTTTCTTGTTGTGTCTTTTCCTGGCTTTGGTGTCAGGGTGATACTGGAATGAGGAGAATCCCCTCCTCTTCAGTCTTATGGAATAACTTCAGTAAAATTGGTACCATTGCCGGATGTATGGCTCACGCCTATAATCCCAGCACTTTGAGAGACAGAGGCAAGAGGACTGCCTGAGCCCACAGATTCAAGACCAGCCTGGGGAACTTGGAGAGACCTTGTCTCGACAGTAAAAGAAAAAAATTAGTTGGGCATGGTGGCACACACCTTTAGTTTCAGCTACTTGGAAGGCTGGTGCAGAAGGATCACCTGAGCCCAGCAGATTGAGGCTGTGGTGGCCATGAGCATGCCACTATACTCCAGCCTGGGTGACAGAGTGAGACTCCTACTCAAAAAAAAAATTGGTACCATATCTTCTTTGAAAATCTGATAGAATTTGGTTGTGAGTCTGTCACATCCTGGACTTTTTTGGGGGGGAGATTTTGATTACTGTTTCAATCTCATTACTCATTATTGGTCTGTTCAGGATTTTTGTTTCTTCCTGATTTAAGGATGGGAGATCATATGTTTCCAAGAATTTATCCATTTCCTCTAGATTGTCTAGTTTGTTTGCATAGAGGTATTTATAAAATAATCTCAGATGATCTTTTGAATTTTCATCATATCAGTTGTAATGTCTTCCTTTTTTAAAATTTATTTTTTTGAGTCAGAGTCTCACTCTGTTACCCAGGCTGGAGTGCAGTGGCACACTTACAGCCACAACAGCCTCGAACTGCTGGGCTCAGGTGATCCTTCCACCTCAGTCTTCCAAGTAGCTGGAACCACAGGCATATGCCACCGTGCCCAGCTAAATTTTAGATGTAGAGACAAAGTCTCACCAAGTTGCTCAGGCTGGTCTCAAACCCCTGAGCTTAGACATTACGTGTCTGGCATAATGTCTTCATTTTTATTTCTGGTTATGCTAATTGGAATCTTCTCTCTTCCTTTCTTAATTAATCTCCTAGTGGTCTATCAATTTTGTTTGTCTTTTCAAAGAATCAATTTTTTGTTTCATTGATCATTTGTATTTTTTTTCAATTTCATCAAGTTATGCTCTGATCTTCATTATTTATTTTCTTCTGCTAACTTTGAGTTTTGTTTGTGTTTTTCTAGTTCCTTGAGGTGTGACATTAGGTTGTCACTATGCAATATTTCAGTCTTATTAATGTAAGCCTTAAGCACTGTAAATTTTCCTCTAAGTACAATTTTGGCTGTGTCCCAGAGGTTTTGATAAACTGTTTCATTGTTGTCATTTATTTCAAGAAATTTTTAAATTTCCATCTTTATTTCATTGTTGATCCAAGGATCATTCGGGAGTAGATTGTTTAACTTCCATGTTTTCTTTTGGTTTTATGAGTTCTTCTTTGAGTTAATTTCTAGGTTTATTCCACTGTGGTCTGAGAAGGCACTTGATATAATTTTGATTTTTTTAAAATTAATTGATACTGTATTTGTGGCCTATCATATGGTCTATCTTGGAGAATGTTCCATGTGCTGGTGAGAAAAATGTATATTCTATAGTTTTGGGGTGGAATGTTCTGTAGATGTCTGTTTGTTCCATTTGCTCTAGGGTTCAGTTTAACTCTGATGTTTCTTTGTTAACTTTCTGCCTTGATGATCTGTTTGTTGCTGTCAGTAAAGTGTTGAAGTCTCTCACTAATGTTGTATTTCTGTCTATCTCTTTGTTTGGGTCTAGTAGAATTTGTTTTATAAAACTGGGAGCTCTGATGTTAGTAACCTATATTTAAAACTATTATATATTCATGTTGGATTGATCCCTTTATCATTATATAATGACCATCTTTGTCTTTCTTTACTGTCATTAGTTTAAAGTCTGTTTTGTCTGATATGAGAATGGCTACTCCTGCTCATTTTTGGTTTCCTTTGTGTGGAATATTTTCCCCACCTCTTAACCTTGAGTCTATAGGAGTCAGTTCAATGGGTCTCTTGAAGGCAGCAGATATTTGGATTGTATTTTTTACCCATTCTGCCAGGATCTGTCTTTTCAGTAAGGCATCTGACCACTTATGTTCAGAATTAATAACAATATGTAAGATACTATTCCATTTATCATGCTGGTTGTTACCTGGTTGTTTTATTTTATTTATTTTTTCACCTATTTTGTTGGTGTTCTATAAGCCCTGTGAGCTTTATGATTTTCAGTGTTTTTCTACTGGTGTATTTCATCCTTTTGTTTTAGTATTTATAATTCCTTTGAGTATTTCTTGTAGAACCAGGCTAGTGATAACACATTCTCTTAGTGTCTGCTTGTCTGAAAAAGACTTTATTTCTCCTTCATTTATGAAACCTAGTCTCATGTGATACAAAGTCCTTGGCTAACTGTTACTCTGTTTGAGGAGATTGAAGATAAGGACAGGGCATTTGTTGACCTCATTCTTCAATATACAGGGCTATTGAGAGTTTTTGGTCACATTCTACAATATCCCATGTCAGGATGGCAGCCCTGGGCAGAACATGCTGGCTTTCCTTTCTCCCAGACAGGATGTGGTCTTCCCCACAGAGAATTTGAACTCCATGCCTTTCTCCATTCTGCTTGGCCCTCTATAATGCCACACTGAGAAGCCGCAAAACCACATCTTCTGTCTTACTAACCACTTTAAGTCTTCTCTCTTCTGTTTGTCAGTTCTCTTCTTACTAATTCCAACTTTGGTAGGTCAGTGCTAGCCCTGGAAAGGTCTAATTCTTTCTTAGAAATGAGGGCTTAAAGACAGCATGTAGGTGAAACAATTTTTAAATTTTATTGACTATAAATGGTGTATGTGTTCATTATGGAAACACTGGAATATGCAGAGAAGCATAAAAATCAGTCAGAGTCTCACCTCTCAGAAATCTGTTTGCATTTAGTTATAAGTTTATCATTCTTTTAAAATTCACATGTATTTTCTTATAAAATTATGATTATAATGTACATATTGTTTTTATATGGTTTTTAAACTACATTGTGTCTTCTAGGTCTTTGACTTAGAGCATTCCATTCCATAGATGAATTTACCATTGCATTTAACCATCCTCCAATAATTGAATAATTGGGTTTTTTCCAAGGCTTTTTTGTTTGTTTGTTTGTTGCTGTTATAAGCAAAATTAGAATGAAGATGTCCAAGGATATAAATTTATTTATTTTCTTAAGATAAATTCTTAAAAGTAAAGCTATTAGATCAAAAAATACTTTCTTTCTTTCTTTCTTTCTTTCTTTCTTTCTTTCTTTCTTTCTTTCTTTCTTTCTTTCTTTTTTGAGTTGGAGTCTCACTCTGTCACCCAGGCTGGAATGTAGTGGCACACTCACGGCCACCCCAGGGTAGACCTGCTGGGCTCCAGCAATCCATCCGCCTCAGCCTTCCAAGTAGCCGGAACTACAGGCACATGCTACCATGCCCAGTTAATTTTTTATTTATTGTAGAGATGAGGTCTCACCAAGTTACCCAGGCTGGTCTCAAACCTGCAGACTCAGGTAATCCACTTGCCTCGGCCTCCTAAAGTGCTGGGATTACCAGCTAAGCCACCGATTCTGGTCTCTTTCTTTTTTTTAAGAGACAGGGTCTTGTTCTGTCACCCAGACAAGAGGGCAGTAGTATGATCATAGCTCACTGTAACTTCAAACTCCTGGACTCAAGCAATCCTTTCACCTCAGCCTCCCACGTAGCTGGGACCACAGGTATGTGCCAGTATGACCAGATTTTTTTTTTTTTTTTGAGTTGGAGTCTCACTCTGTCGCCCAGACTGGAGTGCAGTGGCCGCTCCTGGCCACCGCAGCCTCGACCTGCTAGGCTCCGGCGATCCTTCTGCCTCAGCCTTCCGAGTAGCCAGAATTACAGGCATGTGCTACCACGCCCGGCTGATTTTTTTGATTTATTGTAGAGGTGAGGTCTCGCTGCCCAGGTGGGTCTCGAACCCGTGGGCTCAGGCAATCCACTCACCTCAGCCTCCCAAAGGCACGGGATTACAGGCTGAGCCACCAAGCCTGGTTAATTTTTTTTAAATTATTTTCTGTAGAGACAGAGGTCTTGCCATGTTGCCCAGGTCAGTCTCCAACTCCTGGCCTCAAGCAATCCTTGCATCTTGGCCTCCCAAAGTGCTGGGATTACAGACATGAGTCACCATGCCAGGCCAATACATTTTAATGATTGTTTTAGCTGTTGCCAAATTTTTCCCCAAAAGCTTATAGCGTGTACACCCACAATCATTTTAAACTGGCCTTAGCAACCGATGCCACTGCCTATAATTCCACCAAGTTCTGTTCACAGTCTTCAAGACAGGCATAGCCGGGCTCCGTGGTTCAGCCTGTAATCCCACGCCTTTGGGAGGCTGAGGTGAGTGGATTGCCTGAGCCTATGGGTTCGAGACCTGCCTGGGCAGGCGAGACCTCATCTCTACAATAAATCAAAAAATCAGCCGGGCGTGGTAGCGCGCGCCTGTAATTCCGACTACTCAGAAGGCTGAGGCGGAAGGATCGCAGGAGCCCAGCAGGCGAGGCTGCGGTGGCCGGGAGCGGCCACTGAGCTCTAGTCTGGGCGACAGAGTGAGACTCCAACTCAAAAAAAAAAAAAAAGACAGGCATGGCTGCTCTTAGCGGTCCACCGTGATCCACGCTGACCTGCGCCAAAATCACATTACCTGGAAACACATGGTCAGCTGCCAGGTGTTTGGCCTTGATGGGTGATTCTGCAAAACACCTTAGGAGAGGGGGCAGCTTGATCATCAGTTCCACAGACTTGGGGCTGAGCCAAGACAAAGTCAAGTTTACAGGATGCATCACACTCAGAGATCTCCAAACCAGCGCCAAGCCCAGGCCATGCTTCCAGAAATGAGCATGGCATTCTTCCTTCAAGAATTTGAATAGTATCCTAGGTTTTCTTCGCAGCCCTAAGCCTCAGTGACGAGTTCAGTCAGCCAGCTTCTCCCTCTTCCACCCTGAGAATGTGCTTTTATTGTGATTAAAACTTTCATAAGGATTCTCTCAGGCAAAATTTCCAGGACTTAAAATGGTAAAAGCACAAGTCCCCATCCCTCCCACCACCCTGCCCAACAGAGAAACGCAAAGCAGAAACTCTTTGTCCTAAGCATGACCCATCATAGCAGTGGTGGAAAGTGGCAGATGTATTTTGTTTCCAGTTTCGTCATTTGCCAAAAAATATAACTTAATTCCTCAGCATAGAAATTCCGGCACAATGTCTGCTCGCCTGCAAACTGAAAGCAGAGACAAAATTGGAATATCCTTGTTCGACATCCTCAGGTTGAAGAACACTATTCCCCCAAAGTGGAGGACAGGATCCTGAGATGATGAATTCTATTTACTGGAATTATCTTTTCTCCCTTGCTCATAAAGTTTTCTATGACCCTAGAATCTACAGTGTAACTTTCCATTGCCAGGAGGTTTTATTCCCCATCAATTTTGAATGTGTGGTTTATTTGACTCTACACTGAGTCCTTGATCAAATGAGAGGAGTTTCAGAGGGTAAAAGACCGGAACTTTCTGCAGTACTTGTGTCTCCATGAATGCACACAGAGAGCACAGTATACACTTACTGATTAAACCATCCCCTGCTCAAAAGACTTTTTTTATTAATCAGTAACTTTAATCGTTTCATACTCAGGAAGCACA
The DNA here is from genome assembly GCA_027257055.1 of Cephalopachus bancanus. NCBI lineage: Eukaryota > Metazoa > Chordata > Mammalia > Primates > Tarsiidae > Cephalopachus > Cephalopachus bancanus. The sequence continues at coordinate 9,209,085 of JAPVLO010000097.1, read as the reverse complement.
CATTCCTGGACAGTTATAATGAAGCTGTGTATTGATGATGCAGCTTGGCATGGTGTCCATTCAAAAGACAAATCTCAGATGGTATTTGCTATTCCTACAGGAAATATGATTCCTCAGAAATAATGTCTATATTCTGGAAAATAAGTGACTGAGCATATCTAGCATTCAACTGTAGTGCTGCTTAACAGAGAATAAAATCCAGTTTTCCCAGGTGAGAGGCAGGCCTCTGTCAGAGGCTGAAGCACATTCTGGGGCTTTGGGGTTACTTCCTGGGCCAAAGACCAGCTTTGGTCTGACAGCTCCTGCCAAGCTCAGCTCCCAGAGGACTTGTCTCTTGTTTCTTAGTTCCCTATCATCCATCTCACCCCATTTCCCCACAATAAGAGGAAAGCCTCACCCCCACCTCCACTTCAATTTGCTCTTGGAAATTGCTTGAATCTTAGCCACTCCTTGTTCCCTTGGACCTGTCATTCCATCTGAGATTTAAGTGTGCATGCTTTCTGTCATGGGGTTGAAAATATTCTAGAAATTTAAGGGATTACCTGCCTTACTTCACAAGCCTATTCTGAGAGTTAAATGAGATGATAGATGTAAAAATTTTATAAGATTATTGGGGTACCTGATCTCAAACCAGGTGAAGTGGGAACCAAAGTGAGTTCCAAACTTTACCTGTTTAATGACCATTGGTATACCTAACCCTGAATTGTACCCCACATCTTTAAAATAAAAATAAATAAAAGAATATTGCTGTTAATGTTACCACTAATGGTTGGGAATGGTGGCTCATGCCTGTAATCCCAGCACTTTGGGAGACCAAGGAAGGAGATTCACTGGAGGCCAGGAGTTTGAGACCAGCTGGGTCACATGTTGAGATCTTGTCTATACCAAAAAAAAAAAAAAAAATTAAAAAATTATCCAGATGCGATGGCATATACCTGTAGTCCCAACTACTCGGGAGGCTGAGGTGGGCGGATCACTTGAGCCCAAGAGTTCAAAGTTACTGTGAGCCATGATCAAGCCACTGTACTGTAGCCTGGGCAACAGAGCAAAACCCTATCTAAAAAGCATATATATACAAATTTTATTTTATACGTATTTAGCATTATATATGTTTAATACTATTAACAACACTGTAAAGCATGGAGTGAAAGTATCAGAAGTTGAACACTTCCTTGTGACTTTAATTATTTCTACACAATGTTTGGATATTTGGATGTTCAAATATCCAAAAGTATAAAAGGCAAAAACCTAATAAGGAAGCTTCCTATTCTACATGCGACTTATGTTTATCATTTTTCCTGAATTTTCATTCTAAGGAAACAATGGAGTAAATTTTCCTCTATGCTGTATAGCTTTGCTGTCTACATAAGTAAGATATATTTCAAATTAAAGAGAAACCTTCTACAGTAGATGGTGCAGTGTCCAGCTCATATCTCTTTGCCCTGACCACTTGAAGGCATATCACTCTCATGTCCAGCATTGCCATTTTTTTGACCGAGGCCCTTCCTTGGCTGCTGAAGTCAGCTTTGTCCACCTGTGCAGCAGGCAACCATGCAGGGTATTAATGTCCTAGGTGCATCTCTCCAGCAATGGCTCACAGAAGTCAATGTCTACTTCCCACATGCCTTAGAACATGCACTCTATACTGCATCCCCAAGTTTCTCCAGCAGGATTACTCTCCAGTCACCCACAGTGAGAGCTGACTTGGGAACACTCCTTCAATGGTTCCCTTCTGTGTGTCACTTCCTCACTGCCTCCCCTACTACTGGGGTTTCCTTCACCTCACAAATAAACTATCTGCACTCAAATCCTTCTGCATTTGTTCCAGAGGAACCCAAACTTAGACACACAAGAATAGAAGATCTTGTCCTAGATTTTGGCAATATTATATTTGCAATGTAACTAGTTCTTCTTTTTCAAAAAACAATAAAAATTGCCTTACATATCCATCGTGTCAATCAGTATCAAGAAGTTCTCTGCTCCACAAGGATGTGTTTTGACTGATTTATTAGTAATCAAATTGTGATGTAAATTTCAACTTGATTACCAATGAAAAATGTCTTCTGAATAAAAATGTTCATTGGTACTAAGTTTGATACCTTATATTTGAATAGCATTTTACAGTTTAGAAATAAATTTAACATATATTCTCATTTAATCCATGAGAGGAAAACAGAAAAGACAAATTGTTATTGAACTTCTAAGGTAGTATCATGCTACCTAAGTGTCAAAGTGAGGTAGGCGTAATTAGCATAGCACATAGTTTAGATGTAGTTAGGCAGGTTTTATTAGATAGGTCTAATTTAGATAACCAAGGAACAGGGTAAGAATTCAGATGTCCTTCTTATTGGTACTCAACCTCCATCCGACTGGTCAGGCATGTCAAACCAGATCACATTGTGAGCTGGAATATGAAACTACCAGTGCAATAAATCACAAAAGCAATAGGGAATTTCCAAAACACAGACTTGATATTCTAAGAAAAGCCCAAATTGAGTTAGACAGTAACTTTCATTTAGAATGTCCTTGTGATCTTAAAAGGTTGAGAGATGATAATCAAAGCGCATGGCCAGATACCTGCAGCCCTCTGCTCTTACCTCATGGTTTGCTTAATCATCATTGTAAAATTATATGAAGCGTCTTGTCAAAGGTAAGCATGTGTCCTTTCTCTTAAGACACCTATGTTCTCTCTTGAATATGTCTTCTTTCTAATAAACTATCTTAAAGTATGCTTTGAACTCGCTTTGAAATTCTTTTCTGTGGTGAAGTCAAAGAATCCACAGAGCCACTACTTTGCACCCCACCCAGCATTAATCAAATCTCCTAATTCCTGTATCTTCACTACCTGGTAAAGCTGCAAGATTAAGCAAAGGCAGCCACATCTCCTTCTAAAGTATGGAGAAAAGGGAGTTAGAAAGCCTCTGGGAATGAACAGCAACTTACTTTCAGCAACTTCAGCTTCTATTTTTTAGAGTTAGTTATCTCCTTTTCTTGGTTTTCTGATTACATTTTTATATCTAAGGTAATAATATGTCTCCTTGAAGTTGGGTAGCTGGCTAATCATTTGAAAGGTGAGAGTCTCACCTTACATCTTATACCAAAATTAATTCCAGATGAATTAAAGATTCAAGTGAAATAAACAAAACCATCAAATGCTAGAAGAAAATGTTAGGAGTACTATTTACATAATTTTAAGTTGATGAGTCATTTTTTAAACATGGCACCACAAAAGGAAATTATTGATAGATATAATCATATAAGAATATTAAGTTTCTGAATGACAAGGAATGCAATACAATTAATTAAAAATAGAACACGGGAAATTTTTGAACATAACAGAGAAAGCATAATATTCTTACAAATTAAGCATTCTTGTAGATCAAAAAATATATATATAAACACTCCAATAATAAAATGGCCAATGAACAGGATAATTTATAAAAGAAATACAAATTTCCCCTAAGCATATGACAACTGCCTTTAATCAGTAATCAAATAAATGTAAACTATGAAATATATTATTTTGATCTATAGAATTGACAAAGGTTATTTAAATAATAAATACATAAATAAGTAATAGGATTGCATATTGGTATCCTTTGGGGAGTAAAGTGGCAATTTGGGAATAGATATCAAAATTTTTAAACGTGCAGTTTGCTTCAGGATATTTGTCCATTTATTATATCTCACACTATTATGGGTAATTTGAGCAGTAGCTGGCAAGATGATCCTTCTTGTCCATGTGATGTTGACAATGGTATCATTCACATAACTGCACCTACACCTACCCATGCTGGCCTCTCCAGCATGTTGGTGTAAAAGTGCTCAGATTTCTTACATGGAGCATCAGCAATCCCAGAGACAGCTCTGCAAGAGGTCATGTGATAACTGCAAGGTTTCTTATGACCTCGCCCAGAAATCCTCAGAACGTCACTTTCACTACATTCTATTGGTCAAGCAAGTCATTAAACCAGCTCAGATTCAAAAGGAGGGAAATTAGAATTTACCCCTTAATGAAAGAAATGGTAAAGCGTTTGTTTCGTTGGTCTCTTAAATCTCTTAATCTATAGTCATACACACACATACCATTTTGTTTTCTTTGTGACTGGTTTGTTGAAGAAAACTGGATCTTTGCCTTGCCAACTTTCCCACATTCTGGACTTGGTTAGTTGCCTCCATCTCCTTGGTGTCATGGGGTACAAGTGGGGACTTACTACATAAATAGGTTGCATGTAGGTAAAGTTTTGGCTTCTAGTTGGTCCTCTTTCCCTCTGATAGTGGACCAGGTACCCAATGTGTTGCCACATAATCCCCTCTCTTTTCTCTTCCCGCCCCCACCTGCAGTGTTCAGTATCTGCTGATCCCACACTTGTGTTCCGATGGCCAGTGATGAGTTCCTACTTATGAGCGAGAACATGTGGTATTCAGTTCTTTGTTTCTGTGATAATTCACTTAGTATGATGGTCTCCAGCAATATACAAGTTGCTTCAAAGGCCATGATTTTGCTCTCCTTTATGGCTGCAGAATATTCTATTGTGCATATGTACCACATTTTATTCATCCATTCTACTTTTGATGTGTACAGTGTTCTTTTAAGTTGAAAATAAAATGTGCCTCCAAGTCAGAAACCTGACTGCGGGTTAGAGAGAGGAAGCCTGGTGGTCTGGGTACCTTTGAGAGAAACACAGACCAGGATAAAGTTGGTGTTTTAAGGGTAGTTTAATGTGTCCAGATCTCCCTAAACAGAGGGGCCGTCATCTGCCTTCTTTACTCTAGCTTCCATTTCTTGGCCTCCAAATTAAGTGTTTTCTGCTTTAACCTCCTACACATATTCCATCCCTCATGGCTGAGGCCCACATAGTTTCACTCGATAGGAACAAGAGAAACTACCTACTTAAAATTCTGTCTTTTCATCAAGATACATCACTGGCCCCCACCTAATAATGAAGCAACAAGGAGGGCATCCAGGACCATACTGTAAACTTCCAGTGACCTGGAGATGGTTCCCTGACTGTGCTCAACCTCTCTGTTAAAGTGGGGGGGCCAAAGACCCCACTCCACCAGATGCCCTGAAACTTGAACCACAGTGTTGAGATTCTGTGGCAGTGCTGTGAGATAGAAGAATGCTACCAGGACCCACAAAAACTCATCTCTTCCCTCTCCATGTCCTTGTGCAAAATGACAATATTTCATTTGAAGAAATCCAGGCCTGAAAGTAATGAGGAGTGCCAGCCAAGAACTCATGCATGAGGAGGAGGTTTAGCAAGCATTTAGTTTGGCCTTGATATTGAATATTGCTCAACTGTACCAGTTTCTCCAGTTCATCTAGTTCGGGTTGAATAAGTAATTGGCAGGTAATTGGCCTTGGTAGTCCTAAGTCACAAATCTACCTCCCAGGAGATAACAAAATCTTAAAACGTACTTCATGAATAAGAATAAGCCCCTGCCCGGAGATTCTGATTCCCCAGGTAAGGATGTAGCCCAGAGATCTGCATTTTAAATAGACGCACTCCATGATTCTCACAATCAGACAAATGTGAGAAATACCATAGTATAGGAACAAGGACTTGCATTAAATAGAACCTCACATTTCATTGCATTTCAGGTAGGTTTCGTAGAAGATGATCTTATTACTAGCATCCAATCTAATAGAGAATCTGCACTTAAGGACCTAATGGAGCCAGGCGCAGTGGCTCACACCTGTAATCCTAGCACTTTGGGAGAGAGAGGCGAGAGGACTGCCTGAGCTCAGGGGCTCGAGACCAGCTTGAGGAGCATAGCGAGACCTTGTCTCTACAATAAGTCAAAAAATGAGCCGGGCATGGTGGCCCATGTCTGTAGTTTCAGCTACTTGGAAGGCTAAGGTGGAAGGATCACCTGAACACGGCAGGTTGAAACTGTGGTGGCTGTGAGCATGCCACTGAACTCCAGCCTGGGCAACAGAGTCAGAGACTTAGGAAAAAAAAAAAAAAGACCTAATGGAGCCTTCCAGTAGAATACTGTGCGGCATAACCCTGAGCTGCCACAACTGGGGGATGTCTATTGGTGTTGCACAGGAAGTGTCAGGGAGACCATGCTGCTGCCCACTGGTGGGAGCCATTTTTTGCTCTCATTTCAATGAGAAATAACTCTTCTCCGCGAAAGAGAAAAAGAAGTCATCTGAGCTAAGTCATGTGTAATTCAGGAACGAAGGCAGAGGGAAGAGCATGTGCAAAGGCACAGAGAAGAAAGAATGGTTTGGGGGAATTGAAGAGAATCATGGCTAGCAAGAGTAGAAAAAGCACAAACGCAAAGGGGCAAGTGTGTCTGAAGAAATGGTGTCGGGGGGCAGGGCAGGCGGTCAGGTTCTTGGAGGACATACTGATCCCTGCTGTCTACTGTGAAGCACTGGACTTAGCAAGAAAGAAGCAGTTGGTATCTTTGGTGAGGGCAATTTCAGTGGAGTGATAAAGCCAGAAGTCAGATTACAATAGACAGAAGAGGAGCAAATGGGAGGAGAGAAAGCGTCAGCAGAGCATGTCAATTACTCTTACAAGAAGCTTGGTTAGAACGAAAAGGAGAAAGAACTCGGAGGCACTGTGATTGAGGCAGATTGCCTTCTTTTGTTTTGATTTAAGAGGGCAGAATAGAGTGTTTTATGCTCTGGGAAAAAACGTTCATAGGAAGAAGTTGAAGATGAAGGGTAGAAGAAAGATAGTACAGTTACTAACTAAGAGGAAGTGACCTTGAAAATAGATAAGCTTAGAGAGGAGGATGTGAGGACAAGTGGAGAGAGGAAGCGCATTGTGTGTGGATGGGCAATTTAGGGTGTCTCTGTTTATTCCAGTGAATTAGAAGAGAAGGTTGTCTGCGGGAGGAGGCTTGAAAAGAGTAGGGAACATGTCCATGGGCATCATGGGCAGCATGAGGGTCAACTGGCCAGGTATACAGACAATGGCTACTAAGGGAACTTGGAGCTTATCATGGGTTATATTTTTAGATAGGTTTCTGTGTCACTGACTCACACAATTAACACCTAGGTGGGAGGAGAAAGAGAATGAAGTTTGTGGCTCCTTTTCATTTTTTAATTCTGTCTTCATTTTCCAGGTGGCAAACGTTCAGTTAGTCACGCCTTTCTGTTCATAGCCTGGTTGGCTTATTCTCACCCCACATTGTGCAGCAGAAGTATTTGGGCGGTTGTCTTCAGTCCAGATGTTTGTACCTAGTCCCAAAGATCTGATCTTGGATGGAGCCAGGCATTTATGGATTTTAAAGCATTCCAGGTAATTCTAATGGGCAGACAGGATTGAGAAGTATTAGCCATGTCCAGGGAAGGCTTCTTTCCAATTTCCTACTGAGAAACAACTGGAATTGTGTGAGATGGCCACTGAAAGTCTTTTAAATTTTGCATTTTATATATTTTTTTTCTTTTTTTTTTTTTTGAGACAGGGTCTCATTCTGTCACCCAGACTGGAGTGCAGTGTTTCAATCACAGCTCACTGCAACCTCGAACTCTCGAGCTCAAGTGATCCTCCAGTTTCAGCCTCCCGAGTAGTTATGACTTAAGGCATGTGCCACCATACCCAGCTACTTAAAAGTAGAGATGTGGGTCTCGCTATGTTGCTCAGGCTGGTCTCAAACTCCTGTCCTGAAGTGATCCTCCCACCTCAGCCTCCCAAGGTGCTGGAATTACAAGTGCATGCCACCACACCTGGCCCCATGTGCATCTTTAACTACAATAATTACATATAGCTTTCATTTTAAAGTGTTCTTGTCAACAAAACCTTTTGAATTTCTACAAAGTCCTGAGTTAAAGGACTGCTTTAGATATTGTTTTAGGAAGATGGGGTGAGGTGGCTGGACACATACATCAGAAGACTACACTACCTGTCACAGTTATAAAGTCCAGCTTAACTAAGAAGCATGCCCTTGTGGGGTGGCAGGTACTTGCCCCTGACTGCCTTGTGTGTACCACTCATTATACTGGCAGGGCCCTCCAGGAAAGAGGGAAGGAAAGGTACCAGAACTAAGCAGATTGTACACACACACACACACACACACACACACACACACACACACACACACGTGCACCCACAATTCCCAGTCGTCAGCAAACAGTGAGTGTTCCAGATAAGGGTGGTGGGATAAAGGAGAGAGTAGGTGGGTAGAATCGGAAGGTGTGTGACCAGGGAAAGAGGATATCGTGTCCCAAATGTGCCTTTTGCAGTTACATTTAAATTGTGGGAGGCAGAGAGGTACTGAATTGTCTCCTTGCCTCAGTGGAGGGGTACAGTCCAGTTGCTCTGCAGCCCTCGGAATAAAATCAACAGCTTTTGACCTTGTCAGTTGTCTTTGCTGCTGGTTGCCTAGCACAGGATGTGGTTAAAAGCTACTGAGATAATAACCACTCCTGGACCCTGTCTAATGGCATTGCCACTTACACCACACTGTCGTGGCTTTGATCCCTACCAAGGCTGACCTTTACTCCGATTCAGGCAAGGAGAAGAAGCTGCCCCTGGCCCTCCTCTGATCCTGATCATGCCTTGCTGCCTGCTGCAGGCATTCTTTGCAAGTATTTTACCAGTTGCTAGAAGCTATCACACACAAAAAGGCTCTTCTTTCACCTCAGGGACATGGAAAGCCGATGACCAAAGAGCTAGTGGGTGCTGCCACCATGATATCCCCTTGAGAGCTGACACAGTCTAAGTTGGATGGGCTGATAGAGACTTGGGGAGAAGGAGGCTGAGCAATCCGACTTGCCAGATATTTCCTCACTGACTCCGCCACTCCACAGGCAGAAAGCACAGAACAGCATCACTAAACCACGCCCACTGGTTTGCGTCACTAAGCCACGCCCCACTGACTCCCCCCGCCCCTTTCACCAAGAAGTCCTGTAGCAAGCCGGAGGGCACGCTGGATCTCGCCCCATCTGATCTCACCTGTGGCTCGTTTTTTTGCCACGGGAGGTTAGTCTTTTGTGAGGGACCATGGAACAGAGTTGCAACGGGTGCTGCAATCATTGAGGTTCAAAGGTCAGGGTGGCCCATCCGATATGGTGAGCTACGCTGAAGGCCCAGAAAGCCCTGGAACCCCTAGGGCATCTTCTCCAGGGCCGGCTGCAGTACTTCTGTTGTGTCACTGTTTTATTATTTGTTGCTGTTTATGTTTATTTTTGTCTTGGAGTGCCCACGGATCTCATGAGCACTGAAGTGAGTCCCTTTGGGTTTCATGCCCACCGGTATAAAATGGAGAGGTTGAGGAAAGAGCTGGGCTTTGGGCTCAGCAGACGTGAACTTGAGGCCTGGCCCTGTTACACACTGATGCTATAATCTTGGGTGGGTTTTCTAACCTGGCAAAAAACCAAATTGCCTGGCCTACCTCTATCTTGCCCTAAGATAGAAAGACCAAAAGACTCCTTGAGACTCAAGGACAGGGTCCAGCCTGCATTTCCGGGGTAGACATCATCCAGGGATTTGAGACAAAATTCCACCTGTACAGAACAGCTGCATTTTCCTGGACAACTCTTGTGCTCTACACACCAAGGGAAGCCACCACAGGCCTGGAGGAGGTTTGGTCAGAGACAGCATCGGCACTCTTGACCTCATTTCCTTCAGAAAAACATCTGACTGTGGGTACCACTAGCCCATTTTATAAACCAAGAGGCTCAGGCTCAGAAAGCTTAAGCAATTTACCAACATTCAAACCTAAGTCCTCTGGCTTCACAGCACATGTGTCACTCCTACCCCATATTGGGATTGTGTTATGGAAGCGGGACAAAACTGGAAAAAATGAGTGGTTCTGTTGGCTGGTGGATACATGAAGGAAAGAAGTAGGGACCAGGTTTGGAAAGGGCATTGTTTCTTTTCTTTTCTTTCTTTTTTTCTTTTCTTTTTTTTTGAGTTTGAGTCTCACTCTGTGGCTTAAGTGCAGTGGCATGCTCCCAGCCACTGCAGCCTCGACCTGCTGGGCTCAAGCAATCCTTCCGCCTCATCCTTCCAAGTAACCGGAACTACAGGTGCGCGCTACCACGCCCGGCTGCATTGCCTCTTTTCAAGAGCGTCTCTCTTCATCTGAACCTGACCTGTTTCTGACCTTGAACCAAGAGAAGCTGGGTCAGCTAATGGGTGGATATTTCAAGTCCCAGTAATACTGTTGTGCTGTCAATTATTACAAATCCAAAAGCTAACATCCTTTGGTCTGACGATACTGCAGAATAATTGCAGAGTAATTACAAGCTGGATAAAGCCCTCAGGTCAAAAGAAGGGAACTTTTAAACAAAGGAAAGTAATTACCATCCAGGGCAGCCATTATCTGGCCTCAGATCTGAGCTAGATGCCCCCTGTACGTTTCCTTCTTTTGGGATTTTTACTCATATCCTCACAAAAATGGACAGAAGCTAAAATAAAGGCAAATACTGGTTATGTAATGAGACAACATGAGGCACCCTGAGCCTTGTCCTGTTTCCTTCCATTAAATTCTTTTATGTAAATTCCTTCCTCTCTGTGCCTGGAGCATAATAAATATTCATGGGAGGAAGGAAAAAATTGTTCAAGTGGGAGATAAACTAAAATGTAAAGATTTCTAAACCTCGCCCTCACTAGCATGTATTTTACTACTAAAGGTTAATGGGAAATTGATCCACTAATTCATCAATGGAAGACTTTCAGAGAAAGCATGGCTTCTCATCTATTTGATGAAAACTATGGAAACCGTTTATTCTCCTGGGTCCAATGTTTCCCCACAGTAAATAGAGTATGTTCAACCAATGGATTCATAAGAATGACACCAACTCTTAAGTGCAAAGTGCCTCTGTGGGTGCTTAAAATAATTAAAAAGAAAAGAGAAACCTCTGGCTACAGATGAGAACTACTGTCCATCTGGAAGAATCGGGTGTGGAAGGAGCACACCTGCCTTTTCTCATACACCATCATGAAACAACCCTCCTCTTCAGGCTTCTGTGATCAGAGCTCATGCTCTAACCACTCATGAATAAACATAGGTGCCATTTATTGAGCACGCGGTAGGTCCCAAACACCATGCCAACCTCTTGCCCACACAGCTCATTCAATCCCAATGATTACTTTGAGGGCAAAGTATTATTACTCCATTTAGCAGAGTAGAAAACAGACTCAGAGAGTAAACCCCAGGGATACATGGCCAGTTCTCATGAAACTGACTCATACTATATTAATCACACGTTTCTGATGCCTTGACACCTGGGGCTTTGCTTATCCAGGATATACTGCCTTCCCCAGGGCTAATTAATTCCTGGCGATGATGGCTTGCTTGTGAGCACCTTCTTTATGCAAACCAATCAACCCAATGCTTCTATCAGCTCTCAGACTCAGGACCACTATCCCCCTGCCCTAATCACCCCAGGGCAGGTACCAGACAACTAGAGGCAGCCCTATGCTCCTGATTTCACTGAAATTATCTCAATTAACCAATCCTAAACCTGCTTTCCTTGGCTCATCGATACAATACATTCCCATGGAAACCACAGTAAAGGCTCTTTCCCACGTTCCCCTCACTCCCTTGACCACCCGACTGGCCCCAGTGCTTCCTGTGTTCCCCGTGGCATGGCATGGCATGGCATGGCCTCTTCTCTTGGTACTGTGAATATAATAAACTGTCTTTTCAATGGTAATTGTCCTCTGATCTGGTGATCCCGGCATATCTGAAACATAATAAGACCCATTTTTTTTTTTTGAGTTGGAGTCTCACTCTGTCACCCAGACTGGAGTGCAGTGGCTGCTCCCGTCCACCGCAGCCTTGGCCTGCTGGGCTCCAGCGATCCTTCCGCTTCAGCCTTCCTAGTAGCCGGAATTACAGGCATGCGCTACCATGCCCGGCTGATTTTTTGATTTATTGTAGAGATGAGGTCTTGCTGCCCAGGCGGGTCTCGACCCCGCGGGCTCAGGCAATCCACTCACCTCAGCCTCCCAAAGGCGCGGGATTACAGGCTGAGCCACCGAGCCCGGCTAAGACCCAAATTTTAAAACACACCCAGGGCAACCCCTGTACTAACTGAGTCAAGAAAGCGGAACCACAAAAGAGAAACATCACATCATGTTTATCATTCATATCAGTGTTCTCAGAGACAAATTATAGCCTTTAAGAGTATAGTCCAAGAGTATAAGGAAGAAGAGGAACTGCTAGTCTTACCCACTAATTCTCTCTAAGATGCTGATGGCAGCCATTCATTTCCTGCTTGGTTTCGATGACACTGTGATGATGAGGAAGGAGAGTATAAGACTATTTGGGGAACCTTGGTTTGCACATTCATCAAAAAAGGGTTTAGAAAAGTTGTGAACACAAGATGAAAACAGAGTCTCCTCCCCTGGTAGGGTGGTGTTCCTTCTTCCTCCAGAAAGCTTTCTGCCAACATAAAAAGAAAGAATTTAAATTAGGGGTAAAGTTAGCCACCTAGAGACAGCTGGCCAAATTAGCATACTTACAGCAGATAATTAAGCCAAAGAATTCGGTTGAAAATAGTAATTAATCACCAAAATGATATTGTTCAGTCCTTTCTCCCCCACCCCCACCCTGTTCTAGGTTGACACACTCAGGATTGTGCATTTCCCAGAGCCATTGTCAACCCCCGACACCACATGTATGAAAAGCAGCTAACACATGAGTGAGCTTAAGGGCCTCAGTCACTTCTGTACTAGGATACAAAAACACCATGTAACTCTCTAAAAATCCAAGTGCTAAAATATCACCCAAAGCCCACATCTTTCAAAGGCATGCTTTTCAAAGGAATGTTAGTCGCCCAAGACATAACTAGCTTTCAGTGAGCTGGGTCACACAGTTAAGAGGACTTAGCTGTCCGCATGGATCCCAGGTAACCACTGTCAGCACTGGCTGCCATTATTTGTGCCTAATTAATTGCTGGAGAGTCTCTTGGGGGCAAATTCTACCACAGGGATACCTAACCCAAAGCTTGCTTATGTAGAGCTTCCAAAAGAGGATAGAGTACAGCAGGTTGGAAAAATTGTTCGCGTTATTCTTTTTAGCATTAGACTCCTATCTGTAAATGGGGATGGTGTTAATTCTTTAAATAGTAGAGTGCCGAAGGTCTCCCTCTGAGTTTTCTAGACACATGCTTTGCTCTGTGCTGAATCTCAAACTCATCTCCGCTTGGATACCAGTTAAGTACCTTGACCAGAGTATGCCCAAATCGAAACTGTTTACTCATCTAAAGCGTTTCATCTCCAAATGTCCCAAGTTCACTATCTACCTCCTTGCTTAAGACAAAACCCTCTGTGTCATCTTCGATTCCCCCAGGCATTCCTTTCAGCTCTACCTCTTACATACCTATCAGATCTGTCCCCATGTTTGTGTCTTCACTATCACTCCCCCAAATCAAGTCACCAGTCTTTCTCTTGGGTCACTGTAAAAGCTTCCTCACTGAGTTCCCCACATCAACTCTAGCTCGCTCATAAACCCTCTTCTTCCCATTTCAGCCAGAGTGATTTTTTTTTCTTTTAATTCAGAGTCTCACTCTGTCACCCCACCTGGAGTGCAATGGCAGGATCACAGCTCACCACTGCTTCGACCTCAGCCTCTCAGGTAGCTTGGACTACAGGCACATGCCACCATGCCTGGCTATTTTTTTTTTTTTTCTTTTTTTTGTAGAGACGAGGTCTCACTATGTTGCCCAGGCTGGTCTTGAACTCCTGGGCTCAAGTGAGTCCCCTACCTCAGCCTGCCAAAATGCTGGAATTACAGGCATGAACCATTCCATGCAGCCTAGCCAGAATGATTTTTTTTTAATGCATCAGACAGATCACATCTGTCAAGAAAATTATTTATGAAGAAATAAATATTCAAGACACTTATTCAATGGATGTGTTAGTGTCATCTATTTCAGTCAAGCCTGAAGGGAAAGAACCAAAGATTTGATACTTTCTTGGGGGGAAAAAAATATACAAAGAAGAATTCAAATCACGTAGGTGTTTCAGATAGTGGGCAGAGTATAATTTTCTATGCCAATCAATTCGTATTTTGCTTTAGGATTGATGGTTTTATTCTAAAGGAATATTAGGATTAGAATAAAGGTTTATTCTAAAGTATTACACTGCTGAAGTCTAGATGGTTCTCTAAAAGTTTTTCAGCCAGCACACTTTCATAATTAACAAGTACAGAACAAGTCTCAATCTGATACAACATGCCTTCATCCCAGTATGAGTGAGTATTTATATGCTGAGGATCTCCAAGTCGTGTCCTATAAATATCGTGAGCCTTTCTCTTTAACACTTAGCTATAAAGGTTTTATGCCTCAGGGCCTGTCTCCCCTTGACAACTAAGTCAATGGTCTCTCACCTTCCCAAGTTTCATTGCTAACCACTACTTATTAGAGGTCTGCAGTCTCTGACTTCAGCATAATTTCTAATAACTCGATTTTAATAGCCCTCTCAAAATTATAGTCCTTGTAGCTTTCCAGTTCTACATTGAAGACGTGGGCTTTGCAATTTCCCATGTCCACATGTTACTCCCCTGCTGAAAACCATTGTGTGGTGTCATTTTATTTATAAAGCTCCTTATCCTGAAGTCAAGGTCCCCTAGGGAGTGCCCTTCATACCTCCCTAGCTTCTTCTCCTGCCACCTCTGCAAACCCTTCCCCCCGCCCCCAGTCTCCTGACCTCCTTCCTCCTTCTCACCCACACCAAGCTTTTCTAAGAACATTTCACTTCTTCTTCCCTCTGCCCGGATGCTCTTCACTGGCTCTTTTACCAAAAACTCTTCGGGTCTCAAGTTAAAGGTCAGTTTTGGACAATCTGTATGAGCTAAGAACGTGTTTAGCTGTAAGCAACAGAAAATCAGACTAGCCGTAGCATTTTTAAAAATAGAGGTTTAGGCCGGGCTTGGTGGCTCAGCCTGTAATCCCGTGCCTTGGGAGCCAAGGTGAGTAGATTGCCCGAGCCCGCGGGTTCGAGACCCGCCTGGGCAACTTGGTGAGACCTCATCTCTACAATAAATCAAAAAATTAGCTGGGCGTGGTAGCACACGCCTGTAGTTCCAGCTACTGGAAGACTGAGGTGGAAGGATTGCTGGTGCCCAGCAGGTTGAGGCTGCGGTGGCTGGGAGTGGCCACTGCACTCCAGTCTGGGAGACAGAGTGAGACTCCAACTCAAAAAAAAAAAATAGAGGTTTATTCTTCATACTGAGTGGTCTTGAGAGGTATCTGATAGCTTTGGTTCAGCTGTGTAATGATGTCACCAGGGACTCAGCCGTTCAGAGCTTTTCTTTTCTTTAGTCTGGTTTTCACTCTTTCGCCCAGGCTGGAGTGCAGTGGCACGATCGCAGCTCACTACAGCCTCAACTGCCTGGGCTCAGGTGATCCTTCTGCCTCAGCCTCCTGAGGAGCTGAG